>JANKKI010000053.1:3966000-5288000 GCA_025175665.1 Cinchona pubescens
TAAAAGAAGAATGAATTATTTTGGTGGAAAATAAACATTGAAGTATCAGCACGATTATTATAAAAACCATAAGATAGTATAAAGGAACTAACCGTGAAAACCAAGCTCGTGGAGCTTGTTTAAGACCATAAATAGCTCTGTGCAACTTACAAACATAAGTAGGAAAATTATTATCAACAAAACGTTAGGGTTAGGACATAAAAACTTCTTCTTGAAGAATACTATGCAAAAAAGCATTTCTAACATCAAGTTGTTTTAGCGTCCCATTTGAGAGAGCTAAGGAAGGAACCAACTGAATTGTGGTAGGCCTAACAATAAAGCTGAATGTTTCAGAAAAATCAATACCGCATTGTTGATTATAGCCCTTAGCTACAAGGCGAGCCTTATAACGTTCAAAGAGACATCTGCCTTATGTTTCACACGATAGACTCATTTGTTACAAATTACATTCATGCCTTTTGTCAAAGAAAGTATGATGTGTTATTAGAAAGAATAGCATTGAATTCTTTAGCCATAGCAGCACGCCACTGAGTATCTTTGCTAGCTGTAGAATAAGAAATAGGTTTAACGGGCAAAGGTTGAAAATAAGAGCCCTAAGAGCATATTTATGATTTGGCTTTTGTATTCCGTTCTTAAAGTGAGTAACCCATAGAAAAAGAATGAGAATGAGAGGATGTAGACATAGACAAAGATGATTGACATGGATTAGGTAATGTGCTTGATGACTCTGTAGAGTTTCTAGAAATAGATGGTGCTAATTTAGGTTGCCCAAAACTATTAAGAGGAGATAACAGATTTGTAGTTAATGGTGTCAAAGTAGAAGGCGTCACATCCATTATTGAAATAGGAAAAATAGGATGATGTAAAGAATTTTGAACTGCCGAAGTAGGGCGAAATAAGCTAGACACGCTAAATGGGAAACAATGTTCTTACACATCGCACACTACGACTAATATAGATATGACGACTAGCAATGTAGGCATACAACGATAACCTTTATGATGAGAACTGTAGTCAAGAAAAACATAAAGGACCAAAGGGAAATTTAATTTGTGATCCCTATAAGTTTGGCGATTTGGATAACATATACATCCAAAGGGTTTTAAAATAGAATACTCAGGTAAACTAGGATTTGTGATCCTTATAAGTTTGGCGATTTGGATAACATAGACTTATCCAAAGGGTTTGAAATGTAAGGGATAAAACTACACAAATCTGAAGAAATCATCTATAAAATAACACAATATCGATAACCACAAACTGAATATATTGGAGATGTCCATTTTTTGAAATAAACTAAATTGAAATAATTAAAGTAAACTGAATTGCTATTTTGAAAAGGCAAACTAGGATGTTTAGATGCCAAACGAGAAGTACAATAAAAAAATACTAGCATCTTGTTTATTAAAAGAAACAAATTTTGAAAATGAAGAAAATTAAGAACAGTAGCTCTAGGATGACCAAAACGAGCATGCCGATTGCCATCTTACATTAGAAGTATTGAGTGAGACAATAGCTGTGTGAGAACCAAATGATGGTGATGATGACGACTGCAAAATTGGTAGGAATGTGAGTAAATAGATTGGACCTTTACTAGGGCATTGGAAAAGCACTTCCCTGTCTCAAAATCCTTAACAAGAAAACGCCAACAATAAAATTCAATGTACGATTTATTATCACGAGTGAATTTCTTAACAAAGAGTAAATTTGTACTCAAACTCGAAACATGAAGAATATAATTGAAGAGAAAAGTTTTATACAGAATAGAGAAAGTGGAATGACCAGAATGAAGAAATAGGATTGTAGAACTATTTCCTAAAGAAATAGATTCATAAGATTTGGAGTAGAATAAGAGAATAGATGACCTACGTCATGTGTCATATGAGAACTAGCACCATTGTCTATATACCATATCTTATCTATGTTATCTGTGAGAGAAAGACCAGCAAAATTAGGACTAGTATCTTGAGAAGCATAAGCATGATTAAGACGATCTGGGATAATCCAAAGCAGCATGTCCAATCATCTGACAAATTTGAAATTTAATATTCATCTGTACTGGATTTGGTAAATATAAAGGGGGACTGATTGATAGTGATAGGATTTAAGGGTGTAACAGAAAATTGATTAGGAGCAAATGACAGAGCAGTACCCAAAATTACCCTGGTGTTACTAACATAATAGAGAAAAAAAGAACCGGTAGAGAAGATATCACGTCCAGTATTTTGCCTTCGATCACGGCGGCCACGGCCTCAGTTATTCTAGCATATTACCAACTCTTTTCCACGACCACCATGACCAGAACAACCACCACGAGTGTTGGTGAAAGTAGGGTTGGCAAAAGTAGTAAGGAAAGAGTTGTCTTTGATTGTAGTGACAAGAGTAGTAGGTTGAGTTGGTGATAAAGGAATACCATTAAGTTGTTTGAGCCTGGATTCTTAGGTCAGTAGCATAGTTCAAAGCTTTTTAAAATTTGGTGATGGTCTTTGATTTGAGGTCATAGTGATAAACGATTCATATGATCATAGCAGGAGTCCTTAGAGAATAATAAGTACTAATTCTAGATTAGAGACTGAATGACCAATAAATGTGAGAGAATCAGAACTTTCTTATATCTTGGTCACGTATGCATTAATGGAGAGATCTCCTTTACTGAGAGTTTGTAACTGAGATTTAACTTGTAATTCACCGATAGTAGTCTGATTGAGAAAATGGTTTTTGAGAGTAAACCAAGTACAATTAGAAGGTGCATCATAAAGAAGAGAAAGTAGATCAAAGTAAATAGTTGCATTAATGTCCATAAGAATTAGGCGATCAAGACGATGCCAATGGTTGTAGTCAGGATTGGTGATTAGACTAATTTTAAACCTGGTCGTTGAATGTGAACACTTTATTTTAATTAGACTTTATTTTAATTAGTTTAATATGATAAATTATGTATATAGTATGTGCACAAATGAGTTTAATACAATCCATTTAACTTCGGAATTTTATCGAATATTTATTTACAATAATAGCAAATAAGTAAAGTATATAAGCAAGCTAACAGCAATTACAATGTTAAATTTGGTTTCCATAAACGATAATTATTAACTAAGATAATAAGAATAAATAGAAAACAAACTAAAAATTTTTTGAGAGAAAATCTTAAAATCCATGAAGTTACAATCAAATATGGATAAAAATAAAGTGCTACTTTTTAGTTTCATGTTCACTGTGGATATTCTTCTGTAGTTGTTCTTGAACTTTATGAAGATCATTATGTTGATTTGCTTTTACATGTTGATCATCAACCTTTGGGCATTTTTCCTTTTGTAGCACTTTGTCCAAGTTTACTAATGTACCTTTATGCACTTGCTCTTCATTTTCCCTGTAACATAAAATGTAGTTTTTAGTATATGCAAATATCAATAAGTTTTAACTTTATGTGCAATAGAATAGAGTTAA
This sequence comes from Cinchona pubescens, assembly GCA_025175665.1. NCBI lineage: Eukaryota > Viridiplantae > Streptophyta > Magnoliopsida > Gentianales > Rubiaceae > Cinchona > Cinchona pubescens. The sequence continues at coordinate 3,969,448 of JANKKI010000053.1, forward strand.
ACAATTAATTGATATCATACAATTGTCTCATGGGACAATTTCATAATAACAAAATAACATTTGAATTTCTAAAATAAACTTTTTATGCATATCTTTTTTTGAGGATGTCCAGAATTAACAGTCTCATTTGAATACAATGATGTCCAGGAATGTCAAGACTTGAACCTAATCGACGTTGAGATGAATTCGTAGTAGGAAATGATGCATCTACGTTGAGAAGAATTCGTAGTAGGAAATGATGCATTCTATGGAACATTAATAGATGGTTGATTTCATTTTCTCATTACTTTGAAGAATCTTGATACACATATGTGAAAAAAATGAAGTTATTTAAATAATATAACACGATACAACATATGTATAAAATTACTAACAAAATAGTTATCTCAGCAAGCAAATACCTTGTTTCCATAACAAAGTTTCATTGAAACCATCTTGTAATAGTAAATCTTTGGCTCTCTTGTTCAAGATTGAAATTATTTAGCTTTATAAGCTTTCTCATAATTGAGAGTACCATTTCATTCTCAACTCTTTCCAGTATATGTATTAGACATAATAATACAGATTTAAAAAATAATGATAAGCAACAACGATTGCATAATATAGAAATAAACCAAATAAAATAGTGACTTTAGCTCCTATGATTTTTGTAATTTAGCAATAGCTAGATATATCTTTACATGTAAAATATGCACACTAAAGAATTAAATTGGAACAATATCAATTAATATAGACAAAGCAATATGATAACTTGAATAAGAGATCTATTAAACAAATAATTTTAGAGTTCAAGCTATTATAAATAGTAAGGCTATTGAAGACAACATATTAAAAAATCAGCTAGGTAACAGAAGTTTTAAACAATGCAATTACACGGTCTAATATAGTTCCTAAACTATTTTACAAACATTGAATTGAAGCTCATGTTCAATTTATTTTTTTAGTCTACTACTTGAAAAAAAAAAAAAAGAATTAGATTGGATCACAGAGTCAAATCAAAAAGTCCAGATGGATGGATTACATATTAATTAAGTTGGATGTTAATATCAAAAAAAGTTAAATATCAATTCTAACTTACCTATTCAAAAATTAAAAAATAAAGATAAATGTATTCAATTAAAATCAATTAGATCCCATTTCCTTGCATTTCCCGAGATCTAAACTTTTCAAACTTCATTTTATTGGTAATATAGGCATTACATATCAATTAATAAAAGAAGCAAAATTAACTACTTATAGAAAAAAATGCATAAAATAAACCTACTTTTTGCTCAACTATTGAATGTTGTAAATCAAGTAATTAAGTAAAAAATTAAATACCTCTTCAGATATATATATATATATGTGTGTGTGTGTGTGTGTGTGTGTGTGTGTGTAGACCTTGAGAAATCTGATTGAGGGATCTAAATTAGAGAAATAATAAGACAAACTATATTTCTGGTTATATAGGTAACTAATCTATGAAAATGATTAAAAGATTAAATATCAAATACTTACCAACGTCATATCTATTAATAAAAAAAAATGTAGAATTAACTACTTATAGAAAAAGTAAAATGCATAAAATAAACATAATTTTTTGCTTCCCCAACAACTATTGAATGTTGTAAATTAAAAGATTAAATACCAAATACTTACCAAAGTGTCAATAGCAACTTCTTGTAGTTTTCTACCATGAATGGAAAAGTGACTCGTATAAACATAATAGATATATAATAGATATTAGGTGACTAATTGGATTAATCGTAGCAGCAGTAATGTTATATAGGATGTATAAGAGTATTATTCTTATACACCATACATTTAGTGATAGAATTTCCTATATTTTAGGTTAGTTTTTTATCTATCATGATCCCATGCATCTAGAATTCTGTGAGATAAACTAAAAACTTAAAAGTTAAACAGATTTAATTTATATAAAAAAAGGGATGCATAAGAGTATTATTCTTATACACCATATATTTAGTAATACAATTTTATGATATCCTATGCATCTAGAATTTTATGAGATAAACTAGAAAGTTAAAACTTATACAGATTTAATTTATTATACATAAAAAAGAAACATGTATAGATAAAAGGTAATGTAATAAGTTGATCTGAACCATGTAGGTAATGTATAAATTTGAGTTATTAGATGATGGATATTCTATAGTAGTACAAATGATAGATACCTGATAACAAAGTTTCAAAAGAAAAGAGATATATTTATCAGTGAAATTTGAAAATTTTCTAAACAACTTAATCTAAAGGTTGGGTAATCCAAATTTAAACTTGGCTTATGTAAATGTCAAAATTTTTTGTACAACCGGCGAAAGAAAACCTTGTCCAAATCAGCATTTTTTGTACATATGACAATCAAAGGAATTGTACACATCAGCGGATAAAATAATTGAGCGTCATTTTATTAAATATTAGATTGTGTAATTGTTTGAGGAAGAATGATAAAAGATTTATCAAGATAATTGTGAAGATCATAAATCTCAAGATCAGGAAGAAATAGATGACTCTACTTCCTGTAATTAGTTTGATAGAAATACATGACTCTACTTCTTGTAATTAGTTTGATCAAGGGTAATAGGTACATAGTCTTTGATGTGAACTAGCAAAGAGATTATTTAATGGATTAAAAATAGCTAAGGTAGATGAACTAGAAGCAGACATTGGAAAGGAGAAAAAAAAATATGAAAAAGGCTCAAGAAGCTCTTGAGACCATGTAAAGGAAGCGTAACATATCCTTCAAAGAGTTGTAACATATCTATACTATATGTAAAGGGAAAGGGATGGGTTTAGTGTTTATCACTTTTTGTTATTTCATTTACACCTTTATTATACATGTAATCAATTATAACTTCCTTCTATCGGTCCATAACTTCTTTCCACCCTCCATCATATATAATATTTTTATTTTTTGTATTTTTTTATTTAGTAACAATTCCACTACCTTCAAAAATTTATGAACTCTTTTGAGTGTGTCTTTTCCCACTAATTTTTATAATATCAGAATAAAGTACAAAATACTTTTAAGTGTACAACTAGATACCTATCACTAAATAACTAGCCAAAATAATATTAAACGTAAATCAAATAATTATTAATATCTAACACAGATGTTGGGCAGCAGGAAAAAAAAGGAGGAGAGACTAAGAATAGGATGGGTTTGTGAGGTCAGAGGTGGATAGAGTTAAAGGGGTGAATCTGAAGAACTACACCAAGGAAGGTGTTCGAGCAAATTTCAATAACCGTAACTGATTTGACGAGCAACGAAAATCGGCAAGACTTCATGGAAAGGATAAATTTGTAGGTGATGAGCGTGCCAAAAATTGTGGATAAAACTGATGCGATTAAACACTAAATAACAACAGAAATATAGACTCGATTAAACACCTCCTAACATGCTGGAAGTGTTGACTTGACTTAAAATAGACTTAGTGATTTTGACACCTTATATGTGTGCTTTTTAAAAGAAAAATTATAAATATAATTTTAATTAAATAATTTAGTGTTGTTAAATTAAAAAGATTTTTTAAAATAAATTTAGAGACAATTTTTTTGTAAGTAATTATGAAATTAGGTAGTTTTAAACATTTTTTTGTTACTTGATTGTAGTTATTTTCTTCTTCTTTTTTTTCTTTAACTTGATGCTAGTTATTTTTTGAAATTTAAATTTCTTAACAATTAATTAGAGACGAAAGAGAGAAATTATCATATCAATTGAGATTCTCTCTTTATGTATAGTAAGATAACTCGATTGACCCTAAGTTGGACATGCTTACTGTGACGCCCTGTGCTACATCGAAAGTGGAAGGGGATATTGTATTATTTATAACACTTTGGGTCATGGGCTACTTACAACTTGGCTTAAGCATTTTGAGCCCGTTGCTTCCGCTCAAAAGTTGTTGGGGCAGCCCAGGGCCCGGAATGTTACAGTTGGTATCAGAGGCGAATCTCGTGTTCTTACGGGATTAATATGTGTGTATGTGATTTGTTATTTGTTATTGGGCCTAATTTGGGCTTTGCGAGGGCACAAATCCTTAAAAAAGGGTGATTGTAACGCCCGCCCCACATCGAAAGTAGAAGGGATACTATATTGTTTATAACACTTTACAATTTGGCTTGCTTCCATTCAAAAGTGCTATTCTATCGGATTGAAAGTAACATGAATTAAAAATCGTAATTTTCCAAGAAACAGGCCCTGAATCTGAAAGTTATTAATAAACAGATACGAGAGCTTCTCTTGAAGTTTGTATTTCTGAAGTGTTTGTGACGTGTGCTGTCTTTCCTTCAGAAAATTTGCTTATATTTGTTCGTTTGTTTTTAATAACTGCCCTTAGTGGTTATCAGCTTGAAAAGTAACTGTTTCTTGCAAACGTTGCTTTTTACCTTGCAAGTCCTTATCACACTCCTATTTCCAGGGACAGGAACGTCTCTTAAAGCCACTTTTTCCGACCTCTAGATACATGTTTCCACATTGATCGTGGGCAGTAACCCCTTTGTTCAAATCTTTTTGACTCACTGTCTGACGGATGTGCTATCAGCCGATGTCTTGACATGGACGATTTCTCTCTCTCTCTTTTTTTTTTTTTTTTTAAATACTATTTTATCAGTGACTATCTTGTCTATTACTAAATAAACGTGCGAATCTCCTAGGAAAGAGTGCAGTGGACATGCAACAAGACTTTTCTGTTTATTATGTTATTCCTAATGACTTTAGACACGGGTTTCTCGAGTGGAAAAGGATGAAAGTAAAACATCAATGAATCAATAGCCAATATTCTATCGTAAACATATTTTATTCCAATGGTGCGAGTGGCACGTAATTTAGTGAGGTAAAATCTTTCACGCAACTATTTTCCTTGATTAAACAATTTAATTTTAGTAATTTTCACTACGTCTCAAATATCCTATTACGGAGTATAACCTTAACATTGAAATGGAAAAATACTCATATAAATTTGTTTATGGGGAACGAGGGAACAATGACCTATATATATATATATATATATATATATATATGTATATCTTATAGAGAGGGAGAGATTGTATAGTAGTCATTTTTTATATTCTAATTATCTATTTGAACCTTATAGTGTAACTACTATAATTTCTTCCCACTAATTCCTCTCAACTATCTATATTTTTCGAATTATTCTTGTTTTAAAAAAAAAAAATTCAACACCTATATTTTTATTTTTATTTTTTTAAAAAAATTATACAATCATAGAGTGTGCCTTTTCTACTAATATATATAGAAAAAGAGGGGTAAACTGGGGATGATCTATTACCCCGAGTAAACTCTCTAACCGTGGACAACCAGGATTAAAATTTAGGACTTATTTCACTTTGTACCCTTAACTTACAATTGATTTTCTATTTACATTCTATACTTTAATTTTAGACATATTGCTCCGCGAACTCTTAGTTTTATCTAGTTTAGTTTAATTTTTAACGGCGTTACTAAAATTGACGGATGTTAGGTATGTGCATTGAATTAATTCCCTTTTGCTACCCAACTTATTTAATATTCTCTCTTTGCACCCCCAACTTTCAAATCCATTTCCAATTTTTAACCCCATCAACAAAATTAACAGAATTTTCACTTGTTCTCCCAAAATATTGTGATAGATTATTTGACATGTTATTGAATTTGTTTTTCTTGCATGCACAAATATTTTGTCAAATTTGGTGACGATGTTAAAAATTTGACAGAAGTTGGACAAATTTGAGAGTTGGGGTTGCAAAGTGTCCAAAATAAAAATTAGAGATGCAAAGTAAGAATTGGATACAAATTAAGGGTATAAAGTGACACTAGCCATATGTGCATGCCACACACTTGTTTAGGAACGTATTTAACAATGGATCTTAGTCAAGACTAATTCCACTTTGTACCCCCACTTCTAAATTTTGGATATCTTACACCTATAATGTTAGATCCCTCCCACTTTGGTCTAATATTAATAGTGTTAAAAATTTGACGAATGTTCCAATTTATATACTTGGTATGCACAACTGGAATATCTATTAGTTTTGAAAAGAATTAATTACGCTTTTTCCTTATGTAAATTTGATTGTATCTCAATTAATTCCCTATAAAAAATTTACACATACGTAAGGTGTCTCAGACTAACTATCAAAGTCAATAGTTAGTAAAAATATTACAAAGATCTAATTATGCAAATTTACTGGAATACCCCTGTATAATTTTGAGGTTGATTACAATTCACCCCTGTATAATGTAAAATTATATTTTACCCCCTGTTTGATAAAATTACAAGAAATTAATCCTAGATGACAACATCTCATGGAGTTCATTAGATGATTTCACCGGTAGATTCTACCAATGGCAGTGTCTTCTCGATCCAAAACTGAAAAATTTTCTATCGACCAAATCCAAAGTTGAACTGTTATCAGGATTATAACTGTAACAAAAAGAAAAAAAATACATAAATTACTAGAAAGTCACTAAATTGGGGATGCCTGTGGATGCTATTTTCTTGTACATGATTAAAACATTTATAAATTCCATACAAAATTGCAACAATATGACTTCTATAAATTATAAAACAAAAATAAAATAACAATTTCACCCAAAAAAAAATTAGAGAATGTACACGATCCAAACTAGTTGATATCTAATCTAAAACTCTAATTATGTTAGTTTCAGTTATAAATTTCGGTTATATGCTCTCTATTAGAAATCATCATGTACATGATGACAGGTAGATGAACATATTAGTTAATTGCAACAAAGACTTGTCAAAATCAGAAATTCTTAATTCGGATATTTTATCTAACTTAATGTACAAGGATAAAATGATAATTTGGAATATTATAGAGGGTAAAATAATTTTTTTTCCCATTTTAGGGTGTAAATTATAACTAATTTAAAAATTTTATGAAGGTAGTTTAATAATTTAATGTTGTCGCTTATTAACATTTTGACTAACGGTTGTCCAGAGGGGTCTAAATATATATAAAAATTTTTCAGTGAGCAAATCAGAACAGAATCAAGTTTACAAAGGGGCAAAGCGTAATTAACCCTTTTGGTAACAATATGTCTAAAATAAATTATACTCCATCCGTCCCACTTATTTTGTCACGGTTTGACTTTTCTAGTCAACTAGATCAATTTTGTAGTCAAGAATTCATAGAGATTTATTTGATTTTTTATGAAATTTTTTCTCAACAAAAGTGAAATTTCTGTAAAGTATTATAACATGAAACTTAAAATTTATAAAAAAATTTAAAAAAATCTGTCTCTGATTAAGCCTTGAAAAATTGATTCGTTGGCCAAGAAAGTCAAGTATGATAAATATATTAGACGGAGATTGTAAGGTATAAAGTGAGAATTGACTACAAATTTGAGTACAAGGTAAATTGGCAAAGTAAGTCCTAAAAATTAATGAATAAAGAAATTTTACTCTTTTTCTTTCCAGAAAAACATTATGCTCTTACTATTTCGAGAATCTTTAACTGGTCAAAGGACTCAAGTACCGTAATTTGGAGTTCATTAGTGTCTTAGTTTCATTTACATTTTGATTGTTTATAAAATTCAAGGTATATTATAACAGTAATATACCTTTAAAAATTATACACATCTAGATGTGTATAAGAGACTTGAATCCACAAGTTCAAGGTCAAATAGAAAATATAATCTTAACCCTTGGCCTACATTTCATTGTTGCCTACTTAACTTGTTCTAGATATTGTCAACTGAAGTAAAAAGATTAGTTTCCTGGTTTTCTTTTAGTGATTCTTTGGTGTGATATTCACAATCAAGTGTTTAATAAAATTGTAACCGTTTAAAAGGCTCATATATTACGTTTGATCAAACCTTCCCTTCAAACATTGAAGGACTTGACCTTTAAATTTCGATTAAAAAAAAAGATAAATAAAAAGATTATCGTTGTAATGTTCGAACAAGTTACAGAAATAAATGTTTGTCTCTTATCTAGGTATAGATCCATACCTTTAATTTTTAGGTACTTAACCAATCAAAAAAAATTCAATAGAGTTACATTTAAAAATCAACGCCCATGATGTTACTACTTAATTTTATTTTTTTTTAAAAAGAAGGGGACAGAACATTTACCTAGGAGTGCTTGTTGAACTTAAAACATCATAAATAGTTTACTATCTAGGAGGAGATACATGAAGGTAAATTAACTAACCTTTCAGCTACATACAGGCAGCTGATAAGGGGCGGGGTGTTAGCTTGAGGAGAACACATAAAGCATCAAGAACATCCGTCAAGATTGTCTCCTGGGCAACTGATACAAACTTGGATATTAGGGAAGCAATGTTCCTTTCGAATCAAGGCTGATGTTTCCCGGATGGTAAAACCTTTGGCAATGGGTAATGGGCATTTGTATGAGGTAACAGAATGCTGTTACCCTTCAAATCGCCCTGACAGCAATAGAGGGTACGACGGGTGGCGCAGCATGTCATTAGACCGTTCATGTCAATGAGAAAAGCAAGAACGCGAATACTATTAACCTTAGCCATGAATACTTTGTTCTTGACAAATGATAAGCTTTCCTTCAGGTAGAAATTGAGGCCGTGTTGGAAAACATTAATTTGCACAACTTATACATGGAAACTAGTAGAGAGTAGGACAGGAAGAGTACCTATTGGAATATATTGGAGATGGAAAAAAACACCATAGAGATGGAACAAAAGATCAAATTTTTAAATGGCCTTATAAGTTCGGTTCCCTTCAAATATTTCGAGAAACTAATTAAACTTATAATACAAAATGACAAACCTATTAATGTGTCACTAAATTTGCCAAAAAAGTAACTAATATGACAAAATATTTAAAATGAGGAGATTGGTGATTGAATATAAATTTTCCACGTGAACTGATTTTGACATCTGATTCTAAATTTATAAATCATTTCCCTTGAAACTTACTTCTGTCATTTATAAATAACTATTAATTTAGACAATTTATCTTGTTTCATATTATCTGTCACTTTAGAAAATTAAAAAAGTATTAAATGAAATTTTTTAAACTTTTACCCTTAGTACTACATTAATGAATGGAGGGTTATATAGTTGTAATGTTAATGTAAAAGGATAACTTAGTCATTTTGAACTATATTTTTATAAAATTGATGTAATTTATTAGTTTCCTTAATCTGATAATGTACACAATCTAAGGTGACAGATATTTTGAAACGAATGGAGTATTAATTTAGGTTTTCTGATTCTGAAAAGTCAGTAACTTCCGCAATACAACCTAAAGATATACTTTTTTTTTTTTTGCGTGTTACTCCACTTTATACCCCTTAACTTATACACGATTCTTACTTTGCACTCTATACTTATTTTTTGAACATATTGCACCCTGAATTCTAACATTTAATCCAATTTCAATCCAATTATGAACATTGTTACAAAGTTAATAAATGCTAGTATATACCGCATACTTGTTTAGATGCATATTCTACCAATAGAAGTAATCATGACAATTGTACTTTGCACCCCCTAATTTATGATTAATTCCCATTTTGCACCCCATTCAAAAATTTGGAGATATTGCACCCTTAACCCTTAGATTCGTTGCACTTTTTTTTCCAATTTTTAATAGTGTTAAAAAATTAATTTGATAGACGTTCCACTTTAGGTATGTGGTGTACACAGCTTGAACATCCATTAACTTTGATAACGATATTAAAAGTTAGACTAAAATAGGTAAATCCGAGATTTTAGAGTGCAATAAGTCCAAAAAATAAGTATAAGATGCAAAATTAAAATCGAATACAAGTTAGGGGTGCAAATTGAAATAAGTCCTATTTCTTTGAACCCTAAACAATTTAAGTTGGATCTTTTATTTTTGTTATCATAGTATATACTGGACACATTATGTAATTTTGCAATAGTTTGAAGTTAAAAATTGCATTTTTTATCTTATGTTTGAAGAAATACATTGCGTTCAGGCTAGAAGGCGTGGTTTAACTTTTGTCTAAAGAATTTTACTTTTTATTTTTATAGCATGATACAAGGTAGGATTGAATATAACCGGGATACCACAAATGGTGAAAATAATACACACTTTAAACTAGACAAACAATATTACTATACTACACCTACATTATACATTGGGAAAAAAAAATACAATTTTAGTTGTCAAAGTTTGAATCGTGGTACATTTTAATAGACTATTAAAATTTCAAACAAAACACATTTAATCCTCAACCTTTCCAATTTTTATCAATTTAGGAAATATTTAAAATTTTCATCAATTACAAACGGAAAAAGTCACGTGCAAAGCACATGATTGTTAAATCTCAAGTTTTAAGTGTGAGGAAAATGCAATTTTGGCCCTCAAAATTTAGGCCATGGTCTATAATTTGGTCCCCAAACTTTTAAACATAACACATTTAATTCTCAAACTTTTCAATTTCTACTTATTTATGATAAATTTGAAAATTCTATCAATTACAGATAGAAAAAGTCACGTGCATTGAACGTGACTTTTAAATCCATCCTGGGTTATAACACTTCCCAATTGATTTCAACCCATTTAACCATATTTTTATTTTTCCCTTTGACTATTAATACCTAACCATTTAGAATTCTTGTTTATATTATTAAAATATTTCATCATACTCATCATCACTCATATCATAATCAAGTCAAAAGTCAATTAAGGAAGACTATGATCGATAGAACCATCAGATGCATTGTTACCGTTGTTATTTGTGGCATCATCGTCCCACTACCACCCATTATCAGACCACCATTTCTATGTTAAGAACAAGCACTCCCATTTTCAAAACCATCACCACCATCTTCAGAACCAATACTCACTCTTATTATGTGAATTTTTTGAGGGATTTTTATCTAGCTCTAGAACCCTAATTTCATGAAAAGACTCCTCACTGGTGTTAATTATAATTAAAAAATTATTTGTGAGTAAGAATATTGTGAAATCCATCCACTTGCATTAATTGGAAGAAGTCTTCCAACTAGTTGCTTAAGAAGTGCTCCTGAATATAACAACTTCACAAAATTAGGAGATAATAACTACATAACTACGCTAATCTATACTAAAATATCGAGGAATGTAACAAGAAAAAAAAAAGTGAAATTAAAATTTCTCGCCTTTGACAACTATTTTCTATTGTCTAAAAACTATTCTAAATAAGAATCTTCTCTAACACAAATAAACTTACATCTGATATAATATACACTACGTTACTTCTCTCCCGAATTAAACTCTATATTATTACAACCACTATATTAAACTATACTCTACTAAACTATATATTCAAATAATTGAGTATAAGGGTAATATCCATATAATTGAGTATAAGGGTAATATCGGTTCGTGGTTAGAGTTTTGCTATATCAAACTTACGTAGAGGTTAATGTATTTTAGGAAAGGAACTCCACATCAATCTAATGTAGTAGCCTTATAGGGGATGTATCACTCCTAAGAAGAGCAATAATTAATGTGCCTCTCGACCATAAATAGGATTTTCTAATCCTTGAATGAAATTATTGTTTTAATTTGTTAGTGAAGTATTATTGTGTTACTATTATCTTTTTTAGGATATAACGTTTTCAACACCAGACTAAAGGAGCTAAAATCAGTTGGAAAGTGGTATAACCCAAATTAGATATAACAGTCACGTATATTGCACTTGTCTCTTTCCGTCTGTAATTTATAAAAATTTCAATTTTTTCTTAAATTGGTAGAGATTAGAGAGTTTGAGAATTAAATGTACTTTGTTTAGAGCTTTGATGACCAACATGAACCACGATCCAAAATTTGGAGGCTAAAATTGCATTTTGCCATGTTTGGACCTTGAGATTAATACTCTCATGCAGTTTTTCAGTTTATAATTGATGAAAATTTTAAATTTATCCTAATTTGGTATAAATTAAAAAGTTTGAGGAATAAATGTGCTTTGCTTAGAAGTTTGGGGATTAAGATAAACCCGAATCCAAATTTTGAGGGTTAAAATTATATATTTTTTTCCTTATACATTGCAATGCTACTCTAATTGTTGCAGACATATAGCTCTTCCTGGGTGTTGCTGAATTTATATAGACTTTAAATGCAGGAATTTGAATCGGCTTTGGGTTTCCTATGACACTGATTGGTATAACATTTGTGTGATACCATTTAAATGAGTGATATATAAAACTCTGGAGATACATGTTACTCATCTAACCACTTATAGTGTCATATAAGTATCACATTAAAAAAATATTACAAAAGACCCACACCAAAGCCCTTCTTTGCTCCTTGATATTAAATTTATACAGACCGCAAGTGTGAAAACTTGAACCCCTACTGAACCCCTACCTACGGGATGCAGTTAAATTTTACCTGGTTGCAAATTATCCATTGTGTTGCTGGTTCTAAACACGTTTACTTAGATGCTCATTTACCATTTACTAAACCAAAATAGTTAACAAAATGTAAATAGCTGATGATACCCCATTAACAATCAAATTGATTGAATGATCAACATACGTGGTTAAACTACAATCTTAACAATTTGGTTATGACTCAAAAATTTGGTAAACTAATAATTAAAATCAATTATGTGAAATATACAAATTATTCAACCAGACAAACCCTGCTCTCTTCTACTTTATCAATCTATATTTGAATGTAAATTGTATTTGCATATAGAAAATTCAAAATTCTTTGGTTATCTGTCTTGTTTTCTTGTCGAGTAGTGTACGTAAAAGTCCATGTACAGCATAGTGTCTTAATAATCATTTTGTATTTCTACTTCACTAGTCCAAATATTCGAGCCAACATAATTGTTTCCAATATTCTCTCGTATGAACATTTTGCTAATCAAACCAACTGTGTCATATGCAGTAAGATACCATTTAAAATTTCGCTGGAAAATATGTGACATGTACTAAACGTATAATGCGAATTTATGAAATTTATGAAAGGATAATTATATACCGTTCGTCACGAATGAATAAAGTAATAAAGGGCATTCATCAAGACAACAAAAGAAAGCCTAAGGGACGGAGTCAAATGATCGTCTGACAATGAAATATGTCAGCAGTAGAGAGATATTAATAATCATATTTCCCTTTCCATTACTTGTGGAATAGATAGGAAAATTGTTTGGAAAAAAGGAACGTAAGACACAATGCTCCTTTTAAGGTTCATTTTGGACTATAAAAGTTTGCATTTTCTATTTTGTTTTTCACCATTGTTACAGAAACAGTGGAGAAACTTTGTATATGAATTCTATGATTTACAATGATATAATCCCGGCCTGTATATAGACTTGATAATTACATAAGTATGGGAACAAGACATGATTGAAAGAGCTAAACTAGCCTATAATTTGGGTCTAATTATACATAATATTTACTTGACATATATACATATGTTAACATTCTCTCGCAAATTCAAGGTGGTTGAGCACAAATCAACTTCAACTTGATTTTGGACGTGTCTGGAAAGGTGTGCCTCAGTGAAAATATCAACAGTCTAATCAGAAGACTAGGTAGAGATAAGCTTAACAGTCTTTTGGAGAATGTGATGTCGAACAAAATGACAGTCAGTCTCAATATGTTTGGTATGCTCGTGAAAAATATCATTGTGACTAATTTAGATAGCACTCTGATTGCCACAGTGATGTATAGTTGATGAAGTATGAGAAATACCCATATCAAATAGTAACTAACGAAGCCAAATAAGTTTCTGAGTGGCATCAGCTCTAACAGCACGATACTCAGATTCGGTACTAAATTGAAAAACAATAGTTTACTTTTTATTATGCCAGGATATGAGGGAATCACCTAAAAAGAAGTCGAACCCTATAGTGGAGCTCCTACCAGTAGAATCCCCTATCCAATAAGCATCAGAATAGGGATTCAATATGAGAGAAGATCGAGAAGAAAATAGAAGACCATAATATACAGTGCCTCTAAGATATCAAAGAATACAAAGAACAGTTGCAAAATGAGAACTCCGGGGACTAGCTATAAACTGACTAATAATATGACAGCATAAGCAATGTTAAGATAAGTGATAGTAAGATATACCAAACTACCAACTGTCGATAAAAAGTAGGATCAAGAAGAAGTGAACCATTGTCAGGAGTGAGATAAGCATTAGCCTCAATAGGAGATAGAGACAATCTTATTATTAGTTAACCCAGCACGAGTAATAAGATCTAAGGTATAATTGGCTTGTGTGAGGTAATACCTATTAGATGTGGAAGGGACCTCAAAACCTAGGAAATAGATAAACAAACCAAGATCTTTCATCTCAAAATGATGAATCAAATATACTTCTTAAGTTCAGTGATGCCATTGAGATCATCTCCAAGCATGATCATATTATCAACATAGAGAAGCAGCAAGATGATACCATTATCGGTGATTCAAACAAAAAGAGCTAAATCATAAGAAATGGACTTGAAACCAAATTATTCCACTGTGTCACTGAATTTAGAGAACTAGGATCTTGGGGCTTGTTTCAAGCTATAAAGTGCCTGCGATAGAAGTTTACATACCTTGTTGGGGTTTGCAAAATATCTGGGTGGTGGCTTTATACAAACGTCTTCTGAATTTTCTATATTAAGAAAGGCATTTTTCACATCAATTTGAAATAACTCCCATTGTCGCACAACGGCTACAACAAGTAAACTTCAAACAAAAGTATGGTGAGCAATAGGAGTAAAGGTTTCTTCATGATCAATGCCATACTCTTGAGTATATCCTTTAGCAACAAGACGAGCTTTGTAGCGATCCACACTACCATCAAAACGGGTTTTGATTTTATAAACCCACTTGTATAAGGGATTTATCCAGAGCAAGATCAAACAAATCCCATATGTGAGTTTATGAAGAGCCTACAATTCATCAATCATTGCCTGCTGCCACACAAGACTAGAACAAACTTCTTTATAGCATGTGGGCTCATGAAAGAAAGAATAGTAGAGAAGCAATGGAAATCACGAAAATGGGTAGAAGGTTCCCTTACCCAATTAGATCAACAACTAGGCAAGCAGTGAGATACTAGAGCAGACTCAAGAAGAGAACAGTTATGGAAGCCATCAACTAGACATTGATGCTCGGGTACAAAAGCATTCTAATCATTTAAAATTGAAGTTTCAGGAACAAAAGAAGAAGAATCTATTATAGGACTAGTATCTGGAAAGAGATCAAGTGTTGGATGAATAAATAAAAAATGTGAGGAAATTGAAAAGAGATTGAACTTGAATATTGAAAGTTGATGAAAACATCTTATGTTCCCAAAAGATAATATGACAAGAGATATGTCTGTCTCTTATACACATCTAGATGTGTATAAGAGACTTGTGTTCAATACCATATCCTATAAAACAACATAACCTAACTCGAGACTTTAAAGCTCATGCAGTTGTAAAAGTACAAAATAAGCACAACCGAAGACTTTCAAGTTCTTATAGTGTGGAGGAGAGCCATAGAGATGTTGATAAGGAGACAGATTATCAATGAGAGGTGATGGAACTCCATTGATGGTATAGGTAGCAGTAAGAGCAGCTCACCCTAAAAGTACTTAGGACAATAGGAAGAGAGTAAGAGAGCACGAGTAGTGTCAAAGATACGTCTATGTTTACATTCGGTAAGACCATTTTGTTGGAAAGTAGCCAGACAAGAACGATGATCTAATGATGCCTTCTTGACTAAGAAAATTAACAAGAGATGTTTCCCTGTATTCCATAGCATTATCAATTCGAAAAATTTTGATAGAAAGACAAGAAAACAGAGCTTTGACCATTGTGGCAAAGTCACAATAAAATTGTGGTAATTCAAATTTATTTTTCATGAGAAAAATCCAAGTAAACTAGGTAAAATCATCAACAAAGATAAAGAAATACCTAGAACGATCCAGAGTAGGCATTAGAGAAGGACCCCACACATTGGAGTGTACTAAATCAAACAGTGCAGTGGAAACAAACTCACTGATTGGGAATGGCAGTGCATAATTTTAGCAAGTTAACAAGAGACAACCAAAAGAATCATTTTGTCACTAGAAACTAATGATTTAACACGACCTAAAGATGTGTGACCTAGACGGGAGTGCTAGAGACTTGAGAAAGAAATATTATATATAAAAGTGGTAGATTGTACCTAAAAAGATGATGGAATTTTGAGATCGTCTAACTCAAAGAGATGGCCAACTTTACATCCCGTCTCGAGAAGCTATTCAGTCTGACAATCCTGTAAAGAACAACTAGCAACAGAGAAACAAATGTGAATATCCCACATTCAACAAATTGTCCAATTGAAACAAGATTTAAAGTTGACTTAGGAACATGAAAGGTATCTGATAAAGAGAGAAGACGTAGAGATAGTTCCCATGTGATTAACATGCATGAGCGATCCATTAGCGATTTGAATGGATGATGTGTGTGGGTGTTGTTTTGAAGAAAAAATGGTGGGATTTAATGTCATATGATTAGAACAGGTAGAATCAAGGTACTAACCAGAATTTGTGATAGTACTGTATGTATTATTGTAAGATGGGAGAAGGCTGTGGAAAGTACCTGCTTGACAAGACTCAAGTTTATCAAGAGTTACTAGATGTTGACCAGAATTATGAGATACTATATAAACATAGGAAGCCATTAGAATAAAAATAATGAACAAAATCGAAGTACCAAGATCAAAAGTATAAAGAAATAGCATGTTAGACATTAATTTTGAGAAAACCATGATGACAGAGATTCAGAACATCGAAAATAATAGGGAACTGGTTTGAAACGAACTAAAGAACCAGACAGAAAGCAAATGAACTAGACGAAAAATGGATGGCTAACTAGTGAAGCGAATCAAATCAGATCAAGGTTGAACCAATGCAAAAAATGCCCAAGAAGTGACGTGGCAAAATGTGGACAACCTGTGATGACCTGGACTAATATGGACTAATGACATGGAGTGAAGTAGGCCATGCTGATGACGTGGTTGACACGTATTGATGATGCGGCAGATGATGTATACTGATCACAAGTAGTGATGGTGTGGCACTACGAAATCCTATTGATGACGTGGAGGTGAGTTGGCAACTGACGTGGCCTAAGATTGATTTTAATATGAAGAAGAGTATTCCTCTACACACTTTACTCAAGGCATGATACTAAATCATGCTTTACTTTTCTTCAACCTTCAGATTTAGACTCGAACTGCAGAAGGTCTATATGCGGGTCTTGGGCTTGTGAGGGCACGTGAACAGGTCTTTTGAGGATTGGAAGCGACCGGAATCAGCTAGAGTGATTATTGGGAACAAGTGAGATGTGGAGTTAAATGATGGAGACAATTGGAACTAGAGATGAAATTTGATGAACCAAAAAATAAAACTTAGACTGAGAAGATGATATCAATCTCTTGAAACCAAATATTTAGCCGGGATATGAATAAGGTCAAGCCCCAAGATGGGATCTGATAGCATGACTGAAATAATGAAATAATGAAGAAACTTTGTATTTGAATTCTGTGATTTATAATGATACAATGCCGGTCTATATGTAGGCTTGATAACTTCACAAGAAAACAAGACATGATTGAAAGAGTTAAACTAGCCTATAATTTGGGTCTAAATATACAAAATATTTACTTGACAGGTATACATATGTTAACAATCATCTACACCCATAAATCATCAGAGCATACCGACTTGTGATGTTGTCAACATCATAGAGGCTTGTTTGATAAAACATGTACATTGTCTGTTTGTTTTGTTGTGATCATCACGATGATTCCACACTATAGCCGGCCAGGGCATTACAACCTATATTATACGGATCTGCATGGAACCCGGATCTCAACCAATAATTGGTAGGAGTAATTGATCATTAAAAGGATGAAATGAAAAATAAAAATAAAAAGATAAATTACAAACACAATGCTAAATTCGTCTTCAAGTAATTAGGAAGCAATATAAACTGCCAACATAATGTTGATTACGTCTTTCGGTATTACTTTGACATGTGAAATTATGGACTACCAAATCAATATTATACCTTCGAGATTTTTGTAGAAAACTTGAGGACATATCTTTAATTTGTTCAGTATTGCAGATCTTACAGATTTGTTATCTCTGTCACCTTGTACAATCTCTAACATAGAGCTTTATAAATTTTGTTTGAAGTCTTATTCGAACAAAAAAGAAAAATTAATTGCATTTATATTCTAAAAAGGGTTAATAACATTTTGGCTCTCCAAAATGAGGAAAGTCTATATGTAACTTCTAACTAGAACAAATCTCCAAACTATACCAAAAAAAATTACACAAATGTGGAACTCTAAATTGAAAGAATTCCCATCAATGTCAATATCTTAAAACCATAACAGGCCACACTCCTAACACATCTAAGACATACTGAACTATAGTAACAAAACCATATATGGCCATATCATACATTAATCAAGCAATACAAAAATCTAATTGACATGCAGGCCACAAAGCTTAGTCAATTACAAAATGACTAATTTGAAATGCAAAGTTGTTACTCATGTTTTTATAAAGAACTAGGGTTCAAGCTATCACTACCCTCAAAGTCACAATAAAAGTTCTTTACCCAGGAACTGACTCATTAATTTCAAGTGCTACAAAATGTTAAGTAAACAAGTAAGCAACACATTACACAACAAACAGTTCATATCTTTTCTTAACAGATTGAGCAAGTTATATAATGTTAATAATCATGTAAGCATACTTCAAATGTACAGGACGTATCTGAGAATATACATAACAGATCATAATCCACAAATATATATAAAACATATAATTCATAACTATAGTTATTCCCAAGATATATTGACTAATGGACCCAAACCTAAATATTACACACAGAAGAGATAATCATTCCATCAGACTGTTATCATAATAGAAAAAATGAGAACATATTCTCACCCATATATGAAACATCGCCATGAGGTAAACATACAGAATGCAGTCATATCTTACATGCAGTCATATCTTACATGCGACATTCATTATATATATATATATAACATGTTCTCATTTTTTTTCATAATAACATACTTTTCACAAATGCAATCTTTTCATAATGCTCATATATCTATATATAACATGTTCTGAAATCAAACTTATCAAATGCTCATATTTTTCATAACAACACACTTTTCATAAATTCGAAAGGAGTTCTAAAACACTTAATAAAGAATAAATACAAACTAGAGCCACTTACTTAGTATGGAAGCAACTAGATTAAGCTAATTCAATGGTTCTGGCTCTCTAAGCTCACTGACACCTAAATATATCCAAAATAGCCATTTTATAACCAAATAGTATAACAAAAAAATCCTAGCATAATCCAAAAGAAGAACGAAAAGACCTGGGATGAACTTTGGCGCCACAAAATTGTAGCTAGCGCTAGGAGCAATCATGGCACCATGCAGCACTAGATGGGAGCCGACGAAGCCCATCCTCTAGGGGTGTAGTCACACGGCACCCGGGTTGGCTACTAGACTCCATTTTTGTTTGTTTTCTGCTCTATTACCCCTTTTCTAACTTTTTTGCATCTTTTAAGTTCCAAAAACATTTTAGCATAAAAATAACTCTAACGAACCAAAAAACACCCATGATTCCAACCCAAACATGATTCCTACCAAAACCTAGTAGTTGACAGACACCAAAACCAAAATTCAAAACTAATGAGGTTACACTTAAATGCATTTAGTCTTGTGTCCAAACATGCAATAACCAAAACATTCAAGGCATATTCAAGGTCTTAAGACCCTAATCATGTGATTATACCCAAAAATAAATAAATACAATTAGACATAAACCTCCAAATTCAGTAGAACCCTAATCATAAGACCCTATAAATCTTCTAAACAAGACATTAAACAACAAGTAGAAAGGGTCATACCTTCAATAATTCAATCTCTATGAGGCCCCTCTAATTCTTCTCTCCAAAAGTTTGATTCTCTCATAGTTTACAAGCCCTAGTGTCAAAGGGGGAAAAGATGGTGTTTAAAGCATAATTGGATGGGTGGTAAAGGGTTATTACAAATAAGGTTTCAAAAATTGAAAGAATAGTCTCCCATTATTTTCCTCAATTAAAATTTTACCCCACATAGACCTAATGGGCAAAAAAACTCTTCGTGGGCTATTGTCAAAAAAAAAGGCCAAAAGGACTGATTTTTATGATTTCAATTTGGCCGTCTAAATTGTAAAAGTGTTCCAATATAGCCCTCAAAATTGTAAAAAATATTTCAATATAGATCCAAACTAAGAAAAAAATCCAATACTGCCTCCAAACATAAAAAAAATTCAATTTGGCCTTCAAATTAAAAAATTTAAAATAGTCGTGTGTTTCATTTGATATATCTATTGATAAAAAAATATGTTATTAATATTTATCATTTCAAGAGACATCAAAGTTATAATAGTACAAAATAACCCAAAAAAATTGACATCTAGGGCCGCATTAAAATATTTTTTTTTCCCAGTTTGGGAGGTCTATTGAGATTTTAGTTTGAAGGACACATTGAAACACCTGTTGCACTTTGAAGGGACAAACTTTGATTTTTTTAGTTTAGATAGGACTAGTATAGGACACTTTTTCAATTAGGATAGCGATATTGAAATTTTTGCTCTGTTTAGAGGGTCAAAATGACATTACACACTTCTAAAATTTCATACCTTGTACATGTCTAATTTACAATTGGGTAAATTACAATAAACCACTTTGTAGAGTACCTTAAGTATCACTCTGCCTCCCTCAATTTTATTTTGTAACGCATAACTCCCCTCTGACTCAGACCTATTCTAAAAAAGTCATGGTATTTCGAATTATTTATTGGACAAAAATAACAATTTTTAGGTCTTCTCATTTTTATTCTTAGTTTTTTCTCATTGTTATTATTTCCCCTTGGCTTTTTTCTTTTTAATGCTATCCATCTTTATGGCATCGTCGATGGTGATGTCACGTACATCATCAAGAAATCAAGATAAAATGTGTTCGAATGGAACCCAAAAAAGTATTGTTTTTGGCCTAAACACTTTTTCTATTTCTACAAAAATCTTAGGATTCCCTAAACTGGTCACTATTTACCATATTGCAATTTGAACTAATTTTTGTATCACTTTGTCAATTAAACATTTTGTTTCCTGAAACTTCATCTTAAATTATGACAGAAGCTATAACAATAACGACATATTCGCGAATTCTATGCACGTATCTTTGAGTGTATGTTATGGTATTTAACAGAATATGTTATTTTATTACGGCCCTTGACATTACACTAGCAATGCGTGTGTAGAACTTACGAACATTCCGTTACTTTGATAACTTCTATCAAAATTTGGGATGAAGTGTCATGAAACAAAATGTTTGGGGGCAAAATAATCAAAAAATTAGTTTGAAGTGTAATATAATAAATGATGACTAGTTTACAGGACCAAAGTGGATTTAAACCAAAACCTTTTCATTCCATAAAGCTAGAGTGAAATAAATGTGGCAGATATGGATTGGTTGGTGGTATAAATGATGTCACCTTCGACAATGCCATAAAGTTGGGAGAGGAGACTATTAAAAAGAATATGGGAAATAATAAAAAAAGAAATAAGAAAATGTAACATTTAAAATATATGAGGGTACTTTTTGTCCAACTAAAAGGTTAAGTTTGACAAATAAAGTTCAAGTAGCAAAGTGATACTTTAGGTAAACCTCGCTTGGATTCTTGTAATCAACCCTTTACAAATTTGTGAAGGTTAAAATTTATAATTTTACACGGATAATGAAGAGGATATTCATCTCAACAAAATGATAAGATTAATTCTATGTTATTTTGGACTACGAATGAAAAAGACCAATATCATCCGATTAGTTTTATACTAAGAGAGGTCTGGTTAGTTAAAGGGCATGAGAACTAGGAATTTGATTAATTCGCATAGTTATAGGTTGGTTAACAGGTACAGGTAAATCTAGTAAATAAATTAGGAAGGTTTGGTGATTCCCAAATTTGAAAAAAAAAAATCAAATAAAATTATTTTTCTCTTTCTTCCTCATCCTCTACCTCCTTCTTCTCCACCTTTTTCCTCCTCCTACCCTCCTCATTCCTCCTTCCTGGAACCCTCTTCCTCCAACCGCCCCTTCTTCGTTCCCTCCCCTCCCCTCCCCTCCCCTTCTCTCCCCTCCTTTTCTGTCTTTCCCTCTTCCCTCCTCTTGTAGCCTCCTCCCCCTTTTTCCTCTCTTCCCTTCTCTAGCAACCCCCTCTACCTCTTATTCACCTTTCCTCCCAACAATACTCCTCCTCCTTCCTGCAACCCTTCCCTTTCCCTCTTCCCCTTTTCCCTCCTCTCCTTCACAATGGAAGAAGAAACTAAGGAAGAAATTTTTAAAATACTAATAATAATAATATTCTAATCTATGACGATACCCATATCTCAAAATATTTAACAAGCACCAATGATTTGAATAATTCTAGTTTACAAAATCTACACATATTTTTCATGTATGATTCTAATTCTAATTCCGATTCCAATTCTAAGACATGAACTAAGCACCCCCTGAGTTCTCTAGACACAAATATCTAGTATGAGATAATTTTGAAAACCTCTCTTGAGCTTTAGGCTAATAGATTTAGCTCCTTTGAATTTTCAATAAAATAAATCATTTACCTCCCCCAATTCTATTTGTTGTAACATTGTAAGCCCAAAATTATTAGAAATTAATTTAAGGAGAGAAAAACTATGATTATTCTAATTTTACCCCTAGTAACAAAATTTTAACTTATTAAAATAGTTAGAGAAAAGGGAAAAGAAAATTTGGGGGTGTAAATATAATTTTTAGGAAATAATATTAGGTTGTAACTTTTCATGTCTTTCATCAATGAATATCAAGAACAAAAATTTATTTTTTCTTGGCAATTTATGAGATTCATGAATGATTTCCAATACGCAATACTAATAATATTTTTATCATAATAGATGTATGTTTCTACATATTCTAAATTTTATTGGAATCGATACATACAATCACAATAATGCACTCATACATATTCTTAAATAAGTTGACAAAAAAATTATCAAAAATGAATTTAAAATTTATGAGGCTCATGAATTTGTAATTTCTCATACAAAATATCAATCACATTTTTTAATTACGATATATGATACATGTTTACATGTTCTAATTTTTTTTTTTCAAATAGACACACAAAAGAACATTACACACGCATACATTTTTGTAAATAAATTTACAAAATATCAAAAATACATTTTATATGTTTTGTTCACAAATTTTATTTCTAAAAAAGAAAAATTGAAACATTAATTTTTGCATAAATCAAACTATACAAGAAACTATTGAGTTGAGCCTAACAATTTATTTTGCTTTTCTTTTTGACTTATTTCGTAACATTCTATTTTTGAATGTCCAAAAATAGGACAAATTTGACTTTCTTTGATTTTCTTTAATTTTGATTTCAAGTCTAAACTATTTGAGTAAACATCTTGCCGCTATCTGGAAAAGGCATCAAGTTAATTAGTTTCTTCATCAGAACCAACTGAACTAGAAAAGTACTAGAAAAGTATCTCAAATGCATATCCTCGAGTGTGGACCATGATTCAAAAACTCGGCCGAATATGAGTTGACTGGCCAATTTGGAACCAGAGCGAAAGCCGCTAGTATGAGTTCAATCCGGGACATGTCAGAGATGCCAAAACTGGCATCAGAGTGCCTAGACTCATACGATACTCGGTGCTTTGGGCAGATGACACGTTAAATCATCTTTTATCGTCCTTTTTCTTAGTGAGTCAACTCCGTGGTTCTTCAAATGAGCTGTCTCACGGATCTGTCTCTTAATCACATCTAGTGTAAATAAGAAACTGATTAGAAAAAGGATATAAAAGACAGCAAGAATCTTCATGCCATGCCTGTGTTCCATAATCTTGATTAACAAAGCAGAAAACACCAAATTTTTGATTGACATAAAGAGAAAGAAACAATGGAGTTTTACTTTGATTTCAGAACAATTATTGAGCAAAAACATCTATAAAAGAAAGAGGAAGAGCAATCACATTCACCAATTTCATCATCCACCAAAATGCCAAAGTTATTTTCTGTGATTTCGACTTAAACAAAAGGGGGCTAGTTTTCCATCCCACAGTGGGTAGTAACAATAATAAGAGATCTTACGGGAGAAATTAGGGCAGAAATTATTGATGAAAATTGGATTGGTCGTTAGAAGATAAGCAGTAATTGGAACTTTGTTGTCTCTAGAATACACATAGAGATGTGGAATAGGATTTGGTGGTTACTTGATAGTCATTATCCTAAATTGGTGGAAGATATTTGAGATATTTAAAGGGGCTTAATTTCTGAAAGGTATTAACTTCACACATTTTTTTTTTCTTTTTAATTTTGATAACTATCTATTTTGTATTGGCTAGTGGCTATATATATAATTATTTTTTTTTCTTTTAAGGAACTAAGAAACCTTTTTTTCTGTCTCATTTGGGATGTGTTTTTTTTTTTCTAGTCTAATGTACATTATATTTCATGTTAATATTTTAGTGTCAAGTTAATTAGATCACTCTTTAATTTCAACTTTGAAATGATTAAAAGAAAAATGTAATATATATTTTTAAATATTGCAATTTTTTATTTAATATAATAGTTCAATGGAAAGAAAAGCTATTGGTTGGGAACATGCTAAACCTATTGGCAGCAATAGAAGATTTTAAAGTACAATTACAACGAAAAAGTCATAAATGGTGGAATTATATGGATGAAACAATATTTAACTCATACATCGGGACAGGTTAAAGCATGTCCAAGAGCACCACAAGAAGTTACACAACTTTTAAAAAATCATCTTAAGATGGGAAAAGTTGAAAGAATTGTAATATAAAAGAAAAAAGTAGAAATATTGAATTTTATTTGACAAAACAATTTGTATAATGTTGAGGATGATGTGTATTGATGATGGCATTTGTGAAATCAATAAAGAGTATATGATAGTGATGGAAAAAAAATAGCTTAAAAGAGCTATAAGAGAAAGTCAATACTTAGTACCTCGAATTTGTTGAAGAGCAACGAAGGTATTCTATATCTAGAGCTTGACCTACTATACCTTACATATCATATATTATATGTGAAATTAACTATTAAAATTTTATTTTTTTATTACATTTGTTTTTAGTAAATTCTACCTGTGTCGAGTTTTTCTTAGCATAACCGGTCCCAAACCCCGATAAAGGAGAAGGGTTGCGTTAGGTTGATAGCTAGCATAAAACTTTGTCAATCGTATGAGATGAATCCACTACGATATTGCACTAATGCTGGGCGTTCCTTGTAAGCGACGCGTCGCATTGCCTCGAATAGTGGGCAAAGAACCGCTACATCTCCATGGGGGTCTGGGTGTAGTGAAAAATATGCAAAGGTCCTCACATAATAGGGAGAGGGTAGTAGGGAAAAAAAATGTGTTTCTGGAGAATAGGATTAGAATAGGAACTTGGAATATTGGAACTCTTACTGGTAAATCAATGGAGGTGGTAGATACAATGATTAGGAGAAGAATTAATATTTTGTGTTTACAAGAGACAAAGTAGGTAGAAGAAAAGGTTAAACTACTAGATAACTCAGGATTTAAACTTTGGGACTCATGAGTAAACAAGACTAGAAATGGGGTAGGTATAATTATAGATGGGTCGATGAAGGATGATGTAGTGTAGGTGACTAAGAAAGGAGATAGGATTATGTCCCTTAAACTAATTTTAGGACGTGAAACTATTAATATCTTTAGTGTCTATGTACCCCAAGTAGGTCTAGATGAGTCCATTAAGACTAAGTTTTGAGACGATTTAGATGAGATGATAGGTACTGTCCCCCAATGTGAGCAAATTTTTATAGGAGGTGATTTAAATGGACATGTGGGAAGAGATAATGAAGATTATGAGGAAGTGCATGGTGGATATTGTTACGGGGAACAGAGAAATGAAGAAGGAAAATCAATCTTGGAGTTTGCAATGGCATTCGACCTTTGCATTATCAATACTTTTTTCAAGAAGAGAGAGGAACATTGATAACTCTAGTAAACTAAAGTTATTTTCCTCCAAATTATAGCATTTTGATAGTTTAAATCCCGAACTTTGGGTAAGTAATTGAAGATTTTAGTTAATTTCTTTCATATGTGTTTGTATTTCCGTTCTTGATTAAATATGATAAGTTTTTATTAAATTTCTAACTTAATTAATTTCTTAATGGTGGTAATATTATGCAGGTCAAAATTAGAGGTTGGAAGCTGGAATGAACAAAGCCAAATGACCAAATTGCAATCATGGAAGAAATGAAGAATATTGGGAAGAGAGTCGAGATCACAATCTCGAACTTTCCATATCGTGATCTCCACTCGGAAAAATGTCAATGTATTAGAGTCGAGATCGCGATCTCAAATTTTCCATATCGCGATCTCGACTTGTTGAGGGTTAAGTTGTAAAGGGCAATTTTGTAAACTTTTAGCCAACAACTCCTGATTTTTGCCTTGTGTAACACTACACAATTTAAGCTACTAAAAATAGGAGGTGAAAAAAGAGGTAGAATTAGTGTCTCTTAGATAGTTATCTTGATTTTAGGATAGTTTAGGATATCTTATACACATCTTCTTGTTTATAAGAATTTGCCATCCTTTCCTTCATTATTTGTGCCCTTCTCTTAACCCCATGTCAAGTTACAAATTTTGATTAGATAACCTAGTGGGTTAATCGCAAGCTTCGCTATAAATATAATTTTTACTTGCTTTCTAGTCTAATTTAGTAAGAATTTCTTTTCTTGCAATCTAGGGTTTCTTAGGAAAATTAGGGTTCTTGATAATTTCTTGCTTTTTATTTAAGAATTCTCAATTTCTTGCATTAATTTCTAGTTAATTCCTAGTGGGTTTTCTCTATTTTTATCAAAAATCCAAAAATACTTAGATTTCAAGTTTAACTCTTTCAAATTTCTAGTTTAGAAATGATTGCTTTTAGTCTTATAGGTTTCTATCCTAAAATCAACTACAATCTACTACTAATTTATAACTTTTAATTACCCAGTCTAATTTGGTTAATTTACACTAGAATTAAGTGTTTTCCTTTACTTTCTTTTACTAGAATAGATTAACTAGTTTCTTAATATCATAATTGGTTATTTTCACTTACTTGCTAGATAGTCAATCTAGCTATATGTGTAAGCTTTCAGGTGCTTTCATTTAATGATAGTTTTTATTAGAATAGTTTCATCATCCATTATTTGAGTTTGCTTTACTATCAAATATCCGTAAATCTTGATAATTGCCTTCCAACAATCCTTGTGAGACGATACCCGCTCATCCTACCACTATCAACTCCGTATAATTGCGGAAGTTAGGTAGAGTATACTGAATTAGTGTGGTTAATTGTTTGCTTGTTTGTCCTTTCAAAGTTGAATTCCACCTAATGAAGCAATCAAGTTTTTGGCGCCGTATAACATTATTGTCTTGGCGGTTTTTGACAATATCAAGCGCTTTACTTCCGTGTAGATTAAACACTTTAGTTTGGTTTAGTTTAGTTGTTAATTTTGTGAATTTTTATGTTTGTTATACACATCTTGTGGATAAGACTTGGAATTTCAATTGACTATTTGCCTTGGCTGTGTTTTAGTCCATGGTATGAGGCAATCAAGGGTCATTCATTTGCCTAGACAAGGAAAGGAAGAAAGAGCTAAGAGAACTTAGAAGATTGAGAAGGATACAACAAGAACAAGAAAGAATCGCAATGACAAATGCTAATGCTCATCAAGGGAATTTGAACATGGAAAACGATGAAGATGAGGTTGTTGGAAATAATGGGATTGGTGGCTACGGGAATGAAAATGGCATAAATGGGAACGGAAAGCCATTGAGGGAATACGCTTTGCCTAATTTTGATGGGGAAAACTCAAGCATTGCACGGATGCCCGTGCAAGCCAACAATTTTGAAATTATGCCCGCCCTAATCCAAATGCTGCCAAGCCCATGCCATGTTTGGGGTGGACCTAATGAAGACCACTACACACACCTCATGAATTTTGAAGAAGTCTTGGACACATTCAAGCTTAATGGAGTACACCCGGATTGTGTGCGGATAAGGGTGTTTCCTTTTTCTCTTCGTGACAGGGAAAAGTCATGGTTGCAATCCCATGCCCAAGGAACATTTACCACTTGGAACCAACTTGCTCAAGAGTTTTTGGCGAAGTACTTTCCACCCACAAGAACCGCTACATTAAGGAATGAAATTACATCGTTCAAACAAGATGTTGGTGAAAGCCTAGGGGAAGCGTGGGAAAAATTCAAAGAGTTGCTAAGAAAATGCCCTCATCACGCCATTCCTTTGTGGCTTCAAATCCAAACCTTTTATAATGGTTTACTTCAAGAGATGACATCCATCGTAGATGCCTCCACCGATGGCTCTATCTCATATAAGATTCTGGAAGAATCTCAAGAGTTGTTGAATAAGATGGCATGCAACCACTGGAACTAGCATGGACCGATAACTCCACCGATGGTTCAACACCAAGCTAATCAAGCCAATACAAATAATGGAGCATTGAATCTAAACATGCAAAATTCCCTTTTGGCACAACAAAGTATGTTCATGAGTGTGATGAACAACATGGCAAAGGCGTTGGAGAACCTAGGGAAACCTAGTAGTGTAAATGCTATGTCTTCTTCTCTAACTCAACCAAGCATGACATGTAATTTTTGTGGAGACGGCCATGCAAATGGACAATGTGAGATGCCATATAGAGCTAATGAGAAAATCAATTATGTGGCTAATCAATCATCATTTCCAATGAACCAATCCGGAGCTTCTGGGAACACATACAATTCTTCTTGAAGGAATCACCCAAATTTCTCATAGAGTAACACCAACAACCAATCCAATCCTCATTACCAACCAAATCCCCCACCTCAAAATGCCCAACACACTCGAGCCTCAAGTTCCTCACCTAGACCTTATCAACTACCACATCAAAGAAATTTCTAACCCAACTCATATCAACCTTTCCCCAACCCTTCATTTCAAAACCAACAACAAATACTTCCTTTCCATTAAGCAAATTCTTCGCAATATGTTCCTAGAGAGAATTTGGGTGAAGAAGGTTGGAAAAGAAAAGCCGAGTATTTGAGAAGAGAATTGGATAGGCAAATGAAAGAGCATAAAAGAGATTATGAGAATTCGAAGGTTTCAACAAGAAATTTGGAGATTTAATTGGGGCAATTGGAAAGGTTGAATAATGAGAGGCCATTAGGAGTGCTCCCGATTGACACCATTCTAAACCCTAAGGAGCAGTGCAAGGCTATTACCTTTATGAGTGGCAAAGAGTTGGAAGAAAGAGTTGGGAGAAATTCAATGAAGAGTGGAGAACAAGAAAGGGAAGAGGATGAAGAGAAAAAAAATGGGCAAGACAAAATGATGAATGAGTCTACTATGCCCAACTCACAAAGCGATGAAGGAAAGGATCCTAAGCATCATGAGCCTTAAAGCATGTTAATGTGTCATTTCCTCACAGGCTAAGGGATGAAGAGAAGGTAAAGAAATTCAAGAAATTTCTAGAGATTTTCAAAAAGCTTGAAATCAACATTCCTTTCATAGAGGCACTTGAGAACATGCCTACCTATGCCAAATTCATGAAACAAGTCCTTACTTCAAAAAGGAAATTACATGGTGATGAAATTTTGTGCTTACCGGAGCATTGTAGTGCACGACTTACAAAGAAGTTGCCACCAAAGCTCAAAGATCCTGGTTCATTTTCTATACCTTGTGAGATTGGAGGTTTACAATTTGGAAGAGCATTGTGTGAGTTGGGAGTTTCAATAAATCTTATGCCTTATGGAGTGTTCAAGAAGCTAAATGGAGGTCAACTGAAGCCAACAAGTGTCTCATTGCAACTTGCAAACTGGAGCATAAAGTTTTCAAAGGGGATCATTGAAGATGTGATTGTGAAAATTGACAAACTCTACCTTCAGGCCGATTTCATTGTCAAAAGCTTGAAATGGAAGAGGATGAAGAGATACCAATCAGATTCTTGGGAGACCTTTCCTTGCTACCAGCCGTGCACTTATTGATGTTCAAGAAGGGAAGCTGGAATTCCAGATAAATGATGAAATTGTTACATTTAATGTTTTTAGTTCATTAAAGTTTTCTTCAATTTTTGAAGATGTCATGAATATAAATGTGGTAGACGACTTAATTGATGATTGTTGTAGGAATGCAATGGAGAATTTCTCAATGGAGGAAGAGGTCTTGGAGTCAATTGCGCCAAATCAAGATGATGAAGAAGGAATGAGGGATGTGAATCGTTTGGAGGATGAGATTTTATTGCAAAAGGAATGTGAAGAGAATCAAGAAAAAGGTAAAGGGAGGACTCTGACCAACGAAACCCCCAATTTGCTAAAGCCTATTCCTACGCACTTAATGTATGCATATCTTGGTGTAAATGAGACATACCCGGTGATTGTGAATGCATATTTGACAAATGAGCAACTTGAAAGAGACCTTGATTGTGGTGCTTAAAAGGAATAAAAATGCCATTGCTTGGTCTATTGATTATATAAAGGGAATAAGCCCTTCCATATGCATGCATAAAATTTTGATGAATGAAGGAAATAAACCGGTAAGGCAACCTCAAAGGAGATTGAATCCTACTTTAAAAGAGGTTGTGAGGAAGGAGGTTCTTAAGCTTTTGAAATCCGGTATTATTTACCCTATTAGAGATAGTGAGTGGGTTAGCCCCACTCAAGTTGCTCCCAAAAAAGATGGTATTACTGTTATCATAAGTGAAACCAATGAGGTCCTCCCCTCTAGATTGGTTACGGGTAGGCGAATGTACATTGATTTTCGAAAGTTGAATGAAGCCACCCGAAAGGATAATTTTTCTTTTCCTTTTATTGATCAAATGCTTGAGAGGTTGGCTGGTTTTACATATTATTGTTTTCTTGATGGTTTTTCCGGTTATCTTCAAATTGTCATTTCTCCAAAAAACCAAGATAGAACAGCTTTCACATGCCCATTTGGTACCTTTGCATAAAGGAGAATGCCTTTTGGACTTTGCAATGCTCCAAGTACATTTCAACATTGTATGTTTGCCATTTTTCATGACATGTTTGAAAAGAGCACAGAGATTTTCATGGATGACTTTAGTGTATTTGATGGCTCATTTGATGATTGTCTTGCAAATTTGTCCAATGTGTTAAAGAGGTGTGTGGAAACTAATTTAGTTCTCAATTGGGAAAAATGTCATTTCATGGTGAGAGAAGGAATTGTTTTGGGTCACAAGGTCTCATCAAAAGGAATAGAAGTTGATAGGGCAACATGGAGGTGATTGAAAAGTTACCTCCCCCGATTAATGTTAAAGGGGTAAGAAGTTTTTTAGGTCATGCAGGTTTTTGTAGAAGATTCATTAGGAATTTCTCACATATTGCTAGACCATTGTGCTTGTTACTTCAAAAAGATTGTCCCTTTCATTTTGATGATTCTTGTTTGAAAGCATTCAATGAGTTAAAAGACGCTCTTGTGATTGCACCGGTTATTGTAGCAACAAATTGGTCTCTTTCCTTTGAACTCATGTGTGATGCTAGTGACTATGCAACGGTACCGTGCTATGTCAAAAAGTGAACAACATGTTGCATGTCGTTTACTATGCTAGTAGGACCTTAAATGATGCAAAAATTAATTATTCAACAACAGAGAAGGAACTACTTGCTATAGTTTTTGCAATTGATAAGTTTAGATCATACCTTTGATGATTTATCAAAGGTAATTGTTCATACCAATCTCTCCACATTAAAGTATTTATTTTCTAAGCAAGATGCCAAACCACGTTTATTGAGATGGATACTTTTATTGCAGGAGTTTGATTGGGAGGTGGTCAAAAAAAAGGGTGTGGAAAATATGGTAGCCGACCATTTGTTAAGAATTGAGGCATCTAGACTTGTCAATCTTGAAGAAGGGATAATCAATGAAGAATCCCCAATTGAGAAGTTGTTTGAGGTGAAGGAGTCCATGGTATGCGGATGTATTGTGAATTATCTTGTGGCAAGGATAGTATCAAAGATGCTAAACGTCAATGAGAGGAGGAAATTCTTTGTGGAACTTAAACATTATTTTTTAGAAGAAACGTACTTGTTCCGAAAGTGTAATGATCAAGTCCTAAGGAGATGTGTTCCGGAATGTGAAGTATCCGATGTATTAAGACATTGTCATTCATCTCCGGTTGGGGGACACCATGGAGCTCAATGGACGGCTTTCAAGGTCTTAGAAAGTGGTTTATATTGGTCAACTATGTTCAAGGATTCTCAGGATTTTGTGCTCAAATGTGATGAATATCAAAGGGTGGGTAATATTTCAAGGAAACATTAAATGCCCCTTCATAGCATTATTGAGTTGGAGGTATTTGATGCATGAGGGATTGATTTCATAGGACCTTTTCCGGTCTCATACTCCAATAAGTACATTTTAGTTACGATGGACTATGTGTCGAAGTGGGTTGAAGAAATTGTTACCCCAACCAATGAGGCCAATCAATGGTTACTAAAGGGTTCAAATCAGGAAGATCTTTTCTCGGTGTATACATTCCTTGGGCTATCACAAGTGATTAATCACATTTCAAGAATTCTCAATTTGAGGTATTAATGACAAAATATAGGGTGAAACACAAGGTTGCTTTAGCTTATCACCCACAAACATTGGGTCAAGTGGAGGTGTCAAACCGAGAATTGAAAAGAATCTTAGAGAAGACGGTGAATAATGATAGGAAAGATTCGGCATTGAAGTTAGATGACACTTTGTGGGCTTAGCGTACGGCATTTAAGACTCCTATAGGCATGTCTCTATACCGTATTGTATATAGAAAAACATGTCACTTGCCGGTGGAACTTGAACATAGGGCTATTGGGCCATCTCTTAACTTGAATTTTGAGTTGAATGAAGCATATGAAAAGAGAATGCTTGATTTGAATGAGTTTGATGAATTCCGGAGGGAGGCATTTGAAAATTCTTTAATTTATAAGGAGAATACAAAGGCATGGCATGACAAGCACATCCAAGGGAATTGGATTTAAAGTCGGTGATTTGGTGCTCTTTTATAATTCAAGACTCAAGTTATTTCCGGGAAAGCTTAAGTCAAGATGGACATGTCCCTTTGAAGTGGTCCAAACCTTTTCTCATGGAACGGTGAAAATAAAGGGGAAAGAGGGAGCTTTCAAGGTCAATGGACATCGGCTTAAACCGTACTTTGGAGGAATAATTGAAGGTGGACGAGAAATCGTCCGATTAACACAAGAATGAGGGTCATGCCATAGTCAAGCTAGTGACTGTAAAAGAGCGCTTCTTGGGAGGCAACCCAAGTCTTTAATTTAGTTGTTATTGCTTTCTTTTGGTGTGATTTTTTAATTGGCTTGATTTTGAGTAAATTGGTTTGAATTAGGTTAGAATTTTTGTTTCAAAAAAAAAAAGTTGAGTTTTTGAGTTGAATAAATGGTGCTAAAGAATAAGTGAAAATTGTCATCATAACTTGTGAATTTTTGTTCGTAGGTTGTCCTTACAAATGAAGAAAAGTGATCAAGAGTGGAGCACTTTCGGCTAAATGTAAAAAAAATTCACTTTGCAGAAGTTGAGCTCGAGATCGCGATCTCAAACTCAAACTTCTGGAAGGCAGAATGGTCATTTGGTCGAGATCGTGATCTCATTTTTTAGATCACGATCTCAACTCCAAACTTCTGCAAAGGCTATTTTGGCACCGAGTCGAGATCGCGATCTCAACTCAGTCGAGACCGCGATACCAAATCCGAGATCGCGATCTCGAGATCAGGTCAGATCGTGATCTCAAAGGACAAATTCATTTTTAAAATACCACTTCTTCTTCTTCTCTTTTCATAAACTTTTCAATTCTTCTTCTCTCAACCGAAAACCCTAACCCCAATCCCTCAAAATTCTTCCATCATCTTCACTAAAAATCACTTCTAACTCAACACTCATCACTAATATCATCCTATTTTCCTCTAGGAACATCAAAGCTAGCATTGTGTGGGAGGATTCTTGTGAGAAATTTGGAATTCAAGGAAAATTGAGACACAAGAAGTTTTGGGAAATTTCAATCCCAAAGACGGGTAACTCTTTCCTTTTTCAATTGTCAATTTGGTAAAGATAATTGTTGGGTTTTATGAATTAATTTCTGGTGAAATTGGTGGTGTTCCATTGTTGAATTTTGGCCAATAATTGGTGCGAATTTGTTTTAGGAGAATTTTGAGATTGATTTGTCCAATTGTGAGAATTATTGGCTTGATATTTGATCTGAGTTGAATTAGAATTGAAATATTTGAAAATTTGTTGGAAATTTTTTATTGTGATTTCGTGGTTGTGGTTCTTGATTGGAGGTTGAATACTTAAATTATTGATTGATTTTTGCTAATTAAAAATGACTAGAAGGGTTTATGGTAGTGCGAAAAGAAGGGTTAGGATGAGAAGAAGAGGAATCGGGTCCAGGAAACGGAAATCCGAAGAGGGCACTAGTGGAGAAGGGGGTTTGGAACAACCGTTTGAGGAATGGTGAACAAATTGAACCTCAGTTGTCGAGTGTTAGGGCTAAACACTCGTACAAGAATAATGAGAAACATGAGGTAATTAGAGAACGGAACTTCGACCTATCAATGCATTGGGGGGTTTATGAAGATGCAAGAAGAGCTATAGAGGAACAAATTAGGTCACGACATTGGGAGGGTTTTAATACTCAAGTTGACCCTGGGGCTACCCAATTGGTCAAGGAGTTTCATTGCAATTTATGTGAACTAGAGGATGGCAAGGTGCGAATACGGGAGGGTTTTAGCAGATTTCAGTGCTGATATGATCAACGCATATTTTATACATACCCCTCCCCCCCTCCCCGATACCTTCTAATCAATACTTGGCATTTTTGAATAATAAAGATAAGGATATGAATGCAATTAAAGATGCCATTTGTCATAGGAGGGTTGATTGGATTAAGAGTCAAGGACTTTCATTAGTGGCTCAGTTATGGTTTTATTTTATCAGTAGCCGTATTTGGGGGTCCAATGCTATGTATTTCCATTCTTGATTAAATATGATAAGTTTTTATTAAATTTCTAGCTTAATTAATTTCTTAATGGTGGTAATATTATCCAGGTCAAAATTAGAGGTTGGAAGCTGGAATGAACAGAGCTCAAAGGACTAAATTCCAATAATTGAAGAAATGAAGAATGCTAGGAAGAGAGATTACAATCTCGAACTTTCCATATCGCGATCTCGACTCGGGAAAATGTCAATGTATTAGAGTCGAGATCGCGATCTCAAATTTTCCATATCGCGATCTCGACTCGCTAAAGGTTAAGTTGTAAGGGCAATTTTGTATATTTTCAGCCAACAATTCCTGATTTTTGCCTTGTGTAACACTACAAGCTACTAAAAATAGGACGTGAAAAAAGAGGTAGCATTAGTAGTTGATAGTTAGTAGATTTTAGAATAGTTTAGGATATCTTGAACCCCAAGTTTTCTTCTTTGATAGAATTTTCTCTTTAATTGTCTCTTAGATCTTCTTTTAATTTCTATTTGTCAAATTCGAATTTTGATTAGATAATCATAGTGGGTTATTCGCAAGTTTGGCGTAAATATAATTTATGACTTGCTTTCTAGTCTAATTTAGTAAGAATTCTTTGCTTGCAATCTCAGGTTTCTTAGAAAAATTAGGGTTTTTGATAATTTCTTACTTTTTATTTAAGAATTCTCAATTTCTACATTAATTTCTAGTTAATTCCTAGTGTTCTTTCTCTATTTTTATCAAAAATCCAAAAATACTTAGATTTCAAGTTTAACTCTTTCACAATTTCTAGTGTAGAAATGGTTGCTTTTAGTCTTCAAGGTTTCTTATTTGTAGTACTTTTAATTGGGTAATTTGCTTGCTTTTAATTTTAGTCTTAATTTGGTTAATTTAGGTTAGAATTAAGTGTTTTCCTTTACTTGCTTTTACTAGAATAGATTAACTAGTTTCTTAATATCGTAATTGGTTATTTTCACTTACTTGCTTTTTAGTCAATCTAGCGTAAAAATAAGTTAATTCTTCATTGCTTTCATTTGATTATGGTTCTTATTAGAATAGTTTCATCATCCATTTTTTGAGTTTGCTTAACTACACAAATATCCGTAAATCTTGATAATTGCCTTCCAACAATCCTTGTGGGACGATACCCACTCATCCTATACTACTATAAATTCCGTATACTTGTGGAAGTTAGGTAGAGTATAATGAATTAGTGTGGTTAATTATTGCTTGTTTGTCCTTTCAAAATTGAATTCTACCTAACGAAGCAATCAAATATTTAGTTACCTTTAAACGTGATTCAACAAAGTCACAGATTAACTTTCTCCTCACAAGAAAGAGAGATAGAAGGATTTGTAGAGATTGTAAAATCATACCTGGATAAAGTTTAACCTGACAACATAGGCTTTTGGTGGTGGACTTGAGGCTTAAACATCACATTAGACGAAGGAACCTACGTAATCACCAAGAATTAAGAGGACGAATTTTTAGAAGGAAAAAGAAGATTTTTTTAAGAAAGATTTGTTATTGGGCAAAGTATCTGTGACTTACAAGGAGAATCTGATACTTTATGGAATGACATGGCAACTAGAGTGAGAACAGTGGCTAAGAAGATACTTGGAGAGTCAAGAGGTTATGCCCCCATGAACAAGGATCTTGGTGGTGGGATGAAGATGTACAAAATAAAATCAAGGTTAAAGTGCTAACTATAAGGCTCTATATAGTTGTAGAAGTGACGAAAATATTAAGAAATATAAACTTGCTAAAAATGAGGCAAAAAAGGGTGCAAGTGAAGCGAGGGATAAGGCTTTTGAAGATTTGTACCAAAAATTATAGTCTAAAGAGGGGGAGCAAGATATTTATAAAATTGCTAAAGCAAGAGCCCATAGAACAAAGGACTTAACCCAAGTCAAGTGCATCAAGGATGAAAGTAATAAGGTGCTAGTAAGAGATGAGGAAATTAAGAAAATGTGGGAGAGATACTTCCATCATCTATTCAATGAAGACAATGGAGACGATATCATTTTAGGAGACAGTTAGCTAAATCTGAGGAGTATAGAAACATAATATATTATTGAAGGATTCAAGAATCAGAGGTGGAAGAGGCTTTGAAGAAGATGAAGAAAGAAAAAGTAGTTGGCCCCGATGATATTTTAATCGAAGTATGGAAATGTTTAGGAAAGAAGGGCATAAGTTGGCTTACCAAACTTTTCAATAAAATATTGAAGAGTAGAAAGATGCCTGACCAATGGAAGAAGAGTACTCTCATACCCATATTCAAAAATAAATGGGACATACAAAATTGTACGAATTACAGAAGTATTAAGTTAATGAGCCATACGATGAAACTTTGAGAGAGGGTGATAAAAAGAAGGTTAAGAAATGAGACTAAGGTGTCAAATAATCAGTTTGGTTTCATGCCAGGGAGATCGACTACTGAAGCCATACATCTCTTAAGGAGACTTACCGAGAGATACCGAGATAAGGAAAAGGATTTACATTTGATTTTTATTGATCTTGAAAAGGCATACAATAGAGTAATCCCTAGAGAAGTTATGTGGAGAGTTTTAGAAAAAAAAAAGGAGTTAGAGTAGCATATATAGAATCAATAAAGAAGATGTATAGGAATGTAGTTACAAGTGTGAGAATACCAAGAGGGTTGACACAAGAGTTCTCTATAAATATAAGTTTACACCAAGGTTCGGCTCTAAGTCCTTATCTATTTGCATTGGTTATAGATGAACTTATAAGGTACATATAGGAGAAAATACCATGGTGTATGTTATTTGCAGATGACATAGTGTTAGTAGATGAAACAAAATATGGGGTTAATGCTAAACTCAAAGTTTGGAGAGAGACACTTGAGACAAAAGAGTTTAGAATTCATCGATTAAAAACATAATATATGGAATTTAAGTTTAGCAAGGGTGCAAGTACGAATGGAATAGAGGTTAGTATCGGAAATCAAGAGATACCAATAAGTGAAAATTTTAAGTATTTAGGATGTGGTATAGATCGAGATGTTACACATCAGATACAACTATTAATGGAGAATGGCATCGGGAATATTATGCGATTGTAAAATTCCTTTACGGCTTAAAGGTAAATTCTATAGAATAGCAATTAGGCCAGCGATGCTTTATAGGTCTGAGTGTTAGACAGTGAATTACACACATGAGCAAAAGATGAGAGTAGCAGAAATGCGAATGTTAAGATGGATGTGTGGGTACACTAGGATGGACAAGATACGCAATAAGCATATTCGTGAGAAGATTGGAGTAGCATCCATTGATGAGAAGATGAGAGAAACACGCTTAAGGTGGTTAGGTCATATGTTAAGATAAATTGTAGAAGCGCCTATCAGGCGAGTAGATTTTAGAGAGAGTAGTCAACATAGGAGGGGTAGGGAAAGACCGAAAAAAGACTTGGTGGGTAACTTGTAAGAAATATATAGCCCATCTAGGAATTGAGAAGGATATGGTCCATGATAGAATGCAATGGCGTAGCATGATTCATGTAGCCGACTCTACTTAGTAGGATCAAGGCTTAAGGATTTGTTTGTTTGTTTGTTTATTTGTTTTTAGTATAAAATATTACATTTGCTTTGAACATTGGCATACTTCAAGAGTATTGGTGTAGGTAGTTCAAAACCATCAACCTCTAGAAGTAAAAGAGATTTTTCACATAGTTTTAGCGTCAGAGAGAATTGTAGAATGTCAAGTCGAGGAGCAGATTATGTGTTTTCTTCTAAGAAAAAATCTATGAATGTTACATTTTTGAAGGAAAACATGAAAAAGATTAGTAAGGCGATTTCAAGATTCTTTCATTTCAATACTATACCATTTCATGCAGTTAACAGTGGTCCATATAATCAATCAATACTTGATGCAATTGCAAATGTTGGACATGGCATTAAGGGGTCTCGGGTTACTAAATTGGAGGTGAATACTTAAATGAGGATTTGAAAGATATTAAGAGTATATTACAACTATTAAATCGAATTTACCAGATTTTGGATGTACAATAATGTGTGATGGGTAGAGTACTCGCACAAAAATTTAACTTCCAATCATCAATTTTATGGTATATTGTGATAGAAACATGATATATCATAGTCCTGTCGATTGCACAAATATTAAGAAGATTGCTAAATTTGTTTTCTCCCTAATAAAAAAGGTCGTAATTGAAATAGAAAAAGAAAATATTATACAAATTGTTACTGATAGTGAATCTA
Source organism: Cinchona pubescens (assembly GCA_025175665.1). Classification (NCBI taxonomy): domain Eukaryota; kingdom Viridiplantae; phylum Streptophyta; class Magnoliopsida; order Gentianales; family Rubiaceae; genus Cinchona; species Cinchona pubescens. The sequence continues at coordinate 4,008,745 of JANKKI010000053.1, forward strand.
GTATGAAAGCGGGGGGTCAACTATTAATGCAAAACAAGAAGAAGCATTTGTTTTGATCGCAATGTGATGCACATTGCATTGATTTGATGTTAGAAGATATTGAAAAAATAGATTAAATAAAAAGAAACGATTACACACCTGTCTCTTAGTTTCATAAATAACAGTGATAATGTACAAAATCTCAAGAAATGACATACCAAAAATCTAGAAATACTCTGACCAAGTATCACAAGATTTTCAACTGAGGTCATTTCAATGAAAAGTCTTCTTCGACATTGTATTGAATTGAAAAAAAATATGCACATCAGATGAATGGGTAAAGTTCAATCAACACTACTAAAAGAAGACAGAAGCACGAAATGCGTCTGACTTGATTCTAAATAAGACTTTTTGGAACAATGTTAGAAATATATGTGCAGTAATGGAGCTGCTTGTTAAAGTTTTGAAGATTATTGATCAAGACAATAAGCCAAAGTTACCAATCATTTACAAGGCAACGAATTAGGGGTGTCAATGGGTCGAGTTGTTAGGTTATCGTGTTGTGTCAGGTGTGGTCTATTTCTTATCGTGTCATGTTCGTGTCATGTAGTGTCGAGCATAATTCTTATCGTGTTGTGTTCGTGTCTGACCCATTCAAATTCTTGTCGTGTTCGTGTCTGACCCGTTTACTATTGACAGAAAGTATAAACCTATTTGACAATTACATAATTTGCAATCCATTTGAATTTAAATTTTAAATTTTGATTATTTAATAACTTAAACAATTATTAATACTAACCTTGTTATTATAGAAATATAAAACACATGATTAAAATCATTAAAAAATTTGGATAATATGTTAAAATAATTATTATGTTTGATTTAATAATCTAATATTAAATCTATTATTCACAATTTTAAATTATATTATATTATAATAAAAAAAATTAGCAAAATCTGTTCATACAGTAACTTAATAAATTATCGTATCAACCCATAAGTTGACCAAACCGAACCCGTTAATTTCGTGTCATAAATAGGTTGATTCAATAAAGACCCAATAAATTTCGAGTCGTGTCATAATTTGTTAATTTCGTGTCATGTTATCGGGTCGTGTGTAAATTGACAGCCCTATAATGGATAGAGCAAGGATGGAAAAAAGAAAAAGTCAAACGTTGAAAAAGATATTTGGATGTGATTGATAAGAGATAGTATAATCAATTACATCAGAATCTACATTCAGAAAGTAATTTAAATTTTTACAAACTACTATTTTATTTATTGAAGGTATAATGCAAGTATAGACAAATTTAAAAACTTAAATATTTTTTTTATTCAGCTTATTTTTTAATTTGAGCCTTCAGAACTATTATCTGGCGCTTGTGTATTTGATACAAATGAAGTTTAGAAAAAGTTGAAAGGAGCAATCATGTGACTAGAGTCAAATGTGAACATGGAAGTTGATGCAATAAATGAGGTATTTTGATAATACTTTTATTAATATCTAAAGGGTTTTCCTAACTAACAACTTCTAAGCAATTTAGCATATATATATATATATTTTTTATTATAATTTAAAACATTTTGAGAGAGAAGAGGATCATTTGAAAATGCAGTTGCAACTAAAGTATTACCAAAAAAGTAAATTTTATATACATCGTCGATGTACAAATTTTTTTACACCATCAGGTTTAGATGCATGACATATTTGCATTGTTTAAATTTTAGAAGTTATTTTTGCACGTGTTATGTTTTCAGACCCGATGGTGTAAAGTTTTTGTACACTGACGGTGTATATAAAATTTACTCTCATCAAAATGTTTGCCAGGTTTGAAACTATACTTAAAGTATGAGAAAATTTACTTAATATTGAGATGTTTACAGCATACATTGAATTTTTAAATTGAATTGTTTTATTACTTTATTATTTTATAGTTGAATGATGGTTTAATTATGGCGATGAAACTCCAAATTTAAGGAAGATTGCAATTAAAATTTTTAGTAAAACTTATACATCTTTTAGTTGTGAAAGAAATTGGAGTATATTGTCATTAATTCATACGAAATTTCGAAACTGATTGGCAATTGAGAAGTTATACAAATTAGTTTTTGTACATTATAATATGCAAATTGAGGATAATGAATTTGATGTATCAAAGAAACAATTATGATTTTTATAACCCAATTGATTTGAATCACATTTTTCATGAAGATGATATACTGTATGAATGGGTTAGAGAAAATAGCCAACCTAGCCACCCTACACTACCTGAAGACAACTTGATTTGGTTAGATCAGGGAATTCGTCAAAATGAAGAATAGGAAGATGATGAAACTAGAGATGACTATGATCGTGATAGTAATGATTTGAGTAATACTTTATCGACAATTTATAAGGAAAACCAATAAGAAAAGTATTTATATATCATCTACTATGAAAGACAAGGGTAAGACAGAAAAAGAAGGTAAACATATACCAAGTTCATCTTCTTCAACTGATAGCAATAGTAGTGATGATAATAATAGTGATAGTTCTAACAATAGAGGTAGAGGGACTAACTCTGGTCAAGGACTGAGCGGAGATGATGGTTACTTTCGGAATAGTCAATATGCTGGAGGCATGTCATGGGCTCAAGGACATGACAATTATTATGCTACTCTAGATACTAATCATGGTTGTTGTCCTAACATAGAAGCACAACGCCAATTTCTGGAGGAATTAATTGAGTTTTCAAGTGATTCCTCCCACTACTCACATTCACAAAGAAATTGAGAGATTAATGAGCAATTACAAAATTTAGACATTTGACATGCCTATAGTAGCCATGATTCTAGTTGAAGTAATAGATCATCGGAATATGGCTATGATCAATCATATAAAGTTCATTACATAATAAAGGCTATTATTCTGGATGTAGACCATATGGTAAACCTAGACACCTTGAGAGGTCCACTAGTACTAGTTCTAGTGGGTATTATGATAATAAGTAAGGGATATCATAAGATCCCTTCATCTGGTTCAAGTAGCATTGGCTATTATAGACAAAGTTATGATTCATTTACTAGTACCAGTGATAATGTTTTATACAGAGGATTTGAATACTACAATCATGGCTTGGAACCTTCGTCACACCCTCCACCTTTCATCCACAATGATTGTGGTTCATCCAACCAATCATCACAGTCAACTGATGCACAACTGAATTCATCCAACCAATCATCACAGTCAACAGATGCACAACTGAATTCATTTATTCTATTTCGGCCAAGTGTCTTGCCATATTGAAATTCCCATTACAATGGACAAGGACAAAATGATTTTGAGCCTCCTTGTCATTCATCATGGTATTGATAGGTATGATAAAAATTCTATTAACTTTAATTATTTTTTAGTAAATTTGCTTTTTTATATATATAATGAGATTTTTTTTTTTATTCTTTCAAAAAATTGATCAAGTAAAACTTCTCTTTTAATATATTGGAAATAATTTGTTTTGTATTATCATGAATTATTGAGCATCTATTTTTATATAAAATGTGTATCTGACATTCTTATAATATATTTATGATATTTTATAATGCTACAATTTAACATTCTTTATTTATAATAAACAATAAAAACTAATATCTAGTTGTGATTGGATTTTGCAACTAAATTTGTCATTGTGTTGTATATTTTTTAGGTTTTTTTTTTTATAGAAATTTTTAACATTTGTATATAACAAAATATGCATATCACCTAATACGCTATCGATACATCAAAATCAATGTAAAATGATACTTTCTGGACCGTAACTTTGAACCACAGTGACTTTGAACCATGATGTGAACAGAAAACTATCAACTAGGCCTCTAATAGGACTTGACTCCTCAAATGTGTATCCTTGTTATTGTACTTCTTACAATACATGTCTATTAAAAATTCGAGATAGTTTCTGCCTTTAATTTGTTGACAACAGACAAACTCGACTAACAATTGGGAAAATTAGTACAATCAAATAAGTGGCCACACCGCAATATGTCCAAAACAGAAATTTGACATGCAATATAAAATAGCTGAAAACGTTCAATGTGCAAAGTCATATTAGCCCTACAAATTATTTAAAACATGTCCTACAATGAAATACTTCACAATAGATGAGAAAAAAAAAAAAGATGAGAGAATTAGGCCGTAATATTGCTTACCAGTCCATTTTCCAAAGATTACGAAAATGTTGCTATAAATTTCTGTCAGAGGGAATTATGTAATCTAAAATTGCAAACAGAACTTTTTGTGCTTTCTGTGAAGCAAGCTTTGATTTCTTCTACACTGTATTTTTCCAAGAAGGGAGAAAAAATATAAAAGCAGGAATAAGCTTAAAATATAATCTGACAACCCTTGCTCATTGGATATCTGAGGTTGGCTTAACCTTCCCTTCTCAAGAACTGCAGTATGTGCTCGCGTTTCCAGTTATCAATTCTACAAGAGAAGACACCAAAGAGAATTATATTTCTGGTAAAACGACAATACAATGGTTTCACTTAACATGAAAGTGCAGGGAAAACGGTAGAAGGCAGATACAGATTTACTCCCTTAAGATTCGCTATAAATTGCTGGTCTTGCATTGAAAGTTTTACAGATATAGCAACCTTGTCTGCTGAATTAGTATTTCCAAGTTCAGGGTCAAGGAATGTATATTAACGACCAAGAAACCCAAAAGAATTTTGACAAATGTGTGACGTGCATTGAGAATATAATAGTACTAACTGGCAATAATAATTCTACCAACAAAAAGAAAAAAATGGTAAAAATCATCCTGGTGGAGAAAACTGTGGACCAGATAGTGAGACCAAATCTACCAAATGAATGCAAGTTTAATTTTTTAATAATAGTCAAGGTAAAGATCAGGACAAAAAGTAAACTCCTATAAGTGTGTCACATATTTGTTCCACTGTAGCTAAAGTTACTGGGGAATGAATAAGCAGCAAGATTTCATTCAATGTAGTGCATAATTCTGAAAATCTGAGGTTAACTGCATTGCCTCACTCAGGTTCTGGGTGAACTGCAACTGAACCCCGAGTCTTTTAAGATTACATTCTCCCCCCTTTGACACGACAAAATATGGTGTTAAATTTTCTTATACTGGCTAAACATCCTCAACTAGAAGAAAAGAAAAAACAGAAAATGTAAAGCAAAATGATAGCTAGTCTTCATCTTCAGTTTCGAAGTTGGAAATACTAAAATTAGAACTGAAAAGAAAGAACATCTTCGTTCCCATCCCATCAAACAATTACCCTACCCCACAAAACCATCAATTGCCCCAGCCCTCTTCCACCCCCTCTCACCAAAGAGACCTATATCCAACCCCCCGCGACCAGTCCATTGTCTTGACAAACCTTCAAGAACAAAGTCATCACTTGACATACAAAGTTATAAATATACTCTCGGAAGGTCTCTCTAATCACCTACCTACCTTCTCCACACCCATCAGTCTCCTCTTGTGGCCCTGTGAGCCTCCAACCCCACTCACCTCGTCTAATCCAGACCTCCCTGGCTCAAGCCTTTCCACTGCAGCCTCATGGCACCCACTACCCTCTCCTTTCCCTCCCTCCCTAAACTACGAAGTTTCTACTGACCACCAGGTCACAAGGAACCCCTCACCCCAACACCAACCCCCCTTTCACTTGTAGAACCCCAGAAACACCTAAATGCAATTATCCTTGATGCATGTAAATTCTGATGAATGTGTCTAGAGTGGTACTCTATTCCGTAGGTATTCAGGGTAGGAGAGGCAGAGCAGTGGAGGGCAGGGTTTGGGGCCAACAAAATGGACGAGCAGACAAATAGGGAAGAGAGGTGGAAAATTTGTGGTCCATTTTCTTTTTCTCTTTTATATGTTTGAAGTTATATAAAATATGAGTTTCTAGCAAACCCCAAAAAATAATAAAATATAACAACATGATTGAAAGGTATTTTGGCTGTTTGCATCAGGCTCTACTCATTTCCACAAAAGGTGAGTGCCTGCAGGAGGGTTAAGATTTAGTCAACCGTCATATCAAAGGGATTTAAAGGTAGTTTCCTACTCTGAGAGGATCTAGTGATAGTTTGGCCAGAACATAAGAGAGGCAATCACAATTAATCCTATCAACTGTCAAATCTACATTGGGAAGAAATATCCAGTCTTCAGTTCATCTCAATCTATTACACCAAAATCTAACGCGAAAAGATTACAATTAAAGTTAGCTCACCTAATTGTTTCCTTAGGTTCTCCATCATCATCCAGCAAGACCAACTTTGGAGGTGAGTTAAATGCGTATTGAACTTTTACTGAAGGAAACTTGTCTTTCTCTTCCTCAATGAAACCTACAATTTCAGGATAGAAAACAAGTTTTCTCATGCAGACCTCTAACATTGCTCCAGAATAAATAACCTGCATTTGCACAAAGTTAGATTCTTACCTTCTTTCAGCTCGATAACAGAACCAAGAAATGTTAAGGAAAACTTTTTCACTTGTACAAAGTTTAGCAGAGACATTCGAAGTCTGTAAATAATGCAACAGTCATATCAAATGTTCGAAAAGACACTATATAGATAGTATTCACCAATATTTGAAACGAGACAACTTTAACAATGTAAAGAATCAATTTGAAGAAACTTGCAGCATCTCTTACTCTTTTTAATTTCGCTTCCACCTTTTTCCTGATATTTATTTCTAATGAAAACAAACAAATTAACACGAAACAAGTCTTGCTTATTTTATTTTGTTTGGTTATGTACCTTGTGAAAGTAGGATTTATTAGGACGTGTGCATGAAGAAGATATTTCCTGGACGAACATTAGCTTGAAGCTTATTCCTCAGGCAGACTACCAGGTTCCATACCATTCTCCCAGAAGAGAGAAATAATAGGCATTATTTTTTATCCCCGACTAGGAAAATGGTGAAATTTGTTTTGATTGTATGTGTCAGCAGATAATTATCCCTTTCCATTGTACTTATGGACAAGAATGTATCAAGCATTTGCTTGGTATCATCAGATGGTTGCCAGTAAACCCTTGACTGCTACAACAGTTCACTTAATCAGCCTAGCAAGAGAATATCTCTTCACAGAGGATATTTTAAACTTGTGCTTAATTAGCATTTTGGTTAGCAGATGGTAATGAGCATTCCAAGGGAGAAAACTTTGACCTGGGTATTTATTGTTCCTTCAGTCTTATTAACAACCTTATAGTTGATTAATAAAAGAAGCAAGCAACTCCATTATCCTGTTGTCCACAAGCTCACATCTCTTTTCCTTTTACTTCTCTTTCTATTTTGTTTCTTAATCTCTTATTATAATTTAGCACCTAAAAGTTCATTTATTCTTCCTTCTCTTCTTCCCCTCTCTATCTTTGGATAATTTGTAAATTGTGCTCCTTATTTTTCCTCTTTTCTATGGCCGATATCTAGTACTTGGAATCTATTGAATACATGTGAGGATAATAATCAAGAATCCATGCAATTGACGTGTGTTTCATTACTTAATACAAGAAATAAGATTATTGATTCATTTATTGCTGCTTTGTAATTTTAGACTTCAGCACATCACTCGTCAATAAATAGTTCCTCTCTCTATAACTAAAACAAATTTTCTGGAACAGTTTTTGTAGCTTCCTAGGTTGTTAACTACTTTTATTAATTCTCCTATTGAGAATGCATCAGCTTACATCTCAAGAATAGAATAATCAATTATATGCAGTATATAACCTTAGTCCAATCAGTCAGTAAGGTCTTAATTGCACAATCAGATGTTAATAACATTAAGACAATTCCATCTACAAAAATCTCTGCCCATAGGAAAGCTCTTTTTAAGCTTCACATGAATTCCATGCAATGTAATATTGGACTTTGTTCAATGATATTTTATTATGTCATAATATGTTTCCTGTAAGAAACTTATCCCTTTTCACTTGCCCAGGATCGCTTTCACATCTTCCTAACTAACTTCAACAACAGATAGCACTAGATTCACATACTTACACGTCATCATATATTTGACCTCCTAAAACACACATAATCCAGAGGATTGGGAACAACATCTCAAACAGCTACTTGACATTTGATCTGGAAAAAATGGACAATCCCAGGTCTTGTTTTTTTTAAAAATGTCTAATATCATGAAAACCTTGTTCTTGACAAAAATTTCTCAGGAACAAAATTTTGCAGTTTTCTCGGTTCTTGATACTTGAATGATCCCAACATTTATATTATCTAATATTTCAATCTATTAAATGATGCTTTACAAAGAACCTTATAAAGGTTTCTGGATGTGAGCCTCCCAGAAGTGGTGACCAACTTACTCATATTTCTGTATAGACAATAATCCACTCCTATTAATCACATGAAATCAAGAAAGTTATTGATGACAAAGCTTTTTTCTTCTTTTTATAATCCTTTCTGAAAATAGACTGTAAATTGAATTCAAGCGTACATTTCCAAACCTGACACAATAGCTAATCCAGGGCAAAAGAGTCTCACAATCATGAAGTTTTAGGAAGGCTTAACTTTTCATAATATGCCCTAGCAAGGGAAGTTCTATTCAGTAAACCTATTTTCATAATTCAACATATGGCTGAGGCCGACCAAGACATGGTGGAGCAACCCAAATTGTTGTGTTAAGCCTTTTAAGTAACCTTAGGTAAACCAAGTATTGATGTAAGCGTGTGCTTGTGTAATCATTATTATGGATTTATGGGCTTCAATTGACTGCCATGATAATAAATTAGATTGGATAGAAGCAACAGAAACACAGATACGCATGTACATAAACAAATAACTTGGCAATTTGTGAATATGTAGAAACTTAGGCAAGGATGCTTCTCTTTGACACTGGCACATTCCTTACCCTTTTTCAGATCCATACTGTGACCATAAATAGAAAGAATAAAAACAATCGAAGACCTATCAACGTCAATGAACAATACAGCTCGATTTAACCGAAGAAATACAGGAGACAATATGCAAATCATTAGGTCAGGAATTACCTTAGTGATGGCATCATCAGAATCTTCCGTGCAACACTTCCGACAATCAGACACTAATTCTGTAATCATGAGTTAATAAATATGATAAGCACAATTTAACCTATCACGAAAAATTGCATATAGGTTGAAGAATTCCACGTTTAACAAGAATAACTAACAATATATATGCTAATATGCTATCATGGTTCCTTGCTCATATTGCATAATCTAAAGATGAGTAAGCATTATCCGGTGACGCTAAGACATTGGTATAACAATTCCATTCGAAAAGCACTATCTAGTTATCCAACTGACTTAAATTTACATAAGAGTTCTATTTAAAAATAATGGTTATAATACAGGATGTATCACAATATCAACAAGATGTTTGCTTGAGAAAAAGTTGGCAATTAATAAAAGAAATCTAGATTTTCTAGTCCATCAAGTACTAAGAGTTTACTAAGGAAGCAATGCAATAAGAAGCTTGACTGGTTTTCAATCATGGACTATCCAAGTCATCTAATATGTAGTCAAATTCCATCTTAAAAAAAAAAATATACTGTCCTTTCTTTATATTAGACAATATATGAATGTGGCAGGATGAATTTAGCCACAATCTACGTAGTTCTCTCTACAAAAGCCAAGAAATTAGGATTGGAAAAAGGCGAAAAAGATAAATAAATAAACAATAGTATCTCAGGTGGTTAATATGAAGTTTGTGAATTTAAAATATAAAATCATGGTTCAGACTCAACTACTTGAAAGTTATATGTTTGCACGAGTGCTAGAATATTTTAATCATCTGACAGTAAGAAGAGACAAAGGTAATTGGGATATGTTACAACAACAGTGGACTATAAGCTTCTCCACTAAAAAATCTTCGCTTGAAGTCCATCAAGTAATGATAAAGACTAACTTAAAAAGTAGATTACCAAATGGCATTTCATGAAAATGATGTACTTCATGAAAGTTTTCATGAAAATGGTAACAACATCCCAAATATTTTGCTGAAAGTTATTGTATGACGAAGGGAGAAATTAATACTTCTCACATCTGAGGTTTTCACTCATGTCTCCCTCATGGTGCATCTTAAAATTCAAAGACACCTCAAGAAATTTAATGCACATATCGTATAAGGACAAAAAGCATGTATAAGCAAGGGCTGAAACGAAAGCACAATTACATAAATGTGCATATTTCGTATTAAAAAACAAAATGAGATAATGGATGATTTCTTATTGTAACTTAAGATAACTTAATAAATAAGTACACAAAACTATGATATTCCTCGGCTATTCCCTTGTTCTATTTTTCCCCTTGTCGTATTCACTTTATGGCACTGATAAAAACAAGTTGCTTTAACCATCCACGGAAACACAGGACAATTGCATGCATATTTAATCCATCTGAATACCAATGTACCTCAATAAACTTAATCGTTCTTTTCCATGAATGTTAAGGGTCCATCTACTTTGGAATTAATAAGGACAAGCTGTCAAATTTTGCACGCTAAAAGTAAAATACAATGCCCTCATATTATAAAAGCATAGCATACAAAAAATTTAAGGTTTGTTAATCACAATCCAGAATCCTTCTAGAATATACGGGCGCTGCTACTCAACTATTTTTGCCTAAAACTTTAAGTTTTTCATCTTATACAGCACAAATGCTGGATATTAGGTGTTTCAACTTCCATATTTGGTGTTTCACGAAGTAACTCTTTAATGGGGAAAACAAAAATGAGTGACAGCAATTGATGAAAAAAAAAAAATTCATGGACATGCAACAAACTAAAAATTAAAATCCCTACAAATATCAATAAATGTGATCTTAATAATAAAGCATAACAAACCAAAACTCAAACAAAAAATGTGCATGATCAGTGAAAGTATTTGCCACTTTCTCGTCCTAATCATCATGGGACCAGATATAAATCATCCTCGAAACTAGAAACTAAAGAGCCTTTTTACCGACTCCACTAACTTCAGAACTCCACCATTACAACTCTTAACACAACACATTTGCATAAAAATAGGCAAAGCTTCTCCATGAATTCAATGGAAAATTTTAACCAGCAAATTAAGCAAATAAAATCTTGCATCTGTAATGTCATTTGCACAATGTGAAGCTATTAATACCTCTGAATACGTTTCCATGGGGAATTTTTCAAAAACAGATAACCAAGCTCAGCTACTTTACCACAGAAATTAAAAGAAAGAATACTGGATATCTTTCCAAATTAAAGGGAAAAAAAACTCACTAATCAATTGTTCTATGAGCATTACAATATGTTCTCATTTAACAGTATCCACCGTCAGTAAAATTTCCACCTTCTTTTACTATCACCCATAAAATACAACCAAGAAGCCGAAATTGTACAATCCAAACATCATTAATTCATCAATCTAATCGAAACCCAGAGTTTAAAACAACTAAAAAATAACGATTATCAATCAAATAAAAGCACACTATTTCAATCTTGTTATTTAAAAAAAAAATTATAATTAATTCATGAATTGGATAAAATACCACCCAGAAATTAAATCAACCCAGAACAACAATTTTCTAACAATCAAAAAAAGAATCTCACAGATATAAGTACCTTGGTCTTTGACATACTCAGCGAAGGTGTTGCAGTCAGAGCAGAGAGCAAGACCAGTGAAGCCCAGACTCTCACACTCTTTGGGGCTGAGCTGCTGCTGTTGTTGTTCTGCTCTCAATGAAACCACTGCAAACAATGATACTAACAAAAGCACCGCCTGGATCGCCAAACCCATATTTTGCAATTTGCAAGAAAAGAAACAGTCACACGGTAGTCTTGGGAGTGCGAAGTAAAACTGGTTTTATAGGGACAATTTTTGAGCTTCCAACGGGTTTTGTTTGGAACCAAATGCCCAGTGGACTATTGGCCACCAAGTGGTGGGATTTGGTCGGGAATGACTCCCCGCACTTTGCTAGGGAAAATAGCTAATTTAATCCTTCAACTTTTTTCTTCTAACCAAATTAGTTTCTTATCTTTTATTTTAGTCGTACTTAGTCCTTCAACTTAATTATAGGTAAAATGCAAATTAATAGCCCCTGTAGTTAGGCAAATAACCACTTTATTCCCTATAATTATCAAATGTGCGTTGAATCCTTTTGTGTTTCCAAATTTTTTTACAAAATAGATGAAAACTATCAAAAGTAACACTGACTTGTAAAATATCATATATCTCTTAACAATTCAAGTGTTTGAAAATTTTGGAGCCAAATAATAAAAAAGGCTTAACTCTAGTTTTGGGATCAGATTATAAATTTAAGAAGAAAACCCTAACCCTTTCCCCTCCTTCATACCACACAGGCCACAGCAACCATCTTGTCATCCATGGCTACCACCACTACGACTCCCTTCTTCTTCCCCACTTCAACCACATCACCCCCTCCCTAGCCCTAGCCCTAACCCCACCTCTTCTATTTGCTTCCACCATTCCCTCTCAAGCCAGATCTACGAGTTTGCACCTTTCTTCCTTCCCTCGTTCCTTCCATCATTCCCACCCCACCGTCTCTTTTGTCTCTTTATCACTACAAATCCCTTACCAATAGACATCATTTACCCTTACCAAGTGGTCTCAAACTCAATCTCATCCTCAACCAGACCCACAAGTCCCTTATCAATCTTGAAAAATGGAAAATGAGGGGGAAGATCGTGAACTCGGTCAAGAAGGGGGAAAGAGGTAGCGAGAGGAAAACTGGGAGGTAGGAGATTGAAAAAAAGAGGGAGGGGAAGGAGCTCAGGAAGGACAGGGAAGAAGAGAGAGATCGGCACGAGAAAGAGGCGAGTAGGAGATCAAGGGTAATGGGTGGACCTATAAAGGAAGATCGAAGGCGGGTAGAGGGTGGCGGGTGATTGGTGGTTGGGATGGGTAGGGATGGGTGAGGAAGAGGGTGGTAGAGCTGGGATGGGGAAAGGAAGAGGGTGCCGGGGCTAGAATAGAGAGAACTGTAGAGGAAGATCAAAGAGGGTGAGAGATGGCCAATGGTTGAGGTAGGATGGTCAAGGGAGGGGATTGCTCTAGTAGTGTGTGATGTCAGGGTGGGAAGGATAAGGGGATAGATTGTGTCGTAGTAGAAATGGGGAGGTTAGGGTTTTTTGGGGGTAAAAAGGTCAATTCATGTCTTTTTATCATATAAATTTTTTTAAACAATCTCAAACGCACCTTTAAGCTCGTGATTGTCAAAATTAGTTTTGATGGTTTTATCCATTTTGCAATAAAAGTTTAACCATAAGAAGGTTAAATGCACATTTCATAATTAGCGAGAGACAAAGTGCTTAATCGCCTAAATATAAGGAGTTATGTGCATTTTACCCAAAATTATATAATGGCTTTAAAATTTTCTATCCACATTACCCTTCCACTACCTCAACATCTCTTCTCCTCCTCAATAGAAATTTCTAAAACTGTGCCAGTTTTCAGAATTATTCTTTTTGGCCGTTGATTTGAAAGTGGTTTTCAGGTAAGGAGAACCTCGCATTCAACAATTGCGAGGTCATTGACCAATTGCGAGCTCATTGACCTCGCATTTGTTGAATACTAGAGGTCAAGTAAAATTGAATTTAAAAAAAAAAAAAAAAAACTTTCTTCATGACCTCGCATTCAACAAATGTGAGGTCAGAGGGAATTTTTTATACCACAAAGAAGGAGGAGTAGAGTTGGTTAAGTTCGAGCATTGTGTATAAGAACAGGGATTATCGCATTTGTTGAATGCGAAGTTCTCCTTGCCTGAAAATCACTTTTAAATCAGTGCTGAAAAAGAATAATTCTAAAAACTGACACAATTTCAGAATTTTTTCTAACAGATTTCACCTCAACAACCCAAATTCCAAACTGCACTTTCTCATATCAAACCCATTACAGTTGACATTCCAAGTCATCCCTATTCCACAAAACAAGTAAAACTTCACTATGAGCTGCAGACTGCTTAAGGACAAGAGTAACATTAATGAAACCCCACACTTGCTAAGGAGTTTTTGATGCAGTATGATTCATCCATGGCTATAGCTGATGATGTTGCTTCGTGCGATTGCAAATTCCAACTTCAATATGCTTGAGGAAAAGAATAAAATTAATGAATTAAGAAGCCCAATTATTAAATAACAGTGTTTTCGGCATTTTTGGAGCACAATCCTCTCTTTATTGTAGATGCCAAACCCTTCTCACACGATTTCCTTCTCGCATTTGCAAATATGAGCAGGAGACTGTAGTTTAGAGATGCTTTCACCAGAAATTAATCCCTTAATTTTGATCTAAATGTTGACCTCTTTATTTGTTTTAATCTAAAACAGTTATTATATTGCCTAAATTGTCCCTGTTATGGCTCGTCTTTTTGGACAAAAAACTTTTGCAGTGGCTCCGAGCGTGAAATTGGCTAAAAAATTAAGTTAAAAGACTAATACGTCTAAATTAAAAGATGAAGGACTAATTTGGTTAAAGTAAAAAATTAGGTAACTAAACTGGCAACTTTCTCCACTTGCAATCTATCTAAATTTTATTAATAAGGAGCAAAGATGGACAGCAATACTACGGTATCTGTTGGTTGTATCTTATAATTAAATTTTAAATCTCATAGCAATACCAGGGAATCTATTGGTTGTATTAAATTTTAAATCTTATCTTGTGAGTATTATTAAATGTTTTATTTTGAATTAGATTACATTTTTTATGGTGTTATTGCTAGAGTAGGTTACCTAAGCAAATTTGATATGTTAAACAAAATGTCCCAAATATTGAAGAGATTCTAACTAAATTAGTGGGCCTGTTATTTTATTTATTTTTTTGATTCTAGTCTCCCATCATCGTCTCTACATACCCTTTTCGATTACATCTTACAACTACTCCATATTTCATGAAAATAGGGTAGAGACAGAAATATTATTTAGTGGGGCACAAAATAATTATACATGTTTTTTATCTCTTATAAAAGTGGCAGCACTGCTAATAAATATAAAAAATGATTCTTTCCCAATATTATATTCTTACACTTAAATAAGAACAAAGTTACCTGATAAGATTACCTACATAGATAAATCGACAAAAGTAGATATGACAACTTACAGTTCACAGCTAAAAAAATAATAATAATTGTCCATTCAAGTAAAGAATTTTACGTCAATAATATTCTAAATATCTAAAAATAAAAAATAACTTCAAATCACTACTTGATTTCTTTCAAAATTAGGATCCCGTCATATTATATTGTGAGAGTGCATTTCAAGGAATTTTTTTATTTAAAAAAAAAAAACACTAGCGGGTTGTATTATGAGAGTAATGATAAGGTAAAAGGTTTGACTCTTACTGCTCTAGATTTCTTGTTTGATAGTCAATTTATATGTATCAGTGTAAGCCGTTGAAATATGTATTCACAGTCTATCCTAACCGTGAAAAAAGAAGAGTAACCTACCATCCTCCTAAACTTTTTATTATCCAAAAAAATGGGTAAGGGTGAATTGAATAGGAGTCTAAAGTGCATTTTTTTATACATTAACTAGCCGAGTTATGTTAAAAAATGTTGGGCCAAAGAATCAAAGGGGACACAAAAGATGATTTCATAAAATTCTACAACTATTCCTTCTTGGCCAGTAGCTGCACGTTCCCTACCAAGATGATATGTAGATCCATTCTTGCATAGAAAGAAAGAAAAGGAAACGCAGATGGTCTTCTCCACATTACTCATTTTTCTTTATTTTTGTTCATTTTTCACGTCATCTATTTTCCCTAATCCTTTGTATATCTCAAATTATTTTTCGCATGTCATGAGTTTTGACTCATTTTCTCTTGATCCTTTAAATATCTCAAACCATGTAATGTAGCGTGAATTTAATTTCTTGGGTTCTGCTTTACAAAATTAAGGTCCTTGTAGAATACTTTAAGATGCCTTTGGATTTCTACTTTGCAATGTGGTCTGTGGTTGGCAACGCGAGGATTTTCAAATGTCATTCATCTCTTCTGAATATTGATGGCTATTCCTTTGATAGAAAGTTAAAATTAATCTATCTATAACTATCCACTATATTTCACACTTATATAGTATCAATGTAATAGGGTGAATAAGGATCGTCCCCATAGGAATATATATGCAGACAAGTACCAAAAGTGGTTGACAATTTCTATTTAGATAACCCAACAAAAGTTTTAGAATTTTTCTAACCTAAATAAACTAATAATTAAATAGAATTTAAAGAATGTAGTAAATAAAACCAAATCAAAAGGAAAGAATTATCAAATGATTACAAGACAGGTTAGGTACAAGGCTAACAATTTTCTATAATTAATTCAATAATACCAACCAACCGGTTTAAGTATACAAATTAAAGGTTCAATTCTCAAGTATCAACTCAACCCCAATTCCTCACAATACTAAGTCCTATCGTTTAAAGATAGATCCCGCTCAGGCCTTATCCTAATTAAATTGAGTGATTTATTATATGTAATTGAAATGAACCAACTAGAAACTTATGTCAGCTATGACTATAAGTTAATCTAATTTAATAATTAACACTACGTTATGACAGAGGATTGATTCTCGTGTTGCCCCGTTCAATCTAGCCAAAACTAGAGTTAGCTACTCTTAGAATTTTGTTTAAAATGTAATAATTATTACCCAAAAGTGCAAGTGATCTAATCAATGGTCATTTCAATTGATTCATAAGATCATGTCAACCGTACCTAAACCTAATAGATTTAGTTCATAACAGATGAAATGAAAACGCAAGAATTAAGAACACAAGAAAATGAATAAATCATTATACTTGGATTCAAATGTATGAATTGCATGAAAATAAATTAGTAACAAGAATAAAAAAAAATTATCGATAATTATTCTGAATTAGAAATCTTGAATTGAACTTGAAATTCATATCTAAAAATAATATTTTAAAAGTAGTGCAAAGAAAGAGAAAAAAGTTGAAAAACCCTAACTAAAGAGTATTGTAGTCTCAAACTAGAATGATAATCAATATTTTTCCCTTTCAAGCATCACTATTTATTCCTTACTCAACTCCTAAGAATTATTAGTTTTTCCAAATCAACTAGCTACTAAAAAAAAAAAGAGACTCAAAACAAATAGGAAACTGAAATTACGCGAAATGCAAAAAGCAGAATTTCCATCTGTGCTTCCCTCCAGGGGCTTTGCTATGACAAAGGAATTCCTTCTTTGATTCTTTGCCACAGCGAAGAGGCTTTCAGGTTCCTTATTGCTTGGTTTGCCACGATGAACAAGTGTAGCTTGGTTTCGTTCGCCGCAGCAAATGACCATTCTACCCAAGTCCTCTTTTAGTTTCCTTACTTATATTTTGAATCTCCAACTTGGTCATTCTATTTTTTTACCTACATAGAAAAATAATCTTACATAAATGACTAAATATACCTCAATTAATACTAAAATAACTTGAAATCATACAAACTAATCTAATTGGACTCTTAATACAAAAACATCATAAAAATACAATGATAAAGATTCAAAACACTAAAAACTAAGTCCAAAAGAGCATCCTAATAACCCTAATTCCAAGGTTATTAGATATAAAAAACCTTCTTCCGAATATTCATAGGAACAAAAACAATTAGAGAAAAGCAAAAATGACACAAAAAAGAGACAGGAACAAATCAATAAGCATAGAGACGACAGAATTGTGAAGTTGCAGAAGCTAGAATTGTTAGGAAAGAGAGGAAAATTGAGGATATATCTATATATGTTGATGGGGATGAAACTAAGTGAAATTAGAGTGACGAATTGTAGGAGACTAGAAACAGAAAAGGAAATAGACCCGATAATTTAATTAGTTATTTACTCAAATAAAAACAACCTTGTATTGATTTGAACAAAACAGTGTACAAGAGTTTGAGTAACTACTCAACAATGGTTTTGTCCATTCTCCAAGAGGCACGAGAGGAAGTTATCCTTCCACTCCACACTAAATATCAATTTCATACTAAATTTGGCTAAGCTATTACCAAACCGGTTAATAAACTTGTGAACAAAAGAAATTCAGCACCTTAACAACAATTCTCTCAAGTTTGAGTGTCATTATGCAATGGCGAGATTCTTTTGTTCATTTGTCTAAATTGGAGAATATTTATAATCATTGGAGTTCTCCTGTCTACACATTCTTTACCTATCTCAAGAATTTATCTCATATTCTTTTACTCATGTTAGTAGAATATGTAATAAGGCTAGTCACATATTAGCTTCTCATGCTTTGTTTGTAAGTGGTCTCATGGAATAGAAATCTTCCTTTCCTTTATGGCTTCTTAAGGAAGTGCATATTGATATATGCCAGTTGGCTAATAATTATTAAGTAATAATATTCTATCATTTGATGAAAAATAAAACAACATCAACAACTCTCTTGTATTGATAATGCTCTCTAACCATGTTTCTAGTTTAACATCATTGGTGCAAGTAAATTAATCTTCTCAATTAATATTTTATTGTTGGATTGAATGTTAATTGCTTCTCATTCTTTTGTCTTTACTTTGTTCAACACTTTTCTTACTAAATAGATAAATGAAGTTGGAGTTTTGATTTGGTGGTTTGTCTTAGGCCAATTATGTTATTTTCTTAATTGATCATCATTGAGTTAGTTTATTCTTCTTATCGTTGCATTTATGTTATGTGACTTTTAGCCTAATATAATGTGTTGCTTTTGGTTTCATTAATTATTGTCTTTTCAATTCTTAATTAAACTCTTCTATAGCCTTAATTCTTCATATTTTTTTAATTATTCCAACAAAAGAATTCATCATTTCACTGTCTAGAAACCAACTAAAATTCTAATAACCTCCCGACTACTCAACTCTAAATGATTCTCAAATATCCCATTTCATAATTTTATTAGCTAGATTTAAATTTTTCTATACTTGTTTTCATCTAAATTTTTTGAAAACTAAAATTTTAACAACTATTCAACAAAGTAATTAAGTAAATTTGGGTTAAATATTTGTTCGTCGTAGAGCAGATATAGAATTTCACTTGCCCAACTGCTAGCCTTTTGGTCAATTAACTATCTTGGAGAATTAATTATCGGTTCAGGATTTTCTGTTTGTATTCCTTCTTTCTATTTCTCCTTCAGCTAATGGTCTTTTTTTGATCAATTAATTATTTGAATAAATATTAATCCTTTATCCCAGGGTATTATAGAGTTTCATAAATAATCATCCAAAAAAATATCATAATGACTCAAGTCTTTTGTCATTTTATTTTGAATTGAAGTTTAATTTATTTTATAAATCATCTAAAAATGCCATGACTTACATTTTGATCATTAAACTGAATAGTAATTTATCCAAAAAAAAAAAAAAAGCATAACAAACTAAAAGGTCGTTTATTTAACAAATCATTCAAAAAGTGTTATAGTGAATCAAGTTTTTGATTATTTAATATGAGGAGTCATTATTAATAAATTATCAAAAAACATGCATAAGATAGTAATCTACCTGTGAAACTGTCTATTATCAAGTGACAAATTGTAACTTTTCAACTTACTCATTACTTTTGTTGAATTCAATATATTTTAATATTCAATTATGGCTTTGCCATTTTCGCGTGTTATTTTATCATTTTCAGTTTGCTTCTTATATTTGTGATGTTTTTATCATGATTTTTGGATACGAATAATGGTTCCTTATTTTCATATTTCTTGTTTTCTCCTTGAGTATATGTAGCATGTTGATTATTTTTGCTCTTGTTGCCTGCCTTTTGCAACTCTTTTTGTACTCAACTTTATATCCTATGACACTTTAGATACTAATATTTTATCTCACTTGTCTCGTTAAAAGTGTCATGTTTCTTATTTTTGCTTGTTCCAAAATATTTGTCATTCTCAGAAAGGAAAACTTAATTATTACTCTTTTTCTTTTTATCCTTTGTCTTTTTATGAACAACTATCATACACCATTCAAATTTTGAATTTTAGAGGGTAAAATTGGAAAAGTTTAAACAGCTATCACTATCAACATATTATTTTTAAAAATTGGATTCCAAAAAAATAAAAAATATGAGATAGAGGGAGTATCTCTTAAATATGTAGATTTCTGCTAGAATTTTATGTATTTAGTACTACAATTGCAAAAAGTACACATAAGTAATAGCTTTTTATGTATTAGTTGTAAAACAAAATATAAATATTTAGCGTCAGTTGTATGTGTGCGTGTATCTCTCTCCCTATCTTTCTCTTTCTCTCTCTCTCTATATATTGTATATGTATATATACACACACATATATGCGTGTGTGTATATACATATACATACACGTGTGTGTGCAACTTAAAAATTTACCTACCTTTTAGGCACTTTGGTTATTTAATAATGAAAAACACCAATTATATATCTATTCCCATTCAATGAATTGGTTAAAAAATAGCAATGAAATATAATTAGAAGTCAATTGAAATTCTCCTATATTTTTTATTTAAACTTTAATATTTTACAAAAACAATCACTATTTTTTTACATCAAATTAAAATAACGATTGTAAAAAAATTTGTTGTGATGTGAAAAATAGTGATTATAATTGTAAAATATTAAAGTTTAAATGAAAATATAGGAAAATTTTAAATGAGATTTAATTATATTTCATTACTAGTTTTTAACCTATTCATTGAATGGGAATAAATATTAGATTGTTGACTTCAATTATTTGTGTAAAATGACCAAAGTGCCTAAAAGGCCACTAAATTTTTACGTTGCACGGGTTTTGGTCATTGAACTATTTTGTGGCCAAATAGGTTACCCAACCATAAAAATACAGCAAGTTCAACCCCTCCTGACCATTTCTTTTGTTAAATCCTTCATTTCGATCAAACATGTGAGATATACGTGTCTTATTGAAAGGATAAAATTCTCTATTTTTTCGTTTTTTCTTCTCCTTCTTCCTCCCTTCCCTCCTAAAATAGTAGCAGACTTTCCAAATTTTTAGAGCACTAACTCCTTGCGTTGTATGAGTTCAGTATTTTGACCATTCAACTCCTATTTTTATTATAGTTTTTGTTTGTTTCAGTGTTGCAAATCAATTCCCCATCCAGAGAAGAATTGACTCGCATAGAATTTGGCCTCTAAAAGATGTCAGGAAGTTGAATTAACGTTTCGCATGCCTTTTCTTGGCCAGGATTAATTGAAAAGAAGACAAATATGTGTGTCATTATCCTTTACTCAGTCATATGAACATACAAAAACAAAAATAAAATTTTTAGGATTGAATGGACAAAGAAAAATATTCCATAAAGAAAATGTGAAACTTTAGGTCTTTATGCAAATAAATGTAAAACAAGGAAACCTATTAATGAACTTCTTTTTAATAAAACTAATAAGTTGAAGCAGTGATAAAATGAAAGAAATTTTAATACAAAGTCTATGAAATGATGGTTCCTAATATCCTTCTAAAATAAAAAGTGATAATTATAATTCAAGTTTAGAAAAAGATGACAAAGAAATATTAAAACAAAATATTGATAATTTTGATGAATATTGTCCTCAAATAGAATACCATAAAGCTATTATAGAAACCAATAGTTTAAACACAATAGGCTCGCTATTTCAGAAAAACACAAATTGGTTCTTGACTTAATAGATCAAATTTAAAATCTTGTCCAAAAAAGAGATTTTCTTGAAAAATATCTCAAAATAACTAAAAATGAACTTTTCCAACTCTGATAGCTTTCCTTCTACAAGAACAAATAAATCCTAGAATTAGGAAAGAAATAGATAAAACAAATCTATCTTTTTCTATACAAGATGCCTTAAGTCACATACAAAAAAGTTTTACCCATAAACTAGTGAAAATCTCGATGCTAAAATAAGATATTAATAAGTCAGAGAAGAAATTAAACTCATTAATGAGAGAATATATACTAAGAAATAATTACATTTAATTAAGCAAATTCATAAAGAACAAAGGTCTTTAAAAGATAAATATAAAATTAATGAAAATCAAGAAAAATCCTCAAATAATTTTCTTAATAGTGCTACTTTAGTTACATCATAAAAATGGTATATATCTGTTACTTCTTTTTTTTAAAACCACTCTGCACTACCCTTCAGTGAATCGAACCCATGACCAATAAATCATAGATAAACGTGTTACTTCCTAGGTTGCACCTCGTTGTTTGGTATATTTTTGTTACTTTAATAGTAAACAAAGAATATAAAGTCTCTGTTATTGCATTAATTAATATCTGATATTGATATTAACTGTATTAGAGAAGGTCTAATGCCTTCTATATATTTTGAAAAAAACTTCTCAAGTATTAAATGCAACTAAGGATAAAAAATCCACATTAACTACAAATTATCAAATTTTGTGTTTGGAATGGTTGTAATAATGCTTATTTTTGTACACCATTTTTATTATAAAAGACTATAGATCAACTTTTAGGTTGTCTATTTATCCAAAAAATAAAATCAATTGCAGGCAATGATGATGAAGCAATCATAATCCTTAAAAATAGTGAGCAAATTTTGTTTCACTTTGTCTCACCCCCACAAATTAGGGAACTTAATTTTATAGAACACAATATAGTTTTGAAACAGAATCATATTATGTTGCTTGCCCAATACATTTGTATTTTAAAAATAGAAGAACAATTGCAAAATCCAAAAATTTTAGTGATAATTAAAATCATCAATCAACATATGATTAAAACAATTTATGGTGACATTCCTAATGCCTTATTGGATATGGAAACAATATATTGTCAAATTACCTTATGAAAATAAATTTTATAAGAAAAATATACCAAGGCAAGACCATCTCAAATGAGTAAAGAAATTGTTGAATTTTTTTCAAAAAAGAAATGGACAATCTAATAGAAAAAATTATTCTCCATAGAGTTGTTCAATTTTTTATGTTAATGAAAAGTCTGAAATTGAAAGAGTGTACCCAAGTTGGTAATCAATTATAAGTCCCTCAATAAGATTTTATAATAGGTTACATATCCTATTCTATTAAGAAAGATTTACTTAAAAAGCAAAGGTTCTGTTATTTATTCTAAATTTTAATTTAAACATGGATTTTGGCAAATTTATATTTCAAAAGAAGACAGGTATAAAATTGCTTTTTACTGTCCCTTTTGATAATTATGATTAGAATGTCATGTCATTCAATTTTAAAAATGCACTTTTTTTATACGATTACAAGTAGCTCATTATAGTGTGATCAATTCAAACATATTATAAGTCATTAAGATTACAACTAACCCACAAATAACGGGATAAATACTAACACAATGTTAGACTAAACTCACAATAGAGAGAATAGAACTCAAGATCTCTAATTTCTAGTACCTCAACTTTATTGTTTTACCACTAAACTAAGGCCTTATTGGGAAAAAAAAATGTACCTTCTGAGTTTCAAAATATTATGAATGACATATTTTCATCATATCAATTTATTATGGTCTATATAGAGGACAAACTAATATTTTTAGATTAATTATATCAATATTTTAAACAATTAAATATCTTTATCAAAATTATTGTCAAGAATGATTGAGTTATCTCTGACAAAAAAATGAATTATTTCAAACTAAAATTCGTTTTCGAGGATATGAACTACAATAAGGTCTAATTGTCCCTATATCTAGAAGTGTAAAATTTCAAGAAAAATTTTCATACAATATAAAACATAAAAAAAATAACTGCAAATACTTCTAGAAAATTTAAATTATATTGCCAAATTGTATAAGAATATGCTCAACCCAAGACAATAAACTATTATATAAAAGATTCAAAAAGTCTTCACCATAGCTATTCAAAATCCCGATCCTAGATCTTAAGATCTTAGGATCCTATGATCCTAGGTCACTAAAGCAATTCAGATCCCAAGTAGAATCTTAAATCTGTATAAAATCATAGGATCTGTCAATGTGATCTTAGAATTTTAGGATCCTATCTGATCTTCTGATCCTACAAAAATAATTTCTTACATCTTTTTGGGCCTTTTGGTTTTCGTTTGTTGAATGCTTTAAAATTTTTAAATCAATTGGTTGACCCATCTACACTGAAAACAATTTATTTTGTCAATATTGATATAATTTTATATATTTTCTCTTAAAGTCTAAAGCTCTCTATTTATATTGTACAATACCTATAAACTTTTTTTTATGGAATGAGCACATATCATCAAATCTTCTCCAATTTTAAATGTGTTTTAAAAGAATTCAAATGTCATTTATAATCTAATTATATATAAAGCTATAAATCCAAAACATTTTGGTATAATATATAGACTTCCATAATTGCCATCGTGTTTATAAAAATCTTTTATTTCTTTAGGGGCACAAAATGCACAAAGCAAAGAGATATTAGTGTTTACTCTAATTACTATCATTAATTTGCTAATTGCTTCCTACACATTTCAAAATGCATTAAATCCTACCATGCTAACTATTTATCCAAATATTTTACCCTCTTTTTAATCAAACAAATAGTTTACCTTCTAGAGTATCATGATTTACACAATATTATTGTATATTTGTGTCTAGGAATAATTGTACAATTAGTCCCTTGAAAATGTGACTTTTATTTTATTAGTCCCTTACTTTTAAAATGATGAAAATTAGTCCTTATATTGGAACCACGTCTAATTTTGGTCCTCCATCACTCGTTCGTTAGTGTTTTGGATAGAAAACACTTGTGCTAGTCACGTGTCTAATTTTTTTAAGGGAAAGACAAATTTGTTGGGGACCAAAATTTTATTCGTTTTCAAATTGTTAGAGACTAAAATTCATCATTTTAGGAATAAAGTTAGAAATAAATCTCCTTTCCGTCTTCTCCTAAAAAATTTATCATTTTTATTTATATTTTTTGGCCTGTTTTAAATGTTCATGTTTTGTGTTGTTTTATGTTTATAAGAGCTTTATTTGCAATTTACTGAAGTTTAATTAACTTTTTGATGTTGAAATCGTGATGAATTAACAAGCTTGCAATTAAGAAATTTTCTAACTTGATTTCATATTTTTGTAATTAAATTCATGGTCAATTCATGCCACCATCATGATTTATATATTGAGAGGATCATTTTAATATAACATTTGTGACTTTTTGTTTGTGGTTTGACGAAAAATGGAAGAAAGGGGACTGAATTATCCAATCTTATTTGGGAATTTTTAGGCTGTGTTTGGCCAAATTTGAGGCCGGAATTGCGATTCAACGTGAAAAAATGGGTTTGGATATATATCTGATGACCTAAAAAAAATCACCGAATAATAATATTTTCCAGTGGTGGCACCACTATGGTCTACCTTTCCGTTACTTCCTTCATCTTCCATGGGAAGTTTTTTTGGAAGAGAAGTGGGAAGCAAGATTTGTTTCCAAATCTTCCCCTAAAATTGATAAATTTTGGTCCCTAACAATTTACAAATGTATAATTTTGGTTTCGTACTAGATTTGCTTCAAATTTTGCCTATTAAAAAATGAACATCTGATGAACACAAGTGATTTTCCATCCAAAATATTAGCAGACAAGTGCTGGGAGACAAAAATTTTATGTAGTTCGATTGTGAGCGACTAATTTTTATCATTTCAAAAGTGAGGGCTAATAAAATAAAAACTATATTTGTGAGGGACTAATTCTAGGATTTTTCCTTATATCTATGCCCATTATTCTTAGTAGGAATGCAAGTATTCTTGTGATAATTTAATTTCTTATGACTTAGGAGTAGAAGAATTTTTTTAAGTGAGGCAATATGTTGGAAATTTGCCGGCGTGAGACCAAATCAGTAACATTTGAATCAAGTTGAGATTCAATCGTAGTTGAGGATTGTGATATAGATTCTAGAAATAAACTTTCTCAACTAATATAGTAAATTAAGAACATGGGCTCCACACACACTAAACAAAGGAAAATCTCATTAGAACAAAATATGACCAAATAAAAATAATAATAGTATCTCCGTCTCATCTATATTGTTACCATTTGAATTTTTTTTGCCAACACATCAAGTTTTCAAAAATCAATTTTGTATAGTTTTTTTAAGTTTTCAAAATTTTAAGTTTATATGTGTTACTCTTTGGTATAAATTTTAATTTTGTTGAAGAAATTTCATTAAGAATTAAATGATTCTATGTGAATTACCCATTATAGAATTAACCTATTTAACCTTAAAAATTGAAAAAAAATAAATAAATGGCACACAAAGAGTATTTACTATACGAATTTAGACCAAATTAATTACCAACTGGAATTATGAGCTTTTCATGAAATTTTCCTGATTTCTTGTGTACATTTTTATATTACCACTTTACAAGACGTGAACTCAACTGATTGTCAACACTAACTAGCTATACAAGTACAAGACACTCCACCTCTATGGTTCCCAAACTCATATTGAAGTTGTAACAAAAATAAAACAAAAGAATAAATTATTAACGTGTTGAAGTTTAGCAAATCCATCATGATACAAAGTTGTAGAAAATGAAGCTTCTGAAGCAAGTTATTGAGGAATTGTTAAACAAATCACTCGAGACAGAAAAAGAATTAATTAAATTTACTTCTAAACTCTGAAAATCCTCTCAACAAAATTATTCCACAACTAAAAAAAAGAAATTTTAAGTATTTGTTTTATACATATCAAAGTTTCAAGAAGAATTATTAAATCAAATATTTTTACTCAAAATTTACTGTAGAGCCCATCAAGCAAGTCTTGCAACAAGATGTAAAAATATTGTCTAAACAAATTTTTGCTCGTTGACAAGCTATATTTTTAGTGTTTGATTTTGATATTAAGCATATTACAGGAGTACAACTAAGTACATCAAATTCTTTGCCTGATTTTCTTACTAGAGAAATTTTTATAAGGATAATTGAGTTTTGTAAGAAAATAGACTTAGTTGGCCATTCGACCAAGGACGAGGTCATCTCAAAGGATGACACTCTCTCAAATACATATGATCAGGGTTCCTCAAATAAGACCCATTTAGGGGTGTAGTTTCTTCCATTATATTGTTCTCAAATCCATGGATCTGAACAAATTTTTCATGACTCAAATTAGTCAAAATTTCAATATACTACCTTAAATACACATATTACTTTAAACAACTATCTTCTTAATTTACACCACCAAAAATAGTCATTAGAGTTTTCTTAGAGGAATCTTCATAAATACGTATCTAGTTTTAAACCCAGTGATGTTAAACACCACATCCTTCGAATTGAGTTTAAGGATCTCATATCAGATCCATATGAAGTGGCCAACAAATATCTTGCAAACCTATCTAGTTCTCAATTTACTTTAAATAGAACTAGACTTTTGAAATATCAAGACATACATATGCATATTTCCTAAATCATATTGAAGTTGTAAATTTGGTATTAATAAAACTAAAACAAAATGTTGGCACTCTATAAATATTTATTCACTAAATTCCTTAACTTTAGGGATCAATTTTGAGAAACCATCTCATTTACTTCTTTAAACGTTATGAATAATATTTTACATACTGAGATATGATAGACTCTTTTTGTTAAGTTTTTTACTATAACAATCCTCAATTTAGACATGTATGCTGGAATAGACTTGTATCATTAGTTCTCAAATATGAACTCCCATCATAGTTATACAATTGATTTCTAACTTTTAGAATTCTGATAGACTTTCTTCCAGAAGACATCAAAAACTTTTAAACGCAGTACAAACAAATTAATTTGAAATAGTTTGTTTTATGAAATACCAAGGAAACCACTCATTTTCTTGCAACATTTGAAATCTCTTGGCTCTTTGCATGAAAATAATCATAAAACAGGACTTTCCTGTAATATTCTTTCCTCAACTAAGAAGAGTAGTTTCTTTAAACCCTCCTCTCTTCCTACCTATAGTGACTCGAACTCATGACGAATAGGTCATAGGAGAATCGTCTTACCACTTAAACTACACTTTGTTGCCAAACTAAGAAGAGTGTGCTACAACAAACGACGGACATCTCTTATGTTGAAAAAATTATTGGATAAATAGAGGTAGAACTTATCAAATCTCTAAACGGACAAAAAAATCCAATAAGAACTTTACATAAGTTCACTAATGGAGATTTGATGAATGAAAAGAAGAAAGCAAAAGAAAATTACTTCAAGAAGTATCTCAACAAATTGATATAATATTTACAGCAACAAACGGAAAAGGAAAAGGTAAACAAAAAATGGATGACAATATAAGATTTAGAATTCCTTATGAAAATGGACAAAGAATCCTAATATGCGAAAAGAAACTATTTTCTTTTGAAGAAATATTTGAAATTGATGAATCTGACTCAGGTTATAAAGCAAGTGACAAATTTCTTCAAAGAATTAGCTCAATCTCTATAAATAAAAAGAGAAGGAAAAACAAAGATCAAAACTAAAATCAGGACACGTAACAACAATAGAACCAAGACAAAATAATGCTACTCCAGTTTTAAAGCCCTGGAAAAGAAAAAGACATAAGTTACAAATTTCAAATACAAATTCAACAAAATGATGACTTGTAATCTAGTAATATTTTATTAGTTTCGATTCTAATTTCAGCTACAATTCAATATAACAATAGCTTGCAGTCTAGTAATACTTTTATTAGTTTTGACGGATTATTCATCAAAGTTTTTATATTTTTTAGTTATGTTAAGATAAGTCATCAAATAATTGTATTAGTCATCCAAATTTGGAATTCAAATATGTATAGTGTTTTAGAATGACTCATCAAATGTAATAAATACACAACTCTCTATCTATACTTAGGGTTGTTTTGTCTTCACTAAAAAAGAATATATTTTTCTATCTTATTCTCCCCACTCTTGTTACATCTCAATTTTTTTGAAGGTTACATACCACTCACTTTTCCTGTTTCATATACAAATCATCTTTACTTTTCATCAATAAAAAGCAGCAACAAATATTATCCGCTCATATAACCTAGTAAATCTTTTTTTATTTCTTGTTAATTTTTATTTTTACATAATCATGGGTTATGCTGGTATTAAAAACTTGTTCAACTATATGAAAAAGGGTTAAATGCCTTTAAAAAAGTTCAATGGGAAAAATGCAACATAAGGTATATGTGAGGGGTTTTTATTGCATTTAACCTTTAGGAAATTGAAAATTGTTAGTTTTTTCCACTATGTGGTTACTTATATTTTCTCATCAATTCCTACCAGTTGTATCAAAATCATCTTTACAATTAATACAAAATTATTGCAATCAGTGTTATAACAAATTATGCAACTATTTTTTCATGTTGCAGGAACTTAAGATTGCAAGAAGTGACCTATTTAATTTGTTAAATCACTGCCTAGATATAATTTTAGAAGTGAACTTGTGCATAGTCTTGCATAATAGAAATTGTTCATGTTGAAAAGGAGTTCTAATTGTTGTGAGGTCATTAATCAGTTGAAGGGTATATCACATCTTTGATGTATTTATGAATTGTAAGATGTACTGTACATGCATGCCAAAACAATTTTGGTTGAGATAATAAGAAACTTTGGCCCATAACTTATTATGTTTCACAGCGTTTGTTTAAATTCCATTTGATTCATGGATGATTTTAGATTGAATAACTAATCCTATACTATCCCATATTTCGTTGGATTTTAGACAGAATTAATTATCCCACTTAAATAATTTAATCCCCTTCCATTGTGGTTATTGCTATTAAGAATCCCACTAAATTGGATGAAACCTAATATGGCTAAATTACCTTTTAAATTAATATTTTTTGTAATAATTATTTTTTCCTTTTAGAGGGATACTCTCATAATAAAATTAATTTAGAAAATACATATTTTATTTAGAGAATGTAGAAAATATTATTTTTTATTTTATTTATATCTTTCTTTCATAAAACACATATTTTCAAGTGTAGTAGAATGCTATTATTTGAAAGGAAAAACTAACAGTATCTGGACAATTCTTTTCAATTCATGGATGTATGAACTAATATTTTTTAAAGATTAATATAGTATAATATGATACTATTACAAATTTAATCGTTGCCTTTTTCTATTTTATATATATATTTGTCTGCTGTTATTATTATTTTTTAAACATGGTATTACTATTTATGTGTAAACATTTTAAAGTAAAAGTAAGTGAGTGATAGTGAAGAGGTATTTCAATAAGTACAATTATCCAATCTACCATTTTTAATAAAATATAAAATGATATTACTATCAAAATATAGTGTCAATTATAACACTAGATAGTCAACTTAGGAAGAAATATAGTCTATAGATGAAGTATCCTAGGATCATTGATCTGGATATCCTAGGATGATGAATATGTGAACCCATTAGGACAATTCTATACTCCCATCAAGGGAACTATTTCATTGGCTTCGAATGCTTGTAAAGTATAAACTTTTAAAGAATAGAGTTCTATACTCTACAAACATTTAAAGTGTAATGGAATGATTCTCTAAAGAAACTGTAGAATTTTCTGCCTCTTATACATTCATTTAAAAGATTTTTCTTTGCCAATAATATTTTTTTCTATATTAACATCAGTCCAAACACAGTATCCTCAAATATCTAAACTCAAGATTGTCTAATAAGTTATGATATTCACTGCACTAGTCGTTTCACTTCTGACTTTACTAAATAAATTATTATAATATTTGGTTTCTAATTATTTTTTTTTAAAAAAAAAAATTTGAAAACTTAAAGAGTTGAGTCAATTTTTAAAAAAGGGTGGCAAGATTGAGAATTAAAAGCTAGCTTAAAATTTGAGTAACGAGAAAGAACTAATTTCATCCCTTATCTTTACGTTATCGACCAATCTGATTCCTTATCTATCAAAAAGATTGATTTGGTTCTTCATCCTTAAAAAATTATATTCAAACAATCTATGATTTATGACAGAATTACAGAGAAACTAATAAAGTCGTTCACAACACATATATTACATGTTGAGGGCATTATCACGTGGTTTGCTCTATTAGTTTGTCCACATTCTCATCATAGATCTTGGATTGGTTAATTTTTTTAAAGATGAGACTAAATAAACTATTGTGATAAATAAGGGACCAAATTAGTTGATACACTAAAAATAAGGGACTAAATTAGTCTTTTTTCCTTCAACTAAATCTGGTTATTCCAACTTTGTTTAAGAATAATCAGTTTCCTGTTCAAAATAAGAATGAGTGCCGTCTAAATTAAATGCTACAATTAGAACATTTACTTGACTTTAACCACATGTGATGTGACTAAATAGTGAAGGATGATTATGGAATATATTGAATATGCGATTGGTCTTTGTTATTTTTAATGTTATTGAATGGATGTGAATAGTTGATTTAAGATTTCGTGGTTTGTTGTGAAATTATAATTCTCGTATAGTTTTAGACTTCATAATTTAGATTAGCTTCTATGCCTATTTATCCCCATGTAGTTTTATTCCTTCTCCTAATATTGAAATAGGTTAGTAATAGTTACAATTGAAATTTTAAAAGTTAGGAGCATGGAAATGGATGCACAAGGAAGTCACGATGATCCATTAAAAATCTTGGAAAAAATATAAAAGATGTGATGATATTATTTGTACTTTTCCTAAAATTGACCGAATTCAACTTAGTGTTTCAATTTGAATTAATTGAAAGTCTATAATCATCTTCAACATAGAATTACGTGATAATAAATGCTTGAATTTCAATAGACCAATGTAGTGAAAATATTATATATTTTAGTTTGACTTTTAAATGTTCATTAATTTATTAAAATAAAAGTATTTTACTTTAATATGATTAGTGGGAGTATAAAGTCAAATTTATTATATCGACTAATAATGATACAAATTGAAATTAATTTGATGTATGTTATACACAATGAGACCATATTTTGTAAAGAACATCTCAAGAATATTAAGTTTTAAGCAAAGTTGTATATGTGATATATTATTTATCATGATCTTCTACCATTATAAGACTATATAGAAAATTTTTGGTTCGAGTATATCGACTACAGATATGTAGGGAAACTATTTAATAGAAAGTTTCTTGAATTCTTATTCATATATGTAATATAATGAGATTAAAAAAATCAATATTTTCAAGAAACTATTACGTAAGAAAATCATCAGAATGAAAGAACTGTTATGTGCAGTTCTAATTCTCATATGAATTCTTCCAACAACTTTTTAAATTTCCTTGAGGTTATCATATTTGAAAAATAAAATTACGGGAGCACCATTAAGATTTAAAGTCCCAAATTTTGATGTTTATGTTTAAATAAATATTTTTATTATCTATTATAGATAATTATGGCCTCTCTTAATCCACTTGTAAAGATCATTGATATCAAACATTTGACTTGTTTAAACTTTATCGATTTTCAGAGAAATTTGAGAATAGAAATAAAGTTCTCATTTCTAAAAATATTTTATATATATTGAATGAACATATTTCTTAATAAATTCCTCAAAATGCTTCTCAAAAAGGTAAGAAAGTCTTTGAGAAAGGAATGAGGAAGATAATCAAGTTAAATACTATATGTTAGCCTCTATTTATAATGAATTTCACAAGAAATATGAAAACCTGCAAAATTTTGGTCCTCTTATATGAATTGTATGGCACAAAGTCGAAATGAGATATATTCAATATCTCTTAAAAACTTTTCAGAGGTAGGATAAATGATGGATCATTGGTCGAGTATGGACTTAAGCTGATCAACAATATTGAACAATTAGAGAAGATGGGTTTAGGTCTATATATGGATTTAGCTACTATTTTGATCCTACAATCATCTTCTAGAATCCTACTTGCAATTTGTTATGAACTTTAACATGAAAAAATTAGAGCGAAAACTCACAAAACTTGTAGACGTACTACCCACTGCAAAAACATCCATCAAAAATGAAAAGGAACATATGTGTACTCATTGAAAACATGTAGTGGGTCATCTGCTAATCCTATTGGCAACAAAAGAAGAAGGCACAATTGAAAGCAAAAAAAGGAATCAAGAAAGCTAAAATTGGAAAGGTCACTGATAAAAGAAAATATTTTCAATACGGTAAAGAATGACATTGAAAAAGAATTGCAAAGAGTATCTTAAAAAGTTAAAGGATAAACTTAAGAAGGTATGTCCTAATCATTAATCATATGATACGTAGTTTTGTTTAATCTTGGGTTTAAATTCTTATATAACTCTTTGAAGGATCTAAAGGAAAGCAGTATATACTGAGTAAAAGTGAAGTCATCTTACAAGTAGAGAATAGATTAAGTATTGTTGCATTAGCTGTAGAAAATTTTTATTCATGATTTGCTATCTAGAAAAGTTTAGATTTAAGAGATGAGAATAATGTTCATCTGGTTCATCCGTACAAGATCTTTTTTCGGATTCCAATAAAAATTTACTATGTACACCGTTCTTTCCCATTATCATCTCTGTTAGTTGAAAAAAAAAATTTATTTATAAAAATTAATGTCATATGCACCCTTCCATCATTATCTAATATATTACCATGATTATAACTCCCTGATTCCCATTGGTGATACCTTCACTACACAAATCCACCATTACTATTGCACCATTATTCCTGGTGCCATGAATGTAAATATAAAACAAACTTCTGTAAGTACCTGTTACTTACCAAAAAATAAAATAAAAATCACTTGCTTGCAAAATGTTCCCGAGCTACAGTTACCCCTCTAAATTAGATTCACTTGCAGATCTTGTATGTGTTTGTGTATAAGAGAAATGCTCTCAGAATCAAATTCACTTAAGGTCCTGTAACAATCTTTTTAAAGAATTTTATTTAGATCTAAATGGGTAAAATATGTTTGAGGCCTTTGGCATTATCTTGAATAACTTTTTTGATGCAGAGTTAGACAACGACATAGATGGGATAGTACTATCTTCTTGGTAATTAGAGGGTATGGTTGAAAAGGTCATAAATTGTGTAGTCAAGTTTGTGACTAATGATTGCTTTTGAGCACGATGGGTAGCAGTGGTAGGTTGGTATTGGTGGTGGAAGTGCCTTAGAAGAAGAAGGAGATGAATATTTGATAGTAATCCCTCTGTCCTATAACTTTAGATATTTACTGGAATCTAACTTTTTAATAACAGTGTGTTGATAGTAAAGTTGTTTAAAATCTTTTTAATTTACCTTCCAAAGTTCAAAATTTGATTGGTGTATAATAGTTGTTCATAAAAAGACAAAGAATAAAAATAAAAAATGAGTAATGACTATATTTTTGAAAGGAATTGATGCAAAGTTTCACATATTTGTGCATCGAAAAAATTAAAACATTTAAAATCCTTTACCAAAGATCAACTGCGTGATATACACAAAATCATATATTAACTACAAGATAGATAGAATATTGTTACTCTTATAGCACGCGTTTCAAAATCTTCAAACGGATTACAAAAGACGCACATGTGTTCGGACTCTAAGGTACATCTCACATATGAGGTAATATTGTAACTTGAATTTTCTCCTATTCTTCAACTCTTAGAGAATATGTAGAAAAATGAAACAAGAAGAATACAAGGGTATTTGCTAGTAAGTTTAGCCTCTCTATT
This sequence comes from Cinchona pubescens, assembly GCA_025175665.1. NCBI lineage: Eukaryota > Viridiplantae > Streptophyta > Magnoliopsida > Gentianales > Rubiaceae > Cinchona > Cinchona pubescens. The sequence continues at coordinate 4,043,219 of JANKKI010000053.1, forward strand.
TATAGAATACATATTTCCCATTCTCCTAATAGGAAATAACTACCTTATTAGTGGTTTTTTTTATTCCAAATATGAAATAGTCACCAATAATTAGAAAGTCCTCTTTATTAATAATTTCTTATTCCAAGTAGAAATAGTCAATAAAAATTAAATCCTTCTTTTCTTCAAAATTATTCATTAATCCCATATATGTTCGACTCCTTAGGTTCAAAATAATTTGACTATTGAAGTTAAATTAGAACTCTTCTAATTAATAAATAATTATTTTTTCTTAAATTTCTATTTGCCACAAGTGACATCGAACAATATATTTTTACAAATAGATAGTATGAATTACTTGTGAACTTTTCCATTACTAGTTACCTTACAATTCAATCCTTTTATTTATATATACAATATCTCGATTAGTCTACTAGGGTTCGGAATAACTTCAAATCCCCAGACTTAATCATATATATCTAATCTAAAGATAAAGTCAAATAAATTAGAAACTCCTTTCTAATTTTCAGTTCTCCTCAACTAAGGATTTCTAAGTTATATCTTAGCAAACAATATAAGATATTATTCGTTTTTACCATGAGTGATAGATTCTTATTGACCACTCACATGCCTCCATATATAATTCGCCGAACTCAATAATACACACTTATATTTCTTGATTAAAATATAAATACATTGTAATATTAAATTATAGTAAATCATAAACAAAACAACTATATGTTTCAAGTGTAAGGATCACATATATAACTGTAACTAAGAACAACCAATTGACATATTGGTAAAATTTCATTTTGGTGTTCTTACTCGAGTCATGTTCAGTGAATTTATTTTCCAATAAGCACCTACATGTTTATCTTAATGTCTCTATATAAATGACTTGAGATTAGTCATTCTTAAGATTCACAAAAGATCAGATATAACATGTGCTAGACTTACTAGATTATTAATGCTCAATTAAGAATCCTACAATTAGGAACCTTTTAGAATAAAGTCTCAAGAAATATATATCTCTTATTTTCAACTCTTAGAAACATATATTCTCAACTTTATTTCTATGGACATATAAAAAAATAAATATTTATATAATAATAACTAATTTTGCCTAATTAATAGATATAGTTATCAAATAATGTCCCAAAACATTATCTCATAATTGGTTTTAGGGTATACATATATTAGATTTGACTTTCTAAATATGATCAATATTTTAAGACAAGCAAATATGATAAACATGACACTTTTAATGAGATAGAAAGAGTACTATTTCACTTGAAGCTTCAGTTAATGACACTAGAGATAATGGCAAAGTTGGCAAGTTTTGAGTAGCATATGATTGAATGGTCTTCATTTCTTGATTTTGAGCGATAAATTAAATTGAAATGAGAATCTGAGAATGTCTAAAATCGCCAAAAAGGTTAAGCGATTATGAAATTTTACTCCCTCCAACCTATTGAAAATATCATATTTCTTATTTTTGCTTGTCAAATGTTTGTCATGTTCAAAAAGGTCAAAATATAATCATTACTACTTTTCACTTTTTTCCTTCATTTTTTTGGGAGGAAAAATGGTACACCATTCAAAATTTAATTTCCAACAATAAAATTTGAAAATTTTAAACAACTATCACTATCAACACAATATTCTTAAAAAGTTGAATTCCCGAAAGACAAAGAAAATTATGGGATGGAAGGAAACATCTTAAACTTGGTTATATTAATAAAGATAAGATAAATCAGGAATTTTTGGTAAATGAATTTCCACCCACGAATGAGTATCAACTATATTAACACCCATACTTTTTGTGTTGTTAAAAATCAATTAGTGTGAACACATTTTGCTAAGGTTGGTACAGAGTGAGTTCCTATCCCTCGAGCCTTTTGGATGACTCGCCCTGCACCCTGTGGATCACTAATTTTTTTTATAATACACTCTAATCCGTCCCTCATATTCTAGATATCCAAAAATAGATACCAACTAAAAGCCGGTTGGAGCGTGGGGATACCCAACCCTCACCTATTAATATTCATTATATATATATGTGTGTGTGTGTGTGTGTGTATGTATGTATGTATGTATGTGTGTATATATGTATGTATGTATGTAACCAATTAATTTACTCAATTAATTTCTCTAACTATTATTTGTAACTAATTTAGTCCTTAATGGCTAAGCCAACCAAAAGTTGAATTTTTCTATCTTTGACCGGCCTGACTATGGACATATTTGAAAATAAATATTTAGTTGTGAAATAATCATTTATTTATGCACCCACTACCCTAATACCACCACCACTAATTTCCCCAATTCCGCCACCACCGCTATCTTTAACAAGTTAACAATAGTACTTCTAGTGCTCCAATAGTTAAGAGTATGTGTTCTAGAGATTTTATATAAAAAATATCCCTACCTTCAGTTCATAGTTATTATCAGAAGTCTTGAGAGTCTTGTGGATTTGAAGTCTAGATTGTCAATAGGAATTTTGGCTATAGAACTAGAATCAATCTATACCAGTTTCTTTTTTCTTTTTTTTTTTGAGTGCTCTACTGTAGATTTTCTCCTCTTAAATGCATTTGTGATTATAGTTGATCAAGGATACATGGATGATATATTGATGATGTTTTTGCCACTAGGACTAATTGACTTTTGAAAGACTAGAAAAACAAATGCTTACTAGAAGTCCTCTACTTATTTTTCATATTCAGGCAACTCCATTTTAATCCATAATATGCTTGCTTTTCATTTATTTATTTGACCCTTAACACCAGTCATTCTTTATTCTCCAATATCATGAAGTTATTGTAAGACTCGTATAAAGTTAAAAGCAAAGGTTTTTCAAGTAAATAGGAGCAAGAATAAACCAACCATAGTTGTCTTCACGCCGATGTTTTCGACAATGAGAATGGGAAGAACAACGTGGAAATCGATTCCATCATATGAATTGTAAATTGGGTTGTTACAGCGTTACATGAAAAACTTTGTTTTGAACTCAATTTCAACTCCACGATTCCACAACTATTTATCTATGTAAGATGGAATTTTTTTCATCTAGAATAGTGGATAATTGAAAGTACTATTACTAAATTAGGGAAGATGGTGGTGATGGTGAAATTAGGGTGGTGGGTGGAAAGAATTCAGCCAACGGGTATAAAATAAAAAATTATTTCACAACTAAATATGTATTTGTTAGTGTTATGCCCTAAACCCAATTAATTTAGAGCTTTAAAGATACTTTTTTATTTATCATATTGATTCGTGTCAATCTTAATTATTTATTCTTGTTGTTATTTTACTACAATTTAAGTAATAAAGCCCTTGAAATTAATAACCTTGAGACGAAATATAAGAGGTATGATGATGAGATTCTTTTCATTCCTATGATTATTAATTCTTAAATATCCCTAACCATAGTGTTAGTGAGAAAGGGCACCACTAATATGGATAGGTTACACATATAATAAGCATATACTAAGTTTCTTCCTTAGAAGTAGTTGATCTCATTGACTATGATGTGGGGATATCTAAACTAGTATATGGATACTTGTGGATGACAAGTACATTGGATTGACCAATTGAGAATTTCATAGAGTCAATAGAATTAATTCTTTACGTGATAGTCGATGTAAGTGATCCTTAACTTGAGATCACCATAGCATATTGAGTATGAATTATTATATTTTGACTCTATTCATTGTTATTCTTAATCGAGTAATTATATGGTAGATGTTGGATATAATATGAAGTACGGAAGGAGGATGAGTGATCAATAAAGGATTCACCACTTCTAATTATAAAAGAGATATCCCTATGGCCTGTTATTGGAAATGATAAATCAATGAATCTCTATGTAGAGTAGAAGTAATATTGAAAAGTACGTTACTAATTTCAACTTCAAAGAGTTATATATATTTCGGTAACAAGGAAGTAATAAATAGCATAAGACTTGAAGAGGATGATACTAGTCTAATGACCACTTTTATACTAGATGGGATATGTTAATGGTGAAAGGATACCAGTGCACGGAAACCAGTTCATGGAAAGATATAGTCAAACCACTTGACTTTTCTAAAGATTTGGGTGATCATGACGCATTTCTAGATGTCAATCTTGATCTATGAATATGAATTAATGATAAATTAAAAGAGTTTTAATTTATTGTACCCAATTGAATTAATAAGATTATAATTCATCTTTATTACCAAGTTTTGTGAGAACTTATTAGGTCACACACATTAACACCACTTATTGAAGGATTAAAATAATATTAAGTAGGACTTAATAAGTTAATTATATGATGAGGTTATTTTGTAGAGACAACATAAACCTTCAGGAGTAGGGTTTTGCTTGTTCACTATATATACTCCTTATTATTCACTTGTGATACATACATTGCTTTTTCTTGAGAGAAAGAGAGAAAAATCAAAATTTTCTCTCTTCCTTTGCCAAAAGTGTCAAGAGAAAAATCATGAGATTTTTCATCTCACCAAGATACTAGAAGATTATGTCTTGAGATAGCACTTAATCTTCACAATAGGTTTCAAAGCCTAGGTGATTTCCTTTGGCAAGGTGCTGGTGTGGATTTCCATAGAGGCCAAACTCATGGGTGGTTTGGTGGTGGTTGTTTCCTAGAGGTGATTTACATCTTACAACAATATTACTCTCAAGAAGAAAGTGTTTCCCCAAGAGATAATCATCTCCCATCTTTTTTGCTCACCATAAGAACTTTCAAGTAGATCCATGGGATTGGAAATATATTTTTTTTTAAATTTCGGCTGCCCTTTCTTTCATATTTCCTTTCAATGTTCTCAAATATGCTCTTGATCAAACTAGTAAAAGATCGTGAAAATTCATTTTTTAGGTGGTTGAGCCACTTAAGGACTAAATTGGCTACAAATAAATAGTTAAAGGACTTAATTAGCTAAAGTTAAAGTTGAAGGATCATTAGGGTTTAAAAAAAAAATGGAAAGACTATTTTGGTAGGTCTTGTTTTTCCCCTCATTTAGGTGAACATGATGCCCAACAAAGCACTTCACATCTCCTGGCTCATTGAAAGGCGAGTCGGTGACTGTGGGGTGGGGAATAGAAAAAGGATTTGGCAGCTACAGGAAATTAGGGTTACGTAGACAAGGCAATCTAATAGAAAGTTGGGGTCGCATGATGCCAAACAAAGCACTTCATAAAAATGAAGGGTTGGGGTAGGGGCAATAGAGTTGGGGAACGGGTTCATGTTGCTTCGGGAAAGAAAGTGGCTAGAAGTTGAAGACTTCCAGAGTTTGGGGAAAGTGGTAGTGGTGGCTAGGGGTAAAGAAATAGGTAGGAGGAGGAAAAACATGGGTTGGAGAAAGGGGATTGACAGTAGGGGTGAAAAATAGTAGTAGTATTTAGGATTTTTTGGTAAAATGCCTTGTACACTCTTAGGGTCAGGTAATCATAGGTTCTGAAATTTGTGATTAGCATCCGTATCCGAAAAGTGTGGGTATTCGACCCTTAAAATTGACCCGACCAATAAAGGAGGGTCGGATACCATCATTTTCTAGATCGAAGCGGGGCACGATGGGTAGGTCTTTAGATCAACAAGTTTTTTTTTTTTTTGCCCACCCCTACCGTTTACTATGGGTTTTCTTTTTAACTAGTACTTTGGTCACTTTCAAACTCATTCCTTACCTAATCTTTACCTATTGGCATCCTAAACTATTTCAATCGTAAATTTTGACCAGTCAACTAGTTTTTTCCTTCAAATCGCCCACTCAACCAATTAAAACGTCAACTTTAAACACGTTTTGCTATTTCAGTCGTCATCTTAGATGAAATCAAGGGCATTTTTGCCAAATAACGAAATGAAGGCCAAAAGAACATCATAAATGGAGGTCATATTCATCATCTTCTTCACCAATTTTTTTTTTCATTTTTTTCGATTTTTAGAACTTACTTGACAAGCAATTTCACTGCCTTTTCTTCTTTTATTTAGTCATGATTAAATTACATAAAGTTAATATTGAGACATATAAAGCCTTACAACTAGTAAAATATGTTTATAACAAAATTTAAACAAGAAGATTATAAATATGCATTAATTGAAGAAGTCTTGACCCACATATAGAATTTTAGTTTCCAACTTTTGGGCTATATCTACATAGCAACGACTCTAGTGTTGGACTGACCTGAATCATTCCAAATTGCAGATTCGCACATACACTGGAAGATAAACCATGGCAACAACCCATAAAATCAACCTTTTTGTTCTTTGTTCCTAGTTTAGGCATTTTATCGAATAGTTAACCGGAAAAATTTTTATATCACGTGTTCACAACAACTTAGAAGGAGCAAAGCCCAAAATTTTACCAAAATAACGAGAAACCATATTCTTTTTCTGACAGAAACTTAGTTGCATATTTCTAAATCGAAATTCCTATAGAGTGGTAGGCCAAATAAAAAGGCAAAGCATGGATGAAGCCTTGGTGTAAAACTAGAGACTCAACATAAAAAAGACAAATAGCCAAGGTAGGCTTTTCTTTTCAATCCAAAATGATGATTTGTTTGTAATAGAAACTATAGACCTCCTTATAATAGTCATTTCCTTGAAAGCTTAGATGTTTGCTCTGTAAAAGTGTGAAAAAATTATAATTGATTAAATTACCGACCTAAATTGACATAGTGTTGTTTTACATATGTTTGTTTTTCTTTTGCTTCACTCATTTTCTTTTCAATTTGCCTCTTTTCATTTTAGGATTTGGGGTTTTGGGAGTGAAAATTTTGGGAAGAATTTTTAGTGATGATGGTAGTCTCTTGTGTGTGCGTGTATGTGTTTGTGTGAAAGACTCATGATATGTGAGTAGGGAGGAACAAATAGTAGTCCTACCCCCATCAATTTACCATTCAATTTGGAGAAAAGAACACCAGAAGTTGCAACGGCCGCTACTTGCGACTATCTAATGTGCTTATGACCCTTTGTATTATGGTTTGGACAAAAATACCTTTCATTTCATTTGGGATAATGATTGAAGACGGAAGTATATAAAGTTGGTACGTTTTAAGTAGTTCAATAGGCAATTTGAGACTAAATATAATAAAGTGGCTAAAAGTTTAAGATTGAATAAATTTAAGGGGCTAATGGGGACTTTACCTTTTTAATTCTCAAAAGAAAAAAAAGGAACAAAAATAAATTAAAAATAGGGTTAATTGCACTTTATACCCATAAACTATTCAATTTTTGTATTTTTTACCCTAAAGACCAATTTTAATAATAATCACCACTAACTTCTAAATTTTTGCACATTCTACCAATTACTCAATGATGAATAGAAATGACTCATATATCTTTACTACCTTACTCAACTATGAGTAATCTTAAAGAGGTGAATGAAATCTAGGAATAGAAAATTGAAATCTAATGACATTGATTTCGGTGATTATTTATCAAACAATGATTTCCTAACATTGCCTCTATCGGAAAACGTGGTTCTTCTCTAATAAAACCAGCTAGAGATGTAGATCAATAACCTACAATTTAACGATTTTCGCAAACTATTTTCACACTTCCAAAGAAAGAACTATGGTCTACTTATCTTTGTACCTATGAGTTTTATTAACTTGAATTTGTACACAAATTTGAATCCAAATTCGTTTTTGAAAATCCAAGAGTGATATATCGGTGCATGATTAAAGAAGGGATATTTTCAAAAGTTAGGTAAATTAGTGGGGGTACATGAGTCATTTTATAATCAATTTTTGCGTAATTTATGCAATGTACAAAAATTTAGAAGTTAGAAATAGTTGATTGTTAAAATTGATAATGTACGGTGTAAAGTAAAAAAAAGATAGTTTAAGGGTATAAAGTGCAATTAATTTTAAAATAGAATCTTTCTCTTTTAAGTCTTTATCTTACCATCATTCTCTAACTTTGTTACCAAGATAAAATAGTACTTTTATACAAAGTGACAAATATAAAATAACAAATAAAAGTTATTTATGTGTTCTTAAATCTAGAAGATAAAAAAGAAATTCAATCAAGAATGATTTAGTAAGATATTGTCCCACTTCACTATAAAAAATAATTTAAAATATAATTTTGTAAAGTATTTTCAATTATAAAATTCTTGATCTAGTTGCACCCTTTCTATTGTCCTATCCGCGATTTGGTTCCTCTCCTCTCACCCCTCCCTCTACTCATCTTTTCTTCTTCTCTATCTCCTCTGCTATTGAATTCCTGACTGATTTCTCCTACTCTCTCCTGCTGATTTGGTGGTGGTATGAATGTTGCCGTGTCGAGTGAGTCAGAAGTGCATCAATTATGGGAAATTGTGGTGAAGAAATATTTTTTTAACAAATTTTGTGTTTGAATTTGGTTTATAATGATGATTTTATTTTTTATTTTTTTATAGAGATGAAAAGTGATGATGATTTATTGTCTTTGGAAAGCAGATATTGTGTTGTGGTGGCAGATATGCTTTCTCTTTTTATGATCTAGAAAAATGAAAAAAAAAATTATAAAAATATAAGAACCAAACAATCTATAGGTTTGACAGAAATACATTTCCATTAGTTTATCATACCACAGTGATTGTGATGGTTCAATTTTAATAAAAGGGTGTAAGATTAATATTTTATGTTTCATTAACTAACAATCATCCACAAACTTGTAAATCTGGTCTTATTAATAATATTAACAGAATTGACCTTTAATAATAGTAACAGAATTGACCTTTTATTGGACATGAGAAGGGAGTTATATTCTTGTTGGATTTAACATATACGAGGAGTATTGCCCTTTAAGAGCATAAATTGTGCAATGACGTCTAAGTTTTCTAATTGGGTATAGAAAGTGAATTTTTGCATACAAAATTTAAATTATAGCTTGACATTTTATCTTGATGCATTTCTCTTAAATGCCACTACGAATGGAATGTATACGAGTTAAAACCGTAGCATATTAGACATTATACGATGGATGATGAATTACAAAAGTTTTCAATTCTTTCTTAAAGATTTGCCAAAAAAATTTTTAAGTATAATTGTTGATTTGAGTGTTTAACGAGTTTTATTGAGTTAAGATTTTTACTTAAGGTATCTTGTTTATGTTAAAACTTTTATTTATAGATAATAATTTTGTCACTCCATATAAAATTTCTGACAGTTCACTCGTTCACCAAAAATAACCTAAATATCCTCATAACATTTTAGTTAACAAACTTTCCATAACGTAATACTACTATAATAGTATAATACTACCAAAAAGAATATTTTTAGCTTTCATAAGACTTAAAAAAAAAAAAAAAAAAAAAACTTTTATAAAATTTCTAAATGTTAATTTTTATTTAATTTCTCTTTTTTGAAGGCACTAAATTTTTTCAAAAATCTAAAAAAAGAAATTTAGTTAATAATATTTGTTATTATGAATTAGGTAAGAAAATTGTATATGGTGAATATGTTTCATTCACTTGCTTTTAACGCTTTTTTATTCGTGATTATATACGTCTTTTTAGCATATTTTTATTAAGTTTATCCACTATAACTCCAAGCAGTTTTGACATTAAACTTAATTTAAAAATGGGTGTTTAGGTAATTATTTTTTAATCAAAGAAAAATGTGTGTAAAATATCTAAAGATTATAGAATGTCAAAATCTATGACCGAAATATATTTGTTCACTATCGTAATAGTTTTATTTAAATGTGATTCTATCTCACTCGTGAAATTAGATTTTTTATGAGAACATGTATCATTGTTCTTGAAAAGTATTCATCGAGATGATAACATCGACTAAGAGATAGAACTTACTGAGTCGTATGATACGACAAATTACTTACACAAACTGAAACACTTGTTCAAGTAAGCCGTTAAATACACAATTCGGAAGCATTAATATTTCAAGAGGTTAATTGGAAAGAAAACATAGTTCAAATGGCAAAGTGTATTGTACCTTGTTACTTTATTACGTATTTGAAATGTTATAGAAAATACTACTCCTAGTACAAATAACGCAGCATTGCTGAGCGAAAAGTGTTTGAAAATGGGGAGGAAATTAAATGAAACAAAATTAATTTTTTCCCCGGGAAAAACCTTACATTCAACACATAACCTGATAAGCGTTGTAACACGAATTACAAGATCACACCACTTGTTCTCTAGAAAGGAGAAAGGGTGGGATTAGAGCATAAAACAGACATCTGAATGACAAATTACAGAAGACAGAAGTTGCTGCCAACACAGCATGCAAATTCAAGTAGAAGCTACAAGAAACTCAAAACACTACGTACCTGAAATAAATAATAAAGTTGCATTAACAGTATTATCTGATTTCTGTAGTAACTGAGGGAGCAGAAGCAACATTTTCAGTTGTAGCATTTGAAGTTCTGGATTTGATATAAGAACGAGCAACCTCCAACATAATGTCCACCTCTTTCTTATACTGCAAGTTGTGACGATAAAGATATATTACCGTAATATTTAATTTGCTACTCAAATCAGTGTTAACGTAAGACGGCTTAGTCAATAATGATTAACAAGCAATAACAAATAAAAAAACTTAATAAAAAAATGCAATTACAAATAAAAAAATTTTAAATTTCAAAAAGTAATTTGTACACTCATTGATTGCACCAGCCTTAATTTTAGATTGCATCAAACACCATTTCTTGAAATGTGCCCCTACAGATGTTGAAACAAGTGAGCATATTCTGAACAGTTTTTACTGTAAAGGGGTTGCTGTGGTTTGAGCAGTCTATAAAAGTGTGCTCTTGTTATATATGTCGATAATTGAAGGCAACCAAATGGAAAGTGAAAATAAACATGAACAGGTCAATTAACACTAAATAATGTCTGAGAAAGTAAACGAAGAAGAATGGCAGCCCACCTCTTCTTATGGTTTCAATTTCTCTCACAAACAAAAATGCTTGCAGTCTAAAAGAGTTTAAACCCAAATAAAGATCCCCCAAAAACAGATATTACTGGCCAGTTATCAAGTGCATGCCTAGTAAAATCCCAACTCGTAGCCTCTGCCTACAAGATATTCTGAAGAAATGTTTTAGATCTTTCATACAACAAAACATGAACATGACTATTTTAGCAGCTCTACAGAACATATGCACAAGAAAGACAGGAATTGCTTTTAATGATTCCTCATCCATTCTCAATCAGCCCAACTCTTAAGAAGAAAATGGAATTTACAGCCAATACCCTGATTATTTAGCAAGCCAACAAGATATTTCCGACACCAGATTATTTTAAATTTCCCTTCTCATGTAATATCAGTCATTGACATGCTTTGTCCCCAAGCTAACCAACACCTGATCTTGGTCTTGCAGAATACCAACCTCTGCTTCTGGCAAGAGACCACATCTTCCTTGATTACAAAGAAAATAATTTCTCAGAATTTTGATAATAATACATAAATGAACATCCTGGACCTTACAAATGCATTTGATTTAAAAGAGAGCATAAAATCACAATGGAAAGGATGACTTTTACTGCTTTATAACTATTCTTAAAGCAGGTTGGTTAGACAAAGGTACCAGAGCAAAATGCATTAGGCATTGGAATGAAGGCAATGCATGAATATCATCCAAGAATACCTAATGTTTAACTGCCATTGTCTCACACATATATAGAGAGAGAGAGAGAGAGTGCATGTGTCTGTCTGTGTGCACATGTCTGAGTGTGCATGAGAGAAACAGGGTGCTAGCTCAATCTAGATCCACCGAGTCCATAAGCAGATTTTCTTACACAGGCCAATCATGAACCACCTTTCTCTCACATCTATGGCAAGCAGGTCATCCAATCAATGGTCTCAAACAATACCAAGCTAGTGCATGATGATACAAAACATGAAGAAAACTCAGGAAATTGAATAATTAAAACACTAAAATGGACCTCCTGAGGAAACTTACCCACTTTTATGTCCATGGCGCATAAGGAATCAGAATTGGTATCGACAGACCATCTACAGTGAACCTGAAACAGGAAAGCATGCAATCAGAAGTACAAACCACAAATATTGTCATCCCTATAGCAACAAACCCTTTGGACTTGGCTGACGCGGATGGTAGGAAAACAGGATACAAATGTTGACAGCAAAGATGATAATCACAATAAGATTAATTATACGCAGATACTGGTACATGTCACACTTGCATATTGTGCTGTTGATTAATATCTTAGATAATTTATCATGACTTGGTATGCAGACTGGAAAGACTTCTAATATAGCTGCTATACCCTGTTTTTAAAGTAAATATTGTTTAAGTTTCAAGAATTAACTCTTTTCAATTAAGCTCCAGTGTATTAAACTGTGATGGTATTCCTCGGTCTAACATGATTGTCTATTGTCATTTCTGGTAGTGTTGCAAAATAATGTGCAGATCCTCGAGTAGAAACTTCGAAGTATACAACATTATTTCTTTTAACAAACCATACACACCAAAAAAGATGAGGGATGGTTAGACGTGTTCCCTGATTTCCACCGCAAATTCTGTTAATGGTGTCAAAGTAAAGCACCCATTTCAGAAGACAGGGAGTTACATATCAGGTGTCCTCAAGGCATTCTCTTAATTATCTATAGCCTACCAAATACAAAACCGGAATCAACAGGAGTCCAACTTTTCCCCAGGTCAAGACAAGAATCCCAATTTTCCCTAAAGCATACCAAACGTAGCATTGCAAATATTTCCTATTAATTTGCATTCCTACTCCATTCTATACTCCACTTCCTTTATGCTTGAAATATTTCCAGCGTACCCAAAGTTAACCTCTAAGCATTAGCAAAAAAATGATCCGTGTGCACCATTCTTTTCAATCAGAAACAAACTTCTTAAAGTTGATACATCAAATTCTAATACTGCACGAGTCAAAAGGTGATTAACCAATATCAAACATAAGTACATAACTATGTTTGGTACAAGCAGAGCAGAAAGAAACAAATCAATACAGCAGAGTTGTAGAAGAACAAATCTCAGTACTAGCAATCCTACTTTCCAGCAACTCAATGTTGTCAACTGGAAGCGCTAATCATCTAATGAGACAGTTAACCAAATCTTCAAATGACTCAAAAGTCATAAAATAAACAATAGTAGCACAGCTCAGATCACTTGCGAAATGAGGTTAGAACTCACAGCTTGATGGGATAAAAGAAAGTTAAATTTATTCGTTAGAGATTTATTCAAACTAAGTAGTCCACTACACCACTATATGTATTTTGAGCAAAAAATAAGAGCTGAAAAGAGGTAAAGCCAGTTTCAATTACTTTCCTCCCCCCACCCACCAAAAAAGAAAATTAAGGGAAAATGACAGTTTTAGTCCCTTATTTTCTACCCAGTTTCACTTTAGTCTCTTATGTATTCTATTGAACACATTTAGTCCGTTATTTCTATACATAGTTCCAATCTCAGAGCCTTATATATTACAATGTACACATTTACTTCCTTATCTCTATCCCCAGTTTCAGCTTTAGTCCCTTATTTATTAGAGTCAACACATTGTCACATTTAGTCCCTTATTCATACTTAGTTTCATTCCCAGGCCCTTATTCTATTACAATAGGCACATTTAGTCCCTTATCTCCATCCCCAGTTTCAACTTTAGTCCCTTAGTCCCGTATCTATTAAATTTTTGCCAATTTGTGAGAACAACTAACCATTCCATTAGGCTACAATGATTGTTGACAGTGACACCTTTGAATCTCTTACTAATGCCTTTATAGAAACTTAAAGAAACACAAAAATTAGAAAAGAATTTACATATTGCAAATGAAGTTATTTATTTGATGGTTTTTAACTACATTTGATATTTTGCCCTAGTTTTGCTTTTAATATTGTGATTATAGTGGAATAATTACTAACTACAACTAATTTTTAGTGTAATTTTACTTTATTTAAAATATAAATTTAGGAGCATCATTGCTAATTTATTAGGCACTTTGACATACTTGGAGACGTTTCTATAAGGCATTTTAAGTACTTTTAAACATGTACCTTTGAAACTCTTAATATGCTCCTATAGAAACTTAGGATGCACTTTAAAGCAATGCAAGAAAAGCAGAAAAATTACGTATTGCAATCACAGTTTGAAGATTCTTAACTAATATGTAAAATATTTTACAGTAATTCTACTTCTAATATTATCTTGGATTATAGTGTATTTATTATGCATTATAACTAAATTTAAGTGTAATTATTTTATTTAAAAACAAAAATTAGAGGTGTGACATAGGGGTTTTAAAGATGTCGACCATTATTATCCTATTGATAGGGTGTAGTGGTTTTCAAATTGGCACAAATCAAATAGATAAAGGACTAAAGTTGAAGTTGGGGACTATGACGGACCAAATGTGTCCAATGCAATAGATAAGGGTCTAAAGTTGAAATTGAGCATGAAGATAAGGGACTGAGGTGTTTGGTTCGCATTCGGGAATCAGAATTGGAATGAGAATCATAAGCCCCACTATTGAAATGGGTTTATATCATTCCTCCTTGCATGTTTGGTTTGAAATAGGAATGGGTTTCCTCATGTTAATGAATTACTCAATTTGAAACCCATGTCACAAGTGGGAAATGAAAGTAGCCATTTTTTAACACTTTCATTCCCATAGAATGATTCACATTGTATTCAACCAAACAACAACTATGGATGGTATAATTAATTTTGATTCCCATTCCCCCCTCTCATTCCCATATACCAAACACCTCCTAAATGTGTTTACTAAAAATAGATAATGGACTAAAGTGAACTAAATACAAAGATAAGGACCAAACTTATCATTTTCCCTTTCAGAAAAAGATTTTCTGGCATGTATCAATATATGCTAAAACATATGATGAGGAAAAAACAAAACTTCAAGGAGTACGTATTGTCAATTACTATTTGATTCGCTCACAAGATAGAATAAGTATACAATCGAGTCCAAGACAATTTGGAGATTTAGGAAAGGTACAATCAGAATCTAAGACAGCGATTATGAGGAATAAAAGACTGGAATACCTCAAAATATGAACCGAAAGGAACATCATGTGCCTGTTGTACAGTCTCAAAAACCTAAGAAATACAAAAAGCAAACTAAAAACATGACATGACAGAAAAGAAAAGACAACTAAAGTAATAGAAATTCGGAACATAAGAAAACATACCAGCACTTTTTCGTATCTGATGACAAAACTACATGCTGCCATTCTGTCATTGCTGTATCTGGAGGGCACATTGGACTGTTGCACAGTGATCTAAACGTAATTTCTCGGACTTGACCATCATACTCATCTGCAGCATGCCACTGACCCATCTGAAGTCAGCAAAAACCAATTTAGAAGTCTCCAAACCAATGGACGAAAGGTAGAGACCAGGAATATATTAGAAATTCATCATATTTTTCTTCCACCAGGACACTATATACCAAATTCAGTGAAGAACACAGCTCCAAGTTTAACCAATTTTAAACCAGAAATTGGCAAATAGTCCAAATGGTCAACAGTAGGGTCAACTCCAGTTTCCAATACCATATTACGCAGCACTTTTGCTGGAAAATCTAACAGTAATCAAGCTTGAAATAAGTAGTCTATGATGTGTATGGTTAATAGCATGGAACGAAAATGCTAATATGTGATATAAGAATCAAGCTCAATAGCAGAGGTGACAATTGTTACCCATCCGTGAGATTAGAATCTTTCCGCACTGCTCGGTACTCATTTGTGAAGGATGAACCATCATTCAGTAATAATTCAAAGAATTGATCAGCCGTGCATGGGAAAATATCCTGAGAAACATATTGTTAGAGATTTACAGCTCATATACTACCAAGAAATTTGAGTCATAAAAGCACGTAGGCATAAATCAGAAACATACATTATATACGCTAGAAAGTACTTCCTCTCTAATAAATGGTTGGAATCTTAGAACACTTTCCTTCGAAGGCTTATCTTGACCCTTCCCACTTCTCAAAGAGCTACTATGGGCACGTAGTGCAGATTGTTCCTTCTCCTATACACCAGGAAAAAAAATTACCAAAATGAAAAAAATGAAAGGAATGTTCAGCTAAGTAGTAGTTCGATAAAACTATCTATATGCAAAGGATTTGTCCTTCATAAATACCATAAAAAGATTTTTATGCTTAGTCAGGAATCCATCAGATAAAATGCAACCACTTACTAAGAATCTGCTAAATTCAACTACTACATACAATGATCTAAAAGTACAAACAAACTTCACCTTTCTACCCAAATAGATGCCAACCTTTCCAAATACTAATCTTGCTTTCCTTCATACAAAATCTTAAAGCATAAACTCTCGATTTCTTTTTAACAGAACATCATAAACCCAAAATGTTGTTGATTCTTCGATACTTTATGCATCAAAAGGATTGCTAGTCTAACGCTATATCCGTTTACAGTTTACACTGTCATAGTTGAACCAAGTAGTAGAGCATCCCCACATTTCGCGTGATTCAAAAACAATAAAGTTTCTAGTTGAACCACATACCATGATAGGGCAAAAAAAAGGAGGAAAAAAAAAAGATTAGGTAGTCATTTCCAATATTTTAAATTCCTTCTTACATGAAACAAAACTTCCAGTCACTTAACCATTTATGAGAATGACGCAGCACAAAGCTGATGGTAGCACAACAGTTGTAGATAGATGTTTTTAAGGCTCAAAACTTACACTAGGTAATATTGCAGATAATTCCAGGAAAAAATAAGTCAGAACCAGAAAAAAAACAAAGAAAACAGCTTAAATCTAGAATTTAAATGAAGATCAATTTAGGAAACCGTATGAATCACTCCTGGGCAACTTTAGCCATCCTAAGGACAAGCTTAAGATGAGAATAAAAGTCTGCAAGAATTTTATTAAACTGAAAATCTCCCTTGTCTCTATGAAGAAGTACATTATTTATGGACTCTTAAAAAGACAAATACTAGTTTGATTAGGATTAAACCCTTATTCCTTATAGGAACAATAATCCTTAGCTAACTTTATTACTCATACCAAAAACAAAGTCCTTATTTGACTCTAAGATAAAATAATAAAATACTCAAAATCAGGAAATTCCTGCAAAATAGTAAAATTACTAAATTACCCCTAACTACTAAATTCATACAAAACCATAATATCAATATTATGTAATTCCCTACTTAAATAATTCTTCAATTAGCCTATCCATGTCCCACCAAAATCTAGCCTTCATATCTTCCAAGGATTGCAAAACTTATGCTTCAACAAAATTATGAAAATATTTGATTTTAATTTTTCTCTAGCCTTTTGTTGACTACATCAATAAATTGTCTTAGTAATCCATTAGAAACAAAGTAGGTCCTGTGGGTGTAATCCTGAATATTTTCAGGAGAATAATGAGAGAACCAAGCACTCTTACCTTCTTTTCAGCTTCCAGCATTGTATGGTAGTTCTTTGCAGCACGTTGTAAAGCTCTCAAAGCATGATTTCTGTTCCAAAATGATGCAAATTTGTACCTAACTCTTCCTGAAATTGTTCAAACTTAGTAATTTAGCTCAGTGTTATCATTCTCGACACATGATGACACTAATAAACTAGTACAAGTTTCTATGGCAATTCTGATCAACAGTTTTCACAAAAATCAATCCATATATGTCACAAAAATCATTCCGCAATGTAATCTGCTAATCAGTCTGTATCAAGTGCAATAAAAATACCATCACCCAAACAAAATAAAACAAAAGAAGAAGGTGATTACTAAAGCATTGAAAATTCATGGTGAAAAAATGGATAACATTTTAGATGAACTGAATGCTACCAATGGGCATCAGTCGTCAGGAAAGGACACAAATTTACAGTTTTCCCATTTAAAAGGGTATCTTGATTATCTATACTATATATAAAGTAAGAGCCCCTTTTATGGTGTGATGTCATTTAATGTTTTTCCTATTATACCCTTAGGTAGTTTTAAAACTTCCACATTCCTTCTTGTTGCCCTACATGATTAATTTCTTCAAAATTTCTCTTAAATCCTCTTAATAATATAATTATATTTTATTCTAAAAATATAATAGAAACAGGTTTCCACACAAAGCACATACATAGCGTTAATAATGGGGAATTTGCCATCTAGAAGTATATCATCCTGTTTAAGATGCCGCTTAAAAGTACAGTTCAAGGAAAAATGATTTAGGCCTTATAAAGCATATGTTATCCCGTAATCCAGTTCTAAACCATATAGAAGCAAAAGAACACTGTTTCCCAATAAATTCAAGTACTACTAAAATCTTCAGGGAGAGAAACTTGTAAAAGAAAAGCAACACACAAAAAAGGCATATGCCAGAAGACATCTGATTTAATAGATAAAAATTAATCTAAATAGCTAAGTACATGCTAATGGAATTCTGGAAGCCTAAATGTTTGTTATTTGCAAGAATTCCCCCCAGAAGAAGTTGTTGTCGGAAAAAAAAATTAAAAACCTGTAAAATAACTCAATCTATACAACATAGCTGGAATCTGTTAAAGAGTTGCAAAATGAAAGCAGGAAGTATCTGAAAGGTGAAGAATGCAACTCAAAATGCTTCCTCTTTATTCAACTGCTACAGGTGTGGTGGGGTGGGATTCTATAGAAAAGTCATCAATTGGACATTTGGACTTCAAACAACCATTTAAGTACTATCTGACTTTCTTCAGGTAGATAGTCACGCTATAACTTAATCAGTACTTACTGCCAATGGCTTACAGTTAAAATCATACTTATCCAGGACTCTTCCAGAATTATTCACCATAACACTTTTCTATTTAACAGGAATTAACAGGCCATGAAGTTCGAAAGATAAGTTATCCATAAGTTTTATTTCTTTAGCAGCCTAGAGGTTTATATTATCTTTTTATCCCCTTCAGTTTGAGTACTATAGTACAATATCTTAAGTTAAATTCCAATTCAAAATTATACACTACAAGGGGCGAAGATAAGCTAAGTTACCCAGACTTGGATATGGGTGTCGGGTACAAGTACATGTCTAGATATCACATTCTTTAATTTCATATTGAGAATATGGAGACACTCTAAAAGAGTCGGATACAGGTGCGGGGGTGCATCTTGTGTGCTTGTATATGTTAGTGTAGTTAGTGTAGTATTAATGCAATTTGATGACATAAAGCAATTTAACATTATTTTATAAGTCATTTTTCAAAAAATAAATATGTTTTATGTGTAGCAGGATTCATGACAGTTTAGCACAATGGCATAGTAGATTCATGCAACTGACCTTACTTAGTGGGAATAAGGCTTGGTTTGTTTGTTTGTTTGTTTGTATGTAGTGTTAAAGAATAGTGGTGCACTGATAAAAAGAAGATATTAGAAGGACATAACTATTATAAGATTTAGTGATTTGATATACAATTCTCATATGTTTCTCCCACATATTGAATCTTCCTCCCTATCTTATAGGTCCTTTCATGTGATGAAGTCACAACCATGTTGAGTCAATATAATATTTGGCTTGGTAAAAAAGTCAATTGAAAGTTGACCATACGGACACGGATCCCACACTCACGCCCATGTCGACACGGCAGGACACGAATACTCTGGGGGTGAGAGGAGAGTCCATGTAACGTAGAAGATGAGCAAACCTTTTGTGAGAAAAATCAAGAGATACGGCAATTTAACACTATCAAAAGTCAATGACTACCAACCATCAGGACTGCCTAGAGGAGGCACTCCATGCCCTCCAGCACCCATGCGAAGAACTATTGTGATTGCTGGATTAATGACTGCATGTTGGCTTCTCTTTATCTGAAACAACAGCATAATGAACTTAGGACATTCTGGAGCAAAAAAATCCTTCCTAATTCACCAGCACTTTAGGAAGAATGAGTTTGCAATGAAGTGTGTATGAACTGTGTACCTCATCTATATCTCCGAAACGTATAATAACCTACCGCCAAAAAAAAAAAAAAAAAAAGGTTACTGAGAAATAATTACAAACTGCAATCATTGCAAACTTGTGCTTGCAACAAATCTCAAAAGAGTAGGACACATGGGATAGTAACACATATGATACAGTAAAGATTAGGAACAAGAAAAATCTTAGTTACAAACTAGGAGGCAGCTTTCTCTACTTTGGTCATATTAATGGGGATCTTTGTCTACATCAAGCAAACTAATTGATGAACAGCATTATCATGCAGTTGCAAGTTGGGCTTTCAGTTAAAGATGATTGTCTACCTAAAAGATTGATATTGCTGAACAGAAGTAAAATATCATCCTTTTACTTGAGAAAAATATCCACATCTTAGGGAGGAGGAATTTGGTAAAGTCATTCTCTGTAGTCTGAAGCATGTTAACGAGGCAATATTCCAGTATGCATAAGTTATTCCTAAAGTTTTGGAAAATCCGAAAGCATTTTACCACTTCAATGAGGAAATACTGTATGAAAAACTATTCCTAAGGTTGAAAATTCAAAAGCAATTTACCACTTCCATGATTTTGTTACACTATCAGGCGTCAGAAATACATCCATTGAGTTGTTTAGGTATCCAAA
Organism: Cinchona pubescens; assembly: GCA_025175665.1. Taxonomy (NCBI): domain Eukaryota; kingdom Viridiplantae; phylum Streptophyta; class Magnoliopsida; order Gentianales; family Rubiaceae; genus Cinchona; species Cinchona pubescens. Next base: position 4,063,689 of record JANKKI010000053.1, read on the forward strand.
TTGGTATCAAAACAAGTACTCAAAAACTCAATTGCAAGTCCATTTATTTCTTGTACAAGACTAATCATCTGGTATGGAACACTTTCAGAAGTCACTACCAAACAAAAAGTAAAAAAGGTGAAAACTAAAGGAGAGAAGTCCACATTGAATCTACAACAAGAAAGTTGTTGGACACCTAATATCTACCGAACCTAATGCTTGAAGCCAAGATCATGACTAAAGTAAAGAAAGAGAGAATAACAGAGTCTGTAACCAAAAGTAAAAGTTACAGCAATCAAAATTTAAAATCATCAGCTACCTAATTCAGACCCTTACTCAGAGGCTTAATTCTCATACATAATAATGATGGGGGACCATAAACCTTCAGACACATAAGGCCCAGAACATACTAAAGACAAGCAAAGTTTAGAATGGTTGTAGAAATAGAAAGAGAACCTGACACAGAAAACATAGAAGATTTAAAAAGAAACATCGAATGAGATATAGATTCCTATAGAATAAATAAAATTGAAACAGAACTTAGTTTAATCCTTGCAATAAGAGATGTGAAGTCAACCTTCATTTGCTTTGAAAATACATTAGAATGGAAGCAGATATGCCATGCCGAGACGTACATTCGGCCATGATACAGAAACGACCTCTCAAGTGCACATGAATAGCTGTGCTCAACAACCTGGAAAGATGTTGTTTAGTTAGTGACTATGCTTTAATTGACACAGTTTATTTTGCAAATCTCAGAGAGACATGCTCTAATCTTGAGTTAAATATAAACTTTTGCACCATAAGATATGATAAGGACTTTGCCTCATCTGGAAGAAGACCAAATGTTGTTTGCAGTGGCCCTGGTCTCTGATGAACAACTGTTGGTCCCTGTTTATCCGAAGTCCTCCTCCTAGCATTAGCACCAGCATATCCATTCAATTCCCTAGACAGAATAGTTTACTTCAGACATTGATCTTTTCCTACAAGAGTTTCAATGTCTCTTACTAACCCACTCTTATATCTAAGCCATGCTAAATAAATTAGAGGAAATACTAATCTTCCATAAAGATAATCTTACTCCATGATTAGCTAGCCATAGAAATCCAAATAAGAGCGACAAACATATAAACTACAAAAGAATGCTCAAAGAAACAGTCAAACACTGCATAGAAAACGTGAAGAACAGAGAAACTCACACATGGCTGAATGCATATGCATCCACGCAGAAAAAACTACCAACATTTCCTCACTATTAAGGAAAAAGACCGCCAAAGCATAATCATAGATACAAAATGACAGACACCATATGAGATACAGAAAAAAGTACCTGGAAGAATTCGTATGGAGCTTAATTGTCTTGATATGAAGACAAACCTGAAAAAAAGAAATGACTGTAGTTCATGAGTGATGATGCCTAGGATGGACATGACATGAAAGGTAACCTATCTCAAAACATAATACAAACAATTAGCTACCTGCCCTGATGTGCTGTCCAGTGAATACCATACAGCCCCATTTTGAACTTCATTTTCAATAGGAATAGTTGCAGAACCAAGGACTGCACTTTTCCAAATTATATCCCAATCATATATTGTCACATTAATCTGTCCATACAATTGAATAGAAGAATTACTCCGAAGACCCAAAAAGAATGCAGTACACAATCAAATGCTTAATACAGATATATATTCCAACAAAGATATGCTAAAAGAGATTTCAGTCTTCTAGCATTCTCACGTTCACTTAACATGATGTGTAAAGATTGCTAATACGCAATCACTTCAATAGGGCTGTTACCAGTAGTTAAAAGTTTGGCCTCGTAACTATAGACATTGCTTGAACTAAATGAAAACTCTTTGCAGAATGCCCAAGTAAAATCATTATTTCCGTTTTAAATTGGTTGAGATCCATCCTGTAACAACAGATCACATTCTACTGAGGTGACCAATTCAGCAACACAACTTCTAATACATGATGGTGACTACTGCAATTAAAGCCAAAATTAACGAAAACTTACACATGCATATGCATTATATACAGTGCAAAAACTATATAACAAAAACAAGGAATCTCAGCAGCTATGATGTGTAGCTTTGTATTGGTCTTGGGCTATAGAAGTGAAAATACTCTATCAGAAGTTCATTGGGCTCAATGAAGAATTTCCCGTGGAAGAAACTTCATAGACACTATATTCAGAACTAGGGAAGGACCAGCTAATGCATTTATGTTGATGTAGTTTTCATCCATCCACAGAGAGCATAACAAGAAGAATAATAGCAGTTTAAAAAGATCAAAATGCTTAAGCAGTTATGGAACAAAAGACTAGTAACCTAATTGTTTTATACAAGATGCAAGCATGAGGTCTTTTTCCAAACATCTACAATCTAGCAAGGTAAGACTTAAGAAATTAAAACAAGTACCTCTACAGGAAGTTCATCAACTGGAAAGTTAAATTCCTCTCCCCACATAGGATTTCTTGAACCAGGAACCATTGAACTGCAGTAATTAAGGAACTAAAGGTTCAGCAGATTAAAAATGTGGTAAAACATACAAGACAATCCAAATTATACTCCTAATAGATACCAATATTCATCCTACAATCTCGGTTACACGATTCAGTTAGACAGAGATCAAACTTTCAGAAACAGAATAGAGAAAGTGGAATTTGAAACTTTCCAACATTAAGGAGCATGCGAAGAAAAATGCAGTAAACTATACATACATCACCTATCATTCCTTAGTTTCTGTGAATCTAATGAATATAACCTTCCCTTCGTTTTTAAATTTCAAGGAGGATAAACGGTGAAATCAGAAAAACAGCACATAAACTTAGTACAACAAGTTTCAAAACAGCCAAGGCAAGGGTGAGATGAAGATTATCAGGTTTGAGGCATCTCTTTTCCTCGGTGTCATGATCCTTGATAAGTAATCCACTTTTTTTATATTGTCCGAATCAAGTTGTATGAGTAAGATACCCGACCAATCCCAAAACAAAATTCAAGTGGCAAATTGACTACGATCAGAAATACAAAGAGAGAACTATAATGAGAAAATCACAGTGTTTTCCTGTTACAAGACCTACTTTCTGAATTCAGGTAAAGCAATAAGATAGGCCACCTTTTGTATGAAATAAACTTTTTGTTAGAACTCTAAATTTAAATGTATAATTCTAGTATTTAGGGATTATCCTTTTCTGATTAAAGACTAATATTAATCAAAAAAAACAAAACTCACGCAAGAGGCAAAGCTAGAAATGTAAATTATCAACTATTTTAGCATCTCCATTCTCCCACCAAAAACAAATCTCAAAGAAACAAATGAAAGAAAAGTATTATACAAAATTCATCTTCTTTGTAAGTGGTAGGTACACCAATCAAAAAAAAGCCTACTAGACCCTAACACAAAGTGGTCTAAAAAGCCCTTACTTCCACTTAACGATACGACCAAAGAACTTAATAATGCACACTCTTTTAGGAGGAGAATAGGAATGCAAGGAAAAGCATTAAGGATCAAAATGGGGGGAACAATCATCATCGACCAAACTATAATACACTATTTTTTTCTGTAATAATTAGATAAAGTATTTTCCAAACATGGAAAAAAAGAAAAAGGGAATGAATTAATACCAATCAAACTTCATTCTTTTTATAATTCGTGGGCAACTTATACCTATTAACAGGTGTATAAGACCCTATACAAAGCGATCCATGTAAAAACTACCCACAGTTTTCCATTAATCCATTTTCTATTTTTTTTTTTTTTGGTTAACAACCTAAATATAATGATCCACTTTATGATACGTCAGAACAGGAAACAAAGCATAATCTTTTAGCAGGAGAATCGGGACAGCAAGAAAGAGCTTTCAAGAAGGGGAAAGTCAAAAGTCGACCAAAATATGAGATCCTAATGTCTTTCTATGCGATCAGATACATTGCATCATCTTTTCACCACTCAATTACAATCAACGAGATAATGAACTTTGTAGAGCAAGCTACCAGTTAATTCATCCTGGACTTGGTTTGGACAGATGAAACAACTCAATTCTAGCAGATATTCATGTATGAGCTCATATTGTATTAGTACACAATGCATTTTCAGTTCTTTTTCTCCTTTATAAGTATGTATATATGACGACATAAAACTTCTAGTGATTATACCAATCAAAGACAAAAAAACTAAGCAATAATATAAGTTCTACAACATCAAAAAACTAAAAATAAGAAGACAATTAAAATAACGTGATTGTTAAGAATGCAGTTAATCTCTTTATGTTTCTATTCCACAAAGAATGATTGAAAAATAATTATATAAGTTAATTATTAGTTGAGAACCATATGTCATGTGTGTACAACATTAATGGGCTGTCTTTGGCTTGGATAAATAATTATTTGAACAGAAAAACTCACGTATGGCATGTTCTGGTCAAAGACGGAAAATAAACTCATTGTTTTTTTGGGAATAAATTAATTTTGCATACATGAATTGTTAGACAAACACAGCATTAATATTTTGGCAAAATCCATTATTAATTTGTATTTATTTTTCTTAATAAAAGATTACCTTGTAGTTCTGAAGATAAAGTCAAGTTTTTTGAATATTCAAGACTTACTAGTTTGATTGTTGTGTGTTCAATACCATTAATCTTTTTAAGTTAGCTAGTGATGGATAAAAAAGAACCAAATATGGAGAGACACATGACATCCTCTTGTAGCTTCTCACATAAAGTCAATTTGCTTTAATATAGATGTGATTAAACTACCTAATGCCCTGTGATAAAGTGCATTTCATGACACGGCATATCGATACTAAGTATAGTTGAGGAAAAAAAAAAAGTTTCACTCTAGATATGCCCAAACCTATCTCTTTCTCTCTCTCTCTCTCCCTCCCCCTCTCCCTTTCTCTTAAATCCGTTACATTCAAACAAAAAGCATACATTCTTTAAACTTGTGAAACTCCTCGAAAGTACAAACAAGAAGAATATGAGTACAATGGGTATGCAAATAAAGTTGGAGGCATCTCTTCTAAGAATCTATAGAAAGCTAAAACTGTCCAATATTGGCCAATCCACGAACCAAATAGAGCACACATCTTAAGAATTCTGATTAAATCAAACCGATCCTTAAAACAAGAGTTTATCTGTGTCAAGGAAGGACAACAAACTGGCCGTTAACTGAATTACATGAATTAAATTATTATCATTCCTTGTAACTCCAAATTTTTCAATAAATTTGGACTCTACAGTAGTGTGTCATGTGATTCATATTCTATAGGATAATATCTATTTTAAATTTCTAACATCATAATAATCTTTTATATTATCTTGTAATAACTTTTCAATGATGATTATGAACCAGATTCTCATGATTTTCATGCTGGAAATAAAATTTGAGTGCATCTACTCTAATGCATTTGGAAAAGTCAGTCTTTTAGCAAACTGATTCTCAAGAATATCTTACAATTTCCAAAAATTTTCAGGAAACACTAATAAATTTTAACCAAGGTTTTCTGTTAAGAAAACAGTCGGCTAATCCTCAGGACAAAATAGATGGGCAAAATCTGAGACCCTGATAGAAACAAAAGAAAAGGCAAACATCTATCTGGGAACCATACAAAAAATCTAACACAGCAGGGTGACAGGGCTGTTCCAAGGTTGTCTAACCAAATTCAAAATAAAATAGACAGGTAACAACAGAAAATGGTTGATGGTACTGGTTCATGATATTTGCATCACCAAAATAAGAGTTGATGCACTAGATGTCACAAACTATCAATGAATACTCATCAATAAAAGAAAATAAAAGTGCTAGCAGTTTAATTAGTACCAATATCCCCTATGTTGACTAAAATTAGTTTCAGCCTTGAGATTACTATTGATTGTGCTGTCTAAATTACTACAAATCAGTACTAGACCAAGATCCCTTCACAATACAAAGAAAAGAACCAAGTTATAATCACCTGAATCTCTTTTCATTACCACATGTGATAATTGCATAAGGATCTGACGTGCCATTTAAATTTGCACCAACAAGATTCTTAGCTGCTAGGAGTTCAACCTGGAAAAGAGGATAATGGTGTTGTTGAACACAAATCAGATCTGACCAATACAAGTATTTGAAGGTACATGACCTTTTCCCACTCTTCATGAGCAAATTATTACTGAACTAACAAGGCACCACATATCTGCAGTAATGATAAGGGAAATAAAAATGGAAATACAGGTTTAGAAATGTCCAAAAGTACCTTAATTATGTATGCGGAATTAGCTTGAGACTCTGCTTTATATTGACTTATCTACAAACGTCAAACAACTGGATTAAATTATTCCTGAAACAAATAAATAACCAATATAGCAAACTACATCAAGAAACAAAATTTTTATAGTAAGTTCTTATGAGAAACAAAATGCCACATAGTATCTTTCCATAGAAGTTGTTGTAGGATCGCACTATCTACTCCAACTCAAGGACTTCTTACCCTGAAGGTGTTCTACATAATCTACTCCCACAAAATGAGTTCTTCAATGATCATATTACAGCTTTCCATAAAAAATTCAACAAGGAGTCGCATTACAGTGAAATATGATTCTGTGACAAAGGAAAATTTAAAAGTAGATCTTGTTGGATCACACCCGGTCCAAGTTTGGAAACAAAGTCGAAGAGGAATTTTCAGTTTTATTCCCTTCAACAATTGATTTTGTTATCGAAAAGTTTCACAACATTCATCCCACAACCTCTCAAATTTTAGTTGTTGGTACTCCAAGTACATGGCAAGAGAAGTTTTTACAATTGTAGTTTTCCTTCTAAATGATGGTCATCATCATTGGACCTTTGGGTTCTTTATTCTTCAATTCTTTAAATCTTGAGGTTGAATTTTTTCCAACTAAGGGAGATTGATGCAGTCAGCCAAGAGCTCAAGGTAAAGCAGACTAAAGCTTTTCATAATTGACATGTCACAATATTGTTAGATGTTTTAGGTGTTGTTTATTTTTTAGTTTTGTACTTTCCAAACTTTTAGGCTTCAAGGGGTAATTTGGTATTTTATTTGGTTGCAACTAATTTTTTGTAAGTGTGTAGTTGGGTCCTATTTAGTTATCTGATTATATTAAAACTTTATTTCGAGTTATAGTTGTTATAGGAATAGTTTTTAGGAGTCTTGCTTATCTATTTAGAATTCTTTTCACATTAAGTTCTATTTTTCAGATGGTTTATAGCTTTTACAAATACAATTAGTTATTTGGTTTTTTAGTTTATCTTGTTTTTTCTTCTTTAAGATTTTCCCGAATTCCTTATTCTCCTCTACTTTCTCCACATTGTGAACAGGGTTGGTTCACTATTAACAGCCCCAAATCCCCTCAATTCTTCCACTAGCACTTGTAGGAAAGGCTGCCCTATCTTGTCCTACATTGAGGTACTACAGACTTCTGTAACACAAGGATTTTGTCTCTAATCATGTATAATCAATCCATTCTTTTCTTATTCAGTTACAATAAGTTAAAAAATCAATACCCCCAAGCATAAATTGCTGGAAGGTGAGATCAGAACCAGCAAAATCAAAATTTCAATATTCAATATTCAACATTCAATCAACAATCGTATCTTTATAAAGGAAGGTGATTCATCTTAACTCAAAATAGTTACTTCAATTAATAGCCTGGGTAACAAAAACCATTACATTCAGGTCGCAAATGTCTCTAATGCCAAGTTCCCATTTTTTCAGTTCTTTATTGTAATTAACTTGCTCTTCAATTCACTCTCCTCTTGTACATCTACAAACACAAACCTTTTTCTTACATCTATGTATTGGTCTCAAATTCTCATGCACAAAGCACTGCATAACCATCTTCTTGACTTTTGTGTATCCAATTTTTGGTCCCATTCAAGTTTTTTGGTGCAAACTTATAATCACTTTTAGCATATACACATCCCATGACATTCTTTATATGAAGTAAAAGAATATATAATACATAGTTTCACCTTTTCTTTTGTTATCTGGAAAGAGATATTACATTGACAATAATTGCTCAACCACCAAAAAGCAGATATGCAGCACCATCAGTATCAATGTAATCTTCTCTTCAGTGTAAAAATTACATAAAGGTTTTTCTTTAAACATCTTTCTCATCTTAATCTTACATATCCGCCTTAATTGGTTGTACATAAAATACTAATAGGATATAAAACAGTCACTTTCAAGTAGATAAGTTGGAGTTATATCATTATAATCAAGTGCAAGGGATGAGAGTGAGAGGGAGAGAGAGAGAGAGAGAGAGAGAGAGAACTGAAATCCCGTCATAAGTGCAAAGTAGAAACTGAACAGCAGACAGTTCAATTGAATCGTGAAGGATAAATATTTCCTGGAATTTAGCTTAATCACCCAATTAAGGCAACTAATGAAAATGATGAAATGCAGAGTCTTAGAGCATTCTGGCTAATTTTAAGATGAAAAAAAAAAAAAAAAAAAAAAAATTATATGCAACACTTTGTCAAGATGCTCGCACTTAAGTTATGTCAAAAAGTTATCTGGTAAACTCAAAATGGTGACAACTAATTTAGTTTCACACTCCAAACAGTCATGCATTCTTTTCTTAAAATCTTTTAGCTTTCCAATTGTGATCAAACTGAGACAAGAGGGAGGAGGTGTTAGCTGCAGTAAAAGACTCAAAATAAGGAAACAAAATAATAATAATAAAGTGGATGTAGTTTATGAGTCTCTAACAAATGCTTTAAACAATAATTTTCGCTTCCTAAAAAAGCTACCCCCTAAAGGATCCTTGTTGCTGTTGTTATAAAATACAAACTAGTTTTAGGCATCATTATCAACCACAAATCCCTTTCTCCCTAATTCGATTACACATTATACAGAAGTCACTTTCTACAACATCAAAACTGAAAGTCACTTTCTTTCACAGAAAAATTGAATAATGCCTCTCTCTGTGCCTCTCACACGAATGCACACAAACACAATGTTATTGATTGATCAAGCAGTTCAAAATAAAAATTTCAACTACAACTGTTAAGCTAGCATGCAATAAAACCATTGATCACTCATTCAAGAACATTAAAAACGGGTAAAAAGGTCCGATCATTCCAATTATGGCAACAGTTGACCAAATTATTTAGTTAATTGCCTACTACTCAATATTAAAAAAATGAAAAGCTTAATATTTAATTCTTAGATCACAAAATTCATAACAATCATTTTATGGAAATAAATTGAAAGCATCAAAAACTTAATTAAATAAATCACCAACTAATTACTGAAATGAGTGGCGGAGAGGGAGAGGGAGAGAGTGAAATTACAGAAACGCCCTTATCTTTCTCATCAATTTCATCGCCGTCCACCACCACCAGCCTTGATCATCCACGTTGCCGTCTACGCCACCAGCGCCGCCCAAAGTGAAAAACCAGTAAGCCACCACCACGAAAGCCGCGGCGGCCACCGTCACTTGCACCTGGACCATGACGGAATTAAATACGCCAAAACTACCGTCTCCAAATTCACCATATTTCACTAAATTTCGACCAAATTTTGTGTATAATTTACTAATATGTGGAATTAACAGGCCGAGATGATCGGCTATTTATGTTTATACTAAAATAAAATGTTCTAGAAGGGGTTGAATTCTTCCTAAAAAACCACGTCAAATTGAAGAATTTAGGCACTTCATCCATTAATAGACAAACTAATTTGTTTCCATTGACTACAATACAGAGAGACAGAAACAGTAGTGTGTTTTTCGGGGTGTTGTTGAATAAGACGTGTTTGGGGTTGTGGAAAGGTGATTAATTTTTTCGTGGTGCAAAATGACGGAAATGGGCTTGATGATGGACTCGAATTTTTCTCGAAACCTTTTTACAACTGTTGGTGTCACATCATATCGGCGGTGGGGAGAGCGGAAAAAAAAAAAAAAAAAAATGGCCAGAAAAAAAGAGAGAGACAATTTTGATGAAATTTATCATAAATATATATTTTGTTTGTAACAGCAAAGGAAGACTTGCTTTGGTAGTAATTTCAGTGTTTTTGTCTATTTGTTACAAAAGTTAAATATTTTCTATGAATATTTAAGTTACTAATAGATTCAAAAAAATTTAATGTACGAACTTTATATGTTTCTAAATTATAATCATAAAATGTGGTAAATATTTTTTGAAATCATAGTCTTTAATACACATACCTTTTGAGAAGGTAAAACTTTCATGCATATGACTAGTGATCAAATAATAATCTACAAAAATTTGCTTCATACAACAATAATCTACGAAAATTGGATTCATGGGTTTTCTTTTTTTAGAAAACATGGGGGAATTGATTGACAGGAGAAAGGGAAGGTTGGTTTGGGAAAGAGAGTATCAAGGGTATTTTAAATTTTTTTGTAACGCCTAGAATATTAAGTAGGCGAAAGGGACATAGGGAGTGGAATTCAAAGCCTTATTTGCTGGCTGTAGCCATCACTCTTTTACAAAGTCCTTGATGTGATTTTTATTGTCAATTTCTTTTTCTTTTGGAAAATTTGATTTTGTCAGTTTCAATTGCGTGTATTCGACCTTGTTTTTTCTTCCTTTCGCAGAGACATTGTACTTCTATTTTATTTTTGTTTTTCCATTTTCTTTTAGTTGCTTGTTGCTTAGCAGTTGTGATTTTTATAGGATGTAAAGGACAGGAATTTGGGCTAATAATAGGCATCATATGCACCACACTTTCGTTTGCTCCATAGGATGATTTGGGATTAAACTAACCACATATTATCCGATATTTGGTTGGACCTAATCATCTTATTTAACTAATTTAATCCATTTGTCAGGAGTATAGGTATTACACATTCCATTGATCCCCTCCCAAGATTGTATTGCACATTTGGTGTTAATAATTTCTAACCAAACTGGATAAAGTCTAAAATGACTAAATTACTTTTTAAATTAATATTTTTTTGTTAAAATTATTTTTCTACTTTTATAAAGCTATCATTATAAGTTTTTACTATTGAGGTGAAAATGTGTGTTTTATTACATATGCACAATTTTATTCTTTTCTATTTTACAAAAGTAGCTAGTTTTATTTTTATTTTATTTATATAGTTTTTTTATAACACATATATTTGATGTATCTTACCAAAAAAAAAAATATACATATTTCAAGTACAATACAACTCTATTAATTGAAAACAAAAATCTAATAGTATTAGGACAATCCTTTATAATTCATGTAAGTATGTACCAGTAAATTTTCAAGATTAATCAACATATTTTTATCATTCTCTTTTGCTAATTTATGTATATATTTCAATAGTCTTTATTATTTTATTTTTGAAAACGTGCATTACATGATTTTAAAACTATTTCAGGTGTGTTCGTTTGGACTGAAAATATTTTCAGGAAAATATTTTTCAGAAACCTCGTTTTTGGTGCCAAATATTTTCCAATTTTCCTTCCCGAGGCTGAAAATAACTTACAAAATTTTTGAACATAAGTTATTTTCTTATAATTGAAGATGTGATATTAGATTTCAAATACTTACTTTTATAATTTCATTTGCTAAATTTATTTTCGTTTTCAATTGTTTTCCATTCGTTTTTCTCTTAATCATCTAGACTAATATGACTATAATTATGCATATTTTACTACTACATTGTACTATCATTTAATTTTAAACAAAATCAATCTTTTATTAACCACAATTACTTGTAAGGTATTTATTACCATTTTTATAAGTTTTTTAAACTTGTATTCATAAAATAAAATATGAAACCGTTAAAAATTTTATTTCAAAATATTTTTATTTTGTCAACCAAATACCGGAAAATTGTATGGAAAATAGACTTTTTCATGTAAGAAAATATTTTCAATCCAAACGAACACACCCTTCATGTGTGAAATTTTAAAATAAGAGTAAATGAATAATAGGTATTTCAATAATTGTAGTTCTACTTTATCTACCATTTTTAACAAAAATATAAATTAAAATAATATTACTATCAAAATATCCTATCAAATATCCTAAACAAACAAAATATAGAGGATGATGTATCATTGGACTACTCTACTGGAGGCATGCAAGTAAACACTGAATGTTTTGAAAATTGGACCAAATTATCACTTGATTAGCTGAAATTGGAACCGGTTTGATTCTATAATAAAGTCGTTAAGTCCTAAAACTCTATCAAAAATAGAAATGCCAGTAAAAACTAGTTAACCAGAAAAGTTGAGTTTTGAAAAAATATGTTTGAAAAATGCCGTAATCCAAATTTATGATTGGATTCCATGCTCAAATCCCTTTCAAAAACTCCATGCTCAAATCCAAAATTTAAATTTGTCAACTGTCCGCTTCAATAAGAATGCACCTGTTTGCTTCGGTAAGAATATACTGTTTTCTTAAAAAAACTAAATTTGTTCGACATTGGGAAGTATTCTAGATACTGGTATTACTAAGTATTTGGGCTTGTCTATGTTCATAGGAAGAACTAAAAAAACAGGTGTTTTTTTTTTTTTTTTTTTTTTTTTGGTCAAGCAGAAAATTGTTCATAAAGTTAATGGGTGGAAGGAAAAAATGTTAATACCTACAGGTTAGGAAGTACTCAATAAATCTGTCTTGAAGTCTCTGCCAGTCTATGTGATGTCTTGTTTTAGACTTCTGTTGTGTCTAAAAAAATACAAACATCTAGTTATAAAATATAAAACACCTAAATCAACTAACCTTAACTAGATGACAAACCGTAAGTATATGGTGTCAAATAATAGTTAGTGGAAGTAAGGATCATTACTATGAGAAATGTATTCAACAATTGATTATTTGGTCAGAATGCTAATTCAAGAGTTTGATTTAAGTAAAAAGTTGAACTAAACTAGGTTTAAAACTAAAAAATGATAAATAAAAAAAAGGAAGGGGAGTTAGAGTTTGTGCTACCTAATTTTTTAGATTTTGGTTACCTAACTCAAATTAGGTCAATCAAGTGATTTTGGGTACCAAATTAGAGATTTATTCCCAACCTAAGCCCAATCCCTCGGTAATTAAATATATCAATCTAATTAACTTAAATAAGGATCCCTCCTACTACTTAACCTAACAAAACTTGATTAACTATTCGTGGAATTCTAATAACTAACTAGGTGATTTAATTCGTCAAGATCTAATTCTAATCCTAATTCAACATTAATTTAGGTGTATAATGAAGATTCAATTCCCATTCCCCTCAATTAACCTAAATTAACTAAGGAATTAACTAATTTCCCTAATTAACTGTTAAACTCTTTAGTATTACATAATTAGTCTATTTTATTACCTAATCAAGATATTGGCATTACACAACCCTAACCCATGCTAAACAAGAACATATTTAAAGACAAGAAAGTAATTAAAGGCATGGGAAGCCAATATTAAAAACTAAGCAAAAAATGTAGAAAACTGGTAAAGTGAAATAGATACATTGAAAGGTAGTAGATTTGGAAGCAATAAATGAGGAAAATTCAAATTAAATAACCATGGAATTGGAAGAAAATAAAGTACGTAAAAATAAATGAAAGACTTACAAAGTTTGAGAACAAGTCACATATCAATGCAAGAAACTAGTCAAGAAAAATTGGCGAAGAAGATTAAAATTCCTCCTGAAGTGGGGAGGAGAAAAGAAGAAGAAAACTAAGGTGGAGGCTTCTCATTTCAGCCCCAATAATGCATATTTATAATGAGATTAGGGGTTAGGAATTTATGATAAAATTGCTCTTGAAAAAGTATCCAAAAATGCCCAAATTCGTGTCTTTGGGAGACCCTAGTTGCTGGCAAGCTGAGATCTCACCGTGGTGAGCTCTTATGCCTTGAAAGCTCGCTGTTAGTGAGTTGCCTAGACAACTTTCCACAGTTTCGCCATTTTGCCTGTAAAATCCTCGTATGACATCTGATTGATGTGACATTTTTTCATACCGAACCATAACACATAGCAGAACATTATTAGTTATATCATGAACACTTATAATGACTTTTAAACACTTAAACAAAATACTCACAAAAGAGACAAAGAATGTAAGAAAAATAAAAACGAATGAAAATTTTAACTCCCAGCGGAGTTAGGTCAAAAACACGATACAAATTCTAAATGTAAGAACCTAATAAAATAAGATAATTAACACCTACATAAGTTACAAAATAGTTAATAAAACACATAGTAACACATTCTAATATATAAAAGCAGAAACAGACCAAAAGACTATCAAATATTAAAAATGTTCGAAACTTGTACCAAAACTGATAATTTAAAGATATATATATATATGTGTGTATATATATATATATATATATATATATATATATATATATATATATATAACTCTAGTTTTCTAGAGTTATCACACCCTCAAATTTGAAGTTTTGCTCGTTTCCCGAACAAAATAAAGAAAAGAAAGTAGAAACAACAACAAAAACAATAAACACATAGTAACACATGACACGAGACATATAACATTTACTACATATTTGTAAACACTTAACACCACCAAAAGAAATAAAAGTAAAAGTGTTGAACTCTAGGGCACTCGTCAAAATTGAAAATGGGGTTTTAACCAAAAAAAAAAAAAACTCAAAATTTTTTCCCACTTCTTTATTTACAAAAGAGTAAACACTAGTTTTGATTACGAACATTACTTTGAATAGTTATAAGTTAATACAATGCAAATTCAAATGTGAGTTAATCTACACCAAGAAAATCAAGTTTCCTAAAACTTATCCCAACTAAAGAAAGATAATCAGGGCTTATTTTAAAGGAGCATAAATCAATGCAAATGAACATACAAGGATATATGTTGGCACTGTAAGGTTTAACAAGCGACATAATGTTGCAAGCAACACTTCACCCTCAACTCACTAATATGAATTTACTTAGATCAAGGATCATTCAGGACTTTTCAAACTTGTAATGTAGATAAAGTAATAAGGTAGGATAAATTTGGGTAAAAATGACTTGAATCACCTTAGTCATGTCAAAGCAAACACATAAACTCTTTAACCAACATTCCAAGTACAAAGTCCCAAAGATCAACATTACTAACCAATAAACATCTTGAAAGGCAAAACCACTACTTTTATTAAACTAACTTTGAAGGCAAAGTGAACCTTCTTTATTGAATAAGAACAGAACACTTGTAATTCTTTACTTTTCTGTTTTTTTTTTCTTTTTAATTTATTAATTTTTTTTCATTATATATATTTTTATTTTCTTTCATTTACTTTTTTTTTTTGTTTTCTTCTTCGTAACAATAACAATAACATAGCATAAGTTTACAAAAGGGGAATTTTAAACAACATTGAACTCTTGATTTCATTCCCTAACAATTATCCAAAATCTCTACATGAACCATCATAAGAACATTAAACCACCGTATTGAAAAACTCAAAGAGATCAATAATGGCTAAGGTGATGGATTCAAAAGAAGATAAATAAATAAATAAAAAAAGTGAATTGGCCAAATTATGTAGCTAATGAGAGAATATGATTCATAAGAATGGACAATAGGGACATTTGGGACAACATTGATATCAGGTAGGCTATTTGGCCTCAAATTGTCTAAAGAAGGACTAAATCATTTTCAAAATCAAATTTCATATGTTGCGAAAACGAAGGATTCATATTATACAACTAATGTCCCAAGCATAACCTAATCGAACCTGTGAAATATCCGGTAAAATGCAAATTCAAGCATAATGATCAAATGATGGCCTAAGTCATTTCCATCTCTACTTAGAAACCATTTAAAAAATCTTGAACTATTTTAACGAAATTAACATATCATTTGAAATTGGTATTGAAAGAAGCTTTATGGAAAAAAGTAGTGTTTGAGATAAAAGCTAATTACAGAAAATAATTTTAATAAGTGGTTTAAAACATGATTGAGTTTCAAGGGTTAAATCTCATTTTTGGTCAAATCAACACATGAAGGGCATCCTATGTTCAACATCCACTTTCAACTTCTAAACAACAACAAAACCATTCCCAAATAAACAAGACTAAACTGTAATATAATACACACCATAATTTATTTTAATGATGAGTTACAAACTTATCCAACCACACACCAATTCACAAGAAATCAAAATAATAGTACAAAGAATGTAAATAATAAACTGACAAGCATAATACTAGTGAATGAATGGTTTTTTAGTATGTTTGGAAGATCAAAAAGTTCATGATGAATATCAGTAGTCCAAAAGAATGTGAACGCAATCAATAATCAATTTTTAATCAAAGTTTATTTTCATTTCTAGTCATGGCAATAACCGATGAAATACAAAAAAAACTTCACCAAGTGAGCAAATCCAACTAATTCACACGAATGTAAAATCTAAAAAAAAAACCACAATTCAAGTAATTTACTCTCTTTCTTTCAACTAATATAACAAATCAAGTGGGAATCATCGGAACTTCACAAGGTTCAACTAAACTAGAAAAACTATCTAAAATAATAATAACTAGGAGGTAATGGGGTTTAATACAACAAAGGTCCTTTGAACCCAATTCATATCTTCCCAACTTAGTGTTTGCAACAATTAGCATCAAAAGGATTTCAATCAACCAAGAAAATAGCAATGTTAAAGAAAGTATCCATAAGAATCCATCAAATTACTCAAATACTTAATGATTAGAAACTAGTAGTCACCACAATAAGAGAACAAAAATTTAGTCGACGTTCAAATGGATATCACACTACATCCACTATTCACAAGAATCGTATAAACCATTAACTAACCAAATCTATCCAAATACAACCAAAAGTCAATTCACAATACCAAAATATAAACTAAACTAACACAAGGGTATAAGCCTTTATTAACCACCAGATTCTTCAACTAAAGCAGTAAACTAAATAAAGCATAAGTAAAAAGAAAGTGAAGAAAATACTCCCCTATCAACACCAAGGAAGCTTTCCAAGAGTGTTAAAGTCCTTCGTAAATTTGTTCCATTGATTTCTGCATCCATGACTCTTAAGGACTTGTGGGACTTTGGCATAAGTAAATGTGTCTCCAAGTGTTACCCCTTCTAGCATGTATCCATCATGATCCACTACTTTAACCGGCTCTTTTTCCATGATATCACCAAATGGTATCGCTTTATTGATTACCAGGGTAATGTCACACTTATTCAAAGTATATGTTAGTGATGCTTCAATATAAGTGCTGACCAGCCCGGTTGTTGAGAATTCAAATCCAAAAGGTCCGTCATATCCGGTTTGAGTTTTTCACAACTCATTAACTTCAATTACTTTCCATGTTGATCGATTCCCCAAAACTTGCATTGGTCCATTGGTATTGGTGAGTCTTATTTTAACGGTTCCACATTTGCTCCTTCATCACCATACCATTATTTAGTGTTTGGATGATTCATGGGGGCATTTTGAGTTTTACCCACCAAATTTTGTGCTAATACATCAAATTGAGTTTGAATGCATCATTGTAGATGGATACTTGTTTGCTCAATGACGGTCATTATCATCGTCTCCAACGTTGCATTCTTCTTTTCTTCATAGGTTGGCGAGGAAGTTTCATGTTCCAATTGGGTTACGATGGCAATGGAAGTTCCTTGAGCTATACCCAACATTTTTTCTACAATTTGGGTCAAATGGGATACTATGATGTTCATATAGTATGTTTGGAGGTTGAATTGGCTTATCATTGTGCCTCATCTAATTCTTCTTTAATTGGAGAAGATTGATACCCAAGGTTGGCCTTCTCATAGTATTTTCTCATCTCCATTGTGAGCTTTGCCATCTCTTGACTAAGATTTTCCATTTGTTGACTAAGATTTTCACTCACAATCAATTTTCCTTGAGCTTGAAGTGGACAATGATTGAATTAACTTTGAAACTTCCAACAATAAGGATCCGGATGGTTGCACCATTCCATATTATTTAAGGGGTAAGAAGAATAATGACCACAAGAAACATACTCATTGGTCATGCCTCCATCATTATAACAATGGTGATATCTTTGAGATGAATAATTCCAATTCATTACTTGCATGTTCTTGAGAAAAAGGAACTGAAAACAATAAGAACAAGAAAAAGACCAAAATCAACACAAACAAGAAAAGATAGGAAAGTCTAAACTACTAATTAGTTTAAACTATCCATCAAAGAGTTTTTTTCGGATCTATCCATCAAAGAGAAAATTTTTTCGGATCTTGAAAATAAGGGAAACAACTATACAAAAATGAAAATCTTTTTAGGTTTTCATATAGATGCAAAAATTATACAATAAAATAAACTTCAAACTAGTATTATAACCAAATTATATCAATATTGAAACATTCTCCGGCAATAGCGCCAAAAACTTATTGCATCTAAAAAGAAACAAACAAGTTATAAAATATAAAACATCTAAATCAACTAACCTTAATTATATGACAAACTACAAGTATACAGTGTCAAATAGTAGTTAGTGGAAGTAGGAATTGTCCCCACGAGGAATGTGTTTAACTATTGATTATTTGGTTAGAATGCTAATTGAAGGGTTTGATTTACAAGAAAGATGTTGAACTAAACTAGGTTTGAAACTAAGAAATGATAAAAATGAGGGGGGATAGAGTTTGTGTTAATAAATTTTCTAGATTTTGGTTAATTAGGCCAATCAAGTGATCTTAAGTGCCAAATTAGAAATTGATTCCCATTTGTAACCTAATCCTGATCCCTCGATAATTAAGTGTATCAATCTAATTAACCTAAATACGGATTCCTACTACTTAAACTAACCAAACTTGATTAATTACGCATGGATTTCTAACAACGACAAAGTGATTTAGTCTACGAAAATCTAATTCTAACCCTAATTCAATATTGGTTTAGGTGTATAATGGAGGTTCAGTTCTTATATCCCCTCAATTAACTCAAATTAACTAAGAAAGTAGCTAATTTCTCTAATTAAACCTTAAGCCCTTTAATAATGCCTAATTAGTCCATTTTATCACCTAATCAACTCATTAACCTCTAGCCATTAGAAATTTACATCACAAAATGCTAACCAATGCAAAAACTAAAACATAATTAAAGACAAGAAAGCAACTAAAGGCATGGGAAATCAATTAAACGAACTAAGCAAGAAATGTAGAAAACTAGTAGAGTGAAATAGGTGTATTGATAGTTAGTAGATGGACGCAATAAATGAGGGAAATTCAAGTTAAATAACCATGTAATTGAGTGAAAAAAAAGTACACTAAGCATAAATGAAAGACTTACAGAGTTTAAGAACAAGTTATACATGATTGGAAGAAACTAGTCTAAGAAAAATGGTGAAAAGACTAAAATTCGAAAAGAAGAAGAAACTAATATGGAGGCTCCTCAATTCATCCCAGTAATACATACTTATAGCAGGGTTAGGGTCTGGAATTTAGGATAAAATTACCCTTGAAAAAGTGCCAAAAAATGTCCAAAATCGAGTCTCCAGGAGCCCCTTGTTGCCGGCAGGCTTAGAGCTCGCCGACGGCAAGCTTTTAGTTGATGAGTTGCTCACTGTGAAAGCTCACCGCCTGCGAGATTACTCCTAAACATTGGAAGCTCACCGCTGGCAAGCTACCCAGATAGCTCTATATAGTTTCATTGTTTTGCCTCTAAAATCTCCGTCTGATATCCAATTAATGAGCTATTTTTTCTTATCAAATTTTACATAGGAGAACATTCTTATTTATAATTAAAACTTAAAATAACTCCTAAACACTAAAACAAAATACTCACAAAAAAGCAAAACATGAAAGACAAATAAAGACGAATGAAAATCCTAACTGCTGGTGGAGTTGCGTTAAAGCCACAACACAAATTATAAATACAAGAACTTAATAAAATAAGATAATCAACACCTTGTTAAGTTCTAAAATACATACTAACACATTCTAACACATAAATGTAGAAATAGACAAAAAGATGCTTAAACACTAAAATTCTTTGAAATTAGTACCAAAACTGATAAATTTAGGATACATATATCTCTAGTCTTCTAGAATTATCAACTTTCTTTTGTTTTGTGTAAAGAAATATCCAGTTTGGTGCGTACAACTAATTTTTGGTGAGAGGGTACTGATTCCAACTCTTCAAAAATTTATTAGCATATCTGGGATAAATTAACTGATGTTAAAACTGTTAGTGGTCTTGGCTTTAAGGATTTTGCAACCTCCAATTCAGCCTTGTTGGCTAAACAGATTTGGAGATTGTTTACAATGCCCAATCTTCTAGTTAGCATGCTTCTAAGATCTAACTATTTTCCAAACTCTTCAATCTTTAATTCCACTACTAAGCCATCTTCTTCTTGGTCATGGAGAAGTCTCATGCCAGCAACACATTTAGTGGAAAATGAAAACAAGGTCTATTGTGAGGAATGGAAAAAATATTAGAATTTGTGATGATTCTTGGCTTCCATATTCTTGTAAGCCATAGACTTCAAAGCCTCCTAGGTATAGTATCAACTTTGTGTTTGATCTATTTTTACCTTATCATTGTTCTTGGAACAAGTTGTAGTCAAGGATATTTTTTGTAAAGAAGATGTTGATCGTATTCTTCAATTATCTGTCTATTTTAGATAATCATGATGGAAAGATCTGGCTTTTCTCTAAATCTACTGTTTACTTTGTTAGATCTTGAAATCAATTGGCTAAATCAAATATTATCACCAGAAATGAAGGGTTTAAAGATCCTCCTCAATTAAACTCAATTACTGATCTAGGAAAACTTTGTGAAATTTTCCATTAAAAACAAAATCAAATACTTCATTTAGAGTTGTTTGAATGGAGCCATTGCGGTTAGAAAGTCTTTGTGCTCTAAATTTCCTATTTCTGATAATAGGTATCCTAAGTTTGGTGAGGATAAGGAAACTGTAGAGCATATGTTCTTTATGTGTTATGTTTCTCTAAGGGGATGGAAGCTATCAATTGTGAATTGGCCAAATTTGCAGCTTTTGCAAACACATTTTTGGTAATGGTGGAGTGGTTTGAATGCTATTTCTAACTCTTCTGATATGCAGCATCAGATTGCATATGTTCTTCTTTGGCAATTATGGAAAAGTTGAATTTATACAGTGGATGTTTCAAAACAGTTGGCTTTCAAATGATGACATTGTGTAGTGAGCTCAATCAAAATGGTTGGAATACCAGGATTTGTGTGCCTCACTAAGTAGTTCTGACCAAATTGTTATAGGTGCATCTATTTTAGATTTCGGGATTGTGAGGCTTGTTGAGATATGGAAATGTCCTCCAGTTGGTATAACAAAAATTAATACAGATGTTGTTGTTGTTAAAAAGTGTTACAAGTTTTGACTTGGAGTTGTGGTAAGAAATTCTTCTGGAATTGTATAAGGGCTTGGTCAAGGAGTCTGTCCTTTTCTAATGTGATTTTAGCTAAAGCTAAAGCTGTTCAGCTAAGGAGGAGTGGAAATTCATTAAGATTCGGTTAACTTACTACCTAAGATTACTTTGATTCAACAAGGATCAACTAATGATGATTATATTGGTGTTCTTTTGAGAGATATTTAATATCTTTCAAAGCTTTTTATGAGTTGTTCCTTTACTTATGTTCCAGACAAAGTGGTGACAAAATGAGTCATTGATTAGCTTCATTTGCCTGGAATCTTTGTTATGATATTGAATAGAATAATATCTTCCCATTGTGACTCTTACATGAGGCACAAGACAATGTAAGTCAGTTGGCTATTATTAGTAAATAAATATTCTACCGTTTGTGAAAAAAATCCAAAATTCAAATTCCCTCTAAAAAAATAAATGATCAAACACAACTTTCATCAATAAAATTAGTAAGATATAATCAATCATACACTTTATTTTAACCCAAAATCCTAAAAATCATACTCCTTCCGTTCTAGTTTTTCTATCACATTTCAATATCTGTGCTTTTTATGTACATTAGGGACATTTACAATCTATTCCTATTTTACCCCAATCAAACTCAAGTTGCAAGTTCTCTTTTATTGTAGGGACATTTTGATATCTATGCCTTTTATGTACAGCAAGGATATTTGCAATCTATTCCTATTTTACCCTAGTCAAACTCAAATTGCAAGTTCTTCTTTTTTATGATGATAGTAGATGGTGTAGATGGGTGTAAGAAACATCATGACATGTTACCCCATATCTGTTCACTTGTCAAATCCAACAACTAATGCATAAGGTCGCGTGAAGATACTTCTCAGTATTTACTAAACAAATAAAGGTGGTGTGACTAATGCATGTATGCTGCATCTTTGGATATTTCATCCAAATTAATATGGGGCCCATATTTATAAGGAATAAGTTGAGAAAATGAGAGGGGTAGTAGTTGGAAATTTGCCAAAGCTTTTTATCAAATACAATACGTGACAAAAATTTGGGACAAGCCAAAGAGGAAAACATGACACTTTCAATAGGACGGAGGGAGTATTAGGATTAGTTGAGAATGAGGCATAACATCCCTTCCATATTGCTTGGACAAGAGATCAAATTTTGAAGATTTGCAATGGTTGTCATTGTCACCTCCATCGATTTCTTAAAGAATACACTACTCATTTCTTCGCCTATAAGATTTTTTTGACACATAAGGGCCCACTTCTTCTTCATATTTTTCTGCTAATTTGTATATTTTTTCATTATAGATGAATTCAAGTACAAAAGATTAGGGCAAAATAATAAAGGAATGGGGAGAAGAGGAAGTAGGATAAGAGAAGGAGTGGGTGGGTAAGGATTATGTTATTTAGGAGATATTATTGTCTGAGTAAATTTGCATAAACTGACAAAATCATCTATGATTAATAATACTAATCACTTCACCCAACGAAACTTCCAATAATTACTCCCTTCCCTTTGTATCCCTTTTCTCTTTTTTTTATTCCAATTATACTTTCATCTTCCTTCCTAGTTTTCTGATTTTTTCTAATAGATCTTCTTCTTTTCATTTTAATGAAATCAAACCAAAAAAAAAAAATTATCCTAATATTTATACATATACAAACAAAGTAATTTATTTTTGGTTTCATCGATAAAATGAAAGCGAGGTGAATTTTGCTTGATATGTAGACTTTTAGGTGCTTTATCTAACTTATAAAATTTGGGGGTTGTGGCTGAATATCTATAGATGTAGCAGTCCAAAGAAGAAAATTTAAAGATGGAGTTTTGGGATTTATTATGTAAAAGGATTGCAAGAAGCAAACGATAGACTGAGAAGAAAATAGGAAAAGAGATAGCTAGTAGTAGTAGGGGATGGAAGTAAAGGTGTGGTGTGCAAGGGGAATGGAGATTGAAAATAGAAAAGTAAACGAGACAAATGGGATTAAAATGAGAGAGGTTGATGCTTTGCTAAGACAATGGTAGAACAAAGAAAAGGAAAAACAAGATAAGTGATAAAAGAAGTAGGAAGCAACAATAGGGTGAGTAGGTGAGAAAGAGGAAAAGAAGGAGATAACAGGAAGAATAGAAGAAGTGGCATTATGTACTAAAGAGTAGCGGTTAAATGTGTGGGCAAAGAGATAAAAAATAAAGAATTATGCTACTCAACCACCCTTTTGCCATGCATCAAAGATAAATAATTTTAGTATTGTGATTCAATTTTTGCATTTTACACGCATGGTGTGAAGTTTTGATTCATTTTTATTTTCTTCTATTTCTTTCATAAGCCAAAACCAAGTATACTAATTGTGGTTTACTAAGAATATATACATGGTATAATGCATTGTATAACAAAAGGATGAATTTTTCTTTGTCAAGGTTGGAGAGCAAAAATGGTTGGAGAGCATCAATTGTTACTAAATTCATAATTACTATATTTTATTAATTATTTGTATAAGGTTAGACTTTGGAGTATGAAAAACTAGTTTCTTAAACCAATAAAAGTATTAATTATCAATTTGTCTCATCCTAAATCTATATTTTTCAATATACATATTACATCAAGTTAAATCATTAGCTCTAGTTCTCTTTTTCACCTCATTCTTTTTTATGTTACGAATGGAGACAGCACAGATGATCAACAAAAGAGATAGAGTACTTTAGGAATGATATCCAGTTCTAAATGATATTGCATTTCTATAGTTGTAACTAATTTTTCAGTCTTTTAGATAAAATTAAATAATTTTATTTTTACATTCTCTAAGCATTAGACTGACTTTTGTTTACTTTTTCTGTATTTTTGAACTCATATCAGTTAAGGATTTGTCTCTTGATAATTCTCAAATAAAACATATGTACTTTTGCAATAGTTTTTGGTATATCCATACTCTTTTGGATAAAAAAGTATGCAATTTAATTTTACCTACCATTAGATAGAGAACAAATTTTTTTGATGAAATTGCTTTTAGTTGCAAAATTTTATGAAAATGAATCTACTAGAAAATAAATTAGAGGTCTCTTTACACATCCTTAAGCTTTCTAGAAATGCTCATTTTCATGGACAATATTACATGTCTTATGATATTGTTTTCTATATTTCTTATCTAAATGTATCTAATTTATTTCCTTTTCATTTCCCTATTAAAAATACAATTGAATTCATTCATATTAAATGTGGTGTCTAGATGAGGGCTTCTTTGTTTTATGAACAAAAAGTGCATTCCTTGCATTCTTGTGAATAACTTCAAAGCCAAGTTGGTCATGAAACAAATAAAAAAAAGTCATTTATTTAGTTTCGTCCTTAATTAATCAAGCTTTTGAAATATTCAAATAAGCATAGAGGAATTTCAAAAGGAATAATACCTTACTAGATGACCTTTTTTAGTGCGAGTACGATGTGACATGTACCTTTTTTCAAAAGTTTCCAAGAGTCCACTCATCCACTAATTCTTATATCTTTCTTGCGTCCCCTCTTTTAATTCTCAAAATCTCATTCTATTCTTAGTTTCTCTCCCCCTATCTAGATCTATTTTCCAGTGCCACTATGTACGCACTATTATATTGCAGTTATTTTCATCGCATCCTATTCTTCTCGTGTTGTTTCTCCCTGATGTGGAGGTTGTGTGTGGATTTATGTGGTGATGGTGGTGACCTTACGGTGATTAGATAGGGTGTTGGTGGTGGTTTTCTATCTCTTTCTCGATTTGGTGGTGGTTGGATGTGGTAACAGTGTTAACCCTGTGATGATTGGATGATTGGTGGACCAATGGTATTGTGTTGGTGATTTGTGTCTCTCCTTTTTTATATGGTGGTTGAGGTTTGATTAGTATGGTGATAGTGTGATGGTGTGGTAGGCTTGTTCAAATGGTGTGATTTGATGTGGGAAAGAAACAGGTCTAAAGGATGACAAGGGTAAAAATGGAGAATAGATGTTTCCACTTTATTGGTATAGGCATCTTGCATGTAAAATTGTCCAAGGTAGCAATGCTCTTCCAAAAAATGGTTGAATTTATTTTGATGCAACATCTATAATTCTATATGCAACCACTAAATTAATTAGTTCAATATCATTATTTTTGCTTGTTATTACGAGTATCATTCTAAGGAAAATTTTTTTTATGTGTTTAATATATGTATTTTGTATCTTTCTTTTGTCTTTTGCTGGTTCAAAAAGTTGATAAGTCTAGTAAATAGAATTATTTAACCTCTAAAACCCATGGAATTTTGATAATGCAATCCTGAATTACGTGCTTTTATGTGTTCTCTTTATGCATATTTGATGTCTAGTTGTAGTTTTAGTAGTCTTAGAGTCATATTAAGAATTTTGATAATGATTATGCAGTAATTTATGGTTAAATGGTATTTATTTATTGTTGGTGCATTTATAGTTAGTAATTCTTGATGTATTTTTAGGGATTATTACAATTTAAGTAGCAAGTTGAGGGATTGAAGAAGCTAAAGACCAAAGATGCAATTAGAAGAATATTAAAGATCAAAGTTCAAGGCTACTGGAGGTTAAACACCGCGGCAACAAATTCTAAAGAAAATATCTCACTACCACAGTGATCGAGTCATTCAAGACCTCAAGTGTCCAACAATGTTGTCATAGATTGCACAACACAATATTCACCATTGTGGTTGCCAATTGATTGAAAACCCTAGTCAATAGGGCTGGACACCTGATAACTAGAGTAAATTAGAGTTATATTACTCTAAATTATGGTATTTTGTTAGTTTAAATTCTGAAGTTTAGCTAATCAATTGAAGATTTCTAGTTAATTTTTGTATAATGTGTTTATATTTTAATTATTGTTAAATATGATAAGCCTTGATTAGAATTTTAGTTAAATTGATTACTTAATTGGTTTAATATTTTGCATGTCTAAATTAGAGGTTGGAAGTTGGAATAAACAAAGTGCAAGGGACAAAGTGCAAATGAAGAAGAATTGAAAACTTGCTGAAAAAGGGGTCCATGTCGCAACATCAAGAATTTAGTTTATACAGTTAAGCGTCCATGTCGCGACATCAAATATTTCATGTCGCGACTTGGAGGCACGTTTCAGCATACTAGTAATGGCAGTCTTGTAATTTTTTTGCGGCCAATTCCTAATCTTGGCTTGTGTAATACTCTACTATTTAAAGTACTAGAGACGTGATAGTACACACAGTTTAGGGTCTAGTTAGTAGTTTAGGTTAGATTAGAATAGAATAGCCAGACTTGACTCTCATGTTTCAATTTCTTAATACGAATTCTCTTTAATTCTCCTTTAGAAGACTATCTAATTTTTAATTTCTTACAAGTTTAGATTTTGATTACATATTAGTAGTGGGTTAATCTTTAACTTTAAGTAGATATAATTTTTACTTGCTTTCTAGTTTAATTTCCTAGAAATCTCTTTACTTTCATTTCAAATATTCTTAAGAGTTATTAGGGTTCTTGTTAATTTAGCACTTTTTAATTCAAGTTTTCAATTACTTGCTTTAATTTTTAGTTAATTTTTAGTGGGCTTTCATAATTCAATACAAAAATTATTTTAGAACTTAGTTTTCCCTCAAAAATCAATAGTTCCAATTAGTAAATAATGGTTGTTACTTTGTTCCTATACTCTTTAATTGCTTTCCTTAGTTAAATTAGAACTCTTTACTTCCAATTTTAGTATAAAGTTAGTTTCTTTATTTTAGTGAATTAAGGTCAGTTTTATTTGCTTTCATTTAGAAAATTATTTTTAATAATCATAAATCTCCGGTTTTTGGATATTTTACCTTTAAAATTTTTTTGCTGTCGATAAAAACTATTTAATTTATTAGACTATTAGTCAGAAAAAATATGCTACTATTGCTCATGAAATGTTAGCAATCGTTAAATGTGTTCTAAAATTTCAAAATGATTTATATAATCAAAAGTTTATAATAATTACTGATTTAAAAAGTGCTAAATTAACAAGTTTAATAATAGATCTTAAGAAATGATATTTCTATACACATCTAGATGTGTATAAGAGACAGCCCCAGGATCATATTCCACTACCCACAGAAATATCTACCATTTTAAATAGTTTTTATCGGCAAATTTTAAGGTATCTAATATCTATCTAAACGAGGAGATTTATGATTATTAAAAATAATTTTCTAAAGAAAAGACTCTAGTTTAAATGTTTGAGGTTAAGTAGCGTATGTCTTGGGCTAACCGCCTTTGATCTAAGTTGGACTTAGTTTTAATTTACGATTTGCAAGCCACACGGGCCGACAACATAGATTCCAATACGGTTTGGGCTTAGTATTAAGGCTAGGTTCAAACTTTAGTGAAAATGGTATCAGCTGGGAAACCGTTACGCAAATCCCGTAAGCTGTCATTTCGTAGCAGAGTGACAATCACTTCGTCCACAGCATACTCCAATTCTTCTCTCAAATTATTTTTAATAATCATAAATCTCGGTTTTTGGAATATTTTTTTAAAATTTTCTGTCTGAATATTTAATTTATTTATATGTTTGCTTATGCTAAGCCTACTTTCAAGCTAAGAGTAATAAAAATAACATTATGACTGAAGCAGCTAGATCTTATAAGATCAGATGTTTATAAAACTTTTGAATTATCATTTATCCTGTCTCTTATACACATCTAGATGTGTATAAGTGACAGAATTATGTTAAACTTTGTGACATATTATGTGACCAAACAAATTAAAAGGGGAAAGGGGTACCTCAAAAGAGGTTGGAGAGGAAATACCTCGGTGGTTC
This sequence comes from Cinchona pubescens, assembly GCA_025175665.1. NCBI lineage: Eukaryota > Viridiplantae > Streptophyta > Magnoliopsida > Gentianales > Rubiaceae > Cinchona > Cinchona pubescens. Next base: position 4,091,742 of record JANKKI010000053.1, read on the forward strand.
TTTCCAAGGAGTTCCATTATTCTTAAGTCTATCATCTGTCTCTTACAATGAGATAGTAGAGAAGTAAAAAAGAAAAAACTAAAATCTAAAAGCCTTCTCTGCTTTCACAATTGAGGATATTTATAGTAGATAGGATTTAAAAATTATAAATTTTGTGCGGTAGGGATTTTGAAATCCATTGTAATATACTTGTTTATAGTGATTTTACTACAGTTATACGGTAATTATGAATAGTAAAATTACTATTTGAACAAAAAATTTCTGTTTTTATGAAATTTTCTTTGATGCTTTATGTGTATAAGCTTTAGAATGATAATAAATGAAGTTCTTCAAAAGATGATCATTCTATGGACTGTCTCTTATACACATCTAGATGTGTATAAGAGACAGATTTACTGGTCTTTCAAAGTCTAAATGTGTGTACTATTTTTCATCTTTTGTCATAATGCCTGATTGCACTTGCAATTTCCTGGCAATATGCCTGAAAGGACTGGGCTCCATTGCTTTGGTAATAACATCAGTGTTAGTATAACTTTGAACTTTTTCTTTTATTTGGTCGAGTAATTCTTGACCATATAATTGATTTGTTTCTGGATCATTTTTGATGAATTTATCCGATTTGGTATAAAAGGTTCGATATAAACAAGCCTCTTATTTACATCTACCTGTGTATAAGAGACTATCTCTTATACACGAAAGGGATTGTATAAGAGACACATCTATGAATGTTAACGTCCCAATTAAAAAGTATACAATGCAACTGATGCAAGACAATTAGGAAGATTATGTAGTCAGTTTGGTTTAACTATTAGTAAGAATTTTTTCATAATATGTAGTCTTATATGATTCTGAAACATGACTTTATCACCAAATACCTTTCAAGAATTTTCCAAGGTTGATCTGCCATTGACAATCTTTTTCATCAAGAAGAAAATAATTTCTTTTACTGGTCTCATATAATAAGACTTAGAATCGATTGATTCTTCTTCGCAACCGGCATAGGTATTACCTTTATGCCGTTGTTGCAAATATTTTTGCAATTGTTCATACAATGGATGATCTTTTGGGATATTACCTATCAATATGGGATGAGGATGAAGATCCATATCGATAATAATCCGGATATATCCAATTATATAATGTTTTTCCACCCCTAGATATACTGGGTTCTTCCACCTCGTCCCTATAAGGAGTGAGAACTTCCACGTCTCATAAAACCTTAAAAGATTTAAAAGTTTATCAAATTGATAATTCATATAATTTTCTTATTTTTGAATGATATATATTTGTAATTTTATTTCTTCATCTAGATGTGTATAAGAGACAGGAATTATAGCATTTGTCCATGAAGGATCTTGACAATTTGTATAATTAAAAGCTATAATTCTTCTTTTTATTTGTGTTAGTCTATTTTGTGCTATAATAATTCTAGATCGAAAATAAAATTTACTTCTTATACAAATCTTTTTTATAATTTTCATAATTTTGATTAGAATAATTTATAAGAGGGTATTCTATATTTGTATAATCCATTTTCAATATTTTCCAAATATTTTAATTTCAATATTCTTCCTCTGAAGAATGAGAAGAACGGCTTTCAGTCATCCTTGGGCTTGAAAATATTCTCTAAAATGAATAAAGTTTTGTAATAAGAAATGTAATAGATGTGTATAAGAGACAGATACTGAAGATAAGTCAACTAAATATACATAAAAAGAACAATTACACAGCATGATCCTCAGATTCACTAAAAATTCCGAATAAAAATGATGATTTTATTAAGCATTATAAAATCATTATTTTCAGAATTTAAATTTTTAGTGAAATATAATTTAGGAATTATAAGATGATGGAGTAGATAATGATGCATAAGACCAATCTAAAATGGGTTGATATATTATTATCATGAATAATAATATTATCACCGGAAATTATATTTATTTGAAAATCTTGAAATTGAGAAAGAATGTTAGCCGTTGAGAAACTGTCTCTTATACAAATTCTATTCAAACTTGTTGTAATTCTTGTAATACAAATCAATTATATGGTCAAGAATTACTCGACCAAATAAAAGAAAAAGTTCAAAGTTATACAGACCTGTCTCTTATACACATCTAGATGTGTATATCTATTATTTTATAAATTTCATTTTTAATCTCGCATCTAAATCTAATTGTTTAATTTTTTCTTTTTTATTTTCATGACAATTTGGGGCAATATGACCTTTTTGCCACATATACTTTAACTACCTAAAAGACAGAGTTCAACTTTCTAATGAGTATTTGGATGTGAATTTCATAAGGAATAGAAATATTATCAATCGGAGAGCTTTTTTAATTCTTTCAGCAAATAATGCAGGTAAACCATCAATAAATTTGGCTTTCCAAAGAGTTACTATTACTTACGGAAGATCAAATACTCTAGATAAAAATATCTTTATACCATCGAAAAGACGTAAGTGTTTTACATCTTAATCCATTTAATAAAGTACGAATATTTTCATGATTAGTTGTATAACGTCCTGTAAAATGATCTAAAATATTAACCATGAGTGTATAATGCATCTTCAGGACTAGGATAATAATAATGATACATTGGTTTAAGTTTATCACCAATGTGTATAAGAGACAGCCCAAAAGTTAATTCAGATATAAATACAATTATCAGGTGTTAAACTTTGTTGAAGGAGACAAAATCCTCAATCAAGAGTATTAATTTTTAATGAAGAAAATTTTTTATCAAGAAGTTTTTCAAGATCAGAAATAGGTCTTAAAATTAAAATCATTAATAATAGGTGGAGGTTGCAAAGAAGCTTTTGCAATATCATGAAAATCATGATTATGGTTATTAGACGAAATAGAATTTGATATTTTTTGTATTATAGAAAATAATTTATCCATTTTATTATGAAGAGAACTAATTTGTTCACTTAAAACTTTTATAAAATATTAGTATAATTATTTTGATACATATTATTAATATGTTGCAAAATAGTAATAGTAGTATTAAGTCTACGAATTTGGCGTAGCATAGATCATTTCCCTAGTATTATATCGAACCTATTATACCTGTCTCTTATACACATCTAGATGTACAGGTCTAAAACACTTTGAAGAATACTTTTTCTGATCATTTGGTTTAATTTCACCATGAATTATATAGAGGATCATGCTGTGTAATATTTAAAGCATTAGATGTAGAAGTAATATCTTTATTTATTATCCAATGATCAGGAAATTGAATTTCATTCCATTTAATTAGGGTTGTCTAGTTATAATCTGAGATTTATTAAAATTAGTCTCAATTAAAATTGTTTCATCATTAGAAATATTAATCAATTTACACTTTGGATTCAAAGTCGAAAGTAGTTTAAAACAAACTCTATAACATAAACATATAAGTTCAGATCCTGGTACATACATACATTATTGTAACCATCTCTTTTACACATCTAGATGTGTATAAGAGACAGATATAATATAGAATCGATAAAGATAATTGTAAATTTCACAAATGTCAAAGTGAATTTCACAAAAAACAGAAATTTCACTGTATAATACCCATTAAGGATTTTTTCCAATCAAGATTACGAGCATCTCGTAAAGCAAAGAGACAGGGCTCGTAAACCTTTAAAGTTAACGGTTTAAAAGCAATTTGCACTAAACCAATATGCATAAAATTAAATTTAATGCAGTAGTTCTATAAGAATCAATATCATTTGAGTCTAATAATTGTATAACATGTTCATCATTTAAAGGAATTGATTTTTCAAAACTTTTTAATAACCATTTATCTTGGTTCGGATTCTTATACGGTGATCAGCCAATAGGGGATTCCAATACATTTTGGGCTTTGTATTAAGGCTAGGTTCCGGCTTTTAGTGAAAATGAGTTAATTTATTATTCCAAGGAATTCCATTTTTCTTAAGTCTATCATATAATGGGGCTAAATCTTTAGAAAGATTTTTATAATAAGGAGAAATATAATTTAAACTGCCTAAAAAACGTTTTGAATTTCAATAGTCAGACAATAGTCTATTTTGAATTTCTTTCTTTCAAAACTTTTTAATAACCATTTATCTTGGTTCGGTTCTTAAAAATTTTTAGTCATAATGTTATTTAATTTATTTTGTTGGCCTTGAAAAGTACCCGCTTAGTTAAAAAGAAAGGCGTTTAGGGGAAGAATCGGGAACATAGCAAAATAAATTAAAGTTCAGAAATAGATTTAATCTTTTCTTAAACGCCTTTCTCTTATAAAATGTCAGAAATAGAAATACGTCATAGATTTCTGAATTTAATGAAGATAAATATGAATATTTTAATTCAATAAGAGAATTAATATCTCGAGTAATAGGATCAGTTATAAACTGAAAGTTAATTTCTTGGTTTTTATAAGTTCCAGTAAAACCATTTTTATCCAAATTTTTAATAGGATATAAAGTATTAATAAAAGGAGTTCCTAATATAATAGGAGGATTCATCAAATTTTTAACAAGAAAAATGTTTGAGGAATGCAAATATTATCTTGACAAATAGACAATAACATCTAGATGCTTTAAATTCTGTTTATTATCCAATGATCAGGAAATTGAATTTCATTCCATTTAATTGGTTGTCTAGTTATAATCTGAGATTTATTAAAATTAGTCTCAATTAAAATTGTTTCATCATTAGAAATATTAATCAATTTACACTTTGGATTCAAAGTCGAAAGTAGTTTAAAACAAACTCTATAACATAAACATATAAGAAATTATCCTTTACATAATTGTAACCATGAATTTTAACATTTAATGTTAAAGCATCAAGTATATTAACATCAGATAAAGATAATTGTAAATTAGGATAAACATTGAATATCAGCTGTTTCACTATTAGTAAGAATTTTTTCATAATATGTGCGAGTCTTATATGATTCGCCTGGAAACATGACTTTATCAGTCAAATACCTTTGAAGAATTTTTCAAGGTTGATCCTGCCATTGACAATATTACACATCTAGATGTGTATAAGAGACAGGTATTATACAATCCAGTTTGGCCAATGGTCCAGTTTATTTTAATGTTTATCCTAATTTACAATTATCTTTATCTGATGTTAATATACTTGATGCTTTAACATTAAATGTTAAAATTCATGATCTTTTGGGATATTACCCAGATCAACTTATGGGTTGAGGTTGAAGATCCATATCCTGATAATCCAGATATATCTGAATTATATAATGTTTTTCCACCCCTATATATTACTGGGGTTATAGAGTTTGTTTTAAACTACTTTCGACTTTGAATCCAAAGTGTAAATTGATTAATATTTCTCGAGATAAACAAATTAGGTAGAGAATTTTCAAATCTTTTTTATAAAATATTTCAAAATCAAAAGGAGTTAATTGAGCTTTATATCTAGCAAATATTTGTTTAGAAATATCATTTTTAAAATCTTTATTAAACATAAATTCTTTGAATGAGCTAATAGCAATTATCATAAACTTATTGATGTCTATATAGACATTTAGAAAGGTATTATCTGAATCTTCTCTAGCTGCTTTACGAGATGCTAGAATAACCTTGATTGGTTCCAAAAATCCTGGAATGGGGATAATTCATTATAGGCAATCTCTTATACACATCTAAAGACAGCTATAAAAGATGAATTCTAAACCAATAAAGTTAAATGGTTTAAGCTAAATTAACTCCTTTCAAAATGATATTTATAAACAAATGTTTATAATAGTTCTGATTATCATTCAATCTAGATATGTTTAAGAGACAGATTATAAAAAGATATTTTAATAGGAATTGATTTTTCAGTTGTTTTAACAACATATTTAGATATAATATTATCAAATAAACCATATTTATAAATAACAGATGGTGAAATTTTAGGAATTGTCCACTTATTAAGCAAATTCATATCTTGAGGAATATCATATTCTTCTTTTAATTTATTTTTATCATATGACACCGATGATAAAGATAAGTCTTCCATTATTAGTAAGGAAAGAAATATGTCGATTGTTATCAAATCTTAAGTTTCTGAACTCTGATACCATTTTCACTAAATGCCGGAACCTAGCCTTAATACAAAGCCCAAACCGTATTGGAATCCCGTATTGGCTTATCACCGTATTGGAATCCCGTATTGATTTGCAAATCGTATTAAAACTAAGACCAGAATTTAGATCAAAGGCTGTTAGCCCAAGAAACCGGCCGCATACACTTAACCTCAAACATTTAAACTAGAGTCAAATTCTTTCTTTAGAAAATTATTTTTAATAATCATAAATCTCCGTTTTGGATATTTTACCTTTAAAATTTTCTGTCGATAAAAACTATTTAATTTATTTTGCTATGTTGCCGATTCTTTCCTAAACGCCTTCTCAACGGCTAAGCGGCTACTTCTCAAGTCCAACTTAAACAAAATGGGATAATTATTTCACTCAACAAAATCTGTCTCTTATAGATAAATGGTTATTAAAAAGTTTTGAAAGAAAGAAATTCTTTAGGCAGTTTAAATTATATTTCTCCTTATTATAAAAATCTTTCTAAAGATTTAGCCCCATTATATGATAGACTTAAGAAAAATGGAATTCCTTGGAATAATAAATTAACTAATTTAGTTAAGAAATATTAAATCAAAGGTAAAAGCCTTCTCCTCGGCTATACAATTGAGGATATTTATAGACGACGGATTTAAAAATTATAAATTTTGTACAAAAGGTAGGATTTGAAATCCATATAAATCGTGTTCTATAGTGATTTTACTGTTTATAGATGTGTATAAGAGACAGATTTCTAACAGCCAAAGTAAAATTACTATTTGAACAAAATTTGTTTTATGAAATTTTTTGATGCTTTGTATGCTTTGATATTTCACTGAATATCGATGTTACGAGCATCTCGTAAAGCAGCTCATAAAAGATTCACACGATTCAGATGTTTGAACACATCTAGAAGTAGTATAAGATAGCCAGTCTCTATTGCGACATGAAAGACCAAATTAAAGAACATTATAATTCAATAAATCTGGATTGATCGGAAATATTTAGATCTATGGATCTAATAATTCCTGTCTCTTATACACATCTAGATGTGTATAAGAGACAGACGTTATACAACTAATCATGAAAATATTCGTACACTATAATTTCATCTTTTGTCATAGTGCCTGATTGCACTTGCAATTTCCTGGCAATATGCCTGAAAGGACTGGGCTCCATTGCTTTGGTAATAACATCAGTGTTAGTATAACTTTGAACTTTTTCTTTTATTTGGTCGAGTAATTCTTGACCAAGATATTAATTCTCTTATTGAATTAAAATATTCACATTTATCTTCATTAAATTCAGAAATCTATAGTATTTCTATTTCTGACATTTTACAACAGCCAAAAGTTCAAGAAAAGATTAAATCTTATTTTTGGATCAAAGTATCAATAAACCAAGTTTGCTTCCGTTTATAATTCTCATAATAAAAAGGAATGAAAACTTTGTATATAATCCCAATTAGTATAAGAAAATTCTTCATTATTAAAGAAGATTCATAGTAAAAAAATTTCTAACCATTCCCCATTCTTCGAGAGAGAAATACCTTTAATTAATTGGGCCTGTCTCTTATACACATCTAGATGTGTATAAGAGATTCGCCTAAACATGACTTTATCAAACCAAATACCTTTGAAGAATTTTCCAAGGTTGATCCCCCATTGGCAATCTTTTTCATCAAGAAGAAAAATAATTTCTTTTCTCGGTCTCATATAATAAGACTTAGAATCCGATTCGATTCTTCTTCGAATCTTTCGACACAAGCATAGGTATTACCTTTTTATGCTTTGCAAATATTTTTGCAATTGTTCATACAATGGATGATCTTTTGGGATATTACCGATCAATATGGGATGAGGATGAAGATCCATATCCCGATAATCATATCCGAATTATATAATGTTTTTCCACCCTAGATATGATGTGAGGTTCTTCCACCTCGTCTCCTATAAGGAGAGTAGAACTTCCACGCCTCATGGAACCCGTAAAATTCTAGATAAAAATCGTAGAGAATTTTCAGATCTACTTTATAAACAGTAAAATCAAAAGGAGTTAATTGAGCTTGCCATCTAGCAAACATTTGTTTAGAAATCATGTTATTTATTTTTGTCCATTTAGGAATAGCTAATGTTAAACATGGTAAAATTTTTACCTTTGATTTAATATTTTTAACTAAATTAGTTAATTTATTATTCCAAGGAATTCCATTTTTCTTAAGTCTATCATATAATGGGGCTAAATCTTTAGAAAGATTTTTTAAGCCAAAGAAATATAATTTAAACCTAAATGAAGAAGAAATGTCTTTATTTATCTATAATTTGATCAGGGAAATTGAATGCAAATTTCCATTTAATCTATTAATAGGTGTAAGCGTTCCTTGTTCAATAAAATGTCCTAAAAATCGGATTTTTGTTTGAAATAGAGAAAGTTTTGGTTTAGATATTACTAATCCATTTTGTATAACAATCTTTTAAATAATTCAAGATGTTTAAAATGTGATTCTAATGTTTTTGAGGTATTCCTGTCTCTTATACACATCTAGATGTGTATAAGAGACAGTTTTTATTCTTTTGTTATTAACATAAAAAGCAAGACAAGACCAAGGAGATTTAGAAGGTTTTATTAATCCTTTTTGAAGTAAAACTTAATTTCTTTTACAAAATTCTAAAAAATTTTAATTCATTTGACATGGTCTAGCTTTTGTATAATATTCCGTTTCATTAAAATTATCTTCATATTGAAGAAAACGACATGCTTTTTTCTATCCCAAAAGCACTAGGATGATCACACATAGATTAGAAAATTGTTGAATAGATTTAATCTTTCTGGTCATTGTCAAGTATCGTGAAATAGAAATAATATAGATTTCGAATTTAATGAAGATAAATGTATTTTAATTCAATAAGAGAATTAATATCTCGAGTAATAGGATGATTATAACCGATGAAAGTTAATTTCTTGGTTTTTATAAGTTCTAAAACCATTTTTATCCAAATTTTTAATAGGATATAAAGTATTAATAAAAGGAGTTCCTAATATAATAGGAGGATTCATCAAATTTTAACAACCAATACCTGTCTCTTATACACATCTAGATAAACAAAGATCTGCATCACTATCAATCATGTATTGCCTAAAAAATCATTATCAATTAAAAATTTAATGTTTATATACCATCTTTGAGATGTAATAATTTGCATAATATTTAAAAAATTATCAAATTTATTTGTTTCATCGTATAAATATCATTAGAAGAAATTTGAATAGGTGAATAATTTCTTTGCCTTTATGAACCGATTTTTCAACTAAAGAAAGTCTGTTATCTATAAAACATGATTTTGTTTTTATTAAACAAATTTCATTTTTAAAATTTTTAATTTCTTCATGCAAATTTGCTAAAGTAATTCCATTTTCGTTTAATTTGTTTAATTTACTCATTCTATTTTTAACTTTAGCATTGTATATGGCTCATTATTAATTTCATTAATTTCATAATTTTAATTATTTTTCTTCTTATGACACAGATTGCCACAAGCAGGATGGTTTATTATATTGTTTTCAAAATTTTATCTGATAATATCATTGTCTTCAATTTGTTTTAGTAAATCAATAATACCTATCTCTTCAACACATATAGATGTGTAAAGACAGATAATATTATTGATGCATATGAACCTGACTAAAATCTATAACGTAGTCATAAATTAAATCCGAATTAGATTTTAGTAGGAATTTCCTTATCTAATTCATTATCATGAATTGGTTTAACTATATTATTATTTATATGTAAATGATCTACGTGATGTAGATGGAGTATGATGCTTATTGTAATAATGATGCAGTTTTGAACGTGCGAATATAGTCATCAAATAATGAAATTTGAGATTTTGAAGAACGTCCTATAGGATGTCGGATGATGATGGTCTAGAACCAATACTATGTCTAGATGGAATATTTGATGTATCAAAGCGAAGAACAATTTGTCCATTCGGAGTTGATATAATCAGGATCATGTGTAATATTATACAGCATCTAGATGTGTATAATCATCAGTCATTGGATAATAAATGATCGTGAAATTGAATTTCATTCCATTTAATTGGTTGTCTAGTTATAATCGAGATAATTACTGATTCTCATTCAATAAACAGATGTAAAAATTTTACCATGTTCTTATACATCTATTAAGTAAATACACATCTAGATGAATATATATCTCTTGTTATAGAGTTTAACAGAAACATACTTTTATTAATAGATGCAAGATAAATGTAGAATACATAAGCATCGAAAGAAATCTGTTAAAGAAATCTAGATTAACATCGAGATAAAGATAATTGTAAATTAGGATAAACATTAAAATAAAATGACCATTGGCCAACCGGATTGTATAATACCCATTAAGGATTTTTTCCAATCAAGATTACGAGCATCTGTAAAGTTAGCTATAAAGATTCATATCAACTCCGAATCTGTCTCTTATACACATCTAGATTTGCATAAACCAATATGCATAAAATAAAAATACCAGCAGTTCTATAAGAATCAATATCATTTGAGATATGAATTTGTATAACAAGTGGACAGAATTTAAAATTTCATTTCTCTGTTATTTTAACAACATATTAGATGATATAATATTACAAATAAACCATATTTATAAATAACAGAAGGTGAAACCACACTTAACCTCAAACATTTAAACTAGAGTCAAATTCTTTCTTTAGAAAATTATTTTTAATAATCATAAATCTCCGGTTTTTGGATATTTGAACTTTTTCTTTTATTTGGTATAAAAGGTTCGATATAAACAAGGGAAATGATCAGGAGTATAATTAAGGTCAGTTTTATTTGCTAATTCATTTAATTGCTTTCCATAGAATAGATTAGTTAGTAGATTAATTTAGTAGATTATTGTCATTATTACTTGCTTTGTTAGGAAAGCTAATCTAATTTTTGAACTTGAATATGCAATTTTATCGAGATTTTGAGTAGTTAGATCTTTATTCCATTTTTTGGACCACTTAACTATGCAAACTTGTAAAACTTGGTACCTGCCAACCAACAATCCTCTTGAGACAATTCCACTCATTCTATACTACTATCTAGTATCGTATACTTGCGGGCGCAATGGTAGAAGTTAAGAATTAGTGTGGTTTTATTATTGGAAAAATAACCTTAATAATCCCTCACATTTCACTGTTATACTTTTTTAGTCGCTCACATTTAAAATGATGCATTTTAATCTCTCACAAATTCAAAATGCACCATTTTAGTCCCTCGACACAGTTACGGCATATTTTGGCCTAAAATACTCACATGTGTATCAAATGTTACATTTTTCATGGGGAAAATTAGCAATCATATAAATTTTAAATGTTAAATAACACTACTCAAAACCTCTTCTACCACTACCCCAAAATTATCACCTACCATTACCACCTTTATTCATTTTCCTGGCTGCTTTTCCTCCACCATTCCTACTCCAACTGCCCCAATCATCTTTTTTTGGGACAATTTAGCATTCAAAATTATGTATTGTCAATTTTGCGCTTAAATATTTTACATTTGATACGCAAGTGAGTATTTCTTGCCAAAATATGCCTGTATTAGTATCGAGGGTTTAAAGGTGCATTTTGAATTTGTGAGGGACTAAAATGCATCATTTTAAATGTGAGGGACTAAAAAAGTACAAATGTGAAATGTGAGGGATTATTAAGGTCATTTTTCCTTTATTACTTACCATTTTTGGATTGTTTCTATTCTACCCACGGATCAAGTTTTTGGCACCATTACCAGGGATTATCCTTGGTACTTGGCAATATGAGCGCTTTACAGGTCATGTAGATTAGGAACTTTAGTTTAATTTAGTTATAAATAATTTTTGTTTATGTTGGTCGTTCTTCTTTTTGAATTATCTTAGCACTTGAACTAATTACTTGATTTGGCTTTTGTAGTGCTTGGTAAGAAGAGATAAGGGGCCTTTGATTTGCTTGGAAGAAGAGAGAGAAAAGAGTTGATGGAAATTTGAAGCATAAAAGAGTTAGAGAGAATTGAAATGGTGAATGTCAATCAAAATCAAAAAAATTTGAACAATGGGAATGATGAAGAAGAAGTTGCCGAAAGTCATGGAATGGGTGGTTGTGGAAATGGGAATGGCATGAATAGGAATGGTAGACCATTGAGGAAATATGCCATGCCAAACTTTGATGGGGCAAATTTTAGCATTGCATGGATGCTCGTGCAAGCAAACAATTTTGAGATTAAGCGATACAAATGCTACAAGCTCACGTAATGTTTGAGGGTGGCCCTAATGAGGATCCATACACACATCTATTGAAATTTGAGGAGGTTTTAGACACTTTTAAATTCAAGTGTACCTGAATTGTGACTAAGAATGAGAGTTTTCCTTTTTTTTTTTTTCTTTCTAAGGGATAGGGTGAAATCATGGCTTCAATCTCATGTCCAAGAGACGTTTACCATGCGAAACCAATTAGAGCAAGAAATTTTGGCAAAACGTTTTCTGCCTTTAAGGACCGCCAAATTGTGGAATGAGATTATCTCCTTTAAGCAAGATGTTGGTGAAAGCTTAGGAGAGGCTTGAGAGCAATTTAAGGATTTTCTAAGGAAATTCTATTATGGCTTCAAATTCAAACCTTCTGTAAAGGATTGACACAAGAAATGAAATCAATAGTAAATGCCTCTGCTGATGGTTCCATAGCCTACAAGGCACTGGAAGAAGGTCAAGAATTGCTCAATAGGATGGCCTACAACCATTATTATCATGGACCGATGACTCCACTAGTAACTCAATACCAAGCCAATCAAGCTAATGCACAATATGGAGTATTGAATTTGAATACGCAATATGCTTTCTTGGCTCAACAAAGTATGTTTATGAATGTGATGTTGAATAATGTTGCAAAAGTGTTGGAGAACTTAGGGAAACCAGGTAGTGTGAATGCAACGTCTTCTTCTCCAACCCAACCAACCATGGTGTGTGATTTTTTTGGGCGCAGACATGTAAATGGGCAATGTGAAACGCCTTATAGTTCCAATGAGCAACTCAACTATGTGTCTAATCAATCATCTTTTTCAAGGCACCTGCCTAGAGTTTATGAGAATACATATAATCCCTCTTGGAGAAATGATCCTAACTTTTCATGGAGCAATACAAAGAATCAATCCAATCCTCCCTATCAACCAAATCCCCTTCCTCAAAACTTACACAACCATGCTTCAAGTTCATCATTTAGACCCTACCAACTGCCACAACAGAGAAATTTCCAAGCCAACTCCTATCAATCTTCCTCTAACCCTCCAATTCAAAATCAAAAACCAAGGCCTCCATTCCAACATGCATATTCTTTCTAACCTATGTATAATGAACAATTTGTTCCAATAAAGAATGTATGTGAAGACCCATCTAGTTGGACAAGAGAAGCAGAGTATTTGAGAAAAGAGTTGGAAAGAGAAAGAAGGGATAAGGAAGAACATAGGAGAGACTTTGATAATTTGAAAGCCTTAACAAGAAATTTGGAAATTCAATTGGGTCAATTGGCAAGGTTAAATAATGAAAGACCTATAGGGGCATTACCAAGTGATACTACTCCAAATCCTAAGGAGCAATGCAAGGACATTATCCGTAGAAGTGGTAAAGAGCTGAAAGAAAGGACTGGGAGACACTCATTAAAGGGTAAAGAAAAAGAAAAGGTTGAAGATGAAAAAAAGGAAGAAGGGGAGTTTTCAATGGGACAAGGCAAAAAAAAAAAGAATGAGCCTACCATGCCTAATGTCCAAAGCAATGTAGGCAAGGATCCTACTTTTCAAGAGTCGAAGCAAATAAACATTCCATTCCCTCAAAGATTGAAGGATGAAGAAAAGGCGAAGAAGTTCAAAAAACTTCTTGAAATATTCAAGAAGCTTGAAATTAACATTATGCCTTTCATGGAGGCACTTGAGAGCATGCCCCCATATCCTAAATTTATGAAACAAGTTCTCGCCTCAAAAAGGAAATTGCATGGGGATGAAATCTTATGTCTAATGGAGAATTGTAGTACACTCCTCACAAAGAGGTTAAAACCTAAGCTCAGGACCCCAGATCCTTCACCATACCTTGTGAGATTGGAGGTTTACGATTTGGAAAAGTTTTGTGTGATTTGGTAGTTTCAATAAACCTCATGCCTTATGTAGTGTTCAAGAAATTAAATGGAGGACAATTGAAACCCACAAGTGTCTCATTGTAACTTGCGATTGTAGCATAAAGTTTCCAAAGGAAATAATTGAGGATATTATAATTAAAATTGACAAACTCTACCTTCTGGCCGATTTTATTGTGCTAGGCATGGAAGAGGATGAAGAGATGGCGATCATACTTGGGAGGCCTTTCCTTGCCACCGGCTGTGCACTCATTAATGTTCAAGAAAGGAAGTTGAAATTTCGAATAAGTGATGAGAATTGTTACATTTAATGTTTTTAGTTCATTAAATCTTCCTTCAAATTATGAGGATGCCATGAATATAAATGTAGTGGATGATGTAATTGATGATTATTGTAGGAATGAATTGGAGAATTCTTCATTGGAGAACGATATGTTAGATTTAAATGCCCTGATTCAAGAGCATAAAGATAGAATGAAGAATGCAAATCATTTGGAAAATGATGCTTTATAGTGAAAAGAAGAAGAGAAGAGTTAGAAAAGGTAAAGGAGGGTCTTCAACCAACGAATCCCCTAAGGTGGAACTTAAATTTCTTCCTACTCATTTATTGTATGCATACCTTGGTGAAAATGAGACATATCTGGTAACTGTGAATGCATCTGTTATGGGTGAGCAACTTAAAAGATTGATTGTTGTGCTTAAAATGACTAAAGATGCTATTGCTTAGTCTATTGATGATATGAAGGGAATTAGTCTTTCCATTTGTATGCATAAAATCTTGTTGAATGAAGGTACCCTCAAAGGAGATTGAATCCTACCTTAAAAGTGGTTGTGAGGAAGGAGCTTATCAAGCTTTTTAAAACTGGTATTATTTACCCTATTATCGATAGTGAGTGGGTTAGTCCCTCTCAAGTCGTTCCAAAGAAGAGTGGTGTTACCGTAATAATAAGCAAAACCAACGAACTCCTCCTTTCTAGATTGGTCATAGGTTGGCGTATGTGCATTAATTTTCGTAAATTGAATGAGGCCACCCATAAGGATCATTTCCCTTTGCTTTTTATTGATCAAATGCTTGGGAGGTTGGCCAGTTTTGCCTATTATTGTTTCCTTGATGGTTATTCTAGTTATCATCAATTGCCATTTGTCTGGAAGATCAAGATAAAATAACTTTTACATGCCCATTTGGTACTTTTGCATTAAGAAGAATATCCTTTGGGCTTTGCAATGCTCCTAGCACATTTCAACATTGTATGATTGCTAATTTTCATGATATGCTTGAAAAGTGCATAGAGATCTCATGGATGTAATTTTAGTGTATTTGGTGTCTCATTTGATGATTGTCTTATAAATTTATCCAATGTGTTGAAAAGGTGTGTTGAAACTGATTTGGTGCTCAGTTGGGAAAAATGTCATTTATGGTGCAAGAAGGAATTGCTGTAGGTCACAAGGTGTCATCAAGAGGAATAGAAGTTGATAGCGCAAAAGTTGAGGTGATTGAAAAGTTACCTCCTCACATTAATGTTTAGGTGTTGAGAAGTTTCTTAGGTCTTGCGAGTTTCTATAGAAGATTCATTAGGAATTTATCATATACAACTAGACCTTTGTGCTCTTTACTTCAAAAGGATTGTTCTTTCTACTTTGATGATTATTGTTTGAAAGCATTTAATGAGTTGAAACATGCTCTTGTAATTGCACCTATTATTGTGGCACAAAATTGGTCTCTTCCATTTGAACTTATGTGTGATGCCAATGACTATGCAATAGGTGCCGTTTTGTGTTAGAAGGTGAATAAAATGTTGCATGTCATTTAGTTGCTGTGCAAGTAGGACCTTGAATGAAGCACAAGTTAATTATTCTACTATAGAAAGGAACTACTTGCTATAGTCATTGCATTTGACATGTTTAGATCATATTTGATTGGGTCTACGGTAATTGTGCACACCGATCACTTGGCATTAAAGTACTTATTTTCTAAACAAGATGCCAAACCACATTTATTGACATGGATACTTTTATTGTAGGAGTTGATTGGGAAGTAGTGGACAAGAAGGGTGTTGAAAATATGGTAGCAGATAATTTATCAATGATTGAACCATCTAAACTTGTCAATCATGAAGAAAGAGCTATCAATGAAGAATCATCCATTGAGAAATTGCTTGAGGTAGAGGAAGCAAGCCCGTGGTATACGGACATTGTGAACTATCTTGTTGCAAGGATAGTACCAAAGATGCTCAATATCAATAAGAAAAGGAAGTTCTTTGCAGAATTCAAATTTTACTTTTGAGAAGAACCATATCTATTTTGAAGATGCAATGATTCAAATTCTAAAGAGATGTGTTTCGGAAAGTGAAGTGACAGACATTTTGAGACATTGTTATTCATCTCCCGTTGGAGGTCAACATGGAGCTCAACGAACGGATTTTAAAGTCCTTCAATGTGGCTTATATTGGCCAACTATTTTCAAGAATTTTAGGAAGTTTGTGCTCAAGTGTGATGAATACCAAAGGATAGGTAATATTTCAAGAAGACAAGAAATGCCCCTCCATAGTATTGTGGAGTTGGAGATATTTGATGGTTGGGGAATTTATTTTATGGGACCTTTTCCAACCTCATATTCCAACAAATTCATTTAGGTTGCGGTGGATTATGTGTCAAAATGGGTTGAAACAATAGCCACCCCGACCAATGATACTAGAGTGGTCACTAAATTTCTCCAAAGGACATTTTCTCTCGATTTGGAGTGCTTAGAACTATTACTAGCAATGAGGGTACACACTTCAAGAATTCACATTTTGAGGCTTTAATGACTAAGTATGGGGTGAAGTCTTTAATGGACAAAATTACCTTAGCTTATCATCCTCAAATTTTGGGTCAAGTTGAGGTTTTGAATTGGGAATTGAAGAGAATTTTGGAGAAAATAGTGAATAGCGCAAGGAAGGATTGGGCAATTAAGTTGGATGATGCATTACAGGCCAACCGGACGGCATTCAAGACTCCCATAGGCATATCTCTGTACCGTATTGTATATGGCAAAGCATGTCACTTATCGGTGAAACTTGATTATAGAGCATATTAGGCAATCAAGAGTTTGAATTTTGACTTGAAGGAGACATGTGAAAAGAGACTTCTTGATTTGAATGAGTTGGATGAATTTTGGAGAGAAGCATTTGAAAATTCTTTGACCTATAAGGAGAGGACTATGGCATGGCATGACAAACTTAAGGAAGGAATTCAAATTTGGTGATTTGGTATTGCTTTACAATTCAAGGCTCAATCTATTCCCAGGAAAGCTCAAATCACGGTGGAGTGGTCTCTTTGAAGTGGTTCAAACTTTTCCTCGTTTTATTGGAGTGATACAGATAAAAGGAAAAGAAAGGACGTTCAAGATCAATGGTCACCAGCTCAAACCCTACTTGGGAGGACTTGTCGAAGAAGGGCGAGAAATCGTCCAATTTGTGCAAGAATGAGCATCCATGCAATAGTCAAACTAGTGAATATAAAAGAGCGCTTCTTGGGAGGCAAGCCAAATCTTAATTTAGTTGGTTTTTATTTTCTTTTGGTGTGAGTTTTAGTTAGATGGAATTTTGAGTGATTTGATGAGAATTAGTTAAAATTTTGAAGGAAAATGTTTACTTTTTACTTGAATAAATAATGCTAAAATATGTGTGGAAATGCTCTTCTCATTATGCTATTTTGATGTTCACAGGTGAGAATAGACTTGGAAGAAAATGGTGAATATTGGAGAAAACACATTAAGTGTTGATAATACACTTTTTAGAAGAATGCATTTGATGTTGTGACAAAGTTTTATCGATGTCGTGACACCAAATACAAGCTTCTGCAAGTTCTGAAAATTCTACCCCGAGTCCATATTGCGAAGTAAAATCCTCGATGTCGCGACATTGAGGCATAAGAAGGGCACATGACAAGTCCATGTTGCGACATCAATTTTCTCGATGTCGCAACATCATGGTGCAAACAGGTTAATAGATCAGGTGATGTTGCCACATTGAAAATAATGATGTCGTGACAAAAAAACGAATAGAAGCAAAAATTAAAAGCCTTCTTCTTCTTCTTCCCCATTTCTTCTTAAACACAAACCCTAATTGTACAATCTTACCACCAACATCAAAATTCGTCTTTTATCCAATTTTCACACCAAAAACACCATAATCCCCTATCATCCATCACCCCAACTTCAATTCTAGCATCAAGAAGGCTATTTTTGGAGAAATTTGAAGGTTCTAAGGGGGCGAATTTCTACAATTTTTGGAGGAAAATTTCGGCCAAAACGGGTAAAATTTTCCAATTTCTATGTGCATAAGCCATGAATATGGTATTGAATGGTTGTTTGTGAAGTAATTTTGAATCAATTTGGCCACATTTTCTTGCAAATTGAGAAAAATTTTGCATTAGTTAAAAGTTGGATTGTTGGATAATTTTGGTACAAGTTTACGTTTAATTGATGAATCAATTTTATTGGTGTTTAATTTGTTCAATTGAAGACTAATTTTTTTTTTTGGTTGATTGGGGTGCATTTCTATTTTGCTCTTGTTGGGTTGTTAATTGAGTTTCTGAAAAAAAAAATAAAAATGACAAGGGGTGTATATGGTAGTGGAAGAAGAACTCGGGCCAGGGTAGAGGGAAAACCTTGAGAAAAGAAAGGATGGAGAAGGAACTAGCCGAGATGTTGAGGTGGGCGAGCCTAGTGGGGGTGATGAGCGAGTGGTGGAACCCCAACATGACAAGGATTTGGAGCTCTAATTTAGTGAGTTTCATTCAAAGGTGCTACTGGTCTATGCAATCATGACAGGGATACCCCTAAACCTGGAAAGTTTGACTAGAGATGGATTTTTAGAGAGTAGGCAGACCGGATTACCTAGCTTTATCGCGGCTTCTAGTTTGATTACTCATCTTTGCACTGTTTCAGGTGTTCTTATAGATTCTAGAGAGTCGATGACCCATCCCTGAGGTAGAATCAATAGAGATTATGTTTATAAGATGGTGAGAGAGCATGCCCAACATCACCAGGGAGTGGGTCATATTCCTATGCCAGCCTCGAGTCCCTTTTTGATCTCCTTGCCACTAGGTTATGCTAGCAATGCACCGATAACTAAAGAGGAAAGAAATGACCTTCAAGGACACTAGACCTTTAGTCAGTTAGTATTACACAACAACAAGACACCAATCAGTGAGGCACTAAAGCTCACAACATTGAGCACATGGAGTCAGCCACCACACCCACCAGCATAGCATTATGGTCCACCTAGAGGTTAGCATTACATACCATATGTGTAAATGCATCAAGGAGATCGATAGTATGGAGATGAGACCAGAGGAGCTCAAGATGAAGAATTTGAGGAAAGCTAGCAAGGAGGTGGAGATTAAGAAGAGAAAAGACCTAACATCATGCCAGCACAAGATTGAGAATGATCTATAGGAGAACATATTTACTTTTTGAGCTTCATCAGACATTACCACCATATTTAGCTATTTTAGTTTCTTTTTTTAGCATTATACTTTAGTTATATTTTTTTTAGATTCTGGTTTTTTGTTAATTCTTTTTATGGTTTGATTAGATTGGCTAATGGCCTTAAGTTGATGTCGAGTATACTCCTTTTATTGATTTTTGGTTGTTATTATTTTGAGGCTTCTTTGATGAAATACTTGGTTGATGCATATGGTTTTTAGTTTATCTATTATTAGTTGTGACAGTGGTTAAGGGCGTTAAGTTGATGCCATATAGAATTTTATGAATTATTTGATATTAATGTTGATTTTTTTGAGCATATTGATCAAATATATGGCATAGTTTTTATTTCCTTAGGTCACTATGTCATAAAAGTAGTTTTGAGTTTTAATTTAGTCTAATTCAGTTTTTGTAACCACATTTTCTATGTTTTTGTTGAAATATTTTGGGTGAGTAGAAGGATGAGTTATTCATCAATTCAAATAAAAGAGTCAAGTTTGGGGTATTTGTTTTGTGTTTTGGGAATGATTATTTTATGTGTATTGGTCTGACTTGATGACGAGTGGATGAATAATTGATCAATTGTGTACTCGATGATGACATGTACTTATAACATTATATGATTGAAGTATTTGATGGGATCATTCATGGATTTAAGGCGAGTAAATAGTTTGTTTGCAATATAAAGATTTCAAAAGCTTGGTACTAGTATTTTTCAAAAAAAAGGTACCAAAATTTTTGGAAATTTTTATTTGAAATATTATTTTTGATCAAATCACCCATATTATTTTATTAGTTAATTTATCTTTCGGAAACAGTAGGTTAAATGAAATAGAAGAAAATTGGGACATTTTGTGCGTTTACATAGGGAATGTTTTTTTAATTTATGATTAATTGGTATTTGAGATTAATTTTAAGTACGTTTCACTCCTTTCCTTGGTTTACTGGGCTGTTCTTTTAAAAAAAATAACTTTTGCCAGTAATAAGGCGAGTACAGGATTCGTGCATGTACCCATGTTGTTTCTCCGAATTAAGTCGTTAGAAGTTATGTTTTAGTATACCAATAAGTTAAGGAAAAAATATTTGTAATACTTATCATTGTCTCATACTACTTATTCCTTATTAGAGGTATATTCCCAAAATTATGTGACATTTGCATTCTATTAGATTCCTAATGAACTTCTATTTTCATGCGACCTTGTCTAGATAATTGACTGACTTTGCAATTTTTGTGATTTGAGAAGAATTAATGTTTTTAATGGATAAAACTAAATCATTAGGAATTCTTTTTGAGAATCGTAATGGTTGGTGACTTGAAATTTTGTGTAGCACTGAATGTGTGTTTGTTAGAAAATTTAGAAACTTGGATTGACTCATTTAAACACTTTACTTATCATATAGTATTGAAAGTTCCTTGAGAGATTTCTTAGTTGTTCTAAGTACACCCATAACTACATCATGTTTTTTGTCAATTTTGGTGGTGTTATTTTGTTTTGTTGATAGTAAGGTTCTTTTTACTTTTTGTTTTGCTCGAGACTAGCAAAACGCTAAATTTGGGGGTGTGATAACTCTAGTAAACTAGAGTTATTTTACTCTAAATCATGGCATTATGTTAGTTTAAATTCTAAATTTTAGCTAATTAATTGCGTATTTTAGTTAATTTTCATATTATGTGTTTATATTTTGGTTGTTATTAAATATGATAAGCTTTGATTAGAATTTTAGTTAAATTGATTACTTAATTGGTTTAATATTATGTAGATTTAAATTATAGATTAGACGCTGGAATGAATAAAGTGCGAGGGCCAAAGTGCAAATGAAGAAGAATTGAAGACTTGCGGAAAACGGGATCTATGTTGCGGCATCATTTGTTCCATGTTGGGACATGGAAACGAAATTAGTATACACAGTTAAGCATCCATGTCGCAACATCAAATATTCCATGTCACGACATGGAGATCTAGCGCATTTCAATATACTAGTAATGGCAGTCTTGTAATTTTTAGCAGCCAATTTCTAATCTTGGCTTGTGTAATACTCTACTATTTAAAGTACTAGATACATGTGATAGTACACATAGTTTAGGGTGTAGTTAGTAGTTTAGGTTAGATTAGAATAGAATAGCAAGCCTTGACTCTCAAGTTTCACTTTCTTAATACAAACTCTCTTTAATTCTCCTTTAGATCTAGCTTTTAATTTCTTGCAAGTTTAAATTTTGATTACATATTAGTAGTGGGTTAATCTTTAACTTTAATTACTCTTTACTTTCATTTCAAGTCTTTTTAAGAGTAATTAGGGTTCTTGTTAATTTATTTTTAATTCAAGTTTTCAATTACTTGCTTTAATTTTTAGTGGGCTTTCATAATTCAATACAAAAATCCAAAAATATTTATTTTAGAACTTAGTTTTCCCTAAAAAATCAATAGTTTCAATTAGTAAATAATGGTTGTGACTTTGTTCCTATACTCCTTTAATTACTTTCCTTAGTTAAATTAGAACTCTTTCCTTCCAATTTTAGTATAAAGTTAGTTTCTTTATTTTAGTGAGGTCAGTTTTATTTGCTTTCATTTAATTGCTTTCCATAGAATAGATTAGTTAGTAGATTAATTTAATAGATTATTGTCATTATTACTTGATTTGTTAGGAAAGCTAATCTAACTTTTGAACTTGAATATGCAATTTTATCGAGATTTTTGAGTAGTTAGATCTTTAATCCATTATTTGGACCACTTAACTATACAAAGACTTATAAAACTTGGTACTTGCCAACCAACAATCCTCGTGGAATGATCCGCTCATTCTATACTACTATTTGGCAATGTATACTTATGGGCGCAAGGGTTAAAGTTAAGAATTAGTGTGGTTTTATTACTTGACATTTTTGGATTGTTTTTATTCTACCCAAGGATCAACACCACGGTGACCAAATCCAAGAAGGAAAATCAATCACTGCGGCCCGAGAAGATTCCGGATCCCAGAAGAAATTTTTGCCACTTTGGGAATGGCTGCGGGAATATCAATTACCCTCGAATGTACACCTAAAACACATAGTAGATAGTGTAGAAGTTTTAGTAGTAGTTAGTCTAGATAAAGTAGCCTTGGAAGTATAACTTGGCCATATTTAGTAATATTTATAGCATTTACTCTTCTTCTCTAATTTTTAGCATTTTAATCCATAACGTTGGTCTCTATAATTAATGCAAGTTTAGAACTTTCTTCACAATAGTTTATACCCTTTCTCTTAGGTTTCATGCGGTATAATTATCTATTATTTTTATGTGTATTTACATTTCTTGCATGATGGCTAGTGTTTCATATTAATGTTATTTCTAGTTCTTATCTTAATAGTTGATATAGCTTACCTTTATATTTTTTATGTTTTGTATTTCTTTAAGCATGATGAGCAGCTAACTACTGGGGGATTGGGCTATAGTATGTAAACTTTGCTTATGTGTGGGTGATTGTAGGAGGGTAGAGTATAATAGTAAATGGTGGACATTAGAATTGTAGCAAATATTTTGCAATGTTGGTAAGAGGGAAAGGTACCACCTTTGAACCATTTTTTGTGAGATTAACACAACATGCGTGTTGAGTGTTAATTCTTAGACTATTTTGCTACATGATTAAGTTAATTAGAAGTTGGGCCAAGATGCTAATTTTCTTAATTATTTCCTTGAACTCCATAAGTGTAGTAGACTAGAACCATGAGTCGAGTCAAGAAATTGGTTCATAATCAGGAGGGAAATCTTGTTTGTACCCATTGAATGTCACCCCACTGGAAGACTTCACCTAGCAAAGGATTCATAGTCATAGCCCAATCCCTCTTTGTTTACTATTGTTAATCTATTTGATAATCTAGTTGTTTATTACTTGTTCGCTAGTTTAATTGTTATCTTAGTGTAATTTCAATTTGATTCAATTGTTTAGATAGTATTCGCATCCTAGGAATCCTAATAGTCATCAAACCCTCCTCATGGGATCGATAACATTGCCTCACTACTAGCTACAAATCTACCCCGTATATTTGCGGGAGTGAGGATTGTGGTTTAAGTGAAGTAAGGTAGTTTTATAACTTGAAAATGAGTGATGATGATTTATACAATTATACTAATACACATCAAGTTTTTGGCGCCGTTGCCGAAGAAAGGTAATTGGCGATATTAGGTGCAATAGGATTGTGCTAATCCAGACTTTTGTTTCTTTTAGTATTTATTTTTGTTTTAATAGTGTCTATCATTACTCTTGCATTTTGTTCTTTCTATTAAGAATTTGACTTGTCTTTGTTATGTTTCTTGTAGTGCATGGTCCCAAGTAAAGAGGTTATATTACCTCTTGACCTAAAACTTGAGAGGACATTGAGGAGATTCGCAAAGATAAGTGATTGTAATAACTACAAGAGGAATTCACAATGACAGATGATCCAAATAGACCAAAGATGGAGGATAAGAACACTAGACATAATGATCAAGAGCAAGTAGTAGGCAATAACGTTTCTGGAATAAGAGGAAATGGTAACGGAGGAAACATAATGAATGGTAATGGGTGACCACTTAGAGAATATGTCATGCCTAATTTTGATGCTGCAACATCGAGCATTGCAAGAATGCCCATCCAAGCCAAAAACTTTGAGATAAGACCGAGTTGATTCAAATGCTTCAAACTCATGCCATGTTTGGATGTGGTGTCAATGAGGATCGCTATACATATTTGATGAACTTTGAGGAGGTTTTAGATGCATTCAAAATCAATAGAGTTCATTTGGATCGCATAAGGATGAGGGCATTCCCCTTCTCCTTGAGGGGTCGAGCCAAGTATTGGTTGGAAAGCCAAAATCAAGAGATGTTCACCATGTGAAACGGGTTAGCTCAAGAGTTTCTATTACTTTCCCCCATCTCGAATGGCAAGGTTGAGGAATGATATAACCTTGTTCAAGTAAAATGCCGGTGAGGGCATAGGGGAGGCTTAATAAAGATTTAGAGAGCTAGTTTGGAAGTGCACAAGATCCACATCATGCCATTTCTTTATGGCTTCAAGTGCAAATGTTCTACAATGAGCTCTACTAAGAAACTAAATCTGTTGTGGATGCTTTGGCTGGAGGGTCATTGTCGTTTCAAATTTCAGAGGAGGCACAAAAAATATTCAATACCATGGCTTCTAATTACTACTGACATGGCCCGGCAACACAACAAGAAACTCAACTCTAATGTCCGAATCCATCTCATGGCCAAAGAGGAGTCCTATAACTTGATCACAGTGACACATTATTGGCCTAAAATAGCATGATAGCAAATATTATGGCCAACCTTACAAGGGCATTGGAGAACATAAGAAAGGTGAACAGTGTATCATTTCAACTACAAATATCCTTGTGTGTTTTTTTGTTCGGGTAATCACTCTAATGGATAATGTTCGAGTGATTCGATACTTTTGGGCAATGAGCAAGCAAATTATGTGAGAACCAACCCTTATTATCTAGAAACCCACCAACTACTATGGAAACACCAATGATAAGTATTCTTGGAAGTACCACCCTAATGTCTTATGGGGTGGTCAATCATCATCTCAAAATGTCAATCAAACTACTTACCACAATCAAGACTCTTTCTCTAGACTATATCAACCTCTACACCAAAGGCCATATCAATCTAACTTCAACATACCCAACCAATCTTCTGATACCAATCCAATTCCTCCAATCAAAATCAACCATCCTAGAACCAACCCATCCAAAGAGAACTAGAAGATGTTTATGCTCAATTAGCGGAGACTATGAGAGAACTTGAAGATCTTAGAAGAGAACATGAAACATTTTCTTGAAATCAATGAGCTTTCACATGGAATTTGGAGACTCAATTGGTGCAAGCAGCAAGGTAAGTGTCGGAGAAGCCTAGTGGTTCACTAGTAAGTGATACTCTCCCGAACTGAAGAGCTCAAAATCCAAGAGAGCAACACCCTTCGGGACATTGCAATGCCATAACCTTAAGAAGTAGGCGGGAATTGGTTGTTGAAAGTGAAAGAGAAGGTCGTTGAAGCATAAGTGAAAAAACCACAATCGGTGGTTGATGACATGCAAGTTGAGAAAGCCAATAAGAAGGGAAAACATCAACACGATGAAGTGAAGAGCCCAAGGAAAAAGAAATGCAGATTTGAAAGCTGGGAAGAATCATTGGAACCTAATCCTTCGGTGAAAGATCCCTTTCCACAACGGTTGATTGACCACAAGGTAAAAGAGAAGGAAGAACAATTTGCCAAATTCCTCAAAATGTTAAAAAAGCTCCAAGTCAATATACCGTTGATTGATAAACTCATTAAGATGTCGTATTATGAAAATTTTATAAAGGAAATCTTCTCCAAAATGGAAAGTGGGATAATGCAGAGACCCTTTGCCTAAGTGAGCAATGTAGTGTACTTATGCAATGTAAGTTGTCGCCCAAGTTGAAAGACTCGGGGAGCTTATCTATCTCGATGACCATTGTAGATCATACAATCAAGCGGGTGTTATGTGATTTGGGTATAAGCGAAAGATATAAACTTGATGCCTAAGGAGATCTATGACAAATTGGAGATCATACATGCTAAACCCACCAACATCACTTCCTAATTAATGGACAAGATGGTGAGGATACCGTATGACATAGTGGAGGATGTCTTGGTTCAATTGGGCGAATTAATATTCCTGGTGGATTACATGGTTCCAGACATTGAGTACGACAACGATATTCAATTAATCTTGGGGAGACCATTTTTGTCCATCTCACATGCCGTTATTAATGTCAATAAAGGAAAGTTGGATCTCTAAATTGAAAACAAAATTGTTGAATTTAATATTTGAATCATCTGAGAATATTTCTAATGTTAATGAATGTTATCTCATTAACTCAATTGTCCCTTGTGTTGATAAAAAATAGAAAGAAGCAACCATTGTTGGTGAAGGCACACATAAACAGGATGACCCATGCGAAAGGGCACCTAACATTGATGAAAATAAAGGTGGAATCAAAGCTCAGAATCAAAAATTCAAAGTTGGAGTAAATAAGGTTATGATGACAAAGGAAAAGCCATGTTGGTACTAGAGAGGCAATTCTATTTGGGATGGTCCATTCTCCATCATTGATATCCAACAGCTTGGGTATATCTACTTGCAAGACAAGGGTAGAAGATTTATAGTTAACAAGCACAAGTTATAGTTGTACCCTTGGAAACCAAAGGAGAAAAAGCGAGCAACCGTCCTTTTTGTTGATACCTAGGATTGCTTTATTGCCATAGTCAAGCTAATGACTATAAACAAGCATCTCTTGGGAGGCAATCCAAGCTTTTCTTTCATCTATTTATGCTGTTGTTTGATTTTTACATTATCTACTTAATTAGTTTTTGAGTAGGGTTAATCAGCAAAAACTTAGGTTTAATTTGGTTAATTGCTTCTTTTGAAGTGTTTTTATGGAATTTCTGTTGGAAATGACGTGTAAAATGTTGTTTTGATGATTGTAGTTGAATGGGAAGTCAATGGAGAAAGTTGGTGGAAAGATGAAAAAGATGGATGTTTACTTTGCCTAAATGCCAATCGCCACAGTGGCCAGAAAAAGTTGCTCAATGAAAGTTTAACTGTGGCCCCGTGACTATGGTGACCATCTTGAAGAAGGAAATATGAACATTATAGTGACGAGCAGACCAAAATTTAGAAAATTTTTCTAAGTGTTGGTGACCCCAGTGACCAACAAAATTTTGCCATTGGAAGTTTAACCATAATCCAGTCACTGTGGTGACGAGATGTCCAGGAGGAAAATTTTCTAAATACCAGTCACCATGGTGACCATTTTAAAGAAGGGAATATTGTAATTGCGGTGACAAGTTAAAGTTTTAGAAATCTAATTCTCCTTCATGAACTATAGTGACCAATTTCAAAAAGCAAAATGAGTCATCACTATACTGCTTTGCCCGAGTATAAAAGACTTTATCAACCAAAATTTTCAGCAAATGCCAATTCTTCTACTCTTCCAAGACTGAACCCTTTTTCTTTCTATTCTCACATGGAAATCTCCCAAGAACTTCACCAACAATTTCACTCCTAAATCATCCCAAACTCCAAAGTCCAACCTTCTACACTCCTTGGATGTGCGATTGCTCAAGGATTCTTCATGGGTGCCTTCTCAACCACAACTTCAATGGGTAAAATTGTTCCATTCATGCAATTTGGGTTGTAAGTGTTCTAAATTCCACAACGCTAATCCCATTTGAATTGTTGAGATCATCTTTTGAGATTATTGTTGAATTTTATTGATTGGAAGTACTTGTTGTTTGGACTGTTTTTAGGGACTTCTTTGAATTGTGTGATTTATTATCTTGTGATTATTTGGTTTTGTTGAGTTTTTTATAAGACTAAGGATATGGGTAAGGGAAAAATTGTAGCTATACCTTTAGTCAAAAAAGAAAAACAGGGTCGGTGGTCAGTCTATGGGGAGGGATGGTAATGGTAGTTATGATGACAATATTTCTGTGAGTGCTAGGGCTGCGAAGGTTTTTGCTAAACATGCTAAACATGGCATCATTCAAGAAAGAGGTTTTGATTTATAGAAAAGTTGGGGTGAGTTTGAAGGGTAGAGATTGAAATTCAACTTAAGGAGCGCAATTGGGATGTGTTTGATGCTAGAGTCCCATCTGGTTATGTAGACCTTCTGAAAGAGTTTCATTGCAACCTTAGTGGCATGCAAAATGACAAAGTGTATGTTAGGCGTAAATGGGTAGACTTGAGTGAAGAAAAGATCAATGCATTTTATAGTGTCTCAACTTTTCAGGGTAGTGGAGAAGAAGACTTGATGAATCCAAACCACAGGAGGCCCAATTACAGTAGAATCGTTGTGCATCTATATCTTGATAAACCAAACTATGTTATGAATGTTGTCCAAACAAAATATATGGGTTTTGATAGGAAATATCTTCAACTTCTACCGAAGATTTGATTTTACTTTATTTGTTGTTGGATTTTGGGAACTACGACCGTTAGTTTTATGCAAAGAAAAAAATCATGCTTAGGTTTTGCCATAATGGAGAGTCTGAGTATAAATTTGGGGAAGATCATCATTCAATTGGACTTTTAAAAAGAACTCACAATTAGGGAGGACTACTTTTTCTTTACCTAGCCTTGTTACTTAATTATACCTTGATGCAGGTTGTGACATCAATTCGGGCAAGGAGTAAGTACATAAAAAGATGTGCATTGATGGGACCTATGTGGAGAACATGGTCAAAGAGTTCAAGAGGCAATGATTGATGATAGAACTACCGGGTGCACCACCTCTACAATTGCCTCCACAAGCCTCTTTCATCAACATGCTTGGTGGGTACGTGTACAACACTCCTCAAGCGCGCGATGAACAAAATGACATGCACTCGTATTGGAATTATAGCTAGATGATCCTTCACAACAATCTGTCACTCATCGGTCAAGCACTCCAAACCACAACACTCGACTCATGGGTTTACCCAAGGCCTCAGTCACTATGATATTATGGGCCACCATACGGGCAACCTTTCTTCCAATCACAAGGTGAACAAGAAGCACTATAACAACATGATGTCATAGAAGGAAGAAGGGATCAACATTGAGATCAACTTTGAGGAGAGTCAAGGTGATTAGAATGCGAGATTCCACAAAGACTCAAGTGATGGCATGTATGAGATCTACAAGAAGACGAAGAGGACGATGATGATGAGGAGGAGGATGATTGTTCACTTGCCCTGGATCACCCTAATAAGCCCCTATACCTTTCATATTTTTATATGCTTTTCACCCCATTACCCCATTATCTTATTTTTCCCATATTTGAGAGATTGATGAGACACTTCTATTGCATTTCCTTTACTTCTTTCTTTTCGAATTGATGGATTTTAATTGTTTGTTTGAATTGCTAGTTTGGCTAGTTTAAAAGCTATGAAAAAATGTTGACTAAGGGTTTAGTTTTTGTGACTGGTTGCTTTGATTATGACCACTTAGCCTTAGTAGTATTTTTGATAGAAAGGATAATTGTTGGGTCAATTTGGCACAGTCACCTTTATCTTAAGTTGGATATTTTAGTTTGGTTGTTTTGTTGATGAATCTTTGGGCTGTTTTGGCAAGATTGCTTTTCAAATGCTTATCTATGTGCTTTTGTTGATATTGTCTTTATTTTACTTCTTTTGCTAAACAGTGAGGAGATGGATGACTTGTAATCATTAAGTAAATAATGTGAACAGTGTGGTGGTATTTGTTGTTATGTTTTAGGATTGTGTTTTATGGCTTCTTTGCTTTTAGGAGAAGTTGAATTGGATGTTGAACTTAGGTAACACTTCCTATGAAAAATGGGATTTAACCCTTGAAACTCAATTATGCTTTCAACCACTTCATAAAAATGTTTTTCTCAACTAGTTTTAACCTCAAACTTCACTTTTTCCGTAAGTATTTTTCTAATACCAAGTTCAATGGATTGTTGATATGGTTTAACCATTTTAAAGCTTTCAGGAAATGGGTTTAAATATAGAAAGAAATGAATTAAGTATCATTGGTCATATTGCATGAATTGCATTTTCCGGTACTGTGTAGGTTTGTTAAGTACCAGTTTGGCTTGGTACATTGGTTGGGATAGTATGAATCCCCCATTTAAACAAATAACCAGATTTTGTAAATGATCTAGGCAATTCTTGGACCGTTTGAACCAAATAGCCTACCTTAAGACAAATAAATCCCTAGTATCCCCCTTTGATTTTTAAAGCCTAATTTCCTTATCAATAACATGATTTAGCCATTCCACTTTATTTACTTATTACATCTTCATCCCATCACCTTAGTCATTGTAGAAGTTATCTTAGATCCTCAATGCGATAGTTAGAGTTTATATGATGAATTGGAGAAAGTTTTGTGTAAGTTACTTGGGAGTTGAAATTAAATATTCAATATGATTTAGATTCACCTTTTGTAATTGGTTGATGTATGGTTTTATTAATTTTCTATAATTTTTGAATTATTTACAAAAAAAAAACTTTTTTTTCCCGCCGACTTTGTATATATCAATAAAATAAAGGAGGTTCAAAATACCTTCTTGAGATAGTTTAATTGGAATTGAGATATGGGTGTTTAATAGGAAATTATGACTTCAAGTGTGGATTAGTTGATTAATATTGATTTTTGGAATTTTTGTGCACAGGATAGTAGTTCAAGGTTTGTTTTGAAATAACTAAGATGATTTCAGTCACTTATATCCATATTTTTTCTACCCTATTACCTTAACCTATATTACAAGTTTTAAAAGTTCTAAATGATTCTTAATCTGGTCTATTAGATATTTGAGACTCAGGGATGAAGCGTTGATTCAATTTATACTCTTTGTTAAAATTTGCAGTGTCCACAAATATCCTTGCATGTTCATTTGCATGTTCTGCGCTTCCTAAAATAAGTCTTAAGGATCTTTCTATACTTGAAGTAAATTTTTGAGGAAATTGACTTGTTTACTCTAGATCAACTTGCATTTGATTTGGCATTCTATAAACACTTCATTGTCAAAGTAATGTTTTCAACTTAAACTAGTGTGTACTTTCCTAAATGTGGAAGTGGATGAAACTATTGAGTTTGTTGTGTTATAAAAAAACCTCATATTCATATGTGCTAAGTGTTCTAGAGTTCAATTATTTTCAATTTCACTTATTTTTCCTTTGTGGTGTTTTTAGTTTTTTTTTTTCTTTTCTTGTTTTGCTCGGACTAGCAAAAAACTAGGTTTGGATGTATGATAAATCTAGTGAATAGAGTTATTTAATTTCTAAAACTCATGAAATTTTGATAATGTGCATCCCGGATTATGTGCTTTGATATGTTTTTATACATATTTGATGTCTAGTAGTAGTTTTAGTAGTTTTAGAGTAATATTAGGAATTTTGGTAATGATTATGCACTAATTGAAGGTTAAATGGTATTTATTTATTTATTTTTTGGTGCATTTATAGTTAGTAATTCTTGGTATATTTGTTGAGATTATAACAATTTAAGCAGCAACTTGAAGGATTGAAGAAATCAAGAACCAAAGATGCAATTAGAAGAATATTGAAGATCAAAGTCCAAGGCTACTAGAGCTTCAACACCGCGGTGACGACAATTCTAAAGAAGAAATCTCATTACCATAGTGACCAAGTCATTCAAGACTTCAAATGTCCAACACCACGGTTACGGGTTGCACAACACAGTATTCACCACCGTGGTTACTAACTGATTGAAGATCACCGAGTACCTTGAAGAAATCCATCACGACCACAATGAAGATTCCAACCAGAAGGAATTGTGGTCACTTTTAGAATGGTTGCAGGAATATCAAATTATCTCAGAATGTACACCTAAAATTGGGGGTGTTCATTATTTAGTTTAATCGAGAATAAACTGAATGAGCCAAACTAGTTTAATTTTTGACTTTCGAATAATCAATTATATGATTTGGATTTGGTTATTGAAAATCAATAAGTGAATAACTGAATTTTAGTTTTATTGGTTTTATTTTTAGTTTTTAGTAGCCTAATTCTATTTTCCAATCATATATTCAACAAATTAGTATTGTTTCTTTGCTATTTTTAGTTTCTAGTCTTAGTTTTAGTAGTTTTAGTTGTTTTTGTTTATTAATTTGATTACTTTTGTATTTAAGTTTATACTTAATTTTTGAATTAACTAGTGAATTTTAGTTAATCAGATAAATTAAAAAAAAAAGAAGCTTTGGTTAACCAATCAATTGAAGAAAGGTTTGGTTTAGACAATTTTAATTTTCATGCATCGAAAACTGAAAAATAAAAGTTTTTAACCGAATTATCGAAAAACTGGCAGATGAACACCCTACCTAAAATATATAGTAGATAGTGTAGAAATTTTAGTAGTAGTTAGTCTAGATAAGGTAGCCTTAAAAGTAGAAGAAACTTACCATATTTAGTAATATTTGTAGTGTTTACTCTTCTTCTCCAATTTTTAGCATTTTAATCCTTAAAATTACTCTCTTTAATAAATGCAAGATTAAAACTTTCTTCACAATAGTTGCTAGCCTTGCTCTTTGCATTCTTGGTACAATTATCTATCATTTTTATGATTATTTACAATTCTTGCATGATGACTAGCATGTTTGATATTAATGTTATTTTTAATTGTTACCTTAGTAGTTTCTATAGTTTGCCTCTATATTTTTATGGTTTGTACTTCCTTAAGTATGAATAGCTAAATTACGAGGGGGTTAGACTATAATATGTGAACTTTGCTTATGTGTAGGTGATTATAGGTTGATAGACTAGTAAATGATGGAAATTAAAGTTGAGGTAAATATTTTGCGAAGTTAATGAGAGGGAAAGGTTCCTCCTTTGAGCCATTTTTTTTTGTAAGGTCAACATAACATATGAGCGTTGAGTGTTAATTCTTATACTACTTTACTACATAATTAAATTGATTAGTAGTCGAGTCAAGATGCTAATTTCGTTGATTATTTTCTTGAACTCCATGAGTATAATAGACTAGAACCATGAGTCGGGCCAAGAAATTATTTTATAATTTGAAGGAAAATCTCATTTGTACAAATTGAATGTCATCCCACTAGAAGAGTTCACCTGTTAAAGGAATAATAGTCGTAACCCAATCACCTCTTTGTTTACTATTGTTAATCTATTTGATAATTTAGTTATACTTTATTTTTTCTTCTGAATTTTTTCATTCATGTCGTTGCATTTGTCATACCAACACAAATTTATAATGCAAATACCTAAGAATTACTGTCAATTGTTTATTTTGTTTTCTATTTATTAATATTTTAAATATTTAAACTTTATAATAAAAAATTTATATGGGCATTCCACGGATAATATGCTATTGTGTCGAAAAAATAAAAAGAAGTTGATATTGTCCTCCTTTGTTCCATATCGGCAATCTGACCTTACTATTTTTTTGTTTTGGACCAAAAATGTCCCTCAATTATTATATGACTTTTTATTATTTTTTTAAGTGGATTTTGGTGAAGAGGGGTACACTGCCTTCTTCTCATCATCCTCCGTGGCTTAAATGCTTCACTCATTTCCATATTCCACGAGAGCCATCTTTCAAATTGATTCCCACTCCCTTTTAATAGCGATTGCATGCCTTAACCTCCATATATTCAGTTACTTCTCAACATTTCCCAACGTGATCAAATTCGGTGTTCTCTATCACAATCCTCTTGAAATGATGCATACAAAGAGAATTTTGCATGTGTATGTATGTTGACTTTTCTGGTTACAAAGTAAGAAGTAAATTTTGAGAAAAGAAGAGGAAGGAAAGAAGGATAGCAAGTGAGAAAGTAAAGCAATGGAATAAAAAGAATGAAGCACCTTTTTTTTTTTTTTTTTTTTTTTTTTGACGATTCACATTTGAGTGTTGAGGAGAGGAAGGGAAGCAGGGAAAGGAGGGGACTGAGGAAGGCTTTGGTAGTTTGGGTGTAAGAGTAGTGTAGACAACAATATCTCATTTCATATTGAATGGGTGAAGTGTGTGTCTCTCTACACACACTCTCTCTATATTTATATAGGGAAATTCTGCAATTCCTTTTAAGAAATCATTGCCTTGTGCTTTAAATGCTTATACAGTACAACACCATGTGTTTAAAAAACTTGTACTGTACAAACTTTTAAAACCAAGGAAGATGATTCCCTAAAAGAGACTGTAGAATTCCCCATTTATATATTTATATATAAAGTGCAATTCTAGTAAAAAAAAGAGGTTTCAATATCAACTTCCTAACAAGTCTTTGAAAAATACCTCCATGTGTCAATTCACTTTGTCGATCATGTATTTAAATATTTTAATTGGATAATCTATATTTTTGTATTTTATGGGTTTTGAATGTTTGAAATATACAAACCTAATATTGCTCATAGGGGAAGTAGAAATTAAGCTTTATTTATCAACTTTTTTTTTTTTTAAATAGCTAATACTTATTAATAAAGTGACATTTTTTAAAACAACGAAATAGTTATTAAGAATATAATAGTGTATAACCGAAAATCTCTCTAACATCTGATTAATGAAAGATAAAAGAAAGTGGTGCATAACCATCAATCAGAATCCTTTTTGGTGGGAATTAGTTCATTAGTCTCGTTTATTACAACCGTTAAACCCTTATTTTTAGGTACCATTTATGTTGGGATAACCATTACACCTACCATCCAAAACAAAGTAAATAGTATCCATATCTAGTAATTCAACCACTTCTTTCCTTACCATTTCTTTCAATGTAGGATTTAACCTACTTTGATCGAGGTTGTGCTACAAATTTGGAATCATCAAAGATTTTGTGCATGCAAAATCTGCGACTAATTCCTTTTATGCCATTCAAAGATCAAGCAATAATACTTTCTTATGTTCTATAAGCACCCTAATTAACTTCTCTACTTCAACACTAGATAAATAAGCACTTATGATCACGGCAAAAGTAGAGTACTCATAACTCAAATGGGAATATAAGGATTTAACTTCTATTTAGGGTGAGTCATTGGGTTGACTTTCCCCTTTACGTATTTCCTTCTTCTCAGATGGAATTTGGAGGGGTGGATTACCTTCTATTGGTGAATGCACTCTTGCTTTTTTTCATCTTCTTCCTCCATGTCTATAGGATCAACAAGTATACTTTCCAATTGTCACTTAATTGCTGCTTTCTTAGGAACAATTGAGATATAAGAGAATTAATTAACCTAAGCAGGCATTTGTTTCATCATCTCTACCCATAGGAACTACGAAATCGCCCCGAGACGTCTTTGACAATCAAGGGTCACAGACCAATCATAAAACCCTATTCAATAAGTGAAAACTGTTAAAAAATATGGGTTTTCATCTTAAAACCAATTGGTGATAAGTGGAGTAGCCCATGAATTTATTAATTAGCTCAGGATTTTTTTAGCTAGTCTATGTAGGATTTATATTTTTAATACTTTTAACACCCCTCTCACACGTGACTTGGATTGGATAGGGAACCCTGTTACACGTGGGGTTTGAATCTTTTTAGCCATATCTTGGGGTTTGAATCTTTTTTCGGTGGTCTTCTTCCAATACCCAATTAGCATTCTAACCCTTTGTAGGCTCTGTTTTCTCAAAATCCTTTGAGGTACTATTTCTTTGTAATTTTTTGTATCCTAATACTCTAGTTTTCTTCATTATTGTTAATATCATTGCTTCCTATAGTTCTACAGTCTGATCATATATCTCCTCACACTCCAGATAATCTCCATCTGGCCATCAAACAGGTACTCTCTAAACTCCTTCCATCTTATGGTAATGCAAATTTTGTTATAGCAAGTTCTAGTTGGTATCTTGATTCTGCACGTTTCAATCACATGACATCAAACTCTACTATTTTTTCCCAAACAACCCTCAAACGCACCATATATTCAAACAGTTGATGAATCTCTCATGTCTGTTAACCACATGGGCATTGTATCTACATCTTCTCTCTCTACCAGAATCCTTTCATGTTCTAAAAATGACTTTAAATCTTGATTCTATTGGGCAATTAGTTGAACTTGGCATTGATGTTTTTTTCTCTATTACTGGTTCTCGCTTACAAGACCGTCAGACTGGACAACTCCTCGGAACGGATTGTAAAGTTGGGTGTCTTTTTGAGTTAATCGACCTCAAACTTCCATCATCTTCTCAGGTGCAATATGTCACTTTTATATCTCATATTCCTTCTTTAAGTCTCTGGCACTCCCGGTCTAGGTCATGCCTCTTTAGGTCGTGTTAAATCATTAGTTTGCAGTGGTCAATTAGGATCTGTGCAAAATGAGTTGGTTGATTGTGTATCTTGTAAACTTGCTAAAAATCATGCCCTTCCATTTCCTATCAGTGAGTCTGTATCAACTGCACCAATTGATTTAGTACACTCAGATATGTGGGGGTCCTTCTCCAACACCTACTATAGGTGGTTCTAAATATTTTATCATCTTTGTAGATGATTTTACTCGATTTACGTGAATATTTCTCATGAAAAATAAATCTGAATTACCTCAAATTTATCGCAATTTTGCTATAATGGTAAAAACTCAGTTTTCATGCCTTATCAAAATTTTTTGACACTGAGAATGCCATGTAATACAAAGAAACATCTATTCTTAATTTTCTTCGCCAAGATGGCACCATTTTTCATCGTTCATGTCCAAGTACTTCCCAACGAAATGGTCGTGCTGAGCGTAAACACCGACACATTCTTGATACAACTCGTGCTGTCTTACTTTCTTCTTCTTGCCTAGAGCGTTTTTGGGGTGATGAAACCCTTTGTGTTGTCTATACTATCAATAGAATTCGCTCTCCTATTACCAACAACCAGTCTCCCTATGAATGTTTATATGGCTTCACTCCAAACTATAAGAATCTAAGAGTCTTTGGTTGTGCTTGTTTTGTTCTTCTCCAATCCCATAAGTATACTAAATTAGAACCTCAAGCTAGGTTATGTTGTTTTATTGGCTATGGTATTGAGCATAATGGTTATCGTTATTGGGATCCCCAATCTAAATGATTACAAATTTTTCGTCATGTTATCTTCTGTGAAAACAAGATGTTCTTTTCAATGTCCAATTTAATCTATCACCGTCCTCCTCACTACCCCTGTTTACCTCTCCTATACTAGATCTTTTTTCAAATACTGTCCCTGTAACAGATTTTCCAAACTCAGTTCATGAGGTATCCACCTCTGACGACTACCATCTCACGTCTTCCGAGAATCAACGTCCAGTTGACGGCCACACATCTTACTAACACATGCACTCCTCTTGAGTCATCCATTCTTCCTGAGTCCTCTATTGCATCACCTCTGCCTCCTCGTCGATTTACTAGGGTAAGGGAACACTCTACTCGTCTTCGTGATTTTCATTATTTTTCCACTGTTCTTTCCTTTCATGAGCCTACATCCTACAAAGAAACTTGTCTTAATCCTTTATGGCAACAAATTATGTCTGATGAGTTGCAGGCCCTTGAAAAAACTCACACATGGGACTTGGTTGATCTTCCTCCAAATAAATCTCTTGTTGGTTGCAAGTGGGTGTACAAAATTAAAACCCGCTCAGATAGTAGTTTGGATCGTTATAAAGCCCGTCTTGTTGCTAAGGGTTTTACGCAAGAATATGGTGTTGACTATGAGGAAACTTTTGCACCCGTTGCTCAGCTTACCTCTGTTAAAAGTTTACTTGCCGTTGCTGCTATACGACATTGGGAATTATTTCAAATTGATGTGAAGAATGCTTTTCTCAATAGAGATATTTCAGAAAAAATGTTATATGCAGCCACTACCAGGATATACTAGCGATTCTGGAAAGGTTTATAAATTTCGTAAGGCTCTCTATGGTCTCAAACAGGCTCCAAGATCCTGGTTCTCTAAATTCAGTTACACAGTTGAATAGTTTGGTTTCAAATCTAGTTCTTATGATTCTGCTCTATTTGTTCGTCGTTCTGATCAGGGTATCATTCTTTTGCTTTTATATGTTGATGATATAACCATCACAGGAGATGATCTAACTAGTGTTTCTGAACTCAAGCAGTATTTGAATTGTCATTTCGAGATGAAAGATCTTGATTTTCTTAATTACTTCCTAGGTCTCGAAGTATCTTTTACATCTGATGGTTACTATCTTACACAGGCCAAGTATGGATCTGATCTTCTTTCTCGTGGTGGGTTAACTGATAGTAAGACTGCATCTACCCCTATTGAGGCCAATACTCATCTCACTCCTAGTGATAGTTCACTTCTTCCTAATCCAATCCTTTATCGACAGTTGGTTGGTTGCTTGGTATATATCTTACTGTTATTCGTCCAGATATTGCTTATGCTGTTCATATCGTCAGTTAGTTTTTGACTAGTCGATGTGGGATTTATATTTTTAATACTTTTAACAAAAACATTAACTATCCGCTTTCAAACTGTGCAGTAATCATAAAGAAAGTGTAATTCATACAGAGACATTAAATACTACAACTTTGTATTGTACACGAAATTCCAGCTTCCTTTGTGCAATTAACATCAGTCATATCTCGCCTGATTGGTTGGCATGATCGTCCAAGGATCAAGGAAATATTGGCATCTTCTTCCTTGTCTAATACCACAAAGTCAATTAGGAATATCAATTAAATTACTTTCACTAGCGCATCTTCAACCATGTCATATGGATGCTTGATTGATCTATCGGCCAACTGAAGGCTCACTATTGTTGGCTTTGCTCTTTTAATCTCCAACCTCTCATAGATGGACAATGGTATGAGGTTGATGCATATTTCAAGATCATAAAGGGCCTTCTCAATGTTTGTGTAATTCCGAATGCTGCATGGAATGGTGAACTTCCAACTAAGTACAATTTTTTTGCTAAAACTACAGAAGATATAGTATAATTTGATGCATCTTTCCTCGTGGCACAAGTTGCCTGATAATCATTATTAAAATCTTACAAATTTTATCCCAAAAAAATTAACTGATTAACTAACACTGCTAATTGCTGAATTTGGGCTCTTTACCTTTAAATGATAGTGTTTTTTTTTTTTAATTTTTCTTTTTAGTAACAAAAGGTTATATAATGGATGTAGGATATATTTTTCATTTTATTATTGAATCAGTATGCGCCCTTCAACTACTCGGTGGGTTCTTTTTGGGCTTTTTTCAGTAACTATATGTTTTATTACCTATAAATATGTAATCCCTGGAGTCTAAAAATCACTTTCAACTTTCAAGTTTCTTTCTTCTTCCTGTCCAAACCTTATATCATATATTGAGTCCAAATTCTTTCAGGAGCAATTAAGAAATTAAGAGTTGTTTTATGGTTTTCTATTTGAATGTATATTAGATGATTTTAGTATGGTTCATTGTATCTAGATAACAGGATGTAATCATTGTTATTTGTACTAGGGTAGCAGTAGAAATCTATTATAAAGAAAGTATCTATCGTAACGTACCTTGAACGGATTTTGTTTTTAGTTACAAACTTCTTTACTCTATTATTATTAACTAGTAAGTTACATTTTTGTTGTTGTGTGTTTTTCTTATTATTTTATCCTTTGTTTTCCTAACGCCTATACCCCGATTGTTAAATAATGTGTATATAAACTCTTTACACAAGTATGCACAAATTTGTTTTTGTCATGAAGAATCCATACTTCTAATGAGAAGTCAGGGATCAACACGTGATTTTTCACAGATGGGAAAATGGTTAAATACAGCCTCACATTTGGAAAAAAAAATATTTTTTTCGTTTTTCACACTTAAATGATACAAATTTTTCTCTTAAATTTTCAAAGCGTACTAATTTAGTAATTACATTTAAGAAAAGACAAATCTTTTTTCATCTATCACATTTAAAAAGATACAAATTCGTACTTCAAAATTTCAAAATATATCAATCTTGTCTAATATCAAATTTCAATCAAATTTATGGCTAATAATCTTTAAAAATTTAATTTTTTGTCTAAGATTGATCGAAATAACTTACTCACATTCTAAGAAACATGCTTCTGTTATTTAAGTGCATAATTAAATATTTGAAGTTTGAAAGTAAGATTTTTTTTTAGTCAATGAATTTGTCGTTTTTTTTGTTAATTCGTTTACTTAATTAGGTTTTTTAAAATGTCTACACAGTTTAATATAGATATATAATTTTGATTTTGATAAGAATTCACACACGAAAGGGGGGTTGACCACCTTTCTAACGAAGCTATGATGTCTTTATTTTTTTTGGTAACAATAACTTTACGCATAAAAAGTATACAAATTTAATTCATATTGAGACGAAATTGGTACATTTTTTTTTTTTAAAAACAAAAGTATCAAAATTTAATTTTATATTGTGGACAAAATTGGTACGTTCTAAAAATGTCAGGGACAAATTTACATTGTTTAAAATGTGAGGAATGATTTTTTTTTTTTAAATAAATAAATATTTGGGATGTTTTCAACCATTTTCCCTCCATAGATTTGACCTAAAACTACTACTAATTTAATCTTCAAAAAACTAGGCCATACTATTTCAAAAAGAAAAAGAATAAAGATTTGCATTATTTTTGTTTGAAGAAAGGCTAAAATACATAATAAGAAATATTTTATGGTTGCTATTACTAAAATTAAATTATCTCGATATAAACAACCTTAATAGTTTATCACATTTTACGTTTATACTTTTTTAGTTCCTGCACTCAAAATGATGCATTTAAGTTCCTTACAAATTTAAAACACACTATTTTGGTTCTTCGACACAATAATGAGAATATTTTGGCCTGAAATACTTGCATGCATATCGCATGTTACATTTGTCATAGGTAAAATTTGTAACACACAAATTCTAAGTACTAAATGACACCACATCTAAAACCTTCACCCCCATTGCTACCCAAAATTCTCATCTACCATCACCTTTCCTATTCCTTTCCCTTGCCACTTCTCCTTCACCATCCCAACTCCCAACCCTTTTGTTTTAAAAAACAATTTCGCGTTTAAAGTTATGCATTGCCAATTTTGCCTTTAAAAAATGTTGCATGTGATACGAATTTGACTATTTTAAATCAAAATATATCCATAATTATGTGAAAAGACCAAAATGATACGTTTAGAATTTGTGAGGACTAAAATGTATTATTTTGAATGTAAAAGATTAAATAAGTACAAATATGAAATATAAGAGATTATTCTCCAAAGTTTTCGATTCTAAAGGAAAAAAAAAAACACGCAAGGAGTTTTAAGTATACTAAATGAAATTCAAAATTTGTATTCCTAATTCTAGTAGTCTATATTTAAAATTGAATACTGACTTGGAGGATCATATACATTAATTACTTACTAGTAAGAAAAGACACCCTATGAGTTACCCAAAAAGCTTTGTAATCAAAATTTCGGAAAAAAAGAAAAAAAGAAGGCTAGTGCACAAAATTAAAAAAATAAGAGTGGAGACTCTCAAGAGTGAAAGGTAGAGAGAGAGTTATGGGAAAAGAATTATGGAAAGTTAATGAAATGATAATAAAGGAAGTGGAAATGGTAATTTAACAATAATAAAATAACGGATGCCAAAATCTACCAAAATCTTCCCTCATACTTTATATATAATATAAATATTCTCTTATAATCCTTATTTTGGTTCATCATTAACTCTTTAGAGAGTTGTACATAAAATGGGAGGCATAAACGTATTAATTCATGATTAATAGGCTGTGTTCTCTCATAAAGTATTGGCAATTCACCCTTAGCTAGTGCCCGTAATGGGAAAAGCCTTGTAATGACCGAATTCACAACTCCGTATGTGGATAATCAAATTTCTCTAAATACAATCCTTAATCAAGTTACAATTTTTTTTTTTTTAAAAAAAAAAGCCAAACTAATACTGTTAGACAAAAAGCGGAGACATCCAGTAACATAATCCTTCAATGCAAACGGAGGATTATCTTTTAGAGGGAGATAAAATAAGAAGGTTATATTGCTAGTCAAATCCAAAGGGGTTAACCTTTTATGTACTATTGGTGTGAAAATTTTTATATTATTGAGTGTGGATGCGTGTCACATTTGTAAAATTGATATTTGACATTCAAATAATGCAAACATTACATCTAAACCCGATGGTATAGAAAATTTTCTACATTGACAATACATAAAAGATTAATCCATATAAAACTATACTAATACATTAAGATTTCCAGTGCATAAAAACAAGCATGATAATCCATTATGTGTACGTGCACTAAACAAATATAGATTATTGTTGATGCTAGAATTTGTTGTGCATTTATATAAAGTATTGTCCGTTTTAGCCAGAATCTCACGATTTTGTCCTTGAAAAGGTGCTTCACATGGGAAGAGTGGCCCCCCTACCTTATAAGTTAAACTCTTTCTTAGCTATCAACTAATGTAGGCTCTTTGACCCCTCTAACACCTTATATTACCACAAGCCCCCCAACTAAGGAAGAGCTTTGTGTATGGTCCGAAGGTCTTATAGACGTCGCCATTATGTTGATGCTAGAATTTGTCGTACTCTCATACGAAGAATTGTCAGCTTTGCCCGGAACCTCACAATTTTGCCATTGAAAAGGCGCTTCATATGGGGAGGGTGGCCTCCTATCTTATAAGTTAGACTCTTCCGTAGTTGGGAGGCTTGTGGTGATGTAAGGTGGAGGGGTCAAAAATCCCACATTGATTGATAGCTAAAAAAGAGTCTAGTTTACAAGGTAAGAAGCCACCCTTCCATGTGAGGCATCATTTAAAAGGAAAATCGTGAAACTCTGGCCAAAGCAGACAATATTTCACATAAACGCACGACAAATTCTAGCATCAACATAATAGCGCCGTCTATGGGACCTTTAGACCGTACACAAGACTCTCCCTTAATTGGGGAGTTTGTGGTGATGTAAGGTGGAGGGATCAAAAATCTCATATTGTTAATAGTTAAGGAAAGAATCTAGTTTATAAGGAAAAAGGCCACTCTACCCATGTGAAGTATCTTTTCAAGGGAAAAACCGTGAGGTTCTGACCAAAATGGACAATACCTCACATGAATACATAGCAAATTCTAGTATCAACAATTCTAGACCTAGAATAAGAGTAGCGGACCAAAAGATGGCTAGGTTGCTGGCCACAAACAAAAAGGTAATGGGAGACAGAATTGTGTAAAACTTGATTACTTAAATAAACTCCAGTGACAAAGATACAAAGCAGTGAGATCATAGAGGGACACAATGTATTATGGCAGGAAATACAAAGTTTCAGTGACAGAGAGAAACCATATTAGAGAAGCAAAAGGCAGAGTAAAGGAACACGGCACACTTCATCATTTGACTAGGGTCTTCACTATGGACTTGACATTAAGCTTTTTCAAATCCATAAGATTGCCCACATCCAACAAAAATAAGAGGTGCCCCAGAAATATAGACCATTGAAAGTGCAGCTCCCACCTACACATTATGCTGAATGACAAATAAATAAATGAAACATCAAGTGCCAGAAGGACAATCAGAAACAAACAAACAAATCAAACCTTAATCTCACTAAATAGTCGGTTACATGAATCCTACTTTGTTATTGCACTCTGTCATGGACCAAAAATACAAATTAACATGGTAGCAAGACTTTATACCTTATCATCAATAGTATCAAACTTGGTAAGTAAAATTCCATCTATCAATCGGGGATTTGGAGATGGTGAAAGGTCCGCAAGTTTCTGCAGATCAATACAATTAATCAACTGTAATTCTCTGCACAAATTTACTCATAGATCTTTCATTTTATATCCAGAAAAAGGATTCCATTTCGTAAATAGAAAAGACAAACCTGATTGAACTTTGACAATTGATCTACAACATCATTCCCAACTAGTGCCTCACCAACAAACAATACCGGATCAGGATTATTAACATAAATAAGCTTTGAGAGGCTCGCATCAATGGCTCATTATCCTGTAAAAACATGAAAGATGTATCCATTACTGAAACAGTAGTTCTACCCATCTTATTACTATTTTTCATCTCTCCTAAAGAGGAAAGGTGGTGAGCCTGAGAAAGATATTTGCTTCACACGCACACAAAGCACCCACCCACTCCTAGCAACCACCCAAGCATACAAAATACATAAACTGGAAGCAGCAGCGCCATGATGGAAAAATTTAGAGGTCACAGCACTCATCCACAAAATAGCAGATACTGGGATGTAATTAAAAAACGCCTACGCAGCTACATGCCCAACTTTACATTGTC
The DNA here is from genome assembly GCA_025175665.1 of Cinchona pubescens. Classification (NCBI taxonomy): domain Eukaryota; kingdom Viridiplantae; phylum Streptophyta; class Magnoliopsida; order Gentianales; family Rubiaceae; genus Cinchona; species Cinchona pubescens. The sequence continues at coordinate 4,136,128 of JANKKI010000053.1, forward strand.
TCTCTTTCTTTAGCTCATTCTTTTTTACTGCTACAGTTTTAAACAAGTACGATGTAGATGTTATCTAGTAACGGGAAACCAATATCAATTACCATGAAGATCAAATAACCTGTTTCCTGGTAAAGAAATCAGTTAAGAGCTGCCATTCGCCCAATTAAGCATTGTACTTCCTTCACAGTTCGGGGTGATTTTATATCGATAATGGCTTGTATTTTCTTCGGGTTGCATTTCGATTCCTCTTTCCGAGATCATAAAGTCGAGAAATTTCCCCGAGGGAACTCCGAAGGTACATTTTAATGGATTTAACCAAAGATTAACTGATATCATTATGGTAAACACTTATCGGAGATCTGAGAGAGTATCCCATAAGTTCGGCTCTTTATGACCATGTCATCAACATAAACCTCTATGTTCTGTTCGATCTGATTTTTGAAAAGTTTGTTAACCAATCTTTGGTATGTGGCTCCCGCATTTTTTAAACCAACAGGCATAGTTTGATAGCAATAAGTGCATTTGGCAGTAATGAAAGTTGTTTTTTCTTCATCCTCTTTACTAAGGAATATTTGGTGATATCCTTTGTATGCATCTAGGAAATGTTCTATTTTAAATCCCAGTAGTGAATGTATTACTATATCAATTTGAGGCAAATGATAACTGTCCTTAGGACAAGCTTTATTTAAATTCGTGTAATCAATATAGATTTGCCAGTTTGTGTTTGGCTTTGGTAATAATACAGGAGTTTGACAGCCAGGTTGGGTAAAACACTTTCCTAAAGATCCGAGCTACTAGCAGCTTGTCAACCTCACTCTCGATAACTTGACTTTGTTCCAGCCCAAAAAGCCTTTTCTTTTGTCGTACGGGTTTATGAGAGGGGTCAATCCCAAGCCCATACTCGATGACCTCTTGGGGGATTCCTGTGATGTTCTCGGGGGACCAAGTGAAAAGGTCTTTATACTCATACAAAAGACTTAGCAGATCTTCTTCGAAGTCATGTGGTATATTAGAATACACTCTCAGCCTTCTTTTGGGGAATTCTGGATCAAAAGAGACTTCTTCGATTGCAAACTCTTCCTTTTGATTGTCGGTGGAATCAGAGATCTAGGAATGCTCTTTTTTTAGGTTTGGGTTTGTTCGGCCAACTTGGGCCAAATGGAGGGAGTTGCTCAGTTGGTCTTACCGTTTTGTTCCATCGGAGGGACATCATATAGCATTCTTTGGCTTCTCACTGATCACCCCATACCTATCCTGATTAATCGTTCCATCTCGGAGAGCGAATTTGATGTCGAGATGATAAACGGACGGTAGGATAATGAATGTGTATAAAGAAGGTCGGCCGAGTATCATGTTATAAGCCGAACTCTTTTTGACCAATGTAAAGTTAATCATTTCAGTTCGGGAACACTGTGCCTCTCCCAGGGTCAAAGGTAATGTGACTGATCCCTCTGCCTCAATGGTGTCTCCAATAAATCCATTTAGAGGTATCTTGTTGGGTCAAATCTAAACGGGACCCATCTCCATTCTTTCCCAAGCATGCCAATAGATAACATCTATTGAGCTTCCGCTATCAATGAATACCCTATGGACTCAGAAGTCGCCGACTTTAACATGAATAACTATCGGTCTGCATGCGGTACCTGATCTGGAATAGGGTCATCCTCGGTGAAGCAGATATTTAGGCTGTATCTCGGTCTTAGTGAGGTTCTTTTTCCCCAACGTTGACCTTGGGCGTATCTCTTCCTGGAATTAGAAGAGTCACCACCGGTTATTTCAGTCTATCGATTGTGGCAAGGACTCCAGCAACATCATCGTTGTTTTGCGGAGGTCTTCAGTGAGTGTTGTTCTGGATATTCTGGGATTGATAATTTCACCGTGAAGGCCCTTCGCCGATAATGGATCTTTTATCGTTACAGCGGAATTGTTAAGTGGCTCTGAGAATGTATTCCTGCAAGTGGCCACTTTTGATTGCCCTCTCAATTTCAATCTTGAGATCTTTGCACTCCTCGGTGTCATGGCCATAGTCGTCATGATGAGCACAATATTTAGAACGATCTTTTCGATGAAATTGAGATCGGATAGGTGCAAGAGGTGCTATGATCCCTGTGTGTCGGACTTGATATAAAATCTCCTTCCTAGGCAATTTTGAGAGGAGTGAAATCCTCATCTAGAAGGACTGTAGTTCGCCGATAGGATGGAATTTCAGATATGCGATTCACCGAGATTGTTAGACGACTTGTTGAGAATTGGGAAGATTTGATGGTAGTGTTTGATTCTACCCATTTCTTCTTATTTGATAGAAAAATCTTCAGCAGGCTTTTCTTTATTCTTTCAAGATTTTTCTCGAGGTTCTTGCAGTTCTCTCTTGGCTCGATTCGACTCTTCCCCTCTAATATAATCATCTGCTCGTTGGAGCAGTTCTCTAAAGATCTTGGGGACGGAAGAAGCGAGATCTACATTGAACATTCCAGGTCGGATGCCACTCATGAAGGCAACGATTAGCACTGTTTCATCGACATTTTGGATATGTATTACCTCATCGTTGAAGCATTCGATGTATTGCTTCAAAGTTCGTCCTGCTTTTGCCGTACGCTCAGAAGGCTGGGAAGCTTCTCTCTAGATAGTTTTGTGGCTCATGAAGTATCTCAAGAATTTCTTTGCAAGATCAGCAAAAGAATCTGGTGATCTTGGAGATAATTCTTTGAACCACTTCTGAACCGATTCTCTGAGCGTGGTAGGTAAAAATTTATAAGTGATGGCATCCATTTTTATTCGAAGAGCCTAGATACCGAAAAGACATGGGCTATATGATCAGCAGGGTTACAAGTGGTTCCCTTGTAAGTGTCGAGGTCGAGTTGTTTAAAATAAGGTGGGATCACTTCATTTTGAATTGTAGGGGTGAAGGATCTTTATCGACGGTCATTAACTCGAGGGTTGAAACGAATTTCTTTCCCAAGAGTTCTTGCACGTGCTGGTCCACCTTTGCTATGATTTCGTCTTTGTGGCAGTTCTCGCCCTCAACTTCAACGATTGTATTCCTTGTCCTTGAGGGATTAGGACCTATTCTATCAAAGACTGATCCTTCTCGTCGGGGGATGGGAGATAGAATCGCCTGAAGGCGATGAGAACTGGAGGCACTATCATCTCTTGTGGTTTGCTGCCTTTGCCGATTTTCAACAAAATCTTTTATTGCCTGGAAATTATTGACAAGAAATTCGAACATTTCCTCTCTTGGAGGAACGATTGTCTGGGATTGGCTGGCATTCTCCGTGGTTGCTGGAGTGGAAGCTGCGGTTGCATTATCTTGAACAGAATTTTGGGTTCAATTCTTTTTGTTGCGTCTAGACATCGTTGATTGTCGAAGAAGATAGAGCTTTTAGCTTTTCGTATCAAGAGTTTCTCACAGACGGTGCCAATTGACGATACGAAAATTGTTTGGTATCGATCAATATATATAGAAGACAGTTCAATTGAGATAAAAATTAAAGAGAAAGAAGGATAAGTATTTCGGGGGTTAAAGACGAATACTTATTATTGCTTGTTGGAGTGTGAAAGATACAAAGGATTTTTTGTACAGTTTTTAAGGTTGAATCTTGAAGATTCAGTCCCCCTCCCAAAGTAACTGAATAAACTATTTTTACAAATGTTAGAGACAGTGGGCCCACAATGAATCAATATTGGGTGACTGTTACACTCCGACTAATCAATCTACCAAGCTATTACTACATGTTTGACCTGCTGAGCTCCCGACCAATTTGTGCCGAACGATCAAGATCTGGATGACTGCTCGGAAAGGTTGAACTTCTGAGTGATTGTCAGTTCGTACTTTCCGCCGATGGATTGTTAGTCTGTAGTTCGGGAATTGCTGCCAGCACATGTCCTTTGATCCGAGCCGAGCTGTTTTTAGTGTCGTCAATTACCATCCTTATCACCATTTCCATCATCACCGCTCTTTTTTTCATTACCTCCATCCCCACCGACTTCTTTCCCAAGCCCCTGCTTCTTAGCCAAATTTGCATTTATTAACAGCCTTCACAGGTTGCTTTGATTTTTTCATTTTCTCCGCAAGATCCTCGGCCTCCTTCTTAAGCTGCTGAAAAGTATCATCAAAATCACTGTACACCATTCTCTTTGGTTCATATATATTCAAGAACTTATCTTTAACCATAGCAAGCAACTCATCCACATACAAAAGATGGAATATGCGCTGATACACAGCAACGAACACAAGCCCAAGTTCATTGTGGAACGTCCATTTAACCGTGTTTGCAGCACCAGGTGCATCGTAATTGTACGACACAGCACCTAATCGCTCCTCCAAAAGGCAAGACCTTATCAGGGTATCAATCGGCGAACCTCTGAGAGTATTACCGAGCTCCCTACATGTCCAGAGGATCAATCATCCTCTAGTAAATATAAACAGCTGTTCCAACATCTTATCAAATCCCTGAAAAACTTGTCTGGGATCTATAATGAACATAATCAACAAATATGAAATTAGGGCGGGCTAATACAGTAATACTGACTCCAATTTCCAAAAAACTGAGTTTTGGCTAAATTTTCAAATGAAAAAAAATTGAAAAATGCATAAAAAATAAATTTGTGCACACAACACACGTGTGTATATATATATAATTAAATGAATAAATGCACATATATACACTCACGTGTGTATGTGGGATGTATAGAATTAAAAGTTATTCCAAGGCATCCATTAAAAGAACAAGATTTAGCTGTTCCTACTACATACTGATGAAATATAATGATGACATTCTAAGTATATATAAAGTGTAGCACAAAAAGGTTGGGACTTCAATGTACAGAAACCAGATGTCCCGCACTACCTGCAGTTAAATATTACTTCTGGCATAATATATTTGTTACAAGACCCATAGTATGACAAATTTCTCATGTGGAACCATTATTTTAATCATACAACGATTTGTAATACTCACCACGCATTACAGAGTGAGTAACAAAAATTTTTTCCTTGTACGAGTTACTAATGAGGCCGTATAGATCACTATTACATAGAAAAAATTAATTATAGACATTAACACAATTCTATTCCATCTTTATAGACAAATTTGGGTCTGGAGTGAATGGTTCCACCACTTATTTAACTTCACTTTTGAATTAAAAATTTAAAAGTTAAAGTTAAGTCAAAATACTTCAAAATCAAAGAAATGGAGTCATTTAAATTTTATTTATTTGGTCGATAAATTGAACAAGTTAATTACATATACCTACTTCATATCTAGTAATATAATTCTACAATCCATAATTCTAAATCTCAGTACATCATTTTACAAATCCAAAAACATAACATACTAGGAATTAGAAATGAAGTCAAACATATAATTTTTTTATTTTTCATGTTATTTTATAAAATAATTTTACGTGCTTTATGTTATAGATATATTCCACCAAATGTAATACCTTTCAATTATTTCACAATATCTTCTTCATATATTTATGTGATAATTTATTGAATAAAAGGTTCAAATTATTACGTATATGTCTTATTTATATATAGCAATATCTTGTGAGTAGTTTTTAGATATTATGTATCAATATTTAGTATTATATTTTTTAATTGACTTATTCAATCGACAAATTAACTTGAAATTTGAAGTCAAAGTCGAGTCAATGAATCAATTAGTTAATTAATTTTGAATCAAAAATCGAATAAGTCAAATCAAATTTTTTTTTACTTTGCTTGATTCAATAATTTGATTTAACCGATTTTTGAACACCCTACATGACATGTGTGCAAAGTTCAATTTAAAATTGATTCTGAAATATAAAAGTTGAGAAAAAGATGCTAGTTAAACGAAGGGAAGCATAGTGGGAATGGCAGTTATTCAAAACTCTTGTTATTGAGCGGACTATGGGAAGTTAAGAATTTGAGTGAGTTTATTTATTTCCATTAAGAAAAAATTACAAAAAAATGCAAGTTACACCAAAATCCTCATAGCTTATATAAAGTACTAATGTTAGAATAGAATTGCTTTTGAATCAAATGTTGTAAAGTTGGTTGAATTTTTGGAGTTAAAGATGAAAAAAATGTGTTATATTATTTTTATTTATTATCTTATCTATCAAGATTAAACTTGTTGTTACAAATACATTACATTTTTTAAATGACTCGTCATTAATTTTGAAAAAGATCCTAATAGTCTCTTACATTTCATTAATTAGGAAACATTTTTAATCCGTTCGCTTTAAAAATGATGCTTTTCTATGCTGCACAAATTCTTGGAGTAAAAGATGAAAAAGTTTATGTTATATACTATTTTCATTTATCTTATCTAGTAAGAATATAATTAATCTAACAATTAATTTAATTTTATTAAATTATTCTTTTACATATTACTCATTATTAACTTAGAAAGCCCGACCCTAGCTAATACTCTTACATATTTTATGTTTGTACATTTTAATCTCTCACTTTTAAAATAATATTTTTCGTCGCATGCAAATTCATAAATGTATTATTTTATTCCTTGGACTGACTTCCAGTCATAATTTAATAAAAAGTCATCACGTGCTTAGCACGTTCATATGTTAAATATCTAAGTATAAAATTTATAGTCACTTAACTCTACTATTAATTGGATTATGCACCACAAGTATTCGTGGTCAAATAGTAGATATCGGAAGTAGGTGTCGAATCCACAAGGATTAGTTTAGCAAGTATCGGTTATTTGGTTCAAACACTATTTGAAAAATCGAAAATGGGAAAGAGAATTGAACAAAATAGAATTAAAGACTTTAAATAATGAAAACAATGTATTAGGGTTAAGACTAGCCAATTTCCGGTTTTGATTAACTCATTCAATTAACTAGTTTAATTATAATTAATGAAAATTCTATTCCCATATTTCAACCCAACGCTAAGTAATTGATAATTGAATTCTATCAAATTAATTAACTAGGATTCGAGAAATCGTCTCTTACCTACCAACCAAATTGAGTCATTATCCTCATGGAATTCAAGTTTCTTTCTGAGAATATTTGACGAATCAATTAACTAATTCTGCCAACTTGGACTAGAATAATTTACCTAATAACTTAACACTAAACTAGGACAAAGGTTAAAAAACCGTATTCCTTTGACCAACTTAACCAACTCTAGAGGTAATCAATATCTAAAATTGTCTATTTATGTTATTATTAGCTGATTATTATGATTATTCCAATTAATGATCAAATTAATCATAGCATAATGGAATCAGCATCATCTAACTTTAATCCATACTATTTAGAACATGAATGAAAGAAATAACACAAAAGAAACTATGGAATTAAATAGCATAATAAAGATGTAGAAAATGTTCAAGAAAACTTTTTAATGAAGAACTGCAAGTTTTCAGTCTGAGGTTATTAATCTTGCACATCTTTCTTCAACTCTTCTTGAAAAACAAATAAAACCCTAGTCTAATTTGCATCCTCCAATGGGAGATTGAATTAAAATGTGATTTTCAAGTCTTAAATACCTTATTTATAGCTTCTAAGTATTACAAAATGTAGGGTTTTGAATAAGTTTCGAAACTCACTCTTATGGGTCTAAAATGGACATTCGAAACTCTAAAAATTGTCAAAATTGTGTAACAGCTTGTCCCAGTTGACCCAACCATAGTCAGTGGTTGATTTGCCTTCAATCACCCGCTGACTGCGGGAATCATTTTGTTTTACTTGCTGACTACGGCTAATTTAGCCTTGGTCACTCGCAGTCATTGAGTGACCTTTCGCCACTTCACACAGTTTCGTCGTTTTGGCTCTAAAATTCTTGTTCGACATTCGATTGACACATCGTTTGTTCCTACATGATCATAGAACAATAAGACACATTAATATCTATAATTTGACTCAAAATAACGCTTAAACACTGACTAAAATTATAAACAAGATATCTTATGTGTATACAAGAATGCACGAAGAATAGTAACTCCGATAGGAGTTAGGTAAATAATCTAAACATAACTTTAAACACATAAACAGATAAATATAAGTTAAATAATATTAAATAAACACTACACTAAACCTATATTAACACATATGAATAGAAATGCATGAAAACAAATATATAAACTCTAAAAATGCCGAAACTAGTGCAAAAACTATACAAAAAGAATAATGAATAACCCTAATTTCTTAGGGTTATCAATATCCCCCTACTTGAAGTTTTGCTAGTTTCAAGCAAAACAAAGAAAAGAAAGATACAAAACACATTAACTTTATTCATTGTATCAACAATTGTAACAAGGAAAAGTATACTAGTAGAGACATGAACCAAACATGTGTATAAGTGAACTTTGATAATTAATCCCAAATCATCATGAAAGTGCTAATCCCTCAATTCATAAAAGAAAATATCACTCATCATTAATCGATGAAAAACTCACTGAATAAAAGTTTAGCAAGTGACAAATGTGTTAGAATAAACTAGTACCAACAATACTCACTAATACAAAGGATAATTACAGCTAAGTAACATGGTTAAACAAAGAAATACGACTTATAAGGCTGAAAAGGGGACAATTAGGATAAAATGACATTTACATTGACTTTTTCACTCAAACGGTATAAAGAATTTGTCTAAATTATTTTCTTGGTTTAAAATTCACTCATACTTTGCAATTATAAAAAGCATATAATTCTAATGAACGTCACAAAAAAACAGATGTCGCAAGGCAATCATGATTAACACTCATTGAAAATTATCTCACTTTCACAATCTCACTTAAAGGAATATATATCTCTTATAGTAATAACATGTGTATCAAATGGCTGTAAAAGCAAAAAAACTTATCTATATGTTTCAAGGATCAAAATAGTCCTTAACTTTTTATTTTAGCCAATAGTCCTCAACTTTTTTTGTATATGGTCCTCCAACTTTTATTTTTTAGCAAAGATAGTCCTTTCATGTAAAATTTAAAAAAAAAAAATTTATGGTGACTACAATTTAAAAAAGTACTGTTTTTGTAAAAAATAAAAGTTAAAGGACTATTCTGTCTAAAAAAAATGTTGAGGACTATTCTGGCTAAAAAGAAAGTTGAGGGACTATTCTGGCTAAAGTGCAAAAGTTGAGGGACTATTTTGGCGATTTTCCCTACTTTCAATCTAAAAACTCTAACACAGTCTCTTTGAAATATTTTTAAATTATTGAAACATTTCACAAAAGTTAATGAACACAAAAATACTAAAAACAAAAAATCTTTTTGTTTAACTTTCTACAATATTTCAGTCAAACAGGGTATAGAAATCTTGAAAGCTTCCATTCAGTAGTTAGGGAGTCTTTTAAACAGTTAGATTCTCAAGACTAAAACTCTCTATTACTACTAAGACACTAAAGAAAAAATCTTTTTGAATTTTTAGAAATTTTCTATTTTTTTTTTTTTAAATGTCAAAACACAAACTTACCCTGAAATACGAGACATCACATTAACACATAAACATTTAACTAAACATAACACTAATGAACCACTCATATACTTGAACTATCAAAATTCTATGAGATATGGAATCATATGTATAAAAGATGAATGTGAAAAAATCAAATGATCAAAATTCAACTTGAAACTTAGGTTTCATTTTGAATCGTGGAAATTACTCACAAAATACACTAAAAACCTTACCTAGTACAAGAGCAAGTTGATTTAACTCATAAGAACACATACTCAACCAAAACACAAAATTGAAGAATTTATTTTTCCTTTTTCCAACTAATACAATAAACAAAATTGGGAGTCATTAGGACTTCATGGGGTTCACAATTAAAAATAAAGGCCATTAACTAAGGGTAACAAGGTTTATCACAAAACAAATGTCACAAATGCCTAATTCATACCCCCGCTGCATTTAAAGAGACACAAACATCTAGTTCTAAATAAAAATACCTAAATCAACTAATTTTAACTAAATGACAACTGACAAGTATACGGTGTTAAATACTAACTAGTGGAAGTCGGAATCGTTCCTAAGAGAAATGGTGTTCAAGTACTAATTATTTGATTAGATTACTATTTGAGGGAATGCCTTAAAAGGTAATAACTAAAACTACACTAACAACTAAGTGAAATGAGTAGAAAAGAAGGTTAGAGTTTATGCTAGCCAATTTTTTGGGTATTGGTTAATTAAGCTAATCAAGTGATCCTATGTGTCAAATTAGAGGTTGATTCCCAATTGTAACGTAATCTCGATCCCTCATCAATTAAGTTAATTGATTTAATTACCTAAGTGTGGATCCCTCCTACTCCTTAAGCTAACAAAATCTGGTTAACTACTCATAGAATTCAAGCAAAAATAACTAGGTGAAATAGTCTGCCAAAATCTAATTATAACCATAATCCAATATTAATTTAGATCTATAACAGAGGTTCAATTCCCATATCCTCCCAATTAACCCAAATTAACTAGTGGGGTGTTCAATTTTCCTAATTAACTCTTAAGCCCGTTCGTATTGGACCTAATTAGTCCGTATTTCCACCTAATCAACCATTAACCTCTATTCATTAGAAATTGGTTTCACCCAACCCTAACCCATAACTAATTAATGCATTTTAAACTAAAAGAAAGAAAGTAAAAGCATTGAAAAGCATTTAAAGTAAGAAAGTAATAAATCTAGACAACTAGTGCAAGAGAGTAAAGATATTAAAAGTTAGGTAAAAGAAAGCAACAAATGAAGACAAATAACTTAAATGAACGAATAACAAATGCAAAAGAGAAGTATATTAACCACAAAAAAAGCTTTACATAATAATAAAAGAAATACATACTTGAATGGAATTGAAATCTAGCCTAAGAAGATGAAGAAGAGCCAAAAGTTCATTCCCAATTGGGGAGGAAAAAAGAAGAAGAAAAACAAGGGTAGTGGTAGCTTATTTCAGCCCCAAAAAAGATGCTTTATAGTAGGTTTAGGGGTTAGGGGGGAAAGAACACAATTGGCCTTGAAAAAGGGCTTAAAATGGCCAAAAAAATCGTGTCTCCAGAGTAGATGGTGGGCTTGGAGATCGCCCATGGTCAGTTACGTTTTGGAGGAGCTCACTTACTGTGAGCAAAAGCTTGCCTATGGCAAGGTGCTCTGACAACTCCACACAGTTTTGCTATTTTGCCTCTAAAATTCCCGTTCAACGTCCGATTAACGCGCCATTTTTTCCTACAAAATCTTAACACATAGAGGAACATTATTATATATAAATAAACACTTAAAATAACTCCTAAACATGTAAATAAAATTATCACAGAGATAAAAAATGAAAGACGAATGAAAACTTAACTCCCAACAAAATCAGGTTAAAGACAAGATACAAACTCTAAGTACTAAAATGCTTACTAAACATATGCTAACACAAATGCTAACACATTCCAACACATAAAAGTAAAATTACACAAAAACACTTACTAAAGTACTAAGAATGATTGAAACTAGTAACAAAATCATTAAATTTAGGGTACATATAACTTTAGTTCCTAAAGTTATTCAACATACACCCCCAAATTTAAACTTTTTCTGGTTCTGAGCAAAAAATAAGGATAAGAAAAGAATAACAAAAATGACTAATTCAAAATACATAACACCACTAATAAAATTAAAATGTTGAATTCTAGTCTACATGTCAAAAGCGAAAATGGGTGTTTTAATTTAACAAACTCAACATCTTCATCTACTTCTCCATTTACAAAAGTGGATACTAGATCATTAAAACTTATTTTATGAAGCGTAAATTGATGTAAATGAACATACAAGAATAATTGCTGGCACCACAAGGTTTAGTAAAGGACATCAATTGAAGCAGTGCTTCGCTCATAACTCTCTAATATCTACTAGCCCAGATTAAGGATATTTAGGACTTTTTCAAGTTTTTTATGTAGGTTAAGGTAATAGGGTAGGATAAATTTGGATATGAGTGACTTAAATCACCTTAGTTATTTCAATACAAACTCTTGGACTACTATCCCATATATAAAGTTCCAAAAACTAACATTATCTTAACTAATAAATACTTGAAAGGCAAAAACGTTACTTTTATTGAACTTACTTTGAAGGCAAAGGAAACCTTATTGAACAAGAACACAACACTTGCAATTATTTTCTTTCTTTTTTTTTTTTTCCTTGTTTTCATTTTTTTTAATTTTCTTTCATTGGATTTTCTTTGCAACATAACAAAAAACAAAAAATAACAATTCCCACAAAAGAGAAATATAAATAACATTGAACTTTTGATTTCTTTCCCAAAACAAATGCACAAAAAAAATATCCACGAACTATCATAAGACCAATAAATCACTATATTGAAGAATTCAAAGATATCAATAATGACTAAGGTGATGGTTTTGAAAGAGGATATATAAGAGAGTTGAATTGGCTAAATATATGGTTGACAAAGAATTTTGGCTATAAGGGTCAATGGGGATACCAGGGATAATACCAATACAATTTAGTCTTTTTGCCTCTAACAGTCCAACGAATGCGTATATCACAAACAACAAAAACAACACCATTCCTAATGAACAAAATAATAGACACCAGTTCACTTTTTATATTATTCAATAATGAGTTAAAAACTCATCCAACTACTCACCAACTCATAAAAAATAAAAAATTGTACTAGAAGCAATAAACATATGAACTAGATAAATATAATATTAGTAAATGAAAGACCAGCATGCTTGAACAATCAAAAAGTTCATGTATGTGATGGATAACATTAATTCAAATGAATGTGAATGCAAGAAAACATACAATTTCAACTCAAAGCTTGTTTTTATTTCTAGTCGTGACAATCACTGATGAAATATAATAAAAACTTTACCAAGTAAGTCAGCAAATCCAATTAACTCCTACGAATGCAAAATCTAACCGAAACCACACTTCAAGGAATTTACTCTCTTTTTTCCAACCAGCATAACAAATCTAAGTGGGAATCATCGAAACTTCACGATGTTCAATTGAACAAGAAAAGCTATCTAAAATAACAATAATAGGAGGTACAAGGTTTAAAGACAAAAAAAGTCATTTGTGCCCAATTCATCTTCCCAACTTAGTGCTTGTTACAATTAGTTTTAAAAAGGATTTCAATCAACCAAGAAAATAGCAATAAACCAAGCATCCATAAGACTCCATCCAATCATTCACATACTAAATAAATACAATGTATCAAAAACTAGTAATCACCGCAACAAGAGAACAAAATCTAGTCTAAGTTTGCATGAATATCGCAATACATCCACCATCACAAGAATTCACACAATCAAATCACCATTATCATTAACTAACCAAATTTATCCAAGCATATCCAAAAGTCAATTCACAGTGCCAAAGCATAAACTAAATGAATACAAGGCTACAAACCTTTATTAACCCACTGAGTTCTTAAACATGTAAACTAAAAAGCGTAGATAAAGAGAAAGTGTAAGAAATACTCCCCTAGTAACACCAAGGAGGCTTTTCAAGAATGTCAAGTCCTTTGTAAATTTGTTCCATTGATTTTAGAATCCAATGCTCCCAAGGACTTGAGAGACTTCAGCATAAGTAGATGTGTCTCCAACCCCTTCTGGCATGTATCCATAATGATCCACTCCTTTAGCCGGCTCTTTTTCCACATTATCACAAAATCATCTCTTTTGTGGTAACCCGAACAATCTAACACACTTTCAAATAATATGTAGGTGATACTTCAATACAAGTTTGGACTAACCCGATGGTTGAACATTCAAATCCAAAAGGTGCATCACATTCGGCTTTAGTACTTTCACAGCCCAATAACTTCCATTGCTTTCCATGTTCGCTGACCTACCAAACTTGACTTGGCCTATAGGTGTTAGTGAGGCTTGATTTTCCAATTGAGTTGGGATGGCAATGGAAGCTCGTTGAGCTTTGCCCACCAATTTTTATACAATTGGGTCAAATGAGACACTATGATATGCATATAGTAGGTTCGGAGCTCGAATTGGCGTATGATTTCTTTCTTAAGGGAGGCCATTTTCTTCTCTATTCGTGCCTCATCCTATAATTCTTCTTTGATTGGAGGGGATTGATACCCAAGATTGGCCTTCTCATAGCATTTTCACATCTCCATTGTGAGCTTTTCCACCTCTTGACTAAGATTTTCCATTTTTTAACTAAGCTTTTCACTCACAATCACTTGTTCTTGAGCTTGAAGTGGATGATGATTGAATTGACTTTGAAGCTTCCAATAATAAGGATCTGGATAAATGTATCGTCCCATATTATAGATTATGGGTAAGGAGAATAATGACCATAAGAAACATGCACATTAGTCATGTCTCCACCACTATAAGAGTGATGATATCTTTGGCATGAATAATTCTAGTTCATTCCTTGCTTGTTCTTGAGGAAAATGATCTAAGAACAACAAAAACAGGGAAAAGAACAAAAACAACACAAATTAAGAAAAGATAGGAAAGTTTAGACTACTAACTAGTCCAAATTATAAGAACAACAAAAACAAGGAAAAGGACTAAAACAACAAAAATTAAGAAAAGATAGGAAGAGATTTTAGACTACTAATTAGTCCAAACTATCCATCAAATGAAAATCTTTTTTGAACTGGGGGTACCCGAATGGCATTCTGAAAATGGGTCAGGTAGAGGGTCAAGTCACTCAAGTTGAGGGTTGGGTAGCGGGTCACATTTCTGTGACCCGCCGGGTACCCGACCCGATCTATTTCAGGGGTAATTTTGTAAATTTGATTAATAAGACTTCATTAGAAGTAAAACTTATTAGGTTTATTGGGGGTCTCTCATCTTTTCTTTTTCAATTCCTTGTCTTTCCTTCCTTTTGCCATGACCAGGTACCGGTCCATGAACACCCCTAGTTCTCTCACATCATCACTACCTTCATGAATCTCTATCAATTTGTCCCATATTTCCTTAGGCGAAGTACAACCTTTTACTCTAGTGGATTCATTGGCATCCAAAGCATTAACAGAATAGTCATGGCTTTAGCATTCAAAGTCAAATTGGCCTTATCTTGTGGGTTTAGTTCATCTCCTTGTTTTTTCTCTTCTTCTATTAGTGTGATCATCAATAATAGTGGCTTCAAAAAAACCTTCATTAACAACATACCATAAATCAATATCAATAGATTGAAAAAAGATTTTCGTTCTTTCTTTCCAACTAATAAAATTCACCCCATTAAACATAGGTGGTCTAGTAAAAGATTGACCTTCAAGAAACAAAGCATTATTGGTTTTCATAGAGATCTTTACTCAAATGCAATTGAAGCAAAATAAAAAGCCAAGCTCTAATACCAATTGTTGGTCCAAAGCAACTTAAGAGGGGTGAATTAAGTTGTTTAAAACTAATCACAACTTTTGATCAATAAAAACTCAAGTAAGATTGATGCAATGCAATTAATGATCTAAGCAATAAATGCAAAGTAAGAATAAATAAAAGAGAAGTATTGAGATTTAGAAAGATCAAACCAAACTCTCAAACTTCACAAACTTGGAGTACAATTCCACTACTTCGAGCCTCTTCAATGTAGGTGAGAGAATGATTATAACCTTTTGTACACCAAGTAGGATCACTCTTGCTTACACCAATTATATCTAGTTGAGCCAAAAGTTTTACATACAACCTCACTTTTGTACAATAGTTATCTCTTCACTCTTTACACTTGAAGATCACTCATTTTTACATTTTGTAATTCCATTAATACAACACTATTGAGATCCCATTTTCACTAAAATAGCTTTGGTAGATGCTTATATTAATTGTGGAACATCTTGTTCATAAATTCAGATTGGTTGGTATTTATAGATGTCGTAAAAGAGCTTCCAACCACCTCCCAACGACTAAGTAATTTAATGCTGAGAAACTACCTGCTATAGAATTCGGACGTCCGATAACTTTTTGATGCGTCTAACGAAGCGTCTTATCATCTAAAATACAGAGGTTGAGATCTACATTCAGATGGCCAAGGTTGCATCTGTTCCTTCGTCCAAAGTTGATTGTTTATCGAGTTGGATCCTCGGATAGTGCAGTGCATTCGAACGATCTAATGCTCGAGGTTACACATATTAATCTTTCTTTGGACGGTCATGTGTATTTGATAGAATTTCTTTCGAACAATGTTGAGCATTCATTGTCAACTCCTTAGAATTCTTGCTCTCTGTCTAACCATTTGGACGGTGCTATGTGTCTGAGAAAATTTGTTCGAATGAATTCCTATGTCAGAGAGAATAGGTTTCGTTTGGACACTTTTCTACGTCTGAAGCTTATCTATTTTGAACGATGCACAGCGTCTGAAAACTCTGTTTAAGTCAAATTCTGCAAAACTCCTGCACAACTTAATTTCAAATTATTAGATTGGATTTGTCATCATCAAAACCAAGATTATAAGTCAACAAAATCATTGGTCAGTAGCGTTACTGCTTCCACCTACTTGGATACATTATCCACCGCACAAAAATAAATTTATTGTTGTGTGATGGAGGAAAGAGGCCCATAAAACCAATACCCTGAACATCAAAGATCTCACAAACTAGAATATTATTTAAAGGCATTTCATAGCAATTCCCTGCTAGACAAGTTTCCGGCACGTTGACATTCATCACATTACAGCACAAAGTCTCTTGCATCCCGAATTAAGGTAGGCCAAAGCAGTCCATTTTGAAGATTTTTGCTGCTGTCCTTTGAGAGCCATGGTGCCCTCCCGCCGATGAAGAGTGACAATGATATATGACACTTTGAATCTCAATTTCTGGTAAGCATCGTCAGATCACTTGATCCATGCACTGGCAGTAAAGATAAGTGTCATCCCAAATGTAATATTTCATCTCAAAAATGAACTTTTTCCACTTATTGGAATCCATAGTGGATGGAATCACCTTAGTTATGAGGAAATTAACAATATCTCTGTACCAAGGTGCACTCCTATCGATTCTCATCAGATGTTCCTCCGGAAAGGTCTCGTTATTAGTGCCTCTTTACCTATTTTTTCCTTTGGTTGCTTTAACCTCGATAAGTGATCTGCCACTGTGTTTTCAGTTCCCTTCTTATCTACGACCTCTAAATTGGATCTGATTCCTGCAATAGTTAAAAGCACCTGATTAGTCTAGGTTTAGCATTATTTTTAGTCAATAAGTACTTAAAAGCTTAATGATCTATATGAAGGATCATCTTATTACCAATGAGATATGACCTAAACTTATCAAATGCAAATACTGCTGCTAGCAACTCTTTTTGAATGGTGGAATGGTTAACTTGAACTTTATTAAGGGCATAGCTAGCCATATATAACATGCAAAACTTTATCTTTCTTTTGACATAATACAGCTCCCACGACATAGTCACTTGCATCACAGATTATTTAAACAAATTCTAGTTTGGACCGACAATGACTAGTGCGGTAATCAAAACTTCTTTCAATTTGTTAAAAGCAAACAAACATCCATCATTAAAATCAAAAGGCACATCTTTTTGCAACAAAGTACATAATGGGTAAGAACTCATAGAAAAAATTTTAATAAAATGTCGGTAAAAACCGGTGTGACCAAGGAAGCTCCTAACCTCCTTCACATTAGTAGGAAATGGTAATTTTTCAATTAGCTCTACTTTAGACTTATCTAATTCTATGCCCATAACAAAAATTTGATGGCCTAACACAATCCTTCCTTTACCATGAAATAACAGTTTTTCCAGTTAGTTGCCAAATTGGTAGACTTACATCTTTCCAAAACACAAGCAAGGTTATCCAACTATGAATCAAAAGAATCACCAAAAATACTAAACTCATACATAAAAATCTTAATAAATTTTTCAATAATGTCACAAAAAATAGTAAACATGCATCATTGAATGTGTTAGGAGCATTGCACAACCCAAAAGGCATACGCCAATAAGCAAAAGTTCCATAAGAACAAGTAAAAGTGATTTTTTCTTATTCTTTAAGGGCTTTGGATAGTTGAAAATACCCTGAATAATCATCGAGAAAGAAACAAAAGCATGTCATTAGAGGCGCTCTAGCATTTCATCAATGAATGGTAAGGGAAAGTGACCTTTCCTAGTGGCTTTATTAAATTTCCTATAGTCAATGCACATCCGCCACCCCATCACTAATCTACAGGGAAATAGCTCATTTCTCTCATTTAAACTACTGTGATACCTCCTTTCTTTGGTACTACATAAGTCGAGCTTACCCATTCACTATCACTAATGTGATAAATGATCCCGATGCCTAATAATTTCAAAACCTCCTTTTTAACTACCTCTTTCAAAGTAGGACTAACTTTCTTTGAGGTTGTCTAGTTGGTTTATAATTATAATTAAGGAGTGTTTTGTGCATGCAAACTAAAGGATTTATTCATTTTATGTCATCAATGCTCCATGCAATTACCCCACTATACTTTTTCAAAATAAAAATCAACTTTCCCAATTCAATGTCAAAAATAAAGGCACTAACAATGATAGGATATGTATTATTTTCTCCTAGAAAAACATATTTAAGATGAGAAAGAAGTGGTTTGAGTTTAACCTTGGGGGGTTCGCTGGTTGGATACCCCCCTTTACCTTTACACTTCACATTGCTCTCCTCAATACAAAAAATATCTCTCCAACTCCTCGTCTTCAATGCTCTCTTGTTTGCTAGGCTCCATCTCACCATCATGGATATCTTTCAAGTCTATGGTGTCCTCTTCCACAAATTTCCTATAAAAATCAACAATCAATTCATCAATAATATCAACACTCATTAAATCATCATATTCAGCAGGAAATTTAAAAGAATCAAAAACATAAATGAAACAATGTCATTGCTGACTCTAAATTATAGATTTTCGACTTGATGTCTGTAATGACTCGTCTGGTAGCCAAGAAAGGTCTTCCTTGAATTAACGGGGTCATTGCATCTTCCTCTATGTCAAGCACTATGAAGTCTACCGATAGGAATACTTTGTCCACTTTGACAATGAGATCCTCGACCACTCCCATTAGTTGCCTTACACTTCTGTCGGCCATTTAAAGAGTGACATTTGTAGGTGTCAGTCTTCTTCCATTAAACTTCTTATAAGTAGAATGAGGCATAAAATTGATGGAGGCACCCAAATCACTAAAGGGCTCGTTGAAACGTCACCCCTCCAATCTCGCATGGAATAGAAAATGAGCTAGGATCCTTGAGTTTAAGTGGAAGATTCTTTTCAATGATGGCACTACATCTTTCATTTAGACGCAAGATCTCATCCCCAATTAACTTCTTCTTGCTTGAAAAAATCTGTTTCATAAACTTAGCATAGCTGCGTATGTTTTCAATAGCTTCAATAAAAGGAATGTTAATTTCAATAGTTTTAAAAATTTCCAAAATTTCTTGAATTTCTTAGCTGTCATCCTCTTTCATTCTTTGAAGGAAAGGCTAGTTACCTGTTTACCCATTGAAGGTGAGAGATCCTTGTTCTCACCTTGTCAGTCAAGAGCTCTGGTAGGTTCCTCTTCGTTATTCTTGCTCCTGGAGGATTTCTATTTCCTATTCCCCTACTCTTCTCCACAATTCTTGCATCATCCTCCTCAACTCTCCTTGGTTCCATGACTTTTCCACTCCTCAAAAAAACTACTTGGACATACGTTCTCTCCCATACGTATTATACCTTGGGTTCGGAATGGTATCACTTGGCTGTGCCCTAACCGGTCTCTTATTATTTTGCAAGCTAATTGTCCCAATTGAAGTTCCAAGTTCCTTATTGAACTCCCTCTGCAAAGCTTCCAATTCCCTCCTCAAATTATCTTCATTGCATTGATCATATGTTACATATGAAGGATAATTGAGATTTTGAGTGTGGGGGTCTTGGTGGCGGTGGTTGGTATGAGTTATTTTGTTGAGGCAGAAAGTTTTGGACATTTCTTTGGTAAGGTGGTTGATATGGTCTTGAGGATAAAGTTTGGTTAGAAAAATTTTGTTGTGGCTGGTTACATTGGAAAGATAGATTTTGAACATTGTTTTGATTATTCTACGAAAAATTTGGATGGTTACGCCAAGATGGGTTATAAGTATTACCATAGGAAGTAGGGCGATTCCTTGAGCTGGAATTTTCATTGGAAATATACTGGACTTTCTCACCTTGCATCATCAGCTGACGCTTCACAAAGGCCATTCTAATGATTCCCTCTACAGAAATCACAACTGAGCATCTCTTGAGATGTTGAAGCATTGGAATTCACCGGTCTCCTTTCCATATTTTCTAGGACTTTTGACAAATTTGTCATCACATTCATCATCATAGCCTGTTGAGATAAGAAAACATCATTGAGATTAGTCGTTCCTCCTTGTTGGCCATTCACTCGGTGCACTTGCTATTGTGGTTATTGTCTAACTGAAGAAGTGACTGTCCCATAGTAGTAGTGGATTGATGACATTCTTTCTAACAGTTCTTGTGCTTTTTCGGCTTAAGAGAAAAAACGCCTCCTACACTTGCATCAACAATCAATCTCATCTCCGAAAATAGTCCATTGTAAAATGTTTGAACTTGTAGCCAAAATGGAATAGCATGGTGTGGATACTTTCTAAGTAACTCCTTGAAGTGCTCTCACACCTCACTTAAACTCTCCCTAGTGATTTGTCTAAATGAAGTAAGTATGACATTGCAAAGCTTTGCAGTTCTAGCCGGTAGAAAGTATTTGACTAGAAACTCTTGAGCCAATTGATTCCACGTTATGAAAGTTCCTTGTTGAAAAGATTGCAACCAAGACTTTGCCCTATTCTCAAAGAAAATGGAAAGGCTTTTGTTCCAATACAATCTAGATGCACTCCGTTGTACTCAAATGTGTCAATGACAACCTCAAAATTTACTAAATATACATAGGGATCCTCGTTTGGCCCTCTTCCAAACCTAGAATGGGTTTGGAGTATTTGAATCAAGGTAGGTTTAATTTCAAAATTGTTAGCTTGTACGAGCATTCGGGCAATACTAAAAGTCGTTCCCTCAAAATTTGGTATCGCATAATCTCTAAGGGGTCTAGGATCAACATTTCCTCTATTGCCTTGTTGCCTGCTACCTTTTCTTTCTCTCCAGCATTATGGTTCGGATTCTCTATTCTATTTTCTCGTTGGCTTGAGTCTTGTTGTTTCCTGTGGATTTGTCTCTTGGTTAGAATTTGTTCAATCTCCAAATCACCGGGATATAGTGGTTGTTTGGAAGATCAAGTATTTACCATAAACTACAAGAAAGAGACCAAAGTTCAAATATCAAAGCAAGATCCAAAAGAGAAATTAAAAACAAAAAGCAATTGTAAATAATTAAAAGAAAATTAAAAGTCTAATCTAGTAAGGCTCGCTAAACCTAATATTGCTACCAAGAATAATCCGCGACAAAGGTACCAAAACTAGTTCGGGTAAATATTGAAGTAGGTAATTCAATTCACAAACAAGCAATAAATGAAAACCTTAATAACCCTAACCAACATTCACACGCTTGAAAGGATACGAGATAAGTTTATAGATTGGGTGAGTAAAGATCGTTCCCACTATGATTACGAAACAATTGCCAAGGTTTACAAACCTATTTACTAGTTAGACAATATACTTAAAAGATTTTATTTTCTATCTAACTAAATTAATTCTAGCCACTAAGAAGATTAAAAATAAAAACATCGTTAATTACAAAAACTAATTAAATGTAAGAAAGCAATTAACTTTAATGAAATCAAACTTCAATTAATAAACTAAAAGAGTAAACGCAATAAGACTAGATTTAACCTTCAAAATTGCAATAAAGAACTAGAATTGAATTGAATATTAGAAAGAAAACTTAGTAATCTTAGCCAAAATAAAGGTTGATGAAACTTCAAATCTTGATAAGAAATTAAATCCTAACTAATGACTTCTAATTCTATCTAATGATCTAATGTCGAACTCCCTTAACTCTTCTCTAAAATGGGGTATTTATAGGGGATATTTGGGTTAAATCCTCTCTCTAATGACGGAAACATGAAAGCCCTTAAAAAGGAGTCCAACTGAATAAAAAAAAACTACCAAAATAACAAATTTCCCTAGAGTACGCTGCGTCGTGTGCAGATACACACAAATGCTCGTGTATGTGTGCATTTTACAGAACCAACCACTCATCTCTGGAATTTGCACACATGCTCAAGGAATTTCTCGATAGATATCCGCACGTGCGCAAATTCCAGTACGCCTGTCTCAATTTCTACCTCAATTTTGACCTTAATGCTGATAGAATTTGGAAAAAGTCAATGCACAAAAGTTGTAGCTCTATCTCTTACTTTCCAATGCATCTTGAATCACCTCACTCAAAGCTTAGACAAGAAAGTTATGATCAAAATACGAACAATGTCCAAATTCACTCCTCGCTAGTACATGTTTTCCATCCTTATGATTTTTCTCCAACCTTTTTTTATCCTTTTTGACTCTTTTTTCATTCCAAACCTACACAACTCTACATAAACAATTAAACTCATAATCAACTCAATTATTGCTTGCATCACACAAAAATGCAGTAAATGATACATAAAATATTAGATATTTATGAGCTTATCAGTCTGTCTAGATTCTTGGTTTGAAAATAATTAAATAGATGTTTTTCAACTAAAGAATTCCATCCTAATAATCTATAGTTATGACAATAACATCCATATAAACCACTAGAGACATGTATTCATGTCATTGGCCATGTGGAATATGAAAATAAAAGATAGAATGATCAATTTCACTGGAGCCGTTCCTAACTATTGAACACCAGTACTAAAACAACTAAACCAAAGCCATGGATATTGATTTAATCCATAAAAAGAGCAACAAAACATACGTATCCTACCATACTCTTCCCGAGCAACAATGTCTAGCAATTTATTTATACACATCTTCCTAAAGCTTCCCATGGAGAAAAGCATATTTTTATATCCAAATGAGAAAGTGGCCAATGACGCATGACAACAATGGATAGAATAGGCAAACGGAAGCAAGTTTGGCCATCGAAGAAAAGGTGTCACCATAAATCAATCCATTAATCTGAGTGCAACCTTTTGCTACCAGACAGGCCTTAAGGCTATTAATCTTACCATCAGGACCTACCTTGACGGCCAAACCACAGGGGCTAAGTGGGATTTGCCCTTTATTTTTTTTCTTCTTCATCAATTAGGAAGGTTCCTGAATGGAGTATTTTGAACATATTGATCTACCAAGATATATTTTATATGGTTAACATAGTGTTAAATATGGTTAATGAATTTTTCAATGCTCTAGTTCAAATACAATTGACTGGTGGTTGTATCATTCACTCTTGTGTAAATTAAAAGTCAACTTTTATTATTTCTTTTGAATTTCATTAACTATACAATTATTCATAAGATATTCATGAAAGTTTTGGGTTGTGATTTTCTGATCCAATTTCATGAGCAGTACCACATACTATATATATATATATATATATATATATATATATACCTACTTAGTGAGATTAAGTCTTTGTTTGTTTGTTTATATATATACATATATATATATATATATATCGATTCTTGGGTTCAATTACTATTTGAATATTTGAAATAAAAGGAATTTTCAACTAGATTACTACTAAACTAAATCTAAAAACAAGAGTTCAATTGAAAAGAGAGTTGGGACCTGAATAGCTGATGTTGCTGGATTAGGATAATCCAATACTATCACTAGGTCAAACGTTGTAATGAATATTAGTCAACCTCCAATTCTAATCTACCAAATTCTGGTGATAAGCAGATTCTATAAATTCAACCAATCTTATAATTGATTCTTCCAATAAAATAAAAAAGGGAAAACTTCATTAAAAAACTTCATGATATTAAAAGTGAGCAGCTAGGGAACTAACTTAAGCAAAAGATTGCTCTAGCCTTATACAGTTACTAACAACTAGGGTGGCACCAGGTTGGTACCTATCCCTCAAGCCTTTCTAACTTGCCCCTCACATTGCGAGTCAATAATATTTTGACTCTAATTTGCTCCTTATGTCTTTAGATACCCACATATTGGATACCTTTTAAAGAAGGGTCAGGGCATACAGATAGTTAACCCTCGCCCACTATCATTCATTAAATCAAATTCATTTAATTTCTCCTACAAATACAAATTCTCAAGCAACACAAGTCACACAAACACAAACTCTGATAGACTCATATACCTAGATTTTCACTGACATACTACATAAAATGACATCTAGAGCCTCCAAATTATATACACAAACATACTAAATATAATAAGTCTGCTGATTGTACACTACATACTACATAAAATACAAGGAGTAAGATCTGATCGGCAACTATAGAGGTGGGAGTGAGGATAAGGGTGGGGGCTGAGGGGTTGAGGATTGAGTAAGGATGATAGCTGTTCATTAGTGGGGGAATGGAGAAGGGTTGATTGTAGGTGTTCACCGAAGTTAGGGCTGGGTTAGGTAGCAGTAGGGTTAAGGCTGGGGTGGGTAGCAATAGGGGTTAGGGCTGGTAGAAAGGAGAATAGGTGGTCATGGCATTGGAGAAAGGGGAAGAAGAAGGTTTGGTGGTTATTCGATGGTTTAGAATTGTAACGGTTGGGGTATAGTGCTAGGCTATACTTAAAGAAAATAATGGGTTTGCTTGGAGAAAGAGAATGGTTGGGATGAGGGAATGCTAGAGAAATATATTTGAAGTGACGGTAGGGTGAGAAATAGTGGTACGATGTAGGGTTTTCATTCAGATACCACAAAATTAATTATATACCCTAGGTTATGCACCTTTGGGTTTATAATTTTGCGATCCGAATCTGGATCCGAAAAATATAGGTGCCTAACCCTCAATTCACCCTATTGATAGAGGAGGGTCTAATACTCTCAAATTCCAAATCAGAGTAGGCAAGGCATGTGGGTATTCGGATCAACAGGTCTTTTGCCTATACCAAATAAAAACTAATGTTTAAGTTATGTTCTTCCCTTACTTAACTAATTAATTAGAGAAGGAATCGATATATCTAATTTGCCATCAAAATCACTACCAATTGCCTAATTTACCTAATCAATTAATCAAATTAACCAAAACCCATAGAAAAATCAATATAATTTGGCTTAATTCATAACTAAATAATGCATAAATGAAGCTAAGAAAGCAAAGTATTGTAAGTAAAGTATTGAAAATACACTAGGTACAATTAAATAAAGCATTAAAACTAAAGCAATGAAATTACTTAACTAAAGATGAAAGTTCTAACAGCAATTCAAATTCAGAGTTTAACCATAAACCTATCTACAAAGTTTCCTCCCCAAGTAGGGAGGATAAAAAAAAAAAAAGAGGAAGCAGAATTCCATTTTTTAAGCCCTAAAGACAATTTATAGATGAGTAAAAATAAAGTATTATCCTTTTTTTTCTCTCTCAACTAGGGTGTCTCCCTCCCCTCCTGTGACCTTCATTCTCTTTCTTTTCCAAGCTTTTCTCCATGAATGCCTTTCAATCTATGGCTAAAGGGCTACCCAAAACAATCAACCATTCTTTGCTGATATTTTTGTTTCAAAATCCCAACCCATTGAGCTAAAAAAAACCCACGACTTATAAAGGAGAGCCGGCTGTCTTTTATTCCAAAGACGATATCCAAATGTTGGCTTTACCCTTCAATTGATTGGAAAATTCTCAAAAGGTAAGCCATCCATGGAATCACAGATATTTGAGTTTAATAAGATTGGTTTCATGGGTGAATTTAAACTTGGCCTTCTGGATTATCGTTATATTCTCATTTATAGGTTTGATCTAGAAGAAGATTATTTGCATTATTGGTGCAAGGGTTTCCAGACAATCAATGGTTTTGGAATGAGAATCCTAAAATAGACTCCAAGTTTCCGTGTTAACATCGAATCTCTAATAGTCCTAGTTTGGATTTCTATCAAAGATTTACCCTACATTTATTTCAATAAAATGGTGTTATTTTCAATCACTCAACTGATTGGCTGCCCATTGATTATTGATGCATCCACTGCTACTATAATCGGCCTAATGGAGCTAGGATTTGCATGAAGTGCTATCTCACAAAACCCTTGCCTGACCGTGTTCGTGTGGGTAAAGAAGATGATGGCTTTGGCAATACATTGAATATGAAGATTTTCCCTCATACTTTGATCACTGCTTTAGAGTTGGCCATTCTAAAAATGATTGTATTCATGCCAATCCTGATTGAGTGAAGCCTCTATCGATTAAGCAACAACCAACGAAGTCCAAAGTTTAACCAAAAAATAGTCATATTGCTGCGGGATGTCAGATTTGGCAAGAAAAATCAAATCCTCAACGTGAAGAATCAGTTAAATAGCCTCAACACATTGGTAACTCTTCTGGTGTTTCAGTAGTGAAAAAAGATGATATCTGAAGAAGCTAGAATTAGATCCTAGGATGAGAGAGAAAGTGGAAGAACTGAGTATCAAGAGTGTGTTTGATTATCTGAGTTTTGATTCATTTTCAGTACCACTCAAGCCCCTTATTTATAGATGTACATGGGGAGGCATGAGGCTATCACTATGCTAGCTCAACTGAGGCTAAATTACGTAATTGCCCTTAATGAGGTTGCCACGTAGGCACTTCTAGAACAATCTAGGTAATATGCTATGTGTCACTAATCCACATCATCAATAGTCCCCTCGGCTTGGTGCCGAGCCTCGCGGTAGGGACCCAGCCGAAAATGACTGTTTGCAGTCCCCAGACGATGACAACCAAAACTTTTATACCGAGCCGAGGTGCAGAACTTCAGAACACTCTCTTACCTGCCCTTGCCGATCCGTAAGGTTTTAACGACCCTTGGGATCCTTGACAAGACGTAACTGCAACATTAACTCGTGGGTGACGTTTTCGCTGAGTCCCCATGCACGGAATTTTCATTCATTGCACTGCATTATTCGCTCCAATTTTGCTGCCAAATGACTCATTTTTTGCTCCGTAACGCCCGTAAAATGTCTCATTTTTCACGCCAAACGCCTCACTTTACACGCCATAAAGCCATGCATTTCCCGCCTAGATGCCTTTTTTCTTTTCAAAACCGTCAGTTTTTCCCCCCAGAACCATTGAACATTCTGGAAGATAGCCCTCCTATTTATACCCCTGTTCTCTCCCAAAACTTTTTTCTTTCCCTTGCTCATTTTACCTCATTCTCCCAACTTATTACTACCTTCTTTCCTCAATCCTTCCTTCACTCCCTACTACTTCTCGCTTCTTTACTCCCCAGAGACTCACACACTCTCCTCCCTTCACCATCATCCTCTTGTTCCCTTTTTCTCCGTCTTCCACCTTGGCTTTTCCATCATTCTATGACTTCCGACCGCTGCTCAACGCCACCACCGGACACCACTAGATGTCCCCCAAAAATTCCACACGTCTTCCAAACAGAAGACCATGGCCGGTACGTTCACTCCCACCTCTCTCATTAGCACGCCGGTTCCCCCTTCTCCCGTAGACGCCATTGACGGGATGTTAAATCCTTTTAACATAGCTCTTCTGACAGTAGTGCCATTAAATTTTCCCCCCAATCCTCTCTTTGCCGAAACCTCCTCAAAATGACCACCCTAACCTCCAAACACAAAATGTATCAAACTCTCTCGACCCAGAGGATATCAAAATTCTTAGGGATAGATGCCGTTTTCCTAAGAACGTGTACATCAAACTCCCTACAATCGAGGACCGAGGCCACCTACCTCATCCTGGTTACTTAACAGTTTACTAGGAGTAGCTCGAGACGGGGCTGAGGCTCCCAATAGCATCGCTCCTAGTCCACCTATCCAACCACTGGAATATTAGCATATCCCAATTGACCCCAAACGAAAGATGTGCACTTTCGGTCATTACCGGCTTCACCTTTCTGTGTAGATTACACAACATCCCCATTTCTTTAGACACTCTTTTAGGATGATGCTAAAATTATCCCCTACAAAAAGATTCTTTTACATTTCTCCCCGAACCGCGGGCAAACAGCTTACTTCAGGTAACCTTTCATCCATTCACGACTAGAAAAAGTCGTTCTTCTTTATCTGATACCTCGGGGCCCATGGAACCTTATCAAAGAAAACCTTAAAATCAAAAATGCCTCTACCTTGGACTCCATACACGCCTGGAGGCTCGTAGAATCAAACCTCAGAATAAACTTCAACAACCAACCTGCCATCCTATCCAACAACATTCTTGCTTGGGCGGGACTGTTCCCTACCTATGACATCCTCCCGAGCTACGACCCTCAATAACGTCACTATTTTTATTTTATTTTTTATTTTTACTGACCTTTTGTCTTCAGTAGAGCTCGGAGCATTTCTCAAGGGGCTAGTGTCTACCACACTGGCATTGGTGCAGGCACTAGACAGTCCAACCAGTCCTCTTCATCAACAAGCGGATACTCATCGCCACCATCAACATGCCCTCAGGGAGTGCCGAGGCTAAACTCTCAACTTTCGTACCCCAGAATCAAATCGAGGCCAGCAGCTCCCCGAAGAGACCAACCGGGGAGGTAACTCTGGCCTTTAGGCCCACCAAACCTGAGCCGACTCGGTTACAAGAAAAAGGACAAGGAAGGCTGCTGGCCTCAAGAAGTGTCCTTCGACGATGACCCCTTCCTCCTCGTCATCGCCCCCGAGGCCTTCCGTCCAGTAGTGAGAGTAAGGACGCCAGGGACAGCTTCTGGGAACGTCCCTTTATCAAAGCAACTGATCACTTCTTATGGTAAGGACTGCCGAGCTTCCTTCACTCCCACTCCTTATTCTTTCTTCCCAGCCGAGAACTGACACTTTACTTTTTTCTCAGGTGATAAAAAATACACTCCCGAGGAGGAGAGAAAATCTGCTGGGTCACAGGATGTGCCCTGGGATCGACTGTCTATCGACCCTCTTCCAGTTCCTCCCACCTCAGGGAGCAGCCTGATCTCTGACCCACCCCACCGATTGACATAAACGATCGGCCTCAGTTTCTTAGGGTGGCTCGTGAGCAGGCGAAGATGGTGGCCTTGTCTCGGGATTTAGACTACGTTAAGAGGCTCACCCCTCAATAGAGGTTGGACGAGCTTCACGTCAGCCTGATGAACGTAAGTCTGACTAACCCTTCTTGAAATTTCAATTTTTTGCACCTCATACTTCAACTCATACTTTTGCTCTTTTGCAGGCAATAACTATCTTGCCCGCCATCGCCGATCGGGAGTCCTCCTGCAACTCAACCGTTAACTCCATGAAGCAGGAGTTGGCTCACGCCAAATCTGGAGTGGATCAGGCAGTGAAGGAGGCTGTTAAATCCAATGAGATGAAATGCAATATCGAGGCGGGCAAAAAGTACGAGAGTAGAAGGCCGAGTTGACCGAGGTGAGGAACAAGCTTGGGCAAGCTGAGTTAGATAAGAAGACCGTTGAACTGGATGTTGACGATCGTGACAAGAAGATCACGTAGATCTAGAGCAAAGGGTTCTTCAAATTCAAGAAGAAGCTCAGTTGGCCGAGGCAAAATTTGCCTCTGGGAGGTGAAGCTGCGGATCGAAGACAGAAACCAATTCGTGGCTTCGGTTGAAGCAGACGAGATGCTGAAAGAGTTTACAAAGAAGGTCTTCTCCATGGGGTTCACACTGGCTTGTGACCACTAGGTGAAAAATCCTGATTTGTACGAGAGGCTGCCATATGACGCTTTTGTTACCGAGGAGGTCATCAATGGCCTAGAGGCTAAATTTAAAACCCCTGTTCCGATTCTCGAAACTTTTGAAGTAACTCTGCTGATCCAGGGTGCGAACCCCGAAGCCGAGTCTGAGCTTGTGAATCAAGCTTCCACTTCCTCTGTCGAGCCTTCCACTTCTGCTGCACAGGCTGATGTAATTTTGTAGTAATAGTTAGGAACTTTTTATGTAATAGTCAGGATTTCTCAATGCAAATCTCAAGCTTTGATTAATTTGTCTTCTCGACAAGAGGCTCGACATTTTCTTTACTTCTGCTCTTTAACTGCTTTTCAATTTGTTTATCTCTTATATTCAAAGCAAAAGTTTTATGATAAAAACAGATAATAACACTTAGGAATATCAGCATAGAATATTGTCTAAATTTTCCTTTCACTTTGAACTTAGGCCTTGTTTAGACCCTTCCGAGCTGAGGCAAAAGGATTAAGCTTAGCTCCTTATGTTTACCTTAGCCATTTAATTTGAATTAGACCCTCCAAGGCCCGAGAAATAATATTTTGCTTGAGCAGGGCTATCAAGCCTCTTCGAGGATCGGATCCTCTCAAATTTATTTTGCTTGGAGGGGGTCGCCAAGTCTCCATCCTTGAGGGGGGACTGCAAAGCCTCGGCTCCCAATATTTTCTTTTGCGTTGAACTACTCCGAACCTTTGAGAGTTAGAGCAGCTCGAACTCGTTTTGTACTTGAACTAAATCTCTGAGGTTGGTGCACCTTTGTTTTTGCTTGGGGGGCTACTAAGCCTCTGCCCTTGAGGGGGGACTGCTAAGGCCTCAACCCTCAATCATTTACTTTTGTGTTGAATTTGATCCGAACCTCTGAGGGTTGGAGCATCTCGAATTTGTTTTTGTGCTTTGACCAAACCTCTGAGGGTTGGCGCAACTTGATTTTGCTTGGAGGGGCTACTAAGCCTCTGCCCTTGAGGGACTGCTAAACCTCAGCCCTCAATCATTTGCTTTTCTGTTGAACTGGATCCGAACCTCTGAGGGTTGAAGCAACTAGAATTTGTTTTGTGCTTTGAGCCAACGCAGCTTGACTTTGCTTGGGGGGGGCTACTAAGCCTCTGCCCTTGAGGAGGGATTGCTAAGTCTCAGCCCTCAATCATTTGCTTTTTTGTTGAACTGGATCTGAACCTCTGAGGGTTAGAGCAGCTTGAACATCTGTTGTGTGCTTTGACTGAACCTCTAAGGGTTGGCGCAGCTTGATTTTGCTTGGGAGGGCTACTAAGCCTCTGCCCTTGAGGGGGGACTGCTAAGCCTCAGCCTTCAATCATTTGCTTTTCTGTTGAACTGGAGTCTGAACCTCTGAGGGTTGGAGCAGCTCGAACATATGCCTTTCGAGAAGGGACTTTCATTACAATCCTCGATAATATTTGTCGCGCCCCCCGACCTGGAGTCTGACCGGCACCGGTGGTACCGGCACCGTCGCCACGTGTGGTGCTCGTGAAATAGGTGATTGAATGCAAAAATCCTACTTACAATTTACAAACATAAATTACCTACTTACTATTACAAATAAAATGAATCACCTATTTACTATTACATAACGGGGCCTTCAATGCGACTATGAATTGTATAAAAACAATCTAAACTAGGGAAAACAAGATGGAGTCGCCACTGGTGTGTTGGTGCGTGGGACACAAAAATACATCAAAATTTAAAAAAATAAACCCTAGTTTAGATTGACTCTGGTCCACGTAACTCAATAAAAATGAGTTCGGGAATCCTTGTAAAATGGGAAGGTTTGGGATTGATTTGAATTTCCTCGGCACCCACTTTAGCGTTGGCCAGACACTCGTGATTTTATCGCGTTTCGCGAATGATTTTCAATTTTAGTATTCATTATTGCCGGCTTTGTAGCATACGTGTGCTTTGAGATAGTTTAAAAGTAATAAAATATGTACATGTTAATGAGGAAACGAAAATAAGTGGTAAATATTAACATTGACAGGTAGATTTAGCCCGGGGCCAATTAAAAGTTGCACACATTGAGCTTGTTGCACCCGTTAACTCCCAAGGGGCAAAATAGTCATTTATCATGCACGCCGAGTTTATTTCTAGCCCAATTTTATATTATTGATACAATTATTAAGTCCAGGCTAAATTGAATTTGATTCAAATACTTAACGTCTAAAAGGTATGACTACAGTCTGTCTCTTATACACATCTAGATGTGTATAAGAGACCAATGAAGAGAAGACATAAATATTATATTGAGACCAACGAACATTAAAATAAAGCACAAATCATCACAAAAGCAATTAATCGAAAATAGTGCTCCGATCAAAGTCTCTTATACACATCTAGATGTGTATAAGAGACAGTCATCGACCTGATAAACGAATTTCAGGTTTGCATCTCATCCCCGATAAACGAATTTCGGGTTCTCATTTTCATTTTCATCAACCTGATAAACGAATTGGAAGAAATTTGAAAAAAAAAAACAGTAATATTCAAGAAAAGTCCTTAAGGGCCTAAATGTGCTCGTTTTACGTGCCATATCCCTGTCTCTTATACACATCTAGATGTGTATAAGAGACAGGCTGTTTTGGCCACGTTTTTTCTGCATTTTTCACCCATTTTTCAGCAAAAATTTCAGATGGCCATACTCTCCACATGACAAGGAATGGTCCTTGATTCTTTGAGTTTAATCCAGTTCCTCTTCCATCGCTTGAAATCTTTGCTCAAAGTTGGTGGTAAAATTTTCCAGACTTAGAAATTTTCTGAAAATTCTCGACCAACATTTTTCTACCACGTATTATTTCTCGGGCCTTGGAGCTGTCTCTTATACACATCTACTTTGAGCCAAAATTCCATGCGATCAGAGAAGAATTAGACTAAGCTCAAAGAACAAAAGTTGTATAGTGGGCATTGCGATTTCTTTTGCTTGAAAATTTTTCTCCAGAAAATTTTTCTCCCCTTTAGACTGATTTTTTGTGCTTTTAACGAATGGGATTGCATGTAAAAATGTCTCAAGGACCATTCCTTGTGTATGTGGAGAGTATGGCCATCGAAATTTTCTTTGAGAAATGGGTGAAAAACGCAGAAAAAACGTCCTGTCTCTGCAGATCTTATTCACGCCAACTTTTTTAATATTTAATTTAATTAATTAATTTATGGTATTTTTTTTTTTTTTTTTTTTTATAAAAATCTAAAAACTTAAATAATATTAAAACTCATTCTTTGTATTTCAAAAATACATAAAACACATAATAATTAAACACCATAAGACAAATTAAGAGAGAATTAAAGGACAAATTAAGAGGAAATCAAAAAGTAGGTTTAAAAAAAATTAAGAGGGAAATTAAAAAGAAAATTGAGAGTCAAATTAAATGAAAAATAGGGGAGAACTTACGGGACAAAAAATAGGTGTCTACAGCTTGCCCCTCGTTTGCCAGAGTGTCGAAGAGGATCGAAGAAACTCTAGGCAAAGATTGTAGACACCGCATGACTGGATGATTCCAATCGTGCAACAAAATTTGCCACATGTCAACCTTAAGCTCATGAGGTCATGGAAGGAAAAATTCACCATCTTGACAAACACACTGGGAGATTAGAGAGACAGTCTCAGAGACAGTCTTAAACTCTTTAAGAGGCACGTATCCGATGGATCAGACTATGAAATGAACCATAAGAGACATAAATGAAACTTGAAAACAAGATTGAAATCCCGATCCGGTGTTTATCGAGTACAGGGATTTCGAATGAAACGTTTGAATGACAAAGAAAACTAACTTGACATAACATGCAAACGCATTAACATGTACCTGTCTCTTATACACATACTCTTGATGATGATACAAAGCTCGACTTTGTATCATCAAGGCAAGAGTATGTAAATACGAATGAAAACCCGACTTTATGT
The DNA here is from genome assembly GCA_025175665.1 of Cinchona pubescens. Classification (NCBI taxonomy): domain Eukaryota; kingdom Viridiplantae; phylum Streptophyta; class Magnoliopsida; order Gentianales; family Rubiaceae; genus Cinchona; species Cinchona pubescens. The sequence goes on from JANKKI010000053.1 coordinate 4,169,630, forward strand.
CATCGGGGAAAGACATATAAATTAAAATGAAAACCCGACTCTCTAGATGTGTATAAGAGACAGTCTTAAACTGGGGCAAGTTTTTGTTAAGACTGAAATTCGTTTATCGTGTTAAATAAAAATGAAAATGAGAACCCAAATTCGTTTATCGGGGATGAAAATGCAAACCTGAAATTCGTTTATCGAGTTGATGAAAATGGAAAATGAGAACCCAAATTCGTTTATCGGGATTAAAATGCAAACTGAAATTCGTTTAGAGTGCGCTCTTGTTACCTGTGACCCGACATTCGTTCATCGGGAGAAAAATACAAACCTGAAATTCGTTTATCAGGTTGATGAAAATGAAAACCCGAAATTCGAATTTCAGGTTTGCATTTTCATCAACCTGATATTCGTTTATCAGGTTGATCATTTTGATCAACCTGAAAAACGTTTATCGGGTATGAAAATGCAAACCTGAAATTCGTTTATCAGGTTGATGATGCAAAAGCTGAAAAATGAAAACCCGAAATTCGTCCTCTTTACATGAAAATGCAATCCTGAAATTCGTTTATCAGGTTGATGAAAATGAGAACCCGAAATTCGTTTATCGGGAGAAAAATGCAAACCTGAAATTCGTTTATCAGGTTGATGAAAATGAAAACCCGAAATTCGTTTATCGGGTATGAAAATGCAAACCTGAAATTCGTTTATCAGGTTGATGAAAAATGAAAATGAAAACCCGAAATTCGTTTATCGGGTATGAAAATGCAAACCTGAAATTCGTTTATCAGGTTGATGAAAATGAGAACCCGAAATTCGTTTATCGGGAGAAAAATGCAAACCTGAAATTCGTTTATCAGGTTGATGAAAATGAAAACCCGAAATTCGTTTATCGGGTATAAAAATGCAAACCTGAAATTCGTTTATCAGGTTGATGAAAATGAAAACCGAAATTCGTTTATCGGGTATGAAAATGCAAACTGAAATTCGTTTATCGAGGTTGATGAAAATGAAAACCAAATTCGTTTATCGGGTATGAATAAACGGTAAATGACAACATTATTTAAACTGAGAGGTTTGACTAGGAATTAGTGCACCATCTCCCAAGTGGTGATTACCTGTGAGGTTGATTGCTTCATTAGGGGTTGGCGTGAATCACCCCTTTCAAAATGAGAAGAAAGACTGTTGGGTATCAGGACAGTTCTAAATATGTGTAAAAAAAAAAAAAAAAAGGTATCCAATCAATGTTGATTACCCCCATCATCTGCTGTCTCTTATACACATCTAGATGTGTATAAGAGACAGGCTACCTTAATACAATGCGATATTTACTAAGATTGCTCCCATGTGATGTGCATATTATTGAATCTTTAAAAATCGCATTGTTTTGAGTACCTGCAGGTACACGCAAAATGAAGTGGACGCTAAAAACTGCCTACGTATCCCAAAAAATTATCAGGTCGAACGTAGTTCGATTCAACAGATGATTTTCACATATCAACAACAAAAGATCTATTGACAGAAAAGGGGTGATTTCTCAGCAAAAATTTACATGAAATACATGAATAAATAATACATGCACATGGGAGCAATCTTAGTAAAAATTGTGCCATCACCGTAGAACACTTCTGTCTCTTATACACATCTCAGGAGGTGCTTACACAAAATTTTCAATTCTTTGGATCCATCGGATACGTGCTTCTTAAAGGCCAATGACTGTGTTTAGAGAACGACATAGAGGCAACTGTCTATAAGAGAACTTCATCAACAAATTTCGATTGAACACTTTCCCAGGCGTGGACTCGAAAAGTCATCAACCGGACCTTGACCGTTTGCTCGATTTGCCCTTTCCTCGGCGCCTTTGGTGACTGCAGTTCAAACTCACCGTTTGGGTTTTAATCGCCTTTTCCAATGCATGCGAACTTTAGTTTTCAAAGATGTTTTCGGCATCAGTAAGGCTGCCTTGATGTTATTGGGATAGACATGTTAACATCAACTTTATATGAGACCGTACAAACTGCTCCCTTTAAGCCTATGCAGAACTTAGGATAGTTAGGGTCAAAATGGGTTGAGTCGTGTGATTGGTAAAGATTGGGATTATCTTAACAAAAACTTGCCCCAGTTTAAGATGGGCGCTTTGGTTGAAAGAATATAGCTACAAGGGATGGAAGAGCGGGTTTGTGATATGAAGAAAAACTGGATTATGTCCCTTATCTAAAGAATTACCTCAGTTTTGGGTTGAGAGTCTTACTTGAAGGCAACTGATTGAATTGGGGAAATAGATTTGATAAAAAATTGCCCCAATTTTATTATAACAAACTGAGTTTTGTTGGGCATTTGTTTTGGTCAGCCTCTCAAACTTTTTTTTTTTTTTTTTTTTCCACCCAAAACAACAATTTGCCCCAACATTGCAAATGAGCTCGGTTCCCAACTTGTTTTTACAGCAAGGATAGGGACAAAGCACAATTGAAACGAAAGATAGGCAAATAAAGAAAAGAGATATGAAAAGGGTTTAGTCCGGATGTGGGTAAAAAGGGAAAGAAAATAACAGGTAGAATTCTATCCTACGTTCTGCAATGACTTAAAGGTTTACAGTCTGCCAAATCAGATGAAAAACTTTTTGACCATGTCTGCATTTATCGTTTGAGGGAAAACCTGTCCATCCATCTCCGTAAGGATAAGAGCTCCTCCCGATAATACTTTGTGTACAATGAATGGACGGCCACGTCAGTCCAATTTCGGGAAAGTGTTCATTTTTGTAATTTGATAAACGAATTTCAGGTTTATTGGTTGCCAGCCTGATAAACGTTCTTTCAACACAGTCATTGTCTTTAAGCTCGGGCCATCCTCCGTTGATAACATTGGCCATGACACACAGCTGTTAGCAGTCTTTCATCAATGAGTGCAAGCTGTCTCTGGTATTGAGGAAAAACCACATCCCTGGGTACCTGTCTCTTTACGTATCTAGGGATCCCAAAGCGGCAAATGATGTTCTTTCGGATGAACTCTGCCACTACTTTCTTTGTGACGTGCTTGTAGGATTCAGCCTCGACCCACTTAGTGAAATATTCAATCGCTACTAGAATGAAGCGATGACCATTAGAAGCTGGCGGCTCGATCAATCCAATGACGTCCTGCCTGTAAAGCAAAAGCCCAGAAAGTTTAAGCCGGAAATGAGTTTAAAGCCTTATCTCATCCCCGTGCATTTGGCATTTAACACACCTGCGGACAAACTCGATACAATCATGCTCCATAGTAAACCAGAAATAACCTGCTCTCATTATCTTTTTAGCTAGTAAGTGCCCGTTCATATGTGGCCCACAGACTCCTCCATGAACATCCTCCACAATGTAAGCGGCCTCTTTCTTATCAACGCACCTCAAAAGACCCAGATCTCGTCCTTCGATAAAGTATATTGCCATTTAAAAAGAACTTGATCGACATTCGGCGTAGGAACTTCTTATCGAAGTACTAGCCCTTGGAGGTAGTTGCCTTTGTCCAAAAACTCCTTGATGTCATGAAACCAAGGCAGTCCATCGATTACGCCTCAAGGCAATAATGTCCATTTTCCAGACTGAATGGTAATGGGTTCTATCACTGTGTCATCCGGATGACTGATTGTCGAAGATTCGCCGATGCTCTTGCTACCTTATCTCTGTCTCTTATACACATCTAGATGTGTAATTCCAAAGCATCAAAGTGTCGGCCTAGTTTGAGAATCTGCAGGTGATATGGCATGATTTTAGAATCTCTGGTTACCCAGTGCCTGTCCAAAGCATTGCCTGATCGCTGTCACTATACACAGCTAAAGGGCATAAGACCCATATCCAATGCCATTTTCATACCAAGTATGCAAGCCTCATACTCTGCCATGTTGTTCGTACACGAAAATTGTACACTTGGCTGTTGCTGGGAAGTGTCTGCCTCCTGGAGATATCAAAACTGCTCCTGTGCCTGCACCGAAAGTATTGGATGCACCATCAAAGAATAGCCTCCAATGTGGGCATTCATCTTTCATGTCTTGGCACAATTTTTACTAAGATGTCTTCGTCCGGGAAGTATGTGTGCAAGGGTTGATAATCATTCTCCCTTGGGTTCTCAGCAAGATGATCCGCTATCACTTGTCCTTTGATAGCCTTTTGAGTAGTAAAGATGATATCGAATTCTGCTAACAACATCTGCCATCTAGCCAAACGTCCAGTAGGCATAGGCTTCTCTAACAGATAGCGAAGGGGATCACACCTGGAAATGAGATAAGTGGTATGACCCTTGTGATAATGCCTTAGCCGTTGCGAGATCCAAACCAATGCATAACATGTTCGTTAGGAATCCGAGTTATACACATTTAGATTGTATTTCCTCAATCTCTCAAATACCTTCTTAAGATTGGTCAAGTGATCCTCTGCCTTCTTGGATTTGATGATGATATCATCGACATAGACCTCCATCTCTTCGTGTATCATGTCATGAAACAAGGTGGTCATAGTGCGTTGGTATGTTGCACCAGCATTCTTAAGTCCAAATGGCATAACTCTATAGCATTCAGCAGCTCGTATCCCTACTGTATGCTGATTTTAACTTCTCTTACGTCAGTGTCTGTCCCAATGTTTACCATTTCTGTTTCTTCCAAGTTAGGCTTTGGTTTTCCTCATGTTGCCCGAATTTATTTTCAATATCACACTCGTCCTCATCACTCTCGATTGCACCTGAAATATTTCAGGTGTGATCTCGAAATTGCACTCATCCAGGTCACATAACAGACAGTATCCGCAATGACCATAAGAGTATTGAGACTGGGCCATCTGGGAGAAAATAAAGTATGAAATGAAAGAAAACAAAATGAGCTAAAACATCTTGAAGAAAAAGTTCTCATTAATCAAAAATTTGTACAAGTGATCCTAGAGAACATAAACTAAACATTCATTGGCCATCCTATATAAAAAAATCAATTGTCTTGAATTCATCTCCAAAAAGATGAATAAGATGAATCATGAAGGCAATATTATGATTGTACTTGCCTTACTAATTGAATTGTTTTCAAGATTCATCTCCAAAACAAATGAATGAGATGAATCATGAATACAATCTGCATGCACCTATTCCTATACTAGAGACATAAATAAAACAGCAAGAAGTTATTTGCCAGAGATGTGCCTATCTATGACTGAGATTGAGATGGTGATTTTGATGAAAATATACTGATGCTTAAAGGAAACTCCTGTGAATAGGAGATCATCGATGTCAATTGTGCGGTTGGTCGATCTCAAGGCAAATGGCGCTCGGTGTCATCCTCCTCCGCTTTTTACCGGCATAATTACCCCTGTCTCTTATACACATCTATGTGTATAAGAGACAGCTCATTTTCAGCCTCGTCTGCATCAGGGGCCAAAATGGCGGCGAACGTGAAAAGTAATCTTAAGAGGTGGAATGGCAATAGGCAATGCTCGACCTTCTGTTCAGCTCTCTTGACTCCTTAATCTCCTCAGCTGCACGGCATTCGGGCAAAACCGCGCCCAAATGTATTCATCTGTGTTGGTAGATCAATAGGGTGTGTTATGCCTTGCAAATTCATCCCCAATAAGATAATCCCAATCTTTACCAATCACACGTCTTCGAGCCCCGTCAAAACCTCGGATCACCATGGATGAATTCTTGACCAGGTCATGAGAGATTCCGAGCTTATCCAATGTCTTCAAAGGACAAATATTTAAAGCAGACCCATTATAGCAACCATGACCCTAGGCAAATGCCGCCCCTCACATCTAACCGAGATGAATAGAGCCTTGTTGTGGTCGCTCCTTCAGAAGTTAAGTCATCATCAGAAAAACAAATTTGGTTTGATGCCAGCACACTGCCCACTAACCCAGCAAGTTTGTCAGTGGGAATGTCAAGAGACACATGTCTCTTATACAGATCTAGATGTACATCCTGTGTAGCTCGGATGTTAACAATAAGTTGAGCATAGAAATTTGTGAGGGCATCTTATTCAGCTGCTCCACTGCTGAATATTCACTTTTTTTGATCAATCTTAGAAAGTTTTCCACATCTTTGTCTGTTACAGCATTGTAGTCTCTGCATACACTCGTTACCTTTGCTGGAGAAGTACAGACCTCAAAGCTGTTGTCATATGAAGATTCGGCCTGAAGAAGTGACAATGACTCAGATCAAACCATTTTATTTGGATTATCAGTGAGGGTTGGTAATTCCACGGCCTTTTGCTGTGCTCTCAATTGTATATTGTGTTCAGATGGCTCTGAATCCAAATAAAATGGTTTGATCTGAGTCATTGTCACTTCTTTGATTGCTCCTTCTTCCTATCTTCGATCTCCGCTTCTATACAAACCCTCCCAACATGAGGCTCATGTCGTGGCAGCGGATTAGTGTTTACTTCAGGAGCCCTTTGTTCCGGCCTCCTAATGATAATCTCTCGTGCATTGATCATGTCTTGCATGGTAGATGGTCTTTGTGCCCAATTCAAGATTAAGCATCGGAATTCCACCACCTACAGGCCAAAAATGAATGGGGCAGTCGAAGCGGCCAACAAGAATCTTAAGAGAATTATTCGAAAGATGGTTGACAGTCTGCCCAATTCAAGATTAAACATCGGAATTGTCTAATATGTGAAAATCAATCTGTTCAATGGGGAACTACGCTCGACCTGATTCCCGTGGTGGGATATGTAGGCAGCTCTTACCGCTGTCTCTTGTACACATCTAGATGTGTATAAGAGACAGGCCTAATCCATTATAATATGGGAGCTATGGATTAGGCACGGGCACTTGTACTTGTGTTTGGTATACGGGTTGAGGATAGTATTGAGGTGGTAGTGGAGGTGGTGCATAAAAGGGTTGTGGGTTAGGTCTTTGGTATTGATGGAAATTGCGTGGTGGTTGGCGGTTGGGTTGGTTAAAAATAAAAGTCACTTCCTCTTCCTTCTTGTCAAGCTTCTTGCTCAGGGGTTTCTTAGCTACAGACGTGCTTCCCGCATGGATTCTATCTAGTTTGAAAGCCGTCATGTCAATAATTTTCCCGCTTTTCAAGCCCCTTTCAACGGCCTCTGCTTGCTGGACGATTTCTGAAAAGGATTTGCCAATAGACCCGGTCAACTTTTCATAGTAAGGAGGTTCTTGTGCATCAATAAAAATTTTGACCATCTCAGTCTCAGTCATAGGTGGGCTCACTGCGCCTAACGCCTGGAGGACCTAGGTCACGGTTAAACTCGTACTGTTTCACAAAAGCATTTGCCAAGTCCGTCCAATCCTGCAGTTTTTTGGGATCAAGCATTAAATACCATGATAACGCATCTCCCTCCAGGCTTCTGGCAAATACCCTCATCGCTATCCGAGGGTCACTTGTCGGATTCCCCAGCAAGTTGCAGAACATTTTAAGGTGAGCTACCGGATCCCAGTGCCATTGTACTTTGGTTCATGATTTTAAATTTTGGCGGCAATTGCACCTATTGATCTACCAACACAGATGAATACATTTGGGCTTTTAAGCTGTTTTGTTTATGCCATAATGCTTCATGAAACTAGGTGCATGCTCAGCATTTTTCAATAGGGCGTCATTGACAGTCGGTACAGGGGGTGGTGGTGGCATTAATTCAGCTTCCTCTCCCTGGGTGTACTCCAACTCAAGAGGAGGCACTTAACCTAGCGGCATCCCCATGCCGGGATTAGGAATATGAGGAGGTAGCATCTCCTGATTGGCGGGGTGAGGCCCATAAGTTTGCCTGTACCATTGCATTTCTTGGTTCATACTGGCCATAGCAGCCATCATAGATTCCATCTGTTTGCGCAACTCTGCCATCTCTGGGTTTTGATCCCCACTGGTCCCTTCCACATCTTTTGCTGGTACGGTGCTCATACTGTCTTCAAATCGGAGCTTATGTGCACGTGAGCGGGTATAAATAGGGCTGCGTTGGGCAGCTATTTTGATATTTAGTACCTTCATATTAAAACATAATAAAAAGAAAAGAAAAATTCAGATATATAAACCCGTTCAATCATAAATGCGGTACAAGGAGCAAATTCCCGGGAACCCTGAAAGCAAAAAAAAACTCTAAAGGGGATGAAGCCCGTTTGAACTTATTAGGGACTGCGAGCTCCTTTAGATGGTCTCGTATCTTCATTATTTGCTCCTTGTACCGCAGAAGCTTGCTACTTGCTGATTCAGCAGCCCCATTGTGCATTAGGCGTCCCAGATCATCGGCCATCTCAGTGCATGCCTCTTTCGGTTGTATTCCGCTCTCGAATACGGGATTGCTGTTCTTGAAGTCTTTTGTAAGCTTGCCCTGTGATTATTTAGAGCTATCTCCTTTTCTACTATTTACACATCTAGATGTGTATAAGAGACAGGTATGCGAGCAATTTCTTCGAAGGGTCTATTACGACTTGTGGTTGGCCAAGCAAATGACCTGGTCACTGTCTCATCTAGATGTGTATGCTGAGACAGTTTTTATACAACGTGGATCGCATTGAAGGCCCTAGTTTAGATTGTTTTTATAGCCCTGCCACGCTGACAAAATACTGGCCTTTTCTGGTATTGATTCGGGCCGCATCCCTTTATCAAACATAATATTGAACCGATCAGTCGCTGATTTTGGAGGTACTGACGTTTGAACCCTCCCAAACTGACGTAAGAGACGTAAGCAGCATGTAGATGTGTAATGAACACATTTCCTACCAATAATATAAAATTGGGCTAGAGCGATGCAGAGCTCGGTGCATGACAGGTACCCACTCTAGAACCCAGTATGTCGACTCCTTCAATGAATATAACCAAGGGATGTACTTCTCCTTGTCCTTCAGTAACTTCGCCCGGTTGATGCGTTGATTGTGACTTTGTACCCAATTCTCTCTACCCGGGAAAAATCATGACGACCGATCTTTCATCGCCCCAAATGCTCCATGAACAGAGGCTTACATTTATTTTCGTTTCCTCATTAACATGTACATATTTTATTACTTTTAAACTATCTCAAAGCACACGTATGCTTGAACTAGGAGGCATCTAGCCCTGTCTCTTATACACATCTAGATGTGTATAAGAGACAGGTACGGTACGGATGTTAAAAGGTACCAAAGAGCTAACTTTGGTCGCCTTTCTCTTATACACATAAGATGTGTATAAATACATTGAATCGAAGCCATATGGGGACAAAATGCTTATCTTACTATTTATACAAAATGATGACGCAATCCTGCAAATCCCATTGTAGGTTATGTACCTAGGGATAGGTATGCAATTCTATGTACGGGTATCCGATAAGGTATCCCTTCTACGGCTAGTGATATGCAATAAGTAACCTACGGTGGCCCTACATCGGTGGGGTTAGCCTACATGCACACAAGGGATAATAAAACTTTGAAACATGTTGTAGGGAAGGGTCTCCTATTAGGGCTTGACAACCATATGCCTTTGACCCTACCTAAGGCTTATGCAATGCAAAAATTGAAATTTACTCTTTCTTGCGGGAAGTAGATACAAATTACAGGGCCAATATAAATCATACGAATCAGAAAAACTAATTGCTATTACATAGCAAAAAATTGAAAGGCTATTTACTATTACAAGCTAGATAAATGGGTAGATCTTACCGCCTCGTGTCTAGTGTCCTAAACAAGGTCCACACGGTTCTGCCCTATGGTTTAAGCTATATGAGATCCATGAGGCTAGGCTTACTAATGCAATCTAGATTGCTTGGTTCCCGAACCTTCAGACTTTGGGCCCAAAAATAAAATCCGTCAATTCCAATGGGCCTTATCGTCGGTGGTTGGGTGATCGCCACAGATACCGTTACGTGCACATTGTGTCACGACCGCATATCTGGGTAGATCATCTTAATTCCTACAGGGAATGTGGGAACGACACCCACAAAAATAGGACATGCAATAAATGAGACATGTGTTATCTTGTGTTCACTTGGAGCGGTAAGATTCACACATTTTAGCGCGTTTGGCTCTAAAGGTTTGATGCTAACACCCCAAAAATTTCCCTCAAAGTAACCACAACCCATCCGAGGGGAGCAAGATATATTGGAATTGACGGATTTTATTTTTGGGCCCATAAGTCTGAAGGATCGGGAACCAAGCCTATCTAGATTCATTAGTAACTGGCTCTTATGTCATCTTATGTGTATAAGAGACAGTGCTTTAGCATACATATGTGTGTGTGCAGTAAGTAGCCTATTTCACGTGTGGTGCTCGTGAAATAGGTGATTGAATGCAAAAATCCTACTTACAATTTACAAACATAAATTACCTACTTACTATTACAAATAAAATGAATCACCTATTTACTATTACATAACGGGGCCAAATCACGCATTTGGTCCTTGCGTGATTTTATCAATTTCGCTTTTCAATTTTAGTATTCATTATTGCCGGCTTTGTAGCATACGTGTGCTTTGAGATAGTTTAAAAGTAATAAAATATGTACATGTTAATGAGGAAACGAAAATAAGTGGTAAATATTAACATTGACAGGTAGATTTAGCCCGGGGCCAATTAAAAGTTGCACACATTGAGCTTGTAGTACCCTTTAACTCCCAAGGGCAAAATAGTCATTTATCATGCACGCGGAGTTTATTTCTAGCCCAATATAATAAGAGAAGACATAAATATTATATTGAGACCAACGAACATTAAAATAAAGCACAAATCATCACAAAAGCAATTAATCGAAAATATGTGCAAAGATCAAAGTCTATTCACAAATTACCCTTAATAAGTGAAATCACTAATTACACAATTATGCTGTGTTAAGAGACTGTCTGATTATACACATCTAGATGTGTATAAGAGACAGAAAATTAATAATGTTCTCCTATGTATTAGGTCGCAAATTTGAAAAAAAAATAATATTAAAGAAAAGTCCTTAAGGGCCTAAATGTAATTTAAAAAAAATTATTTGAGGGATAAAAATGCAGAAATCCGAAATCTGAGGGCCAAAAGTAAATAAAATCTTTTCTGAAATTTTGGATTTTTTTTAAAAATGCCACGTCATCGATGACGTGGCGCACTCATGGAGCCACGTCACGATGACGTGGCGCACTTTGGTGGAGCCACGTCACGATGACGTGGCGCACTCTGGTGGAGCCACGTCACGATGACGTGGCGCAATCTGGTTGAGCCACGCACGATGACGTGGCGCAATCTGGTTGAGCCACGTCACGATGACGTGGCGCAATCTTGAGCCACGCCGCAGATGACGTGGCGGAAAGGGACGTGCCACGTCATCGATGACGTGGCTCAATCGGTGGTGCCACGTCACGGATGACGTGGCGCAATCTGGGTGCCACGTCATCGATGACGTGGCACCAAGTGGGCCCTATCGAAGGGCCTAAATGTAATTTAAAAAAATATTCTCGCTAAACTAAAAGAAAACTGAAATATGGGAGTAAAATGAAAAAAACTTTTCTAACCTTTCTTTTTTTTTGCAGATTTTGGTGACTACCTTTTTCCACCACGATTTTGACCAGAATATGAACGATTTTGCTTCGGGTAGACTACCGAAGCTAGGTCCTGTCTCTTATACACATCTTTGATTCTTTGAGTTTAATCCAGTTCCTCTTCCATCGCTTGAAATCTTTGCTCAAAGTTGGTGGTCGGAAAATTTTCAGACTTAGAAATTTTCTGGAAAATTCTCGGACCAACACTTTTTCTACCACGTTTTTGGCCCTCGAAATGGAAGATTTTGCTGTTTTTCTAGGGACCCTATACAACTTTTTTCTTTGAGCTTAGTCTAATTAGACTAAGCTCTGCAAGAACAAAAGTTGTATAGTGGGGTAGCAATTTCGATTTCTTTTGCTTGAAAATTTTTCTCCGAAAATTTTTCTCCCCTTAACAGCCTCCTTTTTGTGCTCTTATACACATGGGATTGAGTGTAAAAATGGTCAAGGACCATTCCTTGTCATGTGAGAGTATGGCCATGAAATTTTCTTTGAGAAATGGGTGAAAAACGTGGCCAGCTCTGTCAAATTGGGCGTGAACGATGCAGTGTGTTCACGCTTGAACTTTTTTTTAATATTTAATTTAATTAATTAATTTAATTTTTTTTTTTTTTTGAAAAATCTAAAAACTTAAATAATATTAAAACTCATTCTTTGTATTTCAAAATACAAAAAAGACACAAGAATTAAACACCATAAGACAAATTAAGAGAGAATTAAAGGACAAATTAAGAGGAAATCAAAAAGTAGGTTTAAAAAAAAAAAAAAAAAAAGAGGAATTTTCTTTTTATATGCTGACTCCATTTTTGTCTCCTATACACATCTAGATGTTCGTGGCGACTCCATTTTTATCCCTCTCTTATACACATTTAGATGTCGTATAGGATCGAAGAAACTCTAGGCAAAGATTGTAGACACCGCATGACTGGATGATTCCAATCGTGCAACAAAATTTGCCACATGTCAACCTTAAGCTCATGAGGTCATGGAAGGAAAAATTCACCATCTTGACAAACACACTGGGGAGATTAGATCTATCTATTCATCCAGCTTGGAATCATCCAGTCATGCGGTGTCTTGATCTTTGCCTAGTCTTTCTTCGATCATTTTGAGAGTATGTAAATACGAATGAAAACCCGACTTTATGTCATCGGGGAAAGACATATAAATTAAAATGAAAACCCGACTCTGTGTCATCGAGGTAACAAGAGTGAAATGAAAACCCAAACGGTGAGTTTGTCGGGTAATGTAAACTTGAAATGAAAGCCAAAAATTGTTTATCGGATAAAATGCAAACCTGAAATTCGTTTACACATCTAGATGGGTATAAGAGACAGGCTGGCGATCTAGTTTTGAAACGTTTTAATTGGACCCGGGCTAAATCTACCCTGATGAAAATGAAAATGAGAACCCGAAATTCGTTTATCGGGGATGAAAATGCAAACCTGAAATTCGTTTATCAGGTTGATGAAAATGAGAACCCGAAATTCGTTCATCGGGAGAAAAATACAAACCTGAAATTCGTTTATCAGGTTGATGAAAATGAAAACCCGAAATTCGTTTATCGGGTATGAAAATGCAAACCTGACAAACTCACCGTTTGGGTTTTCATCTGTCTCTTATACACATCTAGATGTGTATAAGAGACAGAAATTGTTGTTTTGGGTGGCCAAAAAAAAAAACAAAAAAACAAAAAAACAAAAATTCGTTTATCGGGATGAAAATGCAATCCTGAAATTCGTTTATCAGGTTGATGAAAATGAGAACCCGAAATTCGTTTATCGGGAGAAAAATGCAAACCTGAAATTCGTTTATCAGGTTGATGAAAATGAAAACCCGAAATTCGTTTATCGGGTATGAAAATGCAAACCTGATTCTCAATTCGTTTATCAGGTTGATGAAAAATGAAAAATGAAAACCCGAAATTCGTTTATCGGGTATGAAAATGCAAACCTGAAATTCGTTTATCAGGTTGATGAAAATGAGAACCCGAAATTCGTTTATCGGGAGAAAATGCAAAACTGATTCGTTTATCGTTGATGAAAATGAAAACCCAAATTCGTTTATCGGGTATAAAAATGCAAACTGAAATTCGTTTATCGTTGATGAAAATGAAAACCGATAAACGAATTTCAGGTTTGCAAGAATCAAAGTTGAGACCTGTCTCTTATACACATCTTGATGAAAATGAAAACCCGAAATTCGTTTATCGGGTATGAAAATGCAAACCTGAAATTCGTCTGTCTCTTATACACATCTAGGTTGTATAAGATGAGAACCCGAAATTCGTTTATCGGGTGAAAATCCAATAAGAATGACATGCACAAGGAGCCATGCCATTGGGCTTACCCATGAAATGAAGTGTAAAAGGCAACTAAGATCAAAGATCATCACCAGATTGGTCATAACATACAAAAAATGTCAATCTTAGTGAACATTACTATAAGCAAGGTGACCGAGCTCGGTAAGAGCTGCCTACGTATCCCACCAGGGGAATCAGGTCGAACGTAGTTCGATTCAACAGATGATTTTCACATATCAACAACAAAAGAACAACTACAGACAAACAAAATATTTACTCTTTGAGGCAATGTGTGAGTTAGATAGAAGTACATGAATAAATAATACATGCACATGGGAGCAATCTTAGTAAAAATTGTGCCATCACCGTATTAACACCGCTTTGCCTTTCATTCTAAGTTATTTGGACCCGATCAGGCAATGCTTTGGATCCATCGGATACGTGCCTCTTAAAGGCCAATGACTGTGTTGAGAGAACACATAGAGTACACATGTAATGTGTATAAGAGCTTATTGAAGAGTTCTCTTTCCCAGACGTGGACTCAGAAAAGTCATCAACCAGACCTTGACCCTTTGCTCTTTTGCACCTTTCCTCAGCGCCTTTTCAGGTTTTCGCTAAGGTTCCCCTCCCTTTTATTTTTATTTTTTTTTGCATTTTTCCGCACACTCTCCTTTTGCCTAGGCCGCCCCGTAGGGTTTTCAACCTAGCCTCTCTTTAGCTTTTTGGTGTTTTTTTTTTTTTTAAAACAAAGGTGCCCCTTTCCGGGTTTTCACCTAGGTGAAGAGTAAAACAGCAAAGTGTGGGAGTAAACGGAAGACGTCTGGCTAAGTAATCGCCTTTTCCAATGCATGCGAACTTTAGTTTTCAAAGTTTTTCGGCATCAGTAAGGCTGCCTTCCCTGTTATTAGGATAGACATGTTAACATCAACTGCCGAAAAACTTTGAAAACAAAAGTTCGCATGCATTGGAAAAGGCGATTACCTGTCCCTTATACACATCTAGATGTGTATAAGAGACAGGTTTTGATATCTCCAGGGGGCAGACACTTCCCAGCAACAGCCAAGTTGGTTGGAAAGAATATAGCTACAAGGGATGGAAGAGCGGGTTTGTGATATGAAGAAAATGGTTATGTCCCTTATCTAAAGAATTACCTCGATTTTGGGTTGAGAGTCTTACTTGAAGGCAACCGATTGAATTGGGATCTAGATGTGTATAAGAGACCATTCATTAACCTGATAAACGAATTTCAGATTTGCATTTCTTGCATCACCCGATAAACCGATTTCTTACTCTCATGATGATTCCGTTAACCTGATAAACAAATTTCAAAATGCAAGATTATCTCCTGACCCCCCTGTGAATTTCCCCCCAAAGCCAGGGAGGCCATTAATCATTGTATCCTGTCGATATACAAATCTAGATGTGTATAAGAGAAAGATACTAATCCGCTGCCACGGCATGAAGGGAAAGAAAATAACAATGTAGAATTCTATCCTACGTTCGCAATGACTTAAAGGTTTACTGATCGCCAAATCGATGAAAAACTTTTTGACCATGTCGCATTTATCGGTTGAGGAAAACTGTCCATCCATCTCCGTAAGGATAAGAGCTCCTCCCGATAATACTTTGTGTACAATGAATGGACCACCCGGGGTCCATTCCTGATCTTATGCTTCGTCTTGCATTGGCAATATACGTTTCAAAACTAGATCCCAGCATGCATTTGTCTCTTATACACTTTCTTTCTAGATGTGTATAAGAGACAGATGTTATAACATTGGCCATGACACATGTTAGCCGTCTTCATTTGTTTTGGAGATGATTCTTGGCATTGTCGGTAACCAACGTATCAGGGATCCCAAAGCGGCAAATGATGTTCTTTCGGATGAACTCTGCCACTACTTTCTTTGTGACGTGCTTGTAGGATTCAGCCTCGACCCACTTAGTGAAATATTCAATCGCTACATTAGAATGAAGCGATGACCATTAGAAGCTGGCGGCTCGATCAATCCAATGACGTCCATTCCCCAAATTGAACAAGGCCATGGAGTAGTAATGTTGTGCAATTCATGGTCTGCCCTTATCTCATCCGTGCATTTGGCATTTAACACACTGCGGACAAACTCGATACAATCATGCTCCATAGTAAACCGAAATAACTGCTCTCATTGATCTGTATAGCTAGTCAGTGCCCGCAAGGGATAGCCGAATTGTGACTCCTCCATGAACATCCTCCACAATGTAAGCGGCCTCTTTCTTATCAACGCACCTCAAAAGACCCAGATCTGTCGTCCTTCGATAAAGTATATTGCCATTTAAAAAGAACTTGATCGACATTCGGCGTAGGAACTTCTTATCTGAAGTACTAGCCCTTGGAGGGTAGTTGCCTTTGTCCAAAAACTCCTTGATGTCATGAAACCAAGGCAGTCCATCTTTGTATGTATGTTTTGTACTTCTTAAGTCGTTTTGCATACTTGGCTGTATCCAATACATTTCTAGATGTGTATAAGCCACTCTAGATGTTGTTCGTACAATTGTTGGGGTAACTTGGCATTTATTCTTGCTGGAAGTGTCTGCCTCCAGAGATATCAAATGCTCCCGTGCTCGCGAAAGTATTGGATGCACCATCAAAGAATAGCCTCCAATGTGGGCATTCATCTTTCATGTCTTGGCAAGGTGCCAATGAATAAGATGTCTTCGTCAGGAAGTATGTGTGCAAGGCATTCTCAACACAGTATTGGCCTTTAACTTTCCAGGTGTGATGTGGATCTCTTATACATTGCCTAGATAGTGTATGCCTAACTTAGTTGCGAAATCCAAACCAATGCATAACATGTCTCGTTCTAGACAAAGATGTGTATAAGAGACAGGCATGAACTTCTTGCTTAGATAGTAGATAGCCTCGCTCCTTTCGCCCGAATTGTCATGCGCCCCAAGACACAACCCATGGATCCGTCCAAAATCGAGATACATGATTAATGGCCTCCCGGCTTTGGGGGACCAACACAGGGGGTTCAAAAGATAATCTTTGATTTTGTCAAAAGCTTGCTTGACAATCATCATTCCAAGACATCGGCGTATTTTTTCTCAACAGACAGCACCAACACAATTGCCAATTGAGAGCACACATGCATTTTAAATGGAATTACCAACCAGTTCACTGTGATTGCCGGTCAAGTAAGGCAGTCTCTGAGGAGGAAGTGTCTGCTGTCACGTGCGTTGGTATGTTGCACCAAGATTCTTAAGTCCAAATGGCATAACTCTATAGCAAAATGTCCCCAAGGAGTAATGAATCTTGTCTTTTCCTGTCTTCCTCGTCCACTAGGATTTGGTGATACCAACAAAACAATCGACAAAGTCTCCATCTTTATACACATCTAGATGTGTATCTTATACACATCTACGGAAGTGTCTGTCCCAGATGCTACCACCTCAAGAACTTCCAACCGAACCTAAATGCTTCCTCATGTTGCCCGAATTTATTTTCAATATCACACTCGTCCTCAGAAACTCACTCTCAGATTGCATAGAAATAGGGTCAGGTGTGATATCGAAATTGCACTCATCGGTCTCATAAATGGTAGTATCCGAAGGACCAAAAGCATTGATTCTGGGCCATCTGGGAGAAAATAAAGTATGAAATGAAAGAAAACAAAATGAGCTAAAACATCTTGAAGAAAAAGTTCTCATTAATCAAAAATTTGTACAAGTGATCCTAGAGAACATAAACTAAACATTCATTGGCCATCCTATATAAAAAAATCAATTGTCTTGAATTCATCTCCAAAAAGATGAATCTAGATGTGTATAAGAGACAGACCTTAAAATGTTCTGCAACTTGTTGGGGAATCCGACAAGATGACCCTCCATAAACAAATGAATGAGATGAATCATGAATACAATCGTGCATGCACCTATTCCTTGACTAGATGGCATTGCTAAAACAGCTTAAAAATACGAAACATACATACAACGATGAAATTAAAAGGAGCAAAACTAAAAATAATATCCTTTCAAATTTACGAAACTCCTGTGAATAGGAGATCATCGATGTCCAATTGTGCGGTTGGTCAATCTCAGGCAAATGGCGCTCGTGTCATCCTCCTCCGCTTTGCTCTTGCATAATTACGTAAACAATTCGGCTATCCCTTGGATAAGGTCCTCCTTTTCAGCCTCATCACGCATCGGGGCCAAAATGGCGCGAACGTGAAAAGTAATCTTAAGAGGTGGAATGGCAATAGGCAATGCTCGACCTTCTGTTCACTCTCTTCACTAAAATCATGTGCTTTGTCCCTCTGTCTCTTATACAAATCTAGATCGACTGTATACCCATCTTTGTCATGGTACTCAATAGGGTGTGTTATGCCTTGCAAATTCATCCCCAAACCTTGGCCAATGCGATGTCCTCCATACACAGGTCTTTGTGTATATTACGCTCGCCTTATCCCAGACAACTTTCTGCGTGGATGATTGCTCTCCAGGCCCTCGGCTGACAGAGACCACATCATAAGCTAGGAGATGTTTGTTTATATATCTGAATTTTTCTTTTCTTTTTATTATGTTTTAATATGAAGGTACTAAGTATCAAAATTGTGGATCACCATGGATGAATTCTTGACCAGGTCATGAGAGATTTCGAGCTTATCCAATGTCTTCAAAGGACAAATATTTAAAGCAGACCCATTATCAACCATGACCCTAGGCAAATGCCGCCCCTCACATCTAACCGAGATGTCTCTTATACACATCTAGATTAAATATTTGTCCTAAGAGACATTGGATAAGCTCGAAATCTCTCATGACCTGGTCAACTACTGGGGCTGTCTCTTATACACATCTAGATGTGTATAAGAGACAGGCCACGACATGAGCCTCATGTTGTCATGGTTTGTATAGAAGCGCCCACCGTCTCTTATACACATGGAGATGATTATAATATGGGAGCTGTGGATTAGGCACGGGCACTTGTACTTGTGTTTGGTATACGGGTTGAGGATAGTATTGAGGTGGTAGTGTATAAGAGACATACTCTACACAGTAGATGTGTATAAGCTAGATGTTAGTAAAGAATCTTTTGTTGCCAATTGATTTACACTCGGCTCTAGGTCGCGGTTAAACTCGTACTGTTTCACAAAAGCATTTGCCAAGTCCGTCCAATCCTGCAGTTTTTTGGGATCAAGCATTAAATACCATGATAACGCATCTCCCTCCAGGCTTCTGGCAAATACCCTCATCGCTATCCGAGGGTCACTTGTCGGATTCCCCAGCAAGTTGCAGAACATTTTAAGGTGAGCTACCGGATCCCAGTGCCATTGTACTTTGGAAATTCAGGATTTTAAATTTTGGCGGCAATTGCACCTCGGGAATAGACATAGATCTTGGTAGTCGATAGCTCCAAATTTATCTCCCCTGTTCGCTTCATGAAACTATCGAATCGCTCCATCTTTTTCAATAGGGCGTCATTGACAGGTACGGGGGTGGTGGTGGCATTAATTCAGCTTCCTCTCCTGGGTGTACTCCAACTCAAGAGGAGGTGGTGGTTGTGGAATTGGATCATCGGTGGTGGCACGGGAGTTGGAGGAGGTTGATTCGTGGTGGTAGTGGTAGCGGCATCCTATTGCCTGTCTCTTATACACATCTAGATGTGTATAAGATTCATCGTTGTATGTATGCTGTCTCTTATACACTTCTAGATGTGTACTTGCTGGGTTAGTGGGCAGTGTGCTGGCTGTCTCTTATACACATCTGCAAGCTTCTGCGGTACTAGGAGCCTTCCCGAACCACGAAAGCAAAAAAACTCTAAAGGGGATGAAGCCCGACAGCATGTAGGCTAACCCCACCGATGTAGGGCCACCGTAGGGAAAAAGAGATAGCTCTAGATAAGCTCGGCAAGCATGACAGGGTACCCACTCTAGAACCCACTGTATGTCTGACTCCTTCAATGAATATACGAAGGACCACCAGCGGATGTACTTCTCCTTGTCCTTCAGTAACTTCGCCCGGTTGATGCGTTGATTGTGACTTTGTACCCAATTCTCTCTACCCCAGGAAAAATCATGACGACCGATCTTTCGTCGCCCCAAATGCTCCATGAACCAGGCTTGCAATAACAGGCTTGAACCCTTGAAAAATTTGACTCCATTCTGACATATTTGTGTGCAACTACCAATATGTCGGCTAGATACACAGGGATTATGGTAAGGTCTCGACCACCGACGCCATGTATCAAATCGGCTAACATCCGTACTATCCTCAACCCGTATACCAAACACAAGTACTCGGAAAAATATATGCACCGGTCTGCTAGAGCAAAAACCTGGACTCGCTTCTGGGCCCAGGACTCCTCAGTGGGATGCAAAAAATGAGTCTTGTTTCTATGAAATCCTTGTTTTGTGCCAAAGTGCTCGTGTAAAAACATCAAAGTAACCGAACTAGCCTCGGGTCCTCCTGGTATTGTGGCCTCGGATATGCTGGTGAACAAAGAGAAGTCCCTTGTAGTACCTAGGGATGGTAGTATAACAGCCGATCCTTGAAATCCATCAGAAACCCCGCAATTTCCTCTAGTGTGGGCACCATTTCGAACTTCCGAATCGAACACAATGCCTCACTATCCCACACTTGTACCAAAGCATCTATTATGGCTCGATCGGCTCAATATCCCGAGACATACTAGGTGACCCAAATAACCAGCTATCGCATTCGATTCGAGCATGTTTCGTTCCCACTCTGTAGCAAATAGGGCACTTTGGTCGCCTTTCCAATTACTCGAGCGGAACTCATCTGCATGAAATACATGTTAGCCTTACCTGAGGCTTGTACCCCTTTAGAGCCTTTATAAAATGAACACGCAATCCTGCAAATCCCATTGTAGGTTATGTACCTAGGGATAGGTATGCAATTCTATGTACGGGTATCCGATAAGGTATCCCTTCTACGGCTAGTGATATGCAATAAGTAACCTACGGTGAGCCCTACATCGGTGGGGTTAGCCTACATGCACACAAGGGATAATAAAACTTTGAAACATGTTGTAGGGAAGGGTCTCCTATTAGGGCTTGACAACCATATGCCTTTGACCCTACCTAAGGCTTATGCAATGCAAAAATTGAAATTTACTCTTTCTTGCGGGAAGTAGATACAAATTACAGGGCCAATATAAATCATACGAATCAGAAAAACTAATTGCTATTACATAGCAAAAAATTGAAAGGCTATTTACTATTACAAGCTAGATAAATGGGTAGATCTTACCGCCTCGTGTCTAGTGTCCTAAACAAGGTCCACACGGTTCTGCCCTATGGTTTAAGCTATATGAGCATGAGGCTAGGCTTACTAATGCAATCTAGATAGGCTTGGTTCCCGAATAAGAGACTTTGGGCCCAAAAATAAAATCCGTCAATTCCAATGGGCCTTATCGTCGGTGGTTGGGTGATCGCCACGAATACCGTTACGTGCACATTGTGTCACGACGTTATACAATCTAAACTAAGAGAGCCTGTAAGATTCTACACATTTTAGCGCGTTTGGCTCTAAAGGTTTGATGCACCCCAACACCCCAAAAATTTCCCTCAAATTAACCACAAATAGGTATAATAGCAAGATATATTAAAACATGTACAATAAAGCAAGAACAAATCACACCATAAGTAGACAGGATATGGCACGTAAAACGAGACCTAAATCGAGCAAATTGGCACTCAAGACTGTCTCTTATACACATCTAGATGTGTATAAGAGTAGATTTATTTACTAAGACCAATAAGAGTAACAGATAGAATGTGGCAAGTAAAACGAGAGCTAAAATCTGCCTGTCGGCACACCAGACATCAAAATGGTTAAATTCATTAAAACCGGCTAATTTTTAATTGAAAAGAACTATGTAAAGTAACCCGTTATTAAACCGGCTCTTATACACATCTAGATGTGTATAAATTACCGGTTTATAATGAACTAGGTAAAATTGAGAGAAACGCGTTAAAATCGTGCGCCCGGATTCACCTATACCGGTGGAGTCGCCACGCCGTCACGCCCGACACGAGTCGGCCTGGCGCACGGTGGTACCGGCACAGTGGTGCACCGTCGCCACGTTTGTAAATCGTGAAATAGGTGATTGAATGCAAAAATCCTACTTACAATTTACAAACATAAATTACCTACTTACTATTACAAATAAAATGAATCACCTATTTACTATTACATAACGGGGCCTTCAATGCGACTATGAATTGTATAAAAACAATCTAAAAGGAAAACAAGGGAGTCGCCACCGGTGTGTTGGTGCGGGACACAAAAATACATCAAAATTTAAAAAGAAAATAAACCTAGTTTAGATTGACTCCTGGTCCACGTAACTCAATAAAAATGAGTTCGGGAATCCTGTTGTAAAATGGGAAGGTTTGGGATTGATTTGAATTTCCCTCGGCACCCACTTTACCCAGCGTTGGACCGGTTGCGTGATTTTATCGCGTTTCGCTTTTCAATTTTAGTATTCATTATTCAGGCTATATATCTGACGTTTGCTTTGAGATAGTTTAAAAGTAATAAAATATGTACATGTTAATGAGGAAACGAAAATAAGTGGTAAATATTAACACATCAGTAGATTTAGCCTGGCCAATTAAAAGTTGCACACATTGAGCTTGTAGTACCCTTTAACTCCCAAGGGCAAAATAGTCATTTATCATGCATGGAGTTTATTTCTAGCCCAATTTTATATTATTGATACAATTATTAAGTCTGGGCTAAATTGAATTTGACCTGATATACTTAACGTCTAGTTCTGCATTTTAATCCATCAATTTGATAAACGAATTTCAGGTTCACATAGTTTATCCAGTAATAAACGAATTAAATATTATATTGAGACCAATCCCTAGGTACATAACTTTTTCTGAAATTTTGGATTTTTTTAAAAATGCCACGTCATCGATGACGTGGCGCACTCTGGTGGAGCCACGTCACAGATGACGTGGCGCAATCTGGTTGAGCCACGTCACAGATGACGTGGCGCAATCTGGTTGAGCCACGTCACAGATGACGTGGCGCAATCTGGTTGAGACTCGCCACGTCACAGATGACGTGGCGAAATCTGGTTGAGCCACGTCACAGATGACGTGGCGCAATCTGGTTGAGCCACGTCACAGATGACGTGGCGGAAGCTGGGACGTGCCACGTCATCGATGACGTGGCTCAATCCGGTGGTGCCACGTCACGGATGACGTGGCGCAATCTGGGGTGCCACGTCATCGATGACGTGGCACCAAGTGGGCCCTATCAGAAGGGCCTAAATGTAATTTAAAAAAATATTCTCGAGCTAAACTAAAAGAAAACTGAAATATGGGGAGTAAAATGAAAAAAACTTTTCTAACCTGTTTTTGCAGATTTTGGTGGACTACCAGCCTTTTTCCACCACGATTTTGACCCAGAATATGAACGATTTTGCTTCGGGGTAGAAAAGAAAAGTTGAAGGTTGAGGAACGGTCTACAACTTTGATTCTTTGAGTTTAATCCAGTTCCTCTTCCATCGCTTGAAATCTTTGCTCAAAGTTGGTGGTCTGGAAAATTTTCCAGACTTAGAAATTTTCTGGAAAATTCTCTGGACCAACAGCTTTTTCTACCATGTTTTTGGCCCTCGAAATGGAAGATTTTGCTTTGGGTTTCAAAATAGAAATTGAAGTTCTAGGGACCCTATACAACTTTTGTTCTTTGAGCTTAGTCTAATTCCTCTCTGATCGCATGGAATTTTGGCTCAAAGTGGGCTGTTTTGGCAGATTTCTTTTGCTTCAGAATGTTTTTTTCTCTTATATCTCTCCCCCTTTAGACTGATTTTTTGTGCTTTTAACGAATGGGATTGAGTGTAAAAATGGTCAAGGACCATTCCTTGTCATGTGGAGAGTATGGCCATCTGAAATTTTGCTGAGAAATGGGTGAAAACGCAGGCGTGGCCAAAAGCACTTGTCTGTTGGCGTGACGATGCTTGATCTTGTTCACGTGAACTTTTTTTTTTTTTTAATTTAATTAATTAATTTAATTTTTTTTTTTTTTTTTTTTTTTGAAAAATCTAAAAACTTAGGTCTTATAAAAATAATATTAAAACTCATTCTTTGTATTTCAAAAATACATAAAACACATAATAATTAAACACCATAAGACAAATTAAGAGAGAATTAAAGGACAAATTAAGAGGAAATCAAAAAGTAGGTTTAAAAAAAAAAAAAAAAATTAAGAGGGAAATTAAAAAGAAAATTGAGAGTCAAATTAAATGAAAAATAGGGGAGAACTTACGGGACAAAAAATAGGTGTCTACAATATTTCTTCAAATTTATAATGTTCCACATTCTGGAAACAGGATCCCCTATCATGTCAACCAACTTGTAACAGCCCGAGGTGTGAGCTTCTATTACACGATACGGTCCCACCCAATTTGGATCTAATTTTTTAGTCCCCTCTACACAGCTTGCTTCATTCTTTCGGAGTACCAAGTCCCCGAACCGCAGATACCGATGCTTGACCCTGGCGTTGCAGTGTTTAGTCATGACTTGCTTGTACTTGGCTTCCTGGATGGATGCATCCAACATCTTTTCCTCAAGTAGATTTAGATGTTAGCTCGTAGGGCCTCATCATTTAATTCCAAAGCGCACAAGGACACTCTAGTCGAGGATAGCCCAATCTCTGCAGGGATAACAGCCTCGGACCCGTAGGTCAAGCTGAATGGAGTGTTTCCGTTAGTCGTTCGAGGTGTGATCCTGTATGCCCATAAGACACTAGCAATTCCTCAGCCCAAGTGCCCTTGGCTCGTTCAAGTTGAGTCTTGAGTCCCGTCAACAAGGCTAGGTTGCACACTTCAATCTTTCCATTTTCTTGCAGATGAGCGACCGACGTGAAGTGCTGTTTGATACCGAGGTTAGCGCAGAAGCTCTTGAAAGGCTCCCTTTCAAATTGCTTCCCATTATAAAAAATGAGCAAAGTAGGGATACCGAACCGACAAACAATATTTTTCCAAAAGAATTTTTCTATTACTTTTCCCGAGATTGTATAACATTGATCCACTTGGTGAAGTAGTCAACCGCCACTACTAAGAACTCAAGCTTGCCTATCCCTCTAGGAAATGGGCCCAAAATGTCAATTCTCCACTGAGCAAATGGCCATAGGCTCTGAATAGGAACCACGTTCGAGCCAGGTCTTCAGGGTATTGACGCATGTATTTGACATTGTTGACACCCCCGTACCAAGGTATTTAACTCAAAATGTAAGGTCGGCCAGTAGTACCCAATCAACAAGACTTTGCGACCTAAGCTCCGAGGACCGACGTGACTTCCGTATATGCCCTCGTGCACCTCTCGTAAAATATAGCTAGTTCCGGATGGCGTGAGGAACCTCAACAGGGGGCACAAGTATACTTTTTTATACAAGATTCCGTCAATAAGATTATACTTGGCGGCTCTGTATTTGATCTTTCTAGTTTCAGCCGGATCCTCGGGAGCTTCTCATTATTCAAATAATTTATTATGGGTTTCATCCAACAAAGGTCTGGTTGGACACAAGAGATTCTTTTAGAGAAGTCAACAGACCTGCGCTCTCGCAGTTCTACAAAAATCTCTTTCATCAAATGCGAGCTATATTGCCAAGGCTAGTTTTGACAGAGCATCAACATGCGTGTTTCTTGTTTGGGCAATCTTAATGATGTCCACTTTTTTAAATTTTCTAATCCAGCTTTTGACCTCGGTTAGGTACCCTTTCAAAATCACACCTCGAGCCTCGTAATTTTCCAGGCTTTGATTCATAATCAGCTGAGAATATGAATGTATCTTTAAGGTTCGGGCTCCCATCTGGTGGGCCATTTCCATCTCACATATGAGGGCCTCATACCCAGCTTCATTATTTGTTGCTTTGAATCCGAACCTTAGGGCATAAGTGAGATAGTCTCCTTCTAGGGATCTGGTTATTATCCCTGCCCCGGCTCTGGACTCGCACGAAACTCCGTCAACATGAAGCTCCCATGCGAGATCTTCTCTCAATTTTTGCTCTTTTGTTGGATCAATAGCCGTGATTAGGTCAACCTTCTCGATGTCACAGCATTCTACAATGAAATCTGTGAAAGCCTGAGTTTTGATTGCTATCCGAGGTCTAAAAATTCTATGTCAAACTCGAACAGCTCCACAGACCACTTTAGCATTCTGCCCGAAGTATCTGGCTTGCTTAAGATATTTTTCAAAGGGAGATTGATCAAAATAATTATCTTGTGACCACGAAAATAAGGCCTTAACTTTCGAGCCGACACCACCAACGAGAAGGCTACCTTTTCAATAGGGGTGTAGTTCTTTTTTGGACCTTGAAGCACTTTGCTTACAAAATATACAGGGCATTGGCTTCCTTGTTCATCCTGCCTCAATAGAACCGAGCTGACTGTCAATTCAGTGATTGAGATGTACAGGTATAGCGGTTCTCCTTTTTGTGGATATGCGAGCTTCAGCAAGTTGGCCAAGTATTCTTTAAGCTCTTCAAATGCTTTACGAGCTTCTTCAGTCCATTGAAAACCCTCAGTCTTCTTTATGAGCCGAAAGAACGGCAAGCCTCTTTCTGCTGATTTAGACAGGAATCGATTCAGGGTTGCCATTCTATCGGTGAGTCTCTGAATCTCCTTTACCGAGTCTGACAGGTGGGAGTTTTTATATTAATTATGGCTTGCACCTTTTTAACATTCGCCTCAATTCTCTGGTGAGAGACAATGAATTCCAAGAATTTTCTCGAGAGGACCCCAAATGTACATTTTTTGGGATTCAGCCTCATTTGGATGGATTTTAATGTCTCAAATATTTCCCTGAGATCTTCTAGGGTTTCCTCATAGGTTCGGCTCTTGACTACCATGTCATCAATGTATACCTCCATATTTCGGCCTATTTGGGACTTGAAGGTTTTATTGACGAGGCGTTGATATGTAGCTCCGACATTTTTGAGTTCGAAGGACATAGTAGTGTAACAATACGTGTCTCGGTCAGTGACGAAAAAGGTTTTTTCTTCATCTTCTCTGGCCATGTATATTTGATGGTAGCCCTTGAATGCATCTAAAAAGTGCAATATGTAAAATCTAACAAATGAATCTACTACCGTATCGATCTGGGGGTATGGGTAACTGTCTTTTGGACAGGCTTTATTAAGATCAATAAAATTTCTGGCACATTCGCCGAGAAGAATGTTGTTTTGTTACAAAGACTGGATTACAAACCCAGGTGAACAACAATACTTCTCTAATCAATTTTGCCACTAAGAGTTTATCCACCTCGGCTTCGATTATTAAACTGCGCTCTAGATCGAAGAGGCGGTTCTTCTGCTTCACTGGTTTGTATGTCGGGTCCACTCTGAGTTTGTGCTCGATTATTTCCCCAGGGACGTACGGCATGTCTTCGACGGTCCAGACGAACACGTCCTTGTACTCGGCTAAAAGCCTGAAGAGAAGGGGCTTTGAGCTCCGCTGGGAGGGTAGCACAGGTCTTAATTTTTTGATCGGGAAGGCTCGGATCTAGTGGTACCTGTTCAATGGAGACCTCGCCTTGAGGCTCAATCTTTGCTTTGCCCTTCCCCTTTGGTTTGGGAGGCTCGAGAATCTCAGTATCGCTTCTCCAAGGCTCCACATTTTCTTTCCCCTTTCTTTGACTTGTCAAAGGTTCTTCAAGGCCATCCCAGGTGGATGATAGCCTAGATGGCATCAAAAGTTTGCAAGTAAGCCTTGTCAACAAT
This sequence comes from Cinchona pubescens, assembly GCA_025175665.1. Lineage (NCBI taxonomy): Eukaryota > Viridiplantae > Streptophyta > Magnoliopsida > Gentianales > Rubiaceae > Cinchona > Cinchona pubescens. The sequence continues at coordinate 4,197,103 of JANKKI010000053.1, forward strand.
GGATATCGTTTGCGACTGGGACTGCAAGGACATCATATAGCAGGCTCGAGCCTTCTGTTGGCTGCCAATGACTGTTCCTTCAGATCCATCCCTCAACTTGAATTTTATCCCAATATGGAACACGGAGGGAAGGATTCTGATAGGTGTATTAGAGTGGATAAGGCCTTGATCATATTGTAGGAGTATGTCCCTTTTGACGATGACGAAGTTGGTATAAGAGACAAGTCTTCGGGGGAGCTCCAAGACACAATGGGAGCATTATCTGTCCCTCAGGCATGATCGAGTCTCTAGTGAAGCCAACCAAAGGGGTTTTAAAAGGCTTTATCAAAGAAGAATCCATGTGCATTTTGACCCAGGCATCCCAAAAAATTATGTCCGCCGAGCTTACAGTGTGACGAACACGCGGTGCATTTCATAGGGTCGTTGTGTGGCATTTGGCTAGGAACGGGGTCCTCAAAAGTGTATCTGAGGCACATGAATGGGTTCTAGTTGAGTCTCTTCTCTCGATCCTTGCCTGAGGAAATGTTCGGGTCGTATTTTTTCCTGCCATTGTTAGAGTCCCCGGTCGCTGGCCCTCCGGCTATAGTGTTTATCACCCCAGATACAAGGATCTATTCATCTTGGTTTGCCAGGGGATTGTTCCTGTTTTGGCCGCCTCAATTCTATTTACAAGGTGGGCGAGGTTGTGCCAAATTTCCTCGATTGGTAGCATTTCTTTGGAACTCTGAAGCAGCTCGGCTGATGAACTGATGCAGGTGTCCTTCTTGAATGGCCCTCTCGATTTCAACCTTCAGATGGTTGTAGGCCTCGGTATCATGGCCGTGTTGACCATGAAAAGCGTAGTACTTTGCCCTGTCTCTTTTGTCCGAGATTGACACCATTCGAGGAGGTGGCTCTAAAAGGCCCAGATGTTATACTTGGTACAAAATTTCTCTCCTCAATGTATTGAGAGGTGTGAAGTCAGCATCCGGATGGCTCCTTATTCACAGGGGTCGGTTCCCGATATTGTTGCCCGGGTATGAGACCACCCGATTCGTTAATGGTGTGGCTCTGGAATAGCTCAACCTATCAGCGACCCTTAGTTTTTTAGAGAATGAGGGGTTCGGAGTCTTCAGGACTTTTTCTCTTTGTGTATCGTAAAGTTCTTTTTTTGTCCTGTTTGACTCTTCGCCCCGTATGAAGTTCGATGCTCTTTCGAGAAGTTCAGAATAGGAGCTCGGCATCTTTTTGGCCAGCTCGGCGTTGAAGGTGCCTGGTCAGATGGGATGGCTGGTTAAAAGCATCCACCAGAATTCTTTCATCTATATTTTTTATTTGGACCACCTCATCATTGAAACTGTCCACAAATTTATTAAGCGACTCATCAGACCTCTACCGAATGTTCATAAGGTGCAACGTGTCCTTTTGCACTATTGATTTTCTCTTGAAGTGGCCAAGGAAGGACTTTGCCAAGTCATTGAAAGCTGCGATTGAATTCATCGACAGCTCCGGGAACCACTTCTGTGCCGGACCTCAAAGAGTGGTGGCAAACAACTTGCAGCGGGTTGCGTAGTCGATGAACACTGTAGCCATAAAGGCTGGTGATCGCTACCACGTGCTGAAGGTAATCTGACGGATCAGATTCTCCCTTGTAGCGGTCTACGTCCGGTAGCTTGAATTGCATTAGAAGAGGTTCAATCTTGATAGATATTGTGAAGGGATCTCTATCAATCTCTACCGTAGCAGGAGTATTCAGAAGTAAATTACTTTTCCTCAAAATCTCTTGGATCTTATTTTTGAGGCTCTGCTCCTCGAGCAATTTCAAAACAGCCGAGGAGGGTCCTCTTGAACCAAATTTTTTTGAAGAATGTGCACCGAGTCTCTCACGTACAGGCAATTTCTTTGATCTGCTCGTCAATGAGTGTGACTCATTAGATTATTCATCTGAGAGTGACTTTGTTAATTTATGACGCAGGTTGGTTAGGCTCATGGCATCAACCGGCTGTTTCCCATGTCGTCAGCCGGGGACGCGTTGCTGTTCGGCTTGTAGAGTGGTTGCTCGGTTCGAGCGCTCGGATGAAGTTCGACTTTCTTTCGATGCTGCTCAACAAACGCTCAGAAAGACTCTAAATGATCAGCAATGTACTTCAGGACATCATCCTGCTTTTGTTGAGCCTCGACTGATATACCTATTTTTTTTGGCTCGTCGGTATGCACCACGAGGTGTTGATTGCTCGTCTCTGCTTCCTTGCTAGCAGTTTGGCGTGTTCCACGGTTCTTCATCCTCCTCAAAGAAAAAACAAACAACTCATATGACTAAGAATTGATTGAAAGAGATGAAAATCTGTTGATTCCCACACACGACGCCAATTGAAGAAGCTAGAATTAGATCCTAGGAGGAGAGAGAAAGTGGAAGAACTGAGTATCAAGAGTGTGTTTGATTATCTGAGTTTTGATTCATTTTTCAGTAGAACCCAAGCCCATTATTTATAGATGTACATGAGGAGGCATAAGGCTATCACTATGCTAGCTCAACTGAGGCTAAATTACATAATTGCCCTTAATGAGGCTGTCTCGTAGGCACTTCTAGAACAATTTAGGTAAGATTATGCTATGTGTCACTAATCCACATCATTAATATCCCTACTTATTCTTTGTTAATATCTTCTGATGAAGGTCCGCTTAAACCAATTCCTAATCTATCTAGCCAAGATGGCGAGGTTCAAGAAAGGGTAGAATTGGACCTTGTTAATGAAGTAGGGTTTTGTCCCCAAGTTCTAGTCATCCATGTTGAATCATCATTCATCCAAGACCAGGCTCTAACTAACGAACTTGCTAGGTACTCTCCTAACCCAGCCTTGATTGAGGCAAATGATGTGAACCCTATATCATCTTACACAATTGTAGAAGGAGTTCATGCATGTCGAGATCCAAAAGTTTCAGTAGGTTTGGAAGAGGGTTTTTCTTTAAACCCTAGACTTATTCTTCAAGATTCTAGGATATCTCAAGTTTCAGTTTACATAGAGAAGTCAATCAATGTTCCCTCTCCCTCTTTGGTTTTGAATAGACAATCATCATGTTAGCTAATGACCTCAAAAGGAAGCCATGCATCCGCAGATTATGGAAGGCCATGTATATGGAACCGTTGTTGATCCCTCTCAAATAATCAGGCCATCGAGAAATAGAAAAGGGGTATTGGATCAACTCCAGCAATTTGGCAAAAAACTAAATAATCGATTGAAAATGAATAGCAATCCATCTCCTAAACAGCTGGTTGACAATGTGATTCAAAGAACTAGAGGCAAAAAAAAAAAGAAAAAAAAGAAGCATTTTCCTATTCCTAGAACAATTGTTACAAGGTGGATGAAAACCTTCTATAAATTTTCATTACTCTCTCCTGATGATTAGTGCTCTAGTTTAGAATGTGAGGGAAATAGGTAAGAAATCATCCGTTCAAAGACTTAAACAGCTTGAACAGCTGCATAAATTAAATTTTATTGTATTGATTGAACCTATGTTAGATGCTCTTAAACTGGAAGAAGTTTGTGTTCATCTTGGTGTTTCTTTTTGTTGTCTGAATGCTTCTAATAAAATTTGGGTTTTTTGGAACTCTTCCTTTCACTTACTTTTCTTCGGTTAGACCGTGATCAATTTCTCCATCTTTGGTTACACACGAGGCTTGAGATCGTTCTACTATGTGCTCCTTTGTGTACACAAAACATACTGAATGGATAGGCTAGATCTTTTGAATCAATTAGGTGTTCTTTCTACTTCTGTTCAAGGTCTGTGAATGATGGCAGGAGATTTAATGTTATTTCATCTGTGCTAGAATAACTTGGTTCTGTAATGCAAGATACTTATGCGATGGATGATTTTAATCAAGCCATCCCTCAATATAGTCTTACAGAGATTCCGTTTTTTGGAGGCAATTTTAGTTGGATAAGTATTCAGAATGGCCGGTATATTTGAAAGACATTAGATAGATTATTGTATAATCATAATTATCGGGATTTGCTACCGAATGCCTCAATTTCTCATCTCAATAAGTCCATTTCCAATCATAGCCCTCTACTTTTGGAGTTCAATTATACAAAATTTGAGGGTCCAAAACTATTCCGATTCCAATCAATGTGGACGTTCTCTTAAACATCAATAGTTTTGGCAAGTAGTCCATGATAGTTGGCAAGAACCTATTCAAGGTAGAGGGATGTTAGCTTTTTTCCTAAAGCTTAAGTGGCCCAAAGGAGCATTGAGATATGGAATAAAAGCTATTTTGGCAATATCTTTGAAGCAACTATTATAGTCGAGACCAAAGTTACAGCCTTAAAGGAGGCTTTTTAGATGTCCCACATGGATGAAACAAGGCAAAACCTTCATGAGATGCAAGCAAAGATTTTGTATCATCTCAAATTCTAGAGACAAAATCTAGAGTGAAATAGCTTCTAGAAGGGGATAAAAATTTCCCATTCTTTCCTACTACGGTTAATCAGAATAGGTCCATTTTTTTATATTCACAAAATTAAATATGCTGATGGTAACTAGGTGGATTCATTAGAGAGTACCCAATAGGAAAGAGTTAGGTTTTTCAAAGACCTTTCAGAACCATTGGAAGATGATACTACTAAGGGTTTACTTGATCAGATCCCTCCCCTAGATGTGTATAATATCATCTCATCTCGGCTCAGGACAACCTAGCTCTGATGGACATGGTCAATTTGGATGAGGTTAAATCTATTATATTCCAGATGACCCAAAATAGTGCTGCAAGTCAAGATGGATTTGGCTTCTTTTTACACTTATTGTTGGGACATTATTGCCACAGATATTCATGCTGAGAGTCTTGAATTTTTTGTGGTATTAGTACTTTGTTGGTATTAGTACCTAAGAAGCCAAATCCCTCTACTTTTACAAACTTCCAGACAATCTCTCTTTACAACTTTATTAATAAATTTTTTACTAGGTTGCTTGCCAATCAGCTTGCGGCTTTGCTCGCCCATCTTATCTCGAGGAACAAGTAGGTTTTGTTAAAGGGAGATCTTTATCGGACAATGTTTTGGTTGCCCAAGAAATGATCCATTCCTTGGATTGGAAAACAAGGGGCTCCCCTATTTTAAACTTGACTTGGCTAAAACTTTTGACCGGGTTTCTTTGGAGTTTCTAGAGTCAATTTTGTTGAAGTTTGGTTTCTATAATTGGTTTGTTAACCTTATCTTAGGGCATCTTAAAAGTAGTTGTTTTTCATTTCTTATTAGTGGTCAGAGCCATGGTTTCTCCAAGATTCTCGAGGAGTTAAGTAAGGAGATCCTCTTGTTCATTTGTTGTTTATCATTGGCACTAAGGTATTCTCTAGGGGACTCAATGCACTTGTTCGTAATGCGAAGGTTATGCCTTTTTCACTCCCTAGGGTCAGCCCTATCATCTCTCTAGCTTTTATAGATGATATTATTTTTACCAAAGATGATAGCAAATTTTTGAAGAACTTGATGGAATTCTTAAATCAGTTTCAAAAGGGAACAAGGAAACTATTAAGTCTTGCTAAGATCTTGTTTGTCTTACCATATTCTTCTCCATTGGCTTTGACTTGTAGGGTTGAACATCTTACTAATATGAGGGCTTCTACCTTGCCCATGATGTATCTTGGATGTTTGATTTTCAAAGGGCGACGGACTAGGGCAAATTTTCAGGATGTTATTGACAAGATTAATGCTATGCTTATAGGCCGGAAGCATAATTTGTTGTTATTTGGTGGTTGACTTACTTTGATTAAACATGTCTTATCGTCCATTCCTATTCATATATTGCTAGCCAAGACCCTCCTAAATGTATGGTGGATGCGATTGAGAAGCTCTTTTTAGATTTCTTTTGGGGATTTAATGAAAGCAAGCTGAAAAGGCATTGGAAAGTTTGGTCAGAACTTTTCTTTCTGTAGATGAGAATGGTATTGGCGTTAGAAGTCTGTTCAATCTCATTGACGTATTTTCAATGAAGCTTTGGTGTAATTACTACAATTCCTCTTCTTTATGGGGAAATTTTATGAGGGCTCGGTATAGCAAGAATCCTACTTCCAAATATTTTATTTGGCGATGAATGGAAAGATCTAAATATTCATTTTATAAAAATTTTCAATTGATGGTTAAAAGAGGCGATTGTGATGCTTTATGTGAAATTAGAAATAGTTTAAAATTATGATGTAATTATATTTTTATTCGTGTATATCCCTAATCATAGTGTATGAGACTGGTAGATAAGCACATAAGTGTATGTGGATGCTTATTGAGAATAAGTGCATCGGATTGACCCGTTAAGAATATTCCACACGGATTATTGTTTAAATGCCAATGGATTAATCTTTTTGTAATGATACTTTGACTTGATATCATGAGTTTATCTTGACTGTGGATTATTATACTTTGACTCTATTAGTTGTTACTCTTAATGAGTCGCACATACTGTAGAGTTCGGGTATAATATGAATCTTGATAAGATAAGATATGACCAATAGAGGATTCATCACTCCTTATAATAGGAGAGTATATCCCAGTATGGCCACTTCTTGAAATATGATTCGAAAATCTTTGCGCAAAATGGAAATAGAATTAAGAGTGTCTTAAATTCTATTTCAAGTGAGTTGTATTTTGGAAAAAAGTAAATTTGATTACTTCGATAAGAGTTGGCATCATATCTGTACTTTTGGAATTAATCGGGATATAGGTTAGTGAAAGGATAATAATTATACGAGAACTAATCACAGACAGGTAATGTCGAACCACTTGACATATCTCAACACTTGGGTGGTCATGATACTTTGCTAGAAGCCAATCTTGATCTATAAGTGTAAATTAATTAATTGGAGAATTAATGATAAATTACTGATGTTTAATTTATCTAATCCTAATTAATTTAGAATTATAATTTATACTTATTGCCGATGTGGTTGGGAACCTAAAGGGTCATACACTTAAGGATAATTAATTCAGGCTTAAAATGATTTTATAAGTATGAGATACTTATGCGTTAATTTATGAGATAAATTAACTTTTGGACTTAATTGTAATAAGTTATAAATATTAGGAACTAATATGCAATACATACTAAAAGTCCTAATGGTTTTATATTTATTTATATGCCCTTGACCCAAATTGATTAGAATTATTGCAATTTCCTGAACCTAATTTGATTGGGATTCTAAATTATATTAGGGTCCATATTATATTATATTATAATAAATAAATATATATATATGTGAAAAACGTTATTGTCACATTTTGAATAAAGGAAAATAATTTAAGAGTTAACACTCTGTGGTTTGGGTAAATCAATTTTGTCAAGATTCCTGATTTAATTATTTGTGTAGATACCATTAGAGGCCGGGCACTTGTGCGGCTTGTGGATCGACGTCCCAACTTATTAGAGATTTTATTGCAATTTTAAAGTATAATATCAATACTTTTCTTGTACTACGCATAAATTAATCAAGGTGATCCGTGATAGAAAAGTAAAAATTTTAAATTTCGCTACGTTAGTGGTTATTTACTTTCTTCCAGTGGTATCAAAGCCATCCTTGATTAATTTATGATGTAGTTGTATTTAGTTGTTATGAATATTGAATTGTTCAAACTATATGAATTTTTTGAATTTAATTTATAAAAAATATTGAAGAAATTAAAAAAAAAAAGGGGCCGTGAATTTGAATCACGGCTTTTGCATATCAAATCTAGATGACATCATCTTGATTGCAAGTTATTTTATTAATTGTCACTTATAGTGACACTTAATGTTTGTCACTAAAAGTATTTACTTAGTTAAATAATTTTAGTGACAATTAATTTAATATTTTCATATAAAAGGTTTTCCTAAATTTTGATTCTAGAAACCACCAATTAATTTTTGACAATTGTTATTAATTAATTGATAAGATTTAGAAAGTTTCCTTATTTTAATTTGATTAAAATTTAGAAAGTATAAAACCTTTGAAAATATTTATATAATTATAATGAGATTAGAATTATATGATTTGTTTAAATTTTAGATTTTTTTTTATTTTTCAATGGGATTGGAACTTAATAAATGTTCAAAAATTTTAGAAATTGTTTCTAATGTAATTTTTGAAATTCTATTATTTAAAAGATTATTTTCTAATGAGATTGGAAAATAATAATTTTTCTCCATAAAATATTTTCATAAATAATTCAAAAATTGATAATTTCAATGAGATTGAAGACCATTATTAAGTATAGTGATTCATGACTAAATACTAAATATGGATTTATGCTTTTATTTAATTATTGAATTATTTAATAGCATGATGGATGATTATGGACTTAAGACCAGTGTGATTGTGTTTGATTTATTTGGTTCAAATTCAATGATTGTAAATTTTTAAAAATAGGGCCTGCGGTCCTGCCTTTTTCTATTATTTTGAAGGTAATTCTTTTCTCATTTCAATCCCCTCGAATGTAACTCGAGGTTTCTTAACTATTCATGTACTGTACATAGAAGTTGGTTAGGGATAGGATTGAATATCTAAAATGTTTAGATAGAATTACATTTGTAATGTACAAGATGATAGAGACGGGGCAAAGGTGCAACCATGAAGGAAATTTTCAAGAGTTGAAGATTACCTTTAGAATTTGACCACCTAGTTTCCTTTGTGACTCAAGAAAACTAGTTTAGTAAAAGTCCACAATCATCCATGGTTTTATGCATGTTTTATTTATTACATAGGCCAATATGATAATATTGCATGCAATTTTTATGAGACCTAATAAAATAAATAAAAGAAAATCCCTCAAATTAATATTAAGTCAATAAATAAGTTGCCTTCCATTATTATAGCAACAAACGAGAGTTTTTCTTAGATTTCACTTGTTGGGCTAATCCAAGGTTACTCTACGTTGGACATGTTTGAGCTATAACATGAGATCTCTGAATAATGGATATGATTTAACGGAGGCATATAATTTGTTGGGCACACTCAAGGTTATATGTTTTTTAGGCAAAAGTTGAGAGTCACATAAGATGTGCTATCAAGGAATTGATACCTAACTATCTAGGAATTACAAAGAGTTGTAATTGGTAAGAGTTACCTATCTTTTGAAATTATTTTGGTTTGTTGGGTACACCCAAGATCAAAATAATTAGATAGGATCCTAGTCCACTAGGGGTTATGTGATAGCTCCCGAATCAATATGTGAGGGTTATTGATTTGAATTAAAATAGTAGGAGCCAAAACAAAATTAAAAGGAACTCCATATTATATTTTGGTTTTGTTTATGCATAAATATCAAATTCTTATACTGTCTTTATTTATATGTTGTAGAATATGAGTAATAACGTCAATTTACGACCCATTTTATATGATAACAAACTCATTGAGCCAAATTTTTTGAACTGGCATCGTAACTTGAGAATTGTTCTCAAGCACGAGAAAATTGACTATTTTCTTGATCAACCTATTCCTGATGTCCCAGTAGATGATGCTGATGAAGCAATTCAGAATGCTTATCGTAAGCACATAGAGGACAATGATACTGCCTCTTGTATCATGTTGGCCGCTATGAGTTCTGAATTGTAGAAACAGCATGATAACATAGATGCTCACTCTATGATTATTCATCTCAAGGAGTTGTTTGATGAAGAATCTAGGAATAAGAGGTATGAAACCTCTAAAGAGCTATTCCGTTGCAAAATCACAGAAGGTACTCAGTAGCGGTTCATGTACTAAAGATGATCGGAGACTAATTGAAAAATTAGAACTATTGAGATTTAAGCAAAATTATGAGTTAAATATTGATTTAATTTTGCAATCTCTGTCTGATAGCTTTTTATAGTTCGTGATTAAGTACAATATGAATAAATTATCCACAACTCTCACTGAACTGTTGAATATGTTAAAAACAGTTGAGACGACTATCGAAAAGGAAAGGAAACAAGTGATGGTTGTTGATTCTTCTAATAAGAAGAAAAAGAAATCCAATGTTGGTTTTATGAAAGCCAAATTTGGGTTAAAACCAACTCCTGTGATCAACAAGGATAAGGCCAAAGGTACTTGTTACCATTGTGGAAACAAAGGCTACTAGAAAAGAAACTGCAAGGCTTATATTGATACCTTGAAATAGAAGAGGTTTAATGAAACTTCTACTTCAGGTATGTTTATGATTGAAATTAATATTTCTACTTTTAAATTAGATTCCTGAGTATTAGATACCGGATCAGCATCTCATATTTGTAAAAATATGTAGAGTAATTAGACTAAAGAGAAGTAGAATGTTGGCTAAGGGAGAAGTGGACTTGCGTGTGAAAAATTGAGCAAATGTTGCTGCATTAGCCGTAGGAACTCATTATCTTTCTTTGCCTAGTAGTCTTGTTTTAGAACTTAAAAACTGTTATTATGTTTCATCTCTTATTAGAAATACTGTTTCTATTCCGTGTTTAAACACTGATTGTTTTCGCATTATGCAAAAGAATAAATGTTGTTCTTTTTCTTGTGATGGCATTGTGTATAGAACTGCTTCTTTGAATAATGGTCTTTATATTCTAGACATGAAAAATCCAGTTCTCAACATAAATTCAGAAAGGTCCAAAATTGATAATTTAAAACAATCTTTCCTTTGACATTGTAGATTTGGTCATATAAATGAGAAACGCATTTCTAAATACATAATAATGATTATTTGGAATCATTTGATTATGAATCATATGATATATGTAAATCCTGTTTACTTGGTAAGATGACCAAATCATCTTTTACTGGATGTCTAGAAAAGGTGATAGATCTAGTGAATTGTTAGGGCTAATACATACTGATATTGTGGTCCAATGTCAATTTATGCTAGAGGAGATTTTTCATACTTCATTACTTTCACGGATGACCATTCTAGATATGGTTATGTATACTTAATGAAGAATAAGTCTGAAACCTTTGAAAAGTTCAAAGAATTCAGGAATGAAGTTGAAAATAACTTGGTAAAAGTATTAAAATAATTCGATCTGATCGAGGTGGAGAATACTTGAACCAAGAGTTTCAAGATTATCTTAAGGAGAAAGGGATTCTACCTCAATGGACTCATCCTTATACACCACAACTAAATGGTGTATCTGAGAGACGTAATCAAACTCTATTGGATATGGTTAGATCAATGATGAGTCTTACAAACCTCCCAAAATCTTTTTGGGGCTATACTCTTAATACTGCCTCCATTTACTAAATTGTGTTCTATCAAAAGTTATTGATTCCACTCCATATAAGATATGTTGGTCCCAAGAACAACCTAAGAGGGGGTGAATTAGGTTTCTAAAAATACTTTTAGAAATATTAAGATTTTCCAAATAAAAACTGATATAATCAAATCAGTGAAATAGTACACATCTAGATGTGAGAGAAAATTAATCAGCCAATACTTCCAAGCTAACAAGCTTGAAGTATCAAATCACTAAAATGCTTCACACACTTGGTGAGGCAATAATCTTTACAAAGTAGGGATATTCTTGCTCACACTAAAATTCTTTTAGTTGAGCCAAGAATCTTACTTACAACCTCACTTTTGTACAAGATTATCACTCCACTCAAAGTTGAATTGCACTCTAAACTGCACACTAATACAACAAAGCACTATAGCCAATTTGTACTAAAATTGCTCTTCTCTAAGGCTTGTATTCAATGTATTAGATGATTTTTACAGAATATCAAAGCAGTTATTTATAAGAGCAATAAATAGTGGTTGCAACTACTTCCTAACGGCTAAATAATAAATGCACAAAAAGTAGCCGTTGGGGTTTCGAACGTCCGAAATAGATGGGATGCGTCCGACACAGAGTCCGATGTTCATGTAGTTGGTGAAGAGCTTCATTCGGACGTCCGTGCATGTGTCCGTTCCATCGTCCGATAGAGGCTTCGGACGGTCATGTTCGTCCGTTTGGAGAAGCAGTAGGATTTTTCTTTCTGCCTGTTCGTTCGGACGGTGGAATGCGTCTGAGAAGCTTGACACAGTTCGGACGGTACAGTGCGTCCAAAAACCTTGTCTCTAGCAAAACAAATAACAGACCTGCAAAAACTTGTTTACAGAGTTAACTGTTTATGTCATCATCAAAATAAGGTTTGAAAAATATCAAGATAAAGTTTTGAAATAAACCTAAACTTTCATACTTGAAGGTTTGGGGTTGCCCTACTTATGTGAAGAGGGTAGAATCTAACAAAATTGAACCTAAGTTAGATAAATGCCTATTTGTGGGGTGTCCAAGGAGACATTTGGAAAATATTTCTATAATCTCATTGAGCAAGCAAAGGTGTTCGTCTCAAAATATGCCGTCTTTCTAGAAAAAGAGTTTAGTCTTGAAAGGGCAAGTGGGAGCAAAAAAGATCTTGAAGAAATACAAGATGGTATTGATCAACAAATAGAACAAGAACTAATGATACACAAGCTCTTCATAGAACTACTAGGATATGTCATACTCCAAAGAAATATGAGTTTCTTGTAAGTGGACACAATGATGTATTAGTCATTACGAATGACGAACCTACATCATACAAAGAAGCATTATCTGCTAAGGATTCTCAAAAGTGGCTAGAAGCCATGAAATCTGAAACAATTCCATGTACGACAATAAGTTATGGACCTTAGTGGATCCACCTAAAGGGATTAAACCTATAGAGTGCAAGTGGGTCTTTAAGAGAAAGACTGACATGGATGGTAATGTGATTACCTATAAGGCGCAATTGGTGGCAAAAGGTTATACACAAAGACAGGGAGTTGACTTTGATGAAACTTTCTCACCATTTGCAATGCAAGGCTAAAATCTATTCGGATTTTACTTGTGATAGCTGCATATTATGATTATGAGATTTGGCAAATGGATGTAAAAACAGCTTTTCTTAATGGGAATTTGCAGGACGAGGTGTATATGATACAACTTGAAGGGTTTATATCCACAGATTCTAACAAAGTATGCAAGTTACAAAGGTCTATTTATGGATTAAAGCAAACTTCTAAGAATTGAAACATCTGTTTTGATGAGATAATCAAAAAGTTTAATTTTATCAAAAATGAGGATGAACCTTGTGTATACAAGAAGGTTAGCAGGAGTGCTATTATTTTCTTGATACTTTATATGGATGACATATTATTGATAGAAAACGACATACTTATGCTGCAAAGTGTAAAGGTATGGTTGTCTAGGAATTTTTTTATGAAAGATTTGGGAAAGGCAACCTATATTCTGGGATTGAGGATCTATAGAGATAGATCAAAGAGCTTACTTGGTACATAGCTAAGATGCTAAAAAGGTTTAGCATCAGTCAGGATCAATCAGAGAATAGTTACTTACCAATGTCTCATGGTGTGTACCTTTCTAAAGACGTGTCCTAAGACAGATGTCGAAAGAGATAGCATAAAAAGGATCCCATATGATTCGGCTATAGGTTCTATAATGTATGCTATGCTATGTACTAGATCTGATGTCTCCTATGCTCTAAGTGTTACGAGCAGGTTTCAATCTAACCTAGGAATTGATCATTGGATAGCAGTCAAGAATATTCTTAAGTGCTTAAGAAGGATTAAAATTTTATTCTTGATTTATGGTGGGCAAGAATTGACAGTCACGGATATACTGATGCTAGCTTTCAACCTAACGAATATGATAGCAAGTCACAATCTAGATATGTATTTACTCTTAATGGTGGTGCGGTAAGTTGGAAAAGTTCCAAGAAGGACACCACAACTGATTCTACAACAGAGTCGAATAAATTGTAACTTCAGAAGCAGCAAAAAAGGCAGTTTGGATCAGAAAGTTTGTGGCTGAACTTGGAGTGGTTACCCTTCCATTAGTGATCCTCTACTCTTGTATTGTGATAACAATGAAGCTATTCACAAGCAAAGGAACCCAGGTCTCATCAACGATCTAAACATGTATTACGGCGCTATCATTTGATTAGAGAGATCATTGATAGAAATGAAGTAAAGATAGAAAAGATCCCCACAGATGATAACATCACTGATCCGTTCAGTAAAACCTTATCACAGAAGAAACATGAAAGTCATGTTAATTCATTCGGTCTTAAGCACATGAATGACTGGTTTTAGTGCAACTGGAAGTTTGTTAGTGAATGCCTTAAAGCCAATTTATTTTAGGAATAAATTACACTTTTATATTTATGTATATTTTGTAATATGACATTTTTCGAATAAAATATATATATGTGAAATCATAAATAGTTATGATATAATTATATTTTATTCATGTATATCCCTAATCGTAATGTATGACATTGGTAGATTAGTATATAAGTGTATGTGGATGTTTATTGAGAATAAGTGCATCGGTCCATTGACCCGTTAAAAATATTCCACACGGATTATTATTTATCTAATCTTAATTAATTTAGGATTATAATTTATACTTATTGCCAATGTGATTGGGAACCTAAAAGGTCACACACTTAAGGATAATTAATTCAGGATTAAAATGATTTGATAAGTATGAAATACTTATGCGTTAATTTATGAAACAAATTAACTTTTGGGCATAATTGTAATAAGTTAAAAATATTAGGAACTAATATGTAATAAATATTAAAAGTACTAATGATTTTATACTTATTTATATGCTCTTGAACCAAATTCATTAGGATTATTGTAATTTCCTGAACCCAATTTTATTGGAATTCTAAATTATACTATATTATATTATAATAAATACATATATATGGTTCAGTAGTAGTACTATTGGTAGTACTAGTACTTGATGGCTTTGTGATTAAAAGCCATCAAAAATTCTTTGAAAAACGTGATTGTCACGTTTTGAATAAAAGAAAGTAATTTAGGAGTTAGCCACTCCATTGGATCAATCAGTTTTGTGAAGATTTCTGATTTAATTATTTGTGTGGATACCATTACAGACCAGGCACATGTGCAGCTTGTGGATCGATATCCCAAACATATTGTTTACTGTAATTTTAAGATATAATATCTATACTTTTCTTGTACTATGCATAAATTAATCAAGGTGATCCGTGATAAGAAGATAAAAATTTTAAATTCTGTGTTACTGGTTATTTACTTTCTTCCATGGAGTTCCAGGACACCTCATAAGATTTCTGTATTTATGTGGCGAGTCCAAAATCATTTTTTTCCTTTTCTTGATTGGCTTAGACAACTAGGGTTTCATTTAGCTTCTAAATGTCCCTTTTGTCTCAATGAAGATTCCTTGGACCATTGTTTTGCTTGGTGTACGGTTGCTCAACATGTTTCGCAGGACTTTAGCATGGTTTTTCAAATCCCTTTCTCTGGTCATTTGGAATTCTCTACACTTTGCCAATTGTGGTGGTGTTCGGGTTCATCTTCTGCGAACTGGATTGAAGGTACTATCGTTGCCATGGTTCCTTCATTGATTTGTTATGTTCTTTGGCTGCACAGGAATTCTTTGCTATTCAAAATAAAGAGATGGCCACGTAATACATTGATCCACAAGGTATTAATTGGTCTAACTGATTGCTGCATGGCTGCTGATTTTATTTTTGATTCTGCTATTTTGAAACCTCATGTATGGTTGTTGTTCCAGAATGCTAAACCTATTCACCGACAGCTTCAAATTCACACAATTACATGGTTGAGGCCGCCTTCTGCATGGTGGAAGCTTAATGTTGATGGCTCTTGTATTGGAAACCAAGAAGTTATTGGCTGTGGGGGCGTGCTTAGAAATGGACATGGCAACTTAATTGCTGGTTTTGCCAAACTTCTTGGCTACGGTTCAAACCTTGATGCCGAGACTGCTGCTCTATTGCAAGGACTGCAAATGTGTGTGGCTGCAAATTTTGGTCACATTATCATAGAAGCGAACTCTGAAATGTTGATAGTATCTGTATAACATTATCACAAATAATGTTAGATCTCCTTGGACCCTGGACATGATTGTTTGTCAGATACGGGATCTTCTTCAAACTGGAAAGTTTATTCTCCAATCACACATTACGTGAAGCAAATGGCGTTGCAGATAAACTGTCTAAACTGGGGAGTTCAACGCTGGATTTTAATCTTAAATTCAATCATGTAGATCCTCCATCTTGTATTCTTGGCCTACTTAGCATCGATAGCCAGAGTTTTCCTTTTATTCGTGTTAATTATCATAAGATTGTTTAAATCACTGTCATGTATTTTTTTTTCTGGAGGTTTTGGTATAATCCCATCTATTTACTATAAATTTTATCATTATTAATAAAATTTTGAGAATAACATCTCCTCACTAAAATTCCGGTAGTTAACTAATTAAAAAAAAAGACAATTCATAGATGAGTTAAAGAAAAATAATTCAAGAAGTTGATTTCAAGTGTGTAGCAGCTATTTAAAAGTGGACCATGCATGGACGAAAGAATTTAAAGTCTCAAAAAGTGCATCACGGACCATTTCAACCTACAAGATATTATGATTGTGCTTCATTCAAATTAGTCGGAGAATTAAAAAAACTCGTCTTTTCTTGTTTGAACTTCCTCTATACCTTCAAGAAAGATTAAACGGGCATGGCAAATATTTATGTAGATCCGTTTTTTTGTCCTATTTGTAAAATTTGTGGTATGAATTAAATCTTAGAGAACTTATGATATCAGGTTATGTAAGTAAGATTTTTTAAAATTTAAACCTGACCTGGATCTACAGGTGGGGTCAAAAATTGGGTCTACCTAAATATTTTCTAATGGGCATAAATACTTTTTAATAAGCACTTAGTTAACATATAAAATATGATGAAAATAATTATACACATACAAAAATAAGATGCTTGAAAATACACACATTTTAATCTAAAAACTCAAGGATCAACTAAGAAATGGTGCAAATCAAAGCAAAAACAACTCTAATTTCTTATGGAGAGATATATGGGTAGGAAACCGTGATGGAAAGGGGTCGGTGTGGGCAAAAGCCCAACGAGTTTTCATTAGTCACGGATCGAGGCAGGCCGAGCTAGGTCAAAAAATATTAGCCCCAAGACCGGCCCCCATGATAGACCTACTATAGGGTGTGCCATGCTAGAGTCATGTTGGCTCACTTTTGATTAATTGAAATTAGATCAAGTTATTACTTATTTTATTTTAAAATAGTACTTAATAGTTTAAATTATTACTTATTATTCAAAAATAGCAATTAGTAGTCCAAGTTATTATCTATTATTTGAAGTTATTATTAATTAGTACTTTTTTCTTTACTTATCAATATAATTAGTATTTTATTTTTCATTACTTTCAATATAAGTTATAGCTAAGAGAAACAAGTTATTAATTATTAGAACATGTTATTATTTTAATAATGCAAGGTTTACTTATTATTTAGAGTTATTATTAATTAGTATTTCATTTTTCATTGTTTATTAATACAAGTGATTGTATATTACTTCAACTTTTATAAGAGACCAAGTAATTCTTTATTTTATTCCAAGTCAGTACTTATTAGTAAAAGAATTTACTCGTTTTGTTCAAAGTTATTATTTATTAGTTATTAATCCAAGTCATTACTTATTACTATAAATTATTTATTTATTAGTCCAATTTATTACTTGTTACTATAAATTATTATTTATTAGTCCAAAGAAGAAAAATACATAAATGCTATCAGAAAAAGTCATTTAAAATGCTAAAAAAATAAAATAAAATAAAATATGGGTCAGTTAATGGGTTGATTGATCAAATCGTTGAATGGTGGGCCGAACTGAGTATGTCTACAAGCTTGAATACCAACCATGACTTGGCCAACTAGTACTATAGTGAGCCTAAGCCAACCTGCTACAATAACTACGTGACCCAAATCGGAGGGTTATGACTGCTTTGACCCAATAACATCTCTATATATGGCCCGTTCGAGGCTTTGATTTTGAAGGGGTTTAATCATTGTGTTGTTATCAAGACACCTTCGAACGTTAAATTTTTTAAATTCATCAAATTTTATGAATTCAATATCCTTGAAAAAAATAACAATAATGAAAGTTCCATTATTTCCTACCTAGATATGCAGTTTAGAATATTATTGTGTATCCAAATAAGTCTTACAAAAAAATAACACTGTTAATGGTGAAATTTCTTAGCAATAAGTCCAAGTATAATTTAGTCTAGTGTGCTTAAGTAAGGATCACAAACATAGTACTCACATTCAGAATACCTAAGAAAAAAGATTGTGGGGCTATATCCCTTAAGGTAGATTGTGACGCTCAATTTAGTACTTATACTAGAGAGAAACAATTCAAATAGAATTCAGACTTTAAGAATGTGAGAATGTATTAATCCACAGGTTTATAAGTATTTATTTGACCCATTTATGCCTACCTTGGTTATGAGGATAAAATTGCCAAAATGGCCCTAGCGAACATGGAGCCAGAGCCATGTGTTTATTTTTTAGTGGGCGTATGATTTTGGCATCATCACTTGTTCTCCACACTCTCGAGTTGAATATTCTCAGGTTGAGAGTAATAATTTTTTGAGGTTGCTACTATATTCCAATCGGAGTCGTAAAATTGATTGGAGACTTATAAAATTATTTCACTGTGACAAATTATTCAAGGTTTAAAGTAGTTTTGTGATCCTTTGGTGGTGATATCTTGACCAGAGATGTCAATTTTTTTGGAGAAAAGGGTGCCACTTGAACAGAGGTACTACCACTTAAATAGGAGGTACCACTTGAGTAATAATTTTTTGATGTTGTCACAACATTCTGAGTGGAGGCTTAAAATTGACTAGAACCATTTCCAAAACTAAGAAAATTATTTCACCTGGGTGAAAAAATCTGGGTTGAGAGAGAAGATTACTAATTGATAAGATGGTACCACTTAGAAGGGAGATATCACCTGAAAAAGGGTCACAACTTGAGAGGATGGTACCACTTAAGAGGATAATACCACATAGAAGGGGATTACCACCTGAGAGGGTAGTAGCACTTAGTAGGGATTTGTACCACTTGAGTAAATAAAGTAGGGTGAGGTAGAGTAAGTGATGTAGAGGAAGGTGAGGTAGGGAAAGGTAATGACTTAGCCAAAAAATGGATGGCATGAGTTTTGACATTTTTGGAATTGCCTTTAGAGGAGTTGATTGGACCCCATAAGGCATAAGTAAAGTACTCTACCCTAGAAGATGCAAGCAAGGCTCAACCTTGCAGAAGCTAACACTTGGTCATTACTTTCTACTTGTCAAGAGATTTTTTTTTTTTTTGAGTGCCTAAAGGTCACGATGGCTTCCTGATCATTGTCAGTCAATTCGACTAGCTTGTTTAATCTCAAAAACTATATCTACATCAAAATTTCAGTCTAGGAATTCCCAGTCAGGACTTTTTCCCAACAATAGTATTGTTTCCTCCTAGCCTTCATCTTGGGTTACAACCCCTAAAGTAAACTCATTTTGGATTTGAATCTGAAGGTGATTCCGATCTCATAAGACGCGATCTGAAAGTAATGATTGCCTTAACAACCAAACATTCTCTACCAAATAAGACTAGAAACACTATGCAATTCCAAAACCAATGCTTAGGTGGTTTATCAACCATTAGAAAAGCGTGTGGAGAATGGAATGAGTTTGATTGGATTCAAAAAAAAGAATGGAAAAAAAAGAGCATTAGTAAAACTTTTGAACAGGAAATGAAGTCCCTGTTGATGGTTCAAGTCCAAGGTGCATCAAGATTAAGGTGACAACTAGATATGGTAGTGCTTTTCGCTTTTGGAAACAAAAAAAAAAAAAAAAAAAAAAAAACTAGATATGGTAGTCAGAAATTTGGTGGGTTAGGTCTCTAGACGTGTCGATGCGTGCCATGCTCGCCTCCCAGAAGGGAAGTGCCGAGTAGGCTAGGAATTGAAAAATCCTGGCCCATGACCAGCCCTTGTGCCAGGCCTATAGCGTGCCGGGCTAAGGCTAGTCCCACGGGCTAGGCCTTTGCCCGACCCACAAACCTGGTCCACGAGCTGACCCTGGTTAGCCCACTTTAATAATAAAATTAGATCAAATTAAACTTACTTTCATTACAAAGAATTATTTCATTTCAAACTTAGTATTATAAGTTAAGACTTATACATGTTATATTTATTATTTGAAATCATGACTTATTTGTATTTTTTATTTTGCATAACTTAAGAAAAAGAAGCTATTACTTATTTACTTATTTTAAAGTAATTTAGGAAGAAACCACTCCCATATGCAGCAGGTGATGATGATAGTGTTAATGCATGTAACAAACTTGGCAAAACTTTGCCCAAACCCTACTTGATAGCGGTTAAGACCTCCAAAATGAAAGAGTGCAGCGGAAATCTTAGTCCTTCTTCCAATGAATCAAATAAATAGATACATAATACTTGTGATTTGAACAAGGTCTATGCTTTCGCCTCGGTGCGCTGCCCTTCATATCGTCAAGGGTATATAGTATTATTCAACCCATTATTCAATCGAATCTTCATTGACATCAGCGGCATGTAGCTGGAAGTAGATGTCATTATGTCTTAGGGTCCTTGACTCAGCCTGAAGCCTTTTTAATTTTTCCCTATTAAGGGGAAGAAGTGGAGAACCATCACCTCCACTTGATTCACCATGCTTTATCTCGATCTCAAGTATTACATTGGGATTATGGCATGGTTGTTTCCTGCCTTAGCCAGGGTAAGAGGGCAAAAAAGGCATACCCACACATGAGGTAGTAGTATTAGACAATTTCATGCTAGGTCTATATGGTAGAAAGCGATGCTCATTGAGTGTATACAGTGAAAAACCACGCTATCTATATAGTGAAAAAACTCAGATACCCCTAAGTATAGGTTGTTGACTTCCGCCCGACTCAAAAACACCCCTATATCAACTATACCTTTCTCATTGTTCCAACTTATTCTGTCCCAGTCTTCATCAAGTTCAATATCACCATCAAGCTCATCATGGTCATCGGCCTTGGCATAGTCTCTGTTGTCATATCCAGTATCTGAGTCCACTGTTGAAGTTGAGGTTTCATCATTGGTAGACTCCGGACTGCAAATGCTCCCATTTGAAGTGGACCTAGGTTAAATAATGTGTGAGTATGTTGAGGTAATTTTATTTTTAACTTGGTTTGGGTCATAATATTTCCTTATAGCTTGGGTAGTACCTTGATTGATTGCTTGGACCTTTGTCATAGGAATGTTAAGAAGTTCATTGGTATTGGAACGGGTTGTGGGGTTTACTTGGATAAACTCTTTTGTTTTATGAACATTGGTGCAGACTTGAGAGCATTCACGACTATAGGAAGAAGTTCGGCCACAGCAAGGTAAGCAATCAGAGCCGTTAGAGGTGTGGTAGTGGTCATAGCTAGTGATGACGCTTGATCCTTCAACTTCAAGCCGTGCTGCCCGATCACCCCACTCCAAAGCAGCCGCGTCTAAGGAAGCAACAATGTGACTTCCCTCTCATCAAGAAGTAGTAATGCCGACAAACCGAACACCACGGCTGTCCTTGTCGGCAATGCGGCATGCCTCGTGTCGTGGTGCCTCACCCCTTTAATTCGGGTGTCGGCCATGGTGGCTCCGCGGTGGTGGATAGTAGAGGCTCCGTACCTCCTACTTTCCATGCCTCTTTCCATCTTCTTTTTGTTCTCTACTCCTTTTTCTCTCTTCTGATTCACAATCTCTCTCTAGAGAGAAATTATTCGAATAGAATTTAAAATTTAAAAATGTGAGAGAATATATTGATTCACAAGTATCATTTTGATATTTATACTTATTGATATTTATATTTATGACTAATAGATCGGGTTAATCCACTGATTTGTAAATATTTATTTGACACTTTTAAGTCTACTTTAGTAAGAGGAAAAATTACTAAAATGCCCCTATCCCGGAGCCACGTGTATTTTCTTTAGTGTGCGTATTATTTTAGCATCATCAAACACCATTCCTTATTTTCCATATGAATGATTATTTTGAAATATTATTTTTATAATCTCTTATTCCATTATTCCAAAAAGTTAATATTATTCCAAATATTATTCCTTAAATTATGCCTTTAGTGCCTCTTATACAAAACTAGATGTGTTATACGAATAGATGTGTACAAAATTATTTTGTACATTCTTGGAATATATTTTTGTCTTGAAATTAATTCAAATGAAAATTAAAACAAAATTAATTGAATAATGCTGAGTGGTTGAGGAAGTTTTAAATATTTAATAAGTATATTTAAGGAGTTAAAAGAATTATCTAATAAAAGCATTTTAGAAAAAAAAAAAATTTTTGACACGCACATGTCATCAAATTGTTGTGGTTTATATATAGTTACATTTGATTTCAAAATCCAGAGAACTCTTGTTATTTTTACTTCCCTCATTTCATCCAAAATATTACATTACATGTAAATTGATTGGTAAAATATTCGGACGTTTATATTAAGTTTAACAAAGTATTCATCATTATATTCGTAAAATAGAAGAAAAACTTTTTGATTTATATTTCTAAATTCGAATTTTTGAAAATTTTTTGAGTCGAATACGATACGAGGTCTGATCATTAAGAATGAATCATAGTTCAAATATTTTTTCAATCTATTTCGTGTGGTCTATGGTCCAAATACCAGAATAAATATTAAATATCCGACGAAGTAGAACCATCTCTATCAAGATGACAGACCCACTCTCTGTATTATCAATAGGATCAATTATAACAAGTCACACACTCATATTCCGGAAATACAAAAACAAAAAATTCCGCAATCGAACTCCCAAAATATAATAGGCTCGAAATCCAAGCTCTAAATGATTCATTTTGTATTCAAAAGCTAGAACTTGGGGTTCTTATAGCTCTAATTCATTGAAATTCCATCCAATAAAACGGAAGAATTATAAATCTCCAAAATAATAGATAGAAATATCGCAAATAGAGCCATTGCAGTACCCATTAAAGGAGTTGTTCCCTACCCTGGAGCTATGCTGGTGTCACTTTTTCAAAGTTTTTGTTTTTTTTTCTTTTTTTTTTTCCCCCAAATGCAGGTACACGAACTAAAAAGTGGTTATTACATTCCCCTCTTGGAAAGAATACTACTTATATAAAATGTAACATAACATCATTAGATAGTCTTCCAAAAAAAAAAAAAAACAAATAAAATCAGAAGGTAGTCTTCTTTAAAACAAAGTAAATCAATAAGGTGAAATGAAAGAATCCAAATCAAATGCTTTCAAAAGGAGAAATTTATAGATCTCCAATCTATCCATGCCTAAGACTAAAATACCAAGAAATGACTTTACCATAACCTTTACTATCATATTTACTAATTAATAAGATATCCAACTGGTCTAATTTGTGACGGATCGATAGAAAATTTTTTATGTAGTCCAAATTCATGATAAATATCATAAATTTTTTTTTATCTAAATTCACTCACATTATGTAGATATCAAAAGGTTTATTTTTTTAGTTTGAAATAATGCTACCAAATTTGGATTAAAAGGTCCATAGAATCCCGTCTATCCAAAAATTCCCCGATCTGATGCATGCAAAATAAAGATTAGACTTCATCCTCCATGATTGTTGTAAGCCACACTCAGCTGAGAGAGAAGAAAAATCAGAGTATGACAGGCTTTTAGTACACAAAATCAGTGTCCCAACTGAACTTACATGCTCACAATTATGACGCAATAGTAGCAAGTGAACATGATGATTACAAAGGCACTACTTCTTGCTAGTTGCCACTTGCCACATATACTTAGAATTTAGAAAGAAATGCATCCTATCATGTTAGCTTTATGGTAAGGTGATTAGGGTCTCCTTGGTAATTTGACTAAAAAAGCATGCAACACTTTCACTTTTGCCTTTGCAAATTTGAATATGTAATGCGTGGGTAAGTGTGTGTAAAAATCAATAGGAATCATGTCAGCCAAAGCAAAAGGAGAGTATGCAATAAAGAATTAAAGGAGGGGAAAAAAAAGAACCCCATATTGCCAACGCATCTTTCAGTGACAAAATTGAAGCAAAACTGCAATAGGATTGGTCATTTTTCTTCTACCCAGATGAGCTACCTTGCTGCTCTCTTTCTACAGCTATCTCATACTCATTATCTAGTTTGTTCATGACCAAGATCCGAAGAGCTCTACCCAAGCAAGGTAAGAACTTCTATGCATCCTAATTTCTCTCTTTATAATATTTTCTTCTTGCAAAATTAAAAGGCAACACTTGTATTAGCTGTTGATTTTCTTATGTTTAGCTCCTTAATTTTCGCATTCATTAAGTTTTGTTTTCAAATTTAACTGTTTTTAAGTGTAGCGAATCTAACTCATGGCTTGAACATTTCTGAGAAAACAGTAGAAAGTTAATCCTAAGTGCCAAAACTTTAGCTACTTTCTTTTTTGGATTTCTCTTTTTTTGGGTGGTTATTTTTTGAGTAAAATACAAGTAATCCCTAATACATTGCTGGCAGGAATAGAACTACTTATATAAATTCAAAAGACTAATTTTAGCAGGATTTTATAAAATAGATGGTTCATAGTGGACGCATAGTTTTTTTTTTTTTTTTTTTTTGGTGGTGGTTTTCACCTTTTTGCTTTTTCTTGTGTGTGAAAAAAACATAGTTTTTTATCACCCGAGTGTCTATTTTTCTTTTTTTTTGGGGGGTAAGAACAGAAAATATTGAATTTATCGCTTGTCTATAACTACTCATAAACATATAAATGAATATTCATGAAATAAGTAATTTAGTTAGAAATTTGAAATTTACTGAGATAGTTATTTTAATTGTTAAAATAAATAAATATCAAATTCATTCAAATTTGATATCATTTCAAAATCTCCAAATTAAATCCATTTATCTAAAATATTTTCTACAACAATTCAAACTGACCAATTAAAAGTTCGAGGAAATGATGTACGGGTATTTCGCTCCAGATAATTAAGTCCGTTTTAGTGCTTTTGGAACTTTTATAGAATAATACAACATCACATTTCGTTCTTGGACTAAATTGATTTTGTGCATAAGACTGAGCTGGTACAGGCCTATATAAGCCTGAGGGTGTTCAGTGGACTTTGAAATCCACTCTTTCTTTGCTTTTTATAGGTAGGGCTTGCCATTCAATATGTTGGCTCTGCACAACAAATCTAAAACCAGTATTTTTTGAACAATGTCAAGGCCTCAAAGGCCAATTAATTTTTTAATTGGGTGTTAGCTATGTGGCCTTTTCTTGGGCTTACTCCTCAACAAATCTAATTCTTTAGCCTGATAATTGTTTTTCCCAAAGTCGAGTAGTCTTTTGTCCACTTTGGCCAGAGATCCAATTAATCATCTGTTTTTTACTTTCTATTAATAATTTGGTCACATATTTTGACCAAAGTCGTTGGTCTGCTTGCCTATTTCTTCCGGAAAGGCTAAAAGTCGGTTCATTTTCACATTGATGACTTGACGAAGTCTAGTATGGTGTACTAGTATTGTGCACTGCTTTCGAATTTTTTTTCTGCATTGAGGCCCCAGTTTCCATCTACACCTTTTTGTTCAAAAAAAAGCAAGATCTGATGATGGGTGTTGTCTGGCTCTTTACGACCTTGAGGATTATTAAGAATATGAGCGTGTAACGTGTCAATTGCGCTAGATGGGAGAAAAAAAACCATTGTATGAACATATAAAAGCTAAACTAGAACATGTCAAAAGTACCATACATGTTGATCGAAGGCTGATATGTCAAAGGCAATTCAAGAGTTTAATGCACTTAACTATGCAAGGAAAAGAAATTTTAACTAATTAAGGATAGATAGAGAAAGTTCTACTAATTCTTGTAATTAGTGTCTTTCATGTCATAATGTAATTCATTAAGGACAAATATATAAATACATCTAAGTAGATTGTAGTCTTTGAGGACTAGTTTAGTCCTTGGTGGGTCGACTGGGTTCGAACTCATAGTCTCCTTTATTGAAATCTATTTACAAGATTTTCTCCGTTACAATTATTGAACACTTATTAATATAATTTTTTTTCTCTCTCTACTTTTTTTTCTCTAATTTTCTCCACTTTAGTTCTCATCAGTTCGATTTGCATTCACTTATTTGCAATTTATATCTTATTGAAGTAGCATCAAATAATGTGTATAAGAAGTTCACAATACAGGATACATGCACTTATACTAAGGAAATACTTGTGACAAAAATTACATATTTTTATGATTAGCAATTAAAATTATGTAATGCTCATGTTACATTAATTGTAGGAAGCCCTGGTATCAAAGAGCAATACATATGGCCACAGTTTGGAAGGGTTTTGCAAAACCAACTGAAATTCCCTCAAATACAAATGCAAGTTTATGGAAAACCATTTCCAAATCTACAGAAATTCCAGGTTCAAATTCTAACAGGCACAAACTAAGAAAATGCACCTCTCTAAAAGTGGCCTCATCGTTTACTCGAGTTTGTTTGTGTGCACCTATTTCCTCCTATGAAGTTTTTCAAGCTGATATTGTTCCACCTAGAAGAAGTAATAGTTATCCGAGATCAAAGGCAGTACCTATTCAACAAGAAAGAACTCCAAGTGGGAGAATCAGCATGGAAGGGAGGAAAATTTTCAGGGGAAAGTCTTTGACAGATGATGTGCTAATGAGGAGATTTGTTATTGAAGAAGAAGCAATGATGCCAACTTAGAAGAAGGAATGAAATGGAGATTATTAGAAGAAGAACTGCCATGAGAAGAAAAAAACTTGGTCCAAGTCCTCTCAGCAAAATGGTTTTGGCTGAGGAGGAGTGAGCTTAATTTCCCTAGAATAGTTACTATGAATTTGCTATTGCACCCAAAAAAAAAAAATGAATTTGCTATATCTTGATTCTTTGTCTTTCTGTTCCTCCACTTTTTGGTTTGCAATTGTGGAATATGGCTTGTGTTTTTAATGGGAAATCTTTTCCGTTTATTTCTCTTTAAGACTAAATATTTACTGAAAAATCTTAGTTATTGGCAAGTCTTTTTTTGTTTTGGGCATTGTAGACATTTAACATGGATTAATGTTTGGATTAATGTTTAACTATTGAGGAAACATATAAGAAAGTCAAAACTATTTTAGTTGTGAAAGTTGGAAAGAAGTGGAGTATATTATTCAACAGTATACCATTGTTGTTTTTTTAATTGCTAAAAGATTGTTCACAGGAGAAAATTGATTCTATTTTGCACCCTGCAACATATACTTAATTCGATCCTATTTTATATTTTCAATTTTAGTTTTTGATACTTTACCCCCTCAATTCTTAAATCCGTTTACTTCAGTTATTTTTCTAATGCTGTTAACAAATTTAACGGAATTATTTTTGCACCTAAAATATTGTGTTAACATTGTTGTACATCTCGCTACGTTTGTTGTACACAAAAAATTCCGTTAGTTTTTGGAATAATGTTAAAAAACAGAACGAAATCAGACATATTTGGAAGTTGAGAATGCAAAATGTCTAAAATTGAGATTAAATGTGCAAAGTAAGAAAGAATTAGATATAAATTAAGGGTTGCAAAATAGAATTTACCTCTCACAGTAATTTTAATTGAATCGGGAAGAAGTAATACAAGCCAAAAGATTAGCCGTTGGTACTAAGGAGAAGCCAAGCACAAAAGTTGTGGAGATATGGGAAGATTCGACATTAAGGAAAACAGTATTTAATGATCTATTGTCAATTGATCCATGCCCCTATCAAACACCCAAGTTCTTATTTTCAATTAAAAATATGATCCTTCTTGCCCCGCATGGATATTAGGCTAACAACCATTGTTAGGTCACCCAAGGTTAACAAACCTGTAGAGGCTAGACAGAGTTCCTTTCCATTTCTAGGCGGATTATTTTGCTTGAAAGGCACTCTGAAGCATATAAGTATTCAATCAACTTGTAACACAAGAATAGTTGTTATGTTATCAAATCAGTGGTATTAGGAAATTGTTGAGGTTTGTAACTACTAAAGTCAGAGTAACCCTTCATTGCCAATCATACCAACCAATTGATTTTAATATTTACTCAATCAGTTCTTCCTTAATGATTCTTTTCTAGTAATGTCAACATTTCTATTAATTTTGAGAAAAGATAGTTGATGTTAGGAAAGGTATTTAAACTAACTACTTTGAAGAGTCTTAATTAATGGCTTAGGGACATAATTTAAATATTGAGAATTGAAAGTACGGAAGAAACATATCCAAAGAAAGAAAAAGAAGAAACTGGACCAATAATATATATCTGATTATCTGTTGAATATTTTGATAATCTTTTAAGACAAAAATGTTGAGAAGAATTTTTCGAGAAATAAAAATTCTTCATAAATATATACAAACTATTGACACAATAACTTTGTACAAAAATGTTGAGAAGAATTATTCGAGAAATAAAGATTCTTCATAAATATATATACAAAATATTGACACAATAACTTTGTAATTATTATACACAAGGATATTTTTTTGTGCTTTCGATTTACACATTTTACATTTGGTGAACTTGTACAAGAAATCCCCAAAGAATTAATGAATGATATCAGGGTTTAGGATTCAAGAATCAATCTTACTTTCTTCAGGCTAGAATCTTCAATATTTGCTATCTACAGCTAATGTATATCTGTCAACTCTCTTATGACCACTGATGTTTATTATAAAAGGTAACTGTTAGATAAAAAAAAAAAAACCAACTTCGTTCTAAGAATTTCCGGCAGTACCCTTCCGTGTTCCTGGTCACCCTCTCATTCCCCTTTCATGTTAATTATCCAAGAAGAAATTGAAGCCAAAAACACATTAATGCTGAATTCAACCTATTGTGCTTTACAAGTTTAAAAGAAATTTTTTTCTCTAAACAGTGTTACAACAACTCATTATAGCGGAGCGATTAATTAGTTTAAGGTGCGCAATTGGCCCACCTCAACTTTAAAAATAGTAGGCTTACACAAATTCCAAACATTTTTGTATTTGTTTCAAAAAAGTGTCAACATAAAATTTGTAAAATCTCCTGTTTTCCTGAATTGCCCAAAACTACATAAACAAAATTCTGATACTAATCACTACTTCAATATGCGATATTTAGGTAGATTTGATCTATAACCCCACTTGTAGATCTTGTTGTGCAAAGTAAATGTTGAAATCTGTGATATCAGCTGATGTAAGTAATATTTTATAAGATTTAATCTTGATCGCGAGATCTATAGGTGATCTAAACACAAAACCGAGTTTATGGTAGTATTTTTCCAATGACAAAGGGAAAGTGGGACATCCCCAAAACTCAAGAATTTTATTTTCGTCCCTTGAGAAAGTATAAAATTTTAATTTTATCTTTAAAAACGAATTATATTTCATCCTCCTAAAAGTTCACTAAAAGTACAAAATTGTCCCTTAGTTTTTATGTTATATATACAATTTTGGGCTTGTCAAGTTCCAATTCCTGTGTCTATCTTGATGAATGAATTTGTTTCCCTGTGTAATAATCAAAGCTTAAGTGATCAATAATCTGTCTTACAGTCTTTGTTTCTTTTTTTTTTTAAGGGGTGCGTGTCTATATATATATTCTTACTTGCTGTAGACATTGGTTCTGTAGATATTGGACAGCATTTTATATGGTATACTGTTGTGTGTCTTAATCTACATTTGTCATAATCAGCGTCATGACTTCTAAGATTCCGTGGTGAAACACCCAAGAAAAGTGCTGATTTGTTTTCTGGGATAAGTAAATTGCACGCAATTGATGTTTGAAACCTAATGTTCAACTGTAATCCAATTGTGCCATATGGTGTTATCCTATGATTTTTTTATCATATTTTGACATTAGTTTTCAAAATCAGAAGTCTCGAATGATCTTGAAAGCTTGAAGAATACAATATATTTTGACATTAGTTTTCAATATATTTGGTGCTTCCTTTTGAAGTTGCCGCACTCTAGGTCGACAGTGAGAGTCTTTAATGTCGATTAAATGCGACAACGTTTAATTTTAATTCTAGAGGATACTAGTAGAATTTTTGTTCTACAATAAATGAAACATGCTTTTGTCTTGAGCTACCCGCTCCAACTCAATTTTGTTGTGTCTTTGTTGTATACTTGACAAGCCAAGTCAGTACAGCACGAAGAATTAAAGAGCTCAAATAGATTTTGTAAACCTACATTCCGAAATTCCTGAAAACACAACTCCGCCCCGCCCCGGGGGGAAAGAAAAAAAATGAATTAAGGAGTGACAAGAGTGCATAGACTTATTAAGAATACTTGTCTTTGACTGAGTCATCATGTATTAGATTTGAAATAAATTATAGTCAATTCATTTTGGATGGATAAAACTTATACTGTATATTATTTGAGAAATGAAAATAATTTTACTCATAATTTATGTGGTAACTAACACTTATATCCAGCAAACACTTTTTGTTTCAAGAAAACAAAACTGTGCATGCTTGCATGAAAATTAGAGGGGCTGTTGACATCCTCTATGCCATTTTTTTTTAATTAAAAGAATTTACAGGATTTGTAATAAATCTGTATCTACACCTTATAAACTCGAACTTATGACCGCGATTCTATGACTTATAGATCATAAAAAAATTTAATCTTTCTAACTAAGTTGCATTACATTATCATCCTCTATGTCATTTTTCTACTCTAGACCCGCTATTAATTTTACTTGCAATATTGCAAAATATTGATTCAATATGTAAAGTTATTAGCTAGGTAATGTTTAATTAGATGACTTGTTACATTAAATTTAGAGGGCAACTACTTAACAATTTCATTTAATTAGTTGAGATATGGCTTTTAACTCGACTTGAGTTATACAAGTATTCATAATTTTGTCTTTGGCATTCTGTAGAAACTTTTAATATATGGTCGACATCGAAATATAATTTAGAAGGTAAGATATTTCTCTATAATTTATTTATCATAGATTCTAGTTATTAGAAGATAGAGGAGAGATGAATTTTTTTTTATTTATTTATTTAGAAACAAAAAAAAAATTAATATGTGGTCGCAATGAAGACGTTGAATATATATAAGTGATGTTTAACGTAATTTTATATTAGACTTCAAATGTTCTCCAAGAAGTCACATATTTTCTCAGCAGACCATTCAAAATTTCCAGAGCTTAGAAAATTGAAGATACAAAACGAGGCTTTAAATGTTTTTTGGTCTAAGATTGCAACAGTCATGTGCTTAGACTCTGTGTTATGATGGCGAAGCAATGAAAGCATTCAACAATTTGACAAATAATTTAATATACAACACAATCATGTTTCGAATCCAGTACTTACTTTCCAGAGCAACTTTCTTGGGATCCAATGGCTGGCTGGAATTACAAGGCTCCATTTTGAGTGCCAATCGTGACCCACTTCCTCATCAAAATGTATGACCAATTTATACCCTTTTTACTTCTACCTCGTTTTTCTCTGTGTGAGGGAAAAGAACGAAGTGTGAAGAATAAGCGTGTTTTTGTGTGTGTGTTTTTTCCCCTTTAAATTACGCAGTGGGTAGGCCGCTTGTGATGATGGAGAAGGTTTATGGTAATTATTAAATAATTAGTGTCATCATAATAGATGATTAATAATTAATGGAAAGAATTTATTTAGATTTAGTGGCACATTTTACTATATTAAGGGGGTCATATTTCTTTAAATGAGAGCATCTTATTAATTTTTGAATAATTATTGAAATGTCTTGTAATTGCTCGATGAAAAATTTGTTTGTTATTCACTCTACAATACGGAGTGAGTTTTTCGTAAATTCAAATTATTAGATGATTAAATAGTAACGAGATCTTCTTGTTTTTCAGTCATCTCAACTATTATCATATCCATTTTGTATTATAAAGTATAACTAAGATTTAATCTGTTTAATGACCAATATAAATTTTACCATGATGATGAGGCAATTTCATGTTTGCCTTGGAGAACTGTGAGGAGAACTAAATTCAGCATGCATGGCAGCTCAAGTCCACATGCAAATTTTTTATACTACGTGTTAAGGGAATTAAAATTTTGGGAAGTTTTACAATTTTTTCGGGCAAACTATTTTGTTAGATTTAAAGATTTGTATAATACAATTTTTTAAAATATTAATATCTATATATAGTATAGGAGAATGAATTATTATGAGAAGGTATAAACATATAATATATGGTATATTTTTAGATACAGGAAATCTACATAGTAATAGTAATAGTAAAAATGAAATATTTAACTATCTTGAATTCAAATTAATTTAACTAAATTTTATTTTTGACTATTTTTATTAATATATTCAAAATCCTCATTTTATGTATATATATTTCTTATAATTGATTATTTCTTCTCAAAAGAGTTATATGTAATAATTTAAAAACCATTTTATTAACCAAACATGATTTTTAAAAGATTGTCATATAGATGAAATAACATCTCTGATTACATAATGGTACAATGCAATTAAAATTAACAATAAATTTTTATTCAAAAAGAATAAAAAAATTTTAGACCAATAATTTTAACACTCTAATAAAAACTTTAAACACTCCACATTAATACTTTTTAAATAATTTGACAAAATTACCCATGGACTAAATTCTCTTAAATCTTTTATATAGAGAAAAACATTTTCCTTTACATTTTTGTTTTTTGTTTTTCTTTTCTTGATTTCTTAGTTCCAAATACTTACACCTTCTATGAATTATTATGAAAACCGAAACTTATCAAAATAAGAAGGTTCACCTTATATTTACAAGTTGATTTTTTAATTTTTTGGTAATCAAAAGACAAGAGAAATTCACTTTTTTTTAAAAAAAGTCGTTCACCTTTTCTCGGTTATATTTTTAATAGATAAATTTTTTAATATTCAAAGAGTCGGTTATATTTTCATAAATATCAAATATATTTTGATCTAAATAAGAAATAAAAACTAAGCAATGGACTCTAACAATTATAAGTTCCTTAATTTTATTATTTTTTTGCTTTTAAGTTTTAGCTGATATAAAATTTATTAATTATTACTTAGTTTTTTTTACTTACTTAATTATTAAAAAATTTTATATCATCATCATTCCTACTAACATATATATATCATTCTATAATTCCATTAGTTATATATATCGTCATCCTCGTGCATGTCACAAGATTTTAAATTAGGTAGAAATGAACTACTTAACCATGGAATTCAAATAGTTACCTAATCTTATCTTTAGCTACACCTTTTTTTTTTTCTTTTTTTTTTAAAATTTTTCAATTTATGCACACCTCTTATAATTAATTTCTTTTTCTAAAAGTATTATAAAATTAAACGTCATACTGTATCATAAATCATCATATAAGTATCAATTATTAAATATAAGTTAAGAAAATAAATATCTTTTTAATTATGCAACACTTTTATCTATATATTAGTGTTAATAAATTAATTTTAGATATACATACTTAAATAATAACTTTCATAAAAGTGGGAAGATATTTAACTTAACTATGTCTAAATGATATCATTCTTGCAACCTAATTACCTTCAGTTATTATTTATCAAAAAGAACAACAATTTATTATATCACAAAAAGATAAAAAGGTTGTAAGATTAATTTTTTCATTGCATCATCTTTCAATTTTATATTTATTAGTAATTAATTATTCAATATCAATAGACATTATTCTTATGTGATAATGTAGTCATAATACATTAAAAAATAGTTTTGATGGTATGTCTTATTATTAGTGTCGTCATTAGTTGCATTACTTTTTGTTTGTTAACTTACAGATATAACTAATATCCTAAAAAGAAAAATATTAAAAATTAGCATGACTTTTATCATGGTAAGATCAATATCTATATTTGTTTGTATTTTTAGTGTACCAATTTTTCAAATTTTGATTCGATACTATTTTCAAATTGATGGAAAAATATTTTATGTAAGTGAAAAGTATCCATAAAAAGTAACTATACCTTTATTTTTAGAATTAGCACCACTAGTAAACCTTCTAACTATGGGTTTTTAATTAACCTTGATACTAAAAAAAAAATAAAGAAAAAGTATGATAATGTCAAATTAGCTTATCAAAATACCAATATGCTTTCAAACTCAATAATCATTCTTTTTTATAAAAGTGCTACAATTCACTAAAATAAATTTAAAAAAAGGTATATATTTTATAAAAAATAATTACAAAACTTAAATCTTGGACCAAATAATTCAATATGATTAGATGTTATACTAATTATTAGATATAATGAACTTATTAATTAACTGAACAGCTTACCAAATTTTTTATTAATCATTCAATTGAAGCATATTGATCTGAATTCAATAAATGATAAGAAAAAGTCATTTATATTTAACACAAATAAATACGTGACATGAGAAATAATACGCAACTTTTAGTTATATTATTTATGTACAAAAAACATAAAACAATGTAAAAAAATAATATTGTCAACAACTATAGATTGAAACCAACTATTACTTATATTATCTATATAAATAAAAACTAAATAATGTAAAAAATAGTAATTTCTAAAACTATTACAAAGATTGTTACTTAATTTTTATTTTATTTTATTTAATTATTAAAAATTGCATGCTATCATCGTAATTTTACCAACATTATTTTATTTTACAAATTAAATATATTATTTACTAGTGCATAGCATGGATTTTCCTGCTAGCTGTATCTGTTTGCTATACATAAAATTTGAAAATAAATAGATTAACATTTTCCATTTGATTAAAGGTTTAAAATTTTAATAGATTAACATTTTCCATCTGATTAAAGGTTTAAAATTTTATCTTGATTTTGATATATTTTACACTATTTTGTGCAAATTGAGTTATAAAACAGATATTTTTAAATAAATCTGATTTTAAAGTACATTGATCTACTCATAAAAATAAAATTATTAATATAATCTAAAAATTTTTAAGAATTTTAGTTGTTTAAATATAATAGATCATTGGAGGGAATTGGAGACAAAATTAATGAAGAGAATCTCAACCAACTATTGAGGATTAGTATTTTGTTTATGTATGCCAGTTATAATTAAAATTAACAATCAGCTATCAAAATGGACGAAATTAGCAAAAAACAGTAATTTCTAAGTTGTCAAAACTATTAGGATATGTTAGCTATTCATACCCCAAACCTTGCTGGTACTTAATAATACCAACGATTTGCAACACCATATATAATGAATTATCAAATATTTTCTTCCATTTTCATACTATGCAAATCTGCGTTGATTTGATCTATTATGAGAACATTCTGTCGCCAATTATACAGAGATAGTTAGATGCAATGTAACAATCAAATAAGCTTTAAGGATACGGAATGCAAAATTAATTACGTAAATGTATTATTGACACCACATGCAATGCTTTCTGCATTTATGAAATGATTAACAAATACCTCCTAAACGCTTTTGGATCAAAATGGAATAGCTATTGATACAGGATTAAGCCATTTCCATTGCCACCAAAAAGAAGGAAAGAAGATCACTGTAACAATTTTCAAGAAAAGGGTGAAAGTTTATCCAGCATATCTATACAAAGTGACAAAGTGACAAAGTGACAAACCTATTGATGTGTCATTAAATTCAGAACTAAGGAATAAAATCCGGTTAAGTATCTAAAATCAGAAATTGATAATTCATTATAATCTTGTCATGTAAAATAATTTTGACAAGTAATTTTAAATTTGTAACTTTATAAATCATTTTTCAAGTTTAAGTAGGATTGACTACATTTTTTTTTTTTCATGTTCCTAAATCTTTTGAACCCCAAATACTTTATTCTATGAGTGTGAGCATTAAATGTTAATTATTAGAGTAAGATATAGAAAAAAATAGTTATGTAAAATTGATGATAAATTGATAAGTGGCAAACTTATTGATATAATTCATGAATAAATTAACGAAATTCGATCAAAATGTGTAAGGATTGGTGAATCAATATGTTTTTGCCACCTGATTTATACTAATATCTCTTAGCACCGTGAAGTTTCAAAACCATAGCTTATCCTAATTTCATAAACCTCTCTTATGCTTTGTGCTAATATCACTTATCACTCCTGAATTTTCAAAAATATTATTTACCTTTCCTCTCCTGTAAATGAGTTCCATCTTTAGTACCAAATAGCATGAAAAGAGATTTATACCCCCAATACTTTAGTCATATAATAGAAATGGATAATTTCAAAAACCTTCCCTGAGGTTTTCTGACAATTTCATTTGGCACTTTTTAAGTTCCTAACAAAATTTTTGATCAATTTATTAGTACAAAAAATAAGTACGAGCTAAAGTGTTTTGTATCTATTTTATTAAACAAAAATCTAAACATGTAGAAACACATTGTATATTATAATTGAATACTCAAATATAATTAGTATTCTTTTAAGGAATCGTAAACTCAAGAACCAAAAAAGTTAGAACTTATTTTTTATAAAAAATTTTGTCAACTAATTTAAAAAAATACGTACACATGTTAGCGTGCTTGTTTATATCGATTTGAATAAAGATTTAAAATATATAGAAACATAGTAATACAATAAATAAATATGCTTGGTATTTTATTTAGAAAATCACAAATTTGAAATGGAAAAATATAAAACGTATGTTTGATAATTCTTTTGTAAATTTATTTGCGAAAATGTATGCACATGTAATGTTATTGAGTATATTGATTTGAAAAAAAAAATTGGAATACGTACAAAGAACTATATATTGTGATAATAAATGTGATTGATATTTTATTTGAAAAATTACAAATTGAGAAAAAAAATATAATGATAAAAAAAAATGATTGTAT
Source organism: Cinchona pubescens (assembly GCA_025175665.1). Classification (NCBI taxonomy): domain Eukaryota; kingdom Viridiplantae; phylum Streptophyta; class Magnoliopsida; order Gentianales; family Rubiaceae; genus Cinchona; species Cinchona pubescens. The sequence goes on from JANKKI010000053.1 coordinate 4,233,759, forward strand.
ATGTCTCTTTGAACAAAAACTTAGAACATGTACAAATATATTATACCTTATAATAAAAATATTATTGGTATTTTGTTTAATAAAAATCATAAATCATAAATTCATAAATTGAAAAAATAAAATGTATTTTTTTGATATTAATAACATGAAAAGTTACAACCCAATGGCTTTTTCTTTATATTTACGCTTCTCTAATTTGTTTTCCTTTTCCTCCAACCACTTTAATAAATTAAAATTTTGTTACTAAGAGTAAAACTAGAATAAAAATATACACTCTCTCTTTTTCTCTCCTTAAATTAAACTTTTAAGTATGTGGGCTGACCATGTTACATTGAAATGGAATTAGGAGAGGTTAGTAATATTTTGAGCCTGTGTTTTAAGTGATATTAAGAAGACAAACCTAGGTGGACTTATGAAATTCCGCTTTTTCGTGATTTTGAATTTCTAGTCTGATTATGTTAATGAATTATGCGAATAAAAAAATTGAAGGATTTTCCCCCCTGTGACTTGGACAAATGACAAGTGCATAGGGTCCAAATTTGATTAGAAATTTTTAGTATCTGTAAGTCATAAAATTGGTGGCAATTTTTTAAAAGAAAGAAAAAACAAAATCAGAATAAGACGTCATTAACTTTTGTTCTTTCCGGGAACAAAATTTAATTTGCTTAGAACACAAAATGCATTGCGGAAAACTACAGCCGAAGACATTCTCCGTTTCTTTGGGTCGTCTAAGGAATCTCCAACGGGCAAGAGAATTCAGATGGCAATATCAGAGCCATATCTCCTCCAACATGTGGGGACCAAATGCCATCTTAACTGTCTGCTGCAGTCCCCCGTCCGTTTCTTTATCCTTTACCCACAAAACCAAAAAAAATAAAATATAAATAAACCAATTATTTTTTACCAAGGAGCGTGCCTCCACGCGCCAAAATAGTTGTAGGATTTCCACTCACTATTTGTATGTTGTCCCCTTAATTTCTTCTTTTTTGGTACCCTTTTTGGCGAAATTAATAAAAAGTCCCAACTTAGTCCAAATTGATTAATACAATAATATAGGAGTAACTAATAAATTAAAGAAAGAAGATAGAGGAAGGTACCTAACAGTTGTTTTAATAATTATTAGTGGTGGATTGCAATCTATGCTGTTCTGAATATTAGTCTTACCATTCAAGTAAAGTTAGTTGAAAGGTAGCCAAAGCCATTGAGTGAGAAAGTGGCCAGCCTCCCTCAGCCCATCCCCCACCACTCCTTACACTAAAGCTCTTCATATTCATATAATATATAAAATAATTAATTAAAATTGATTTCGAATTTTACTTATAAATTCTATTAATAGGAAATGCACACTTAAGGTGTGCAATTAAAAAATGGCTCAAATTTTTTTTCTCAAAAAAATAAATAATAGTGAGTAAAAATTTAGTAAAAAATTGAAAGGATAATACTGGGGTGGAGAATAAGAGGTAAGAAGAGAGTTATGAAAAAAAAGTTATCAATAATTAATGAAAATATATAAAGAGGGTGGGGATAATAAATTTGGCAACACATAATATGACATAAGAAAATATTATCATAAATTCGATTTTTAACTCCCATAAAATTTACTCTTAACGTGTACAGATTCCATAACATTTCATATCACCACTGACTGACTGAGTAAGTGAGTTATATCCTCTAGATTTCCCTATAACATATACTAAAACCCTCCCGAGGAAAAATTTTATTATAGGAAGATCTTAATAAATAATATGTCATGTGATATTTTCAAATTAATAAAATTTCACTATTTAAACCTTATGCTTTATATATAATATAGATAATTATAATTAAATTTTTTGTCAGTTGATATTTCACAAGGTTAAAACCATGTCACAATATTTTACAAGTATTTCGCTTATTTTTTAATTTGACATGATGTATATGATTTTGAGCTGAGGAATTATGACTATTTATTATAATCCGATTCAGTTATGAATTTTTTCAACTATGTACTAAGAAATATTCAGATACACGTCTAATTTTTAATTTTACTTGTAAATCTTTTAATGTTAATTAAATATTATGTAATATATGATATCATTTTATACATAATTTTATAGTAAAATTTAATTTTAAATTTTAAATATATAAATTTAAAATTGGAACTACCTTAATATTTTTAGTACAACATAACATAATCCTTTCATCATAATGATCAAACAAGCCAAAAGTAAAATTATAAAAACACTAAAGGTGAAAGAAAAGTAAAATCCACCAAGCAAGAACCAGATTCAAAGAAAAAACAGAAAAGGAAGAGAGACTCCTATTCTTCCTACTTGTATTTCTCATTAAACCAATTTTCTAAAACCAAACAGTTCTAGAAAGGCATGAGAAAAGGGAGCATGCTATTATGCAGTGAGGCTGAGGTTGGCTAAAATCTTGAGACAGAGCAAGAATTCTTCAGGGGAGGAAGACTGCTAGTTTTAGATTTTTTATTTTTATTTTTTTTTACTTTGTTGCAGGTTCTTTTAGTTGTTGCAGCTTTATGGAAGGTTTGAAAAAATTTTAAGGTAAAAACAATAAAAACCTTTTTTTCTGGCTAAATTATAGTAATTAATTTTGCATGATCTCTTGGATGTGTTAAGAGACAATTCTGTGACTCTGTTTCTTGTTTTCTGGGAAAGATTATTTTCTGTTGGTTAAATTGTTAGTACTTCTCATCTACTAGTTGATTCCTCAATTTTGATGCTGCATGTTAGATTTTTTTTGTGTTTTTTGAACACTTTTGGCTGAATTTATGGCTTCAACTGTTGAAATTTGAAGGAGAATTAAATGAGGTCTGTTAAACCTTGATTTCCCCCCTTTTAAAAATTCTTAAACTATGTTAAATTAGGAAGAATATAGATCATTTTCTTATGTAGAGGAAGGCTGATAGGTTTGTCATATAAATTATAAAGTTTTATGTTTTTTTCCCTTTGGCATTTCTAAGTCAAGCTCAAAAACTGACAAGACATTTGTATATTATTTCTCTCTTGTATGTATTTGCTTGGACGGAGTTAGCCTTGTGTGTTTTCTTGTGGCAATTTTCCAATTTTGACTTTTATTGAGAAAGATATAAATAATCAAGAATATAGATTTTTAGGAAGATGAAACTTGTCTAGGCTGTTTATGTATCAATAACTGGAAAGATATGTATATGAAGATTTCCTTTGTTTCTTTCTGTCCAATCATTTGCTCGAGAGTTCCTCTTATTCCCACCCCCTCTCTGCTTTTCTTGAGGCTCTTTTCTTGGTGAATTGCCTTAGATCAAGTTAAAATCCAATTTTTCCCCCTTTGTCATGCACAATTCCTGAAGCTGGAGCATGTACTATCTCAGCCTTTGGGCAGAAGAAAGCTTGATCAGCTTGATGATGTCAAAATTATTGACATATATTCCTCATCACATATCCCATTAGATTGTGTGAAAGAGAGAGGCTGAAATCTTAAGCTGCACATGGAAAAGTTCGTCAAAAGGAAAGAAAGATGTAAAAAGCCAATGTGTTTATATTGCTGCATAGGTAACTCACGATCCAGGCGTGTAAGGAATTGAAATTTGAGTCCTTTTCCAGCTTCTTTCTGGAAATGATTTCTAAAGATATCTTAAAGATGAAGATACGGTCTTCATGACAAACTTTCATTAATCTATCATGTAAAATCTTACCGGAAAGATGAGACTGCAAGCATGTAACACTCAGCTATTTTCTGTGATTCTGCTTATCCAGGGGAAAACACTGATGCTGGAAAAATGGGAAAGAAAGGGAGTTGGTTTTCAGCCATCAAGAAGGTTTTCTCTTCCAGCTCTAAGGATAAGCCAACTGATGTAAGTGGGTCTTTTCCTTAGATAAATTAAATTTGACTGTTGATCAGTGGATAGACTGCAGATACCGCCTTTCTAGTCTTTATTGTCAGAAAGCCAAAAAAAGAAGTATGTTATTGTCTCTAAGCATGATGGGGAAAATAAGATTATGGCATTGGTGCCTGTCTATTTATTTGTTTTATAATCTTCGATGATTGTTGTAGGGATTAGAGAAGAAAAGTTCCAAGGAAAAAAAGAAGGGACGAGGTAAATTAAAGCATGGAGAGAATAGATCATTTATTCCCCTCTTCAGGGAACCAAGCAGCATTGAGAAAATAACTTGGTGAAGCAGATGAACTATTTATCAGGCCTACTACATCTTCTGAATTACCAAAAACATCACCAGCATTACCTATGAGGCCTCCCTCTCCAAGAATCACTTCACCTAAAGCTGCTTCTCCCAGGGCTGCTTCTCCAAAGGTTGCTTCCCCCAGAGCTGCATCCCAAAGGGTGGCTTCCCCCAGGACTGCTCCTCCTCGTGCTGCTTCGCCAAGAGCTGCCTCTCCTGTGGTTCTCCAAAAGCATAGGGAAGCTAACTATGTTTACAGACCTGAACCGACATTGAAAAACCTCCATCTTTCAGCCACCAAGATACAGGCAGCTTATAGAGGTTACATGGTAAGTTTTCAGCTTAATCAGAAAAGTATTTGTTCCACTTTCTTTCAGAAGTTAGATATTTAGTATCACTCTGGAAAGTGAAAAACTTTCTCCACAGTGGTACATTGACGTTCATTGTAGCTTCAAGAATCTATATGTATATTTGCACAAAGCTAGATTTGCAATGATAACATATAATTTGCCTTGCTCATGCTATTCAATGTTTTACTTGTTTGATTAGCATACAGTGAGCAGTGGACATTGAGTTCTGTCAAGAGTATAAATTGCAAAGTCAAGAGCTCAAGAAACGTGGCTTGTTTATGATATAGTCATTCTAGCTTTTAGATAGAAATGAAGATGCCTTCTGTTAATCAAAAGGGATCCTTCTTTTCAGTTGATTGCAAAACTCCAACTACCAGCACATATAATTTGGCCTCGTAACACAGAGACCAATTATTAGCCCTTAGAATAATCTGAAGTAGGTGGTTTCGGGCCTAGAAATATGTTTCCATAGTCCAATGTCATGTTGCCACACTTCCTCATTTTCTCAATTGTTTAGTAGTGGTTCTTTTGTGCAGTTAAATTTGTCTATTAGCTTTCTTGCTTTCCTACAAATTCTAATAGGAGTGAGATCATAAAACGTGTCTATTATATAGGCAAGGAGGAGTTTCAGGGCTTTGAGGGGCTTATAATTGTAAGGCTTCAAGGAGTCGTGAGAGGTCAGAATGTGAAACGACAGACAATGAATGCCATGAAACAAATGCAGCTTTTGGTCAGAGTTCAAACTCAAATCCAGTCACGAAGGATTCAAATGTTGGAAAACCAGGCACTGCAGCGTCAATCTTTTAAGAACGACAAGGAAGGAGAGAGTACACTGAGCAAATGGACCTTGAACCAGGTAGTGAGTTTTATATACCTGAGCAGAGTCTTCATCTCATGTTTGTTTATGGCTAACTGCTATAGCGGGTTATTTAAGGAGTTAAGAGAGGTTCTTAAAGAAGGCCTCTCTCTCTCTGTCTGTCGCTCCAGCAATTGCTGCCTCCCTCCCGTTTTTTTGTACTCACGGGAGGCAGTTTGGATTATGCTCTGAACAGAGAGAGACTGCTATAATTCGTTCGGGCGCCCTCCCAGGGCTCCCTCTCAGCAGGCTCTTTAGATATTGTTAGGCATTTTTAAGTAAAAAGGAACAAACAGCAAAGGACTCTCTCTTTCAAGATTGCTTTCGGGCCGAAGTCAAAGCAAAAAATTGTACTTGGATGTATACAATCAGTCAGTTAATTTTTAACTTTCACATGAATAGAACTCATGTCCCTCTATGCTGAGTCCATTTGAATATTGCATGTAATTGTCTGCTTCAGAAGAACTTGTGTAAAGTATATTAATTTTTTTTTTTTTGGCATCCTTAAGATGACATTTATTATCAACCATTGAATGGTGACAAAAAAAGCTGATCATCTTTCCATATTATACTCTTTCTTGTATCCTTCCTGTCACATCTTTCCTGACTTGTGTTGGATTATTTTTTGCGAAAGGCTCGTAATTCGTGACGTGTTGGACAATTTTTTGTGGAAGGGATGTGTGATTCTTAGATGATTTCTTCTGCTTGTTGATTTTACTATTAAAAAAGGTACTTGGTTTAGTCTGAGGCAGGTGACAATGAAGATTGGGATGATAGCGTACTAACTAAAGAGGAAGTTGAAGCAAGGCTTCGGCACTGAAGAAAGTAGAGGCAGTTATAAAGAGAGAAAGAGCCATGGCCTATGCATACTCTCATCAGGTGCAGTCAGCTTCCTCACTTAGTATAACTTATTAACATAACTGTTTCTAAGCATCAATTTCTACCATTCAGTGGATTGGCTTTAGGGGCTAAAGTTTACAGACTGTGATTGAACTCTAAAAGTAGGATTCATTACTCCACTACTCTTTTATTCTTGTAAATTGCAATATGTGAGTTTTCTCTTGCATGTGGTTTCATGGATTCTTTTCATAGTCATTTTCCAATTTCTATTGCAATTATTTGATTTGTTTTCTGCATTTTTTGGCCTGTTTTTGCGATTGTCTAGAAGTATTTTTCCTCTTTTGCTTGATTGCCTGTTACACTTAATTTTTGTTTTGGAACCAGATTACAAACTCCTAGATTTTAGTAATACAAAGGGAGAACAGAGTCCAGTCACCAGAAATAACCCTTTTTGGGTTTGAAATTCTGTGCCTGTAAGCAAGGACACTACTTATGCTGATTCCATAACATGAAGTTTTGACCATTCCCAAATATGAAAATGTGAAATTTTACTTATTTTAGATGAGGATAACTTTGCTCAATGAGTCAATTTGCTTTCAGATTGATGCAGTCAAGACTAATTACAAGTTTAACACATACAGGCATATGACAACTTGCAAAAAGCTAATTAAAGTTTTAGGTATTGAATATATTCATCCTCATTCTCCTTCTAACTTTGTGCATCAGTTGTGGAAAGCCAATCCAAGGTCATCTGAAACAGCTCTGGAAATCAGATCCAATGGGTTCCCGTGGTGGTGGAATTGGTTGGAACGTCAGATGCCTCAAGCAAATCCTTCACAGAACCAATCTGCTGCCAAGAATATTCATCTAACACCTCCAAGGCCAATTTCCGAGTACAAGCGCAGCCCACGACCTCAAGCAAGCAACTATAGGCACCACAATTACGCTTTTGACAATCACGAATCAGTGACACCAAGGTCATCTTTAAAGTCTGCTGTACCAGTTAGAGGCAAGCAGTTTCAAACTCCGAGTCGAACACCACCACGAAACAGCTCTGGCCTAATGAAATATACAAGACCACGAACCAGTGCAGCTGGTTCTCCTTTTGATCTTCCAATGAATGATAATGATAGTCTCACTAGCTGTCCGCCCTTTTCTGTTCCAAGTTATATGGTACCAACTGTCTCAGCCAAAGCCAAAGCACGAGCAAATAGCAACCCGAAGGAAAGAGTTCCTGGTACTCCAGGAAGTGAATCGAAAAGGAGGTTTTCATTTCCTTTGACTCCAAATATAGGTTCTTTCAAGTGGAACAAAGGATCTAGCAAAGATCTTACTTCTCAAAAGGTATTGGAAAAGCATGAATCCATGAGATCTATTGGAGACGTGAGTGTGGATTCAACAGTTTCTATGCCTGCTATAGTTGAGAGGAAGCCCTTTAACAGATTTGTGTGATTGGTTTTCTTGTGTGTTGTTTGTTTGCTAGCATTATCATATTAACTTCTCTTCTGTTATTATTTTATTTTATTTGATTAATACGAGTGTATGGGGTTACAGATACAGAATACTTGTGTACAACAATAAAGAGACGATAGGAAATGATGGCTTGAATGTAGATGGTTTCATTTACTGAAGATGCATGCTATTCTTTACTCTCTTTTTCCTAATGAAAATCGAATCGAAATTGCTTCCCCAGCCCCTAGGGAGGCTGTAGAAGCGAAGAGAATATATTGTTTGATATGATATTGCTCCCTCCTGTGGATGGCGTAGAAGTAAAGAATGCATTGGTCGATATGATAAATTGTTATATAAGCATGAGCAGTATGCAAGAGATTAAGAGCGGAACGGATTAAGTTTGGATGAATTTCGTAAAAGAGTTTTACTTTCAAAAATGGAAAAAAGAAGGTACTGCTGAAATTTCTTTGTAGCGTGCAATGTGAACTACGTAATAGATTTATCAACCTCAAATATCCAATGAGCCAGACAGTTATTAGTGAAGACTTGGAGGTATCTCAGATTTCAAAAGAAAACAAGACTTAAATTGAAATTTGTTCTATTACTCGAGAAGAAATTGTAGTGTGCAATGTGAACTGCGTAATAGATTTATAAACATTAAATACCCCAGACAACCCTTAGAAACTTAGAGCTACCATAGATCTCAAAAGAAAACAAACAAACTAAATCTTATTTATATTAAGTAGAGTCGGCTGCATGAATCTTACTATATCATTGCACTCTGTCATGGACTATTATCGTCCTCAATTTGTAGATGGGCTATATCTTTCTTACAAGTTATCCACCAAATCTTTTTTGATCTTTCCCTATTCCTTTTATGTTGACTATTCTCTCTAAAATCTACTCGCCTAATAGGCGCTTCCACTGGTCGTCTTAACACATTACCTAACCAATTTAAGTGTGTTTTTCTTATCTTCTCATCAATAGGTGCTACTCCAATTTTATTACGAATTTACTCATTGCGTATTTTATCCATCCTAATGTACCCACACATTGTCCATATTAACTTTCGCATTTCTGCTACTCTCATCTTTTTCTCATGTGTATAAGTCACTACCCAATATTCAAACCCAAAAAGCATCACTGGCTTAATTGTCGTTATATAAAATTTACCCTCAAGTCATAAAAGAAATTTGTGGTCGCATAATATTTTTGATGCCATTCTCCATTTAGTCTAATCCGTTCGTATCTTATGCGTGATATCTCGATCTATACCACCATCACTCTAAAGATTTGAAACTAAATATTTAAAATTTTCACTTATGGGTATCTCTTGATTTTCGATACTAAACCCTATTCTATTCTTACCTGCATTTTTGCTAAATTTAAATTCCTTATATTCTTGATCTACTAAGATAAACCATTTTGCTTCAAATGCCTCTCTCCAGATCTCGAGTTTAGCATTAACCACATCTTTGGTTTCATCTACTAAAATAATGTCGTTTGCAAACAACATACACCATAGTATTTTCTCATGTATGTATCTTGTAAATTCATCTATCTTTATAACCAATGTAAATAAATAAGGATTTAAATCTAAACTTTGGTGTAAACCTATGTTTATAGAGGATTCTCGTGTCAACCATCTTGGTGTTCTAACACTTGTAACCACTTTCCTATATATCTCCTTTATTGATTTTATATATGCTACTATGACTCATATTTTTTCTAAAACTCTCCACATAACTTCTCTAGGGATTCTGTCGTATGCCTTTTCAAGATCAATAAAAATCATGTGCAGATTCTTTTCCTTATCACGGTATCTCTCGATAAGTCTCCTTAAGAGATGTATGGTTTCAGTAATCGATCACCTTGGCATGAAACCAAACTGATTATCTGACATCTTAGTCTCGTTTCTTAACCGTTTTCCTATCATCATCTCTCAAAATTTCATTGTATGTTCATTAACTTAATATCTCTGTAATTCGCATAATTTTGTATATCCCTTTTATTTTTAAATATAGATATGAGAGTATTTTTCTTCCATTGGTCCGACATCTTTCTTTTTCAGCATACTTTTCAATATTTTATTAAAAAGATTGGTAAATCAACTTATGCCCTTCTTTCCTAAGTATTTCCACACCTCAATTGGAATATCATCGAAGCCAACTGCTTTCCCTTTCTTCATCTTCTTCAAAGCTTTCTCTACCTCGGATTCCCGAATCCTTCGATAATATATTATGTTTCTATACTTCTCAAACTTGTCTAACTCTCCCAAGATAATATTGTCTCCATTGCCTTCATTGAATAATTGATGGAAGTATCTCTCCCACATTTTCTTAATTTTCTCATCTCTTACTTGCACCTTATTATTTTTATCCTTAATACACTTGATTTGAGTTAAATCCTTCGTTCTATGGGCTCTTGCTTTAGCAATTCTATAAATATCTCACTCTCCCATCTTAGATTCTAATTTTTGGTAAAAATTTTCAAAAGCCCTGTCTCTTGTTTCACTTACAGCCTTTTTTGCTTCATTTTTAGCAAGCTTATATTTTTCAATACTCCCGTCACTTCTACAATCTATATAAACCCTTATAGTTAGCCCTCTTAATTTTGATTTTATCTTGTACATTTTCATCCCACCACTAAGATTTCTTGTTTATGGGAGCATAACCTCTTGATTCTCTAAATATCTTCTTAGCCACTGTTCTCAATCTAGTTGTCATGTCATTGTACAAAGTGTCAAAATCTCCTTATAAGTCCCAAATACTTTGTCCTAAACAATCTTTCCTAAATATTTCTTCTTTTTCCTTATTTAAATTCCCCTACTTAATTCTAGATAATCTAGGTAGGTTTCTTCGACTAATGTGATGTTTAAGCCTCAAATCCACCACCAAAAGTCTATGCTAAAAGTTTAAACTTTCTCCAGGTACGATTTTACAATCTCTACAAACTCTTTTATCTCTCTTTCTCCTATCTTCTCTTTCTTGTGAGGAGAAAGAGAGATAGAAATTGTTAGTCTGCATAGATCTTCTCGGCTTTGGTTATGGTCTTTGGATCAATTTCATCAAGAGCAAGTAAACCATTTTAGCATTGTAGTTGGTACAACAATATTAGCTTTTTGAACTGCACAATTGTATGATATTTATTTTTTTTTCCTTAAAAAAATGATTTATAGTAGATTTCTACCTACTCCTTGGTGTTTCAAATCTCAATAAAATTGATAGTATGGTGTTTCAATAATGGTTTTCTGAACCACACAATTTTTAGCATTGTAGCTGGCATTACAATATTAGCTTTTTGAACTGCACAATTGCATAGTATTTCAAATCTCAATAAAAATGATAGTTTTCAAATATGCGAGTACTCTCTAATCCGAATACTGGTACGTGATAAGTCATACGTGAAAGGTTAGTATAGACGGTAAACTCCTTTGATACACTTGACCACTTTAGTGGGTACACACTAATGTTATATTCTTAACAACTAAGGTATCATGCCAACGAATGAACTGTCTCATGAATATAGACAAGGAAGCAAGGAATTTGTAGGAGAAACAAATTGTGTCTACCACAAAAAATTTGGGAAAGGAAAGCACTTTAGGTTTTGTCTTCAAAATATATAAAGGGTTATGTTTGAATCGATAGATTTGAGGAAAGATTTAAAATCCACCCATTTGTTAGAACAATTTTTAAGGCTAAAATAGATTAATTTCAAATCCATCCAAATTAAAAAATATACAACGAATGATTTCAAATAACTTTGTGATTTGGGTGGATTTGAAATTCCTCAATTTTGACCTTATAAATCCCTCCGACAAATAGATAGATTTCAAATATTTTCTTAAATCCATCGATCCAACAGCAAAGAAGAAGTTTTTAGATGACCAGAATTACTTCAATATGACTATGAATTAGAGACAAATAGTTTGTCAGACTTGTGTTTCAATGCGGATACCATAATGTTCCATAATGCAAATAAATTGAACTAGTTAGACATGAATTTATATACAATTTGTGGAGTGACTTAGTAAATTAAGTATTTATGGATCCTATTATATAAATTCTGTCCTATCGCTCGAAAAGGAGTTGGTTTATCTGCGTCATGGTATCTTCTTGGTTTTGTATTAAAGAATCAGTGCAATTTGATCATTGTAGCTAGATCTTCAATGTAAGTTTTTTTAACTATACAAAAGCTTTGGTGATTTAGATCTCAAAAGCAAACCATGATCTCACTTAAGGTTTCAATCAGTTAATTCTTGCCATCATCAATAAATATTACAAATAGAATTTGGTCAATGTGGGTGGTAATAAGATAAAATCTTTCTGCAATGTAAAGATGAGAGCTTATTCAACAATATAGATAAAGAACTAATCATATTTTCCTAATCTTTTTTCATTCTCCTGATTTGGCATCAAAATATTTCATGTGCAGTACCCACTTAGATAAGACTAGAGGAGTTTTAACTTTTATGAGGAGACGTGTTTATCTTCTAACTATTTCCCACAATTTATATTAGTGTGGGGCTCTAGACGTGAAAAGTAAATAGAGTTCTCACATATTCCACCTTTACCAATATTACAAGTGACCAAAAACTCTCAATTCCTCTCTGTCTCTTGCTATAGACTTCTCTTCCTCTTCCTTATAATCTCATCTCATCTTCTTTTCTTTCCTTCTTACTTTTCCTATCATCAATAATACAGATAAAGAGGCAACAATGTTTTCCAAATCTCACGTCCTTTTCCTAATTTGACGCCAAAATATTTCACGTGCGCTATTCATGTCGATATGTTTGGAGGATTTAGAGCTTTTATGGGGAGACATGTTTATCTCCTATCTATTTCCCTCAATTTATATCAGTTTGGGGCTCCAGATCAGAAAAGTAAAAAGAGTTCACTCCTGTTCCACCTTTACCAAGGTTGCAAATGATCAAAAACTCTCAATTCCTCTATTTCCTCTTATAGACTCCTCTTTCTCTTCGTTCTAATCTTATCTTGTATTCTCTTCTTACCAATTATTTTTCCTATCATCAATAATATACATAAAGAGCCAAACCATGTTTTCCTAATCTTTCGTCGTTCTCCTGAATTGGCTCCAAAATCATTCACTTTTTCTAGGATCATGTGAATAAAACTGAAGAAGTTTGAGCTTTTAACGAAAAACATGTTTATCTTTTGTCTGATTACCTCAATTTACATTAGCATGGGGCTCCTGATCTAAAAAGTAAAAAGAGTTCTCACTTGCTCAAACTTTAGAAATATTGCAAGTGATCAAAAACTCTCAATTCTTGGCTCTCCTCCTATAGACTTTTCTTCCTCTTCTTTCTAATTTCATCTTAACTTCTCTTCTTCCCCTCTTACTTTTCTGATCATCAACAAAACAGATAAAGAGCCAACTATGTTTTCCTGACCTTTTGCCGGTCTCCTAATTTGGTAGAAAATATTTCATGTGTGCTATTTACATGGATAAAACTGCTAGAGTTTGAACTTTTATAGAGAGACTGTGTTTATCTTCTGTTTGCTTCCCACAAGTGCTCCAAATCTGAAAATAAAAGGAGTTCTCACACACTCCACCTTTAATAATATGTTTAGTGACCAAAAACTCTCAATTTCTCCCTCTCTTCCTCAACAAGCACTCCTCTTCATCTGCTTATAATCTCATATCATCTTTTTTTCTTTCCCTCTTACTTTTCCTATCATTAATAATATAGATAAAGAACAAACTATGTTTTACCTATCTTTTGCCATTCTCCTGATTTGGCGCCAAAATACTTCACGTGCGCTATTGATGTGGATAAGATTGAAGGAGTTTGAGCTTTTATGGGGAGACATGAATATCTTCTGCCTGTTTCCCACAATTTATATCAGCATGAAGCTCTAGATCTGAAAAGTGAAAAGCATTCTCACATGCTCACCTTTACCAATATTGCAAGCGAACAAAAAAATTGTTCTTTTATCTCTCTCTTCCTACAGACTCCTCTTCTTGTTACTTAAAATATCATCTCATCTTCACTTCTTTCCCTCTTACTTTTCATTTCGTCAACAATATAGATAATGAGGAAACTATATTTTCTCAATATTTCGCTGTTCTCCTAATTTGGAGCCAAAATATTTCACGTGTACTTCTCACATGGGTAAGATTAAGGAGGAGTTTGAAAATTTTCGGGAAGACATGTTTATCTTCTATCTATTTTTCTCAATTTACATCAGTGTGGAGCTCTAGATCTGAAAAGTACAAAAAAAAAAAAAAAATTCTCACCTACTCCACCTTTACCAATATTGCAAGTGACCAAAAACTCTTAATTCCTCTCTCTCATCCTTTAGACTCCTATTCGTTTTCCTTCTAATCTCATCTCATATTCCCCTCTTCCCCTCTTACTTTTCCTATCATCAACAATATAGTTAAAGAGCCAACTTAGAAATAAATAAATAAATAAATAGCCAACCATGTTTTTCCAATCTTCTATTGTTCTCCTGATTTTATGCCAAAATATTTCCCGAGTGCTTTTGGGTATACGTGGATAAGAGTCATAAGACTAGAAGAGTTTGAGCATTTTTGGGTATACGTGTTTATCTTTTGTCTATTTCTCTCAATTTACATCACCATGGGATTCAATATCTGAAATGTAAATGGAGTTCCCACCTGCTCTACCTTTGCAAATTGCAAGTGATCAAAAACTCTCAGTTCCTTTCTCTACTCCGCTAGACTCCTCTTCTACTTCCTTCTCATCTCATTTCATCTATTCTTTTTCTCCTTTTACTTTTCCTACAATCAACAATATAGATAAAAAGAAAACCATATTTTTCTAATTTTGGGTCATTATCTTGAATTGGTGCCTAAAAATTTCACGTATACTACTTACATAAATAAAAAAAAAGGAGTCTGAACATGTCTTAGGACACGTGTTTATCTTCTGTTCGTTTTTCTCAATTCACATCAGTGTGGGGCTCCAAATCTGAAAATTAAGAGTTCTCACCTTCTCCATCTTTAACAATATTACAAGCGACCAAAAACTCTCAATTCTTCTCTGTCTCTCTCCTCTTACCGGCTCAATCTTTCTCTTGATTCTAATCTCATCTCATCTCCTCATCTTACTTTTCCTATAAAAAACTAAAAATCTCTCATCCCACCCCACATTATCATTGAAACAACCTTCTTATTTCTCCTCTCCAAAGAGGTTAAGATTACCATGAGCTTATATGTTCTTTTTGTAAGTTCTTGTAAATGCCTTTTTTTCTTTCCATATTTTTTGTCCTAAAAAGAATGTTCTTTTGATTTTATTTGGATCTATCTATCTCATACGAGGGTAATTTTTTTAATTTTTATGTACATATATTATTTAGACTCTCGCATACAGGTCTTAAGAATGGTAAGCAGTCAAGAAGGTAGCTTTAATTTCTGTCCTTTTTTTTTTCCTCCTTTATTTACTAAACCCTTATAATTACTTCTTAGGTTTTTTTTAAAAAAAACTAATTATTTTGGTTTTTGTTATTCTATGTCATATTCTTTTTTCCCTATGATAGAAATAATACTGATTATGCCAAAAGATTACAAGGAGAATTATCCTTAGTCACTTTTTAATGCATTTACAATCGAAATTAGGAAGTCTTTCCACGCTACCTCTTTTTAAATATACAAGCAAAATTATCAATTTTACTATACAAGAATTTCTATAAATATCATTTCTTCTAAAACTGAAAGAACAAGAAGAAAATAGGTACCTCAAGGTTATAATGTCTTCAAGAATTATAGCCAAAGATGAGTGGCCATAATCCTTATTTGTGATTTTGTAAATAAGAGGGTTGTTCCCCATCTTTACCTGAATGTTCTCCTATCCTTATTCCACTGCTTTAATTAAGGCAAGTCTGCTTGCCTCAATATCTTCTGCATCAGTGATAGTTTTTTTTTGTCTTCTGTAGTTGTCCAAAAAAGTAGGATGATGCTTTTCCAATGCCTTGCCACCATTCCAATGCCAGTCTTTCCTTTCTATCCCTCCCCAACTATACCAGTGTTTATTTTAACAATATTCCCTTCAAGAGCAAACCACTTCCTCCATACATTTTTACGATATGTTTCAGTATTGTTCCCCATTCTGCATTTTCCATGACTATAATCAAATTCATTCCTACTATTCTATCAACATCTAGTCTTGTGTTTTGAATACCATCAGGTTTTTGGCCATATTCTGATAACTCTAGGAAACTAGAGTTATATATATCCTAAACTTGAGTATTTTTGCCTTAGTTTCGAATATTTTTAGGTTTTAAGTGTAGTTTTTGTTAACTTTTGCTTTTATATTCTAAAGTATGTTAGTTGTGTTAATTTATTATTTTTAATGTTATTTTAGTGTTTTTATTATGTTAATGGAGTGTATTTATATGTAAGGTTTTATAGGAAAAAATGGCACGGTAGTCGGATAAAAAAAGAATAAAATCAAGCCATAATTGGATGATGAAGCCAAGCCAGATGCTGAGAAAAAATTCTAAGTATTATTGTCTGGGGTCAATATTTTGAAAAGGAAAATTATTGACCGTGATCAATCTTACATAGAAAAATTTTTAAGTGGATAGCTCACCACCATGGTTATTAGGGCGCAATTAAACTTCCAGTGGCAAAACAAGGTCATTGACTGCAATCAACAAAATAAAGAAGGAGAATTTTTTATTGCGGTCACCAAGAGAAATTGAAATGAGACTCATTCACCACGATCAACAAAATGAAGAAGGAATTTCATTGACCACGGTCAACAAGCTGTCATTTACTGCAGTCAATAAGCAAGATTCGAGTTTCTTGAGGGGCCAATTCATCCATCCTATTGCAAAATGTGGCTGATACTCCCTTCTCCAACTCTAGGCATGTAAATACATCTCTTAAATCTTTTTGGAGGCTAAGTAGTGTAGAAATAAGGTAGGGGTAGGAGTAGAAGCAGTTCTTCATTTTCCTCCCCATTTGGAGAGGATTTTCTTAGATTAGTTGTAGTTTAATGTAGTTTAAAGCTCCTA
This sequence comes from Cinchona pubescens, assembly GCA_025175665.1. NCBI lineage: Eukaryota > Viridiplantae > Streptophyta > Magnoliopsida > Gentianales > Rubiaceae > Cinchona > Cinchona pubescens. Next base: position 4,250,419 of record JANKKI010000053.1, read on the forward strand.
GTCGTAGATTAAGGACCCATAGTATAAGTTCTCTTTAATTTATGTTTAATGTCATTTGCTTTGTTTTAATTTAGTGTAACTTAGATTAATTGCTTTATTTATGTGTGTTTTCTTAGATTAATTGGTAGAATTACTCATGGATTTATCATTTATTGCTTTCTTTACATGCTTTCTTAGTATATTAAAGATATTTTTAAATTAATTTATGGGCTTTCTTTAAAAAATGCTTTCTTAGTGTTAAAATATAACTTTGATTAGCTAATTAAGATACATTAGTTTATGCGCTTTCCTTAAAAATACCTTCTTAGTGGTAATTTGTAGTTTAGATTAATTAATTAGAATAGATTAGTTAATGGGTCTTCATAATCATGCTTCCTTAGTGATAATTAGTAGTTTAGATTAATTAATTGGTTCCTAAAAATGCATACCATTTTACTGGTTTCTTTAAATGCTTTCTTAAATTGCTATCTTTTTACATGCTTCCTTAAATTGCTTTCTTAAAAATGCTTTCTTTAATGTTAATGCTCACTTTTAAATTACTTTGCTAGTTAGTTTTTAGATTGCTTTTTTAGTCTCTTAAATTCTAGTTTTAACTAAATCTCTTCTTAAATCAATCACTTGAACTTATAATCCAACCAAACAATCAGTAATCACCAACCAAACCTTGTGGGTTTGATCCCTGCTTCTGCTTACTAAATTTAACTAGGTAACAACCGCATACTTGCGGAATTCCGCCTAGTTAGTATTAGGATTTATGTATTTTTATAAATGATTTAATTAGGTAACTTTTTTAAAAAGCATCAATTTTTTGGTGCCATTTCCGAGGATTGATTTTTGATGATATCAATATAATTTGGTTGTATTTCTAGATTGAGGTATTTTATTTTTCTTATATAGTTGTTTCACCTATTTCAAAATCCAAAAAGAGTTTTAATTTCTAGTTATGTTGTTGTTTTGAAAAATTCCAAAAAGATTTTCTTGTTGATGGATAGTTTAGACTAGCTATTAGTCTAAACTTGCCTAATGTTCTTGTTTATGTATTTTAGTTCTCTTTCTTGTATATTTGTGTTATTTGTTGATCCAAGATCATGCAACGATCAAATTGGAATGATGCATCCCAAGGAAACTATCATTATTATGATAATGGAGGTATGCCAAATGAGCATAATTCTTGTTATAGTTATTCCCCTTACCCCTTAGATTATCTCAAGAGGGATGGTCTAGCCATCTATATCCTTATGAAAGTTACCAAGAAATTTCCTATTCTTTCCTTCCACCTCAAAGAACCATTTTGTGAACCAATAGAGTCACAATTCATTCACCCACCAACCCAAGAATTTGATGAGGCAAGATCAATGGAAAAGAGGATGACACTTCAAGAATGGCCCAACTCCAAGAAAAAATGGCTCAATTTTGAGAAGTCATTTCCAAAGATTGAGAAGCAATAGCTCAACTTTGAGAAGAACAAGCTCAACTTCGAGGAGAGATGGCTAGGTTTTGTGAAGAGCAAGAGGTATCCAACAATCGATTACAAGACCAACTTGCTGAAATTCAAGGAATGGGGAATAATGAAGAACAAGGGACTCCAGTACATTTATTAATAGGTGAAGAACCGGTTCAAGAAGACAAAATGAACGGATATATTATGGAAGAAACCGGTTCCCAAGTACCTCTTGAATTTGAAGTTATGACAACCGAGACTCTTAAACACTCATCGACCCTTTATGTAGAGGACTCACCAACTTTTCATTTACATGAGTGTGAGTTTGAGGAGTGGAAGAAGAAGGATACTTTCTTAAGGGGGTCGGGAAGGGACAATCCATTTATGTCAGAGTTCAAATCCTTGGGGACTTGGAAAGAGCTCAACAATAGTGAAAATTCACCAAGAATCATCCTTGGGAAGCTTCCTTGGTATTGATGGAGTATTTCTTCCCTTTTTTATTTATTATGCTTTCGTGTTTCAAGACTTATTCACTTTCATGCTCACTTTTTTTCATTCGTGAACAAGTCTCAAGTGGGCATTTGTAGGTGTCAAAATTTTAATATAATTGAAATTCCCGCCTTGCTATCTGGGAGTGGTATCCTAATTAAATTGTACCATGCCATAGAAATATATACCTTAATTATCTCTTTATTTAAAAATAACAAATAAGTAAAGAGCTTGTATTATAAGTAATTAAATTCCTTACGTATTTGTATCCCCTTAGGAGATAATATTTTAGAGAGACTAGTTCTCTTGCAATTTTATCTCTTTAAGGGATAAAGATGAAAAGTAAGTAGTGTAATTGTTTTGCACTTCATATTTCTTAGGAGAAAAGTTAGGAATAAAGTCATATCAAACCTCTCCAACCCCTCTCATCCTACTTTTATAAATAGGGGGTCACCTTTAGGCATACAACACATATTCTTGGAAGCTCTCTACAAGTTCCAAGAGCTCCCTAAATTCTCCATCAAATCTTCAAGTTCTTTCTTCAAGTCTTCCGTATATCAAGATTTGAAAATTTTCATCAAGTGTTTTTCAAGCCTTCCATATCAAGAGTTGAAGAAATCAAAGTTTGATTCGAGATCCAGCTGTTAAGCCCTCAATCAACTCCAAGTTTGGGATCAAGCCGCGAGGCCCTAGATCAACTCCAAGTTTGGGATCAAGTCGTGAAGCCCTCGATCAACTCCAAGTTTGGGATCAAGTCATGAGGCCCTCGATCAACTCAAAGTTCGAGATCAAGCCGGGCCTGAGGTTGTTGATCATCTCCAAGTTTGAGATCAAGTCCTTATGCTCTTGACCAACTCCAAGTTTGGTATTAATCCGTGAGGCCCTTCATCCACTCCAAGTTTGAGATCAACCTGTTAAGTCGTCAACCAAATCAAAGTTTGGGATCAAAGCCTCAGGCCCTTGATCAACTCAAAATTGAGATCAAACTGTAAAAACGCTCGATGGCCTAAAATCTCTTAGATTAATCTGTGAAACCCTTAAGTCAACAATTGAAGAGAAGAATCATAGGAGATCATAGAGATTGTAACTCGTTCTGTTGTAATATAAATAAATTATATTTGCCGTTATTTTCTTGTCCTGTTATATTTTCAGACTCGAAATATTTCTTTGCGCACAACTTCAAAACTTGTTCTTCTAGCTTGTTAGTGTATCTACCACTCTTTTCTTGATAGTAGCACACAAATGATTATTTTCCCTAGTCACCACCATGGGCAAGCCTAAATATTACCTTGGCTTACCACTACCCACATTTCCCAAGACATCACACATTCTTATTTTGGCAATATTATCAGTATATTCTTACAGAAAAAGGCAGAACACTTTTCTAAAGTAATAAGCTAGCCAAAAATAATTTCATACTTCCTAAGAATTTCTTTAATTTAGAAAATTCCTCTTCCCTATCCTTACAATAGATGAGAGCATTATTAGGAAAAACAAGTGAGAAATAGGAGGGCCATCCTTCTGATTCTAATATCAGGTAATTTCTTTCTACAAACAACTTGCCTAATGAGATTTGAGAATCACTCAGAGCACAACAAAAAATGGTAGGGTGACAAAGGATCACCTTGTCTAATTATACCCCTCTTTGCATTGAAATAATCCACATTATCTCCATTCAAGTTAACAGAGAAAGACCAAAAGCTAAGGAATTATAAATCTAGTTAATCCAAGTAGAATAATAGGCCTAACTTATCAATGGTTGCAGCAAGATAATTCTATTCAATTCTATCATAAGGTTTAGGCATATCAAGTTTAAATGAATCCATAATTCCATCATTTCCTTCTCTTTTATTTTCAAAAAATTGCATGAATTCATATACAATAATGATGCTATCAAAGATTTGTCTACGAAGAACAAAAGCTACTTGATTGCAACTAATGGAAGATTCAAGAATGGTGTTTAGTTGATAAGCAAGAAGTTTGGTTATGACTTTATGAAAAAGCATTACAAAGACTAATAGACCTATATTGTGAGAGATTGATAGGGCAGTCAACTTTAGGAATTAAAGTGATCAAGGTATTATTATAAAATTTAAGCATATGTCCTACTAATAACATGTAGTTTAATTAACTTATTTAAAAACTATAAAAAATCTGACATGTAGTTTAATTAACTTTTTTAAAAACTATCAAAAATTCGGCAAGTATAAGGTATCAGTATAGCAGAGTTAATAAGGATCGTTCCTACAAGGATTATGTAAACAAGTACCAAGAGCTTACGACTATTTCTATTTAGACAACCTCAATCAATATATTTTGTTATTTTCAAAAAGTAAATTAACAAACAGCTAAACTAATTACGAACCAATAAACAAAGAACTAAAAGATGTAACTAACTCAAATGACAAATATAGGTTAGGTACTAGGTTAACAATATCCTTGAATTCATCTATTCCAACCATTATTGCCCAATTATGTTGATGGAGATTCAATTCCCAATAGTAAATCCCATCCTGATCCCTCGTGATAACTGAGTTTTACCAATTTAAATAAACTAGGTTAGATCACTCCTTCACCCAATTATAACTAAATCAATGATGCGCCTATGGAATTATTAAAAACCAATTAGTCAATTTGTCTCCCACGATCTCAAACTGAATTTAATCAAATAACCAATAGTAGTGTATGACAAAGGTTAATCCAATCGTCAACCCAACCAAATCAAGAATTAGCTACATTCTTAATTTTTCATGTTCAATTGATTATTATCCAATTACAAAATTTTCTTGATTAATGATCTATTCAAATTAATCCATATATATTTAAGCATCACCTGCACTTAACCCAAACATATTAGTGCATCATAATGCAATTAAAACCAAAGAAAATATTAAAGTTGCAAGAAATTGTTATGGACAAAACAAATAATAATTGAGGATTATATATTCTAAAGATCAAATACTATAGAAAGTAAACAAAATAATAGCACAACTGAACTTTGATGTATGGAAGTACTTGAATTGTAAACTTGAATCCAGAAAATGAACTAATGCAATAAACTTATAAACTGATGTTTGGCAGAAAATAATAACGAACTAAAATCTAAGTTGCCAGAAATAGGAAAACAAATATAGTTTTTCTTAAAAATCTAGAGCAATAAGAAGCCCTAGGAAACATGGCTAGAATAATGATAGGTAACCCCTATCTATCCTGTAAAGTTCTCTCCTTAAATAACGGCTATTTGGCTTGGTTATAGGTCAAACCCCACAACTTAACTTGCCTTGCTCAATCCATTCATAACACCGTGACACTCTGATTACCTGGAATTGAACATAATGCCATAGCATTATGCTCTAACATGCTCTCTACTTCTACAATTGACCATTTTGACCTTCCAACACTGCACAAAACACATAAATACTAAATAACTGTATTCAACACATTAACCACTTATAAAACTAACAATTTGTACTTAATACACTTTCCAACACAAAATACTAACTAGTATTAAGTGAAACACAAAAAATCAAGACTAAACAACACCAACTTGACCAAAAAGAATAACGAATCACTTTATAAAAATAGAACATGAAACAAACTTTGGATAGTTAAGACAACATCCAAATTAATACTATGCCAAAATTTCTGGAAAAAATGGAGGCCGTACCATCAATCCCAAGAGACTTGTTTGGAAGCATAGAGAAAAAAAATACTTTTTATCTTTTCTTCTTCAAAGGGTCTTGTGAGTTGGGACTTTAGTTGCTCAGTCACTCTTCATGGAATCCCTTCGAATATATCATTCAAATTAGTAGGAAAAGTCATACTTGAATGGGTTCTTTTAATTATCAGTAATCTATTTTTCTATCTCTCCAATACCAGCATACCATTCCCTATTTTTTCTCTACAAGGCTATAATTAAGTTCATCTTTCTTCTGCCCCTGACAGATGCATAAAAAAACCAATATTTCAATCACCCTATTTTTCCATTTTGCTTTTTGGCTACAAAAACTTCTTCATCTTTGTAAGCTTGACTTATTTTTAGTTTCAGGTCAGCCGATCTTCCTTCGGTACTATCAAAGTTACTGCTTTTTAATTCCAAAATCTAGCCTTTTAACTCCTTAATTCTAGATTTCTATACTGTCATTTAGGGACTTATTCCATTTAAGCAAAGCAACTATGCAAGCCTTAACTCTTTGGAAAAATTTTAAATTGTCTAGACCTAGAGGCCTTTGAGTTCCAAGCTTTACTTATAATCTTGTCTATCTTTGGGTAATTAAGCCATCTTTTATAAAATAAAAAATAAAAAATAAACCTTATTTTCCTCTTAACAAAGTTTGGATTATAATCAATAAGTAATATTGAGTGATCAGAAGTGTCATTTGGGATGTGGAGATGATAGCCATATAATTAGAGCTATTTTCTATTCCATTTTGTGCTTGTTTTGTGTAGTTCTAATCCCAATTATCACCTTGATGTCTTAAGTTAAAATGTGTTAGTGTTTAGGTTCTATTTGATGTGTTTACTATGGAAAAGATGGCTATTTATGGTGTTTGGTATTGATTGCAGATCATGTGAGGGTAAAATAGTAATTTTGCAATCAAGGAGTAGCTGAGGATTAGAAATGAGCAAAACTATAAAAGGTTGTTCACTGTTGGTTAATGCACATAGAAGAAGAGTGTGCTGTTAGCGAGCCTAGACGAAACAACATTTGTTGTGATTGAAACCCATGGTTCTTTGCTTCGTTGTGAGCGAAACTTGGTAAAATGCTATTTGCTATTAGTGAAATTTGCTATCAGCGAATGGGTGATTCAAGACGTGTCTTCTTGGGTTGCTAGACTATTTCAGTATTTTGTCATCTTAAGACTTGGCAAAATTGAGGTATTCAACATTTTAGACTTTGAACCTCGGGTTTCCTGCGATACCTAGGCTTTAGCTCTGGAATTACATTTCATTTTTATTTGACAACATCTATTACTAGAAATTTTTTTTGTTAGATTAGTCTTTCATTTCCATAGTTCAATCTATTTATTTTCTTGCAAAGGATTTTGTTTCATCAATCAAAATTTAATATTTTGGAGTATCAATTGGGTAATTTCTTTCCTTTTTGTTGTTTGATTTTTGTTCAATTTCTTTTGTTCATCCAGAATTTCTTGCAATTAGTATTAGTAAGCCCCAAGTTCTATAGCAATTATGGTTTCTTGAAATCTATTCATTTTTTGTGTTCTCTTTTCAATAATGATCTACTAAATCAACTAGGGTTGTGTACGGGTGATATAGATTTCTATAGATTAATTGGAAAATTATTGATAGGAAGATTGCACTTTTGGGTAATAATTAGCTCACACATTTGACAATTCAAGAACATAGCTAACTCTTGTGTTGGTTAAGTTGACCGGGGCGATAAGGAGGTTGACCTCTCATCATAGACCAATGTTAATTATTAGGCTAATTTAATTCAAGATCTTAACTAGAGGGATTATTTAATTCATTCGATAAGAATGTCAAAAAGACTTGATTTAATTAAATTTAGGTAAAAGAGAAATCTACCCCTAAACCAATTAAATTGATAGGATCCAATAGGACAAGGAATAGGAATTGGGTTTAGTGGTGGGAATTAAACCTCTATTTTGTTGACTTGCACTGATTCATTGTTGCTTCTAAGTAATCTTAGGCATTTACTAGCCTAATGCTTAACCTGCTTTTTAATAATTTGAAAGCACTTTTTAAATTGGTATTAATTATTGCATTTATTTAATTTCTAGTTTAGTTTAATTGTTTAAAATCCAAAATTTTATTTGAGATAATCCAAATATAAATTGTCGAAAACTCTAGGTATTTGACTACACATTCTCAGAGGTGGACATTCCCTATTCACTTACTACGTTGATACTGTGCTCTTGCGGATATTAGTGGTAAGTTTTGAATAGGATAATTCAACTTTTTCCTGCATCAAATTTTTGGCACCGTAATAGGAGACTATAATCTTAGGCAATATTGAGACATCGGGACAAGTCCTAATTAGACATCTATTTTATTTTTGTTTTTTCTCCTATGTAGCTTAGTGTCTTATTTTTCTCCTTGTATTTGGTATTTTTGCTTTATATTGGTGAGCGGATCATTTTCATTGTGCTATTTTGTAGTTTGTGAGCCTTGGTCAAAGTCTCATAACCTAAGCTATAGAGATTGAGTGAACTTTGAGAAATTTGAGAAGAGTTAGATAACAAGAACAACAGACAATAGAATTCAATATGGCCAACAAGGTTAATCAGAGAGAATCGATAATACTGGAGCAAAAAGAGGGTATTGGAAACAATACCAATAATGAGGACAATGTTTACAACGAGAGTGTTGGAGACAATCAGCCCTTATACGGTTTACGCTTTACCCACCTTTTATGGGTCAAATTCTAGTATTGTTTGATCTGCTATATAAGCTAATTAATTTTGAAATCAAGCCAGAGTTGATTGCCATGTTGCTACAACATGAATGCTTGGAGGGATACCGTAGATCCAAAATACCACCTCTTGAATTTTGCAAAAGTATGCGACTTCTTCAAGCAAAACGGTGTTAGTGATGATGCATTCAGGCTAAGAATATTCCTATTTTTCCTAAGAGATAGGGCAAACTATTGGTTACAAGGTTTCAAACAAGGGATATTCACTACTTGGGAAGGATTAGCATAGGCCTTCATAACAAAATACTTTCCACCTTTCGAAGACGGCCAAGCTCTAAAATGATAATACCCCTTTTTAACCACTAGATTAGAGAGAGAAGTAAGGCCTGGGAGTGCTATAATGATCTGCTCAACAAACACTTAAACCATGGACTACCACTTCGAATGCAGATCTAGACTTTCTACAATGAATTACTCCAAACGCACTCAGAAGAGATAGTTAACTCTATGGTTAATTGGTCATTGACAATAAACAAGACACTGGAAGAAGTTTCAGCACTTCTAGAGATGATATCTACTAACTACTAACAATAGTTATCATCGCAATCAAAAGAACAAAAGAAAGGGATCCACGAGTTGAGTGGCTGGGTAGACAGTGAATCTGATCCAATAGATTGAGGGATTGGCTATAAATGTCGTGATTACATCACAACCACTTATATGTGATTTTTGTTTAGGTAAAAATCCTAATGGTCAATGCAATAAGAAGGCCCTTTTTCTTTTTCCTTTTCAAGTCAAAAGTAGATGAACTACATGGGAAGTCATAATCAGAATCATTACAAACCCCACAACAACTTGTATTATAACACCTACAATTCGGGTTGGAGGAATTATCCAAAATTTTCTTGGCGAATCAACAGAATCAGACTCATGTTCATAAGCAAGGCTCAAATCCTAAGCTACTGTTTCAGTTGCAACACTATCAGCCACAGAAGCATCACATCAGCAAATGCCTCCAATCTAGTCAGATAAGGATGGTCAGCTAGAGAAAGCACTTAACCAGTTTATGCGTTTTGCTACTGAGAGGATGAAGAGCATAGATGCTGCAGTAAGAAATCTAGAAAATTAGATGGGATAAATAGCGTGTATTATATATGAGCAGCTAGTCGGAACCTGTCCAAGTGACACCATTTCCAATTCGAGAGAGCAGGCAAAGAGTAGGCAAAAGCCATTACATTGAGGTATGGGAGAGCACTTGAGACCAAAACAACTAAGGAGAAAGAAAAGGGAAGCAAAACTAAGGAACAGATTGAAAGATAGCAACATGCAATGGGAGTTATAGTAGAAGTTCAAAAGGGTAAAGTGAAAGTACAACAATCTAGGAAATAGCAGATCTCAGCTAAAAGAAAGACTGAGGGTCAACCTATAGAACTAGTAGTTAGAGTTCTATTCCCGAATAGACTAAAGAGGAAAGATCAAGAAGATAAGTTCTAGAGATTCTTGGACATTTTCAAGAAGGTCGGCAGATCAATATACTCTTTATTGAAGCTCTTAAGAATATGCCAAGTTACGCGAAGTTTATGAATCAAGCGTTGACTAACAAGAGTTTATTGGAGGATGAGATTCTGTTCTTACCCAAAGTTTACAATGCCATTATTCAAAAGAAGCTACCCCTACATAAAAGATATTGGGTTATTATCCATTCCTTCCACGGTTGAGGGGATGGAATTCAAAAGGGCATTATGTGATCTGGAGCATCTATTAACCTGATGCCATTATCTATTCATAGAAAGCTCAGCAACCGGGATTTGATTTCGAAAAACATCTCACTCCAATTAGCAAAAAAATGCATTAAAAACTCTGATGTCATAGTTGAGGATATTTTGCACTTCCAGATGTGTCTAAAGTGCAAAAATCCCAATTTAAAAAAAAAAAAATTCGGTGATTTCGTACTTTTAAAGTGCTAAATCACCATATTAAAAATAAATAAAGGAAACAATAACACTTTGCCTCCCTACACTATATGGGTAATTACACTTTATCCCCTAAACATTATAAAAATATACAATTTGCCATAAAATGATACTATTCATCTATTACCAATATTAAAATCATCAAGAAAATCTAGTTAAATGTCTAAAATACTCTTGGTATTATATTTTGATTTTTATGTATTTAAATTGTGATAATTATTTAAAAATAAGAAAAAATAAACTATATAATATTTCAATGTAATCTATACCAAATGAAATCCAAAAATTTTAAAAATTTGACCAAAAAATACACCGATATAGATTACATTGAAATATTATGTAGTTTATTTTTGCTTATTTTTAAATAATTATCGCATCACTATCAAAATTTAAATATATAAAAATCAAAATATAGTATCAAGGGTATTATAGTCATTTAACTAGATTACCTTAATAATTTTAATATTGATAATATATGAATAGTGCCATTTGTGGGTAAACTATATATTTTTATAATTTCGAGGGGCAAAGTTTAATTACCCATCTAGTGTAGGGAGGTAAAGTGTTATTGTTCCCAAATTTTTTAAAAATTTTTTAATATGGTGATTTCAGGCTTTAAAATTGCGAAATCACCGTTTTTTTTAAAAAAAAAAAAAATTGGGATCCAAAAATTTTTACTTATTTTTAAATAATTCAAAATCTAAAACTTTTAAAAATTTGACCATTAAATACATTAATATAGATCTAAAAATTTGAAATAATATTAAATGAAATTCAAAAATTTTAAAAATTTGACGAATAAATAGATTGATATAGATTACATTGAAATATTATACAGTTTAGTTTTGCTTATTTTTAAATAATTATCATATCACTATCAAAATTTAAATATATAACAAACAACATATAGTACCAAGGATATTTTAGTCATTTAACTATATTATCTTAATAATTTTAATATTTGTAATAGATGAAGAGTGTTATTTGGGGGCAAACTGTATATTTTTATAATTTAGGGGGTAAAGTGTAATTACCCATATAGTGCAACTAGGCAAAGTGATATTTTTCGCAAATTTTTTTTTTTTAATATGATGATTATCTCCATATTAAAAAAAAAAAAAATTGGGACCAAATTCAATTACGCACTTTCAAAGTGCGACAGTCATAGCTCCTAAATACATCCAATAAATAGTTATATTTGCACGATAAATTTTAAAAAACGTCATATTCTAAGAAATTGGCCGAGATGGCAAGATCTGGAGGAGTATAGGAATCAATTCCTAGTGACAGAAATTGCTGCATTGCCCCTTTTCATGAGAGGGTCATGGGTTTATGGAAGGTGACCACGGGAGGGTGATAATGCTGGAGCACGGGGAATCAACAATAAAACAATAATAGTGGAAGGTTTGTCGGTTGGGCCGGTAGTGGAGCCCCATGGGACTGGAAATAATGAGATGGACGTGGATAAGGACACTGGGTTGGCAGAATCTCATATGCTAAGGTACCTGTCCGGGTCCACAATGACAAGTTAAACTCCCTATTCTTGGTGGATGTCCAAGTGGACCAGTACCAACTTCAAAATAGCTGAAGTTACAAATCCATGTGATGGGGAGCACCACAGAACATGGAAGCTCTAAGATAGACCAACTTCTTCAGCCTTTAATGCAGTAGGAGTGGTTCGATGGAGGTTGGTGTCAGATGGAAAGTGGAAATTACAATGACTATGATAGTGAGGCCAGGATTACGAAACAGTGGTTAAAAAACAAGCCTGTGATATTAATGGATTGGTCGATGAAGACAGTACTTCTTCAAAGGTGGCGGCTGGCTCCTAGCCCCGTAGGTAGCCATGAATCTTCTAAGTTGGAAATGTGAAGGGAGTAATAACTCTCGGACAGTTCAAGAGTTAGGAAGGTTAGTTAAGTCTTGCCATAATGTCATCCTTAAATTCTTTTCCTTTGTGAAACTCAATGTAATAATAGAGTTATTGAGCAGTTGAAGTTCGGGTCTAATTTATTTGGTTTAGGAGTTGACTCAATGAGGCAATCGGGGGGCTAACATGTGAAAGTCATTAGCATGGGTTTCAATAATCGCATTTGACGCAAAGGTTTGTCTTCTCTGTATAGGATCTAATGTTATGCTGAGGCTTTCATGCATCTACAGTGAACCAACCACGACAGGTCGAAAAGCATGGTGGGAGAAGTTTACGAACCTAAGACGACATGTACAGGATCCTTGGCTGTGCATTGGAGATTTTAATGAGGTGTTATTTGGAAAAGAGTTTGTCGGTAAGACGAAAAGGGCTCAATGGCAGATGGACTATTTCCAACATGCGCTTGATTTTTTGACTTATCTGACTTAGGTTTCTTAGGGGCACCGTATACTTGGTTCAGAGGCCAGAAAACAGAAATGGCTACTTGGGGTCGCCTGGATAGAGCTTGTGGGAACCCGTGTTGGACTACCATTTTCCCTTATTTTATTGTTCATCACCTTGTCTCACACAAATTTGACTACTTGACAAAATGCGCAATGGTAAATGGAAAAAGGATGAGTGAATTCGGTTCGAATCAATGTGGCCAAGTATACGGATTGTGAGAAGGCGGCTCATGGCACGTGGGATGAATCGATTAAGTTGGCCAACAGTTGGGATACTCTAATGGGAAAACTTGAGAATTGCAGAATTGGCTTAATCACATGGAACAAATCAAAATTCGGTCATGTCAATAAAAATGTCAGGTTTCTACGGCAGAAAATTCAAAAGTTGCAGGGGTCAACAATGGGAGACGCTGAGTTGGCGGTGTTGGTTTTGGACATTCATATACATATTAATTGTATAATATATTCTATTATAATTAATTGGTCAAATATAAAGTGATCTATTATAGTTTAAGATAAATGGACCTAAGTCATCTAATTAGTATGGGCTTTTATGTGTAGATACCCTAAAATCTTATTTCCTGTTTTATGATGGGTAAAACCTAAAGGAATAAGGAAAGTATATATATATATATAGGTTATAGTACCCAAATTCTATGTTGTGTTACTTTTTTGACATCCCATCATCAGAAAAGTGAGAATCCTATTCTCTAAAATACATACATAGTAATTTGGAAAATCAATAACCACAATATTCAAAGAATCAAATCCGTAGGCTCAAGAATCACATCTGGATATTCAAGAATCACATCAATTCTTATGGATTCAGGTACGCTTTCGCATTTAGTATTTAATTTATATTCTTGATGATTAAACATGAAGGATCCGGGTTATGATAACGTTGGTTGTCATGATATTAAAGTTAATTTGGTATTCCAACAAGTGGTATCAGAGCATCTTCATGTTGAATCATTGAGAAATTAGTTTTTTCATTAATTGATTTATTATGTGATTTCATATGGATTTTTAGTTCTTGAATTCAACAAATTTTTTATGTGATTTAATTTGTTGTATTTAAGAACAATTGTGGTTATATTACGGATTTAAGATTTTGGGTCTAATAATTTTTATATTTATTCGGATTAAATTGTTGGATTCAAAATTTTGATTTTTTAATTTTTTTTTTCTTTTGAATTTGTTTGGTATTACGTCATGAACAGAGACGTGTAAGGAATATTTTAAAAAAAAAGACCTTATTGGTCATGAACTAATAAGGATTGGTCATGAATTAAGTTCATGACCGTAAGGATTTCGTTTTAATGGTCATGAACTTAGTTCATGACCAATAAACTATTATGGTCATTTTTTATTTATTTATTTATTTATTTTAAATCTTTGGTAAAATAATTAAATTCAAATTTTTGTTAATTAATTAAGAATGTCTAATATTTAAAAAAATATATTGATTGACACAACATGCTATTAAAATAGCCCCTCTTGTGTAGGTCAATTTATTTTGAAATATTAATATTATTGTGTATTTGTAATTCATGCGAATATTTATCGACCTAAAGGAAGGTTAATATTTGATCGAATTATATATACACCTGTAGTAATAAATATGTGACAATTATTTGGTATTCCATGTGAATAAGTCAGTCCAAAGATAGACTTATTATTTGACAGGATTTATTGTCAATGTTTGATTACTACACCAAGAGTACCACTTACAAGTTAATATTTCTATCCAAAGACTAAATATTAATGTTGTTCTCGCAGGTATCTTGTGATGGGCCCTACCATTATTTGAATTTAATTTATTATTTAAGATTTGGAACTTATGTGAATATATTATTTTGTTCTATTTGCAGTTAATACATCTACTTCTATGATATCTGCCAATATCAATTCCATCACTATGTTGAATGGAACAAATTTTAAGGAATGGAAAGAGAACGTGATGATCGTTCTTGATTGCATGGATCTAGACCTTGCGATAAGGATTGAACAACCCACTCCTCTTACAGATAATAGTTCCGTAGAAGAAAAAAGGGACTATGAGAAGTGGAATCGTTCAAATTGCATGAGTCTTATGATTATGAAACGTGCAATTCCGGAAACATTCAGGGGCTATGTGTCCGAAAAGGCAACTGCCAAAGAGTTCCTTATGGAAATTGAAAAGCATTTTGTAAAAAACGATAAGGTTGAAACAAGTGCAATTCTATCGAACTTAATTTCAATGAGGTATAAAGGAAAAGGAAATATAAGGGAGTACATCCTAGACAATCTAGAGATGTCTCATCTTGCTTCAAAACTTAAGGCACTAAAGTTAGAGCTGTCTGAGGACTTTCTCGTACATTTGGTTTTGATCTCTCTTCCTGCACAATTCAGTCAATTTAAGGTTAGTTATAACTGTCAAAAGGATAAATGGTCTCTAAATGAGCTCATTTCTCATTGTGTGCAAGAAGAGGAAAGATTGAAGTAAGAAAAGATCGAAAGTGCTCACTTGGTAAGTACCTTTAAGGACAAAAATAAGAAAAGGAAAAAGGATAAAGAAGCTGCGGGTGGTCCACTTCAAAAGAAACAACAAAAGAAACAAACTGAGGAATTTGGTTGTTACTTTTGTAAGAATTCTGGACACCTGAAAAAGGATTGTACCAAATATCACGCTTGGCGTGCAAAGAAAGGTACGCTTCTCGTTTTGGTTTGTTCTGAGGTTAATTTAGCTTTAGTACCTAGGCACACTTGGTGGATAGACTCCGGTGCTACTACTTACATAAGTTGTGTCCATGCAGGGTTAGCCTGAATTGCTGAAAGCCAAATGATGCTGAAAGATTCATCTATGCGGGCGATGGAAAACCAGTTAAAGTTGAAGCAATAGGAACTTTTAGGTTATTATTTGGATTTGAAAGAGACATATATTGTACCATCTTTTAGATGAAATTTGGTTTCTATTTCTGTTTTGGACAAATCCGGTTACTTTTGTTCATTTAGAAATAGTCAGTTTAGTCTTTTTTGAATTCAAATATTATTGGTACTTATTTTTTTGTCTTCTCATGATAACCTTTATTTAATCAAAACTATTACTTCATATAATGAAACCTTGCATATAAGTTCACGTGGTACTAAACTCAAATTAATCAATAAGAATTCTGCATCACTTTGGCATAAGCGTATAGGTTATATATCTAAACAAAGAATTGAAAGACTTGTGTCACATGAAATTCTTGATCCCCTTAATTTGTCAGACTTTCAAATATGCGTTGAATGTATTAAGGGGAAACAAACAAATATAAAGAGATTATAGATGCTATTTTCGGACGTCTTAGAAGTAATACATACGGACATTTGCGGGCCATTCCCTACGACTTCTTGGAATGGTCAGTAATATTTTATTACATTCGTAGACGATTTTTGTCGTTATGGCTACCTTTATCTAATTCATGAGAAGTTTCAGTCATTGGACATGTTCAAGGCTTTTAAAGCTGAAGTTGAAAACCAACTTGGTAAAAGAATTAAGGCTGTCAGATCTGACCGTGGTGGTGAATACTATGGCAGATATGACGGATCAGGTGAACAACGTCCAGGACCTTTTGCTAAATTCCTAGAAGAGTGTGAAATCGTTCCACAGTACACCATGCCGGGATCTCCTAGCATGAATGGTGTTGCTGAGAGACGAAATAGAAATTTAAAGGATATGATGAGAAGTATGATTAGTCATACAAATTTACCGGATTCACTCTGGGGAGAGGCATTAAAGACTGCAGCTTATATCCTTAATAGAGTTCCAACTAAGGCAATGACCAAATCACTCCCTATGAACGATGGACTGGTAAAAAGCCTAGTATAAGGCATTTACATATTTGGGATTGTCCAGCTGAGGCAAGGCCTTATAGGCCAAATGAAAAGACATTGGACTCGAAAACGGTCAGCACCTATTTTGTTGGTTACTCTAAATGGTCTCGGGGGTACAAATTTTATTATCCCCCATCCAAATCCTTCTTTGAGACGGAAAATGCCCAGTTCTTTGAGGATATTGAGTTTGGGGAGAGAGATAAAGTTAGAGACTTTGTTTTTGAAGAGGAATCTATTTCCCTTCCTATGATTATTATTGACAATGATCAGCCTTCTATTCCTGACATTATTCAAGAAGCAATACCAGTACCACAAGACAATGTTGAAAATCTTCTCCATCAAGAACAACACGAACAAACTCAACAATCTCAAGAACAAATGCCATTAAGGAGATCCACTAGAGAACGGAGAAATGCGGTTTCGGATGATTACATCGTATTTCTCCAAGAACATGAGGATGACATTGGATTGGTGGAAGATGATCCAATCAACTTTCATCAAGTCATGCATAGTGCTAATTCTTACAAATTAAATCAATGCTATGAATGAGGAAATTAAATCCATGAAAGACAACGACGTTTGGGAGCTCGTCACACTACCCGAAGGTACGAAACCTATTGGTTGCAAATGGATATTTAAAACCAAAAGGGATTCGAAGGGTCATGTGAGAGATATAAGGCTTGTCTTGTCACAAAGTCTTTTACTGAAAAGGAAGGCATTGATTATAAGAGAGACTTTCATCTCCAGTATCATCGAAAGACTCTTTCAGGGTAATAATGGTTTTAGTGGCACATTTTGACCTTGAGTTAAATCAAATGGATGTAAAGACTGCGTTTCTCAATGATAACATTGATGAGACCATTTATATGATGCAACCAGTAACTTTGTGTCCAAAGATGCGAAGAATATGGTCAGTAAATTAAAAAAATTCATCTATGGGCTCAAGCAAGCTTCTCGTCAATGGAATTACAAATTTTACATCAAATTATCATCTTGTTTGGTTTTGAGATGAATTTTGTTGATGATTGTATATACCACAAGTTTAGTGGGAGTAAGTACATTCTGGTTTTATATCTGGATGACATACTGTTTGCCAGTAATGATATAGGCTTATTGCACGAAACCAAGAGATTTCTATCACAGAAATTTGAGATGAAAGATCTTGGGGATGCCTCTTTTGTATTAGGGATTCAAATATATAGAGATCACTCTCGGGGTATTCTTGGATTATCGCAAAAGAACTATATCGAGAAGGTACTTAAGAGATTTGGCATGCAGGATAGCAAATCAGGAGATACCCCTGTTGCTAAGGGAGACAAGTTATGCCTCGCTCAGTGCCCTAAGAATGATTTGAAAATAAGGAAATGCAAAAGATTCCCTATGCTTCGGTAGTAGGAAGTCTAATGTATGCTCAAGTTTGTACGTGACCAGATATTGCGTATATTGTTGGGATGTTAGGCAGATATTTAAGCAATCCAAATATGTATGATTCATTGGATCGTAGCCAAAAGAGTCATGCGATATCTTCAGAGAACAAAACATTACATGCTCACATATAGGAGATCGGATAAATTAGAGATTATTGGGTATTCAGACTCTAATTTTGCTGGATGTCAAGATAGTCATAAATCCACTTTGGGCTATATTTATTTGCTTGCTAGTGGAGCTATCTCTTGGAAAAGTATTAAACAAACACTCATAACTCCTTCCACCATGGCAGCTGAATTTATAGCATATTATGAGGCATCCAATCATGGAATATGGTTGCAAAATTTAGTCACAGGGCTACGAATTGTGGATGGTATTGAAAGACCATTTAAGTTATTTTGTGACAATAAATCAACAGTATCACATTCTAACAATAATAGAAGTTCAACGAAGTCTAAACATATAGACATCAAGTTCCTAGTTGTTAAAGAAAGAGTTCAGAGTGGTCAGGTGTCTATAGAGTATATTGGCACGAATTCCATGATTGCGAATCCGCTTACTATTGAAGGATTACCACCTAAGGTCTTTCATGAGCACACTGTCTCATATGGGTATTATGTCTTTTGAGGATATTTAGGATTAGTGGGAGTTTGTATTCAGTCTATATATACTTAAATCTTTCAAGACACATCTTATGTTTATGAATATTTTCTGCAGAAATAAAGAATTCAATTTTAGAAATAAAGTGTTCAGTTTATGTTTCATTATGACTTCAATTTCAGTTTGATCTCTATAAAGAATAAAGTTGGACAAGTTGGAAATAGGCATGTTTAAGATCACATTGCACGTAATTTTCATGCTACACATCCATACTTGATCTATATCATTTGGTTGTATTGATGTACATAACCAAGAATGGGTTTAGTTACGATTAATGTAACGAAAATCATTTTGATCCTATATTGACACGATTAATGGACGAGATTGTTCGGAGATGACTATGGTCATGATAGCTAAAGGTTTTGAGCTCATAAGGTTTTATACAATAATATATATGTAGTCCAAGTAGGGAGAATGTTGGGTTTTGGACATTCACATACATATTAATTGTATAATATATGCTATCATAATTAATTGGCCCAATATAAAGTGGTCTATTATAGTTTAAGATAAATGGGCCTAAGTCATCTAATTAGTATGGGTTTTTATGTGTAGATACCCTAAAATCTTATTTCCTTATGATGGGCAAAACCTAAAGGAATAAGGAAAGTATATCTATATATATACAGGTTACGGTCCCCAAATTCTATGTTGTGTTACTTTTCTTGACATCCCATCATTAGAAAAGTGAGAATCCTATTCTCTAAAATACATACATAGTAATTTAGAAGATCAATAACCACATTATTCAAGAATCAAATCCGTAGGCTCAAGAATCACATCAATTCTTATGGATTCAGGTACGCTTTCGCATTTACTATTTAATTTATATTTTTGATGATTAAACATGAAGGATCCGGGTTATGATACGTTGGTTGTCATGATATTAAAGTTAATTTGGTATTCCGTGAACAGGCGGAGATGAGCAAACTGGAGAATGAGCTGGAAATGGTTTTAGACTAGGAAGTTGCCAAGTGGAGACAACGTTGTAAGGCTCACTGCTTTAAAGAAGCCGACGAAGTTCTTCAATGCTAGAGCTTTAGCCAGATAAATAATGTGTGAGATTGGGGGCCTGTGAAGACCCGTAAAATAATAACAATAATAATTTGATAATTGTGTGATAAGAATAATAGATAGATTTTTACTCCTTATTGAAATTTTATATGTGATAAGATCTAAGTGTACTATTCTTATATGAAATATGGGAACCTAAGAGTTTGTACTCTTCCTATGAAAACCCCTTAACACATCAAAATTCTCCTTACGTCGTCAAAAAGAGTATCCAACTCCTCAAGAATTTTAGGCATCCAAATAAAGTAAGTGCTCTATTTTCTTTATTAAATAAATTATTTTATTTTCAAATTTATTAATTTGTCTATTTATTTATTTAATTATTTATTGTTTCTATCTACTTTTAATATTTGATTTAAAAAAAAAAAAAAATTTAGGTGATGATTTGACGTGACGGGAAGACAAAGTCTCCCCGTCAACATCAACCATGACAGGAGCTTTAAGCTCCTTTCATGGTTGATGTTGACTAGGAGACTTGGAGAAATGTGCCGAACAAGATTTGACCAAAAGATAATACTATTTTTTTTTGTGTTTTTGCAAAATAGGTTTACTGGGTTGTTTTTAAATTAGTATTTAACCCAAAAATTTTAAAAAGGGTATTGATTAGGTCCAAATATATTTTTAAAAGTTTTGAATTTGACCCATATGATTCTGTGAGAAACCAAGTCAATCCAGAATACTTTAAAATTTCTTTTAAGTCCAAAGAGGTTTTAAAAATTTCAGTTTGACCCCTGAGACTTTTCTAAAGTTACCATAGGCTCCCAAAAGTTTTTAAAATTATTTTATGACCCTAAAACTTTTATAAAATTTCAAAAGAAAGTTTTCAAAAACTTATTTAAGGACCCTAATGTTTCTCAAAAAATGTCCTAACAAAGTTAAGAAAAATATTTTTTGCTTGTGGATGCTTATTGTAGACTATTATAGTTTGTGATAAAACTTAGGGTATGTTTCTAAGACTAAGGACGAATAGATTATGGGGGGATATATTGGATATATTTCATAGGATAAAATCGTCCTAAATTTAGAGTATGGAATTTTAACTCCTAGGATTTTGTGAATTGTTAATAGGAGCATACGAAGAGATAAGATTGAAAGATAATTGACTTCTTGACATCTGAGGTAGGTGGTTCTTATCTTCTGGGTTTCGAAAATTATTTTGAAAAATGTCTACTCACTTTTTTTTTTTAACACTTTAATTTTTGTTAAATGTTTTTGAAAGTTTATTTCGAAAGTTATGTTATGTTATGAATATGGACCATGTTGGGTAATTTGTGATTTTTTATGTTATGCAAAAGTATAAGTGACATTTCTTGGTTGCATGTATATGTGAAAAGCAAGAGGTATCTCTATATATTAATAGTTCAGTATGTGTCTGTCAGTGGTTAGACGACGGTCTAATGGTGTCGAGTGGGTTAGGCCGACCCCTTGGCATCCTGCCTAGTGGGGTCTGCACTAGGCTGAGTACTCAGAACTGACAAAAAAATATAGTTGATATATATGAGTCTATGTGTTATGTGGGTTGGTCATACGAAATCAACTGTACCGGGTACTAAGACTCATGTGAACTGTCAAATCCAACTATAACAAGAATGTCACTATATGTATTTATGTGCTTGTGAAATGTGAAAAGTTCTTATGAAAAAGACTAAAAACAATTTGTGTTGTGATTGAAAAAAAAGTATACGTACTATAACTGCATTGTCCAACAGAAGATATTTGCTACCTGCTGAGCGATTTAGCGCTCATTCCACTACTATTAATGTTTTTACACAGATAGAGAAGTGGAGTATATTATAGTGGAGGATAGTGATTTGGCAGACAAGAACAAGAAAAGAGATTAAGGTGGGCATGGAAATGGATAGATATTGCACCTACTCGAATTTTCAAATAAGTGCGCATGAGCCTGTGTGGTCCAAAATGATATGACTCGTTAGAAAGACTTGAGGATATTTTTGTTATTCGTTTTAATTTGTCATTGCACAATTGATAGTATTTATAAACAACGTTTTTGCGTTATCAGTCTTACTATTTTTATTATTAGTATGTTGTTGTGGTTACTATGTGAGCCTTGTATTCTTGGATAAGAGCATGGCGAATGGCATGTGCTCAGCATGTACTGTCTGGGGACGTGATAGGGCCTCCATGATGTTGATGGTAACTGGTACGAGGGAGGAAGGATATTGAAAGGATTATGATGGAGCACTTTACCAAGGTCTTTGAGTCCTCCCAGTCTTTGCCTGAACTCCCAGACTGTACATGTCTTGGATAGGGTATAAAGTAAGGTTACTAGGGAGATGAACAAAAGGCTAACCCGATCTTACACAGCTAAAGAGGTAAGCACAACATTTCTTGTATGGCCTTCCTTAAGTCTCTTGGACATGATGGTCTCAGCCCAACTTTTTATCATAAACATCTAGATAAATTTTTGGTCTATCATAGATAAAAATGCTACTACTTGTGTTTTGTCTTTTCTTAGTCGTGGTGTTTTTTTTACCTACTTTGAATTTCACTCATGTTGTGCTTATTTTGAAGTGTAGTAATCTGGTTGACATCTCTCATTTTCGTCCCATTAGTTTGTGTAATGTGGTTTATAAAATTGCTTCGAAAGTCCTAGATAATAGGCTTAGTGTGGTCCTTCTTGTTTTCATCTCTAAAATTCAATCTGCACATATTCCGGGTAAACTTATCACTAATAATATTCTTGTTGTGTATGAGGTCAACCACTTTATTCATTCTAAAACATGGGGCAAAGAGGAGATCATGTCTATTAAATTAGACACGAATAAAGCCGATGATAATGTGGAATGAATTTTCTTATCCGTACCTTAGAAGCTTTAGGTTTTCACCAAAATTTTGTTTCATTGTTATATCAGTGTATTTCAGCTTTTTCTTCTTCATTTTTGCTAATAGGCGGGCAGTTTGGGTGTGTAATTAACCCGAAGAGGGTTATCTGTCAACTCTTCTTACCTGTTTTTATTGTGCTTAGTAGTATTTTCATGTCTTTTGCAGGAGGTGATCAAATGTGACCGAATTCATGGAGTGTCTCTGGCGCATAATACTCCCAGCATTTCTCATGTATTATTTGCAAATGATACCCTTTTATTTGAAAATGCTACTAAAGAAGAGGTACTCTTTATCAGGCAGCTTATTGAGTTGTATGGTGCAACATCAGGCCAATTTGAAAAGTCTGCGGTGGTCTTCATTAGGGGTACTTCGGCAAGGCAATAGCAAAAATCTGCGAACAGTTGGCCATTTAAGAAGTAGAGTAACACCAGAACTATTTAGGTCTACCATCAGTGGTAGGAAAATCTAAAAAAGAAGTATTTGCTTCGATTAAGCATAGAGTATGGCAGCAGATCCAAGGGTGGAATTAGAAATAGTTGTCGATTGCATGGAGAGAAGTTTTACTTAAGGTGGGGAATTAGAAATAGTTGTCGATTGCATGGAGAGAAGTCTTATTGAAAGAAGATTCTTACATAGATCTGATCCACAGTAGGTGGGATGGATCCCTTGCTTCATATTCATCCACATCACCCTAGAGAAGTTTATTTTTGATGAGTTAGAGTGATGTAGATAAATATGGACCAAAGAATCCATCCCACCTACCCTGGATCGAGTCCATGTAAAATTTTTCCTTAAGGTGACTATGCAATCGATTGCTATGTATGCCATGTCTTATTTTCAACTCCCGATCAGACTTCTCAATGAGATTCAATCGATAATGTGTTGATATTGGTAGGGTGTGAGGGGTCAGAGGGATCTCAAATCCACTGGGTAAAGTGGAAGAGCTGGTGTGAGTTAACGGTCAAAAGGATTTAGGGTTTCATGACTTGCAGGTGTTTAACTTGGAAATGTTGGCCAAGAAAGCTTCGCGGATTTTGGTGACCGAGAACTCATTGGTTCATAAGATTTTAAAGTAAATAGTTGGCCTTCTTATACTTGGAAGGGATTTTGGACGGTTGGCATGTGTTACAATTGGGCTGTAGATTACGCGTGGGTGCAAGAGATTATTCCATAAGGATCTGGCATGTACCTTGTTACTTTTTGACAGGATTTTCAGGATCTTTTGTCTCACACCCTATATCACTTCTTGTTACACCATTTAATGAACTGTTAAGATTAAGTGATGTGATTTTATTGAAATATTTTGTCAGTTCATTAGGTGGTGTGACAGGGAGTGGCACAAAATGTAGGATAGAAGATGCTTAACCATTTTCGTGTAACCTCACAATCAAGAAAGTTTCAGTCGATCGCTTTAGTCGACAACCTAATAATTTCTCAAACTCGGAGATGTAATCGAAAACTTATCGAAGAGGCTTTTTGCCCTTACTGCTAAAAAAATGTCTTTTTTTTTTAATTACAATTCTAAAATTGTGACAAAAAGATGACTTTTTACCATAGTTTTGTGCCTGTGACAATACTAGCAATTTTTACATTTTTAATTGTCATAAATAAGCACCAAAACTGTTGTAAATAGTTATATTTTCAATGACTATATTTAAACCGTGATAAAAAAATAAATTTTCATCACAGGTATACTATAATCGTGATAAAACATTCTTAATGTATGATAAATGCAAAACTATTTATCAAATTTTAGATAATTATACCAATGAAAATACTACATATAAGTCCCTTTGAATTTTACCAATTTTGTGTGTGTAAATATGTGTGTGTATTACGTAACTTGTATTCTAGTGTTGAACACATACATAAATATTAATTATTAACAAAATATTTTTTATAATTATAAAAAAGAATTTTTTATTAAAATATAAATTTCTGTATAACCAGTTTAAAATAATAAATATAGCAGAAAAATCTGATACCAAATATGAATTTATATTTACAAACTCGACGGGTATCTAGATTTGGGTTTGGATTCGGATTTGCTGGATTCGGTTCGAATCCAACCTGTTGACACGCCTAAATCAGAGCGGGAAAAATTTTATAGAAAAAAATTTCAGATTTTAAAAAAGGAAAAGAAAAGCATAATTGCCTTATATTAATTTATCATGCAAAGAAAAAGAACCCTGAAAATTTGTTTACCTTTCCCTTTCACTCTCTTACGTTGACCTTCCCCTTCCCCTTCCCCTTCTGCTTAATCACCTCGTCCCTCTCCTTGTTTGCTTAATTTATCACTACGCCTCTCACTCTTCTATGCATACTCAATGTAGAAAAGGCAAGTTCTTTATTCTGTTCCTCTCTCTGTTTTTTTTTTTTTTGGTAAAATGCAAATAATCCCCTTATGGTTAGGCTTATATGTACTGTACCCCTCTGTGGTTATGAAATGTGAATTTAACCCCCACATACTTTAATTTTGTTCTATGGAAACCGTCAAAATTAATAGATTTGATGGTTACACGCGTTGACTGTGTCAAGGAAGGCTTAAAAACAAAATTTAACACTTGAATTGATGTTTTTACCCCTAACCCTTCCAATTCCTTCCCTTCCCATACTTAGTGACTTGCTATCTCACCACTACCCTATTAGCCCAGCCTCCACCCCCATCCCCACCCCCACCCCATCAACCTTGCCACTTCCATCCTAAAAAATACTAACTCTTTCAATTGTTTCCACCACACTCCCTGACACTTCTTTCTCCCATCCCAGCTGATGTTTTCCAAACCTTATTTTGATGATGCCATAAACACTTAACTCTGTAAACAAGTTTTGTAGGTCTGTTATTTGTTCTTGCTAGAGACAAGGCTTTCGGACGCACTGAACCGTCCGAACTGGGTCAAAACTTCTCGGACGCATTGCACCTTCCGAACGAATAGGGAGAAAGAAATAGTATCCTACTGCTTCTCTTTTCGGACGAACATGACCTTCCGAAACATCTATCGGACGAAGGAATGGACGCATGCAGGACGTTCGAACGAAGCTCTTCAACAACTGCATGAAGATCGGACGTTGTGTCGGGCGCATCCAATATGTCTCGGACGTCCGAAACCCCAACGGCTACTTTTTTTCGTACATTTATTATTTAGCCGTTAGGAAGTAGTTGCAACCACCATTTATAGCTCTTATAAATAACTGCTTTGACATTAAGTAAAAATCATCTAATACATTGAATACAAGCTTTAGAGGAAAGCAATTTGAGTACAAATTGGCTATAGTGCTTTGTTGTATTAGTGTGCAGTAGTGAGTGAAATTCAACTTTGAGTGGAGTGATAATCTTGTATGAAAGTGTGGTTGTAAGTAAAATTCTTGGCTCAACTAAAAGAGTTTTAGTGTGAGCAAGAAGTTTCCAATTTTGTAAAGATTATTGGCTCACCAAGTGTGTGAAGCATTCTAGTGATTCAATACTTCAAGCTTGCTAGCTTGGAAGTATTGGTTGTTTAATTTTCTCTCTTTACCTCACTGTTCCATTGATTTTATTATATCAGTTTATATTTATAAAATCTCAATATTTCTGAAAGTATATTTTTTAAGAAACCTAATTCACCCCCCTCTTAGGTTGCTTTGGGACCAACAATTGGTATCAGAGCTTGGTCTCATTTTATTGCTTAAATTGCTTTTGAGAAAAGAACTATTATTGCAACCAACAATGCTCTATTCTTTGAGGGTCAATCCGTTACTAGACCCCCTATGTTTAATGGGGCAAATTTTAAAAAAGTTGGAGAGATAGAATGAAAATATTTCTGCAATCTATTGACATTGATTTGTGGTATGTTGTCAATGAAGGTCCTTTTGAAGCTTCTATCATTGATGATCACACAAATAGAAGAAGAGAAAAGGCAAGGGATGAGCTCACTCCACAAGACAAGGCAAACTTGACGTTAAATGCAAAAGCCATGAATGTGCTATATAATACCTTGGATGCAAATGAATCAACTCGCGTGAAGGGATGCATTTCCGCTAAAGAAATCTAGGATAAATTAAAGGAAATCCATGAAGGGAGCGACGATGTTCGTGAGCAAAAGAAATCCTTACTTGTTGCCAAGTATGAGTCCTTCAAGATGGAACCACATGAGAACAGTCTGTCTTGACAAAATGTACTGTAGGTTCAATGACATTATAAAGGATCTTGAAGCCTTGGGTAAGGAGTACTCTTTGGGTGAAAAAAATAGAAAAATCCTAAATGCTCCATCCAAAGAATAGGATGCCAAAACTATTGCTATAGAGGAAGCCAATAATTTAAATTTAATGCCTATTGAATCGCTAATCAATTCTCTTACATCTTACGAATTGAAGTTAAAGGCTAAAGTAGTGGATGATGAAGAAGCAAGGCCAAGAAGGAGCATTGCTCTAAATACCTCTCAAGAAGAAGATGAAAACAGCTCCATCAATCTAGAAGATGAAGATCTTGATGAAGGAGATCTTGCATCTCATCACCAAAGGATTTCTTACATTTTACATCAACAAATGAAGAATGAGAAGAGGCAGAGCTACAAATTCAAATAATTTCAAAGGAAAGACAAGGCTTGAAATGAAGAAGCAAAATGAAAAATGTTTTGAATGTGTCAACTCGGACACTTTGCAAATGCTGAAGTGTCCTTCCAAAAAAAAGAAGGAAGGAATAAAACCTAGATTTAATAACTTTCAAATCACATGGGATGATTGCAACTCCGAAGGAGAAGTTGAAGAAGAAATGGAATCGGCACAAACGGCTTTTATGGCTATTGGAGATGATGAGGTATTCAACATCACCAATAATGCTAAGTGGTTCATAGATAGTGGATGTTCAAGACATATGACGGGTGATGCTTCTCTCTTCACTAATCTCGCATCCAAAAATAGTGGAAAAGTCACTTTTGGAGATAACAATAAAGCAAAATCAATCGGCATTGGTGATGTAGGTAAAAATTCCAAACTTTGGATGCGAGAATGTGCTTCTTGTTGATAATTTGAACTATAATTTATTATACACATTTGTCAACTTTGTGACAAAAATTTATATGTATTCTTTACCAAGCATGAATGTCTTATTCTTGATAAAAATCATGTTGTTTTATTCAAGGGCACTAGGCACAATGATGTTTATGTGATTCATCTTATAGATAAAATTAGCAATAGCAATGTAAAATGTCTTACCGCTTCCATAGATGATCGTTGGCTTTGGCATAGAAGACTCTGTCATTTTAATATGGATTTGATTGAAAAACTTGCTAAGAAAGATTTGGTAAGAGGATTGCCAAAACTAAAATTTTTGAAAAATAAAATTTGTGATGCATGCCAATTTGGTAAATAAGTCAAAGTTTCTTTTAAACCAAAGAATTTTGTGTCTACTCATAAACCTTTAGAATTGTTACATTTAGACTTATTTGGACCTATGCAACATGCTAGTCTTGGTGGTTACAAATATGCTTTTGTTATTGTAGATGACTATTCTAGGTATACTTGGGTATTATTTCTTGTTCACAAAAATGAGGCATTTGAAAAATTTGTAAAATTGTTTTCCATAATTCAAAATTTATTAAATTTAAAAATCATACTTTTAAGAAGTGACAATGGTGCCGAATTTAAATTTGGAGGTTTTTTCGACTTTTGTGATCACAACAGGTATTTATCATGAATTTTTGGTTGTTAGAGTCCCTCAAGAAAATGGTTTTGTTGAAAGGAAGAATAGGACTCTTCAAGAAACTCTAGAACTATGATTAGCGAATGTGACTTACCTCAATACTTTTGGGCCGAAGCGGTTAACACGGGTTGTTAGTTCATGAACCGAGTTTTATTGAGATCATTTTTAAACAAAACACCTTATGAACTCCTCTTTTGTAAAAAATCCGTTGTGAGCTATTTTAAACTTTTTGGCTGCAAATGTTTTATTTTAAAAATCAAAGAAAACCTTGGAAAATTTGACAAAAAATCGGATGAAGGAATTTTTTAGGATATTCTAGTGACAAGAAAGCATACCGAGTTTACAATAGAAGAACACTCTTGATTGAAGAAGTTGTGCATGTTACATTTGATGAAACTAATGATGTTATTTCAAAGAATTTATGTGAAGATGAAGATGTAGGTATTCTAAAGGAGCTCGAAAAGCCTGTTATTCATGAAGATCAGTCAAGAGATCACATCAAGCAATGATGTCAACAACCATCAAATAGATGATGAAAAGAATGAGGATACTCCAAATGATCTTCCGAGAGCTTGGAGATTCGTCTCTAGTCACCCTCAAGATTTAATCATAGGTGATCTATCCGATGGGGTAACTACTCGCTCTCATAAACCTTTGAATAGTAATTGTGCATTACTTTCTCACATTGAACCTAAACATATAGATGTTGCTTTGAGTGATGAATTTTGGGTTAATGACATGCAAGATGAACTTAGTCAATTTGAGAAAAATAATGTATGGACCTTGGTTGAAAGACCATCTTCTCATCCCGTTATTGGAACTAAATGGGTCTTTAGAAACAAATTAAATGACCAAGGTGAAATCATAAGGAACAAAGCTAGACTTGTTGCTAAAGGTTATGCTCAAGAAGAAGGTATTGACTTTGATGAAACCTTTGCTCCCGTGGCTAGATTAGAATCCATTCGAATGTTTCTCGCATTTGCATGAATTTCAATAATTTCAAATTATTTCAAATGGATGTCAAAAGTACATTTTTAAATGGTTTTATTGATCAAGAAGTTTTCGTTGAACAACCTCTCGGCTTTGAAAATAAAAACTTTCCAAATTATGTTTTCAAACTCTCCAAAGCATCTATATGGTATGAAACAAGCTCCAAGAGCTTTGTATGAAAGATTTAGTGGTTTCTTGATAGAAAATGGATTCAAAAGAGGTGTAGTTGACACCACGCTTTTTACAAAAATAGATTTAAATGGTTTGTTAATTGTTCAAATTTATGTTGATGATATTATTTTTGGAGCAACTAATGAAAATTTGTGCAAGGACTTTTCACATTTAATGTAAAAAGAGTTTGAGATGAGTATGATGGGCAAGCTGCAATTTTTCCTCGGACTTCAAGTTCATCAAACTAAGGAAGGAACGTTTATTACGCAAATCAAGTACACAAAGGAGCTATTCAAACGATTTGGAATGGAAGATTGCAAACAAGTTGGTTTCTACGCCAATGTGCACTTCAACCAAACTTGATAAAGACGAAGAAGGTAATAGTGTTGATCAAAACACTATAGAGGTATGATCGGAAGTTTACTTTACTTAACAGTAGTTGACTGTTATACATGTTTGCTGTTTGTTTATGTGCTAGATTTCAATCCAGCCCTAAAGAATCACATTTGATAGCTGTTAAAAGAATTTTTAGATATCTAAAAGGTACAATGAATTTTGGTCTGTGGTATCCAAAGTCCTCTATATTTGATTTAATTAGTTATTCCGATGCTAACTTTGCTGGGTGTAAAATTGATAGAAAAAGTACCAGTGGTATGTGTCATTTTCTGGGAAATTGTCTTGTGTATTGGTTTAGCAAAAAACAAAATTCTATTTCTCTTTCTACGGCTGAAGCCGAATACATTGCTGCTGAAAATTGTTGTGCTCAACTTCTTTGGATGAAACATACTCTGAAAGATTTTGGTGTCTTTTTTTATTGTATTCCTATAAAGTGTGACAACACTAGTGCGATTAATCTCACAAAAAATCCTGTTATGCACTCTAGAACCAAACACATTGATGTTAAGCATCATTTTATTAGAGATCTTGTTTGTAAAAAGGAAATTCGTGTTGATTTTGTGCCTATTTCAGATCAACTGGATGATATTTTTACAAAACCCTTAGCTCTAGATCGCTTTGAAACTCTTAGAAAATGTTTGGGAATTTTACAGATCAACTTGGCATAGGTTCTTGGTTCGGACGCACTCATTCGTTCGAACGACTCTACCTTTCGGACGCTATGTTTCGTCCGAAAACTGCCTATCTTCCTCGGACGCTCATAATCGTCCGAACGATATTCACTTTCTTCACTAAACTCTCTGGAATTCTTCCGAATGTTACCATCGTCCAAAAGAACATCGGACGCACTGGATCTTCCATTGGCCGTCCGTTCATCAGCGTTCAGACGCTTCATCGGACGCACACCAAATGTTCAGCTGTCCGAACGGTCTCCCTGTTCTATTAAAACCCTCCATCTTCCTGTTTCAAATTTCGGATTTGCCCAAAAGCCCGAAACCTTCTCTGGCAAAAATTGTTCCTTCAACACCCCTTTCAAATTCCTACCCTCTTTCTCAAAATTGGTTGGAAGATTATCCTCTCTAGAGTATTTCTCACCTGAATCATATCAATTTTTCCACATCTACCATCTCATTTCATTAAATTCTTACCAATCTTTCAAAAATTAAAATTTTCCTCCTCTTCCTTCCCATCCTTCACGATGGTTAAATCTCGAAGAGGTTCTTCTTCAGCAAATCGTGGATGAAAAACTAAGGGGAAAGCTCAAGTATGAGGAGAATCATTTGCTACTCCCCAAGTATCCACAAATCCAATCCTGCCAAAATTCATCGATGCCAAGGCATTTGAACGGTATCCATCCCTTTTAAGTAAATCTGTAATCGTTCAACGTCCTGCATCTCAAAGTCTGTTTGATGAGTATAATCTTCCCATTGTCAAATCATGTTTTGAAAAACAAAATTGGGGTCATCTAGTGCATATTAGCATGATTTACCTGTATATCATGACATGGTGCTTCAATTCACTGCCAATCTTCGGAAAGGCCCCACTGTTCGCATTTTAATTTCTCGTGTTAACAGCACCAATCTTGAGATTTCATCCAACATCATTAACACTATTTTTGAATGTGAAGTCTCAAACCCAAATGATTTCTCCTATTTCTTTTCGTTAGATAAATGGCCCGCTGTTGATACACGATTTGACATTGATGGGGTTAGGGCCATTTTTAACATCAATTTTAAACAGGTCTCGGAAGCCAAAATCACAATGCTCACTGAAGAACTAAATATTCTATACACTCTTGTCACAAATTTGTTATTGCCAACTGACGGGCATCATACTGAACCCGGTAAAATGCAGCTTTACCTATTTTTTTTGTGTTTTTAAGGACATTCCTCTTGATTTTGGGTATCCCTTTTGTTCCCTATGGGAACTCTTTCTTATTGATACTCGAAGAAACATTCCCTTTGGAAAATTCCTCACTAAAATTTTTGATTTTCTCGAAGTTCCTTTAAGCGGAAACAAACAATTTCCTCCTTATTTTAACAAATCTTATATTGAACGAAAAAGCCTCCATTTTTTCAACGATCAATAGTTAACTAAGGCAGCCTTTGATATTGCACATTCACAATCCCATGCCTCTATCTCTGATTTCACTATTCCTCATTCTCCTCCTCCTCAACCACCTCCACCACTCCATGATCCTCATCCATATACCTCTGAACCATCACTTTCTCATATTTGTGGCCTTCTCACATCCTTGAGCACTCAAGTCAGTTCCTTTCAACATCGCACTAATCGAAAGTTAAGAGCAGCTTAAAACTTATCAGATGATTATCCAAGAGGCCCTTAGCCTTGGAATGTCTGCTTTGGCTAAAGTTCAGTTTGCCAATCTTCAATCACAATATCCACTCGACTCATCCTCCGACAGTGATAAAAATGAAGATGAAAATGTTCGTGAAGACGAAGAAGCTGCCAATACTCAAGGAGCTGCAAATGACGATAAAGTAATGACGATGAGGATGTTGACAACACGTTTGATTTCATCATGCAACGCTGCACCGGAGAAAAGTTAGACAGTGAAGCCACTGATGAAGATGTTCCATCCAAACGTCAAAAGACTGAAAAGCGCTCCAAGAAGAAAAATGACTCGCATTAGTTCTCACTACTAAAAAACTGTTAATTACCTACATATTTTGCTGCGAATTATAATGAAAAATCCTCAGCAAACAAGACTTTCAGCGGATTTGGGCG
The DNA here is from genome assembly GCA_025175665.1 of Cinchona pubescens. Taxonomy (NCBI): domain Eukaryota; kingdom Viridiplantae; phylum Streptophyta; class Magnoliopsida; order Gentianales; family Rubiaceae; genus Cinchona; species Cinchona pubescens. Next base: position 4,282,932 of record JANKKI010000053.1, read on the forward strand.
CCAAAAATAATCCGCAGGTAAAAAGGCCGTGGATACTAATTTGTATAAGAGACAAAATCCGCAGCTAAATTTGATGGGGATTTTATATGCAGATATATACATGCGGATATTTTGCGCTGGTAATTCCGCATCAAAATTTCGTCATAAAAACATGTTTACAAGGATTTTTGATGGGGATTTTGCTGCAGAAATTATCCCTGTGTAAATTTTCGCAGCAAAATCCCTAGCAAATATCCCCAGCAAATTCCCCATATAATTTTTGCAGCAATCCTTTTTGTTAGTATTGTTTGGTTTTTTCTTCCCCCTGTACCATCATGCCACATTCCAGCGATTTCATCACAAAAAATAATTCGCATTGATCATCATGTCACATTCGAGCAATTTCATCTCAAAAAATAATTCGCATTGAAAGAAATATAATACGAAACAAATTCAAATACAATACATATATAACATTTAGTTATTTAACTGCAACAAGAAAGTCTCTTATCCGAGCTACCATGCAACATCCTCATCATCTCGCATCAAGGGGTGGGGAACGCTGGCGAGAGGATCCCTCAGAACGCCTAATCGCTCCATCAAAGTATGCAACTGGTTTCTTGTTTAAGATACAGGGGCTAGATAGTGTTTGTGATCAAGGCTGATTCTTATGAACATCTAAACACCATGATGAAGATACAGCAGCTTGGGTATAAGAGATGAATCAAATCTCCCTGTTTCTTATGTGTTTATGAAATAGAAATCAGAGAATGACGTGATGCACCTGCATAGGAATCCCGGTTCTTCTTATTTTGGTCGGATTTTTGTTTGAACTCTTGGGACTGCCAATATTTATTCAGGTCTGCCCATGCACTATCCCCCATCTAAGATGGTTTTCTACCGTCTTTTCGGACTTTTTGTAGCATCTGTGCCAGCCTACCTGCCCCTCTCTTCTCGAAATTCTCTCTCACCGCTCTTATACACATCTAGTTAATATAAGGAGGACATTGTCGCTTTAGAAAAATCTTAGATTTTTATATAGTGCATATGAGCTGTATAATTACGTAGTCAGATTAATACGTTGAAACAATATAGACCATAATACCTGAAATTCCTCAAACCACATGTCTCTTGACACATCTGGCCGTAGAAGACTTCTTTTACGAGGGTTTGCCTTCTTCAAACTTGGTCTTTATGCATGCAGCGATGCCCTCAATTGCTGGTTTATGAGGCCAAAATCTAGTTAAAACCTTTCGAAGCAATTATTTAATTACATATAAATATCCTAAATGATACTCTTTCATATTTATTTGACAATTTTTAATTAATATAAGCCTAACCACCTTTACATTGTTTGGGAGGCATAACTAGAACTTTTAAGTAGTAGGGTAATATTATTAGCAAAAATTAATCCAAATAATAACATTACGATGTTTGGCTTAAATGAATAAATCAATTCATTTATTTAAAGTGTCAAAATAATTGATGTGTTAACAAATTTGCCAAATAAAGGATCAAATATCTAAACCTAATAGTTGGTGAATAAATATATTTTTATTACGTAGTTACGGAAAGTTATGAGTATGCAATTAAGAGACAACAAAGGGAGTGAAGAGGGTATAATTGACAAATAAAAAAAATGATAGATACCAAATGTTGTTCCCTTCACTTTTACTATCCTATTTTAAAATAATTATCATTTTTACAATATATCCTATATTAAATTATTTGTTGTTATCAAAAATTAAAAAAATAGTAAATAAATTTTCTTAAAAATTTTACCATGCATTTGCATAAAAATTAATATAATCAACTATTTTAATCACCTTTTCCCTATTATCTCATAATTAAAGTCTACTAAGTATCATTCCAATACATACATTTATATAACATTTCATTTAGAAACATTATTCATGGTTTAGTATTTTGCATATAATATGCATTATGAACTTGTTCAACCCAAATTGTATAATCCTAGTAAAAAACTTGAATATCTCATGAAATGGAATTGTTTTAAGAAAAATGTACTGTTTGTATATCTATTAAAGGAGCGAATTATGTCGTTAGGAAAAATTAGTGTAAAAGTGTAATTTGGTCACTTTTTAACCTATATTTTAGTAAAATTGAACGAATCCACCAACTCAAAGTAGGAGTTATTTCGTAAACACAAAACGAAAAATTACGTACTTAAACGAAAGACAAATAAACTATAATAATAGTTAAACGGAAGATTTTTTAAAGGTTGAAAATTATTCTATTTAAATATTCTGTTTAATGACAAAAGGTTGAAACATATTCTGTTAAAATAGTTATTATTTTTAAAATATTATTTAAAAGAGTACTGTAATAATGTTTATTAAGATATATATATATATATATATATTAAAAAAATATATAAAATAATTATAAAATATTATTTAAAAAATAATAAGAAAAATTAATCATCCAACTTTTTGTTCAAGGGACATGTTTCCAGATATTACTTGGTTAAATTAAGGCCCAAATGGCAAGGTTAGGAATCACGTACTATGATAGGCTATATCCCTTTTGGAGAGTGGCTGAGATCAACAATATATTTAGACTCCGAGAATTTAATTAGATGAACTATAGAAGTCTTTTTTGTTATTATTTTAATTTTCATACAATAAAGTTGGTTGTTATATTAAGGTTGACGATATAGTTATGATAATGTTAATTAAAGTGCGAAGCTTGTAGGAACACGGAAATCCCTAAACAAACAAGTTTAGTATAGGTGTTAAATATTGTCATTATATGGAAATAAATTGAAAATAACATAGCAAAAATCCTCGACAAATTATGGATAACAAACAGTTGAAAAAAAAATGTAAATAACATAACAAAAATCTATACGATAACAAACAAAATAAAAAAATAAAATAAAAATAAAACCGTAAAATTATAGCAAAATCCTACGAAATTAGGGATAAAAAAATCAAAATAACATAGCAAAAATCTATACGATAACAAACAAAATAAAAATAAAAATAAAAATAAAACGCAAAAATTATAGCAAAATCCTACGACAGTTGTAATTGGGTCATTTGATCTTAACGTAGCAAAAATCCTACACAATTTATTGAGACAAATAACTCCCTCACCCTTAAAAAAATGAAATTAACAAAATAAACCACTCACAAAAATTATGGATAACAAGAATTAAAAAAAAAATAGATAAAAGAACAAAAATTGAAATGGTAGATCAATCAATCACCTTCGAAATGGTTGAGGATGTGTACGGTTGCAGCTAGAGGAGATGGTGGTTGAACAATGCAGATCGAATCCAAGATGAACACCAAGTTCACGCAGCTTCTTCAAGAGGAAGGATGGAGCAAAATGGCTTGAGGAGAGAAAGAAATGAGGAAGAAGGGATGAAATTTAGGCTTGGAAATAGTCGATGGTAGTTGGAAGAAAGGTGAAGGGTGAATGGTGGCTGGTGGTGCAGGAAATGGAGAGGAAAAGTGATTTTTTTCCGATTAGATCTGTCCAAAATATGCTGGGTTTCTGCACTGTAAATTTAAAATTTCCTGCGGAATTTTCCGCAGCAAAATTGCTGTGAAAATTAACTTTAAAGTTCGCAGCAAATTGCTGCGGAAAATTTATTCCGCAGCACATATGCTGCGGAATTAAATATCCGCAGCACAGGTGCTGCGGAATTAATTTCATCAGTATTCTGCAACAATTTGCTGCGGAATTTATTTCCGCAGCAGATGTGCTGCGGATTTATTTTTCCGCAGCAATTTTGCTGCTAAAATATATTCCGCAGCAAATTTGCTATTGTCCTTAATTTTTCCTTCGATTGTTTTTGTTGCATAATTTTTGTAAATAATACGTTCCCGCTTTATGGAGGGAATGTTATCTGCGGATTTTGATGCGGATTTTTTAATCCGTAGCAAAATTTTAATCCCAAACCTAAAAAACTAAAATTTGCGTAAAATCCGTATATAATTCGGGAAAAATCCAAGACAGAAATCCATGAAATTTGCAATTTTTTTGTAGTGTCTTTTGACATCTGTGTTTAGTTTTTAGCATTTCTTTTCTTTAGGACTTCCCGTAGATTTACCCTTTTATGTATTTCCTTGAATTAAGTACTGTTAAATTTTTAAGTTGGGTTTATGAAGTTTTTTATGAATTTCTGCTCAATACTTGCATGTTCTCAGGGGGAGCTTTGTTTGATAATGTCAAAAGGGTGAGTAGTTCTATATTGCAAAATGATTAGTCATATCCATTTGTTTTCTCCATGAAGGTTTGTAATCATCAAAAAGAGGAGATTCTGTCTCTTTTTAAACATTATTTTGTATAAGAGACATTTATTATTGACACAAATATATGAATTGATGTATTCATTTAATACAAACATCGTACTCTTATTATTTGCATGAGACAGGGCTTTCGGTCGCACTGAACAGTCCGAATTGGGTCAAAACTTTTCGGACGCATTGCACCTCCCGAACGAACAGGGAGAAAGAAATAGGATCCTACTGCTTCTCTTTTCGGACGAACATGACCATCCGAAACATCTATCGGACAAAGGAATGGACGCATGCACGGACGTCCAAACGAAGCTTTTCAACAACTGCATGAAGATCGGACACTGTGTCGGATGCATCCAATATGTCTCGGACGTCCGAAACCCCAACAGTAACTTTTTGTACATTTATTATTTAGCCGTTAGGAAGTAGTTGTAACCATCATTTATTGCTCTTATAAATAACTGCTTTGACATTAAGTAAAAATCATCTAATACATTGAATACAAGCCTTAGAGGAAAGCAATTTGAGTACAAATTGGCTATAGTGCTTTGTTGTATTAGTGTGCAGTTGTGAGTGAAATTCAACTTTGAGTGGAGTGATAATCTTGTACGAAAGTGTGGTTATAAGTAAAATTCTTGGCTCAACTAAAAGAGTTTTAATGTGAGCAAGAAGTTTCCAACTTTGTAAAGATTATTGGCTCACCAAGTGTGTGAAGCATTCTAGTGATTCAATACTTCAAGCTTGCTAGCTTGGAAGTATTGGTTATCATAACTATCTCGTCAACCTCACTGTTCCATTGATTTTATTATATCAGTTTATATTTTTAAAATCTCAATATTTCTGAAAGTATATTTTTTAAGAAACCTAATTCACCCCCCCTCTTAGGTTGCTTTGGGACTAACACCAGCCACCACCCCTATTACAGCACATCTTCTACCTCGCCCCAGCCCTGCCACCCCTCGCCTCCTCTCCTACCAGCTACCACCTTCATCCAGCCCACCATTATTGTCACCGTTACCATCATTTGTTTAAAAATGCAGCCACCTCACCTTCCTCCTTCCCCTCCCCTTCCAAATATCCTAAAACCCATAATAGATCTACAAGATAACACATAAAGGGCTGTCTCATAACAAATCTAAACCAAATATTATCACAAAACATTACCAATACTGATATCTAAACCCTTATCAACAAAAATCACATAAAAAATTTAAAATCCAACCTACAATCTTGAATAATAATGATTTGAAACTCAAAAATTATGTTGATCTTTGAAAATGATTTTGTCTTCGAAAATGGTAAGGGAAGATTGGGCCTAGGAGAGGAAGATCGGGTTTTGGGATAGGGAAAGGGGAAAGGAAGGAGGTGGAGGAGCTGTTAGGAAAATGAGAGGGAAGTGGGGGGATGGGTAAGGTAGATCGGGGAACGGGTCTGGAAAGAGAGATTGAGGAATGGGTGGTCAATGAGATAGGGAGAAGGGTGAGGGAGATCGATAGAGAAAGAGAGGCAGTGGCGGCGGCAATGGCTACAGGAGGAGGGGTGGCGGGGATGAGGTATGGGAGGGGTGGCTGCTATGTGATAGATGGAATGGGAGAACGAGAATGGTTAGGGTTTATTTCTAATTTTCAATTTGACTCTTTTTTTAATATTTAATTTGACCTCAAAACTTTTTAACCCTTTTTTATTTTTAATTTGGCCCGTAAAACTTGTTAAGCATTTGAATTGGCTAGCAGCATATGTGACATTTCACATGTCAATGTTAGATTTGACGATTTTCATCTACTTTGCAAAAAAATTTGAAACACAAGGGGGTCAAACACACATTTGATAGTTACAGAGGGTAAAGTGCTTATTCAACTAATCACAGAAGAGTTATTTGCATTTTACCCTTTTTTTTGGCCAGCTTTGCTATGTTGTATTTCTATCAATTTAGTGTAGATTTTGGGTCAAGAGTTACAAAAGATTTGTTCTAGGTTCACACAAAGATCAAAATTTTCCAATAATTGTATTTTTATTGATTTTTTGCAAAGTACCCAAGCAACCGTCATATATATTTTGCAGAAATTAGAGCCTATTACGAATTTATAATGCACATAAGAAAAAAATAACAAATTGAAAGTGTATTATGAGGCATGGGAAACAAAAATTCAGAACAAGAATGGAAGGAATAATTAATTTTTTCTAATAATTAAAATTAACTAAGTGCTTATATTCCTCCAAAAGGTTTTAAAGTAATCAGCTTTGCATTCATGCTAATATTTTGCCACATGGGTGACTCGTGAATAATCATCATAATTTTCTGCTTTCAAATTTGTGTAACAAAGCTATTCATTGAGCCTTACTCTGTCTCATTAATTTGAGCTTTTCATTTCATTTGCAAGTTGTATTCGTGAACATTGTGGATTCATCTTCTTTACCTTAAGAAAAGCAAAAGCAAAGTTGAAGAATACTGATGCATCTCCCAATGGCCAATAGGTAATTGACCATTTGATTTGATCAAAAAAGATGCAGTACAATCATATTATGTGACTTTTTATTTTGGCCTAATTTCACTTTCCAGTGAATATTTGCACTAATTCTCTTTTTGCATTTTGAATAATTGTTTTTTGACACTTTTACATCCTAAAGTTACCAATGATTCTCTTTCTATGTCATATCCTAAAATTATTAGTTAATGTGTTAGAAATTACAAAGTCAGTAATATAAACTTACCCCTCTAAATATTGAAGGTACATATAACATGGCAGTGCCTGTTGCATACCATAACTGTTATTACTTAAGAAAATATCCTTACATATTTCATTTACTTTCTTATGTAATGTAAGAAATTAGGCTAATTTGGAGCCTTCAACTTGAGAGTGCAAACAACTCAAAAATTGAGGGTTAATTAGTAAAGTTTTAAAGGTGCAAAGTAGAACTATAGTCCTTTTTTCTTTGCTTCAAATTTCTTTGAAGTCCATCTCATGTATGATTCTTTGCTTTACCTTGAATCAATTGGGAAGATGCAAAACATAGTCAATTTATTTTCTCAAACTTGTTACAAATAAAATCCACTTAGGATTTTAAAACTTTTGTTCTAATAATCTTTTGTTTTACACTTAATTTTCTTCTTTCTCTGTGATGTTTCTTCTTTATATTTGCATGGAAAGCACAAGCTGGCGATTGGGAGAGCCTCTCCTATTTTAGACCACTCCAAGAAAAAGCCATCTCTCAAATTTGCCAAGTTGAATTAATACTCCATGTAATATTGCTTTTTCTCATGTTTTCCCTTGAAACTCAGTTTAATATGCCCCATTGTGTTATTGGACTTGTTTTGCTTGCTCCTTATTTTGCTGCAAACTTATTATGTGAAACAGGTCCTAAAAAGTGCTAAAACAACTGCAGCCAAAACGATTTTTGTTGTCTTAGGATAGGATGGTGCACCAGAGAAATTAACTCTTTGCGCTCGGTCACTGCAAAATTCATATGCTTCTCCTGTCCTATTATTGAGCTATAAATATGACGAAAATCTCAAAACTGATTAAGTTCCATTTACAATAACCATTTTAAAGGATTCTTTATGGATCATAAATGAAAGTTGTTATTTACTTCAGATTATTAGTAATGTAATGCTTCGATTTATTAATGATCTTGTAGGATTCTTCTATTTTCTTGAACCCAAGCATAGTTTTTAGGGTTCTACATCTTCAGCACAACATTATTGAAATGGAAAAAAGTAAGGTGCAGGAAGAAAGGTTTACCTCCTGAACTATGGGTTAGTGCCTTGGTGGTCAATTTTCAAGAGACTTTTAATTTCTAAATCATGTGTACCAGGCTTTATGAAGAACCAGACAGATGTGTAGTGGTATCTTTCTTAGTAATATTCCATATTTGCTACGCATTGGTGATCTTATACCATTTCCTAATCAATAAATTTGCAATGTTGAGCAACCTCTGGCTTGTTTATCCCTCTAAGATTATGGCTTGGGATGTCTGGCAAACAAAAAATCTAATTCTTGTTGAATATAAGAAGTTAGTTGTCATACTACCCGCTAATCAGAACTTGTACAGGGACAAGCAACTTTGACATTTTATGATAGCAATATTTATATCTAAATAAAATTTATTAGAATACTTGTGTTGGCCAGTCATAATGACTATGTTTTCAGGTGTAACTATTACAGAAGCTTAGTGTTGGTATTTGCTAATTTTGGATTTGATAGTAAAACAAGTATGACAAGCTAACAACCACTCTCTTGTTCATGCTAGACATTTTAAGAAAAAGTAATAGTGTGGCTCTTCATGTTTGAACTCACAAAGTACATGAGAATGGGCATTGCTTTCTTGTTTGTCCCGCCTTGATTAGAGAGCAACTTTTTACCAAAATTTGGGGAAGTCATTGACCGTAAAGAGAAAACTGAAGTGCTTTGTACATGTTGATATGCAAAAATATAAATCCTACAACTGACAAAGATTTGGTTCCGTTTGTTATTCCTACGTTCTAATATGCATCCCTGCTAGTTTTTCCCAATATGGAATTTCTATTATTTTTGTAGCCAATTGCATCAATCTGAAACTATATTTGAAGAATTGATCTTTAAGTTGGCTTTACGAACTCTTTCACTACCTATCAACCTTCCCAATACAATCATAGTGGATTTCAGGTAAATTTCCTCAATACACTTGCACCTGGGCAATCTGAATTAGTATTGGATGACGGTTTAATATTGCAAAATAACTGAATAGTTGTAATTTGTCACAAGCAATGAAAATATTGTCAGCTTGCTAAAAAAGTTTTTCCTGGTGAAGAGCTTCTAGAAGAACTAGCCATGATATCCTTGGCTTTCTTATCAATGCCATGATACCCACTAGAGTGGTATTGTCATGACCCTGACCAGCACTTGTCAGGTAGGTAGGTGCTATTCGTCGAATCCGTAAAATCATACTTACATGAATACAAGGCATTAATTATGTATCAATAAATAACAATATTAATAATAACAGCGAAAATGTCTATTTATAAATGATAATCAAAATAGTGCGGTACTTATTCTATTTAATAAATTCTAAAGTGTGAAACTAATAAATAATATAATGAGCACGCAGGCGCAAGTTATTTCAATGTCTATTAACTTTACTAAAATCCTACCATTAAACAATCTTAATGGTCTTCCGCGTCTGAGTGTGTCTAAAATTCGTCCTCTAAGAATAGTGTATTCATACTCATCATCTGCACAAAAATATATGGAATGGGGTGATGAACAAATCGCCCAATAGATAGTATATACTTCCCGCTGGATCATGCAGTTATATATACATATACTTTCATAAACTGTCACACAAGCACATGCTTATATTTTCAAGAAAATTATATTTTCAAAACCAAACACTTTACATTTATAAAATCATTATCTAATGCTTTTGAAATATTCAGAAATATACTATAATCATAGGTAAGTTATGTTCATTTGACAAATTTCATAATCATACATGCATCAAGTATTCATTTTCATAATCATAAAATCATATTAAATTATGCATTCACTTATCAGAAGACCCTCAAAAGTAACCATGCATTCATCGGCTATTGAGTACTCTATTTAGTGATTAACCCTACTATTGAAAAGGTTGTCCTCTAATATCCGCATGAACCACCTCACGATTTTTCTAGTCATTGTCATTATCATTATCATTTTATTATCATTATCATTATGTATAATCATGATCATTTTCGTAATCATAATCATAGACATTACTTCAGAGAGTTCTTATGCAATCCCTACCGACTACCTCATGTTCATTTAGAACCTTTGTTCACTAATGTTTTACCTACATCACACACATATCATACATATTCAAAATCATGCATGTATCACATTTTCTATAACTTTAAAACCAAGCAAGTCAAATAACCATACATGATCCAAATTTTTATAGCAAAAATAATTCTTTCATAAAACATACTTTTCGTAAAACGACTTTGAAATTCATATGAGTTTATAGAACAATTTTAAGGAATATCGAAATTCGTAAAATAATTTAGAAATTCAGAGGGTAAACACCACCTACATTGAATAAGCTCGATACTTGTGCTTAATGTTAATGTTAATATTTTCCTACAAGAAATCACGATATTTCAGAGGGTAAACACTACCTACGTTGGTTTTTTCATGCTTTTTGGCTGCTTAAGTTAGTAGAATACCTCCAAAACCTAAAAAGGTAAATAGGGAGGGCTTTTGGTGAACCAAGTGATCAAATGGGCAAATTAATGTTTTCATCCTAGGATTGAATGTTCTCACAGATGAAGGTAACGTCGTATTGAAGTTTTGTAAGGGATGTGTATTTCAGTTTGAAAGCTTTTTTTTTTTTAATTGTTGATTATAACACGTTGATTCAACAGAGGTAGTTGCAGTAAACAAAGAATAGGAAAAAAATGAGTCACATAATAGTGTTGCTGAACTCGTCAACCTGGTTTAAGATCTTTCGAACCTCATGCTTGAATTGAAAGTTTAGAACCAATCTTTGGTAAAAGTATGAATAGGTTGCAGAGTAAGACGATTTATAATCATAACATTATTGTGAATCTGTTGAAAGATAAAATACTTGGCGATGAAGACGAGGTTGAAGTGAAGCCCAGGAAAAGAAGTAGAAATGATGATGAAAGGTGGAACAACCCGAACTTTCGGTTGAGTGCTTGAGAGTTAACTTAAAACACCATTGATGAAGGCCATTAACTTGAGTGGGAGAGCTGATGGTTTTGTCCACTTGGAGTTGAAAAAAGGCATTGGAGAAGATAGTCTAGTTAATGGAATACCAGACTTTATGTTGAATGAGATGAATTTAAACTCAATAGGAATGTATGAAAATAAGATTGAAACTAGCCCAGAATTAAAGTCAATAGAGGTAAAAAATGTTATGAATTCTAGTTTGGGAGACAGCAGTGACTTGCATGGTTGTAATACAGATTTTGTCATGCCTATGAAGGTCCCTGCACTGTGATGGGGAAGTGTACCTGTTGACAAATCAACAAGGCTAACTACTCTATAGCCAACATTATCAGTGACTGATGGTCTAGTGCAAAAAGATTAAAAAGAATTTGTTTGAGACTATGAAAGGTTGCAGTGGATGCGTAATATCAATGTCAAGATTAGGTGTCAAAGGTTGAGTTGTGGATAAGAAACAAAAGCCTAATGAGCCAACCTCACAAGAAAACCATCCTGCTAACCAGCTATCACTATGGTTAGTCCAGATATTTGACTTGTCACTTTCGATTGAAAATAGACATTTAAGAGTGTGGATCATATTTTGAATTTACCGCTGCGGTAATTAATCAATCAATTGATAACCAAATGGCAGTATTTGATGTAATGTAATTGATGTTAATTTTTTGCCTATGTAATAGGTTCCGAGGAAAGTTGTAATAGGTAAACAATCCGGTAATTATATGTTAACTTTACTAAAATATCTGACTGATATGAACTTGAGCGCCTGATAATATTTATTTTCAACTGGGAAAGTGTTAGTAGGACATAATTGTTTTTAATTTTTTTAGGATATGGGTCACGACTGATATGTTTGTTTTTGTTGCATTTGTATTTCATATGTGCATTACAGGGAGAATCTTATTTCAATTCATTACCAAACTACACATCAATCTGTGTTGCGATCAATAAGGCCTAGATGAGAGTTATGTTGCCATGTATGTTGCATAGTTTGTGTATATATGGGCTCATTAATTTTTAGCTACTTTATGTTAGGTAGGTGTCAAATGATTGACTAACTTTATTTATGTTGATAGATAATTAATACATAGGCTACTTTCAAAACTGCCCGATTAAAGAAAATGGAGCCTTATGTCCTATTTACAGTTTGGTTAATGTCCACTGTGTATCAAGTGCGTGATTAATTGATGTCTTGTAAAGATAATTTCTTATAGGTATTTGATTAATGGGTTTAAACTATAATAAGTAATGATTTTTTTAACAATAGCAACTTATATTAGGGGGGACTACATCGGTAGAGAGCTTGTTCATGAACTATATGACATAGGCTGACTATGGTGGCTCTTTCAAGGCTTGTAGGAAGATAATATGATTTAGCTATGCTGAGTAAATAGGGTCTGTTTAGGGTATGTATTGTTTGTAGTACATTTTTGTGGTGGTTTGTTAACTAGTATGTGAACTTCAACACCACAGACTTGTTTGCCAATATGGGAAGAGAAGCATTGGTATCCTATATTTGTTGTTGACTTTGTTAATAGAAAGATCATTATTTTCTATCAGTTAGAGGGAATGAAAAGAAGGATCCCACTAGACGTGACCTTGTATCAGTTGTGGTAATTTTTTAAGCATTTTCATTGGTTTTTATGTCTAATGAATCAAATTTTGTTATTATTCAATGTATTTTGCATTGACGGCGAAATATTGCTTTGAAGTGAAGTCGTACACATGAAGTGCTGAAGTTTGGTTTTCCTAATGAGTTCAAAAAGGAAATCGATAATTTTGAGGCCATGGAAGAGCTTTATTACACGCAACAAAAAATGGGTAATGGCCTGCATTGCTTGCATTTCTTTTTCTTTTTCCTAAATTATGCCTGGTGAGTTCTCGGGACGCTTAATGATTTTTCAAGTTTGACTGTGGCATGTATGTTATGCGTTACATGGACATGTGTTCAATACACGACATGTTCGGTTTTTAAGAACTGGAGGTATATCTTACTTACAAATGGTCCGCCAATTTGGTAGATAAGTTCCCTTTGTTTTTGTGAATGAATGACTGTCTTTTACTAAAATTGCTTGGTAAAATTAAATGCAGAAGTTAGATTCAGTTAGGGAAAGGGTTATTATGAATATGTCCCCTGAGGATGAGAACATCTTGCGCAACACAATTTTATCAAGGTTAAGACAAGAAATTACTCAAGGAAAAATGAAGTATAGACGCATACAATTTAACATAGTTGTTTTGTTTGATGAAAATTTCCCATGCAGACTGTAATTCTTGAAGCTGATTATTTTCTGTAGGTTTTACGGTTCGAGATACATGTATGTAATTTTTTTGCTCACAGTATGGTGTAGAGTCTTGATAAAGCCTATTTAATTTGTTGTTGTAAATAGATTGGAGGAAGCTTTTTTGTGGTGTGTTTTTTTGAATGGTTGGCGGGTGATAACTCATAACTGTCTTAAGTTTTATGTATCATTTACCTCATTTTTACGTACTGTAAACAATATTTGAGTTAATTATGAGTTTCGCAGACAATTGGTTTATTTTTAGTTTTTGTCTTCCTTGAAGTGCAAAAGGAGTTAAAAGGGTGAAATAAAGCGAAGAAAAATCAAAAGAGCGAAGCGTGCACAAGCATTGACCAAGTTTGGACACTATTTTGTATTTTGACCATAACTTTCTTGTTCGAAATCTGATTGGGTTGATTCAAAATGCATTTACAAGTTAAGAGGAAAAGCTACAACTTTCATGCTTTGTACTTTTTCAAATTCTGTTAGCATCAAGATCAAAATTAGCGTTGAAATTGAAGCAACTAGTTTGTATTTAGTGCACGTGCACAGAGAAATCCAGTGCATGTGTGTTGCTTCCAGAGAGGAACATTCCAAGACTTTTCCGGCACAGGTGCTCTTGGTTTTCAGCACATGTGTGCTCAAGCATGCCAGGATTTACGAAATTTGTTATTTTTGACAGTTTTCTTTATCTGGTTGGACTCTTTTTCGAGGGATTTCACATGTTTCTTGTAGGATAAGAAAGTTTAACGTTCCTAGAGTCCCTTATAAATACCTCTTTTATAGTTGAGTTGAGAGAGACGTAGTCTTATCATTGTTTAGTAGTAGTTTTAGCCGCATTACTTTGTGAGTACTTCTATGGCCTTTTGTGCCTAAAAGCTCAATTCTTACCAGGGAACCGAAGCTATGGATTCTATAAAGTTGTGAGACATTTTGTGTTTCAATTATTCAATTCTTATTTCAAATATTGGTTATTGTTTTGTAATTAATTTTATGATTATTCTTTTTTTATTGCTATGTTTGTAGCGTAGTAAATTAATTGAATCAATTGATAGCTAGATTAAAATTGGCTTCATTATATCTGTGAAGCAACTAGGTTTACAAATTGCTGGATTAGGTTTATTGAATCTAAGAAAAATAACCAACTAATTAATATAACCACATGTTTTATGTTGAACTAATCTTTCTAGTCTTCAATGCTTCTACTTGATTAATTTTTGGTGCTTGTATGGAATTAATTGGTAGTTAGGGTTAATGACATTGCGTGTTGAAGATTAACTAAAATTAAGAAAATATACAACATGTAAGTTTTGACATTGGAATTTGGCTAAGATCTTCAATTAGTGTTTGATATAGAATTGTTATATCTCTTGTGTCAACTAGATGTGTATCAAATTTCCATGGTGGATGTGACTGAGATCAAGAATACTTCTTCTATTATTTCAATTCAATTCAATTCCATTGTTTTTAATTAAATTGCGTTTAGTTCAATTTTCTTCACAACCCCCCTTTATTGTTACAATCGAAATATAATTAATTACACTATCTGTCGGAACGATCTTGTATTTCCCTACTACAGTTAATTTTTAGAAGTATAGGTTTTATTTTTAGGTATATGCGATAGTATGACCAATGGGTCATATAATTGATTGGATCTAGAAATGTGTTGACATTGCCTTATTAGAGCTCCTATTTCCTTTGAATTTACGCATGTATTAGTGAATTGAAGTGTGTTTGTGCAATTAAATAGGCTTGCAACCCATAGAATGGGCATTGTTACGCTAGCCTTGTATTATTAAAAAAAAAAAAATTTGGTTGGGTGATGCAAATGTAGGGATCCAGAAATGTTTAATGTGTCCTTTTCGGGCTTGGTCAAGTACATGGGCATGCAACCCAAGATGATCCATTAATTGGCAAAATGCTTTTCCAAAGCCATTAGGTCAGGTTAGCTAGGACTATACAAGAAGGGCTACATAATGAACTAAAATAATAATTCCGAGAGGAGGGAGAGAGAGAAAATTTAGAGAGAGACTGTTTCAAATCAAGCATCTTAGGCAAGGTGGTGTGGATAAAGATAGAAACAAGATAATTTCTTCAACCATGTTTTCAAGTGCTTCCAGTTCAGCTAATCTGCATTATCTATGGCCAAAGCATATGTGTGTATTCAACCAGGAGCTTGCGTAGTAAAGTCATATGCAAGAGCAAAAAATCTATTCGCCATTACTACTATACATGCACTAGGTAGGATGCTGTGTACTTCTATATTTTGTATGTTTCTTGCTTGAGAAAATTCTAAAGTTGTGATTGTTTTAAAAATTATTCTTTTTGAGTGTTGATTTGAAATTGTGTTTCCGTCAACGTGAAACTCGCATTTGTTAAATGCGAATTCTATGACCTCGCATCTATTGAACGTGAGGTTTGAGAAATTTCTTTTGACCTTTTAAAAAAAAAACGAATGCGAGGTCTGGAGAATTTTTTTTTTTTGTACAGTTCCATTATAATTGGTAGAAGTCGCGAAGCCGATTTAATAAAAAAATTACCCAGACCTCGCATTTAACACATGCGAGGTCATGCAAAAATTTCTACTTGAATATTTTCATAGTCAATGGTGGAAATGGACGGTCAAAAATAAACTTTTTGGTTTGATGTTTTGGTCTAAGAAGGTGGGACCCAAGAGGAAGAAATATGGCTTGGCTGGTACAAGTTTGCATAGACACGTTTGTACAAGTTCAACAAATGCGATTATAGTGGCAGAAGTGGTACAAAAAAATTACTTACACCTCGCATTTGTTAAATGTAAAGTCATGCATAATTTTTTTTTTTTTAAAAAAATTCAATTTCATATGACCTCGCATTCAATAAATGCGAGATCATAAATGCGAGTTCCACCTTGACAGAAACTCAATTTCAAATCAACACTAAAAAAAAAATGATTTTCAAAACAAGTACAACTACAGAATTTTCTCTTTCTTGCTCTTTTGCATTTTGTTAAGGCTTCTTTGTGGACATTTTTGTATTTTGTGTGTGTTTTTTAAAGGGTATATGCACCCACTAGATTGGGTGGTGTGATGATACTATAATGAATGTGAACTATATCTAGATGGAAATCTAACTAGTAGTCTTCCTTCTTCCTCTAATGTCGGCAAAGAAATGATGATTAATATAGTGGAAGAGTTGAGATCCATAACGACTACCCTCTTATTCGTTGTGGCAGTCTTGTTGGCTTTAGTAATCATATGGGCTGTTCAATGTTTTAATTTGTATTGGTTATTTGGTGGACTAAATTTAGTGAATTTGTAGCTGTAGTCATGTGCTTAACGTGTTGTGGTTGGAGTGCTATCTTTAGTGTTTTGTACATTAAGCAATGGTAGTGGAACCTACATAGCAAATAGATTTAGATGTAGTGAATTGATATATAACGAATTTGGTCCTTGTTCGCAACACCGGTATTAATACGATTAAATGGCTATGGTATTTTCCCAAAATCCAATTGCACTTTGTTTATTTGACCAATCCCCAGTTAAAAGCTTGCATGCAATTCAATAAATTCATGCACCTAACAAATTTATTACCCCCTGCTAGAATTGGGTGGCTAAGTATGAATTGACATGTAAAGCACAGAGTTGAAGCAGGCATAATCGTGGTAGTCTTTACAATATTTAACCAAATGCTAACTCGTAAGAAAGGGAAATGTATTCATTCTTCAGGTGAGTTGCAAGCGGCAGGAGGTCAAACTTCAAGGGAAAATTTTGGAAAGTTCTAAGCTGGAATGTTGCGTTGGGACTTATATTGACCGACATGTGCAAGGGTATGTGGTTTGGTGTGAAGAAGGATGTTGTCGAAAACCCAGTAAACATCTACAATCAATTTGGAATCACTAGCCATGCTATTGACAGCCTTGCAACCCAAACAAAGCCCGGCAATTAAAAATCTGTGAGGGAGATATAGATATTGAAATGCTAGTTGATAAGAGAATTGATCTTGAAGTTTTATGTAGGTGGCATGGGATTTGTGTTTCAAAGGTCAACCAGTTTCACCTCTCAAATTGCATTGGAGAGAGAAAGGAAACTATGTTGTCCAATATCAATCAAGAAATCACTCAGATTGAGTGAAGATTGGAAAGATTTCACAAGATTAGTAACGCCATGGAACTGTCTGTTAGAACATCGAATCTATCATAGATGGAATAGTGGAGGATCTGGATCTAATATCTGATCTCTAGATGTATAGATTGCCCTGATAGTGAAGAGTACGATGATTTTCAAAGATACATGCCCTCCACTTTGTGCCAAAATGGGAAGCCATAGACTATTGTAACTTTTACATAGGATATGTATAGTTGTAATATATCTGCCAAAGATAGTGTAGTAGTATTGTGTTTGGTAAAGGTACTTTGGGTCAGTTGTCCAAGATAATTTATATGCTGCATGCATTGTTGTGTGCAAATTTTGGAACTCACAGCAGGTTGCTTCAATTCTATGTAGGTTGTTTAGCTGGGACCTATTTGATTGGGCTTTGTGGGGCAATTTACAAAGCATTAAAGTATGTTGTGTTAGGCCCACTAACATCACATTTATCACTAATCCAAACCAACATACTAATACAAATATAGTACCTTAATACTAGAAGATAAATTATTAATTAGATGCATCACACAATCAAAGACATTTTATGGAATGAAGTTGTGAAGTCTACCCTTCTAGATTCAAGTTGCCTTAATTCTCTTGCTACTCCTTAACAGTGGACGTTTTGAACTCCTTGCACTTTGTCCTTTAGAAACTTGCTTTAGTTACTTGTATTAGCAATTTGTTCCACCTGGAACAAGGATGTGTTGATCTTGGTTTGCACCTTTCTCCTTTTGGTTGCCCAAATGTGGCTCAAATTGAGATTGGGAACCAATATCACGAACATTAGGGGATGCAATTTTTTCGGATCATTTTCAACCGCTTGTAAGTGAATCATCCTTCAAGGCTTCTGTACCCTGTTGGGACGTTTGGACTCGGACCATTTATTGGGTTTAGGTCTTCTCTTCATAGTAATTGACTGGATTCTTGAATTCGATAAGGATTCCATGTCCTTCAACATTTTTTCCTAAACAGATTCCCATTATGTCAGTACAAAAATAAAACCTTGTTTATAGCTATAATATCCTAAAAATTAAATTTATTTTTCGTACCAAGTGCGATGTTTTTGAATTGTTGGTAGCAATTTGGAATATCTTAGCATTCTTTTCGTCAACCTATGCTTTTGTCCCAGTAGATATTCAAACCATACGCAAAACACATATTTGAACTTTCAAAGAACACGTAAAAATTTTAATTTTATTGTTTTCCCATCGATTGAAAAGGTAACAAATATTAAACTACTAAATAAAAAGTTGCATTACCATATCGTTGACGTTAGACGAAAAGCAACCCAATTATGTCCATCATTCCTATTGAAATAGACTCCTGCACTATCGACTCATCCTTTTGCATACACTAACAAAGCAAGTGGGAAAGTTGATGGGAAGTGCTAATACATCTTCCCGTATTGACTTCTGAAGCTTTTGATTTCTTTCTTCTTCCACTGTGTGCATTTGACATCATTCCTAAACTTCCAGAAAACCTGGGCAAGAGGTGATGCCTAACAAATTCGTTATAGCTTTTACTTTCATGTTGTTTCAAAAAGAATTCTGTGCAGTCAATTCCCTCAAACAATTTGTTAAATCTGTTACCACATATTGACTCCATCTACAACATGTCAATTGGAGGTGATGGCGAAACTATGAAATGGTCCCCATCGGGAGATTTCCTAACTACACACTCTGTAAGGATAATAATACTTGCTTCTAGGACCGTCTAACTTTTTTTCAAGAGTGTGTGTCACGCCCCCAAACGGGACAATGACACGCCGCATCCTGATCACTCCAAGATGCATGGAAAGAATATACAAACCATAATACTGTCCATTTAACCTCCAGGATCAACCAATACAAGACCACAAAATATATTCAATCATATCCATAACAATCCACAATAACCAAATCACACATATACACACAACAAACCACAATCCCACAACAGTCAAAAATTCGATCACAAGACAAATCTAACAAGTCCATAGGCACACAGGCCTAAGTATAAAAACTAACCTCACACTAGGATGATAAACAGGAAAATACTATCCCCAATAACTAAGATTTGTACTATAATCCCCTCCTTGATCAGCACTAGACTCAGGACCTACTAACGTCTCCTGTTGGTCCTCAACTGCAAACAAAGGGGAAATAATAACGGAGTAAGCACATCGTGCTTAGTAAATAACATTTAAACCTAATTATTACAGATAACATGTATACAATCAGTACAGGGAACAATATACGAGACATTATCATTATTTAAAATGCAAATATCAATCAATGAGCTCATGAGTACTCTGCTTCTTCCCAAAGACTTGGATCCAGTCTACCTATTATCCGCCCGAGTAGACAAGGCAGGATTGTTGTGTCTATCACTTGTCTTCCGATAGATTGGGTATAACATTTACAAAGCAGAGTACTCAGTATATCATTTCATTCACTCACTCATAGCCAAGTCCACTAAAGTGACCCATTGAGCTCTTCACAGTAATCATTCATTAACACATAGTACAATAATGAACAATTGATACATTACATAACAAACATATAATTTATAAACGTACTTACCTTATAAATATTAATCAAAATAAATATACTTACCTTAATACCACTTATCTTATGATTACAATACCAATCATATACAGGGTATCGATAAAAAGGAGTAAACGTTACTTACCTCGAAAATCGATGTCGTAGACGTATCCTAATTCATTCGACAGTCTAAAACTCTAATTTCAAATCACCTAAATCAGGAGAGTGTTATACCATTAGGATAAAATTTGAGATAGGGATTTACTTTTGGGTATCACTCAAAATTTCAAATTAGTCATTAATTGAACACAATTAAGTAACGATTGACTTAAATTTGTGAAAATAAGATAAAAATCTAAGAATTAGTGTTTATAATTTCAAATATCTCACTAGATTAAGAATTGTCAAATCCTAATTCAAATCTCACAAAAATAATAGTTAAAAAGTCATTTCAAACCATAAATCCAGTCCCAATAGCTTATAAATATTTTGGTAATCAAAATCAACTCATAAATAACAAAATTAAACAAATTAATCTCTTGATGAACTTTTTAATTTAACATAAGTCTGTCTCATACACATCTAAAGTAATAAGAGACAGAAGTTCATTGGATCCAAGCGAAAATTGAGTATCAACCAATCAGTGATTTGGAGGGAAAATTTCTGAAATAAATGATTGGATTTGAAAATTTTGCTAACGGTTTTTTTGTTTTGTTTTGGAAAGTATCTCTGGAAGTCATGAAGAATGAAAGTAACAATGAAGTAGAAGACTTCAGGATGAAGTTTTAATAAATTTTCAGGATTTGCACTTTAGTCCCTCAAGTTTTGTAAAATTATACTTTTGCCCAAAAATTTTAGAAAATGTTTTTTTTTTTATATAAAACGATTATTTAATTTTTAAACAGAATATCAATGAGTATTTAAAAGTACAAAATCAAATACGAAAATGTATGAAATGATTAGAAAAGTCGGGTATTACACTCTCCCCTCCTTAAGAAAAGTTTCGACCTCGAAACTAAACGTACCTACGAGACAAACAAGTAAGGGTACTTGTTTCGCATGTCGATTTCGGATTCCCATGTTGCTTCCCTTTCTGAATGATTAGACCACTGGACTTTAACAAATGGAATAGACCGATGTCGAAGGACTTGTTCTTTGGTATCAATAATGCGGACCGGTACCTCTTCATAAACTAATTCTTCCATCTTACCACTGAGAGGTTGGTACTCAATTACATGGCTTGGATCGGATATGTATTTTCGGAGCTGTGAAACATGAAATAGATTGTGCACTCGAGCCAACTCTGGAGGTAAAGCCAACTGATACGCTAGATTTCCAACTCTTTTCAGTATCTCGAAGGGTCCCACAAATCTTGGGCTCAATTTTCCACTTTTTCCAAATCTCATAACTCATCTAGTCGGTGAAACCTTTAAATATACCTTGTCTCCAACCTGACACTCCAATGGTCTGTTTTCATATCGCCCAACTCTGTTTATTATCCTAGTGTGAGGTTAGTTTTTATACTTAGGCCTGTGTGCCTATGGACTTGTTAGATTTGTCTTGTGATCGAATTTGTTAATCTTCTTTCTTCGACTTCATCCCAATATAAAGGTGAACGACATTTTCTTCCGTATAGAGCTTCATAAGGAGCCATGCCAATGCTACTGTGGTAACTGTTATTATAGGAAAATTCTATCAACATCAAATGTTCATCCCAATTACCTTTAAAATCAATGGCACAAGCTCTTAACATATCTTCTAAAGTGTGAATTGTCCTTTCTGATTGTCCATCTGTCTGGGGATGAAATGCAGAACTCAGAACTACTTCTATACCCATGGCTTGTTGATAAGCTGTCCAAAACCTAGAAGTGAACCGTGGATCCCGATCTGAAATAATACTAACAGGTACACCATGTAATTTCACAATATTATCCATATAGATCCGTACTAACCTATCCATAGGAGTAGAAACCTTCAATGGTAAGAAATGAGCAGATTTGGTTAACCTGTCTACAATAACCCAAATGCAATCATGTCCCAATCTGGTTCTGGGCAACCCACTAACGAAATCCATTGTGATATGCTCCCATTTCCACTCTGGAATAGGCAATGGATTCAATAAACCACTAGGCTTTTGGTGCTCGGCCTTTACCTGTTGACAAACCAAACACTTGGATACAAATTCAGCAATTTCCCTTTGCATGCTTGGTTCCACCAGAAATGTTGCGGCGTGTCATTGTCCCGTTTTGTACTACCAGGGATGAATAGAAAATCTGGCCGTGAGCTTCAGCCAACAGACTGCTTTAGTAGGTCTTCATTTGCAGTACATCAAAGCCGACTTTGCATCCAAACAATGCCATTATCAACTCGAAATTCTCCTGGATCTCCACTTTCTACTCCGTTCTTGACTTGTAGAACTCGGAATGGATAATAGGTAGACCTGGATCCTTGTCTCTAATCACTTTTCCAAATTTCAAAATCCTGTACTGAATGAATTCATCGTTATCTGTAATCATGAGATTTTAAATGATTAAAGTGGTGAGCTCGATTTTTCTTATCTAATGGTCTTATACACCTCTGATGTCTTACTCAGTTCATCTGCTAACCTATCATCCAGGAAAAGCTAATAGGCTGATCTCTTATATCACAGTCTTAGATGTAGTTATAAGAGACAGGATTGCCTCACTGAAGTTCTTTTCGTGTGAACAAATATTTGAGACTTTGATGATCTCGTAAATACTTCACATGCTCTCCGTAAAGATAGTGTCTCCAAATTTTCAGAGCAAATACAATGGCTGCTAATTCCAGATCATGAGTAGGGTAGTTCTGTTCATAAGACTTCAACTGTCGCGAGGCATAGGCAATAACCCTACTATTCTGCATTAGTACACAACCCAAACCATTCTTAGAAGCATCACTGTAGATCACATACCCTCCAATCTCGGATGGCAAGGTTAATACTGGTGCTGATATCAGTCTCTTCTTCAACTCCTGGAAACTAGATTCACAATCTGCATTCCACACAAACTTGGTCTTCTTGTGTGTAAGTCTGGACAATGGCACAGCTATCAAGGAAAATCCTTCTACAAACTTTCGATAGTAACCTGCCAAACCCAAGAAACTGCGAACCTCTGTCACATTCTTCGGTCTGGAGGTGTAACATTTCAGGTATAATGGACAGGGAGGGGACACCTAAGTTTGTGTGGAATGCAGATTGTGAATCTAGTTTCCAGGAGTTCCAGGAGAGACTGAACATTTCTTGGAATACCCTATTCATCAAGTGTATGAAAGCTGCAGGTGCATTAGTTAATCCAAAAGGCATCACCAAGAATTCATAGTGGCCGTATCTCGTTCGAAAGGCACTCTTTGGAACATCTGCTGACTTGATTCTCAACTGATGGTACCCGGATCTCAGATCTATTTTGGAAAACACCCTGGCACCTTTCAATTGGTCAAACAAATCATCGATCCTTGGTAAAGGATATTTATTCTTGATGGTAACTTTGTTCAATTCTCGGTAGTCAATACACAATCTTAGGCTACCATCTTTCTTCTTCACGAACAATACTGGAGCTCCCCAAGGAGATACACTGGGTCTGATGAATTTCTTATCTAATAACTCTTGCAATTGTGCGTCTTCAGTTCTTTAAGCTCTGTTGGAACCATTCTGTATGAGCCTAAGAGATTGAAGCAGATAAGAAATTCATCAGACCCAGTGTCGCTCTAGTGGCAAGCCCGGTAAATCATCTGGAAAGACATCTGAAAACTCTCAGACTATTGGAATTTCTTCTAGTTTAGCACCTTCTTTTTCTGTATTGATCACGTAAACCAAGAATGCTTCACAACCTTTCCTCAATGCCCTTTGTGCCTGTAATGTTGACAGTAGTGGTATAGGTTGTCTCTCTGGTTTCTTGATACCACCCTGATATACAATTTCTTCTTTCTTTGGAATACAAAATCTAACTTTCTTTTCTCTGCAGTCTAAGTGAGCATAATTGCGAGACAACCAATCCATACCCAGTATTACATCAAAATCAGACATATTAAGTTGTACTAAATTAGCATCGGAGCCATAATCACCCAATGATACCTTACAACTAGAATATACCTATCTAGATTCAAGGATGCCTATCTCCTGGTGTACCCACTCTATAAGGGGTATCAAGCCAATCAGGTTTAACGTTTAACTTTCTACCTGTCTTCCAGAAATGAAGGAATGCGTGGCACCACTATCAAATAGAGCATTCGCAGACACGTTATTAATTAATATCATACCTGTCACAACTTGACCCGATCCATCTGCTTCTTGCTGGGTTAAAGCATAAACTCGAGCTGTAGCTGGTCCTGTGTTGTTACCGCTCCTCCCCTGTGGCATCTGCCGCTGTGATGGTCTGGCCTGGCAGTAGGGCAGTCTCTGATCCTGTGCTCAAAACTGCCACAGGCTAAGCATGCTCCGGATCTCCACCTACACTCTCCCACGTGCTAACGATGATTCAACTACACTCTGGAATACGTGGCGTGCTCACGAAGTGGGGCGATCGGTGCCGCATCGTCCAGCCCTCTAACCAAATCTGCTCTTTCTTACCATTGAAATATCTAAAGGTGGTAAGTGGTCTCACTTGTGGTGGCTGGGGTCTGAAACCACGAAACATGTGAAAATAGTGGATGCAGTGGTCGTATACTGCGGACTGGAGGTACTACAGGTCTATAAATTGGTCTCTGCGGAGGAACATATAGACCTCGGTCATCCCTCTCCTCCGCTGCCTGTCGTCTCAGGTATGTATCTACACGGGCACTAGCATCGTACAATTTTTCGAATGTATCTGTGTCTACAGCTGCTATTTTGTCCCGAATATCTTTCAGCAATCCCCTTTTGAAGCGATCACATTTTTCTACCTTATCATTCATAACCCCAGGAGCAAACATCCCCAATGCATGAAATCTGTGTGAATATTCCACTACAGACATTCCTGGAGTCTGTCTAAATGAATTAAATTCATCTCTCCGCTCAATTTTGAGATGTGAAGGATAGAAGTGATCCAAAAATACCTCCTTGAAAGCCACCCATGCAATCTGTCCTGTAGGGGCAAATACAGGTCTTACCCCCTTCCACCATCTAATGCATCTCCAACCAAATAGGGCTTAATTATCGGGACCCGAGGTCTCTTATACTCATCAGGCACCTTCAACAATTCTAAATTTTCTTCAATTTGACCCAACCATTTTTCTGCTTCATCTGGATCGTGTCTACCTTCAAAGGTAGGAATATTGATCTTCGTGATGGCCCGATAATAGTAATCAACATCCTTAGCCTCTGGTGGTTGTGGATTAGATACAGGAGTCATAGGATTAGTATGAAGAGCTGCATGCACAGCTTGCTTATACAATCGCCGCAATTGTGGCGTAATCTATCACCGGCACAGGTGTTTGTAACGGTTGAGACTGTTGTAATTGCTGTACCTGTTGGGTCTGTGACTCAGTCTCAATTTGTCCTCTTGCCCCTTGATCGATTCCAACAGATTCCTCAGCTTGTGTTTGATTGGTCCCCGTTTCTTGCCTAGGTGTCCCCTCCTGAGATATAACAATCTGTGTCTGTCTATTCAATTCAGATTCCATTTCCTGCATATTTCATATAGGGTAAGTATCACAGTCAATTCTTATTAAGACATTATCCCTGAAATGATGAATACACTTACACACTTCAACCACTCCCCACTTAAGCATTACGAACAAGGAATTACAGTAACTCCTGATTTAGGTTGGCCAATCCTAAACCCTGAGTTATATACAAGTCCAAGTCCCCAATACTGCACTCATAACCATTACAGTTCACCTTAATACTAGACACATGATTGAATAACCTATGCTCTGATACCACTCAATGTCACGCCCCCAAAACGGGACAATGACACGCCGCACCTCGGGATCACCCCAAGCATGCAAGGCACAGTACAAGAGCAATATACAAACCATAATACCTGTCATTTATACCTCCATCAAGATGTGTATAAGAGACATAAAATATTTTCAACAGTCATATCCATAACAATCCACAATAACCAAATCACAGTCATATACACATAACAAACCACAATCCCACAACAGTCAAAAATTCGATCACAAGACAAATCTAACAAGTCCATAGGTTATTCAATCATGTGTCTAGTATCTGTCTCTTATACACATCTAGGGGTGATAAACAGGAAATGAGTTCTTGAAATACAATCCCCAATTTTGGGGTCTGTACTATAATGGAGTGGATTATCAGCTCTAGACTCAGGACCTACTAACGTCTCCTGTTGGTCCTCAACTGCAAACAAAGGGGAAATAATAACGGAATAAGCACATCGTGCTTAGTAATTAACATTTAAACCTAATTACAGATAACATGTATACAATCAGTACAGGGAACAATATACGAGACATTATCATTATTTAAAATGCAAATATCAATCAATGAGCTCATGGTTCACAAAAGTCTTCCCAGCACTGGATCCAGGTCTACCTATTATCCGCCCGAGTAGACAAGGCATAACGGAGTGTCTATCACTTGTCTTCCCGATAGACTGTATAACATTTACAAAGCAGAGTACTCAGTATATCATTTCATTCACTCACTCATAGCCAAGTCCACTAAAGTGACCCATTGAGCTCTTCACAGTAATCATTCATTAACACATAGTACAATAATGAACAATTGATACATTACATAACAAACATAAGGGTAATTTATAAACGTACTTACCTTATAAATATTAATCAAAATAAATATACTTACCTTAATACCACTTATCTTATGATTACAATACCAATCATATACAGGGTATCGATAAAAAGGAGTAAACGTTACTTACCTCGAAAATCGATGTCGTAGACGTATCCTAATTTCGACAGTCTAAAACTCTAATTTCAAATCACCTAAATCAGGAGAGTGTTATACCATTAGGATAAAATTTGAGATAGGGATTTACTTTTGGGTATCACTCAAAATTTCAAATTAGTCATTAATTGAACACAATTAAGTAACGATTGACTTAAATTTGTGAAAATAAGATAAAAATCTAAGAATTAGTGTTTATAATTTCAAATATCTCACTAGATTAAGAATTGTCAAATCCTAATTCAAATCTCACAAAAATAATAGTTAAAAAGTCATTTCAAACCATAAATCCAGTCCCAATAGCTTATAAATATATTTGGTAATCAAATCAATTCATAAATAACAAAATCTATACTGTCTTAAACAAATTAATCTCTTGAGGAACTTGGAATTTAACATAAAAATCATACAGATCTGAAAGTAAAACTTACTTTTGAAATTGGATTAAAGATCTACGAGGATTCCTGGATCACCAATTTGATTTGGAGGGAAAATTTCTGAAATAAATGATTGGATTTGAAAATTTTGCTAACGGTTTTTGTGTTGCACACGAAGAATCAATCTCTCCTATTCATTTGTTGACTTTAACAGATGAAGTAGAATTTATTTTTGGGACCATGTATATCAAGAGAGTAGCAGAATTTTACTTGAAGGCTGTCTCTTATACACATCTAGATGTGTATAAGAGACAGACGTAGCAAATGTTTTTTCTTATATATAAAACGATTATTTAATTTTTAAACAGAATATCAATGAGTATTTAAAAGTATAAAATCAAATACGAAAATGTATGAAATGATTAGAAAAGTTGGGTATTACAGTGTGCATGACAAAAGTTCTTTAGGTATGTTCTGCTACGTACGAGGGGCCCAATTGCAACATCTTCTTGTTGTTGCGAAATTAGATAAAAGTTTATTGAAATTAGATATGAATTATTGGCTAGCAAACATTTTCAAGACTTAGACTGCTACTGTCTGCAGTGTGATTGAGTGAGTTTTGGGTAAGAAAAGCATACATCAAAAACTTGTAGATCATTAATTGCAACTTTAAAATTAGCTGCAGATGAGATGCCTTGCCTAACCGCCCTTTTTGAGCCCACTATCTCCACATCCTTAAAAATATATCGATCTTTTCTTTACAAAGATTGAATGAAGCAAACTGTACTACCCGACTTTTGTTCTCATTCCACGTACTTCCATACTTGATATTATCTCTTTAAGTATTCATTAACATCATTTTCAAGTGTTAAATAACAATTTTACACTTTTTGAATATTTTTGAAATTTCTGAGCAAAAGTGTAATTTTTTCAAAATTTGAAGGACCAAAGTGTAAATTTTAAAAATTTGTCTAAACCTTCTTACAAATGTTGTATCCCAATAGTAGCTAGGGCCATTACATTTCAAAGCTTTATCAAAATCCTCTCAAAACGAAACCTTCTTAGAAACCTTTTCATCTCGATTCTCAAATCCTACATCTAATTTAGGAATTCTATTCTCCAAATCATATTGGTGATCAAAGAGCACTCCTAGACCTTTAATCCATCTTTACAGGTAAGCATTTTTCAATTTTTTTTCATGGTTTTCATTTTAAATTTTAAGTTCTTCAAGGAATCAATTTGCTTAATTTTTGTTGTTTATGGTTTGATTTTGTTACCCAACATGTTTATGAGCTACTAATACTTGAATAACATGGTTGAAATGAATTTTTAGCTACTATTTTGGTGAGATTTTAATGAGGGTTTGTGAAAATCCTAAATTGGCAATATATTTTGAAGTTTGGAATCCTAATTTTTGGATTATGATCATGTTTTCATGGATTTGAGTAAACCCCTGCTTGTTTGTGTTTAATTATTACTTGATTTGAGAGTTTAGGTTTATGCTTAAAAGTGAACCT
The DNA here is from genome assembly GCA_025175665.1 of Cinchona pubescens. Lineage (NCBI taxonomy): Eukaryota > Viridiplantae > Streptophyta > Magnoliopsida > Gentianales > Rubiaceae > Cinchona > Cinchona pubescens. Next base: position 4,311,591 of record JANKKI010000053.1, read on the forward strand.
ATGTTACCCCTATTTATTCTAATGGTATAACACTCCCCTAGTTTAGGTGATAAGAGGTTCGAATTTTAGGCGCCGAAATTAGAATTTATAAAGCCGATTTTCAAGGTAAGTAACTTTTAAGCCTTTTTATCGATCTCTTGTATATTGTTGGCTATACAGTTCAAGAATATCTTATATTAAGCTAAGTATATTTGGTTTGTATAATGTTTGTAAGGTAAGTACTTTTATAATTTATGTACTCATTATGTAATGTATCGTTTTGTTTCATTTGTTATGCTTTGTCAATGATTGACTTTGTCAAGAACTCATTGGGTCACTTGAGTGCACTTAGCTATAATAGAGTGAGTGAAATAATACAGTAAGTACTCTACTTTGTAAATGTTATAACCAGACTATCGGGAAGACAAGTGATAGACACTCTGTTATGTGTTATATACTTGGGTGGATAATAGGCAGATATAGATCTAGCACTGGGAAGATATTTGTGAACCACGAACTCATTGATTAGGGGTATTTGCATTTTAGTCTTTGTTAATGTCTTGTATAGTGCACTCTGCATTGATCTTATACATATTATCCGTAATTGGGTTTAACTATTATTTACTAAGTATTAAATGCTTATCCCGTTATTGTTTCCTTTTTGTTTGTAGTCGAAAACTATTAGGAGGAGGTAGTAGATATTGAGTTAAGTGCAAATCTAAGAGAGGAGTACGGTATGGATCCTACCTACTAGAATTAGGACTTTTCTATTTACAATGTTAGTGTAAGGTTTGTCCTTTTGGTTTGGCCGGTGTGCCTAAGGACTATTTATGGTTCGTTTATGTATAGTGAACCCTAGATTTTTGTTCTTGGTTTGTGGTTTAATGCTTGTATCTAGGTGTGATTTGTTTGTTCGTTTATGTATAATGAACCCTAGATTTTTGTTCTTGGTTTGTGGTTTAATGCTTGTATCTAGGTGTGATTTGTTTATGTCATAGATTGTTGTGGTTATAGTTGTTGTACATACCTCTTAGTTACGGTTTTGTCTTGGCTAATTTTGAATTCTAATGACATGTATATATGGTTTGTTTATTACTCTTGTATTGTACTCTGTATGCTTGGGATAATATCGAGGTACGATGTGTCATTGTCCGGTTTCAGAGACGAGACGTAAACCTAGGATCTCATATGCCCAGACTTATCAAAATAACAAAATCTTCATAAAAACACTTGTTTAGGTACATGCATTACTATATTGGATATAAACTTGTACGAGTGAGCTGTTGCAGCACCACCTCAGTAAAATGACCCTATGTTGTCTACATCTCCTAATGCCGGGAGACACCACATGAGTATAGTGTCTCCCGTGTTTCTGGATAATGTTCTACCAAGCATGTACAAGAAGAAAGCTCGTGTTCCAAGCAACTGTCTGCTCATCTTCCTTGTTTTGATTGGAAGTATTTGAACCTCTCAAGTATTTCAGCTACTCTCACTGATCCACCAACAAAAAAAAATGAGGGACCCATCCTATTTAACTTTCAAAACAATGTCCAGCTCGTTGCAAATGTCAAAATCCTATAGAATTCAAGACCTCCTACTCAAATACCAACTATGCATGTAAAGTTTGCCAGAGTCAACATGATTTCACTAAACAGGAGGTGAAATGTATTTGTGGTGTCTTGTCACCTCTTAGCTAGTCCATATAGGAGCTTTCAATCACGCACCACAATGGGTAAATAATCTAAGAACTACCCAAACCTAGCGTTCACTACCTTTCTGACAATTAGCTGAGGTAGTGCTTCCCATAATCCCTAGATGTCTGAAAGAGCAGTCAAGATGGTATATTGTAAAAGTTTTCTGCACGCATGTTAAAAAAGGTTCAAATGATACTATGTACATATAGAAGCTCTAAAAAACCAACATATAACTTTAATAAAGCAATTTAAAGTTGCAATATAGTCTAATATCTTCATTGCTTTAACTTCTGCCACAAACACCATAGTTAACGACTAATTTCTCATAAATTTCATAGCAAGGACAACCACATTAATAATTTAAAGTACAATCACTTAAAAGGCCTTACTTGGTTGCATTTGAAGTTGCTTGAAAGATGCTTTTCTAGACCTATTAGCAAATGTGACTAACAATCTTCTTTCTCGAGTGAATGATAGAGAGAGAGTTAGGATTCTTCTAACCCATTGAAAAGGGACATCAATATTGAGAACTCAAAATCGAAACAGCATCCGATTCATAAAAATTTTGGTAAAATTCTACCTTGCAACCCAGAGGAGGTGCAGCATACACAATATCGGCCAAAAGTTTTTTTAGAGCCAAAGGGAAAGAAAAACCCTACCTATTAGAGGGCCAACAACAGTTTCAAAAATTTGGTGAAAAGCATGCTTATTTTAAGAAAAAGGGCATCTTTTTTAAGGGTCTCAAATTGTTATTTGGCCCATTGTCTGCTGGGTCGACTTTACTTTACAAATCAGGTTTAGGATTACTATGGTACTAAAAACCAAAATCACTATTCAAACACAATTATGCAAAAGCAATAGAGTAGAACATTACGAGTAAATCTCCTTCAATATGCCGAAACATTTAGAAGTTAAACATGAACATGCTAATCCTGCTATATTTTAAAATACTTAGGCAGCACTCATGGTAATAATATCTTTGTTTCCAGGAATCATTTACATATACACCAAAAGTATAACAATAACAATGAAATCAACCATATGCTTACTTTGTTTGGTTCGAAAATAAACTAGGGAAAAAATATACATCTTGTGAAAGACCATTTCTTCCAAAATCTTATTCCATTTCCAATTATTGTGGAACCTGGTAAGTCTAAATAAAAAAGCATAAATTCAGTGTGGGGGAACAATTGTGAAAAAAAAAAGCATTATTATAACAACCCCTACACTCCATGCATTTGAAGACAATGGCAATGAGGAATAGTATTCAGGTGCCTAGCTCTCCCTACATACATGTTGTCCATGTATATCATCATTGCAATCTGTAGCAAATTCTTTTGTACTCATGGAGCTGTCATGTCATTGTAGTGCCAGACTTGTTCTACAAAAACACGATTCTGGTATCGATAAAAGTTAGTCCATAATAATGCTTAAAATAATGGCACTACTGCGAGAAATAAAAATATACAAACAATTTAATAAGTCAACATTCTAGACTTTTAAATCCATAATTTACCTAATTAGTATGTTGTAGGCTATACTATTGATCAGACAAACACATCTTTTGCAAACTAGATACGCACTCGTCCATTTTTCTTTGCAAAGACAAATATTGTTTAGGAGCCATCAATTTACAGTATTTGGCCAATTGAGAAAATTCTTTAGGAGCCTTTCCTAGCACATTGCATTGATATGCCTTTGTCTTTGCATACTATTTTATCCACCTTTGTGATATGCAATACTTAGGTATTTAACCATTTACTCGTGAAGCATTACCTTGAACATGTGAACACTAGGAAACCCCTTTGACTACAACTTAAGACATGAGCACTCCATCAATTTATTTACTCTATCTAGATGTGTATAAGAGTCATACAACACGACCTACGTGGAGTTTTTCACCTTGTTCTTAAAAAAAACATATGTGCAACTATTGTTAAGGTGTTTCCTTATACAATAAAATACATTCCTTGTGTATACTTGGGAGGTATGTTTCTCCAGCAACACCAACTCAGTCGACAAAACTGGACTTGTTTCCATTGTTTTGTGTACGGCTCTCGCCTCATTGTGACGCAACCATGCAATAGCCAAGTTGAATTATCAAACAAACTCATACAAACACATCTTGTCATATAGGATTTGGGAACATATTCATCTTTCTTGACCTTTGTGCGCTCTGTATCCCAACAAAATTTTCCCTTCAAATACGCCTCAACTCAAAATCTTCTCTTTCGAAAAACCATTTCTACACCAGTCATTGTTTTCTAATCCAAATTCATTAACGAAAAGCTGCCAATAATCGTCAAAATCATCAATAGAATATTTGCTCACATCAAGTGACTAAAGTGACTTACGAAATCATCGTACTTTACCATTTAGTTTGAGCATTTCAATTCAAATGCCATGCACACAAACAATGTCTTGCTTCTGGAAACACATTCTCAATAGCCTTCCTTGTAGACTTTTTGTCGTCAGTCAAAACTGATGAAGGCGGTTTCATATCCATACCTTCAAAGAAAGTTTTCAATAACCATTTTTATGTCTCGAAGTACTTGTCTTGTACGCCATGTTAAATGCAAGGACTTCACTGAATCTATTATAATCTCCCCTGAATCCACCCAAAGTAATTTACATGAAGCCTTCCCTATTCATTTGTGCAATATTTGTGATAACTCTATAAAACTAGTGTTATATATATCCTAAATTTATCATTGAGTACTAGTTAGGAAAATTTTTAGTGTTAATTGTTGCTTGTGTTAATCTTTGAGTAGATGTGTGGTGGTGTTTTTATGACAATTTAACATATTAGGACTTATGTATATTTGTTAACTCTCTAAAAGAGTGTATTTTTATGTACTTTTAACTTGGCTTTTGTTACGTAATTCGAGGGTTTTAGTTTATAAAGTAGAGGTATTTTGTAATTATACACCCTGAGTCCATAAGTTAGGTTTTTATTGTTTTTATGTCAAATATATATATTTATGCCCTTAAAATATGGTTTTGTAGGTTTTATTTTCAATGAAGGTCAAACGGGACAAAAATGGGACAAAACAGAGAAGACTAGGCATTCCTAGTGAGAGCTGGATGCTTGACATGTCTAGAGGATTGGCAGGGCGTCTAGTCTCCTACACTAGCATTTTTTGATAGGTTTTATGATTTTGACTTGTGTTTTGGATATTTGACCCATTTTAATATAAAATACTTTAGCACCATATAAGGGTTATGTTAGGTCATTAGTTAACATAATTTGGTGGAAATAAAATGTGAGAGTTGATAGAAATCATCAGACATCCACAATCAAGAGAATCAACACATGAACAATTGTTGGTGAAGAGGGCAATGGAGAATAAGAGAAGACTTGACTTGACAACCCTAGTTTCACTTCTTCATGCTTTTTTCTATTTCTTTATTCAACATGCTATTCACGATTTTAATTGTCTCTTGCATTGTATCAATTGGTTAGACGATGCACTAAACCCTAAATCTAGGAGTTCATTCATTATATGCCATGAATTTTAATTGATTTGATTTATTTCATTGATGATTATGATGGTTGACTTGCTTAATTAGATGGTATTAAATGCATTTATAACCTTGATGAACTTACAAATTGATTTGTAACCCTAATTCAATAATTGAAAGAGGGCCTTTATGGCTAGGAATTGGTCTAATTAGCTTTTGTTCAGAAGTTCTATAGGGAATGACGAACGTTTTACGAATACAGATCGATAGATACCTATTCATCAGAAGTAGTCCTATAGAGTGGTCATCTATGTATTAAACTTGCTCAAATTCACATAAAAATATAATAAGTTGGCTTGGTTTTGTAGATTTGTGAGAGAAGTCAAAAGATAACTCACGATTACATGAGACTCTAGACTAGTAAACTGGCATAAGTGAATCAAGAATTAATAAAATGAATAAATGGATCAATTGAGGGGATTTGTAAAGAGTGACTGCACTCTAGATAACTCAATTATCGACTTTCTCCACTCTTTACTCTAATTATTGCATTGTTTATATTCAGTGTTTTTTTTATTACTACTCCATTGTTGCTTAGTTTAGATAGGATCTAAAGTATGACGTTTGGGTACTTAATAGAATGTTAGCGTTGTCTCTATGTGAATGATACTCTGTTCATCATTATATTACTTGTTCAATATGTATACTTGCATAATTTGTGAGTCGAGTCTAGTAATCACCACATAGATTGAACAAGTTTTTGGTGCAGCTACCGAGAACTTAGTTCTAACATTCTATAGTTGATGAACATCTAATCAAGCACTTTAGTTATAGTCTAAATATAATTTGTATTTATTTGTTTTTGTTTTGAATTATTTTATTTTAGTCTATTTTATAGTTTTTCTTTATTTTTTCATGTTTTGGTTGGTAGGAAAAACTCCCCTCCTTGTTGTTTATGCTAACAAGTTCAAATAGAGAAATTCTACCATTAGACCTTGAAATTGAGCCAACCACATGTCGATTACAAAACAAGGCTACACAAGCATTTTAACTGATAATTGAGATGGCCGATGATCAGGTTCTAGTCAGCCTAGTGATTCCACACCAACTAAATGAGAAGGAGCTGATCCCTTGAAGGGAATTTACGGTGCCAACCATGGGTGGACTTTAGTTAAGCATCATCAAGCTACCAATTTAGGCGAATAACTTTGAGCTGAAGTCACAAATTATTCAAATGCTTTAAACATCCGCTATGTACGATGGAGCACTGAACGATGATCTGAATGTGTACATATTCAATTTTCTTGAAATATGTGACACATTTTGTCATAATGGGTATCTGATGATGCAATTAGACTTAGGCTTTTTTTATTCTCTCTAATGGATAAAGTCAAAGCCTGGTTGATATCACAACCCCAGGTTCCATTACTACATGGAATGGTTTAGCACAACAACTGCTAAGTTTTTGAGTAAATATTTTCCATCTTGTAAAATGACAAAATTGAGAATGATACTACTTCTTTTATGCAACAAATAATGAGCAGCACTTTGAGACATGGGAACATTTTAAGGATTTATTGAGGTTGTGTCCAGATCACGGTTTTCCAAGCCGGTTGCAGAGTCATATGTTTTACAACGAGTTGCATAGACCTACACAGACAACAATTGATATAGTAGATAGTAGGGTGATAATGAGCAAAAGTTATAAGGAGGAAGTAAAGATTCTTAAGGACATGTCTTAAAAAAATTACTAGTGAGTAAGTAAGCCCAACATGCTTAGAAAAATAACAGGACGTACAATGTGGACTCATTTACCATTCTACCTGCAGAAGTGGTGGCCCTTACCAAAAGGCTAGAAGAGGTGGATATGAGCCAAGACTGGTCCAATGTATGGCAGCAACTTGTGAAATGTGTCACGATGGACAACCCACGAAGTAATGCCCAATTAATCTGGAGGATGTCAACATTTCATGGGCAATTTCAATCGATCACAAAACAATCTATACTCCAACACATACAACCCTGGTTGGAAAAACTATCCCAACTTCTCCTGGAACAATAACCAACAGGGTGATGCTAGTAGCTTGATGAGACCATCAGTTCCCCTAGATTCCAGTGGTAGAATAGGCAACTCGAGCCAATCCCAGAAAAACGGGATAGCATGGAAGACCTCCTATGGCATTATATGGCAAAAACTAATTCAGTGCTTCAAAATCAAATTGCCATTCACTGAAGCCATACAACATCGATAAGAAACTTACATACCCAAATGGGGCAACTTGCTAGGGCCATAATAATAGGCCTCGGGGTTTTTTACCAAGTGACACGAAGGTTAACTTGAAGAATGATGATAGGGAGCAATGCAAAACGGTTACTCTCCACAATGGCAAAGATTGGTGGCCAAAGACCAACCAAAGAAAGAAGAGAAGTATGACAGACATGTAATAGTAGAAGAAAAAAATGAGAGGAGAATAAGCATACAACCTCTATCAAATCAAGTCGACTTTCCCTCCAGTATCTTATCATAGTGACTCAAACAATATAGGTTAGATGGCTAGTTTCACAAATTTTTAGAAATTTTTAAAAATTTGGATATTAACATTCCTTTTATAGAGGCATTAGAACAAATGTCTAGTTATGTCAAGTTTATAAAGGAACTATTATCTAGAAAAAGGAAGATCACAGATTTTGAAATGATAGATTTGACAAAGGAATGCAACATAGTTCTCTAGCAAAAGTTATTGCCAAAGCTTAAGGATACCGAGAGTTTCACCATCCTATACGCGATTGGAACAAAGTTTATAGGTAAGGCCTTGTGTGAATCTGGAGAAAGTATTAATTTAATGCCATTATGTATTTTCAAGAAACTTGGGATAGGAGAAGTAAAGATGGCAAATGTGACCCTCTAACTAGCTAACAAGACTTTGGCTCATCCATGAGGCATTATTGTGGATGTCCTTGATAAAAGTTGATACATTCATTTTTATTGGAGGATTTTGTTGTTCTTTATTTTGAAGAGGATGAAAATATTCATATAATTCTTAGTCGACCTTTCTTAGCTATAGGAAGAACCCTTATTGACATGCAAAAAAGATGAACTCGCTATGAGAGTGAACAATGAGGAGGCAAATTTAATGTTTTAAATGCTATAAAAATGTTTGACAAAGATAGTGCCAATGGAGATAAAGATTTTAAGAAGTCTTGTGTGAAGTTGGAAGACAAAGAAATTGAAGATCTTGTAAAAAATACGGTGAAATGATCCTTAAGAAACTACCCCAAATATATCTAGTAAAAAAATATAGTGAAATTATCCTAAAGAAACTATTCCCAAAAGGGAAAATTAAGGGAGTTTTTCTATACCTTGCAAAGTTGGTGATGTTCAATTAATAGAGCTCTCTGTGATATATGAGCTTGTATAAATTTAATACCTTTATTTATATGTAGGGAATCTGGTTTGACAATCACTCATAAGATCAACTCGTAGATAGAAGTATGTGTATGAAGAATACATTAGGAATGGTGGAAAATGTTCTTGTTCGAATAGAGCAATTTATCTTCCTAGTGGACATTGTGATAATAGTCATAGACAAAAATGACTATGATGATAGCTTACTAATTTTCAAAAGATCATTCTTAGCCACTGTCCAAGCATTTATTGATGTTGAACAAGGAACGGTAACTCTTAGGGATTACAAATGGAAAATATCCTTTCACATTGTACAGGTAAAAAGATATCTGCGCGAGCATTTCATTTGTCTCAATGGTGGTATAAGGAATAAACTTCATGGCATCCCCAATGGAGATTCAAGAAGTTCAATCACATGAAAGAGTGGCAACATCTAGCGAAAGACGTTAAACGAGCACTTAGTGAGTGGCAACTTACGTTTCTAACTCTAACTTTAATTTTTGTACTTAACTTCCAATTTTTAAAATATTTTGTTTTTAGAATAACATAAGTTAATTTTTTGTTTTAGGTCTTAAATGAAGCTTGGAGGGAGTTAATACACACAAAAGAAAATTTGAGCTACACACGAAAAACGGACTGAAATATCGGCTTGCTGCTATGCACTACCCTACCTAGATGAATGGGAGCCATGCCAGCCACTGGCTAGGTGCTAGACGCACCTACAGGCCTGGGAGGGATGCCCAGGTTGCAAGCTAGAGGGATAAATCTACTCCTCCAAACACTTTGAAAACACCCTTAAATACCTCTAAACCCTTCCCCACACAAAACCCACTATAATTACACTCTAATTATTGAATCTAAACACTTAATAGTGACTAAATTGCTGAAATTTTCACTTTTGAAAAAGAAGGGAAAAAGGTAGAAAGCAAGAACTCTAACAAGAAGTTCTTCTTGGAAAAGTTGCTAGGAGCAAAAAATCAAGAACAAAGCCTTTCAAAAGCTTCAAATTGGTGAAATACTTCTAATTTAATGCTTTAACTGATTTTATTCCATATATGTGAGATTAAATTGGTGATTTCATGTGTTCTTAGTTGTTTATGTACTTGAGGTGCCATCTTTTTCTTTGACATTGGTTTATTTGACATCTTAGGAAGATTTCATGGTGAAATTTGTGGTACTTGGTGTGTGAGTACTTCAATTTGATTCAATTCAAGCTCAATTTTGTGTCTATATTGAAAATTTTCACTATGTCTCCTAAGGGTAAAAATTTGGCTATGGAGTATTGCTTCAAGAAAATTTATGATAAGAAAATTTTCACCTCTCAAAAAGCTTTACAACATTTTGAAGAGTGGAAAAAACAATAAAAACCTAATCTATGAAAGAGGGATTAAATTGGACTTAGATTGGGCACGTAATGACCTAAGGGCCGAGGTAGAGAAAAACATTCATAAGCGGCATTGGGATAGGTTGTGCTCACACTCGAAATTTTCTATAGAGGAAAAGTTTGAGAGTTCTATGCTAATTTATTAAAACATGATGATGGAATTGTTTTTGTGTGAGGGGTCAAAGTTCTATGCACACATGAATCTTTAAACTCTTTCTTTCTCTTAGCAAAGTATCAATAGATAATAATGGTTTGTTTCTTTATCAAAATCACTTTGAAGCAGATTTGGATATGTTGGCTAAAACTATATGCAACGGTGTTGATGTGACTTGGAAGAGAGAACAAAATTCTTCAAGAACAAACATTTCATTCCAAGTAGTTATTTGTGTCCTATTGTAAAAATTTGGTTCAATTTCAAAAACACCAACTTAATTTCAGGCAGTCTGCCTCACACATCATTGTTGAAAGAGTGTTCTTATTTTGTATTCTTGAAGTGTATTTAATTGATGTTGGCCATCTTATTCATCTCAAATTTTGCATATGGCAGAAACCAAAAGTAAGAGATTATAGTTCCCTTGTCTAATCACTCAACTATGTCTCCATGAAGGTGTAAAATGGAATGAAGTCGTGGACATGAAAGTCTTAACAGTAAAATCCATTGATGGACGAACTGTAACAAGAATGCTTCCAAAGGAAGAAAGGAACCCAAAAAGTATTGGGAAAATTCTAGTCAATCTCTCATGGGTTCAATTTGCCATACGGAAGATAGGTTATCAAGGTTGGAAAGGCAAATGGAGCATCAACAACAATACATGAAGGCCATAGGCAGGTTGATTACCTACAGAGGCAAGGCTACTAGGGTTAACATGAATGACTAGGACACCTACATTTGATGAGGGTGATGAAGAAGAGGATGACAACGGTAGTGATAAAATGGAAGAGGAAGATTCCACGAGCAAGAAGGATGATGAAGATGAGGGGTAAATGCAACTCGCGGATATCAGGGGATTGTTTATTTCTTATTGTACCCTTGTGTCTTTTTTAATTTTCTATTTGTGTGCAAACATTGGAAACAATATTTCATTCTAAGTTGGGGGGATGTGTGTGTGTGTTTGGTGGTGTGATTGTGAATATGTGTTATGTGTTGGGAGCAATTGTTTTATTTGTGTTCATTTTTGGTGGTGAATTAGTTTTAGAATTAGGTCCTTTTTTCAAAAAAAAAAATTTTAAAACACAAAATTTTTTTTTTTCCCATTTTTTGGAAGGTTTTATTAGTTTTGAGGATTTGACTATATAAAAGACTCCTTAGATACTAGATGGCAGCCTTCAGGATTTCTATATCCTTCTTGCATGAAGTATTGTAAAGGGCTAAACCAAAAAAAAATTTCTTTTTTGTATCTTGTTTGAATTCATTTTTTTTTTGCGATACATGTCAAGGGTTCAAAAAAAGTTTTAAAGTGGAACTAATCTTGTTAGTGTTTATGGATTAAAAATCCGTATAAGTTTTCTATTACAAAATGTTTCAACGTGGGGCTAATCTTGTTAGAGTTTATGGATTGAAAATGCATATAAGTTTCTATTGTTCTTTGAACCCATTGAGTTGTGAAGTTCTGTCACTATACAATACATTCCCTAGAGTGAAGGTGTGAAAGTGAAGTGATTTTAATGAGTGTTAATCATGACTGCCTTGCGATATTTGTTTTACTTGTGATATTCATTGGAGTTGTGTGTGATTTATATGCTTGCAAAGTATGAGTGATTTATGTTAAACCACAGAAGAGATTAGGCAAGTTCTTTGGATCATTTGAGACAAAAAACCTACCTGAACGTCATTTTATCTTTAGTGTCCCCTTTTGATCCTTACGAGCCTTGATTCTTTATTTAACCATATTATTTTAGTCAATTTACTTCTTTTTATTTTATAATTATTTTTACACCTCACCTTAGTAGATAGTATTGGTAGTGTACGATATCAATAATTGTGAAAGAATTTTAGACTAGTTGTTCTTTTATTTTCTTGCTAGTATACAAGGTTGAATCTTTATGCTTATAAGTGTTCTATTTATGTTTAATCTACTTTATTTTACCTTCATTTTAGTGCTTATTTAAGTTTTCAAATCTTCTTTAAATGATTTCATTTAATAAATTTTAATTCACCAAATCTCCTTTACTAGTTTTCAAGAATTGTTGTTTTGCTTGATTTAATTGTGTTCTCATTTTTTGTTTTGCTTTCTTGTTGTTTAATATTCTTTAATTAGTCATAGGTTTTATGAAAAGTGTTGATACCAATTTATCACGAATAGAGATCAATGAGTTGATTAGGTGGTAAAATGGACTAATTAGGCAAGGTTAACTAGGAAAATTAATTAATTCCTTTGTTAATTTTGGTAAATTGAGCAGATATGGGAATTGAATTTCCACCATAGGATTAATTGAGGGGATATAGGTATTGAACCTCCATTATAAATTTGGATTAATGTTGAGTTAAGGTTATAATTAAATCTTAGTGGACTAATTCGCCTAGTTGGTTGTTAGAATTTCATAGGTAAATAATCAAGATCTACACTAAACTTAATTAGATTGAAAAATTTAATTATCGAGGGATCGGAATTAGATTACAATTAGGAATCAACCTCTAATTTGACACTTATATCATTTGATTGATCTAATTAACTAAACCTCGAGAAATTGGATAGCATAAACTCTAATCCCCTTTTAATTATTTCTTAATTTTAAACCTAGTTTATTTTAAAAAATTTTCTTAATAACAACTTTTAATTAGCATGTTTCTAATTTTCCAACAACATAAATGATAATTGCACACTATTACTCAAGGGAACAATTCTTATATTTTTAGAGGTATTATTTGACACCATATACTTGAAATTTGTCATCTAATTAAAGTTAATTGATTTAAGTATTTTATTTATAACTAGATATATATGTCTCTCTAAGCGTAACAATTTGTAGAAGAACAATTAATCCGAGTACTTCTTAACTGATAAATACCGATTTGCATCTATTGCGTCACCCGTTAAACTTCTATTGCATCAAGCCCGTTGTACAAATCCTTTAGCATGAACCCCACATTTTCGTATCGGCCAACCTGCAAAACAAATTGTTTAACCCTAACCATCTTTAGTATTTTTCCCTGTGCGTAATCTCCATCACTTAATTTGCGATGAGACAGTACAAAAGAACACACGAATAAAAAATCATTCATGATTATGCTCTCAAATGAATCACTGACAACATAAACTCTTTTTTCCCAATCAAACTTTGTTCTAAAACTTGTCATTACAGCCATATTGTGTCATACTTTTTGGCTCTCTTATACATTCTTATAGCTTACCCAACTTATTCTCCCTGAATCCTTGCCTACAAAATACCCATAAAACATATAGTAATCGGCCTTCACTATTATGCCCCTTGGTGTATTTTCGCATACCAAATCCTTCAAAATTTTCATATTAATTGTAGAATTCATCTATTTCTTCCTACGTTTCAAAAGTCATCCTCATCACCTTTTCAACTGAATAAGATTCCCTATCATACACATTACCTCCTTCAACACCATTAGACATTTCACCATCTTTTCTATCACTTTTGCTAGATAAATTATCCTCTTCAAATTGAACATCTTCGCACGACTCTAACGAAAAACTATGGAACTTTCTCTCTTTACTGAAAAAATGGAAGGAAAAATTTATCGTGTGAATTAATACCACAATAATTATACATTTTATAGCAGATCAATAGTAACTGCCGACTGTGAATTACTGCAACGTAAAGTATCTGCAACTGTGATGCATTCGACTTAAAAGTTTTTCAATTTCTTTTATTTTATTCCAAAAACACAAGTACATGAAAATTTTTAGAATTTCATTACGTAGGAGTGTTTTGGCGTGAAATATAGTGTATACTAGTATATGGTCACGATAAGCACATTTGACTGTCAAACCATTATGACTGTGATAATTATTTTTTTCACATCTTCACAACAAGAAATATCTATCAAAATCACATATACAAATTCCGACTGGGTGAGATTATTTTGTATTCATCACAATTGGAATTAAATACGTACTAAACATCACGAAATTTTCTAAACTAAAAATTTTTCATGCTTTCCATGAACAATTAGTTCATACGGTAAGAAAGTAAATAATCAATATCAAAATTTTACTTTCCTATCATGGATTACCTTGATTAATTTATGCGTAGTACAAGAAAATTTTAGAAATTATACCTTAAAATTGCGTTAAAATCCCTAATATGTTTGGGACATCGATTCACAAGCCACGTCACAAGTGTCCGGTCTCTAATGGTATTCACACAAATAATTAAATCAGAAATCTTCACAAGATTAATTGACCCAAACCACAGAGTATTAAATCTTTGATTTTTTTTTTTTATTTTAATCATGACTTTCAAGATTTTTTCTTAAAACCCGTAGTAGTACTTCTGCTTAGTACTATTCTAATATATATGTATCACACATATATATATACACATACATATACTAGAAATTGTGGTCTGCATGTGATTGATGAAAGTACATTAAAAATTATTTGAATTACATATATTTTTATTTCTTTCGTTTAGTGTTTTATAAACTTTATATTCATGAAAAATTATAAACATATAAAAATCTATACAAACTTGAATTTTCAAAACTTGATGTGTTGATCTTAAAAATCAAATTATGACAAAATAAATAAGATGGAGGTAGTAATAACTTTCAAATTTATTATTATTGCATTTGAGTAATATTTTTTTTTCGGAAAATATGCATATAAAGTTGTGCTAAATTTGTAAAAATTATATTAAAAATCAAAGAATAATTCCTAAAATAAAATTTCTTGATGTTGATAATGAGGTTAACCAACTTGATCTAAAGTATAGGAAAGATAAATTTAGTTTTAAGAATTGGTAGTGAATTTGTAAATTAAAACAAAATAATTGAAATGTTACAATAAAATGAACATTATATACATGTTTGCTCTTCCTCTTTCGCCATTGAAATTTGTGATATATTATAAATCGTAGAATTGGATAAACAATGTATTAGTTTCATCATCCTGATGGGTTACTTATAAGGCAGATATAAAAGTAATTTTTTAGTAAACACAGTGATAAGGAGTTCTCTATAATTTTGTGGTGATTGGATATCATCCTCATTCTCAAATGTTATGGTTGTTATGAAATATAGTGGTGGTTTCTATTAGTATACATTGTCATTACGTAATGTAGGGATTTACTTATATTCAATTTCAATACTGCAATATGACGAAAGAGCTAGTATTCGTTAATTTAGAGACATGATGGAAGGTCATTTTTGCTTTAAAAGAAATAGTTCTTTGATTGTTCGTTTTATTAGTATTCATTAATTAGAGAATGATTTAATTAGTATTCATTTCCCATTTAATTGTTAACTTTTCAAAGTTCCCTATTAACCTTTTTTTTTTTTTTTGAAAAAACTTGAAAAAACTAAATTAAGGGTATTTTATGATTTCAAAATGTCAAAAATAATAAGCTCATTCTCTAGACGTAGTTAGGAATTAGTATTCATTAATTTGAAATTCATTTTATTAGAGTTCATTTTTCACTTAATTATTATTTTTTTTTAAATTTCCTAAATATCCCTCATTTTGTGATATTTAGAATACTGAACTAATGTGCATTTTAGGAATTAAGGGGTGTTTTTACTGTAAAAGAAATATTTTTTTGACAGTTTATTTCCTTTTTTAGGTGACTGTTCATTTTCTTAGTGTTCATTAATTAGAGAATTAGTTAATTAGTATTCATCTCGCAGTTAATTGTATTCATTCTAGTTACTAGTTAATTGTTATTTTGTTTTAGAAATTAAGGGACATTTTTACTTTAAAAGAAATAAGTGTATTCATTGTGTAGTTAATTGTTATTTTGTTTTAGAAATTAAGAGGCGTTTTTACTTTAAAAGAAATGAGTAGTTTTTTTACGGTTTATTTTTTTTGTTTTTTTTAGGTGACTATTCATTTTCATAGTATTCATTAATTAGAGAATTATTTAATTAATATTTATTTTTTAGTTAATTTTATTGATTTCAAAGTTAATTGTTATTTTGTTTGAGGAATTAAGAGTCGTTGACTTTAAAAGAAATGATTTTTTGACGGTTCATTTTTTTTTTTTTTGTAGGTGACTATTCATTTTCTTAGCGTTCATTAATTAGAGAATTATTTAATTAGTTTTCATTTTGCAATTAATTGTATTCATTTTGAAGTTAATTTTTATCTTGTTTTAGGAATTGAGAGACACTTTAACTTTAAAAGAAATAGTTTTTTGACGGCTCATTTTTTTTATGTGACTGTTTCATTTTCTTAGTTAGTTTTTTGATGGCTCATTTTTTTAGGTGTTCATTTTCTTAGCGTTTATTAATCAGAGAATTATTTAATTAGTCTTCATTTGTAGTTAATTGAATTCATTTTGCAACTATTGTTACTTTTTTTAAAAATTTCCTAAATGCCCTCATTTTATGATGTTTGAAGTAGTAAATCAAAAGACATTTTAGGAATGGAAAATGTCAAAACTAATAAGTTAATTGGTACTATTAAGCACCATTTATTTAAAAAGAAATGGTTTTTTGATGGTTCATTTTCTTTTTTTAAGATAACTGTTCAATTTTTTAGTGTTCATTAATTAGAAAATTATTTAATTAGTCTTCATTTTGCAGTTAATTTTATTTAATTTGAAGTTAATTGTTATTTTGTTTTAGGAATTAAGAGGCACTTTTACTTTAAAAGAAATAGTGTTTTGACGGCTCATTTTTTTAGTGATTGTTCATTTTCTTAGTTAGTTTTTTGATGGCTTATTTTTCTTGCAGTTATTTTTAGGTGACTGTGCATTTTCTTAGTGTTCATTAATTAGAGAATTACTTAATTAGTCTTCAATTTGTAGTTAATTAAATTCATTTTACAATTAATTTTTACTTTTTCAAAATTTCCTAAATACCCCTTATTTTATGATGCTTAAAGTACTAAATCAAAGGTATTTTAAGAGCCGTTTTTACTTTAAAAAAATGATTTTTTGACGGTTTGTTTTCTTTTTTATTAGGTGACTATTCATTTTCTTACTGTTCATTAATTAGAGAATTATTTAATTTGTCTTCATTTTGCAATTAATTTATTCGCTTTCAAATTAATTGTTATTTGTTTTAGATATAGAATAGATATAGATCTTGAAATTGATAAATACTGTTAAGATGATTGTCACATGTATAGAAATTTTGATATTCAGTGGACACACTTTTCCTTTCGATGTTCTCATTTTTTTTTTTTTTGGGTAGTGTTTGTGGGAGTATTACTAAAATTTTATTAGAATATTAGTTTTTTGTAAATTAGAATGATTTTTGATGGGGTAAGATATTTATTTCTCATTGAATTTTCTAGTTCATCTAATTAAGTTGAATTTAATTTTATTTCTTTAATTTTTTTTAATGTGATTGTAAAGTATCTAAATTGAGGGTATTTTTGGAACAAAAAAATGTCAAACACATTAAGCTCTTCATACTTTTATATATATGATATATATATATGATATATATATATATGTGTGTGTGTGTGTGTGTATGTACAATGTATATAATATAATATATATTTATATAATAGCTTAGAATCCCAATCGAATTGGGTTTAGGAAATTACAATAATTCTAATCAGTTTGAGACAATGGCATATAAATAAGTATAAAACTATTAAGACTTCTAACATATATTACACATTAACTCCTGAGATTTATAACTTATTACAATTAAATCCAAAAAGTTAATTTATCTCATAAATGAACGAATAAGTATCTCATACTTATCAAAAATAATTTAATCCTGAATTAATTATCCATATCATGAAAAACAATAATGTGTGACCCTTTAGGTTCCCAATCACGCAGACAATAAATATAATTATTCTTCAATTAATTAGGATTAGATAAATTAAATACCTTTAATTTATCATTAATTCTCCAATTAATCAATTTATACTTATAGATCAATATTGGCTTCTAGCAAAGCATCATGACTACCCAAGTGTTGAGATATGTCAAGTGGTTCGACATCACCCATCCGTGATTAGTATCTGTGTAATTATTATCCTTTCACCAACCTATATCCCGATTAATTTAAGAGTACAGATATAATGCCAACTCTTATTGAATTAATCAATTTACTTCTCTCCAAAATACGACTCACTTGAAATAGAATTTAAAACGCTCTTAATTCTATTTCCACATTGCGTGAAGATTTTCGAATCGTATTTTAAGAAGTGGCCATACTAGGATATACTTTCTTATTATAAAGAGTGGTGAATCCTCTATTGGTCATATATTATCTTATCATGATTCATATTATACACGAACTCTACCTAAGTATGTGTGACTTATTAACAGCATCGACTAATAGAGTCAAAGTATAATAATCCACAGTCAAGATAAACTCATGACCTCAAGTCAAAGGATCATTACACTACTATCACAATGAGATTAATCCACTGGTATTTAAATAATAATCCGTATGAAATACTCTTAGCCGATCAATCTAATACACTTAGTCTCAATAACCATCCACATTCAATTATGTGCTAATTTACCTGTGTCAAACACATCGATTAGAGATATTCACGAATAAAATATAATTACATAATAACTATTTATAATTTCATATATATATATATATATATATATTATTCAAAAAATATCATATACAAAATATACATAAATATAAAAGTGTAATTCATCGCTAAAACAAATTGACTTTAAGGTATACACTAACAAACTCTCACTTGCACTAAAGCCAATCATTCATGTGCTTAAGACCGAATGAGTTAACATGACTCTCATGTTTCTTCTGCGATAAGGCTTTAGTGAGACGGATCAGAAATGTATCATCCTTGGTGATCTTTTCTATTTGTACTACATTTCTATCAATGATCTCTCTAATCAAATGATAGCGCCGTAACACATGTTTAGATCGTTGATAAGACCTGGGTTCCCTTGCTTGTGCAATAGCTCTATTGTAATCACAACACAAGAGTATAGGATAACTAATGAAAAGAACCATTCCAAGTTCAGCCATGAACTTCTTGATCCAAACTGTCGCTTTTGTTGCTTCTGAAGGTGAAATGTATTTGGCTTCTATTGTAGAATTAGCCATGGTGTCTTGTTTGGAACTTTTCCAACTGACTACACTACCATTAAGAGTAAATACATATCCAGATTGTGATTTGCTATCATCCTTGTTAGATTGAAAGCTAGCATCTGTATATCCGCAAACTGTCAATTCTTGTCCACCATAGATCAAAAATAAATTTTTAGTCCTTCTCAAGTACTTAAAAATATTCTTAATTGCTATCCAATGACCACTTCTTGGGTTAGATTGCTAAAACAAACCTGCTCGTAACACTTAGAGCATATGAGACATTAGGTCTAGTACATAACATAGCATACATTATAGAACCTACAGCTGAAGCATATGAAATCCTTTTCATGCTATCTCTTTCGACATTTATCTTAAAACACATGTCTTTAGAAAGGTACACACCATGAGACATTGGTTAGTAACGTTTTTTGATTGATCCATGTTAAACCTCTTTAGCACCTTTTCTATGTACGTTGATTGTGTAAGACCAAGCAACCTCTTAGATCTATCTTTATAGATCCTCATTCCCAAAATATAGGTTGTCTCTCCCAAATCTTTCATCAAAAAATTCTTGGAGAACTGTACCTTTACATTTTGAAGCATAGGTATGTCGTTTCCTATAAATAATATGTCATCCACATAAAGTATCAAGAAAATAATGGCACTCCTACTAACCTTCTTGTATACACAAGGTTCATCTTCATTTTTGATAAAATTGAACTTTTTGATTATCTCATCAAAACGGATGTTCCAACTCCTAGAAGCTTGCTTTAGTCTATAAATAGACCTTTGTAGCTTGCATACTTTGTTAGGATCTGTGGATGTAAACCCTTTAGGTTGTATCATATGCACATTTTCCTGCAAATTTCCTATAAGGAATGTAGTTTTTATATCCATTTCCTAAATCTCATAATCATAATATATAGCTATCATAAGTAAAATTCGAATAAATTTCAACATTGCAACTGGTGAGAAAGTTTCACCAAAGTTAACTCTTTATCTTTGTGTATAACCTTTTGCCACTAATCGCTTCTTGTAAGTAATCACATTACCATCCATGTCAGTCTTTCTTTTAAAGACCCATTTGTACCCTATGAGTTTAATCCTTTCATGCGGATCGACTAAAGTCCAAACCTTATTTCATACATGGAATCCATTTTAGATTTTATGACTTGTAGCCACTTCTGAGAATTTTTATCAGATAGTGCTTCTTCGTAAGATGTAGGTTCATCATTCGTAATGACTAATACATCACTATTATGCCCACTTATAAGAAATTCATATTTCTTTGGAGCACGACGTATCCTAGTAGTACTACGAAGAGCTTGTGTATCATTAGCTTCATCCTCTATCACATCATCATGTGATTGAAACTCTTGTTCTAATTCTTAATCAATACCATATTGTGTTTCTTGAATTTCTTCAAAATCTATTTTGTTCCCACTTGCCTTTTCAAGAATAAACTCCTTTTCTAGAAAGATGGCATGTTTCGAGACAAACACTTTTTGCACAATGGGATTATAGAAATAGTATCCAAAAGTCTCCATTGAATACCCCACAAATAGGCATTTATCTAACTTACCTTCAATTTTCTCAGATTTTACCCTCTTCACATAAGCAAGGCAGCCCCAAATCTTCAAGTATGAAAGTTAAATTTCTTTCCAAACCATATCTCATACGGAGTGGATTCAACAACTTTTGATAGAACACAATTTAATAAATGGGAGGCAGTATTAAGAGCATAGCCCCAAAACGATTATCTACATCTAGGAAAGTCTACAAGACTCATCATTGACCGAACCATATCCAATAGAGTTCGATTACATCTCTCAGATACAAGTCCATTAAGGTAGAATCCCATGTTCATTAAGATAATTTTGAAACTCTTGGTTTAAGTGTTTCCCGCCTCGATCATATCGAAGTATTTTAATACTTTTACCAAGTTATATTTCAACTTCATTCCTGAATTTTTTGAATTTTTCAAAGGTTTCAGACTTATACTTCACTAATTATACATAACCATATCTAGATTGGTCATCTGTGAAGGTAACGAAGTATGAACAAACTCCTCTATCATGAATTGACATAGGACCACAAACATTAGTATGTATTAACCCCAACAATTCACTAGATCTATCACCTTTTTCAGTAAAAGATGATTTGGTCATTTTTACAAGTAAACAAGATTCACATATATCATATGATTCATAACCAAATGATCCCAAATAGCCATTATTGTATAATTTGGTAATACGTTTCTTATTTATATGACCTAAAATAAGTCTACAATGCCAAATGAAAGATTATTTTAAATTATCAATTTGAAACCTTTTAGGATTTATGTTGAGAACTGAATTTTTCAGGTTTAGAATATAAAGATCATTATTCAAAGAAGCAGTTCCATACATAATGCCATCACGTGAAAAAGAACAACATTTATTCTTTTGCATAATGACAAAACCATCAGTGTCTAAATACGGAATAGAAATAATATTTCTAATAAGAGATGAAACATAACAACAGTCTTTAAGTTCTAAAACAATACCACTAGGCAAACAAAGATAATAAGTCCCTACGACTAATGCAGCAACATTTGCTCCATTTCCTACGTGCAGGTCTACTTTTTCCTCAGCCAACATTCTACTTCTCTTTAGTCCCTGCATATTTTTACAAATATGAGATGCTGATCCGGTATCTAATACCCAGAAATCTGATTTAGAAGTAGAAATATTGACCTCAATCATAAACATACCTGAAGTAAAAGTTTCATTAAATTTCTTCTACTTCAATGTAGCTTGTCTATATAGCTAAGAGAGCTCCTGAATCAATATGCGAGGGTTATTGATTTGAATAAAATAGTGGAAGTAAAACCAAATTAAATTAAATCCATATTATATTTTAGTTTTATTTATGCATAAATAACAAATTTTTATACTATCTTTATTTATATGTTGTCGAATATGAGTAGCAACATCAGTTTACATCCCATTTTATATGATAACAAACTAATTGGGCCAAATTTTTTGAAATTGCATTGTAACTTGAGAATTATTCTCAAGTATGAGAAAATTAGCTATGTCCTTGATAAATCTATTCCAGATGCCCCAGCAGATGATGCTGATGAAGCAGTGCAAAATGCTTATTATAAGCACATAGAGGACAATGATACTGTCACCTGTATCATGTTGGCCGCTATGAATTCTGAATTGCAAAAACAGCATGAAGACATGGATGCTTTTTCTATGATTCTTCATCTCAAAGAGTTGTTTGATGATGAGTCAAGGAATGAGAGGTATCAGACCTCTAATCGAATAGAGCTATTCTATTATAAAATGGCAAAGAGTACTTCAGTAGCGGTTCATGTACTGAAGATGATTGGACTAATTGAAAAAATGGAACGATTGGATTTAAGCAAAATCATGAGTTAAATGTTGACTTGATTTTGCAATCTCTGCCTAATAACTTTTCATAGTTCGTTATGAACTATAACATGAATGAGTTGTCCACAACTCTTTCTAAACTGTTGAATATGCTAAAAACTGCTGAGGCAACTATCAAAAAAGAAAGGAAGCAAGTGATGGTTGTTGATTCTTCTAATAAGAAGAAAAAGAAATCCAAAGTTGGTTTTCTGAAATCCAAATCTGGGTTAAAACCAATAGCTATGGTCAAGAAGGACAAGGCCAAGGGAATTTGTTACCATTGTGGAAAAGAAGGGCATTGGAAAAGGAACTGCAAGGCCTAGTGGGCTAGGATCTCATCTAATTAATTTGATCTTCGGTATACCCAACAAGTCAAAATAATTTCGAAAGCTAGGTAACACTTATCAATCCTTACAACACTTTGTAATTCATAAATAGTTAGGTATAAACTCTTCGATAGCACATCTTATGTAACTTCTAACATTTGCATCAAAGACATAATGTTGAGTGTGCCCAACAAATTATATGCCTTCGTAAAGTCATATCCATTATTCAGAGATCTCACCTCATAGCTCAAATATATTCAATGTAGAGTAACATTGGATTAGCCCAACAAGTTAAATCTAAAAAGAACTCTCATTTATTTGCTATAATAGTAGAAGGCAACTTATTTATTGACTTAATATTAATTTGAGAATTTTCTTTTCAATGATTTAATAGGTCTCATCAAATTGCATGCAATATTATCATATCAACATATAATAAATAAAATATGTACAAAACTATGGATGATTATAAACTTTTACTAATCTAGTTTCCTTGCGTCACAAAGGAAAACTGGTGGTCAAATCCTAAATCTAATTTTCAACTTTTGAAAATTTCCTTCATGGTTGCACATTTGCGTCGTCTCCATCTAAAAATCTTGTACATTGCAAATGTAATTATATTTAAACATTTTAGATATTCAATCCTATCCCTAACCTACCTCTATGTACATTACATGATTCGTCAAGAAATCTCGAGTTACATTCGAGGGGATTGAGATGAGAAAAAAATTACATTCAAAGTAATAGAGAAAGGCAGGACACGCAGGCCCTATTTAAAATTTTACAACCATTGAATTTGAACCAAATAAATCAAACACAATCACATTGGTCTTAAGTTCATAATCATCCATCATGCTATTAAATAATTCAATAATTAAATAAAAGCATAAATTCGTATTTAGTATCTAATCATGAATCACTATGAATAATAATTCTAATCTCATGAATTTATCAACTTTCGAATTATTTAAGAAAATATTTTATGAAGAAATATTATTATTTTCCAATCTCATTAGAAAATAATCATTTAAATAATAGAATTTCAAAAATCATATTAGAAACAATTTCTAAATGTGTTTTGAACATTTATTAAATTCCAAAACTCATTGAAAAATAATAAATTTCAAAATTTTAAACAAATTATCTAATTCTAATCTCATTAGAATTAAATAAATATTTTCAAAATTTTTGTACCTTCTAAACTTTAATCAAATTAAAATAAAGAAAGTTTCTAAATATTAACAATTAATTTTAAACAACAATTGTCAAAATTAATTAGTGGTTTCAAAAATCAAAATTTAGAAAAATCTTAAATTTGAAAATATAAAATAAGTGTCGCTAAAAGTAATTTAACTCATTAAATACTTTTAGCGACAATAAGCACAAGTGTCACTAAAAGCGACAAACAAGCAATCAAGAATTGCATGACCCGTGAATTCTTTTTTTTTTTTTTTTTAATTTCTCCAATATTTTCATAGATAAAAATTCAAAAATTTATATAGTTTGAACAATTCAATGTTCATGACAACTAAATACATTTAAATCATAAATTAATCGAGGGTGGCTTTAATATCATTGTAAAAAAGTAAATAACCAATAACGCAGATGACAGAATTTAAAATTTTACTTTCCTATTACGGATTACCTTCATTAATTTATGCATAGTACAAAAAAGTATAGAGATTATATCTTAGAATTGTGGTAAAATCTCCAATATATTTGAAATGTCGATCCACAAGCCGCACAAGTACCAGGCCTCTAATAGTATCCACACAGATAATTAAATTAGTATTCTTAACAAGATTGATTGATTTAAACCACGGAGTGCTAGCTCTTTGATTTTTTTTTTTATTTTAATATTGACTTTCACGATATTTCTTAAAACCCATAGTAGTACTTCTGCTTAGTACTATTCTATTATATATATAATATATATATTATATATATGTGTATATATAATGTATATAATATAATATATATTTATATAATATTTTAGAATTCCAATCGAATTGGGTTTAGTAAATTACAATATTTCTAATCAGTTTAAGTCAAGGGCATATAAATAAGTACACAACTATTAGGATTTCTAACATATATTACACATTAACTCCTAAAATTTATAACATATTACTAAAATTAAGTCCAAAAAGTTAATTTGTCTCATAAATTAACACATAAGTATCTCATACTTATCGAAATCAATTTAATTCTGAATTAATTATCCTTAAGTGTGTGACCCTTTAGATTCCCAATCACGTTGGGAATAAATATAAATTATAATCTTAAATTAATTAAGATTAGATAAATTAAACACTTTTAATTTATCATTAATTCTCCAATTAATCAATTTATACTTATTGTCTTCTAGCAAAGTATCATGACCACCCAAGTGTTGAAATATGTCAATTGGTTCGACATCACCCATCCGTGATTAGTATCCGTGTAATTATTATGATTTTACTAACCTATATCCTGATTAATTCAAGAGTACATATATAATGCCAACTTTTATTGAATTAATCAATTTACTTCTCCCCAAAATATAATTAACTTGAAATAGAATTTGAGACACTTTTAATTATATTTCCACATTGCGCAAAGATTTCCGAATCGTATTTTAAGAAGCGACTGTACTGGGATAGTTACTCACCTATTATAAGAAGTGGTGAATCCTCTATTAGTTATATCTTATCTTATCATGATTCATATTATACCCGAACTCTACAGCATGTGCGACTCATTAAGAGCAATGACTAATAGAGCTAAAGTATAATAATCCACAGTTACAGTAAACTCATGACCTCAAGTTAAAGGATCATTACACTACTATCGCAACGAGATTAATCCATTGGCATTTAAATAATAATCCGTGGGGATTATTCTTAGCGGGTCAATCCGATTTACTTATTCTCAATAAGTATCCACATACAATTATGTGCTAATCTACCTTTGTCAAACACAATGATTAGAGATATTCACGAATAAAATATAATTACATTATAATTATTTATAATTTCATATATATATCTATATATATATCCATATATTTTATTCGAAAAATGCTATATTAAAAAATACACATAAATATAAAAATGTAATTTATCCCTAAAATAAATTGGATTTAAAGTATACACTAACACATACAACTGATATGGTCAACCTTTGTTACAAAAATCAGGTTTTCACTCATCTCGACAATACCACAAAATCCAAAAGCGGATCATCAAAGAGCACAATATCTGTGTGTACACCGAATTCTTAAATCCTTCAACTTCAAACAAAATCAAATACACATTATCAGTCAGCCAAAATTTATACAATAAACATAAACAAATATGGTTGATAACACTAACCTTGCAATTTACTGCCCCTTCTCCCTTTATCTCCTCATACGTAGCCTACTCCAAACCGTTCTTACTCATCATATTGTAACTTCTTAGCCTCTCTTCATGGTCCTTTGCTATTTATTTGGTTTTTATTTTTACAATATCATGTTTGGCTTTTTTCCTCCCTTTTCCTAACTGGGTTTCCACCAACATGTTATTACAACAAATTTGTATTTGGTAGGTGATTAAATTACATTTATTATCTTTCACCAACTACTATACTATTTGCCCTTTCATCATAACTTCCTCTAGGCAACCAAATTCATATACCACATTGTGTTTGGATGGAGGAATTTAGGTGAATTTGATTTGAAATGTTAATACATAATAAGTTATTCAAACAAGGTAATTCATTTAGTTATGGATTTGAAATTCACTAACAAATAGGAGTGTGATCTTAATAGTTAAATGAGTGAATAAAAAATTCACATAAATTTCATGTCATTTCAAATCCACCCAATTCAAATTCATACATTTCAAATCCTTCCTTCAAATCAAATTCACCCATCCAAATACTATGATATATCAATACTATAATAACAACCAGGCTTATTTCATAGAATTTAAATAATCACTACAACAATACAACTAAACACTTACCCCACGTTTGGTACGCAGTAATGGGATGGAATGAAAAGATCATTCCAGTCAAATCTGTTTCTACTCAAAATAGACAAAAAAATGCTTATTCTTACTTCAATGTTTGGTAGTTTAATTCAGAATAGAATGTGTGTTTTATTTCATATTTAGTATATTTTTTTTAGATGTTAAAATACAAGAGTGGATTTTAAATAGAAAAACTTTTCTCATTTTTATTTTTATTCATAAACTATTTCTACAATTAAGAAAATTTTTAAGTTTTTTGCATTAAAACAAGAAATTACAAAATCATATTAAATTCTTTTACATTCGATTAATTAAATTGTACAACTTAATTAGTTGACTGTAAAAAATTCAATTATTTGAATGCCAAGAAAAATTTAATATAATTTTGTAACTTTTTAACATTATATTGCATAATCTAACTACTTTATCTTAATGATGAAAAATTATAAGTAACTATATTATGCATTCAAATAATTGTATTGTACAATCTAATAATTTATCTTATTGATAAAAAAAAATTTTAAAAATGTTTATTAATTTATTTTACATTCAAATAATTAAATTATATAATCTAATTAATTATATAGTATCTTATTTATTTATCAAGCAACAAGATTACAACTATGTAACTAAAAAATTGAATAAAATTTGAAAAAAATTAGATGAATTTGACATCTCCTAATATTTCTCTTTTTAAATTGAAGTTGGAAATACTAATTTTTCTCAAAATTTTTTTTTTTTTTGAGGAATGACTTTCCAGGATATAGTGAAAATGAAATTTCCTTATGGAATGACTTTTCCAAATTAAATTTTCTATATGAAACATGAAAATGAAAAGAATAAGTTAGAAAAGTTTTTCCATTCTAACTTATTCTTGCAATCTTGCGTACCTGCGTACCAAATGTGGGATTAGTGCACTCACCAAACAACTAAAGATGCTACTGCAAAATTATGGTTACAATCTAATCTTTTTTTGATATTTGCGATCGTAACAGTTAGCATTTCATCACTGTGAATCGTTAAACATCATGATCTTAATGTACTGAAAAAAAAATTCTACCTTGGCAATTAAATAAGCTTTAATACTTAATCATTATACCCCATTTAAGCCACTGCTAAACATACATTAATGAAATATTTAACATTTTGGAACATATTAATTTCATTGATTATCTTCCATTTTAATTTAGAGCTTCGCAAAGTGTATATTTGATCACTAAACTATACTCTAGTTGTCATTTTAGTCACTAAACTTCTTTGACAATAAAAAAGGTAACTCAACTTCTAAAATTGCGTCTAAGGGATCACTTTATCAATTTAAGGCATTAAGTTTCCGTTAGTCAACATATGCATGTCAGAGGATTTTCAACAAGATAAAATTATCCAATTACCTTTGTCACATTTTACCTCTTCCTTCTCCATCAACAACAGCTACTGTCCTCCTTCCTTAACGACCATAACCACCTTCTTGTCACCTCCCTCGACCCCATCTCTACCACCCCTAACTCCTCTACACCTAGATCTACCCAACCACAGCCCCTCCAAACCCCAACCCTCCATCCCTAGCACCTTATCCGTCACCCCGATCCCTCCCCCACTCAGATCTAACCTCCTGTACCTACCGCTACTCGCAGCCCATCCTCCATCCCCAATCCTCTTCACCCTTTCAGATCTTACGCCTCAACCCTTTCTCCACCACATTCCCTTTATCTGCTTTGTATGGTTTTCATAGTGTATTTTCCTTTTCCTCATCAACCAAACTGGAACCGTTCTAGTTGTTGTTCACAATAGCTTTCTCAGTAAAGTTGCATAGCAAGGATTTTAAATGTTCAGGTGATTAGCTTGTACGCAAATTTTAATATAATGTACAGATATATAGTACCTTTCTCAGTGGAATTTTTTTTTTTTTTTTTTTTTTTTTGAATAATAAAGCAATCCTGAAAATTTTATGTACTGTTGCATATGCTTAGACTTTATCTACAAACTTACAGGTTCTTTGATGCAAAAGCCAGCGGACCTTCTTATGCTGATCTGGTCCAAAACTTATTGAAAGAAAATTATTAAATTTGAGTGGATCAATATCAGATATTTGAATACGACTCTAAAATAAAATTGGTATTATTCGCCGTAACAATTGATAATTGAAGATGATCATTGAATCTTAATCGACACATTGAAATTCACGTACATTGACTAGGCATTCTCTACTCCTTGCAAGTCCTACACGGTGGTTTTCAATAGGGCAAACCAACCCTAAAAACCTATATATAGAATTCAGTATTATAGAGGGGAGAGAAGGACCTAGTCTGTACAGTGTAATTAGACTTCCTATTAAGGTCATCATAAATCCAATAGGATTTAAAAAATAAACTTATACCATACATATCATACCAAATAAATAACTGAGATAGACTTAGGTCCAAATAAGTGGATTATAAGAATATGGATTTTACCGATCTTCATTTTACCCCTTCTTTTTATTAAAGCAAAAATTAATTTGTGGTAGCCCAAATAGGAAAACAATTTCAACATTCTCCCACTTGAGCAACACTAATTGATTTTAAGGTTTTTTAATAAAAACATTTAATAAAACGACTCTCAAATTAAACACAACTTTTAGTGGGTATTGCAAAAATTTCAGAACAAAATTCAATTCAACAGAAACACTAGTATCGAACTATAGATGCTAATACATTATTTATCATTGTACATCCCCTAAATTACAAATGCGGATGCATCATTGATATGAATTCCACAATGTAATAAACTGTAGTATGGTTTAATTCACATGATCCATAAGCAAAACTAACAAGTCAAAAATCATAATCAGTCCCAGTCTTAAAAGACTCTGAACAGGACTTTCATTCACTTTAGTGCTTCTAAACCGAAGCCACTTTACAAAGGAAGCTTTTGTAGGATTTTTGTCCACTTTACCGAAGCCACTTCATAACACGGTAATTGTTGTACAACCTTCACTTTATTCATATATGAGTTCATATAAGCAATCCATAAAACCTTTATATACACATAATATGCATAAAATCATATCAATAATTGTGTAAACAAGGAAATAAAACTTATTCACTGCGGATAAACTGCATATATACGAGTTATCAACAACCCTTATTGACCGAGTATATCAAATATAATTTACTAATGTTCAATATGCTTATCAAACCTTTAAGGTTCCAATAATTGGTCAACAAATCAGTAAATATCATTTTACCATTATAATGTGTTTACACAGCACATCACCCTTAGCAACCCATTCCCTTATTTCAAAAAAGGTTAAAAACTTTATATAACTATATCAGTATCAATTGAATTTCCATGTCCCCTTTAGAGAACGTGCTGCAGAATGTTAGAACAAAACTTATTGACCTACATATGAAATAAAATCTCTAACCCTTAGATAAATATTACAAATTATTACATTGAGCCCTTATTTTTAAAAAAATAGAAACATCTACATTTAGTAGACAACTAGCGTTGAGCAACCTTTAAGGCTAGTACATTGTGTAACTAATCACTTTAAAATTCTCAATAAGCCTATAAATAAGCACATAAACTTTAATTTTCTTATATACCTTATTATATCATTAAAATTTACCCAATAATCATAACTGATATTCGCCAAATATTACGTAAAGCATAATATATATAAAACGACACACTTTATCACTATATCAAAATCTCACTCAGGAGATTCTTTGAAAAAAATATTTAGAGTATATTGCTCTTACTAAAATATTATCTCTTTATATTATTAGAGACATATATATCTTTAAATCTGTATGTTGAACCAAGCTAGCTCTATCAGAATTTTTCATATTAAAAAATTTTGAAAATATTTGTTAATAATGATCAATAATTTAATCACAATTAGCTAATAAAAAAGAACAACATAGAAATGAACAAAATCCAACAAATCTCGAGAATAGCCTCAATTTAAAATATTTTTTTTCATCCAATGTATTCAAAACATTAGTAGTTAATTAACAGCTAAAAATTTTATACACCAGTACATGAAAATTAGAACTACACAACTTTATAGACTTTTCAACATCTCATTTAAGTAAAACCATAAATTGCGTTGCTATCAAAATACCCTTAAAGGAAGCTTTTACTTAACATGAATAAATTGAAACACCAAGTGTTTCAAACTAAATTTCTTTAAATCTAGATCTCATGGGAAGATTCTAAAATATCTTTACTTAATATTCTTTAACATGTATATTTATTATTTTTACACAATGTTATAATCTCAAGAAATTTAGATTAATTTTCTTTCAAATATTTTCTTAATTATTTTGAATTTCAACATAAGAGTGACAAAAAATTTTACTACATAAAATAGGTGACAAATTCTAGAAATATTCAATATGCACTAAGATCAGAAAACACTTCAAATCATACAATTTAAAACTTACTTAATATCCATTACAATTAGTACAAGGACAAAATATTGAAATTCTAAAATTGGGAATCATATCATTCTTTCTCAAAGTCGTAAACAGATTTACAAAATCAAAGTGCAACTCATGGTATAAAAGTTAGTTTTAAAACAAGAAAACAATATTTCAAGAAAATGAAGTGTTCTTTAATGCAATTTTTCATGAATAAACAAGTCACCTCTTTATTTGACTTTAATGAAACAGTAACAAGAACAAGTCTTCTATCGTTAATATTGTCATACTATTATCACCACATAAATATCAAAAATTGTCCTATTTTTAATGTTAAGAAAATAAAATTTAGGACCGCATGAGTATGATCTTAACTTACTTGAAAATTTTCGTTTTATAGTGGTGAAACTATATTTCTATTTCCCCTTTGTTTATATGTAACTAAAAACAATATTAAAACTCCCTTTTACATTGAGTTTTCTTTCACCTCCTCTAGAAAATAAATAGCAATATATTTATTTATATCCAAAATTTTCCTCTTAGGCAAACCTTAAATTATATATAAAAAAAAAAGACGAAAGACCATTTTGTTGCATATTGAACAAGAAAATTAACAACAAAAGATACTTTAACACAGTCTAGGAGATGACATTAAAATTATCTTTTTCACAATAAATTCTCTAACTTCAATGACCCCAACAATTATCCATGTTGCTTGATTTTTCGTTGTAATCCTAATTTTAGTAATTTCTTAAATTTCCAAAATTACTATATTTGGATTCCAAAAATAATCAATAATAGTTTGAGTTAACACAATATTTTGAAAAACTTTATCAGGAAGAATAGAATACTGGTAAAGAAGTTCAATATAAATTTGACGAAAAAAGATTATATTTAGGCACTCTTTATTTCCTTTCAAATAAATGTGAGGCAACAACAATCATTTCTCATGAACCTACTATATCTTCTCCCTTCATGGGTACACTCTCATATGAAAACCAAACTTCCCCCAAGTCAAAGATAGATTTCTTTATAACTTTAAGGATTAAATATATTAAACCCCATTAACGTTTGATTAATTTTGCAATAAACCCCTTAACGTTATCTTTTTCTCACTTTAACATTATTGTTAATTCAACCCAATAAAATGACTATTGTAAATTATTAAACGATGAGAATTTCCAACGTTAAAAAGACATAGTATCAGTTTCAATATCCAAACATAATTTTTTCATTTTTTTTTTTTAAATAAAGTGGCTCAAACAACAACACGCGGAGTTGCTAGAAGCAAGTGGCTATGACAAATTGTGGTGGCAGACTCTTACTAGCAGTTGGTGGGACATTGGCGGTGCGTATGTGTCGTGGGCCGTCACCTGAAAAATTCACTAGCCACTTTTTTTTTTAACAAAAACTTATATGGCCAAACTCATTTTTCAGTAAAGATTCTGAATTTAGTGTCAAAATAACCTAGAAATCATCACAAAATGAACAAACAAGAGCACAATGAACAAATTCTTCTAGAGCCATTTTCACCCCATATAAAGGCATTAATTCCCCACATTTTTGCTTAAGAATCCTGGAAGCCTTATATATGAACTAGTAATACAAAATAAATCTGTAAACAAGCCAAAGACCTGTTAGATTAATTATTGACTATTTGTCTCCTCAAATGAATTTAGTCGAGCAAGTAGCATACGAAATAAATTTATCTCATTTTTGTCCGACTAGTATGCATTTGTGCCCAGAATTTTTCAAACAAGTTTCAAGTTTCAACCATATATAAATGTTTGCAGGCAGAGTCAACTTATGCCGAAAGGATAACAAAATGAGAAATAATGAACGAAAACTCTATCCACTGCAGAGAGGCTTGGGATATTTATGAATCAAAAGTTCAATTTCAACTTCAATTATCTCACTGGTATTGATGCTTGAGGAAATTGGAGTGCAGTGTCCAAAGATTTTTGGATATCTTCTCAATTGCTTGTCATTCAAATCCACGCTGTACAAGCAGAAAGGAGGCTTCTTTTCTTTTTGCTGGTTTTCTTCATCTTCATTGTAATTTTTGTGTTGTTTACTGTGAGAAGAGATGAAGGTCGCCTTGGTCAACTTTACTGCTGAAAAAGGAAAATGAATACTGTGGATTTGCTGGAAAGGTTAAACGGTGAAGAAAAGAGCTCTCATGTAGCATTCTGTGGTTT
This sequence comes from Cinchona pubescens, assembly GCA_025175665.1. Taxonomy (NCBI): domain Eukaryota; kingdom Viridiplantae; phylum Streptophyta; class Magnoliopsida; order Gentianales; family Rubiaceae; genus Cinchona; species Cinchona pubescens. The sequence goes on from JANKKI010000053.1 coordinate 4,345,026, forward strand.
TAGAGAGAAAAAAAATCAAAGTTTCTTAAATTGTAGTTTAGTTTCTCAGTGTTTATGGATTTATGTTTTGACCCTCAAAATTTTGGAAAGACATGTTACTAGACCCACATTCATGGGTATTTTCTTAGTTCAATGGCAAAACAGGGATAAAGTTGTCTTTTTACCTCTTAGTTTGCCTGGACGTTATAAAAAGACATGGTTGACCATTAGTCTGGGAGGCAAACTGATAAAAAAATAACGTTAGGGGGTCTAAAATTAACCAAACCTTAGGGGTTTTAATGTATATAACCCAAACTTTAATGCTTAACTTTTATTATTATCTCATTTTTAAGTTAGCCTTTATTTTATCAATCTATACAGAGTAGGCTTTGGATACTTAAAATCAAGTACAGATATATCAAAATAAAATAATTCAAGTATTGACTCAAAATTACTTTTACACCTCAAAAACATTATTGCTACCAAATCCTTCATATAAGAGAGAATTGTTTATAGAAATATTGCAAATTTTAAAATAATTATATAACAAATATATAATCAAATAATATCATGTAACGTAGCAAACAATCAGCGGCAATAATCTCGTGAGAATTTAAGTTGAATAATTGAATATTCACCTTTGGACAGAATAAATAACGTACAATATAAACCCTGCAAGTAACTAGCGAGACAGGGGAAAGAGATAAACTTAGAAGAATTTATTACCTTCGAACTGATAAAAACATCAAAGGTTATAGATTAAACTCTCACTAATCACTCAACCTTTTTAAAAATTAATACAAATAATTACCACATTCGGTTAGGTAACTATGTTATAGTAATTTCAAAAGAAAATCATTCCAAGATCCTTATTAAATAAATTTATGAATTATGATAACAGCCACTTCAATGTACCAATTATAATAATTCAATAAATTATTTGACTGAGATAATGTACTTTATGCCTTAATACTCCATGATAATGCACTTAATCCTTTTGAAAATTAATATACACAATTACCACTTTCGGGCAGACAACTATGCATAATAATCTCAAAAGACAAATATTTCAGATTTCTTATTGAATAATTTTATAAATTACTACAATGGCCACTTCGGTGGTACCAATTGTAATAACTGTTAAATCATTCGATTGAGATAAACCAATTTCATGGTGAGAATATGATATTAAATTTAAATGAGGCATTAGCAAACTAACTTGTTTTTGAAAACAACAAATGCCGAACCTTTTCGATATGCTCAACTATATCTTTATAACCTCAAAAGCATGAACAAATTAGATAAATATAATACCCTTTGATAATGAGAAAACCAAAGTAGGTATAATTATAGTAGAGATTCATATAACATGAAATATCCTTAACCTTAAATAAAATTCAATTAATGGCTAACATATATCTTTAACAAATATAAACATGTTAGGGACCTTATTAAATAATTTTACAAAATTATAATAATGGTCACTTTGGCAACACCATTTATTACAATTCATAAATTATTTAACTGAGATATAAATATTTACCCCCAAATCCATAACTTTAATTGTATAAAACAAGTGCACAATCATATACCATAATTTATCTTAATTTCCTTTATGCAAATTATTAATTTTTGTCAGGATCATGCAAAAACCAAACCATAGGCATATGATCAAGTAATTTAATCATGCCTTAATCTTTAGGAATGGGCACATTAAAAACGCCATATTTAGATCTGATCAATTCACAATGATCATTATATACCATGCAAAGTTTTTATAAACAACAAAAGACATTAGAAGTTTATATACTTTTATGAGTCACTTAACATTAAATAATATGAGCGGCTCCTAAAACTTACTTTTAGATAGCCTTAAAATTTTCCCGTTGAATATGATCAATGCTATAAAGAAACTTTGCAAAACGTAATTACCAGTGCCACAATAGCATAACCGTGATTTAACAGACTAATCAATTCAATATAATGTAGTGCGCTATTAATTTCAACTTGATAATGCATGGAATTAGGACACCGTTAACATCCTACATTCAAATTAAATCATTCCACTTATAATCTAAATAATGAAACAATTACAACAAAATTTCAAATTTCAATAGCACTTCATATATAATTCAGAAGAAAAGATTCATGTTCTTTCTTGATTTTTAAACCAACTAAAATTTGTTAATTTTAAGGAGATCCTATGCCCAACTTAAAAAGAATTTTTTGTTTATCCAGCTTTGAAACTGTTAACCACAGGTAAAAGAGAAGGAAACTAAATACTGGAATTTTATTTCAGCTAATCACATCATAATTTTACACCAGTTCAGTTGCAATCTAACTTTTAAATTAACGCCCAAAAGATTCATGATATTTTATTTACTAGTACAATAAAATCTCATTTTTATTTATGTTCTTGACAAAGCTAGAATTAGATTTTAAGAGGAAAGATAAAGTGGAAGAATTGAGTAGAAAGTGTATGTCTGATTATCTGAGTCTCGATCCCTTTTTAGTAACATCCAAACCCCTTATTTATAGATGTACATGAGGAGACATGGGGCTATCACTATACTAGCTCAACTGAGGCTAAATTACATAATTGCCTTAATGAAATTGGTACTTATGTAAGTTCTGAGAACAATTTAGGGAAGATGCTATGTGTCACTAATCAACATCATCAATTATCCCCTTGGCTTGGTGCCGAACCTCGTGGTAGGGGCCGAGCTGAAAATGACTGTTCGCAGTCCTCAGACGATGACAACCAATCCTTTTATACTAAGCCGAGGTGAGGTGCAGAACTTCACAGCACTCTCGTACCTACCTTGTCGATCGATGCCATAACAACCCGTGGGATTCTCGGCAAGGCGTAATTGCAACATTAACTAGAGGGTAACGTTTTTGAGAGTTCGCCCAACCGAATTTCATTTATTGCATCTGCATTATTCCCTCCGATTTTGCTGCAAAATGCCTCATTTTTTGCGCCGTAACAGCCGTAAAATACCTCATTTTTCATGCCATAACGCCTCTCTTTTCCCGCCTAGACGCCTTTTTTCATTTCAAAACCGTTAGTTTTCCCCCTAGATCCATTGAATATTCTGGAAGATTGCCCTCCTATTTATACCCCCATTCTCCCCCAAATCATTTCTCTTTGTGTATCTAGATGTTTACCTCATTTCTCCAACAACGGATGAAATGATTCTTCCTTAAACTTCTCACGAGATTATTGAGGGCTGATACTTTGCTGAGTTTAATGACCATCTCTTATACACATCACTATCATCCTCCTGCTCCCCTTTCCTCCGGTTTCATCCGCTTACCGCGCATGACTCAACACCACCGCCATAACAAGTCCCCAAATCTCACTCGCCTTCCAAATAGAAGACCATGGCCGTGGCCGCAGTCGTTCACTCCCCTCTCTCTCATTAGCACGCCGGTCCCCTCTTTTCCCGTAAACCCCATTGACAGACTGCTAAATCTTTCTTACGAAGCTCTTCTGGCAATAGTGCCACTAAACTTGCCCCCCAAATCTACCTTCCCCGAATGTCCTCAGAACGACCACCCTAACCTCCAAATACAAAATGTATCAAATTCCCTCGACCCCGAGGATATCAAAATACTTAGGAATAAATATCGTTTCCCTAAGAACATGCACATCAAACTCCCTGCCCCTAAAGACTGAGGCCACCTGCCTCCTCCTGGTTACTTAAAAGTTTACCAGGAGCAGCTTGAGACGGGGCTGAGGCGAGTCCCAATAGCACCACTCCTCGTCCACCTATCCAACCGCTGGGATATTAGCATATCCCAGCTGACCCCAAACGCACTTCGGCTTATTGTCGGCTTTTCCTTTCTGTGTAGATTACACAACATCCCCTTTTCTTTAGACACCTTTAGAATGATGTTAAAATTATCCCTTACAAAGGGATTCTTTTACATTTCTCCCCGAACCACGGGCAAATAGCTCACTTCGGGTAACTCTTCATCCATTCATGACTGAAAGAAGTCGTTCTTCTTTATCCAGTACCTAGACCTTCCAATGTCTCAGGGTCTGTGAACCTCACCAAAGAAAACTTCAGAACCAAAAACTCCTCTTCCCTGGACTCCATACATACCAGGAGGCTCGTAGAATCGAACCTCAAAATAAACTTTAACAACCAATTTGCCATCCTATCCAACAACATCCTTGCCTGGGCGGGACTGTTCCCCACCCATGACATACTCCGAGCTACGACCCTTAATAAGGTCATCCTCTTTTTTCCTCTTTTTTTTACTGATCCTTTGTCTTTTGCAGAGCTCGGAGCATTTCTCAGGGGGCTAGTGTCTGCCACACCCGCTACTGGTACAGGCACTTCCAACCAGCCCACCTCATCAACAAGCGGATCTTCATCAGCCACCACCAACACATCTTCGGGGAGTGCTGATGCCACACCTTCAATTTTTGCACTTTTGAATCAGACCGATCAAGGTAGCACCCCAGAGAGACCAGTCAGGGAGGTAACTCTAGCTCTTCAGCCTACTGAACCCGAGCCGACTCGGGTTACTAAGAGAAGGACAAGGGAGGCCGCTGGCCTCAGGGAGGGTCCCACGTCGGCAATGACCCTCTCTTCCGCGTCATCGCCCCCCGAGGCCCTCCGTTCCAGTGGCGAGGGTGAGAACCCCAGGGACAGCCTCTGGAAATGTTCCTCCGTAACAACTCATCACCTCTTATAGTAAGGACTGCCGAGCCTCCTTCTCGCCCACCTTTTACTCTTTCTTCCTAGACCTTGAAAGCTGACACTCTTTCCTTTTCAAGTGATAGAAAATACACTCTTGAGGAGGAAAGAAAGTCTGCAGGGTCACAGGATATGCCTTGGGGTCAACTGTCCATTGACCCTCTTCCAGTTCCTCTCACCTAGGGAAGCACTGATTTCTGACCCATCCCGCCGATCGACATAAACGACCGAATTCAATTTTTGAGGGTTGCTCGTGAGCAGGCAAAGATGGTTGCTTTGCCTCGGGATGTAGCCTATCTCAAGAGGCTTACCCTCCAACAGAGGCTGGACGAGTTTCACGTCAGCCTGATGAACGTAAGTTTGACTTACCCTTCTTGAAATTTCAATTTTTTGGACCTCATACTTCAACTCATACCTTTGTTCTTTTGCAGGCTATCACAATCTTGCCCGCTATAGCTGATCGCGAGTCCTCCTTCAACTCCGCCGTTAACTCCATGAAGCAGGAGTTGGCTCACGCCAAATCCGGCGTGGATCAGGCAGTGAAGGAGGCTGTCTTAAAGCCAACGAGCTAAAATGCAATATCGAGGCACGTAAAAAATACGATGAGTGGAAGGCCGAGCTGACCGAAATGAGGGACAAGCTTTGTCAAGCCGAGTTGGAAAAGAATACCCTCGAAATGGATGCCAGCAATCGTGACAAGAGGATTGCTGATCTAGAGCAAAGGGTTCTTCAAATTGAAGAAGAAGCCCAGCTAGCCGAGGCGAAATACGCTTCTCGGGAGGTGGAGCTGCGGATTGAAGGAAGAAAACAGTTCGTGACTTCGGTCGAAGCAGATGAAATACTGTCAGATGTTTACTAAGAAGGTCTTCTTCATGGGGTTCACACTGGCTTGTGACCACTTGGTGAAGAATCCTGATTTGGCAGAGGGGCTTCATATGATGCTTCTGTTATCGAGGAGGTCATCAATGGTCTATAAGTTTAATTTATAGCCCCTGTACCGATTCCCGGAGCTAACAATTCTCTTGATTCAAGGTGCGAATCCCGAAAAAGGAGCAATAGTTAGAAACTTTTTTATGTAATAGTTAGGATTTCTCAATGAAATTCCCAAGTTTTGATAACTTTGTCTTATCGATAAGAGCCTTGTCTTTTCTTTACTTCCAGCCTTTACCTGCTTTTTAGTTTCTTTATTTCTTGCATTCAAAGCAAAAGTTTTATGATCTAAGCAGATAACAAGCTTATAACACTTAAGAATATCATCATAGAAAATTGTCTAAGTCTCCCCTTCATTTTGAACTATAGACCTTATTTAGACCTTTCCGAGCTGAGGCAAAAGAACTAAGTTTAGCTTCTTATGTTTGCCTTAGCCATTTAATTCAAGTCAGACCTTCCAGGGTCAAAAGAATAATGTTTTGCTTGAGCAGGGCTATCGAGCCTCTTTGAAGATCAATCTTCTCAAATTCATTTTGCTTGGAGACATGGAGGGCTGCCAAGTCTCTTCCCTTAAGGGGGGATTGCTAAGTCTCGGCCCTCAACATTTACACTTCTGTTGAACTGGATCCGAACCTCTGAGGGTTGGAGCAGCTTGAATTTATTTTTTATGCTTGAACCGAACCTCTCTGAGGGTTAGTGTACTTTGATTTTGCTTGGGGGGCTACTAAGCCTTTGCCCTTGAGGGGGGACTGCTAAGCTTTAACCCTCAATCATTTGCTTTTGTGTTGAACTGGATCCGAACCTCTGAGGGTGGAGCATCTCAAATTTGTTGATGTGCTTGAACCGAATCTCTGAGGGTTGGTGCACCTCGATTTTTCTTGGGGGCCTACTAAGCCTCTGCCCTTGAGGGGGACTGCTAAGTCTCAGCCTTCAATCATTTGCTTTTGTGCTGAACTGGATCCTAACCTCTGAGGGTTGGAGTAGCTCGAATTTGTTGATGTGCTTAAACCGAACCTCTAACGGTGCCAAATGACAAAGCTAGAATTAGATTCTAGGAGGAGAGAGAAAGTGAGGAAGAACAGAGTAGAAAGTGTATGTCTGATTATCTGAATCTCGATCCCTTTTTGGTAGCACCCAAGCCCCTTATTTATAGATGTAGATGAGGAGACTTGGGGCTATCACTATACTAGCTCAATTGAGGCTAAATTACATAATTGCGCTTAATGAGGCTGCCACGTAGGCACTTCTAGAACAATCTAGGGAAGATGCTATGTGTCACTAATCAACATCATCAGTTCCATGCTCCCAGATTTATAAAAACATACAAATCTAAAGAGATCCACTTAAATAAGTAGACTTTATTCAATCCCAATTCTTGAAAAACTTCTTAACGCACGAGATCCAAAAAGAAATGAACTGATGAACCAGCATGCAGTACATCATATTACATACTGAAATTAAAAAGCTTCTATTTGGTCTTTCAACTCGAATTGCTACTTTTAGTTTGTTTTCGTGCCCAATAAATCAATAATGATCTGATTATGGGAATTAACCACAAGATGGCTAACTAGTGGAGATCTTGACGAACCCGACCACGAATCTTAAACATAGGAACGCATGTTTTAACTAAATTTCAAGTGCAACGCTACAAATTTGACACCTCATGCAATTTTCAGCATAGAGGATTATTCTCTGTTGCAGTCCAGCAAAATCTAATTATTCAAGTACGGACAAAGATCGAAAGAAAATGCCAGAGAACTCAATAGAAGTTTTATCATTAACGGCAAATATTGATATTGGCGGCTGTGATATCACAGTTAAATTTAAGTAGATTAATAAAAGATATTTGAATATGACTGTAAAATAAAATTGCGTACCATGCACTATACAAATTGATAAGTGAAGATGATCGTTGAATCGTGATCGGCATGTTGAGATACAGGTACCTTGATTTAGCGTTTCCTCTCCCTTCCAAGTCCTATAGGGTGGTTATGCAAACCAACCTTAACATCCTCTCGGATATAGTATTATGGATGGGAGAGATGGATTTAACCCATATAGTATAATTGGATCTCCTGTTCTAAGGTTATTCTAAATGTAACAGGATTTAGAAAATAGGTATACACCTTATATATCACACCAAAAAATAATTGATGTAGACCTAAATCCAAATAAGTGAATCATAAAAATATAAGCTTCATCGATCTTTATTTAACTCTTTTTTTTTTAAAGTAGAAATTAATTAGTGTAGACTAAATAAGAATATATTTCCAACAAAAATTGGATCGATAGCTATGAATACTAAGTTAAGCCGATTGTAGTGTGGAAATTGATCTGTTGATCAAGTGCAGATCCCATGCTGTTTAATTTCTTAGTTAACATGAGAAGATGAACAGGTCTTTAGTTGATATCCCTTAAGGACACTTGTGATTTCCCATTTCAGATGGCATGTGGTAGTATTTACTAGGGATTCAAACAGAATCTTAGTGGAAATCTTATTCTAACATCTAGAGATTTCTTATGGTTCCAAATTTATTCTTTTCAATCCCAGGTTCTGAAGATAATGAGTGATTTCCACACAATATGTCTCACATTTTTTCCTTTGTTTATAAAAATTGCTTATGATGACTTTAACGTGTGCATTTTAATTTTGAATTTTGCTTCTTGACTACAAAGTAAACTCGCACTTATCATGATGCTCTAAAGAATCCAATCGCTCTTTGTGACTGTTATTGTTGATAGGGAAGGAAGATATTGAAGGCATAAGTGTGGTAAAAAGTGATAGGATAACTTTACCCTTGTTAAAATTCATGTGATATGCACATATGTTGACTAACGGAGACTTAACGTCTCAAATTGACGGAGTGACCTTTTAGACGCAATTTTAGAAGTTGAGTGACCTTTTTGGCCATCAAAGAAATTTAATTATTAAAATGGCAACGAGAATATGGTTTAGTGACTAAATAGACACTTTGCTCTTTAATTTATTCCACAAAAATTGGAAAAATTACCCCAATAGTCGTCCAACTATTTCATTAAAATCAGAATAGTTCCCCAACTTAAATTTTAACCCTTTTTTTTCTCATTTACTCCCCCAAATTTTATTTTAATTAGTCCCTCAACTAAATAGTTGTATCCAATTTGGTCCCTAAATGGTGGTGTTGCCCAAAACATAGATTTTTTTTTTTAATTTTGACCGTTGTTGACTAAGGGAAAAAGAACCAATTTACCTAGACTTGACACTTGAAGTGTTAAATCATCACCCAAATAGTCCTCCAACTTTTTTATTAAAACGGAATTGGTCCTTAACTAAAAACTTAGCCAAATTAGTTCCTCAATTAAAAATTCTTACATTTAAAATTGCTTAGAATAAAGGAATTCAAGAGTTAGTTGTGAGAAGCAGAATCATTTTCCTGGTACAGATTTAGAAGGTATTCAGGATCCAAATTGTAAACTTTGAAGCTCTAACATCCTTTGGTTGGATTCAAATGATTATCTCCATCTGCAAGTTAACCAAGTGGTTCAGGATAATTTAGAGAAGAACATGCATAAGGAGACAGATGATCATATCTTTTCCGATATTTGGGATAAGAAATCAGACTTGACTCAGCAGGCTTGGTTTTCTTTTGAATATGTTTAAACTACTTGGACCTTTTGTTCCTCTTATATTCCCAACAATTGGAAAAGTTCTTACTTGAAAGTTTTTTCACAATGCAGAAATCATCTTATAACTCCCTTTGAGAATAATTGGTTCATACATGTACTTCAATGACTTAGAATTAGCCATGAACTTGAAGTAAATCAATCAGTCTAGTCCAAATTTGGTGGCAGTGGTTAGGATAGGTGGAGAGAATGGTTGCTGGTAGAGTAAGAGAGATAGTAAATGGGACTGGCAGTAGTTGGAGTTAGTGGAAAGGATAGCTATTGAGAGATGAAGAAAAGTGGTTCAAGAGGATGGCAGATGGTAGAGAGGGAGAGGAAGTAGAGGGAGTGGAGGTGGATAAGGTGGGTAGAAGAGGTGGTTGTTGGTAGAGGTTGAGACGGAAGGTAGAAGGAATGGTGGCTAATGGAAGGAGAAGGAGGGGAAGAAAGGGTAAAGGTTAGTTAGAGTGGTTTTTTTCAATTGAGGGACTAGTTTGGCTAAATTTTTAGGTGAAGGACTAATTCAGTTTTAATAAAAAAGTTGAACTATTTAGGTGGTTATTCAACACTTAAAGTATCAGGTCTAGGTGAATTGATGCTTTTACCCTTAAACAACACCAGTCAAAATTCAAAAAACTTATGTTTTGGGCGAATCCACCATTTAGGGTCCAAATTGCATACAACTATTTAATTAAGATACTAATTATGTTAAAATTTAAGTTGAGGGACTATTCCAACTTTAATAAAATAGTTGGAGGACTAATGAGATAATTTTTCCCACCAAATCAATTAATGTTTTTCGGTGTCTAGATTTATTAACACCACCTTTTTTAATTGGTGTGATCCCTTTTATTATTAGTATTAAACCAAGTAAGCCTAATTAAAGGTTGTACAAATCATTATAAATGACAAAACAAATTATCTAGTCTAATCAAATCCATCTATTTATGAGAAAATAAATTTAAAAAAAAAAACTAGATATAACGAAGAAGTAAGAATGTGGATCTTCAAATTCAGCCACTAAATCCATTATGATAAATGTGTTTAGCTACCGTGATATAATTTTGCAATCAGCCAAAGTGCTTACCTAGTAAGGATTGATCTTGTTAAAGTATAATGTCATTTCTTTTGGTGAGATTGACGGTACTACACTAAATTGGAACTTGTAACAACCAAGCCTAATTGTTTATCCATTTGCCAACTGAAGTCCTCGAAAAAATTATTTTGTTTTTGAAAATCATCCAATAGTGTACTGACCTTTTCTGATCCGATAGAGAATCAAAATTTGGTTCATTCATACCTAGAGCTCATTTTTTTAGTACGGGTTTTCAGCTAACGGAAAAAATGTTCATCCATAAACTGACGATTTAAATTAGTGACAACTATAAATCCATCAATCATAATTTCAGTTTGCTTATCAATCCCATATTGTCATGACATGCGGCTGAAAGCCCTCTTTCTTCAGCAATTCGTGTAATGATGGAACATCTTTTTTCCAGTAGAAAAAGCAATAGAATCATCAGAATTTTCGGCTGGAAAAGTTCTAGCCGAACTGAATGGGGCATGAATCGGTTTTAGAGCTATTGTCATAATAGAGTATGATTCAGTTGTGTAGCAGCGGTATAAGTTACAGAAATTTCACTTGGATTAGGATTATTTGTCACGGCTGTTTGAGGGACAATAGAGTCCAACATGCTGGCGGTATCCTACAAAACTAAAATAGCAGCAGTCGAGTTGCTTGGATTAAGCGATGAGTCCATCTTGCTGGCGGTTTCTTCCAAAAGTAGAACTCCAACAGCCAACTTTGTAGGATTAATTAATTGTGGAATGTCAGCCTATAATGGTAACATTTCCGTCTCATTTTCGGAAACCCTCGACCATCTTCACGAATAACCAAAAGTTTAGGGGAAGTATCTTTTGTCCGCCAAAGCTTTTGTGCTTGTGTGCATCCATCCTCAGTTGAAGTTTTGCTATCCATAGTACATTGGTACCTTGTCTAGCCTTGCACTCCATTTTGCTATGCCTAATTTTCAATAATCAATACAATAAGAGGGGGTGTCTTTGTATTGCACTTGCTGCCAAGAACCTTATGAACCATGACCAATCCATCACATTTGTATTAGTTTTTTTTAAAACATCTACTTCAATACAAACCCTAGCCACGCTAGGTCTTGAGAGAGTGGCCATGGATATGCCAAGTTTGAATGGATCACCGATCAGTCTTGCAAGCAAAAAAAAGGAAACCATCATAAAATAAATGTGCACGGAGCTGTGGAAAAATAGTCCAAATTGGAGCTAATGATAGATTCCCCGTCCATGTTGAAATTTGGAGACCATTTAAAAACTTGCATGCCGAAACCTTGAAAGTACCAAAAACTTTTATGCCAATAATGGAGGAAGTTCTCCTCCAAATCAAATCTTATAAGCATATGACAAAAATCTAATAATCCCAAAGTGTAAGAACCCTTAACACTAACTGTTAAAAAACTTCTTTGCGACTGGTGGCCATACTTGGTCATTCTCTTGAAAACTTGCCAACCAACTCAAACTTTAAGGGCTTTGCTAGACGGGATATTTCTTCATCAAAAAGAAATAGTCATTGGCTCACCACAAAAGACACCTGGTTGTTTAATTGATTCTGATGCTTTAGGCCTAGTAACAACATTGCAAAAGATCTAGAAGCAAAGGAAGGAAGTTATGTTTGCTCCCCAGATAAAGGCTGAAGGGCTTACATGATAGAAATTCGAACCCCAAAGAAAACCTAGGGAAGCCATAGAAAAGGAGGGCGGAGAGAGCATCATGATGATGTTTTCTTTATTAACAACACCAACAACCAATGTACACTTCAAAATAAAAAGAAAAAAAAAACGCTACCACTTACTAAGTAATTGCAGTGAATAAAAAAAAACATAAATTTTACTATAGTAAATGCAACAAATAAAAAAAATTTACATAACGTCACCAGTGTTCCATTGTCCATGCTTCATTCAATATTTCTAACTCTGTAAAAAAATGGAAAAAAAAATCCAACCAGACTACAACTCTTCCAATCAGTCACAAATCCCTTTTTGCCAATCTTGAAGTCAACGCCTCATTTCTTGAGATGACATGTTTTGCTTTTCCATTCCTTCAAGCATTTTTATGGCCCACTATCCCATCAACATAATTATATATCATTCTTCCTACAAACTTTTCTACATCACTCAACAAATTTCTATTTTCCTTTATTCTCAATGATATTGAAATAGGGTTTTGATGCTTCACTTTGAGTGGAAACTTTAGAGTGAGAAATGTTGGAAATTTGCCTCCAAAATACAATTTCAATAAATTTTATTTTCCCTCCAATTGTGTTTCCTCCTTTTGTGAAATCTTTAGTCCCACATTGCAACTTTGTGTTGAATGTTTTTTCACCTTATATGTGTTTGGTGTTTTGCCAATGTGCAACACTAGTTGGGAGCCTAGACTATTTATGGTTGATGGTTTGGGGATTTTCCTCAAATACATGCGCGTCGCGCCCGGCCTGCATGCATGTGAATCATTAGAGTTTTACTTCCTTTGCATTTTTTTTTCCTATATTTTTGGTCTATGCTGATACCTATTCCGTGTGCTAAATGCCTATTTTGTGTGAACTTCACTTGAATATAGTTCCTATCTTTTCTCCCAAGGGTTTGACTATAAGAACTACAATGCTGGTCCGAGAAGGTTCTGTTTTACCTGCAAACCCTCAAAGTAGATTACGTTCAATTCGGAGATGCCGCCCCTTTCGAATCCACTAGGATTTATACTGATGACAACCGAACCACTAGGGGTCACATACTGAATTTCATGACCGACACTCTATTTGATCTTTACGCCCATATAAGTCTGCCAAGAAAGTACAACTCTAAATATGTTGGAAAGAAAAAGTACGTGGTCGCCAAGTTCTTGAATTTCAAGATGGTTGACGACAAATCTATCATTAACCAAATTCATGCATACCAGAATATTATTCTAGACATCACTCAGGATCTAGAGGCACGAAAATTGATGATGCTTTCCAAGCTGCTGCTCTAACTGAGAAATTGCCACTGTCTTGGAAAAAGTATAGGAATACACTTAAACATGACAAAATTGTCATGATGCTTGATGAGGTGATATCTCACATTCAGATTGAGGAAAGCAATCATCAGAAAGATAAGTCTGATCTAGCCTATGATTTTGCAACCAAGGTGAATCAGGTGGATAGTAAGCCTAAAGGAGCTTCTCAAAGGTTCAAAGGCAAAAGTCGCGGACCTAAAAAGGGCTGAAACAACAATGGTCAGAGTTAGGACAGCAATCAATCCGATAAGTTTAAAAAGTTTGGTAAGATTAATAAAAAGTTTAAAGGGCTTTGCTATGTCTGTTGAGTTGATAGTCACAAAGCAAACAAATGCAAGTTTCACAAGGAACAAGAGCAGCAATCAGCCAATCAAGTGAACCTTGCTGAAGGTGATGATGAGACAATTGTTGCTGCTATCTCCGAAGCAAACTTGGTCCATAATGTGACCAGGTTCAAATGGATTATGGACACTGGAGCCACGAACATATCGCTGTTGACAAATGTCACTTCCTTGAGTATGAAGGAGTGAGCGATGGGGAGCGAGTCTTCCTTGGATATGGTTGTGCTGCTCAGTTCTAGGCAAGGGAAAAGTCGTTTTGACTCTTACCTCTGGAAACACTATTACTTTAACCAATGTGTTGCATGTTCCATTTGTGAGAAGAAATTTAATTTCTGGTTCTTTACTTAATACAGCTGCTATTAAACTTGTTTTTGAAAGTGATAAGTCAGTTTTGACTAGGAATGGGGACTTTGTGGGAAAGAATTTTTGCTATGGGGGCTTATTTGTATTTGATGGTACTTACAATAGAATGAATAAAAATGCTACTTTTGCTTATATTGTTGAGTTAATTAATATGTGGCATGCTAGATTAGAATATGTGAATGCTGACTCCATAAGGAGAATAAAAAATTCAAATTTGATTCCTAATGTGACTGATCATAAGTTCACAAAATATGAAATTTGTGATGGAATGGAATCTAAACATCATAAGAAACTCTTTAAGTCCACTGAAAGAGCTAGTAGTCTTTTGGAATTAATTCACAGTGATCTTGGAGATTTTAAGAATAATATTAATAGAGGTGAGAAGAAATATTATATCACCTTTATTGATGATTACTCAAGATACACTAAGGTATATCTCCTAGTTTAGAAAAATGAAGCTGAAGAAATGTTCATTAAATTCAAAACTGAAGTTGAAAATCAGTCTTAGAGAAAAAAATAAAAAGACTTAGATCTAATAGAGGAGGTGAATTTGATTCTAATCTGCTGAAGAGTTTTTGTGAACAAAATGGAATAATTCATAAGACTACTTCTCCTTACTCGCTTCAATCTAATGGGGTTACAGAAAGAAAAAATAAGACTCATAAAGACATGATGAATGCAATGTTAATAAGTTTTGGATTACCTACTGACATGTGGGGGAGGCTATTTTGTTTGCTTGTCATATTCTTAATAGAATACCTTACAATAAAACTTTTAAGACATACCTGATCTTATGAACTTTGAAAAGGTTATTCGCCTAATCTTGGGTATCTCAAAGTGTGGGGGTGTCAAGCTGAGGTAGGGATACCAGAATTTAAATGAATAAAATTGTGTCTAAAACTGTCAATAGTGTTTTCAATAGGTATGTACATCATAGTGCTACCTATAGGTTCTTCGTTTTGGTGCCTAATCATGTTTTGAAAACCAAAGATGATGAATTTTTTGAGTATGGTTTTCCAATGAATAAAATTCTATGAAAATGTTGTCTTGAGAAATTCAAAATTCAAAAGAACATGATGATGAAGAAGTTTAAGAATTGAGAAGAAGTAAAAGGGTAAGAGTGAAAACTAAATTTGGGCCTGATTTATAACTACTTTCATAACTGAAGAAGATCCAAAAACTTATAAAGAGGCAATGAATTCAACTGATGCCAGTTTTTGGAAAGATGCAGTTAAAAATGAGATTGAGTCCATAATGTATAATCACGCCTGGGAATTAGTAGATTTGTCTAGAGGGAGTATGAACCCATTGGGTATAAGTGAGTATTTAGAAAGAAATTATTGCCTGATGGTTCTATTGATAAATTCAAGGCACGTTTAGCGGCTAAAGGTTTTACACAAAAAGAAGGCATTGATTTCTTTGACACATATTTACCTGTTGCTAGAATCACTACCATTAAAGTACTTGTTGCTATTGCTTCCATATTTAATTTGATTGTGTACCAAATAAATGTGAAAACTAATTTTTTTAATGGTGAGTTGGATGAGGAAATATACATACATTAGCCTGAGGGCTTTGTTATTGAAGGATAAGAACATAAAGTGTGTAAACTTGTTAAATCCTTGTATGGCCTTAAACAAGCTCTTAAAAAATTGCATGAAATTTTTGATAAGACTCTTATTTCTAATGGTTTTAAAGTAAATGAATATTATAGATGTGTCTATAGCAGATTTCATGGAACTGTTAGAGTCTTTATTTGCTTGTATGTTTATGACATACATATTTTTGGAATTGATGAAACTGTATTATATTAAATAAACCAAATATTTCCTTATTTCTAATTCTCATATGAAAGACATGGACGAACCTGATGTTATTTTGGGTCTTAAGTTGACTAAATTTAACAACGGTTTCATACTTTCTTAGTCACACTATGTTGAAAAGATCCTTAAGAAGTTTAACCACTTTGATTTGGATTCTATGAGTACATCTTATGATCCTAGTGTGCACTTGAGAATAAAGGTGATAGTGTCTGACAAACTGAATATGCAAAATTATTGAGAGTGTGATGTATTTGATTAATTGTACGCATCTTGATATTGCATATACTATTGGTAGATTGAGTAGATACACGCATAATCCTGATAAAAGTCATTGTAATGCATTATCTAGATATTTAAAAGGCACCATGCATTTAGGACTTTATTTTTTTGATAGTCCTTCTGTGCTAGAAGCTTTTTACGATGCTAATTGGGTGTCTGATAATGATAAGACTAACTCCACAAGTGGTTATATTTTTACTCTTACTAGAGAAAGCGTGTTGTTTCTTGAAAATCATCTAAGCAAACATGTAATGCTAAATCTACCATGAAATCTGAATTTGTTGCTTTAAAGTTGGCATGCTCAAAAGCAAAATGGCTTCGTAATTTACTAATTGACATTCCTTTGTGGCAAAAAGTCTGTGTCTTTTGTTTCTTTGCATTGTGATTCACAGGTAGCGATCGCTAGAGCCAAAAGAAAAATTTACAATGGGAAAAGCTAGCATATCCGTTTGAGACACAATATTGTGAAGCAGCCATGAGTAATTGGGTCATTGACATGGACTTTGTGAAATCTGAATAGAATTTGATTGATCCTTTGACTAAGGGATTGAATCGAAAGTTAGTCCAAGACACATCGATGGGGATGGGACTTAGACCTGTTGATGGGAATTGAATTTGATAGAACCCAACCTACATTAGTGGAGATCCCATGAAGTAGGTTCAATGGGTAATAACAAGTCACAAAGATATTCCAATTGCACTATCAAATGTGGTCTTGGACCTCCCTATGGTGTAGATAGTTCTCACTGTCTATAATTTGTGAGTGTTTAGTTGATGACTCTTAATGAACTTATATCCTTTATAGGTGGTATGTAGCAATACACACTTAGAAACTCATCTATATTAGTGTGGAAGTGGGGGCTGCTTTCTATGAGACTAACGGGTTTGTCTCTAGAGCACTTATGAACATTCAAGTAGGGTACATGGTCTGAAAAGGCACCAAACTGAGAGCTTACAATGGATCGAAGTCTAACATATCCTCAATTGTAGGCGTGTACTTCAAGGAAGAAGGTACAAGACTTTGTCACCTATCTTCAGTATATTTCTCTATTGAATGCACTAAGTGCGATTCAAGTCAAAAAGATATCGTCATTTATGTGTTAGATTTCATTACTCAGCACCACTTTGTATATTCGAGTCATGTTGGGGATTGTTGGAAGTTTGCCTCCAAAATATAATTTCAACAAATTTGATTTTTTCTCCAATTGTGTTTCCTCCTTTCCTATGAAATCTTTAGTTCCACAATTGAACTCTATGTTGGATATTTCACCTTATATGTGTTTGGTGTTTTGCCAATGTGGAACACTAGTTGGGAGCCTAGACTATACATGTTTGATGGTTTGGGAATTTTCCTCAAACACGGGCGTGCCTGCCCGTCCCAGTGCGATGTGGTGTGATGCGTGCGTGTGAAACATTATTATTTTACTTCCCTCACTTTTTTCTTTCCTATATTTTTGGTCTGTACTGATTACCTATTCCGTGTGCTAAAAACCTATTTTGTTGAACTTGACTTGCATTTAGTTCATATATTTTCTCCCAAGGCAGACAGATTTTCTTTCTTTTCTCCTAAGTCACCTGTCTTTTCTCTCAAGGTAGTGTTGTAACTTCCAAATTTTGACCGAATTTATCACTATAAATAGAGGTCTTGAGATCCTCTTCAATACCACCAAAAAATGTCTCTTCTTTTGTTCTTTCTTGTTTTCTCCTTTCGTACTGAGTAGTCCAGTACATTTGAGGTCGAAACCTTGTTTGCGAGTGCATGTAACTGGCTGTCATTGAATCTTAGAGAATGACCGTCCAACTTTTGCATCAGTGGATAGTGATCCTGTGGGGGGCAAAATCACTTTCAAAAACAGTGATTACATGCCACGACAAATTCTATTCTGCTTCTAATTATTTTTTTGTCCAGATTTTCTAACAAGAAAGACTTTCCCGTTTATCGATACTTAAACTGGTGGTTTATGAGTTTTTCAGTCAACCATTTATTCACTGACTATAAGAGTTTGTGAGATGTTTGATGAGATCATGAATTATAGTATAATATTTGTTCAACAATTTGATCAATAGATAAAAACTTCTATCATGTTAAAGCATTAGACATCAATTTCTAAGCTAAAGTAGTCCATGTTTTTGAAAAATCTTAAATTCTCTGTACTTCTACCATATTTATTTTAGCCATGGAATTAGTTCTTATTCCTTTATTTTAGAAAGGATGAAGCAAACATTGCTGCTAAGCTCTTATACTATTTCATTGCTTGATAAATTAAGTGTTCTAATTTTTTGTCGATTGTGCTCTTCTTATTGCCAGATAATGACTCTTTTGTTAGGTCCATCAGAATGTGGGAAGACATTATTATCAAGGCGGCTTGAGGAATCTTGACAAAATTCTCAGTCTGTCTCTTTTTGCATCCTTTCATTGAGTTGACTTGAACTCTTGAACAAATGAAAATGATGTTTTATTGACCAATCACTTGTAATAATTCACTTATAATTTTACAACTGTGATGTGGCTTGCATCTGTATCATGGATTGACTAATGTTTGGTTTTAGTCCACTCATTTATATTTTCTTTTGTTGGTTTATTAGTGCTAATGGAGTCCATAATTTTATATAACCTTGATTCGAAGTCCTAATGAGTCTTCTCAATCCTTTAGAATTACCTTAGATTATAGGCATAATTACAGTTTGTCCCGTATAATTAGGGAACAGTTGTAAATTGCCTCCTGTATTTGTTTTATCTACCCAGAAATTGCCCCCCAAAATTAAATGAAGTTAAAATTTTCATCTAAAGAGAGTATTGAAATGTCATAATTGCCCTCAATATTTTAATTACTTTAACCAACACAAAATTAGGGTAAATTATATTTTGGTATCTGGTTTTATTTTAATAGCAATTTGTCATTCAAAAGTAACAATGTTTTTTCATTCAACATTATTGCAAAAAAATTTTCCCTTCAATATTAATTGTTTGAATGAGTTTACTATTTTAATATTTTTTCTTCGCATCCGTTTTTTAGCATGCCATCAATTACATGTTTTTTCAATATTATTTTTATATCTAGTTTAAAAGTATTTTATTTATTCAATCACATTACTTTAGTTTTATTAATTTTTTATTTTCTCTGTTATCAATAATTAATTCATCACTTTGCATTGAAAAAATCACATTATTTGAGTAAATATACTAGTTTGAGATATAATCAATATATATTTTAAATAAATATAGAATAATAAATTTAATTCATTAGTATCATTATATATTGAGTTTTTCAAATTTCAAAGAAGAATTTTAGCAAAAAATTTTGCAAAGTGTAACTAAAAATATTGAGGGCAATTATAACATTTCATTACTCCCTGTAGATGAAAATTTTAACTTCCTTTAATCTTGGGAGGTAATTTGTAGATAAAACAAACATAAGAGGCAATTTGTAATTGTCCCCTAATTACAGGGGGCAAACTATAATTATGCCTAGATTATATTATTGCTCATTCCTTCTACGATATCCTCAAGTCATTCAAACTTTTCTTCCCAAAAAATACTAATTAATAATTCCAGATTACATTACATTACATGTGCTTCAATTTATTGAGCATTTATTTGTGTCTAATTGTTCATAGTTAGTCCATACACGTGATATTGTGCAAATACAATTGGCGCAGTCATTATGCGCCCATCGACTTACAGCACAACCGTTGTTATTAGAATCTTAATTATACCCGTAGGATGTTATTATTCTACGCTCTAAATTTATAATTTTGATTCTGATCCATATTAAAGGTAGGATTATTAATATAAATAAACACTAGTTTAGCCATTATAATCTTGTAATTTATGTTTATATTTACTGAGTTAAGTTAGTATTTTGATAATTTTTCATTAAAATGCTATATTTCATACATATTGACTATTCATATTATTTTTTTTTTAGTTTTTAATAAAAAATAATATTAAATTTACAATAATGTAGAACTTTTTATATTATGAGTATATAATATCAAATATGATAAATTTAAGTTACATAAACTTATTTTATGATGGATACTAAAATTTTGTATTTATTTGTATAAATTTTTATATCCTACTTACGATCCAATCCTGCAATCGTCAAAATAATCCTATGTAGGATCTTGATTCTCCAAACCTTGACCACAACTAATGTCCCCGAAAAATTGAACCCATAAAACTTTTTTTAATTATTATTTTATTAATAAGGTTCATTATAACAGACAATTTTATTATTTCACGGAGGTTTATAACTGACGATTTACATGACCTTCCAAAAAATTGATCTTTAGAATATTTAGTATATATTTAATTGGAAATAATATTAAAACATGAATAATTTCACATTATGCCTAACCTTGCGAAGGGTTAAATGAAAGAATTTAACATTTTATTTTTTCAAAAAATTCAATACGTTTGGCAATTAGAAAATACCACTAGATTTGGTGCACTTTGTTTTGTTTTTTTCATTTTTTAAATTTTACAATGCCAAATGTAAATTCTAGTGGTAATTTATTTATTTGTTGTTTGTTATACATTATTTTGTAAAGATAAATAATTATTATGTGTTATTAGAAACTAACAATTCATTATTTCTTTTTTATATTCAGTAAGGAAAATTTTCATTATGCAATATTTTGTATTTTGAACATGGACGAAAATTTACATTGACAATCCGAATGGTAAAGAAAAATATTTAACATTGTCATGCAATTCTTTAATAGTAAAATTTAACATACATTTGGCAATTAAGGTACGCCACTAGATTTGGAGACTTTACTGCCAGATTTCTTATTTTTAAGTTTTTAAAATTTTATTTATAATGTATTGTTTATGAGTATTATTTTTAAAGATAATAATTATTCTTTTTGCTATGTTATGTATTCTTTTTAAAGATAATGATTATCCTTTTTATGTTTTCGAAGTTGTATGTTATGCATTGTTTTGTAAAGAATAATTATTATGTGTTATTCAGATACTGAAAAATTATCATTTATCATGTATTACTTTGTTATGATAATTTTGTTTATGTAACATTCATATTTTGAACATTCAATGATAATTTATTATTACCGCGTACATGAACACGATGAACATGGGCGTACATGGACTTACGGATCAGCAAAGTACAAAACTAATTTAGACTCAATTTAGACCCTATCTATATACATTGCGGTTAAAATTGAGTATTATAATTTTTTTATATTATTAACAGATATCATAAATTTCATGAAATTTAATCCATATTACAAGATCTGTAAATAATCAATCAAAGACCAAATCTCCCTAATTACTTCCCTATTATCAATGGCTACCTTAATTAATTTGGTATTACTTGGAGCGTTTTCATTTGATGTATAAAAGTGTCTAATTGATAAGACGTTTTCATCCATCAAGATTTAAAAAAGGCAAATGACATTTTTACATCTTTTTTTAATTTCTCACATACCTCTATGGAAAAAACTTATATAAACCCAGTTTTTACTCCACTTGTAAATCCTGCAATCAAAATTAAATCTTATAAAATCTTGCTTACATCACCTTATGTCATAGATTCCATAACATTTAATTCACACCACAAATTTTACAAGTAAGACCAAAAATCATGTCTACCTAAATCTTTCACTACCTCTATACCTTTTTAACAAGTCAAATGATTAAAAACTCTTTATCCATATCATTCCATTTTTATATATCTAAAATACCCTAAGTTCAATATTTACTTAATAGAATAAATTTGAAAATATTTTATAAGTTTGAATATGTGTGTATAGAACTGTATATACAATTTAAATTTTTATACAAATTCCTTTTATATACTTAAAAAAAATAGTTTGTATTAATATTTATGAGTATATTTTATATTAGAATATAAACTATATTGACAATTTAAACAATATATTTGTACATATAGAATAACTGATATATTAAATATTATATTCAGTTCAAGCCCTAATTGGATCGGAACATCGGAATAACCAAATCCATATTTGATCATGTATTATAATAGTTAAACAGAACGAGATAATTATATTCACACATGGATTCAAATCGAACAAACGAGTCCGAAATGGATGTGATTTGGGTCTAGGCAGACCGGGCCTAGACGCAGATAACCCGTTCCGAACCCTTTATTAAATCTGGATCCATCTGTAAATTTGATTATCGGGATCCGATTAAAATCCATTTTACTATTATAATACACAGATCGAATATAGATTTGCTTGTTCCAATTCGATTAGGATTCAAATCCAATAAAATATTTAATATATAATAAAATTATATATATTAGTTATTCTATATATACAATTATTTTGTATAAATTGTCTACATAGTTTACACTCTAATGTAAAACATATGTATAAATATTAATACGAACTAAATTTTTTTTTAAAAATTAAAAACAAAATTCTATAAATATTTGAAATTTTTATATATAAATTTTCAAACTTATAAAATATTTTTAAATTTATTCTTGTAATTAAATATTAAAACAAGAGCACTTGGTATATAAAAGTAGAGTGATGTGGATAAAAAGTTTTTAAACATTTTGTATTTTTAAAAAGAATAGCGATGTGTAAAAAGTCAAAAAAGATGTATAGAAAAAGTTTAGCAAAGGGTTGGTATTTGTCAACCTTCTTTCTCCCTATACACCAGATTACCCATCCAACGTGAGGTTAAGAGTAGAAAGAATCAAACTTGAGATTTTTTATGATTTAGTCCCCTATTTATTATCTGAACCAACCCGATTAACGCATCTGGTAAGCTTTGCTAAGTGCTATGCAATGCATCATACTACATTTTTTAGTCTTACAAATTTTTTGAGTACATGCTGAAAAAAGGATATGATACATTATAGAAGTAGGAGGACATTTATTGGTGATCCATTATTAGTAATTAATGGTCTTACGAGTTAATTCTTAAAATATGCCCTCTTAATTTAGGCCCTGATAACATTGGCCTAAATGTACAATTTAAACACTGCCCTTAACAGCAGAACTGTATCCGCTCTGTTCATCATTATATCGATCCCAAAGCATAATCCCACCATATTTGGGCGATCCTTTAGCAAACGGCAGAACCTGCGAGGTTAGCACTTGCTTCGGAACATAACCATTTCCAGCCGCTGCCTTCGAAGCCGGAAGACCAATAAAAATGTTTTTTGCATTAATTGAGGATGTCCACTGATTCCATGAGTTCTTGAATTTGTCAGGATTGCCAGAGTCATACTCACAAGGTGGATTATTGTAAAATTGAATCCAAACATAGTCAAAAAGTCCAGTATTAAGAGCATAGGAACTGCCCAGCTTTTGATCAGGAAATGGACATTGTGGTGCTGCTGTTAAGTACACTTTTCTACCACCTTGTTGGCTGTAACTAGACAGTCTTCGAGCCATCGCGGCGTAATGAGGTTCCCCAAGTTCAATATCAAAGTCTATACCATCTAAAACAGCATCACCAAGTGGCCTGAAATTTGCTCGGCCGCCTAGAAAATGATTCCACAAGTAATCAGCCACTTTCCGGGCATCGTCAGCTGATGATAAAGAATAGTTCCCTTCGCCACCGCCAATCGAGAGCATGATTTTAATTCCTTGACTTTGACACTGGCGAATGCTATTCGTCAATTTTTGACAGCTGCCGGATGATGGCTCGCAGTGACCAGCTAAGTTGAGCTGAGGAGTTTGGCCATTGCCAAAAGTTGAGAGGAAGGCTACGTTGACAATCTGAAATAGTCCAGAGGCACATGTATCTCTCAAGGTGCCTTCCCTCTCATCTTGGCCCCAGTAGATCACAATTCTTCCGGTGTAAGATTCTGAAATCAAAATAAGGGCAAATAATATAGTGAGAAGTAGGAATGGTGAATAGTATTTGATGCTCATGTTTGGTTGAATAAGCTTGCTCTGTTTGTTAAACTGCAATGCTATGACTGAAGAAAGAACCGAGCATTCGTTTTATAGATGGAAAAAGATGCTTAATTAACTACAAAGATCGAAGAACAAAAAGTTGGCACTTGAATTGTGGTTGATTGACTTGGACAAAATGTGGCCATGGTTTCAGTTTCACACGTGATGAGTCCTTACCGCATAGTACTTGATCAATCAGTTTGGAGTTACCCTGATTTATTATAAACAATTTTATTTAATAGAGTTTTCAAAGAAAATATTTAATAAGTACTTAATTTATTATTCGGTAGTAAATTTTAATGAATATTTTTTTTATATTTGATAATATTTGATTTAAATATTTAAAAAGTATTTCTATTTTTATTCAATTTTAAATTTGTGATAAAATAATTAAATTTTATCTTTACATAATTATTTTAAATATAAAATATATTCTAAAAGTATTAATTT
This sequence comes from Cinchona pubescens, assembly GCA_025175665.1. Lineage (NCBI taxonomy): Eukaryota > Viridiplantae > Streptophyta > Magnoliopsida > Gentianales > Rubiaceae > Cinchona > Cinchona pubescens. The sequence continues at coordinate 4,369,527 of JANKKI010000053.1, forward strand.
TTAGCTCCTCATAAAAGTGTTTTTCAAACAAAAACTTTTACGTTTGAATTTAAGAAAGTACATTTAATAAAACGCTCTAAAATTAATTATCTTATTTGATAGTTTTTTTTTTTTATGGCTAAAGTATCACAATTCCAAAGCTAGCACGACTCTATCTTCTTTTGTTTCTTTAGGATGAGCCTTTTTCTTTTCTTGCAGCTGGCGCGCTGCAAATGTATTGACTTTTTCGCTGCAAGGGGGTACATGGTCTAAAAGGGGTTGGGTTCTTAGAATTAGTAAATTCAAATTCAAATTTGATTATATTTCGATTCGGATTTTAATTTGAATATCAATTGAATATACAAAAATAAATTTATACTTAAATTCGTCAGATTCAATTAAATTTATGTTCGAATTCAGATTTTATAATATTTTTTCAATTTTTAAAATTTTTATATAATAATTTTATTTTTGCAATTTAAACAATATTTATTTTAAAATTTATATTTATGCATGAGTTCTACAAAATAAGGAAAAATGTTAAAAGTGAAAAATAGAAATGGCGAATAGTATTTGATGCTCATGTTTGGCTGAATAAGCTTTCTCTGTTTGTTAGGCTGCAATGACTGCAGATGAAATTGAGCATTTGTTTTATAGAGGAAAAATATGCTTAATTGGCTTCAAAGTGGAAAGGGATGCAGGAATCTTTTCTGCAAATAGGGAAACGAAATCTCAACCGTGTAAAAAAGAATGGCCGTCGGATCACTTATTTAGTATGTCATACACGGTCACGTGGCAAAAATGAGTAATCTGCAACTGACTGGCACAACAAACATGGAAAAAAAAGGTAAAAGGTTACAAATAGTAAAATTCTAAAGGGAAAATCACATTATTAGTCCTCTAATTATTTCATTAAAGTTATAATGATTTCTAACTTTAGTTTTAGTCGGATTAGTTTCTGAACTAAATATTTGTATTCAATTTGATCTCCCTAAATAGTAATTTCGTCAAAAAAAAATATTTTTTAAAATTTTGCTTAATGACTAGGAGTATAACAGTCAAATCATGTGGTCTTATAATTTTTGTTTTTTAAAAATTCACCTTAGCCCTTCAACTATTCTTATACAACTAAAATGACCCCCCAACTTTAATTTTAGCAAATTAACCATTGAATTAAATATTTGTATCTAATTTGATCCCCAAAATACAGCTCCAGCCAAAATGTAAATTTTTTTAATTTTAACCGATGTTGATTAGGGACATAATCTTTAAATAATCTAGTCCTGTGATCATTAGAAACGGAAACGCCGAAAAGTTTGATGATACTAACATAATAATTTTTACAAATTATAGATAATTTCGATTTCATCTCCAATTCCAAAATCGATGTATGGAATTTCCTCTAGAAAATAATTACGTCCTTTCCATTGAGCTTGCAACGCCAGAACTAGGAGAAGGAAAAGGAGAAAATCAAATAGCATTTTGCGAGATGGGATTGTTAGTTACAAATCAGATTTCAAATAATACATATGTGTTTTCGAAGGAATAAATGGAGGCTGTGGAGAGAAAATTCGGCTACTGAAGGAGAAGGAGATGGGAAGCGAGAGGGAGATAAAGTAGTGATAGTTAGGCACTAGTGATAGTTGCAACGGATTATGGGGGTAGCGAGAAAGGAGAGACAGGGGATTGGGAAGAAGGAGATGGTGGTGGCAAATAGAGGGGAGTGGGAAGGCTTCATTGATGGGAATGGAGGGATGGCATTGGTGGTGCATTGGTGCAAGGAGAAAGATAAAGATGATTTTCGGGTTTTGGTTTAAATAAAAAGAAATTATAAAAAACAAAATGAATATAGTATGGTGGTATGTTTCGATCCTGCATTAACAACAAAATAAAATTGCAAAAAATTAACTACTAGATAATTATTAATCCATGTAATATGTTTACCTTTTTATTATAAAGTTTTAAACTATTTTTAAAAATAAAAATCGTAGGACCAGACTAATTTGACGGTTATGCTCCTCATCAACACCAATTAAAATTCAAAAAAATTATGCTTTGGATGAAGTGGCCATTTAGATATCACATTAGATACAATATTTAGTTCAGAGACTAATCTATTTAAAATTAAAGCTGGAAGACCACTTTGGTTTTAATGAAATAGTTAAAGGATTAATGAGGTGAATTTTAAATTACAAAAATCATAGGATCAAATATTTTGATGGTTATGTCCCTAATCAACACAAGTCAAAATTTAAAAAATTTATGTTTTGGGCAGAGCCACAATTTAGGGATCAAACTGAATATAAATATTTAGTCCAAGGACTAATCTACGTAAAATTAAAGTTAAGAAACCATTCCAGTTTTATGAAATAGTTGGACGACTAATGAGGTGATTTGTCCAATTCTAAATTTATAACCCTCACTTATTTCTTCTCTCCCAATCCCACTTCCTTTCAATCTCCCACCCATATCTTCCGCAGCTTTTCAAATACCTCTCCTCGGAAAATCTACCGTCGGCAAGCTGGAGAGATGGGACCATCCATAAAAGATAATGAAGAAATCATCAAGGCATGCGATGATCGAAGACTGCTACTTGAAAATACTTTGGATTTCCATACAAACAAGAAAGTCCTACAAAAGTTGCTATCATCTTATCAGAGAGGATGCAAAACAAGGCCATAATCACATATTAGTTTACAGGAGCACAAAATGGCTGATCAAGAGAGGTACAAGGTACTTGAACAAAAGAAAAAAAAAAATAGTTGTGATCAAAAGTGGGAAGAGAACGCTGGAATTCAAAGAAGAGATGGGAAATTTCTCATACAAGTAAGCTTTATAATTTCATATTTATATTTTCAGAAAATTAAAGAAAAAAACTTTTAAGAAACGATCTTTTCCATTTTACGGTAAGATTTTCAAGTTTTAGTAGTCATCGCATACGCTTTGTAATCCAATTTTTGCTTATGTAGTCTAGTCGTGCTGTCGCCTGTATCCAAAAATAAAACCTATACTGCAGTTGCAGATTACTCATTTTTGCAGATGTGTATAAAGAGACAGCTGAGACATTGAATACATCTAACCAATAAAAGAACTAACTAACAGATAATTGAAATTAAAGGGAAGCAATAAAGAGATCAAATCTTGATTTTGGTCACATCCACCATACAAATTCAATGGTCGATTATTGATACGAAAGATGTACCAATTCTTATACCGAATACTAATTGAAGAATTGAGCCCGAATTCAATGCAAAGATTATTCTTATATATTTTCTTAAATTTAGTTAATTTTCAACATGCAATCTAATTAACCCTAACTACCAACTAATTCCAGACAAGCGCCAAAAATTAATCAATTAGACTAATACAACATAAGCACAAATGATTATGTCAATTAGTTGGTTATTTTTCCTAGATTTAAACTAACCCTAATTCAGTAATTATTAAACCTAGTCGTTTCACAGATTAAATCAGACAACGAAACCAATATTAATCTAGCTATAGATTGAATCTATTAATTAACTACTTGGCCTTCATTGCAACTAAAAGAAGCAATCATAAAACTAAATGCAGAAAAATAACCAATACTTGAAATAAGAATTGATTAATTAAACACAATAAGTCTCACAACTTTAAAGAATCCATGGCTTTAGTTCCTCTGACCAAGAATTGAGGTTTTAGGCACAAAAGGTCATGGAAGAACTCACAAAATAGAGTTGCTAAATACGACTAAAGAATAATAAAAACTTCCTCCCCCTCAAGAAACAAGTAAAACCCTCTAAAAAGAGTTCAATAGGATGAAGAAAGCAATCAAAAATAATAACTTTTGTAAACTCTCGTAGCCTTGGGTGCACATGCTCTAGATTTGGGCACACGTAAACTGAAACAAGCTCCTGGATTCTTCTTTTCTGGAAAGGACGCACATGCTCTGGAATTTGGGCGCACGTGCACTGAATCCAAAATTGGTGCTTCAACTTCAACTCTAATTTTGACCTTGATGCCGATAGAATTTGGAAAAATGCAAAACATAAAAGTTGTAGCTTTTTTCTTAGTTTTCCAACACATCTTGGATCAATTTAATTGGAGTTTGGACGAGAAATTTATTCTCAAAGAACAAAATAGTTTCCAAATTACTCAATGCTTGTGCACACTTTGCGCTTTTGTTTTCTCTTCACATTATTTCGCACTTTTAACGCTTTTTGTACTTCAACCCTACAAAAGCTAAGATTAAATCAATTAAACCCATAATTAACTCAAATTTTGCTTACAACACATAAAAATAAGGTAAATGATATGTAAAACTGAAGATATTTTTAAGCTTATCAAATCACCGCACACTTTACTTCTGATTGTCTCGAGCAAAAATAGAATTAAAAAAATTAATCTTATCAAAAATTCACCCAACATAACTAAACAATTTTTCACATAAATAATCAATGAGCCACTCCACCATCAGGAGTAGTCTAAGAAGTCAAGAGCTCAAATGCTAATAAAAGACATAAAATCTGGTGTATTTTTGTATAGCCATTCAAGAAAATAATTTTTAAGACACTTGAATGAAATCACACAAACTCTAAGAATTTTTTTGAACATCCCATAGCTCACTCTTCTTATACCTTTCCACTAATTTAGACAACTGACTCAATTTAAATTAGGAAGGACTTTTTATTTTGTAACATTATATTAGGGTATTGACTAATCAAAGAAGGGATAAGGATATCACAAAATAAAAGAAAGAGATTTAAGATAATATTGCGCACCGCTAAAATAAAACTTCTCTTTAAACATTAAACAACTATCCTTATAGATAAATAATCCTACACTTAATCAACAATCATCCTGGAGGAATTTCATACAACAAACAAAAAAAAGTCAACTTTCTTCAATTTAGCCCAACATGCCAACATTTTCTAGACATTTCTTTCATATTTCTTCTCTTTGTTTTTTCATGGCCACTACCCACATGGGTACCAGTGATAGGCACTATCCACAAACACACTAATGCAAGCACCAGTGATAGGCACTACCTGCAATTTTTAAGAATTATTTTCTCAATCATTTTTAATACCTTTTTTTTGCCCCATAAATGTACACCACTTGTTCAAACAATTTACCACCCTCATCCAACTACCTTTCATTCATTATATCCCCTTAACAAATAATTGTATGCTATAAAGCTCTTATGAGACATTTTGGATAGAAAAATAATAGAAATTATTAAGCTCATAAACATAGATAAAATGATTTCTAATCAAAGAAAGCGAATAGTGTTTCTCTACATTCATTACAAGTTAAGGCTCAAACAGGGTACTATTCAAAACACGGGTTGGCTTGAAAGGCTCAATCGACCAAAGAACGTTCTATACTTATTTTTAAACCAAATCAAGTTATTTATAATATTTTTCCTAAACAATGTAATAAAGCAAATTTCTGGGATGTAATATAGTGTGAGTCTACATAATTATCTCTTAGTATCAAATATAAAACTAGGTTATAGCTATAGTGCTCAAATTCTTAGAAATCATGCAAGGAAAATATTAATACCGACTCTCCAACTCATGAATGGTTCAACTCAAGAATTATCATGCAGAAAACCAAGGAGACATGCTAAGCATTGCAAAATTTCCAAAAATATCAAAAAAATTTCAACTAGTTTGTACAAAAAAATTTCCAAAATCTTGAAAAGCTCTCAAATTAGAAGAAAAGCTAAATTTACTGTAGAAAAAAATGAGCAAACTATACAATTGATCCACCAAACAACTATAAATCCAGATAACTCCTTACCTCACACTTAAAAATAAGTATTATCCTCACTGCTAAAGAAAATAAAAATATAAAGAGGGAAAAGAAAAGCTTCTCTGGTGTAGGGAAGATCGTGTGGTGCAATTGGTCCAAAAATAAATAGCCTTCAACTTGGGCTAGAGTCTTGACACCTACAAAACAATCACAAGCCACTAAATGAAAAGCTCGTAAATATCGTATATTTCATGTATCGTTTACCTCCTGTTTTAATATAATTTGAGTAAAAATGAATAATTATGAGCTTAAATGGTTTATTTTGAGTTTTTTAGGGTTTGAGTGAAGAAAGGGTCCAAATTTATCACAAAAGTGGAGGACAATTACAAAATTAGAATTTCGTGCACCGGCGAGCAGTGATTCTGACACAGTTTAGTATATTGAGCATAACTTTCTTGTCTGAGCTCCAATTATGATGATTCAAGTTTTTTTCGAAAACCAAGACATAGAGCTACAACTTTCAAGTTTTAAGTGTTATCAAATTTGGCCTAAATCATGGTCCAAATTGAGGAGGAAATTGGAGAAAGTTCTGGACAGTGCGCCCAAGTGCCAGTTGCCGGATTGGTTACATGGGCTTGCTTATTTTGCAAGAAAAGTCCTTCTGTGGGCCTGTTTGTGATGGAAATTGTGTACTTATCCTATTGGAACCCCAAAACTCTACAAACACCTATCAATACCCCATTATGAGAAGAGTTGAAAGAGAGATATTAGCCATTAGTTAAATTTGACAGCAGAATAGAATTTCATGAGATTTAGACAAGGGTTTTCTTTGTTTTTAGGAAGGATTGAGGAGGAGGTTCAAGATTGACAACCTTGGATCAAGAACGTGTGCTTCTTCATTGGAGAAACATTCTTAAACCTTCTTGAAGATTTCTTATATTATTTAGTTCTCGTTTACTGTTCTTTTATCATTTAATGCTTTCTAGGGTTACATAGTTTTCTTTGCTTTCAAATTTAATGCTTTCCTTAATTGATTTCGTAGATTAATGGTTAGAGTATTTTTTTTGCTTTCGTAGATTAATTATAATTTTAGTTCTTAGATTAATTTAGTCAAATATTTTTTATAATGATTTCTTCAAATAGCTTTCGAGTCAAATAACCGGTAATTACTAAACCAATTCTGGTGGGTTTGATCCCTACTTCCGCTATATACTATTGAAGTAATGCCATAAACTTCTTGTGCATTATCTAGTTAATAGTTGGATTAACAGATTATAAATTCTATAACTAGATATTTTACGTATCACTAAACAACACAATTAGTCAATCAGGAAATTAAGAAAATAAGAAAATCAAGAAATTGAAAATGCCAAGATAATCGGGAAAAAACTTAACCCCTTAAAAGACTAAACACAACATAAAACACAAATTCACAAAAACATAAAAGATTAAAAAAAAAAGAAACTTGGGATACTTCCCAAGAAGCATTTTTTATAGTCAATTGCTTGACTATGAACAAGATGGTCAGCGTGACCATCTCTATACTAGAGAAAAGAGAGCTCACTAATTGTAATTAGTCATGCATAGGCTCTTTACTTATAGTGGCTCACCATATACTTATCCTCAAACTCCTTCTTGGCTCTATCATTCAGAAACTCAACTCTAAACTAGCCATCTTCCTCGATGTAGTCTATCTTGACCCTATTTGTCATCTATGCAAACCACTTTAACCCTCATATTCCTCATGATCCTTAGGAGACTCAATGATATCGAACTCTTTATGAGCCACTTCTTGATAAGGGTATCAAAGGATCAGGTTATCAGGTTTCGTGTTGTGTCAGGTATGACCCATTTCTTATTGTGTCGTGCCATGTCATGTGGGACGCATTTCTTATCATGTCGTGTTCGTGTCTGACCCATTTATTATTGACAGAGAGTATCAGTCTATTTGACAAATTACATAACTTGCGATCCATTTGAGTTAAAATCTCAAATTTTAATTATTTAATAACTTAAACAATTATTAATACTAATCTTGTTATCATAATAATTTAAAACATATAATTAAAATTATTAAATTTTTTTGGATAATATTTAAAATTATTTTTATGTTTGATTTAATAGTCTATTATTAAATTTACTATTCACGATCTTAAAATATACTACATTAAATTATAATAAAGAAAAATTACAGCAAAATCTATTCATACAATAATTTAACGGGTTATCGTATCAACCCAAGTGTTATCTTGGACCCAACCCAACCCATTTAATTTTTTGTCATAAACGGATTAACCCAATAATGACCGATAAATGTCGGGTCGTATCATAACCTGTTAATTTCGAATCGTGTTCGTGTCGTGTTATCGGATCGTATAAAAAATTGCCAGCCCTATTTCTTTATCTTCAACTCTTAAGTTCAGTCCATAATAGAATGTGGGATAGAATGGCACCACAACACAATCCCTATCAACAGCCAAGTGGTGATCCTTCACAATGGTTAGAATCCCTTGTGCTTCCTCCATATTCAAATCCAAAACCTCGATTGGCTCTTGATCTGGAAGATCTTGAGGCATTGAAATCGGAAGCAATGAACTAGAGTCATTCTCAATGGGCTCATCGTCTTCTAATCCCATCTCTTGTTCTCACTTTTTTTCTTCATCTTCTTCATTCTCAATCGCTTGAGATTCTGGTATACTTATGAAAGGTCAGTTGATGCTCTAACTTTTGAATACTGGCTCTTGTTTTCTTTTGAAATTGCCCCATAAAGTATTAGAAGCCAGAGAATTAACCAGTTCTTCTAAAAACTTACCAGGCTGGGAATATGGTTGTTATGGTGGAACAGGTTGTATACATTGAAAATCTTGTAGTTCTGGTGGACAATCGAACTCAGGATAATCCATCCATCCATGGTTGTAGTTATACGAATAGGGGTTATACAAAGGAAACCATTCATTGCTTTGTAAGTTAGGGCACACATTAGTTGGATGATTGTCAGCACAAATTTCACAAGTTCTTTCTCGTCACATATCTTCTAATTGTTGAATAATAACCGTCAAATATGAGCAATAAACCTCATGAGAATTGGTAGCTATGATGGAGAACAAAAGAGATCAAGTAATAAGTATACATAGTTAAAAAGAAAAATTAGAAAAAACAAAAATGCAAAAGAACAAAGGTATAAACACGAAAACACAAAAGCATAAAAGCACAAAATTCAGCTAGAATCACTCCCTGACAACGGCACCAAAATTTTGGTTGTGCTGTTGCCTACACCCCAAAAATAAAACCTATACTTCTAAAGATTAATGGTAGTAGCAAAAGTAAAGATCGTATCTACGAAAAGTGTATACCTTACTACTTCGTACTTTTGTGAATAAAGACAGGGAGGGGGGAGATTGAATACAACAAAAATATATAAAAGAACTAACTAACGAGCAATTGAAATTAAAAGGAAGCAATAAAGAGAACGAACCTTGGTCTTGGTCACAATCACCATGGAGATTCAATAATCGATCATTGATACCAAAGATGTAACAACTCTTATATCAAATACTGCTTGAAGAATTGTGCCCAAATTTCAATTCAAAGCTTATTCTTGTATCTGTCTTTAAGTTTAGTTAATTTTCAACACGCGATCCAATTAACCTTAACTACCAATTAATTCCAGAAAAGCGCCAAAGATTATTCAAGTAGAAGCATTGTGAACTAGAAAGATCAATTAGACTTATACAACGTAAGCACAAGTGGTTATGTCAATTGGTTGGTTGTTTTTCCTAGATTGCTGTAATAAGCTTAATCTAGCAATTATTAAACCTAGCCACTTCACAGATTAAATCGGACAACGTTGCCAATATTAATCTAGCTATAGATTGAATCCATTAATTAATTACTTGGCCTTCATAGCAATTAAAAGAAGCAATCATAAAAATAAATGCAGAAAAATAACCAATACTTGAAATAAGAATTGAATAATTAAACAAAATAAGTCTCACAACTTTAAAGAATTCATGGCTTCAGTTTCTTCGACCAAGAATTGAGTTTTTAGACACAAAAGGCCTGGGAAGAGCTCAAAAAATAGAGCTGCTAAACTACGACTAAAGACCGATAAAAACTTCCCCCCTCCCCCCCTTAACTCAACTATCAAAGGAGTATCTATAAGGGACCTTATTCCACAAGAAACGTGTGAAAACCCTCAAAAAATAATAATTTAACCCTCACTGGCTAGAGCGTACATGCTCTGGATTTGGGTGCACGTGCATTGAAACAGGCCCTTGGATTCTTCTTTTCTAGAAGGAGCACACATGTTCTGGATTTTGGGTGCACGTGCACTGAATCTAGAACTGCTACTTCAATTTCAACTCCGATTTTGACCTTGATGACAACAAAATTTGGAAATATACAAAACACAAACATTGTAGCTCTTAATTTTAGTTTTCCAACGCATCTTGAATCAATTTAATTGAAACATGGACGAGAAAGTTATGCTCAAAATACAAAACAGTGTCTAAATTACTCAATGCTTTTGCACACCTTGTTCTTTTGATTTTTCTTCACTTTATTTTACCCTTTTAACAGATTTTGCACTCCAGCCCTACAAAAGCTGTGATTAAATCAATTGAACCCATAATTAACTCAAATATTGCTTACAACACATAAAAAATAAGGTAAATGATATGTAAAACTGAAGATATTTATAAGCTTATCATAGTCCTTCTATAAATTGATCTTAAAATTATATCTGCGACATCCAGCCAATGTCTGAATAAGTTATTTCGTAAAGCACTTGGTATAGTTTTGACGTGGATAAAAGTATTTGTTCCAATCGGTTTGCATTTGGGAAGATGAAGTTTGTTTTAAAGAATCATTATTTTAGTTTATTAAACAAGACACTGACATTAAGGATGGTTAGATTCTAGTTATAGAATAGTTAGAGGACTATGAATATATTATTTGAACTTCAAGCATTTGGTCTAGTCATTTATCCTTGAGTATCATTTTGACTGTAATTAATTATCTTTTGCTAGTCTATATTTCATAATTTCTAGTACTTAATGGCTGATTGTTGCCTAAGTTGTTAGTGTGTTCTTTTTCTTTATTTCCTTAAGCAAAAGTATTAGTAAGCATTATTTGACCAGAAAAAATTGAAGATAAGTAAATTCTTTGGCAGCATAAAGGATTGTAAAATCTGATTTGGCTGCTTTATTGATTTCAAGTGTGAAGGATTGAAATAATTTTCTCATTAAATAATTTTGTTTTACATTGTCTCAGAAAAACTTAATACGTGATAGTTGTGCTGACCATAAAAGAAAACAAATTTGGGCTTAGTGACTGTAAACATGGTTGAGTTAAGTGGCCTTATTTCTATTCAGTGTTTTTCATAAAAAAGAGTATATTTTTTGTTGTATTATGATACAATTTTCCTTGGAAATATAACATATTTTTTATTTGTCTAAAGTTTGAAATTTCGTGGTATTGAATATAAAACGGATCAAGAATGTGATAGCAGTTGGTTATTGTGAATTTATGTGCTACTTAGACTCGGTTGGACTGGATTAGAGTATGTTTTAACCATTGACTAAAAAGTTTGGATGCGTTGAATTTTTATGTATGACTTATGAGTCTGAGTTATGGGTCGTTCCAAAACAACTGCTTATGACAACTACGCTACACTGGGGTTAAGTATGTAGTTGTGACCCAGATTAAGGCCATGGTAACTCTAGAAAACTAGAATTATATGTACCCTAAATTTCACAGTTTTGTTATTAGTTTCGAGTATTCTTTGCGCTTTCATATGTGTTTTTGTCTGTTTTTACTTTTAAGTGTTAGAATATGTTAGTATATGTTTATTAAATATTTTATTGCTTAATTAAGTATTAATTATCATATTTTAGTATGTTCTCATGTTTAGAATTTGTGTCTTGTTTTCAATCTAATTCCATCGGGAGTTAGGTATTCATACGTCTTTGTTTGGCTTTCTTTTTTTTTTTTTTTTTTGTCTCTATTGTGACTATTTTGTTTTATTGTTTAAGAGTTATTTTAAGTGTTTATTATACCTAATAATGTGCTTTTATGTGTTAGGATCGCATGACAAAAAAAAAAAAGGCGCATTAATCATACATCAAATGAACATTTTCGGAGCACAACAACGAAGGAGTGCTGAAGCTAAGTTGTTGACCGCAATTAACAGACAAAATTGATCTTTGGAACTTTGACCGTGCTCATTGACCACGATCAATATTCATAGGGTCCAAAAATGTCCAAAACGAGGTTGTTTTGTAGTTGAAACTTCTCACCTAATCCTAGTACTATAAATAGCATGTTTAAGTCTCTTTTTACTCACATTGTTAGAGTGTGCTAGTAGGTGTAGCTGTAGGCTAGCTTAGTTCTTCATTTTTCCATCTTATCTAGGGAGGATTTTCTTAGATTAGATGTAGTTTATGTGGCTTCTAAACTCCTAGTTGTAGATTGAAGACTTCTAGTGTATGTTCTCTTCAATTTATGTCTAATTTCGTGTGTTTTGTGTTAATTTAGTGTTGTTTATTTTTAATACTTTCATATGCTTTCTTAGTTAATTGGTAGATTAGTTTGTTGCCTCTTTTAAATATGTTTTGTTAGCAGTAATTTGTAGGTAGTAAATTTAAATGCCTTCTTTTTAAATGATTTCTTGAATGCCCCTTTAAAAATGCTTTATTAGTAGTAAATTATAGTTAGATTAATTTGGACAAACTAGTTTATGGGCTTTCCTTAAAAATGATTTTTTAGCAAAAAATTACAGTTTAGACTAATTAATTAGGGTAGATTAGTTAATGGAATTTTTTAAATTATGCTGCCTAAGTAGATAATTAGTAATTTAGATTAATTAATTCCTCTCTTAAAATGCTCTCTTTTACATGCTTTTCTTAAAATACTCTCTTCTGACATGCTTTCTTCAATTATTTTCTTAAAAATGCTTTCTTTGATTTAATGTTTTACTCTAATGCATCAGTTGATCTTTAAATTGCTTTCTAGTCTTTTAAATTCTAGTTTTAGTTAAGATTCATCTTTTAATCAATCACTTCAACTAATAATCTAACCAAATAATCAGTAATCACTAACCAATCCTTGTGGTGCGATCTCTATTACCCTTTACTACTAGTTGACATCCGTATGCTTGCAGGATGTCACCTAGTTAGTAGTAGGATTTAGGTGTTTTTATAAATTATATAACTAGGTATTTTTGTAGTATCAAGTTTTTGATACCGTTATCAGGGAATGATTTTCAGTGATATTGATGTAATTTGGTTAGTTTGCTAGATTGAAGATTTTATTTTTCTTGTAGAGTTGTTTCACCTAATTGAACACACCAAAAAGATATTCATTTTGTAGTTGTGTTCTTATTTTGAAAAATCCAAAAAGATTTTCTTGTTGATGGATAACTTAGACTAACTATAACCATCCATACCCTTATAAGAGTTACCAAGAAAATCCCCATTCCCTCCCTCCGACTCGAAAGCCTTTTTATGAACCAATCGAGTCCCAATTCTTTCACTCACCAACCCAAGAATTTGATGAGGCAAGATCAATGGAAAGGAGGATGATACTTCAAAAAATGGCCCAACTCCTAGAAGAAATTGCTCGATTTCAAGGAGAAATTATTAGATTCTTTAAGGATCAAGCCACATCTAATAGTAGGTTATAAGACCAACTTGTCGAAATTCAAGAGATAGTAAATGGTGAAGAACAATGAACTCCAACGATCCTACCAATGGGTGAAGAACGGGTTCAAGAAGAATAAATTAAACATGTCTTTTGAAAGAAATAGGTTTCAAAGAGTCACTTAAAATTGAAGCCACTACAACTGGGTCCACACTCGACACTTATGTTTATGTGTGTGACTTTGTTCCAGTTACAGCTAAAGATGTGCCATTTGGGGTGTTTGTGCTCGAGTAGGAGGTGAAGAAGAAGGATATTTCCTAGAGGGGGTCGAGGACGCATTGTTACTTCTTGGATAGAGATCAAATCAGATCAAAAAAGTTAAAATAAACCGCACCAAATTCTTTACTCTACCCTTACTCCCGCAAGTATACGAGATAAGTAGTAGTATAGGATGAGTGGGCATCATTCTCACAAGGATCGTTTGTTAATAAATACCAAGATTGAAGGGCCATTGTGTAGTTAGGCGAAGCAAAAATATGGAGAAAGCTAACCTAACAACTCAATTAAACAAGTAAACTACAAATAAAAAAAAACTAAGTAACTAGACTTAACTAATGAAATCAATTAAAATTACTTCTAATGCAATTAAACTAACTAGAATATGATGCAACTAGGAAAGCAAATAATTCAAAATTGACTGAAGAAAGCATATAGAAACGCATGAAACAAGGAATTTCATTTTTTGATAAATCAAGCTAAAGATATTTGTGAAGAAAATTAGGTTAAAACAAAATATTTTTGAATTTTTTATTAAATAAAAGAAGGCCGATAAATTAACTAGAAATCAAACCGAGGATATAAAGAATTTTGACTAAAATTTACTAATTAAACGAGAACCTTGAAACGTCAAAGGAAACTTGAAATGGAAGTAACTTAATTTGGTAGAAATTTAAAGAGAAAGCAAGTAAAAATTATATCTCCTTGAAACTAATGAAAAACTCTATAAGATTAACTAATCAAAATTTAAACTTTCTAAAATTAAAGATTAGATCTAAGGAAATTAAAAGAGAACTTTACATTAAAAAAGAAACTTGAGTCTTAAACTAAAACTAAAATACTCTAAACCCCTAAATTACCAACTACATTACTACTATGTGTACTAGAATGAATTGCAAGATAAAACTTAAAGTGTTGTAACCTAAAATTACAAGATTGCCCTAGTTCCAACTAAACTTGTTCGCGCTTTGATGTCATGACATAGGCTATTTGATGTCGTGACATCGAACTAAAAATTACAATATGAATTCCCGCCTCGATGTTGAGACATCAGAAACTCAGTGACACAACATCGAGCATTTTTCAACTCTAGTTTTTAATTCTTCATCATTTGCAATTTTCTCATTAGAATCTTGTAATCTTAAATTTTCACCCTTTAATTCTTATCCTGCAAAACACCTCACTTAATACGTATACCAATTTAACTAAAATTAAGCAAAAATTCATCCTAATATTGTAATATTTAAACTTAAGGTAAATGCAAATGTCTAATGCCAAAAATTAAACTAAACACTTAAGTAATGACCAAAAGTAAGGGTTAAACTAAAAAAATGCTATAGTTTAGAAGTTGCATAACTCTAGTTTATTAGAGTTATATGCCACCAACTACCAATGCCAATGTTCATTTCCTCAGGGATTTCGGAGTTACAAAGCAATGATGCAATTTCACCATTAAGTATTATAATAGCTCTGACAAGCCTTCTTGGTGTTGAGGGAGTATTTCTTTCCCCTTTAATTTATTTATTATGCTTTTCTTAATTTACTTGCTTTAGTTTAAGTTCCCCGTTTATAATGAAGGCTTGTAGCCTTATGATTACTTTGGTTTATGTTTTGTTGTTGACAATTGAATTTTGACACAGTTGGATAAATTTGGAAATTGATGATAATGTTGATGGCAATGTTGTATTCTTGTGATTGTTGTAATAATTATTGGTTGAATTTGAGCTTAGTTTTCTATTTGATTATGGAAAGTATACTTATTGAGACATTAGACTTGCTAAGTTTTGGGTTAATTTTTGAGTAAATGATATGAATGCTTGACATAGACTTGAGAGTAGTCAGTCCAAGTTTTCAAATTTGTTAAAAATCACAAGTTCAAATGCTATACAATATTTCAAATTACTAAGCATTAACCATTCTATACACTTTGAAATGCTATACAATATTTCAAATTACTAAATAGTGATATTAACCATTCTCGAAAAGATTTTCGAAAAGCATGTTGTATTCATTCAAAATAATCTTTGCTCAAATCAAAAGTGTTACAAATTTGTTGTTCAACTATCCCAACGAGTTTGCATGGAAATAGAAGTTCATTAGGAGTCCACCTACATGCACATGTCACACAATTTGGGGACATTAATCTATCGAAGAATGAATAGTGTGATATCAATGATAGGTATTATAGACATTTCCCCCTTGACTTGTTGGTATTCTAAAATATAATTCCAAATGGCTTAATTCGGAGAAATAACATGGTTACATGCCAAAATCCCGTACTCGGCTTATTACTATTCTAATGACTTACTTCAGAGAAATAACATAGGTACATGCCAGAATTCCATACTCACTTTATTCCTAAATGTAATTTTCTTTTCACGGCCCTAAACCAAGGAAGAAGAGTAAAACATACCTAAGATTAATATCCAATACCAGTCATTTATAAATTAGGATAACATTTCCTATGCAAATAACCTACACACAAAATATCCTAAATTCCTTCTTTTCCATTTAAATCAATTTTTTCAAGAGACAAATCGACCAACAAAGTAATACTCATGATTTGATCAAGAACAATATTTCAAATAAATTTAGCCAAAAAAATTAGTCCCTCTATTTGAAAAAGGTAATACCAAGTTTTTGAAGTTCTGAAGTTGCAAAAGAACCACCTAATAGACACTTAAATTCATGGAGTGTCTAATTAAAATAGTTCAATCATATGATATTACAAGCCAAGTATCATCATTGAGTACCAAATTAATCAAATTTCCATCCTAGAGTTATCAAACACACATATACAAGCACAAAAATGACCATTTCTGACACAAGAAAAGAACTTTCCCAAACTTGACAGTTTTATTAAATTGATGTGTAAAACTCATCTATCCACTCACCCAAAAGTCAACAAGCAAACATCATCATACTGTTAACTTAAAACCAAATTTACATATCCTAAAATAAAATTTAAGCAATAAGGCTAATTATATTAACACAAGTTACTAAGAGCATATTAAGCAAAAAACTAGCATATTAAGCGAAAAACTAAGTATTCATCCATAGAAGCTCAAAATAATCCATTCCATCATTCAAGAACCAATAAATATTCTACTTGGCATCAGTTTAAGATCCTTAGCCAACTATCAACAACAAAATCAAAACAATTACCAAAAGTTTAAAAAAACACTAAGGGCATCAATAAACCAAAAATCTACTTGACATCAGTTTAAGGCCCTTAGCCAACTATTCCAATCAAACATTAATAGAAAATCTACTTGACATCAGTTTAAGGCCCTTAGCCAACTAGTCCAAAAGAAAATATCCACCAAAATATCTAAAAACCATAAAACAAATATAATAAAGTACTAAACCTGCTAAAGGAATGAAAATGTAGAAAAACCTTCAAGTCTTTCTAAGTGCATAAAGTAAAGAAAGATAATGAGAAATGATGTAATGCCGTGTCTTCTCCAAATACCCAAAAGTGATCATTCTTTCATCATCTACTACACTGATGTCCTGCTCCATCTCATCTTGTCCATCTTCTGCACCACTATGCTGGCTCTCCTCAAAATCTTCATCTTGGGCCCCACCAATGTCACATACTTGTTGTGATTCTCCTTGATGCGATGGTCCCTTGGGTGGTATATGTTGGCCCAAAAGTAACCAAAGAGGGGGGTAAACTAGGTTGTCTCAAAAAACAAATCTTTTGAAACGCTTAATGAAAATGCAAACTTTTTGCAACAAATGAATACTTAAGCACAAATGATCAAACATAAATATTTAACAATCAAAGCTTAAAGAAGAAATAAAAGATTGAGATAAAGAATATCAAACCAAACTCCCAAACTTCTCAAGCTTGGAGTACATCCACTAGTAGTGCCTCTTCAAAGAAAGTGAGGCAATAACCTTCTTGTACACAAAGTAGGCTTACCCTTACACCTACTAAGTTCCTCTAGTTGAGCCAAAGGGTTTTACACTACAACCTCACTTTTGTACACTAGGCTGTTATCCCTCCACTCTTACACTTGAAGATCACTCACTAGTCTACTCTTACTCACACTAATTTTCTCTAGTTGAGCCAAGAGAACTATACTACCCAAACCAATACAACCCACAATATCTTAGCCTATTTCTCCCAAAATAGCTCGTACAAGTGTTTGTATTGATTGTAGTAGTTCCACTCTCTCATTTAGATGTCCTTGGGTTATTTATAAATGAAATGTGCTGAAATTTGAGCTCTAACGGTAAAAAAACTAGCTGTTAAAAACTAGCCGTTAGGAGTTCGGACGGAGGTTCGAACGTTCGATCATGCGTCCTATAGCTTTATCAACAGTGCTTCAGATGGTCGTATGTGTCCTACAGCTTGACAGAAATTTCTTCACTTTGAGCTCTTTTCTTCGGATGGTTTTGTTCGTCCTACAGCTTTTGGTTCGGACGATCATATGCGTCCTATCCTAGAGCTTCTGGTTCAGATGGTCATGTGCGTCCTAAAGCTCATGGTTCGGACGGTGCTTCATATGCGTCCTATCCTAGAGCTTCTGGTTCAGATGGTCATGTGCGTCCTAAAGCTCATGGTTCGGACGGTCATATGCGTCCTATCCCTTAGCCTCTAGTTTGGATGGTCGTGTGCGTCCTAAAGCTTATGGTTCAGATGGTCATATACGTCCTATCCCTCAGTTTCTAGCCCGGACAGTCATATGTGTCCTGCAGCTTTTGATCATGTTTCGGAGGCTCTCTTGCGTCAGAGTTCCTTTCTTTCGGACGCTCTTCATCATCTGTAAGGTGCTGTTCAACTTTTGGTCATTTTTCTTAATTGTGTTCGAATGATCATTTTCGTCCGGGCCTTCCTATTTTTCTGCACACTTGTTTTCAAGCCATTAGCATGATTTGGTCATCATCAAAACATGATTATCACAACTGGGGTCCAACAATCTCCCCCTTTTTGATAATGACAAATCAATTGGACAATTCTAAAAATAAACATAAAATATGAAGCACGAGACAAGAAGTTTTAATAACCATGACTAAAATATGAAGCACGAGACAAGAAGTTTTGTCCATTATTTCTCCCCCTTTTGGCATCATCATAACATAATAAACTAATGCAATTTTAAGCTTCCCCTAAGTTTATTTTCCCCCTTAAAAGGTGAAGGTAATTTGAGTAAATGGGGAATAAGTCAAATTGTGCAAAACATTTCTTCCCTTCAAAAAACATGTATTCAAGTAGATATGAGGGAATTCATGCAAAAAATTAGCATTAAGACATTTTTCGCTCGAAAGCATCATCAAAACAATAAAGCATATGTGATGCAATGCAAAATAATCCATTAAAAAAGAGAATGCTCCCCCTTACTTTTGTAAATAGTGACTTATTATAAACAAAAAATTGGGGATACTTGTACCCAAGCTTTCTAAGAAAATTTAAACACATTGTTGAAAAACATTTAAGAGATCATAGTTCACATTAGCAAGTGAAAGCACAATTTTGATAAAAATTTTAAATGTTACCCATTTTAGTGTCATGTTAGCTCATATGTCAAGCTTTGAACACTCTCCATTGATGATCCATCTTGAATCCTTTGGTGCTCACCAAGCATACCTACATGCAAAGTTAAATAACAATTTTTGGTACCCAACTTTCTTGGGTCCAATTGGGTTAGTGACATGCTTAAGCACCCAAATAGAATTTATTCCCAACTTTTCATTTCTTTTAACATAACAATTTTTCTTTATATGACCATGTTGATGACAATAATTGCAAGTAATATTTTTATTGCCATAAAAAGAAGATTTAGACTTAATAAAGTACAAATCATCATTTTCTATAGGTGACAAAATTTATGTTTATATGCATAATTCTAGTTCTTTTCTTTTCAAAAATATTTTCCTTTTTCTTTTTCAAAAGAACATCAAGATCATCTATTCTCTTCTTCAATGAAGCTTGTTCTTCCTTGATCTTGGTTTTTCCATCAAATTTTTTCTTCAAAGCATCATTTTCTTTTGTCAAAAAATTATTTTCATGCACAAGTTTTGAGTTGGCACGTCAATAAAGCATTAACTTTAATTTTTAATTCTTTGTTCCTAGCATATGATTCTTTCAAACATTTATGCATTTTAAAAATAAATGATTCAACATCATCATTATCATCATCACAAGAATCATAACTAGAGGATACCTCATTATTGCCAAGAGCCATAAAAGCCATTTGATCCTCCTCATATTCTTCTTCAATTTCTCCATCCGAATTGCAATCATCCCATATAATTTGGAAGTTGTTGAAGTGAGGCTTCCTTGACCCTTTCTTCTTCTTGGATGGACTTTCATTTGCAAAATGTCCCACTTGGCCACACTTGAAGCATCTATTATTTTGAGAAGCTTTTAATGCTATGCTTCTATTGGCCCTTGCTTCTTCCTCATCTTGTACTTTGTATTCCAACTTCAATTTAAAGGAGGTTAGAGAATTGATCAATGAATCAATAGGCATAGAATTTAAATTTTTAGACTCTTCTATGGCAATGGATTTAGGTTCCCATTCCTTAGGTGCGTTAATAAAGCATTTAAAATCTTTCTATTCTTTTCACCCAAGGAATTTTCTTTACCTATACCTTCCAAATCCTTTATAATATCATTGAACCTACAATACACCTTGTCAATATTCTCATGAGGTTCCATTTTAAAGGATTCATATTTGGCCACAAGAAGTGACTTCTTTTGCTCTCTTATATCTTCACTTCCTTCATGGATTTCTTTCAATTTGTCCCATATCTCCTTGGCCGATTTGCACCCTTTCACTTTCGTAGACTCGTCCGAATGCAAAGCATTATACAAAATATACATGGCTTTAGCATTTAAAGATAAATTTATTCTATCTTGTGCATTTAGCTCATGTCTAGTCTTAGGCCTTAATCTATGTGTATTTTCATCAAGAATATTGGCTTCAAAAGGACCTTCATTAACAATATACCATAAATCAATATCAATGGATTGTATGAAAATTTTCATTCTTTCCCTCCAAAAAACAAAATTAATGCCATTAAACATGGGAGGTCTAGCAAAATGCAATGCCCCTCTAAAAACAAAGCATTATTGGTTGCCATAATGATCTTTACTCAAAGGTGATTAAACCAAAAGAAAGAGACCAAGCTCTGATACCAATGGTTGGCCCAAAAGCAACCTAAGAGGGGGGTGAATTAGGTTGTCCCAAAAAACAGACCTTTGGAAGTTCTTAATGAAAATGCAAACTTTGTGCAACAAATGAACACTTAAGAACAAATGATCAAAGATAAAGATTTAACAATCAAAGCTTAAAGAAAAAATAAAAGATTGAGATAAAGAATATCAAACCAAACTCCCAAGCTTCTCAAGCTTGGAGTACATCCACTAGTAGTGCCTCTTCAAAGAAAGTGAGGCAATAACCTTCTTGTACACAAAGTAGGCTTACCCTTACACCTACTAAGTTCTGCTAGTTGAGCCAAAGGGTTTTACACTACAACCTCACTTTTGTACACTTGTTATCCCTCCACTCTTACACTTGAAGATCACTCACTAGTCTACTCTTACGTCACACTCACACTAATTTCCTCTAGTTGAGCCAAGAGAACTATACTAGCCAAACCAATACAACCCACAATATTTTAGCCTATTTCTCCCAAAATAGCTCTTACAAGTTTTTGTATTGAATGTAGTAGTTCCACTCTCTCATTTGGATGTCCTTGGGTTATTTATAGATGAAAGATGTGCTGAAATTTGAGCTCCAACGATAAAAAAACTAGCTGTTAAAAACTACCCGTTAGGAGTTCGAATGGAGGTTAGGACGTTCGATCATGCGACCTACAGCTTTATGAATAGTGCTTTGGACGGTCGTATGCGTCCTACAGCTTGAGCTTCTTCTTCACTTTGAGCTCTTTTCTTTGGACGGTCTTGTGCATCCCATAGCTTTTGGTTCGGACGGTCACGTGCGTCCTATAACTTATGGTTCGGATAATCATATGCATCCTATCCCATAGCTTCTGGTTCTGACGGTCATGTGCGTCCTAAAGCTTATGGTTCGGACGGTCATATGCGTCCTATCACTCCAGCTTCTGGCTCGGACAGTCGTATGTGTCCTAAAGCTTTTGATCATGTTACGGACGCTCTCTTGAGTCTGAGTTCCTGTCTTTCGGACGCTCTTCATCGCTCGTAAGGTGTTGTTCAACTTTTGGTCATTTTTCTTGATTGTGTTCGGATGATCATTTTCGTCCGGGCCTTCGTGTTTTTCTACACACTTGTTTTCAAGCCATTAGTACGTTTAGGTCATCATCAAAATATGATTATCATAACTGGAGTCCAACAGTATATAAAAGGAATGCCCACGAGGTGGACCATAATTCCACACTGGAGGTGGCCTTCTTTGAGTCCATGTGTTCAGCGATGTGATCCTAAGACCTTCACCGATAACAGGCAAATTGTTATGGATGACCAATTAGTTGTAGGTCCAATAACCTTGAAGTTCATTGGCTCTTCATTGGTTCCTGTTACATTGAATAAAAACTCTACTTGCATAGGGATGTATGGTGCTCGTGGGGAAGGTGGAGGTGGTATAGAGAGGGAACTCCTTCTGGCTGAGGATGCCGCTCAAATTCTCTGACCATCTTATACATATAATCTTTGTTGATCTAACCTCTTGGATGGGTCTGCAATTTTTTGAGAGTGATGGGACATCCTATACTAATACATAAATGAGTTATTAAACTTGGTGCATAAAAAATAGGCCTCCCCGATCTCCCGCTGTCAATGAATACCTTCGAATCAATTTACCAACATTCAAAGGCATGCCCATGAGGATAGCATAGACAAGGGATGCGTTTTCCCGTTAGATGAAACTAACTGAGTTAGACCCTCATATCCTACAGCTAATGAAGTAGAGCCATAATTTATCCGCTAAAGTTAAACCCCTGCGAGGAAATTTTAACTCCACATCTCCAGTTATATTTATCACCTAATTAGTACTAGTGCAGCAAAGAGTATTTTTTATGGTGATCATATACTTGGTTTATCATTTAAATAGTCACTATATTCCACATGATCAAAAGAAGGTGTTAAGATAAGCATTAATCTTTTCAACAACACTGAAATCCACCATCACCTCCCGCACTCTCAGTTTTCCCTTTTGTAATTCACACAAGTTGCAATGAAACTCTTTCACTAAATTTATGTAGCCCTTATCAACTTCTCTATCAAAACTTTCCCATTGTCTTGCCTTAAGTGCTTCCAATTCCATTTTAACTCCCTCATAATCCTCCCAATGCATTGACAAATCGAACCCCCTTTCCTTAATGACTTCATGTTTTTCATTGGCTTTGAACAAGTCAGATGCACGATTACAAGAGAATTGAGGTCAACCACCGGCTCACTCGCCTTTCTACTAGCTCCTTCCCTACTAGTTCCTTTTCCTGGTTTTCTTCTTTTCAAGCCACAAACACCTCTCTACCTCTTTATTTTCCCCTAGGATGCATTTTAATAGTTCACAAATTCACGAAATGAAGAATTCAACCACCAAAATAGAAGTTCACCAAAAATTCACAAAACTAAAATTTTTCAAGAAACAAATAGTACACTGCAATAATATCCACATAAAATTCTAAGCAAAATTATTAGAAAAATTCACAAGGAATTCACCCAATAAAACTCACAAAAATCACCTGCAATTTCTTGAATTTCCAGGTAATCAATATACACAAATTCACAAAGAAAGCTCTTGAATTCCAACCAAAAACATTCCACAACAATAATCTTATGGGCCTAAGCACAAGAAAATTGGAATTTATTACCCAACTAGTTGAACTAGAGTCTGCTTGAATCCTTGAAGAAAACCATTGGAAACTTGGAAAATTCACCTTGAGTGTTCAAATTGATGATGAATGATGATAAGGAGGGTTTGTTTAGATGAATTTGGTAGGTTTGTGGAGGATTATTGGAGGAAGAAGGAGAATTGGAGAAGAGGATAGAACAAATGGATGGCTCAGACTTAAGAAATTTTGGGGTTTAGTTGAAGAAAAGGGTTGAAAAGCTGTTTAAACTTGATTTTTCCCGATTTTGGTATCCTGACATCAAATAATTGATGTTGTGACATCGAAAACTGTAACCGGTGTCTTCTATGTGCGCCTCAGTGTCCAGACATCGAGTTTTGATGTCGCAATATCAATTGAAATGTGTGCTCCTCACGTGTGATCTCGCGACATCAATTGAAATGTGTGCTTCTCACTTGTTTAGTGTCGCGACATCAATTCTCAATGTCGCGACATCAAAATAGGGGTAATATTAAGCCTTTTCGGAAGTTTGAGGTTGATGTCGCGACACGAAATTGATACCTGCAGAGTTGGTTTTCATGTTGCAATATGAAATACATGGAGCTGAACTTTTGCACAATTGATTTTCAACACTTAGCAAATTTCTTCTTCTTTTTTCACTTCACCCCAAGTCTTCTTACCACCTACAAACATTAAAAACATAAGTATTAGAAGCCTATTTCACTTCATTCCCCAGCAAAATTTATTCAAACTAAAAGTAAAATTTTCAAACCAAAACTAAACTAAAAATAACCAAATCAAACCAATCACACCAAATCAAAATTAAACATAAAATGATTTAGGAACACCGAAATTAAACAAAACAAAGAATTTAAACCTTCGGCTGCTTATTAAGAAGCACTCTTTTATAGTCATTTGCTTAACTATAGTATGAGTTGATCATTTTTGAATAAATTGGACAATTTCATGTCATCCTAAATGATTCCTCTAAAATAATGCTTGAGTCGATAACCATTGACCTTGAAATTGGCTTATTTTCCTTTCAACTCCACCGTACCATAGGGAAAACTTGAACCGCCTCGAATGGTCCACTCTATCTTGATTTAAACCTTTTCAAAAAGAGTTCGAGCCTTAAATTATAAAGCAATACCAAATCACCGGTCTTGAATTCCTTCATCAAAATAAGCTTATCATGCCATGTTTTGGTCTTTTCTTTGTATATCAATAAATTTTCAAATGCTTCCCCCCGGAACTCATCTATCTCATTAAAATTTAAAAGTCTCTTTTCACATGCTTTTTTTAGATCAAAGTTTAAGACTTTTTACCGCCCAATAAGCCTTATGCTTGAATTCTTCACCACCTGTAAATGACATATTTTGCCATAAATCATTCGATAAGGAAATATTGCAATCAGAGTTTTGAATGCTATATAGGCCCATAAAGCATCATCTAACTTAATTGCCAATCTTTTCTTGAATTATTGACCATTTTTTCCAAGGTTCTCTTTAATTCTCTATTTGACACTTCAACTTGACCCAAAGTTTGAGGGTGATGTACTAACGCAATTTGTGCTTTATCCTATACTTCGACATTAAGGCTTCAAAATGAGAATTCTTGAAGTGTGTTCCCCAATAACTAATAATGGTTCTTGATATTCAAACTGGGAGAAGATGTTCTTCCTAAGAAATTTGGTCATAACCCTTGCATCATTGATTGGGGTAGCAATTGCTTTGACCTACTTTGATACATAATCTACCGCAACCAAATTAAATTTGTTAGAATATGATGTGGGGAAGGGTCCCATAAAATCAATGCCCCATGCATTGAAGACTTCTAACTCCACAGTCCCATTGAGAGGTAGGTCTATCTCTTGTCTCCTTGAAATATTACCGACCCTTTGGCATTCATCACATTTAAGCACAAAATTTATTGAATATTTGAAAATATTCGGCCAATACAAACCACTTTGTAGAACATTAAATGCCGTTGTTTGTGCTTCATGGTGGCCTCGTACTGGAGATGCATGACAATGTTTCAAGATATCCTTCCTTCTTGATAAAGGGTTTACCACAACTTTTTCAACTCCTTTTTTGTTCACAACCTCCTAATCAAACTCCTGCAAAAGAAGTATCCATCTTAATAAGCATGGTTTGCATCTTGATTAGAGGATAAATACTTCAATGTGTATATGTACAATGGTCTTAGAACTAAAGAGGTAAGATCTAAACTTTTCAAATGCAAATACTATAGAAAGTAATTCTTTTTCCATAGTAGAATATTTCAATTATGCATCATTCAGGGTCCTACTTGCATAGTAGATGACATGCAATATTTTATCAATCTTTTGACACAAAACAAAATCTATTAGGTAAATTAATCACTCGCATCGCACATAAGTTCAAATGGAAGAGACCAATTTGGTACAATAATAATTGGTGTATTAACAAGAGCATGTCTTAACTCACTAAATGCATGCAAACAAGAATCATAAAGTTGAAAACACAATCTTTTATTGTATGAAAAGTTTCTAATGAATCTTCTATGAAATCCTACATGAACTAGAAAACTTGTCACCTCTTTAACAGTAATACATGGGGGCAACTTCTCAATCACTTCTTCCTTGGCCCTATGAACCTATGTGCCCTTTGATGAGACTTTATGTCCGTCGTAAGACAATTCCCTCTTACACCATAAAATGACATTTCTCTTAATTAAGAACCAAATTGGCTTCTACACATCTTTTCAACACGTGAGACAAGTTTAATAAAAAAATCATCAAAAGATACACCGAAAATAATAAAATTGTCCATAAAGATCTCTATGTATTTCTCTACCATATTATGAAAAATCACAAACATGCAACATTGAAATGTGTACAAATACTAGGAGCGTTACAAAGCCCAAAGGGCATTCTCCTATATGCAAAAGTTCCATATAGACATGTGAAGGTTGTTTTCTCTTGATCTTCTGGGCATATGACAATTTGAAAATACCTGGCGTATCCATCAAGGAAGCAATAATAAGCAAAATCGGCCAATCTTTCAAGAATTTGATCAATGAAAGGTAAGGGAAAATGGTCTTCGCAAGTGGTTTCATTCAACTTCTGAAAATCAATTTACATATGCCATCCCGTAACCAATCTAGAATGGAGGAGCTTACTGATATCACAAATTATAATGGTAATACCACCATTTTTAGTTACAAATTGAGTGGGACTAGCCTACTCACTATCACTAATAGGGTAGATTATACTAGAATTTGGAAGCTTCATGACCTTTTTTCTCACTACCTCTTTCAAAGTGGGGCTCATCTTCTTTTGAGGTTGCCTTACCCGCTCATTTCCCTCATTCAACAAATCTTATGCATGCACACGAAAGGGCTAATTATCTCTATTAATATCATCAATAGGCCAAACAATGTCATGTATATACAATTTAAGCACCACAATCAACTTATCTAATTGTTCCCTATTCAATGAAGAATTCACAATCATCGGATAAGTCTGTCATAAAGATAGACATATATCAAGTGAGTAGAGAGAGGTTTAAATTCCACCTTGGGGAAGTTCATTGTTTAGAGACACTCCCCTTCCCAATTTGATCTAGATGTGTATAATTTTTTTTCTTCCTTTTCTGACAATGAGGCATTGTTCTTAAATTGGTTCAAATTATACACAACTTCTTCATCCTCTTGAACTATATCACTTGGATTCAACTAAGCTCTTTCCAAAGAACACATCTCGAACTTGTACTTACAAAATCATTGACTAAATTATCGACTACATTTATGCTCATAATGTCTTCATAAATAGAAGGAAGTTTAAATAAATCAAAAACATTGAAAGTAACTATTTCTTCATTAATTCAAAATTTCAACTTTCCTTCTTCTACATCTATGTTCTTTTCTTTAGAGCACGCCCAGTTGCAAGAAAAGATCTTCCAAGAATTATTAGCATCTCTTTATCCTCATCCATGTCTAAGATTATGAAATCCACCGGAAGATAAAGCTTAACAATTTTTATGATCACATCTTCAACAATTCCCCTTAGAAATTTAATACTTTGATTTGCAAGTTGCAAAGATACACTCGTGGGATTCAAGTCTCCTCCACTATGCTTCTTGTAGACCAAGAAAGGTATGAGATTAATGGAAGAACCCAAGTCACACAAAGCCTTCTCAAATTAAACACCACCAATCTCACAAGAAAAGGAAAAAGAACCGGGATCCTTAAACTTTGGGGGTAACCACTTTTTGAGCAATACACTACAATTCTCCACCAAGCAGAGGATTTTATCTCCATGGAGTTCCTTTTTGATGTGAGAACTTGTTTCATAAATTTGGCATAGGTGGGCATGTTTTCAAATGCCTCCATAAATAGTATGTTGATCTCAATATTTTTGAACATATGAAGGAAAAACTTTTTAAACTTCTTTGTCTTTTTCCTCTTCTTTCAACCTTTGAGGGAATGACACTCTAACTTTCTTTGACAATTGGAGGTTAGGATCATTGCCTTCATTACGTTGCTCATTGGGCTTAGTGGTTTCCTTAATAATTTCTCCTTGGCCCTTTGAAGACTTCCCTTTGCTTTTATCACTATCCTCAACCTTTTTCTTCACTTGACCCTTTGATGATGAAGAATCTTCCCCAACTCTCCCTTCCAATGCTTTGCCACTTCTAAATATAAGTTAGAAGAACTTGTTCCCTTCCATTTTTTTGTCTTGGATTGGAAATTGTGTCGCTTGGCAATGCTCCCAAAGGCCTTTTATTTGTTTCTAGCCAATTGACCTAATTGGATCTCTAAATTCCTTGAAGTGGCTATAAATTCTCATACTCCCTCCTTTGATTTTCATTTTCTCTCCTGAAAATTTCAAATTGTAGTTGAAGATCTTCACCATCTCTATGTAAATATTGATTGTAGTTGCCAAGGGTGGTGGAGGTTTGTGTTGTTGATATTGAGCCCTTGATTGATAATTAGAGTAAGGAGAATTTGACTGGGATTGAAAATAGTTGGTTTGGAAATTCCATTGGTAAAGGGGTTGATAAGGTCTAGAAGATGAAGATGCTTGAATTTGGAAATTTTGTGGCTGAGGGTTGGGTTAGTAAGGAGGATTTTATTGCCTATTTTGATTGCTCCAAGAGAAGTTTGGATGAATCCTCCAAGATGGGTTGTAGATATTTCCATAAACATCGGGAATATTCCTTGAAGATGATGGTTGCTTAGACACATAATTCAATTGTTCATTGGCTCCACAGAAGCTTCATATTGGCTATTCAGATGTCTACCACCACAAAAATCACAAACAAGAGGTAATTGAGATGAAGAAGCAACGGCATTAACGGTATTAGGTCTTCCCAAATTCTTCAAAACTCTTGTCAAATTGCTCATGACATTCATCAATAATTCTTGTTGAGCAAGCAAAGCATACCTCATTTGAGTTCGAATTGAAGACATTTCCATGTTGAACATCGGCTTGTTGAACTTGTTGAGTAACTGGTTGAGCAATGGGTCCATGATAGTAATAATTCGACACCATTATATTAAGTAAAGCTTGAACTTCTTCCAGCATTTTGAACAATAAAGAACCATCCATGGATGCATCAATAATTGATTTGTCTCTTAGGTCAAGCCATTATAAAAGGATTAGATTTGAAGGCAAAGAGGAATGGCAAGATGTGAGCACTTCCTCAATAATTCTTTGAATCTTTCCCATGCCTCACTGAGACCTTCACCTGTGTCTTGCTTGAATGACATGATCTCATTTTAAAGTTTCAAAGTTTGGCAGTCCTTGAGGGAGGAAAATATTTTGCCAAGAATTCTTGAGAAAATTGATTCCAAGTAGTAAACGTTTCTTGAGCATGTGATTGTGACCAACCTTTTGCTCTATCTCTCGATGAAAAAGGGAAAACTCTCGTGTCCACACAATCCAAATTATGGACTAAAAGTGTTCAACAGTTCTTCAAAATTCATGAAATGTATATATAGATCCTTATTAGGGTCTTTATCGAACATTTTATGGGCTTGCAATATTTGTATAAGGGCGGGATTGATTTCAAAGTTTTTGGATTTCACTGGCATCGTTGTTATGCTTGAGTTGGCCCCATCAAAGTTTGGCATCGCATAATCTCTTAGAGGATGCCCATTTCCATTGTAAATAGCTCCCATACCATTGTTTCCCATTCCCTCTTGTTCATCATCACCATTGTTGCCCATATTCTCATTCTCCATTCTAGGTTTTGTTGATAATTAGCCATTTGTAGTCTTTCTAACTCTTGTTAAACTCTTCTCTCTTTTCAAATTCTCCTCAATTCCTTCGCCCTTTAATCGTCAAGGGAAATCAAAGTCCCTTTTTCATTTTTGACCATGCACTCGAAAGCAAATTCAAACAATTAGTCACAAGTGGCACTTCAATTCACAAGATCTAGTTACTAATACAACTACAAGTAAAATTACTACTTAAAGTATAAAGTTAACTACTAAAACAAGTAAAATGCATCTTCTACATGACCTTTAAAGCGCTCAATATTGCAAACAAGTTAAAATAAATTGCACTAAATCCTTAACTCTACCCTCACCTCCGTAAGTATAAAAAGTAGGTAGTAGTATAGGATGAGTGGGTATCGTTCCCACATGGATTGCTTATTGAAAAAAACTAAGATTTAAGGGCCATTGTGTAGTTAGGCGAAGCAAAAATATGGGGAAAGATAACCTAACAACTCAATTAAACAAGTAAACTACAAATAAAAAGAACAAAGTAACTAGACTTACCTATTGAAAGCAATTAAAATTACTTCTCATGCAATTAAACAAACTAGAACATGATGCTACTAAGAAAGCAAATAATTCAAAATTGACTAAAGAAAGCATGTAGAAAACAGGAAACAAGGAAAATTTCTAATAAATAAAGCTAAAGAGATTTATGAAGAAAATTAGGTTAAAACCTTCATAAATATTTTTAGATTTTTTATTATATAAAAAAATCCCACTAAATTAACTAGAAATTAAAGAAAGGAAATGAAGAATTTTGACTAAAATTTACTAATTAAGAAAGAACCCTAGATATTTTAAAAGAAACTTGTAATTTGCAAGAAATTTAAAGAGAAAGTAAGTAAAAATTATATTTCCTTGAAGCTAATGAAAAATCCAATAAGATTAACTAATCAAAATTTAAACTTGCTAAAATTTAAAGATTAGATCTAAAGGAAATTAAAAGATAACTTTATATCAAATTAGGAAACTTAAGTCTTAAGCTAAAACTAAATTACTTTAAACTCCTAAATTACCAACTACACTATTACTACGTGTACTAGAATGAATTACAAGATAAAACTTAAAGTGCTACACCCCAAAATTACAAGATTGCCCTACAACTAAAGTTGTTTGCGTTTCGATGTTGCTACATGGAATATTTGATGTTGCAACATTGAGCTGAAAATTACAATATGAATTCCCACCTTGATGTTGCAACATCAAATACTTGATGTTGCGACATTGAGTCTCTTTCAGCTCTAGTTTTCAATTCTTCATCATTTGTAATTTGCTCGTGGACTCTTGTAATCTTGATTTTTCACCCTTTGTCTCTTATCCACATCTAGATGTGTATAAGTACGCCAATTTAACTAAAATTAAGCAAAAATTTATACTAATATTTTAGTATTTACAATTAAAGTAAATACAAATGCCTAATGTCAAAAATTAAACTGAAAACTTAAGTAATTACCAAAAGTAATGGTTAAACTAACAAAAATCTATAGTTTAGAGGTAGAATAGCTCTAGTTTACTAGAGTTATCAGGCACCAACTACTAATACCATTGTTCAATTCTTTGGGGATTTCAAGTGCAAAACAAAGGTGCAATTTCACCAAGTATTACAATATCCTTGGCAAGCCTCTTTGGTATTGAGAGAGTATTTCTTTCCTATTTTATTTATTTATTATGCTCTCTTTATCATCAATTAACTTGCTTTAGTTTAAGTACCCCGTTGGTAACAAAGGTTCATAGTCTTGTGATTAGTTTAGCTTATATTTTGTTGATGACAATTGAATTTTGACACACTTGAATGAATTTGGTAATTGATGATAATCTTGATAGCAATGTTGTATTCTTGAGATTACTATAATAATTGCTGGACGAATTTAAACTTAGTTTGTTACTTGACTACGGAGAGTCTACTTATTGAGACATTAGACTTGCTAAGCTTGGGTTAATTTTTAACCAAATGATATGAATGCTTGACATAGAATTGAGAGTTGTTTTGGTTGTTGAATGACTTTTAAGGCTAATTTTGTGCGAGACTATGTTTGGAGGGATGAGTTGGGCATGTAAATAACCCATTTGTTGTGTTAAGCATCATCATGTGTTTTTCTTCTTTAATTGCTTGAATCCCATGAAGCCCGAAGGACGTTTATTTAGTGTAAACATGATTGGTTGTTGAAGGAAATTCAATTTCTCTCGACTCATGTTTAATTGGTAATAGCATTTATATGGTCTATTTGAAATTGCTCATTGCTTAGCTTTGTTTAGTGTTGTTCTTAGTGTTAGTGAATTCTATGATTAAGGGTAAAACTCTTGTTTCTAAATTTAGTTTGTGCTTAATTTTTCGCATTCACATTCACTTAGCTATAATCTACATGAGCTTTTTGATTTCCAAGTCTAGCCAAAAGTCATTTCATAGTTTCATGTTTAGCTAGTATGTGTTTTTATGTTTTCTATTAGTATTTTTTCTTTCTTGTGCTAAACAATGAGTAGATGGATGAGTAGTACTCATCAAGTAAATAATATGAAAAGTGTGGTGGTGTTTATTTACTTGTTCATTGGAAATAGTTTTTGTTTTGTTGTTTGTGAAAGTTTAAATTGGATGTTCAACAGAGGTTGCATTTTATGTGGAAAATGGGATTTAACCCTTGAAACTCAACAATATTTTCAACTATCTCATAAAATATTTTTCTTAAATAGTTTTAATTTAATCTCAAACTTTACTTTTTTGTAGAGTTTTTCCAATGCCAAGTTCAATTGATGGTTGATATGGTTAAACATTTCAAGATTTTTGAGAATTGAGTTCGAGTGTAGAAAGAAATGACTTGGGTCATCATTTTATCATGTTGTATGAACTTGCATTTTGGGATATTTTGTGGGTTCTGTTGAGGTTTGGCTTGGTATTGATATTTTTCAAACCTTATTTTGATGATGACATAAACACTTAACTCTGTAAACAAGCTTTTGTAGGAAACAGGGCTTTCGGACGCACTGAACCGTCCGAACTAAGTCAAAACTTCTCGGACACATTACACCATCCGAACGAATAGGCAGAAAGAAATGGGATCCTACTGCTTCTCTTTCGGATGAACATGACCGTCCGAAACCTCTATCGGACGAAGGAACGGACGCATGCACGGACGTCCGAACGAAGCTCTTCAACTACTGTAAGAAGATCGGACGCTGTGTCGGACACATCCAATATATCTCGGACCAGTCCGAAACCCCAACTGCTACTTTTTGTGCATTTATTATTTAGACGTTACGAAGTAGTTGCATCTTCTTGCTGTCTCTTATAAATAGCTTCTTTGACATTAAGAAAAAATCATCTAATACATTGAATACAAGCCTTAGAAAAGAGTAATTTGAGTGCAAATTGACTATAGTGCTTTGTTGTATTAGTGTGCAATTGTGAGTGTAATTCAACTTTGAGTGGAGTGATAATCTTATATGAAAATGTGGTTGTAAGTAAGATTCTTGACTCAATTAAGAGAGTTTTAGTGTGAGCAAGAACTTCCCAACTTTGTAAAGATTATTGGCTCACCAAGTATGTGAAGCATTCAAGAGATTTGATACTGCATGCTTGCTAGCTTGGAAGTATTGATTGTTTAATTTTTCTCTCTTTACTTTACTGTTCTATTGATTTTATTATATCTGCATTTAAATTAAAAAGCTCACTAATTCTGAAAATATATTTTTTAAGAAACCTAATTCACCCCCCTCCTCCTAGGTTGCTTTGGGACCAAGAGGTATATTGATTGGGGTAGTATAAATCTCCCATTTTAACCAAGTTAGCTGAATTTTGGAAATGATTTAGGCATTTTCTTGGATTGTTTGAGTCAAAAAGCCTACCTTACATTAGTATTATCCTTAGAGTCGCCATTGAGCCTTATAGTCTAATTTCTTTGTTAACCACATAACTTAGCCACTCCACTTTATTTATTTATCCTCTCTTCATCCTATCACCTTAGTTGCGGAATTAATTGTAGTTCTCCAATGTAATTGTCAAGATTCTTGTGATAGTTTTATGAAGAGTTATTGTAGGTTTGTTGGGGAATGAAGTCAATAACTCAATGTTATTTATATTCCCCTTGTGTAATTGTTGTTATTGTTATTGCTTAAAAAAAGAAAATAAAAAGAAAAGAAAAGGTAAAGAAAATTT
Source organism: Cinchona pubescens (assembly GCA_025175665.1). Lineage (NCBI taxonomy): Eukaryota > Viridiplantae > Streptophyta > Magnoliopsida > Gentianales > Rubiaceae > Cinchona > Cinchona pubescens. Next base: position 4,403,356 of record JANKKI010000053.1, read on the forward strand.
CAAGTGATGTGTTTCTATTGAATAAAGAAGGTTCATCTTACCTTCAAAAGTCGATCTAGTTTATTACTAAAATAATATTTTTACACTTCAAGGTGTTGTTTGGTTAAGTAAAGTTGGTATTTAGAAATGTATGGGATAGTGGTCTATGAGTTTGTATTGGATTGACTAAGGTGATATAAGTTTCTCTTATCCAAATTTATCCTACCTTATTACCTTAGCCTGCATAACAAGTATTTAAAAATCCTAAATGATCCTTAATTTGGGCTAGAGATATTAGAGAGTTGGGCGTGAAGTATTAATTCAGTTAATGTTCCTTGCTTAACCTTGTGGTGCCAACAAATATCCTTCTGTGCTCATTTGTATTGATTTGTACTTTTCAAATAAGTCCTAATGATCTTTCTATACTTGAGAAAATCTTTGAAAATTTTTACTTTTTTGTTCTTGATCAACATACATTTGGATTGGTATCAATTAACTCTTCATTAGTCAAGGTAATTTTTATGATCAAAACTATTGTATGATTTTATAAATGACGGGGTAGATGAAAATATTGAGTTTATTGCGTTAAAGTAATCTCATTTTCACTTTTGACTAGTGTAATAGATTTCAACATTTTAATTTTAATTCCTTGGTAGTGTTATGTGTTTTGTGTTAGTCGTAATTGGTGATTTTTATTTTGTTCAGTATGAGAAAAAGGTTTACATCTGGGGATGTGATAAGACAAAAAACTAGACTTATATGTACCCTAAATTTAATGATTTTGTTACTAGTTTCGAGCATTCTTAGTGCTTTAGTATGTATTTTTGTGTATTTTTACTTTTATGTATTAGAATGTGTTGGTATGTGTTTATTGAGTGTTTTAGTACTTAATTAGGTGTTAATTATCATATTCTAGTACATCTTTATGTTTAGAATTTGTGTCTTGTTCTCAACCTAATTCCATTGAGAGTTTGGCTTTCATATGTCTTTGTTTGTCCTTCATTTTTGGTCTTTTTTGTGATTATTTTGTTTCAGTATTTAAGAGTTATTTTAGTTTATATTATAGTTAATAATGTGATCTTATGTATTAGGGTCTCACTGAAAAAAATATAGTGCATTAATCGAACATTAGATGAGGATTTCCAGAGCAAAATAGCAAAGAAATGTTGAAACTGAGTTGTTGACTGTGGTAAACAATATTTTTAACCACAGTCAATACACAAAATTGGCCTCTGAACTTTGACCGCGCTTATTGACCGCTACTAATATCCCTGGGGGTCAAAATGTCCAAAACGAGATCATAGCATTATAAATAGCACATTTAAGCCTTTTTTTTTCATTTTCCTCCTTATTTGGTGAGAATTTTCTTAGATTAGATATAGTTTAGTGTAGTTTCTAAACTCCTAGTTGTAGATTGAAGACTTCTTGTGTAAATTCTCTTTAATTTATGTCTAATTTGATGTGCTCTGTGTTAATTTAGTATAGTTTAGTTAAAATGCTTTCATTTATATGCTTTCCTAGATCAATTGGTTGATTAGTTTGTTGCATGTTTTAAATATGCTTTCTTAGTAGTAATTTCTAGGTTGTTGATAGTAAAAAATTAGCTCACTATTATTTTGTTATATGTTTTGTTATCGAATTTTGGTGTATTTAATTCCATTTGTCATGTTTTAGGGGTAAATTAGTATTATTTAGGAATTTAGAGTCGTCGTGTTAGTTTTTATTGTTTTTGTAGTTAAATGTATGTTTTAGTTGCATATATTATCTATTTGTGTAGTTTTATGTAATGTGCCAACGGATGAAGGGTAAAAAGGTCATTTGGTGGCTGATGAAAAGCCTAGAAGTGAAGGAAAAAGAACAACACGTGGGCTGTGGAAAAAGACCAACTATTGATAGTGGCTAGAATAGAATCGCATCCGTTGTCAGCGGATGTTAGAAGGCAAATCGACCACTATCAACGTTTGACTCGGTCAATGTAGGGCCTAGTTACGTTACTAATAAAGCAATTCTTATGCTTTTTATAGAGAGTGATGTTGGTTTATGTACTAAAGGCAACAGTGTTGGAATTAGAGTTTTATGTAGGGTTTTCTAAGTTCCTAGATTCAATGATTTTTACTAATTACATTGGATTTCTGGAATGGATTGTCAACAAATAGTAGGTGATAGAAGAATTCTAGTTTGTTCTTATATAGAATATGATTCTTTAGGGTTCAAGCGTCGACATGATTAGTAACACAAATTAAAACAACAATATTCCAACTCTAGCAAGCAACACCCTAAAATCGGAAAAGCTACTTTCATCCGACGTGTTCTACGAAGCTAGTTTGGACACCACGGCAACCACGAACCTGTCTCTTATGTGTCGAAAGGTTCAGATCGCAACCAGTATCGAGCATCAAAGGTATATATATCTAGACGATAATTGGATCCTTTTCCGCTGCGTTACTAGGAAATGTGACTCTTAGAGTTTTATGTAGGGTTTTCACCTAGGGATTTGAACAACAAATTAGGCTAGATTCCTTAGATTAAATTCCAAGATATTGTTCAAGTTATTATTCCAAGTAATACTATGATTCTTTTAATTACTGTATCGAGTAATTTAATAATTTTATTTCATTATATTTTTCTTTTTCTTTAATTGTTTATCATTTTAATATGTGTCCAATTGATTCTATTGAATTGTTTTCATTCTCGCACATCATTAATTGCTAAATTAGTTATGATTCGTGCGTGGGCGATGCAACTAATCATATGGAAATCAAATTGAGGGCTAATCATTAAAGTTTATGGTAATTGGCTAATAATTAACATAAATAGACAATTCAAGAGAGTAGATAACCCTAGTTTTGGTTAGGTTGATTAAGGGGATAAAGATTTTAAACCTTTTAAATAGACCGGTGTTAATTAATTGGGCTCATTAATCTAGTTCAATTTGATAGATTTAATTATCATTAATCTAGTTCAAGTCAACTGATTTAATTAGTTGATTCGCCGATATTTTTTGGAAGGAAATTCGAATTATAGAAAATTAATGAGTCAGATTAATTTGATAGGTTAGAAGAAAGTTTCACGACACTACTTAAATTTGTTTGATAGAATTCATTTGCCAAAAGTTATCGGGTTGGATTGAAATATTATCTAAGAATAGAATCACCATTACTATAATTAATTAAATGATTGATTCACAATTTGATTGAACCTAGGTGATTGCTACATATGCATTCAACCTGTCTTAGTCATTACTATTAATGCCTTGATTTTAATTATTCTATTGATTTTTAGTTCTTTTAATTTGTTTCCTTATTTTTGCAGAAATTGATTTTCATTACCAAAACATTATAAATAGATCGTCTAAATAGAAGTTGAATTAGGTTCTCGGTACTTGTAACAAGTCCTCGTGGAATCGACCCTTGCTCACCTTACTACCTTAATAACCATATACTTACGGAATCAATGGAAGCATGGATAGAATAAGGAATTTGAAACCTGTCTTTCATGTGTCAAGTTTTTGGCGCCGTTGCTGGGGATTTATTTTGGCAATATTGAGACGCCAAAACAATTCCTATTTTAGACTTTTATTTTCTATTATTTTATTTTCCAATTATGTCTTTATTTATTTTTTTGCTAGTTATTGTGTTATTTAATGTTGTACAGGCAGTGGTGCTTGCAATAGTTCTTTAGGCCTATAGTTTATGCACATGTCTAGTCAAACTTTAGTTGAGTTTGATCCACAAGTCTGGTCGAACTTTAGTCGAGTTTGATCCAAAAGTAGATAGATCCTTTAGGTAAAGAAGAAGGCAAGCTTTACAGAAACAGGTAGACATGGCTAACGAAAAGGATCCATGTCAACCTGTGTGAAAGCAAGAAGTACCACAAAATAACTGTGAATGAGTAAAAATTGATAAGGAATATAAGGATAATGGTCGGAACATGCCTCTACAGAACAACAGATGGTTGGGGGACTACACCCAATCTACTTTTGGAGGAGCACAGTCCAGTATTGTACCACCTCCCATTCAGCCAAACAACTTCAAGATTAAGCTAGGATTAATATCTATACTTCAGCAGCATACAATGTTCTCAGGACTATATAGTGAAGATCCAAATCTGATCAGCTTTGAAGAAGGTTGTGATACGTTCAAACAAAATGGTATGTCGCAAGATGCCTTTTCAAATTAAGATTATTTCCATTTTTTCTATGAGATAAGGCAAAGCTATGGCTGCAAGGGTATAAGAAGGAGACTTTCACAACATGGGATAGATTGGCACAAGCATTCATGTCGAAATACTTTTTCCCATCTAAAACGGCCAAGCTAAAGGAATAAGATTACCTCCTTCACTCAACATCTTGGAGAAAACCTTAATGAAGCTTGGGAAAGGTATAATGATCTGCTTACTAAGTTTCCACTTCATGGGTTACCTTTATAGATGCAAATGGAGATATTCTACAATGGGATGGTTCAAGAAACCCATGAGTTGGTAGACGCTTTAGCAAATGGATCCCTAATGTTGAACGAGTTGAATGATTGGGATACTATGGTGGTTAGATAAGAGGCATGAGTTGAAGGGGAGAGCATGAGTTGAATGATTGGGATACTATTGTGGCTAGACAAGAGGCAACAACTATGCAAGTTGAGTTTTTGACCAAGCAATGGGAGGAGATGAAAGTCAAATTAAGGTAGTAACCGCAACACAGCCGCTTATCTGTGATTTTTGCTCAGGTGATCATCCTAATGGCCAATGCAGTTCACTAAAATTATCTAATTCTTCTTTTATAGATCATGAACAAGTGAATTACACAGGAAATCAAGGTCGCCAAAATCAGAACCAGCACAGAAATCAGAACAATGCGTTTAGTAATACGTATAATTCAGGATGGAGAAATCACCCAAATTTATCATAGGGTAATCAACAAAATTAGAACTTAAATGCTTGACCTCCATTTCACCATTATCGCCTCAGCAAAATCAAGTGCAAGCACCTCTATCCCAACAAGAAAATGAAAGTTACACAGTTTTAACCAGTTCAGTGCTAAAACAATGAAGAGTCAAGATGTTGCAATAAAGAATTTGGAGACTCAAATAGGGCAGTTGGCAAGGAGTGTAGCAGATAGACCACTTGGTATACTGTCAAGTGACACTGTCGTGAACCCTAGAGAGCATGCAAAGGCGATGACATTGGAGAATAGTAACAGCTATGGGAGTAGAAGAAGAAAGAGAGGAGAAGAATAAAACTGAAGGTGAGAAATAAGAGAAAAAAGAGGATGATGATAAGTATGCTAAGGTAAAGGACAATGAGTCACAAAAGTACAAAATTCCTTCCAAGAGGGAACTAGAATTCCAAGTTACTCATCCATCAGTTCGAATTCCATTCCCAAGTAGACTCAAAGGTGAGGATGATACAAAGAAGTTCAAAAGATTCCTCGAGATCTTCAAAAAGGTAGAAATCAACATATCGTTCATAAAGGCACTAGAGAACATGCCCAAATATGCCAAATTCATTAAGCAGATGTTGACAAACAAGAAGAAAGGAAGATGAAATTCTATGCCTAGCTGAAGGATATAATGTAATTATTTAGAAGAAGTTACCTTTAAAACTTAAAGATCCAGTTCATTCTCAATCCCGTGTACTATGGGGGATTTGAGTTCAAGAAGGCTTTGTGTGATCTAGGGGCATCCATCAATTTGATGCTTATGTCTACATCTACAACAAGCTCAATTGTGGAGGAATGAAGCCTACCAATGTAACTCTCCAATTAGCAGACTGAAGGGTGAAATACCCCGAAAGAATTGTAGAAGATGTGTTGGTGAAAATGGAGAACTGCTATCTACTTGCAGACTTCATCATCCTAGACATGGAAGAGGATAAAGAAATGCCCTTGATTCTTGGTAGACCATTCCTAGCTACGGGAAGGGTATTAATAGATGTCCAAAGGGAGAAATTACAATTGAGAGTCGATGATTAGACTATCAATTTTTCTAATTTTAACTCTCTTAAATTTTCCTCTATTTGTGATAAAGTATGGTGATTAATTCATCTAACGATGATGCTACTATACCTTTTAAGTAAGAACATTCTCATAACCCAATAAAGGATGAGGCAAATCAACTGGCAAAGACAGAGATAAATTGAATAAATTTTGATTGATGACTAGAAGGAGTGCATGAAAGAGGAATTATTCAAAATGGTTAGCACAGATATTATCAAAAGTAATGCCCACTGAAAATTGGGTAGATCAATAGGGTTCAAATAAGTGAAAGTTCCATTACCAATTGAAGTACAACTTATGTATGAGAAGAAGCCTTGGCAAGAAATTGAGAGGTGGTTCTTCTTCATTAATGTTCATATGCTCCATCTCAATAAGTATGGTGGTCAAATTCTGTATTCAAGGATTTGTGAATTGATGAAAGCGTTTGGTAGACACGAATACACCACCAAGTGGTTAAAGAAGATAAATGGAGAGATGTCAAAAGATGAAATCCAACGAGAGAATGAAGAAATTTCTCAAATAAAGGAGAAAATTAGACAATGGAAATTGTTGAAATGACATGTGACGCATTAATTTGTAATAAGCAACTTCTGAGTACATTGCCTAAGAAAAAGAAAGATTCGTGCAGCTTCACCTGATCCTGCCTTATTGGTGATGTCTATTTTGCAAGAGCCTTATGTGATTTGGGTGTATAATAACATAGGTTTGAGAGGTATCAAAAACTGAAGTAACAATCATCCAATTGCCAGACTGGAATACAGTGGAACTACTAGGGGAAATATGGAATGTATTAGTCAAAGTAGGAAAATTGAGATATCCTACTGATTTTTAGTAATGGACATGGAGGAGGAAAACCATGATGGAATTTCACTTATTTTTGGAAGTCCTTTTCTGGCAACTGCTAGGGTATTAATTGAGGTCAACAAAAAACAAGTGACATTGAAAGCTTATAAAAAGTCTCTAGTGTTTAATATGAAAGAAGAACAGTTCAAGTTTTTTGAGAGACAATTGGGTTTTCATCATGTTTAGAGTCGAAAAAAGGTGAAGGGCATAAGACCAACCATGGTCATGTCTTTGATGATGAACTTAAAGAAGTCCATTTCTTCAAATAAATCGCCAAAAGAAGTAACTTAGTTGAGCTAAGGACTTTAAACAAGTGCTTTTTGAGAGGCAACCCAACCATTTTATTTTAATTAATTATTTATTCCATTAAATTCTTTTGTTTAGTTTTAGCGTTGAATAAATGTGTCAAGAATTGCTAATTATGTTTTTATTGATTGTTTTGTAGGCTTGGAGTAGTTCTGAAAGCAAGGAAGTGAGAAAAATGAGTTGGCTGCAATGCTTAACCTAAGGGCAATCACCTGCTGACAGTAGGTGAAACAGAAGTGTACCTACAGATAGTGGGTGAAATGAAGGCAATCAACCACTGCAGCAGTTGAAATAGAATGCCAACCGCTAACAGCCATTGAAAAGAATAGAATTAGCTGCTGACAGGGGTTGATCCAGGAAGGCAAATATTCGTTTTAAAAGACATTTCGAATGCCTATTTGTCGCAAAACCAACAACTCATTTTTCTTCCTTTCCCTTAGGCAACCCAATAATAAGAGCAATCTCCAAAAATTTACTTTATTTCTTTTCTCCTCTTTTGTTTCCTTTAATCAAACACTAAACAATCTCTCTCTCTTTTCTACATTTTTCCTTTCCAAAATTATACTCAAAAGTTAACTGAGGAATTTTCCTTTGGTTTTAATTGCTTCACAAGTTGGAAAGCACACAAGTGGAGGTTTAATTTGCATAATAGTGGGCATTTTCACGACCGTAATTCATGTAATATTATTCTTGTTTACTTTTGGGAAAGAATTTTTGGATCGTTGGTGAATTACTTGGTATATTTTTGCCTTGTCTGTTGATCATTTGTTGAAGTAATTTGGGAACATGTTGTTGATTAAGTTGGGAGGAGGGAATTTCATTGGTTAATTATTTGAATATTTGGTTGAATTTGTTAATGGGGAAGAAAACAAAATCAAATCAATGCTCAAAGTTTTGATGAGAATGTCTTTGTATCCCTTGAGGCTAAATGGTTGCATCACAAATTGCAAAACTGATGAGTCCTTTGTATGAGCAAGGGATAGATTTAAGTCATGTACGGATTGAAAACAATGATGATGCCAGTGCATTATGTTAGGTAATCTTTAATAAAATTCAAAGTAGGGAATGAAAAGATTTTGTCCAAACTTCAGCTATACTTTAATACCTAACAAGAATTTGGTTTGTGAATTTGTCGATAGTGGCTTAGAGGCATATGATTATGTTGTTAAAGTTAGGAATACACCGGTGAGTTACCACATAGAGGTGATACATGAGATATACCATTTACGAACCAATCTCGACGACCAGTTCACCAAATTCGTTAAGGATGAAGTTGAATATGATACGGTATGTGAACAATTGATTGATGGTTGGGGGCATTGAGACATGGATGGTAAGCAGCAGGGATTAGATTGAAATATTTAAATGCGGAGGCTAGACTTTGGATGCAGTTAATGTGTACCTACATTTTACTTACATCCCATACCACTGACATTACTCCTGACAAGTCTTACCTCATTTTTGCTGTTATGGAAGGAATGACCGTTGATATTGGCTGGGAGATTTCTTTGGATATTTTGAGGAATGGAAATAGGAAGCAAAAGGCATTATTCTTTCCATGTTTAATTACTTAATTGTGCCAGCTTGCAGGTTTGCGGGTTGTGCGTCCATACGACAAGGAAATGGGAAGTGTTGACATCGATTAACAATAGAGCTATTCAGGCACTTGTTCAACAGTATAAATCCCCATTTCTTATCGTGCAAGTTCAGGCAAGAGGTGAGCAAGCAGTTGAAAAAGAAGGTTCTCAATAGGAAAAACTATAGGCAGTTGCTTGTACCTCCTTAGAGGCCTGTTTCCAGTTCAGCTTTCCATCCTCCTCTTAATATTGAGACACAGAGGTAGCTCCTCATGTATCACAGTCAGTGTTTTGAGGAAATACGATAGAAGATGGACTTCCTAGCATGGCAACTCAGTCATCTAGGTAATTTCGATATGTCTCAATGGCCAAGGACTACTCTACCACCAGAATGGCATTATAGACCTCCAGACGATGTAGAGAGATAAGGACTGAGGACAAGAAAAGGAAGGGAAGAAGCTGGACGTTCAAGAGTCGCTAAATATTGATTACCTTTTTGAATCTACATAGTTTATCAAGGGAGTGTTGTTTTTATTTGTTTTTCTTTTTCATGAATTTGTTAAGTAGTTTTGTTGTTTGCACTTGCCTAGTTTGATTATGTGTGTTAGTGATGTGACGGTAAGTGTCTTACTTGTTAAGTTGTTTATGTTTAGTTCTTTTATGTCTAGTGTTTTGTTTGTGATGTAAATGTGTTGGTGTTTCATGAGAATGACATGTTAATAGTAGAATTGATTCTAATTGACAATGATATCTAGTATTGTGTGTTCACGTGTTTCATTCCATTGTTTTATTTAAAGTGTGTGGAAGTTTAAGCCTATATTGATAATATTTTCTTGGTTTTACACGCTTGGCTTATTGATAGGAGTCACATGATTTATTTTGATACCGATCTTAATTTTTAAGATGTGCAAATTACATTATCATGATTGTTGGGTAGGATAGAATGGAATGTGATTTGGACCTTTGTATTTCGTTTGCATATTAATCATGGCGAGGTATTAGGATTCATTACTTTTGTTTAATTTATTGACGTTGATAGGTAACCCATTTTTTCGTGGCTAGTTCCTTAGTAATCTAATTGCTCCAATGAGCTAGAAAAAATAATAAGAAAAAAAATAGCTTGCTTTTACGTAAAGTGCGTGGGCATGGCAAGAAACGAGAATTAAAAGGTAACTTGGATGAAAATGCGTCTTGCTAAACCTACGAAAAATAAAATAGAGAGCCAATAAAAAGTGGTCATGAAGGAACTACGAAAGGTTATATTGCTCTTTTTTGAATTAAGCAATTGAAATGGTTCTCTAATATTTTGCTATTGTTGGAAATTTGTTGCTTGCAAGTAAAGTCCATTAACTCTTCTTTACTTTCTTGGCTATTATAATGGTTTAATTTATACACCTTTGGATTATTTGTGGGTAGGAAATATATTATGTGACATGGCCCATATTGATAGAATATAAGTTTGGCATGTAGTGCTGTGGAAGTGTTTTTAATATCTGCTTAGATGGACATTTTTTTATGAGTAAAAGTGGAATATGATTCTATCTGACCCATTGGTTGGGCATGGACTAGGTTGATAAGTTAATTGGATCAATTTGACTTTAATGTGTTTATTCATACTTCTTTTGTTTTGTCTAACGAATTTTGCTCGGGGTTAGCAAAATTTAAGTTGGGGGAGTCGACAAGTAAAAAATTAGCATTATTTTTGTGTATGTTTTGTAATTGAATTTTGGTGTATTTAGTTCCATTTATCATGTTTTAGGGGTAAATTAGTAATATTTTGGAATTTAGAGTCGTCGTGTTAGTTTTTATTATTTTTGTGGTTAAATGTATGTTTTTGTTGCATATATTATCCATTTATGTGGTTTTGTGTAATGTGCAGACGGATAACGGTAGAAAGATCATTTGATGGCTGATGAAATGGCTAGAAGAAAAGGAACAAGAACAACACGTGAGTTATAGAAAAGACCAGCCACTGACAGTAGTTGGATGAAGGCAATTCAACAGTTGACAGTGGCTATAATAGAATGGTATCTGTTGTCAACGGATATTAGAAGGCTAAAAAACAACTGCTATTAGCAGTTGACTTGATCAATGTAAGGACTAGTTATGTTACTTATAAATAAAGCAATTTTAGTACTTTTTAGAGAGAGCGACTCTGAGATTTTTACATAGGGTTTTCACCTAGTGTCTTGAATGACAAATTAAGATAGTTTGTTTTTCGATTTCTTAGACTAAATTCCAAATGTGAGACTGTTCAAGTTATTATTCCAAGAAATAGTATGGTTCTTTCAATTACGGTATCAAGTAATTTAATAATTTATTTTTCATTATACTTTTCTTTTATTGTTTATTGTTTTAATATTTGTGCAATCGATTCTATTGAATTGTTTTCATTCTCGCACATCATGAATTGTTAAATTAGTTAGGATTCAGGTGTGGATGATGCAACCAATCATGGGGAAATCAAATTGAGGGTTCATTAAAGTTTATGGTAATTGGCTAATAATTAACATAAATAGTCAATTCAAGGGAGTAGCTTACTCTAGTTTTGGTTAGGTTGACATTAAGGAGATAAGGATTCTGAACCTTTTAAATAGACCAGTGTTAATTTATTGGGTTCATTAATCTAGTTCAGGTCGACAGATATAATTAGTTGATTCGCGAATTTCTCGAAAGGAAATTCAAATTCCAGAAAATTAATGACTCAGATTAATTGGGTAGGTTAGTAGAAGGTTTCGCGACCCTACTTAAATTAATTTGATAGATTCAATTACCAAAAGTTTTGGGGTTGGATTGATTTATGGGAATAGAATCACCATTATTATAATTAATTAAATGATTGATTCGCTATTGGATTAACAATTAGATGATTGCTAGCCTTGCATTCGACCCATCTTAGTCATTACTATTAATTCCTTAATTTTAATTGTTCTCTTGAATTTTAGTTCTTTTAATTTTTTATTTTTAGAAAAATTGATTTTCATTACAAAACATTATAAATTGGTCATCTAAATAGAAATTGAATTAGGCTTTCGGTACCTGTACCAAGTCCTCGTAGGATCGACCCTTGCTCATTCCTAGACCCTACTACCTTAATAACTATATACTTGCAAAATTAGTTGAAGCGTGGGATAAGGAATTTAAAACTTATCTAGCACATGTCAGTTGTAAATTCAAATGCTTTCTTAAATGCTCTCTTTTTACATGGTTTCTTGGATGCCCCTTGAAAATTCTTTCTTAGCGGTAAATTATAGTTAGATTAATTAATTAGGATAAATAGTCTATGAGCTTTCCTTAAAAATGCATTCTTAGTAGAAAATTGTAGTTTAGACTATCTAATTAGGGTAGATTAGTTAATGTGCATTCTTTAATTATGCTTCCTTAGCAGTAATTAGTAGTTTAGATTAGTTAACTGCTCTCTTAAAATGCTCTCTTTTACATGCTTTTCTTAAAATGCTCTTTTTTTACATACATTCTTCAATTGTTTTCCTTAAAATGCTTTCTTTGAGTTAATTTTTATTTTAATACATTAGTTGATCTTTAAATTTCTTTCTACTCTTTTTAATTCTAGTTTTAGTTAAGATTCCTCTTCTAATTATTTGCTTGAACTAATAATCCAACTAAACAATCTGTAATCACCAACCAACCCCTGTAGGTTCGATCCCAACTTCCCTTTACTACTTACTGATAACCGTATACTTGCAGAATGCCACCCGGTTAGTAGTAGGATTTAGGTGTTTTTTTGTAAATAATATAACTAGGTGTTTTTCTAAAAAGACATCAAGCTTTTAACGCTATTACCGGGGATTGGTTTTCAGTAATATTGATATAATTTGGTTGGATTGCTAGATTGAAGTTTTCTGTTTTTCTTGTACAGTTATTTCACCTAATTGAAAAAGTAAAAAGATTTTCATTTTATTTTTGTATTCTTATTTTGAAAAATTCAAAAAGATTTTCTTGTTGATTGATAGTATAGACTAGCTAGTTGTCTAAAAGCCCAATTCTTTGTTTGTGTGTTTTAGTTTTTTTTTCTTGTTTATATTTGTGTTGTTTGTTGTTCAAAAACATGCAAGAACCTAATTAGATTATTCATAAAACCAAGGAAATTACCATTATTATGGTAACGGAGGTATGCTCAATAAGCATAATTCTTGTTATGGTTACTCTCCTTATTCCTTATATTATCAAATGGGATAGTCTAGCCATCCATATCCTTTATAAGAGTTACAAAGAAAATCCCTATTCTTTCCCTCCTCCTAAAAACCCTTTTTATGAACTAATGGAGCCCCAATTCTAATTTTCCTAGGAAAATTGAGGAACTGGTCATTTTAGATGCAAGGAGATTTTCTTACGTTAGAATGGCTAAATAGTCTTGTTTCAAAATTGTACTTTTAATGTTGGGTTTTGGACATTTACATATATTAATTTGTAGGGTAGTAGTAAGGTGATAGGCACAATAAGATTGAAGATTAAGTCTTCAATTTTCAAGAAACTCCTTCCAATTTATTAAATTTACAAAAGCCATCCCCCTCCTTCTTGGCTCCACCTCTCTTCTCTCTTTAGATTCTTGTACCTTACACATCCCATCAAACCACCTATCTCAAGTTATCTTCTCCTCCCATTACACCACCTTTCTTTCTAACTTGATGTTTATATACTCAATTGGTCCAACTGGTGGCTATTTGAGCGATTTAAGTATTGCGGTTGTCTTGAGCTCTAGATTGGTAGACGGAAACCTTGGGCTAGGTTTTGTGTAGTGGTCTCTATTGCTTACTCTTCTGCAAAGTCTTCATCCTTCTCTTATACACATAGATCAAACCTTACTAGATGAGCTTCAGCCTATCTTTCTCAGTAGCGTAGTCTAAGTAGATCCCTGTTAGCACCAAAAAGCGTTAGGAGAGCTGCATTTCTAGTATTTACACAAGGTTTCTCTTTAAGAAAGTCCCTGAGAGGGCTTACTTGATCCATAATTTGTGTTTTGTCTTTCATTTCCTCTTCAAGTCTAACAAGGAAACTTTTGGGAGTCCTAACAAGGCAAGGGGGGCTTTCGCCTACTATGTATGATGTAAATAGCACTAATTCGAATTTAAGGGGCAAGTTGGCCAAGCCTCTAAATGTTACCTAGCTTTCTTCATCGCAATGATCCTTCGACACTCTCTTCTACTGGCTCAAAAAGAAAATAAGACTCAAAACCCTTTTTGCCTATACTACCTCTGTCGCTTGGCTTTTGCCTTGCTATGGCTTGGCTCAATCTACACTATGATGATGAGGATGAATATGAATTGGAATCAAGAAACTTCGAAATTGAAAGATAAAAAAGCTACTCGAACAATGGAACTCTTCTTCTTTGAAAAACCTCTTGTAAGTACTCTTTCGGATTTAAACCGATGGAATCGCATCATTACATAAGAAATAATTGATTTTCCTTTCTTCATCGCAATATCCCTCACAGCTAAGTCAAAACTACTCTGACAAAGGAACCAGCTTTGACATAAGCGATTGGAAGGTCTGATCTTTCTTTAAAGACCGGCCCGATTAAAGTTGAAGTCAAAAAAGAGGTAAAGGTTATGAAAGAAAGAAATCAATCATTATCTTATCAGCTTCAGGTTGACTTTCTTATTTTATTTTAAAAAGTTTTAATAAGATGATTGGGCTGTACAGTAGTATAACTAGTGAACCTCTCTCCTATAGGCCTGATTACAGTATTTACATCTTGCAGGTTCAAATTATCTAGGTTTTGCATTTAATGTTACAAAGATGCCATTACAAGATTACTATGATTACACCATACGACCCTTTTTTATCATTTTGTTTAAAGCAAGCCTTGGCTATCGTTAGCCTGTCGTGTGAGATGTTTGGTCAAGTCCTATAACGAGCATAGAACAATAACTATAAAAACATTATTTAACTAAAATTTAACTAAAAAATAATGCTTAAACACTTGACTCAGACTATAAAAAAGACACACAGAGAACGCACAAAGAAGACGAACTCCATTAAGAATTTGGTAAACAAGCTAAGCATAATACTAAATACATAAACATATAAATATAAGTTAAATAACATCAAATAAAAACTTAGACACCACAATAAACGTATATTAATACATAAAAACACTAATGCACGACCTGGTTTTGTGTTGCTGAGACATGCACTTAAGGAGAAAGTCTTTGCAACCGAAGTGTACCAAGGAGCCATATCCTCTTTAGGCGTATGAACAAACATAAAAAAAAAAAAAAAAAAGGAAAAGAATAGGAGACTATGATTACCACCTTAGACTTATTCAAGTTGATTGCATGTTCATTAGAATAGGAAGCAAGGATAGCGGACTACATAAGATAGAGCTATAGTCCCTCTCTTAACTGAAAACTCATACTAAGATTAATTGGCTCATTTAGTTGGATCTAAGGCCAACATAGGTAATAAGAGAAGGAAAGGCATAAGCTGAAGCGTCTAAATTGATTAAGATAGGAACCTATAAAGGGTCTAGAAACCTGATGACCAGCTAAGATACTTTCCTACATGCACATGAAGCTAAGCTTTCATTGATATGATATTCGCACTTTCATAAGTGGAGACTTTCAATTGCATGACATTAGAGGACCTACCTTATACAACTGTTTCCTGGAGTAGAGTATGCTCTACTCCAGGAAAAGAATATTTGCCCAATTAGATTTGCACACTTAGGACAAATGCCGCCTTTCTGCTTAGCTTTTTTTCAATTTTTTCACACCTTCTACCAAGTATTTATTAACATTAGCTCGTTTGACAAAGAAGCCAAGTCAGAATCATTTATGATAGAACTAGTAATCATAGATATATTACCAATTGAATTGGGTTATTATGGGAATAGAATCACCATTATTATAATTAATTAAATGATTGATTCGCTATTGGATTAACCTTAGATGATTGCTAGCCTTGCATTCGACCCATCTTAGTCATTACTATTAATTCCTTAATTTTAATTGTTCTCTTGAATTTTAGTTCTTTTAATTTTTTATTTTTAGAAAAATTGATTTTCATTACAAAACATTATAAATTGGTCATCTAAATAGAAATTGAATTAGGCTTTCGGTACCTGTACCAAGTCCTCGTAGGATCGACCCTTGCTCACCCTACTACCTTAATAACTATATACTTGCAAAATTAGTTGAAGCGTGGGGATAAGTATAATTTACAACTTATGTACGGCCCAATAATCTAAATTAAAATGCTAGTCTTAAATGCTCTTTTTACATGGTTTCTTGGATGCCCTTGAAAATTCTTTCTTGACTCAATACTAGCTGTCTCTTATACACATCTAGATGTCTCTAAGACACATCTACAGATTTGTACTAAGAAGACATTTTAAAGGAAAGCTTAGACTATCTAATTAGGTAGATTAGTTAATGTGCATTCTTTAATTATGCTTCCTTAGCAGTAATTAGTAGTTTAGATTAGTTAACCGCTCTCTAAAATGCTCTTTTTACATGCTTTTCTTAAAAGCATTTTAAGGAAAACAATTGAAGAATGTATTTCCTTAAAAGCATTTTAAGGAGTGTAATCTGTCTCTTATACACATCTAGATGTGTATAAGAGACAGATTCTAATGAACATGCAATTCTAGTTTTAGTTAAGTTTCATCTGACAATTTTTCCTATACACATCGGTGTTTAGTTGGATTATCATAATCACCAACCAACCCCGTAGGTTCGATCCCAACTTCCTTTACTACTTAATGATAACCGTATTCTTGGGAATGCCACCTGTTAGTAGTAGGATTTAGGTGTTTTTTGTAAATAATATGACTAGGTGTTTTTCTAAAAGACATCAAGCTTTTAACGCTATTACCGGGATTGGTTTTCAGTAATATTGATATAATTTGTTGGATTGCTAGATTGAAGTTTTCTGTTTTTCTTGTACATGTTATTTCACCTAATTGAAAAAGTAAAAGATTTTCATTTTATTTTTGTATTCTTATTTTGAAAAATTCAAAAAGATTTTCTTGTTGATTGATAGTATAGACTAGCTAGTTGTCTAAAAGCCCAATTCTTTGTTTGTGTGTTTTAGTTTTTTTTTCTTGTTTATATTTGTGTTGTTTGTTGTTCAAAAACATGCAAGAACCTAATTAGATTATTCATACCAAGGAAATTACCATTATTATGGTAACGGAGGTATGCTCAATAAGCATAATTCTTGCTTGTTATGGTTACTCTCCTTATTCCTTATATTATCAAATGGGATAGTCTAGCCATCCATATCCTTTATAAGAGTTACAAAGAAAATCCCTATTCTTTCCCTCCTCCTAAAAACCCTTTTTATGAACTAATGGAGCCCCAATACTAATTACTTGAAAATGAGCCAATGTCATTTTACATGCAAGGAGATTTTCTTACGTTAGAATGGCTAAATAGTCTTGTTTCAAAATTGTACTTTTAATGTTGGGTTTTGGACATTTACATATATTAATTTGTAGGGTAGTAGTAAGGTGATAGGCACAATAAGATTGAAGATTAAGTCTTCAATTTTCAAGAAACTCCTTCCAATTTATTAAATTTACAAAAGCCATCCCCTCCTTCTTGGCTCCACCTCTCTTCTCTCTTTAGATTCTTAAGACCTTACACATCCCATCAAACCACCTATATCTTCTCCTCCCATTACACCACCTTTCTTTCTAACTTGATGTTTATATACTCAATTGAAGAGTCCAACTGGTGGCTATTTGAGCGATTTAAGTATTGCGGTTGTCTTGAGCTCTAGATTGGTAGACGGAAACCTTGGGCTAGGTTTTGTGTAGTGGTCTCTATTGCTTACTCTTCTGCAAAGTCTTCATCCTGTTATCTAACATAGGTCAAACCTTCTAGATGAGCTTCAGCCTATCTTTCTCAGTAGCGTAGTCTAAGTAGATCCCTGTTAGCACCAAAAAGCGTTAGGAGAGCTGCATTTCTAGTATTTACACAAGGTTTCTCTTTAAGAAAGTCCCTGAGAGGGCTTACTTGATCCATAATTTGTGTTTTGTCTTTCATTTCCTCTTCAAGTCTAACAAGGAAACTTTTAGATGTGTATAAGAGACAGGGCTTTGCGCTACTATGTATGATGTTTCTATGTATTAATATACGTTTATTGTATAAGAGACAGGTTTTTAACATTTAGAGGCTTATATTTATCGCAATGATTATTCGACACTCTCTTATACTGGCTAGATGTGTAAGATAGTTACTGTCTGACAAAGGAACCAGCTTTGACATAAGCGATTGGAAGGTCTGATCTTTCTTTAAAGACCGGCCCGATTAAAGTTGAAGTCAAAAAAGAGGTAAAGGTTATGAAAGAAAGAAATCAATCATTATCTTATCAGCTTCAGGTTGACTTTCTTATTTTATTTTATTTTAATAAGATGATTGGGCCGTACAGTAGTATAACTAGTGAACCTCTCTCCTTTAATGCCTGATTTCTTATACACATCTAGATGTGTAAACAAGGTAAGCATAATACTAAATACATAAACATATAAATATAAGTTAAATAACATCAAATAAAAACTTAGACACCACAATAAACGTATATTAATACATAAAAACACTAATGCACGACCTGGTTTTGTGTTGCTGAGACATGCACTTAAGGAGAAAGTCTTTGCAACCGAAGTGTACCAAGGACTCTACGCCATATCCTCTTTAGGCGTATGAACAAACATAAAACTAAAAAAAAGGAAAAGAATAGGAGACTATGATTACCACCTTAGACTTATTCAAGTTGATTGCATGTTCATTAGAATAGGAAGCAAGGATAGCGGACTACATAAGATAGAGCTATAGTCCCTCTCTTAACTGAAAACTCATACTAAGATTAATTGGCTCATTTAGTTGGATCTAAGGCCAACATAGGTAATAAGAGAAGGAAAGGCATAAGCTGAAGCGTCTAAATTGATTAAGATAGGAACCTATAAAGGGTCTAGAAACCTGATGACCAGCTAAGATACTTTCCTACATGCACATGAAGCTAAGCTTTCATTGATATGATATTCGCACTTTCATAAGTGGAGACTTTCAATTGCATGACATTAGAGGACCTACCTTATGGGTCTCTTTCATTTTTGTAGGTATGCTCTACTCCAGGAAAATATTTGCCCAATTAGATTTGCACACATAGGACAAATGCCGCCTTTCTGCTTATATTTTTTTTTTCAATTTTTTCACACCTTCTACCAAGTATTTATTAACATTAGCTCGTTTGACAAAGAAGCCAAGTCAGAATCATTTATGATAGAACTAGTAATCATAGATATATTACCAATTGAATTGGGTTATTATGGGAATAGAATCACCATTATTATAATTAATTAAATGATTGATTCGCTATTGGATTAACCTTAGATGATTGCTAGCCTTGCATTCGACCCATCTTAGTCATTACTATTAATTCCTTAATTTTAATTGTTCTCTTGAATTTTAGTTCTTTTAATTTTTTATTTTTAGAAAAATTGATTTAGATTAGACAACATTATAAATTGGTCATCTAAATAGAAATTGAATTAGGCTTTCGGTACCTGTACCAAGTCCTCGTAGGATCGACCCTTGCTCACCCTACTACCTTAATAACTATATACTTGCAAAATTAGTTGAAGGTGGGATAAGGAATTTAAAACTTATCTAGCACATGTCAGCTTGTAAATTCAAATGCTATGCTTTACTTGGTTTCTTGGATGCCCCTTGAAAATTCTTTCTTAGCGGTAAATTATAGTTAGATTAATTAATTAGGATAAATAGTCTATGAGCTTTCCTTAAAAATGCATTCTTAGTAGAAAATTGTAGTTTAGACTATCTAATTAGGGTAGATTAGTTAATGTGCATTCTTTAATTATGCTTCCTTAGCAGTAATTAGTAGTTTAGATTAGTTAATCTAGCTCTTAAAATGCTCTCTTTTACATGCTTTTCTTAAAATGCTCTTTTTTTACATACATTCTTCAATTGTTTTCCTTAAAATGCTTTCTTTGAGTTAATTTTTATTTTAATACATTAGTTGATCTTTAAATTTCTTTCTACTCTTTTTAATTCTAGTTTTAGTTAAGATTCCTCTTCTAATTATTTGCTTGAACTAATAATCCAACTAAACAATCTGTAATCACCAACCAACCCCTGTAGGTTCGATCCCAACTTCCCTTTACTACTTACTGATAACCGGTATTCTTGCAGAATGCCACCCGGTTAGTAGTAGGATTTAGGTGTTTTTTTGTAAATAATATGACTAGGTGTTTTTCTAAAAAGACATCAAGCTTTTAACGCTATTACCGGGGATTGGTTTTCAGTAATATTGATATAATTTGGTTGGATTGCTAGATTGAAGTTTTCTGTTTTTCTTGTACAGTTATTTCACCTAATTGAAAAAGTAAAAAGATTTTCATTTTATCTTTGTATTCTTATTTTGAAAAATATAAAAACAACTTGTTGATTGATAGTATAGACTAGCTAGTTGTCTAAAAGTACCATATTCTTTGTTTCTGTGTTATAGTTTTTTTTTCTTGTTTATATTTGTGTTGTTTGTTGTTCAAAAACATGCAAGAACCTAATTAGATTATTCATACCAAGGAAATTACCATTATTATGGTAACGGAGGTATGCTCAATAAGCATAATTCTTGTTATGGTTACTCTCCTTATTCCTTATATTATCAAATGGGATAGTCTAGCTCATCCATATCCTTTATAAGAGTTACAAAGAAAATCCCTATTCTTTCCCTCCTCCTAAAAACCCTTTTTATGAACTAATGGAGCCCCAATTCTAATTTTCCTAGGAAAATTGAGGAACTGGTCATTTTAGATGCAAGGAGATTTTCTTACGTTAGAATGGCTAAATAGTCTTGTTTCAAAATTGTACTTTTAATGTTGGGTTTTGGACATTTACATATATTAATTTGTAGGGTAGTAGTAAGGTGATAGGCACAATAAGATTGAAGATTAAGTCTTCAATTTTCAAGAAACTCCTTCCAATTTATTAAATTTACAAAAGCCATCCCCCTCCTTCTTGGCTCCACCTCTCTTCTCTCTTTAGATTCTTGTACCTTACACATCCCATCAAACCACCTATATCTTCTCCTCCCATTACACCACCTTTCTTTCTAACTTGATGTTTATATACTCAATTGGTCCAACTGGTGGCTATTTGAGCGATTTAAGTATTGCGGTTGTCTTGAGAGACTCTAGATTGGTAGACGGAAACCTTGGGCTAGGTTTTGTGTAGTGGTCTCTATTGCTTACTCTTCTGCAAAGTCTTCATCCTGTTATCTAACATAGGTCAAACCTTCTAGATGAGCTTCAGCCTTTCTTTCACATAGCGTCCTGTCTAAGTAGATCCCTGTTAGCACCAAAAAGCGTTAGGAGAGCTGCATTTCTAGTATTTACACAAGGTTTCTCTTTAAGAAAGTCCCTGAGAGGGCTTACTTGATCCATAATTTGTGTTTTGTCTTTCATTTCCTCTTCAAGTCTAACAAGAAAACTTTTGGGAGTCCTAACAAGGCAAGGGGGGCTTTCGCCTACTATGTATGATGTAAATAGCACTAATTCGAATTTAAGGGGCAAGTTGGCCAAGCCTCTAAATGTTACCTAGCTTTCTTCATCGCAATGATCCTTCGACACTCTCTTCTACTGGCTCAAAAAGAAAATAAGACTCAAAACCCTTTTTGCCTATACTACCTCTGTCGCTTGGCTTTTGCCTNTTCGAAATTGAAAGATAAAAAAGCTACTCGAACAATGGAACCTGTCTCTTATACACATCTAAACCTCTTGTAAGAGACTCTTTCGGATTTAAACCGATGGAATCGCATCATTACATAAGAAATAATTGATTTTCCTTTCTTCATCGCAATATCCCTCACAGCTAAGTCAAAACTACTCTGACAAAGGAACCAGCTTTGACATAAGCGATTGGAAGGTCTGATCTTTCTTTAAAGACCGGCCCGATTAAAGTTGAAGTCAAAAAAGAGGTAAAGGTTATGAAAGAAAGAAATCAATCATTATCTTATCAGCTTCAGGTTGACTTTCTTATTTTATTTTATTTTAATAAGATGATTGGGCCGTACAGTAGTATAACTAGTGAACCTCTCTCCTATAGGCCTGATTACAGTATTTACATCTTGCAGGTTCAAATTATCTAGGTTTTGCATTTAATGTTCACAAATTACAAAGATGCCATTACAAGATTACTATGATTACATCATACGACCATTTTTTATCATTTTGTTTAAAGCAAGCCTTGGCTATCGTTTGTCGTGTGAGATGTTTGGTTAAGTGCTATAACGAGCATAGAGCAATTTCATGGAATAACCTCTATCTATGCTACAAATTTAGATAAACAATAATGATAAAAATGTTCGTATGACTATAAAAAAGACACACAGAGAACGCACAAAGAAGACGAACTCCATTAAGAATTTGGTAAACAAGCTAAGCATAATACTAAATACATAAACATATAAATATAAGTTAAATAACATCAAATAAAAACTTAGACACCACAATAAACGTATATTAATACATAAAAACACTAATGCACGACCTGGTTTTGTGTTGCTGAGACTGTCTCTTATACACATCTAGATGTGTATAAGAGACAGTGTACCAAGGAGCCATATGCTCTGTACGAACAAACATAAAAAAAAAAGGAAAAGAATAGGAGACTGTGATTACCACCTTAGACTTATTGTAGTAACTTGCTTGTTCATTAGAATAGGAAGCAAGGATAGCGGACTTACATAAGATAGAGCTATAGTCCCTCTCTTAACTGACAACTAGGTAGGCTATACCTGTCTCTTATACGGTCATTTAGTTGGATCTAAGGCCAACATAGGTAATAAGAGAAGGAAAGGCATAAGCTGAAGCTTAGCTAATGTTAAGATAGGAACCTATCTTATACACAGAAACCTGATGACCAGCTAAGATACTTTCCTACATGCACATGAAGCTAAGCTTTCATTGATATGATATTCGCACTTTCATAAGTGGAGACTTTCAATTGCATGACATTAGAGGACCTACCTTATGGGTCTCTTTCATCTTTGTAGGTATGCTCTACTCCAGGAAAATATTTGCCCAATTAGATTTGCACACATAGGACAAATGCCGCCTTTCTGCTTTTTTTTTTTTCAATTTTTTCACACCTTCTACCAAGTATTTATTAACATTAGCTCGTTTGACAAAGAAGACCAAGTCAGAATCATTTATGATAGAACTAGTAATCATAGATATATTACCAATTGAATTGGGTTATTCTAAACAGATCCTGAATATTTTAGTTTTTTATTTTTAGTTCACTGAAGACTATGGAGCGACATATAGGAAAAAAAAAGGAAGCATTTTTTCACAATGACTTAAGCCTAATCTTAGCAAAGAGCTCGAGCTCCATATTGAAATAAGTAGATGAAACTTATCCACAACTATTTTCCATTTGATTGGCTTAACTCAGAATAGAAAAAATAATAAATTTTGCACGGTCTTCACTTAATTTCCTTGAATTAGTGGACTTCTAGTCAGAAAATTAAGTGATCCCATTCCCTTCTCTCCTTATTCAAGAAGTAAGATGATCTAGAGGTGGAGTACAACACCTATTTACTAATTGATACAAAAGTTATTAGCAACTCTAAACCTAGTTAAATAACCAAAGACCTTGCCTGGATGAAGATGATCCTTTCATCTCTGTGGGTGGTCATTCTCTTACCCAAATGAGGGATTAGAGTCAGTTTTTCCACTTACCCATATGGGGTTTACATCTATGGAGTGAACACATACAAATCTCAAAAAGGTTATCCATCATTCCAATCACGTCTTGTGACAGCTTTTTAGTAATACGTTCGACAAGCTTGAATAGGAGTTCCTTGTTGGAATACCAAATTAACTTTAATATCATGACAACCAACGTTATCATAACCCGGATCCTTCATGTTTAATCATCAAATATATAAATTAAATACTAAATGCGAAAACGTACTTGAATCCATAAGAATTGATGTGATTCTTGAATCTCCAGATATGATTCTTGAATATCCAGATGTGATTCTTGAATATTGTGATTATTGATCTTCCAAATTACTATGTATGTTGTTTAAAGAATAGGGTTCTCACTTTTCTGATGATGGGATGTCAAGAAAAGTAACACAACACATAATTTGGGGACCATAACCTATATATATATAGATATACTTTCCTTATTCCCTTAGGATTTTTGCCCATCATAAAACAGGAAATAAGATTTTAGGGTATCTACACATAAAAGCCCATACTAATTAGATGACTTAGGCCCATTTATCTTAAACTATAATAGATCACTTTATATTGGGCCAATTAATTATGATAGTGCATATTACACAATTAATATATATGTAAATGTCCAAAATGCAACATTCTCCCACTTGGACTACATATATATGATTGTATAAAACTTTATGAGCTCAAAACTTTTAGCTATCATGACCATAGTCATCCCCGAACAATCTCGTCCATTAATCATGTCAATATAGGATCAAGGCGATTTTCGTTACATTAATCGTAACTAAACCCATTCTTGGTCACATACATCAACACAACCAAATGACATAGATCAAGTATGGATGTGTAGCATGAAAATTACATGCAATGTGACCTTAAACATGCCTATTTCCAACTGGTCCTACTTTATTCTTTGTAGAGATCAAACTGAAATTGAAGTCAGAGTGAAACTTAAACTGAACACTTTATTTCTAAAACTGAATTCTTTATTTTTGTAGAAAATATTCATAAACATAAGATGTGTCTTGAAAGATTTAAGTATATAAACTAAATACAAACTCCCACTAATCCTGAATATCCTTAAAAGACATGACACCCATATGAGCAGTGTGCTCAAGAAAGACCTTAGGTGGTAATCCTTTAGTAAGCGGATCCGCAATCATGGAGTTCATGCCAATATACTCTATAGACACCTGACCACTCTGAACTCTTTCTTTAACAACTAGGAACTTGATGTCGATGTGTTTAGACTTCGTTGAACTCCTATTATTGTTAGAATATAATACTACTGATTTACTGTCACAAAATAACTTAAGTGGTCTTTCAATACCATCCATAATTCGCAGCCCTGTGACAAAATTTTGCAACCATATTCCATGATTGGATGCCTCATAACATGCTATAAATTCAGCTGCCATGGTAGAAGGAGCTATGAGTGTTTGTTTAACACCTTTCCCTGAAATAGTCATAGCTCCACTAGCAAGCAAATAAATATAGCCCGAAATGGATTTATGACTGTCTTGACATCCAGCAAAATCAGAGTCGGAATACCCAATGATCCCTAATTTATCCGATCTCCTATATGTGAGCATGTAATGTTTTATTCTCTGAAGATATCGCATGACTCTTTTGGCTACGATCCAATGAATCATACCCAGATTGCTTAAATATCTGCCTAATATCCCAACAATATACGCAATATCTGGACGCGTACAAACTTGAGCATACATTAGACTTCCCGAAGCATAGGGAATCTTTTGCATTTCCTTATTTTCAAAATCATACTTAGGTGAGCGAGGCAGAATTAGTCTCCCTTAGCAACAGGGGTATTTCCTGGTTTGCTATCTTGCATGCCAAATCTCTTAAGTACCTTCTAGATATAGTTCTTTTACGATAATACAAGATACCCCGTGAGCGATTTCAATGTATTTGAATCCCTAATACAAAAGAGGCGTCCCCAAGATCTTTCATCTCAAATCTTTTTGTGATAGAAATCTCTTGGTTTCGTGCAATAAGCCTATATCATTACTAGCAAGCAGTATGTCATCAACATATAAAACCAAAAAAATGTACTTACTCCCACTAAACTTGTGGTATATACAATCATCAACCAAATTCATCTCAAAACCAAACCAGATGATAATTTGATGAAATTTGTGATACCATTGACGAGAAGCTTGCTTGAGCCCATAGATGGATTTCTTTAATTTACAGACCATATTCTTTGCATCTTTGGACACAAAGTTTTTTGGTTGCATCATATAAATGGTCTCATCAATGTTACCATTGAGAAACGCAGTCTTTAGATCCATCTGATGTAACTAAAGGTCAAAATGTGCCACTAAAGCCATTATTACCCTAAAAGGGTCTTTCGATGATACTGGTGAAAGTCTCCTTATAATCAATGCCTTCTTTTTGAGTAAAATCCTTTGCGACAAGACGAGCCTTATATCTCTCCACATTACCCTTCGAATCCCTTTTGGTTTTATCAATATCCATTTGCAACCAATAGGTTTCGTACTTTCGGATAATGTGACGAGTTCCCAAACGTCGTACCTTAGGGTACTAAGCATGGCTTGATGAAAGTTGATTGGATTATCTTCCACCAATCCAATGCCATCCTCATGTTCTTGGAGAAATACGATGTAATCATCCAGAACCGCACTTCTTCGTTCTCTTGTGAATCTCCTTAATGGCATTTGTTCTTGAGGTTGTTGAGTTTGTTCGTGTTGTTCTTGATAGGGAAGATTTTCAACAATGTCTTGTGGTACTGGTATTGCTTCTTGAACAATGTTAGGAATAGAAGGTTGATCATTGTCAATAACAATCATAGGAAGGGAAATATATTTCTCTTCAAAGACAAAGTCTCTAACTTTATCTCTCTCTCCAAACTCAATATCCTCAAAGAACTGGGCATTTCCCGTCTCAAAGAAGGATCTAGATGTGGGACCATAAAATTTGTACCCCCGAGACCGTTCAGAGTAACCAACAAAATAGGTGCTGACCATTTTTGAGTCCAATTTCTTTTAATTTGGCCTACAAGGCCATGTCTTAGCTAGACAACCCCAAATATGTAAATGCCTTATACTAGGCTTTTTACCAGTCCATAGTTCATAGGGAGTTTTGGTCATTGCCTTAGTTGGAACTCTATTAAGGATATAAGCTGCAGTCTTTAATGCCTTTCATCAGAGTGAATCCGGTAAAGTTGTATGACTAATCATACTTCTCACCATATCCTTTAAAGTTCTGTTTCGTCTCTCAACAACACCGTTCATGCTAGGAGATCCAGGCATGGTGTACTGTGGGACGATTCCACACTGTTCTAGGAATTTAGCAAAAGGTCATGGACGTTGTTCACCTGATCCGTCATATCTGCCATAGTATTCACCACCATGGTCAAATCTAACAGCCATAATTCTTTTACCAAGCTGGTTTTCAACTTCAACTTTAAAAGCCTTGAACATGTCCAATGACTTAGACTTCTCATGAATTAGATAAAGGTAGCCACCATAACGAGAAAAATCGTCTATGAATGTAATAAAATATTGTTGACCATTCCAAGAAGCAGTAGGGAATGGCCCGTAAATGTCTGTATGTATTACTTCTAAGACGTCCGAAGATCTACTGGCACCTAATCTCTTTATATTTGTTTGTTTCCCCTTAATACACTCAATGCATATTTGAAAGTTTGACAAATTAAGGGGATCAAGAATTCCTTCTGACACAAGTCTTTCAATACTTTGTTTAGATATATGACCTAAACGCTTATGCCAAAGTGAAGCAGAATTCTCATTGATTAATTTGCGTTTAGTACCACGTGAACTTATATGCAAGGTTTTATTATATGAAACAATAGTTTCGATTAAATAAAGGTTATCATGAGAAGACAAAAAACCAGTACCAATAATATTTGAATTCAGAAAAAAACTAAACTGACTATTTCTAAATAAACAAAAGTAATCGGATTTGTCCAAAACAGAAATAGAAACGAAATTTCATCTTAAAGACGGTACAATATTATTAATATGTCTCTTTCAAATCTAAATAATAACCAGTTTTTAATAATAACCTAAAAGTCCCTATTGCTTCAACTTTAACTGGTTTACCATCACCCATATAGATGAATCTTTCAAAGATCATTCGGCGGCAATCTCAGGTCTCTGCATACACACTTATGTGAGTAGTAGCACCAGAGTCTATCCACCAAGTGTGTCGAGGTACTGAAGCTAAATTAACCTCAGAACAAACCAAAATGAGAAGTGTACCTTTCTTTACACGCCAAGCGTGATATTTGCTACAGTCCTTTTTCAAGTGTCCAGAATTCTTACAAAAGTAACAACCAAATTCCTCAGTTTGTTTCTTTTGTTGTTTCTTTTGAAATGGACCACCCGCAGCTTCTTTATCCTTTTTTCTTTTCTTATTTTTGTCCTTAAAGGTACTTACCAAGTGAGAACTTTCGATCTTTTCTTGCTTCAATCTTTCCTCTTCTTGCACACAATGAGAAATGAGTTCATTTAGAGACCATTTATCCTTTTGATATAGAGTTATAACTAACCTTAAATTAACTGAATTGTGCAGGAAGAGATATCAAAACCAAATGTACGAGCAAGTCCTCAGACAACTCTAACTTTAGTGCCTTAAGTTTTGAAACAAGATGAGACATCTCTAGGATGTACTCCCTTATATTTCTTTTTCCTTTATACCTCATTGAAATTAAGTTCGATAGAATCGTACTTGTTTCAGCCTTATCATTTTTTACAAAACGCTTTTCAATTTCCATAAGGAACTCATTGGCAGTTGCCTTTTAGGACACATCGTCCCTGAATGTTTCCGGAATTGCACTTTTCATAATCATAAGACTCATGCGATTTGAACGATCCCACCTCTCATAGTCCCTTTTTTCTTCTACGGAACTATTATCTGTAAGAGGAGTGGGTTGTTCAATCCTTAGCGCAAGGTCTAGATCCATGCAACCAAGAACGATCATTATGTTCTCTTTCTATTCCTTAAAATTGGTTCCATTCAACATAGTGATGGAATTGATATTGTGTTTAAGATATCATAGAAGTAGATGTATTAACTGAAAATAGAACAAAATAATATATTCACATAAGTTTCAAACCTTAAATAATAAATTAAATTCAAAGAATGGTAAAGATACCTAGAACAGCATTAATATTTAGTATTTGGATAGAAATATTAACTTGTAAGTGGTACTGTTGGTGTAGTAATCAAATATTGACAATAAATCCTGTCAAAAAATAAGTCTATCTTTGGACTGACTTATTATTCACATGGAATAACAAATAATTGTGACATATTTATTACCACAGGTGTATATATAATTCGGCCAAATATTAATCTTCCTTTGGGTCGATAAATATCCGCATGAATTATAAATACACAATCATCTTAATATTTCAAAATAAATTGACTTACACAAGAGGGGCTATTTTAATAGCATGTTATGTCAATCAATATATTTTAAACATTAGACATTCTTAATTAATTAACCAAAATTTGAATTTAATTATTTTACCAAATATTTATAAAAAAACCGTACACGACACATCTTAATCAAAAAAAAATTTACCTTTTTTTTTTTTAATTCTTATACCAAACAAATTCAAAAGAAAAAAAAAATTAAAACCAAAATTTTGAATCCAACAATTTAATCCGAATAAATACAAAAATTATTGGACCCAAAACCTTAAATCCGTAATATAACCACAATTGTTCTTAAATTCAACAAATTAAATCACATAAAAAATTTGTTGAATTCAAGAACTAAATC
The DNA here is from genome assembly GCA_025175665.1 of Cinchona pubescens. Classification (NCBI taxonomy): domain Eukaryota; kingdom Viridiplantae; phylum Streptophyta; class Magnoliopsida; order Gentianales; family Rubiaceae; genus Cinchona; species Cinchona pubescens. Next base: position 4,432,581 of record JANKKI010000053.1, read on the forward strand.
CATATGAAATCACATAATAAATCAATTAATGAAGAAAAACTGATTTCTCAATTATTCAACATGAAGATACTCTGATACCATTTGTTGGAATACCAAATTAACTTTAATATCGTGACAACCAACGTTATCATAACCCGGATCCTTCATGTTTAATCATCAAGAATATAAATTAAATACTAAATGCGAAAGCGTACCTGAATCCATAAGAATTAATGTGATTCTTGAATATCCAGATGTGATTCTTGAATATCCAGATATGATTCTTGAGCCTACGGATTTGATTCTTGAATATATTCTTTGTGGTTATTGATCTTCCAAATTACTATGTATGTATTTTAAAGAATAGGGTTCTCACTTTTCTGATGATGGGATGTCAAGAAAAGTAACACAACACAATTTGGGGACCATAACATATATATATAGATATACTTTCCTTATTTCCTTAGATTTTGCCCATCATAAAATAAGAAATAAGATTTTAGGGTATCTACACATAAAAACACATACTAATTAGATGACTTAGGCCCATTTATCTTAAACTATAATAGATCACTTTATATTGGGCCAATTAATTATGATAGTACATATTACACAATTAATATATATGTAAATATCCAAAACCCAACATTCCTTGCTTGGGCTTTTTTGAATTGGGGCTGGTCAGATGGATAAATTCCTTTATCTGGTTGTCATTTGGGATGAGTGAAGGAAATATAGAGTGAGAACAAGTGATGTGTGTGTTTTTTATTTTTTTGGGAATGAAGTCTAGAAGATGAGCTATTAGTTATTTGGTGAGGTTTTCTAACATACATTTCTATTGAATCAAGCAGTGGTGTTGTTGCCTTTGGGACAGGGACTAGTTGGATGACTATGTGTATTGCCAGAGGTTGGAATTATGGGAATAAGGAAATTGTGCCATTGGTTGATGTGGTGGTATTGAGAGGATAGAGTTAGTGAAAGGGTAGTACTGTTATATTTTTGCTTTATCGGACAACCAAGTTGCCCTTATCACTCAAAATCACCTAAAGGCTAAGATTTTCCTGTAACTTTGAAATAACTTATAGACTGTGATGTAAGCATTTTCCTAATTTTTATTATGTATTATCATAATTAATTGACCAATTAAAGTGATCTTATGGCTTAAAGATATATGGGCATAAGTCATCTAACTGGCATGGACTTTTATGTATATATATCCTGAACTCTTATAACACGGAAAACATAAGAATAATAAAAGTATGTGAATATATATAGGTTATAGTCCCTAAATTCTACGCATGTTGCTTTCCTGACATCCCATCATCAGAAAATTAAGACTACCCAATTATCTAAAATATATATGCCGTAATTTGGAATATCTATAACTACAAGACTCGAATCAAATCTGTAGAGTCAAGAATTACATTGTGGTATTCAAGAATCGCATCCATTCTTATAGATTCAAGTATGCTTCCGTATCTAGTCTTTAGATTCTTGATGATTTAAATGAAAATTTCGGGTTATGATTTCACTAGTTGTCATAATATTAAAGTTTAAGATCTACTAACAAGTGGTATCAAAGTATTTTCATGTTGAATTATTGACAAACCAGTTTTTTCGATTTGATTTATAATGCGAGTTCATACGAATCTAGTTCTACAAAACGACATATTTTTATCTAGTTTTATTTTGTTGTGTTTAAGAATAATTATGATTAGATTATGGATTAAGTTCTTGAGTTCAACAAGTTTTTATATTTATTCAGATTTAGTTATTGGATTCAATAGTTTTTTATTTTTTTTGGATTCTATTTGGTATTTGAATTTAAAAAAAAAAAAAAGGAGAATTAAGGTTTATAGTCATGTACAATATGTTCATGACCAAAAGGAATAACTAATCGCAAGTCGTGAACATAGTGTTCATGACCACAAGGAATCGTAAGGTCATTAACTTTATATCCATGACCAGATGATGGCCGGTCGTGAATATACTGATCATGGCCAAATGTGTTGCGATTAACGCTTTTAAAAAAATTTAAATTTAAATTTTGATACACTAATTTTTAAGGATATCTAATGTTTAAATATCTACTGATTGAAAAAATATGCAATCAAAGTAGCTTCTCTTGTGTAGGTTAATTTATTTTAGAACATCAAAATGATTGTTTGTATATGATTCATGCGAATATTTATCAATGCAAAGGAAGATCAATATTTGGCCGAATTACATATACACCTATTGTGATAAATATATGACAACTATTTGATATTCTATATGAATAATAAGTTGGTCCAAAGATAGACTTATTGTTTGATAGGATTTATTGTCAATATTTGATTACTATATGCCAAGAGTACCACTTACAAGTTAATATTTCTGTCCAAAAACTAAATATTAATATTGTACTAGGTATCTTGTGATGGCTCCTATCATTATTTGAATTTAATTATTTATGTTATTTGGAATCAATGTGAATATGTTGTATTGTTCTATTTTCAGTTAATGCATCTATTTCTGTAATATCTATTAACATCAACTTCATTACTATGTTAACTGGAACCAACTTTAAGGGAGGGAAAGAGAATGTCTTGATTTTTCTTGACTGCATGGATCTAGATCTTGCATTAAGGATTGAATAGCCCGCTGTTCTTATAGATAATAGTTCTAAAGAGGAAAAATGGGACTATGAGAAGTAGGACCATTCAAATCGCATGAGTCTTATGATCATGAAATTCCACAAACCTCCAGGGGCGACATGTCTAAAAAGATACTCCCTTCATCTGTTTTATTTAGCATAGTCAAACTTACACACAGTTTAGGAAAATTTTATATTTGACCAAATATTAAAATATATATTTCCATAATTGTCTCTCAATTCAAAATTTGTTAGTTAATTTTGGAGTTCTAAATTTTGAAATGGTTTATGAGAGTAATTAATGTTGAAACATGACTATAATGCTATATTTTAGAACATGCATGAAGGGTAAAATAGGTAAACTGATCATAATATATTTGTCATATTAAGGAGTGACAAATAATTTGTGACAAACCAAAATAGAAAAAGTGATAGATAAAATAGGACAAAGGACGTAACTGCCAAGAAGTTTCATAAAAAAATTGAGAAGCATTTTATTAAAAATGATTTTATCGAACTTGATTTCAATATGTGAAAGAAAAGGAAACATAAGGGAGTACATCCTAGAGATGTCTCATCTTGCTTAAAATTTAAGGTACTAAAGTTGGAGCAATCTAAATTCTTGCTAGTGCATTTGTTTTATATCTCTCTTCTTGTGCAATTCAGTCAATTTAAAGTCAGTTATAACTGTCAAAAGAATAGATGGTCTATTGATGAGCTCACATTTGCTCATTGTGTACAAAAATAGGAAAGTTTGAAGAAAGAGAAGATTAAAAGTGCTCACTTGGTAAGTACCTTTAAGGACAAAAGCAAGAAAAGGAAAAAGAATAAAGAAGCTTCAGATGGTCCATTTCAAAAGAAACAAATTGAGGAATTTGCCTGTTCCGTTTGTAAGAATTCTGGACACATAAAGAAAGATTGTATCAAATATATCACATTTGGCATGGAAAGAAAGGTACACTTGTCACTTTGGTTTATTTAACGTTAATTAAGTTTTAGTACCCAGACACACTTGTGACTCTAGTATTACTACTCACATAAGTGTGTCTATTCAGGGTTGCTGAATTACTAAACATCAAATGATGCTGAAAGGTTCATCTATATAAGCGATGGAAAACCAATTAAAGTTAAGGCAATAGGGAATTTTAGGTTGTTGTTAAAGACTGGTTATCATTTGAATTTGAAACATACATATGTTGTACTATCTTTTAGACAAAATTTGGTTTTTATATTTTCTATTTTGGACAAATTCGGCTAGTTTTGTTCATCTAAAAATAGTCAGTTTAATCTTTTTTTGAATTCAAATATTGTTAGTATATGTTCTTTGTCTTTTTATAATAACCTTTGTATACTTGATACTATTATTTCATATAATGAAACCTTGTATGTAAATTCATGTGGTACTAAATGCAAATTAACTAATGAGAATTCTTTCCTATGACACAAGCATTTAAGTTATATATCTAAACAAAGAATTGAAAGACTTGCGTTAGAGGGAATTCTTGATCTCCCTTGATTTGTCAGACTTTCAAGTTTGTGTTGAATGCATTGAGGGAAAACAAACAAATATAAGGAGACTAGGTGCCAACTAATCTTCGGACGTCTTAAAATTAATACATTCTCTATGAGTTCTTGAAGTGGTCAATAATATTTTATTATATTAATAGTTGATTTTCTCATTATGGCTACCTTTATCTAATTCATGAGAAGTCTCAGCCACTAGATATGTTTAAGGCTTTACATTAAAGTTGAAGTTGAAAGTCAACTTGGCAAAATAATTAAGCCTGTTAGATCTGACCATAGTGGTAAATACTATGGCAGATATGATAGATCAGGTGAATAACGTCTAGGGTCTTTTGCTAAATTCCTAGAAGAGTATGGAATCGTCCTACACTACACTATGTCGAGATCTCTTAGCATGAACAGTAGTGCTAAGAATTGAAACAGAACATTAAAGGAAATGGTAAGAAATATGATCAATCATACCACCTACTAGATTCACTCTAGGGAGAGACATTAAAGACTACAACTTATATTCGAAATAGAATCCGAACTAAAGCAACGACCAAAACTCCTTATGAATTATGGATGAAAAAGAAGTCCAATATAAAGCATTAACATATTTAAGGTTTTCCTGTCGAAATAAGGCCTTATAGGCCAAATGAAAAGAAACTAGAATAAAAAATGGTCAACACCTATTTTAGTGGGTACTCTAAACAGTCTAGGGGTATAAATTTTATGATCTCATCATACAGATCCTTCTTTGAGATAGAAATTCCCAATTCTTCAAAGATATTGAGTTTGGGGAGAAAGATAGGATAGAGATTTTGTCTTTGAAGAGGAATTCATTTCTCTTCCTACGATTGTTATTGACGATGATCAATCTTCTATTCCTGACATTGTTCAAGAAGTAATACTAGAACTACAAGATAGTATTGGAAATCTCCCTCATCAAGAACAACAAGTTATTCCTAAAAAACAAATTCAACAACCTCAAGAACAAGCACTATTAAAGAGATCCATTAGAGGAATGAGAAGTGTGATTTTGGATGATTGCATCATATTTCTTCAAAAATACTAGTATAACATTAGATTGGTGGACGATGACATAATTAACTTTCATCAGGCCATTCAAAGTATTAATTTTGGATTGATGTCATGAATGAGGATATTAAGTGCATGAAAGACAATGACGTTTAGAAAATCGTCACACTACTCGAAAGTGAGAAACTCATTAGTTGCAAATCGATATTTATATACCCAAAAAGGATTCGAAGGGTGATATGGAGAGATATAACATTCGTCTTGTTGCAAAGGGATTTAATCGAAAAGAAGGCATTGGTTATAAGGAGTCTTTCTCTCCGGTTTCGTCGAAAGACCCTTTGAGGATAATAATGGCTTTAGTGGTAGATTGTGATCTTGAGTTACATCAGATGGATGTACAGATTGTGTTTCTCAATAATGACATTGATGAGACCATTTATATGATATAGCTAGAAAACTTTGTGTCCAAACATGCAAAGAATATGCTTTACAAATTAAAGAAATCCATCTATAAGTTTAAGCAAACTTCCCATCAATGGTATTATAAATTTCATCAAATTATTATCTCGTTTTATTTGGAGATAAATATGGTTCATGCTTGTATATACTACAAGTTCTATAGGAGTAAGCATATTTTTCTAATTTTATATATCATTGACATACTGTTTGCTAGTAATGATATAGGCTTACTACATGAAACTAAGAGATTTCTATTAAAAGAAATTTGAAATAAAAGATCTTAGGAACGACTCTTTTGTATTAGAAATTCAAATACGTTGAGATTGCTCTCGGGGTATTCTTGGGTTATTCCAAAGAGTTATATTGAGAATATACTTAAGAGATTTGACATATATGATAGTAAACTAGGAGATACCCCTGTTACTAAAGAAGACAAATTCTGTCTAATTTTGAAAGTAAGGAAATGCAGTAGACTCCCTATGCCTTAGCAATGGGAAGTCTAATGTATGCTCAAATTGTATACGTCTGGATATTCATAAATTATTGGGATGTTATGTAGATACTTGAGAAATTTGAGAATGGATGATTACAAAGCAGCTAATGAGGTCATGCGGTTTCTTTAGAGAACAAAACATTAGATGCTCACATATAAGAGATCAGATAAATTAGAGATCATTAGATATTCTGACTCTGATTTTGCTAGATGCCAAGATGGTCATAGATCCACTTCAGGTTATGCTTGTCTGCCTGCTAGTGGAGCGATCTCATATATGAAAGAGTGTTAAACAAACATTCATAGTTCATTCCACTATGGCAACTAAATTTATAGTATGTTATGAGACATCCAATCATAGAATATGGTCGAAATTTGTCACTGAACTGCAAATTATGAATGGTTTTGAAAGACCACATAAGTTGTTTTGTGACAATAATCAGCAGCTTTATGTTCCAACTACAATAGGAGCTCAACAAAATCTTAGCACATAGACATCAAGTTCTTAATTATTAAAGAAAGATTTCAAAGTGGTTTAGTGCCTATAACATATTGGCACAAACTCTATGATTGCAGATCTACTTACTAAGGGACTACCACTTAAGCTCTTTCATGAGCACACTTCTTATATAGGTGTTGTATTTATGGATATGCTGGATTAGGGGAGTTTGTATTTATACGTTTTTTTCTATTTTAAGACACATCTTATATTTATGGATATTTTTAGGGACTACCACTTAAGCTCTTTCATGAGCACACTTCTTATATGGGTGTTGTATTTAGCATATATGGATATGCTGGATTAGGGGAGTTTGTATTTATACATTTTTTTTTTCTATTTTAAGACACATCTTATATTTATGGATATTTTTTGAAAAAAAAATATTCAATTTTAGAAATAAATAATTCAATTTTAGAAATTCGGATTTCGGTTTAGTTTTACTCCGACTTCAGTCTTTAGTATTATCTCTATTAAGAATAAAGTTGACCAGTTAGAAGTAGGCACGTTTGGATCATAAATGCGTGTAATTTCCATGCTACGCATCCATACTTGATATGTCATTTTCTTGTGTTGATGTATGTGACCAAGAACGGATTTAGTTACGATTAATGTAACAAAAATCGTCTTTATCCTATATTGACATGATTAATGGACGAGATTTTTCAAAAATGATTTTGGTCATGATAGCAAATGATTTTGAATATATAAGGTTTTATACAATGATACATACATATAAATATATATATACATAGACATACACACACACACACACACACACATATATATATATATATCCATATATTCCAAATGGAAGAATGTTGGAATTTGACATTTACATATATATTAAGCTGTATTATGTGCTATTGTAATTAATTGACCCAAAAAAAGTAACCTAATATGGTTTAAAGATAAATGGGACTAAATCATCTAACTACTATGAGCTTTTATGTGTAGATACTCTAAAGTCTTTTCTCAAATTTATCTCATTTCAATCAAATTTCAACAATGTTACTAAAGTTTAACGGATATTCTACCCATGTACACCATGCACTTAAAATAGAAAATTCGTCAAATTTTTTAACACTATGAGAAAAATGAACCAAAGTGGGATGAATCTAAGAGTTGGGGGAGCAATGTATACAAAATTTAAAATAGGGGGTGTAAAGTGAGAATTGATCATAAGTTAGGGGGTGTAAAGTAGAATTAGTCATGACTACTTCTATTGGTACAAAAAACCCTTAAATAAGTATGGTATGCACTTACTTAGCGTCCGTTAACTTTAGTAACGGTGTTAAAAACTGACAGACAGATATAATGAAATAGGAGAAATATGAAAGTTCAAGGTGCAATATATTCAAAAAATAGTATAGAGTGAAAAGTGAGAATCAATTACAAATTAGGGGTTGCAAAGTGGAGTAAGGTCCTTCCTATTTTATGATGGACAATACATGGGAATAAGGAATGTATGTGCATATATATAGGTCATGATTCCCAAATTCTATACATGTTACTTTCATAACATCTCATTATCAGAAAAGTGAGAACCATATTCTCTAAAATACATGTATCATAATTTGGAAGATCTATAACTACAAGACTCAAGAATCACATTGGGATATTCAAGAATCACATTCATTTTTATGGATTTAATAAGTACGTTTCCATATCTAGTATCTAGTTATTCATGAATCTTGATGATTAAACATGAAACATCTAAATTATGATAACATTAATTGTCATGATATTAAAGTTTAGGATCCAACAACAATTAATTCTTTTGCATCACTAAATTATCTTTACCATTAAACAAGACAAAATCTTATTTCAACTCTCATTGTCAAATTTGTTCTGCTAAAACAACTGACCACTAAACCTTTAAATATATTATAAACTAATCTAAAATCTTTACGGATTCAACCATTAATGTCATATATCAAATCTAATAACAATTCTTAAGACTAAATATATTAGGGAATAAATTACTTACAAATTCAATCACTAAATATAGTTAAATTAAAACTTCTAAATTACATAGAGTTTGAATTATATGCCAAATCTGGTATACAATAGATGCCTCAAAATTAATGGCTAAAAAGTATAGATCCCAAATTTAAAAAATAGTATAACTCGTATCCTAAATGAAATGCTTTAAATTCATAATGGAATTTTTCAGCAAAACAGTTTAACTAATATATTGCAAGATCTTAATAAACAGTTTAAATCTAATTAAACTATTCACATTTCAAATTATTTCCATTAAAGGAAAATTATAAGATTCGGTAATAGATGTTTGTTATTAAATTCTTCTGACAAATTGATATTTGACATGAAATTACTTCTAACGTTCTTTCTTTTTTGAAAATACTTTTAAAATTTTCAAGACATCTTAGAATAATCTATAAATAATTACTCTTTGAACTTTTAGAGGCGAACTTCAGTAATGTAGTATGAAATTTTGTTTTTACAAGAGAATATAATTTATTAAAGATGGGAGAATTAGATTTGGCTAATGAACATTTTCATTTTGTTTAGATATATTCGCTTGAATAAAGTTTATTGATATGACTTTTGCTTTTGAAAAAATAAATTGAAATAGAAATGTCTTGAAGTAAAGTCTATGTAACTAACCTATATTGTACGTGTAGTTCTTCTTCTTTAATTTGGAGTCTAAGTTTCCAAACAAAAAAAAAATGGAGTTTAAGTTTTGTCAAGGTATGGATTCCGTATCCGTATTTTTACCAAATGACTACATGACAACATATTGTCATAGTTGACAAGATAACAAATACCTGTTTTCATCTGAAATTTGTACCAACCAATTCTTATTAGCCTAACACGAGTATTATTGTGCATTATTCTTATGTCCACTATTTATTTTAACCAAATTTTATTTTTACCAAATGCTTATGGGTGGTTTTCAACCAAGAGGTGATGGAAGGAGGTTTTCAGGCTTGGTGGTGACATAAACAATGCACTATTGTAGTTAGCTGCAGATCCATCCAAAGTAGCGAGGGTGCCAAGTGGAATATCCTTCATCCTAAAGGATTTTGAGTAACAACTCAGCATTTGCCAAAGAATACATGGATCCCTCCTCTCGGCTTCAACATCTTTCTTTGGCAATACTTGAGTAGCTAACAAGGATTTTTGAGGAATGTGAAAGTGAGATCTCTATACAATTGTCTTGGCCATCCATCTCCTTTTTTACTGTAATACCCTTGCTAAATCCAAAGTATAAATTTGGTACTTATGTTTATAAGAAACTACAGAAAATACGTGAAGAAAAACAAAACAAAAGGCAGTCTCTTTCAAATTATGGTAGATTTTAGCTTTGTCATTAGAATAGTGAGGTTGGACTTCATAATTGTTAGGGTTAATTTTTACCATTCACGTACGTCCCAATTGCATTTTGCCTCCTGAAGACAAACAATATACATTTTACTCCCTCCATCACATTCTATAATTTTTGTAAATACAAAAAGTTGATGTGGGTATTTGTGTTGATAAGATACCCTCCAAAATTTTGTGGATAAATTTGTAACCCATTTATTTTATTTTTAATGATTTCATATATTCTTTTAATTTTTCTTTCTTGACTATAAGAGAACGTCATAAATTGTCAAATTTTCCCTAATCAACTTATATATTATATTTTTCTTTTATCAAAATAAGTTAAAAAGGGAAAATTTTTACAATTATGTAGTAAGTAAATATTTTCTATTTAAATAACTTTATCATTTTGCAATTAATATAATGACAAAGATATTCTTTGATAAAATGTATTTAATAAAATATATTTTACTTACTAATTTTGTATTTAATATGTTTAGTTTATATATAAAATGATAATAAACATAAAATAGTCATAAAAATTCCCTTCTTGTACTTAGTTTTTGAACTAAATAAAACAATGTATTAAGTTGATTAAGGAAATGTGATAATTTATGAAGTTCTTTTATAGTTATGAATTAAAAAAGTAAAAATATATGAAATAATTAAAAATGAAATAAAGAAAGTAACTATGCCTACAATTTTCTGGATGACATTTTTGTCAAAACAAATGTATAAAGTATCCTTTTATAATTTTTTGTAACATGGAATGTATCAATGAGACAAAGCGTATATTAGTTGGATTCAAGGGGTAAAGTGCAATTGGGGTGCAGGTTCAAAAGGATAAGGTATAATTACCCTAACTATTATAATATAATTTGTTCGTCAATAAAAAAGTACCACGTGGCGCAACCTACATAGACATGATATATATTCAATATCTGTCCCCTAAATAGGCCGGTAAACTTAGTAAATCTCCTACATAAATGGCATGTTCTCATAAAATTCTGTCACACAAGAAAATAAACACCACTAAATTCTCTCTGTAATATCTCTTGAGCCCTGACTCTTATATCAAAACCCTATTGACTTAGGAAAATATTTAGGTAGATCTGGTTTTTGGCCCCATCTGTAAACCTTGTGGTCTGGATTAAACCTTAAAAAATCTTCCTTACATCAGCTGATGTCATAAATTCTCTAAAGTTTAATCCACACCACAAGATCTACAAATGAGACCAAAAATCAGATTTACCTAAATATTTACCATTGACTTAAGTATCAGCATGCTTTTGGGGCAGCCCCAACCTTCAGCATGCTTTCGGGGCAGCCCCAACCTGTTGTACAGGAAACCTTGTGGCAGTTTGCTGTGAGGTCGGGCAAGGACAGTGTTTAATTGAATCGATAATTATTAGAGAACTTTGTACAGTCCTTTGTTGTTAATGAATTTTTGATACACCATGATGGTACTTGAGATTATGTTGCCGTTTGAAAAAAAAAAAAAAAATGATGGCACTTGAGGAACTTGCTATCCGTTTAAGGGAACTAGAAATTTTATTCAAGTATACTTAGAAAATTTAATGGTACTTAGACAATGAAATGTAGTTTAAGTAATAAAATATTTTTCTTATAATTTATTAATTATAGGTTCAAACTACTAGAGGGTAGGACAGAAGTGAGTTACCAAAATAATTAAAATAAAATAATGGATTTGAGGTGGAATAGTGCATGTAATATCCGTTTACGTGGTCAGATTTTATTTTTTCTTTTGTGGATCAATTAACATATTTGTGAGTTTTGTCACTTTGTCATTTTTTTTTTTTTTTTATAAAGTTCAACTTGATCAAGTGTGCCTTGAATTTTCCTGTAAACGATGATAGTAGCAATTTTTTGGTTATTATCGTCCCACATTTCTTACATCCTAAATTCAAGAAAAGCAATTAGCGTAGGGTTACTTCATTTCGACAATCTTCTATTACTTTTTCTTTCAATGTTGATCTTTTAATAGCATTAAAACAGACAAGAAAACATCACTTACGCATTTATTTAATGGGTACTCTAAATAATAATAAAAGATGGTTGATGTTTTGTCACACACGCGCATATATATAAATATATAAATATATAAATATATATATATATATATAGATATATATACACTATAATATGACACTAATAGAAAATTTCTTTTCTCTAAGGGTTATATGAGCAAAAGTTCTTTCAATCTAACAAATTTAGAAGTGCTTGGTTCAAATTTTGGAATTGGAATCAAAATTGGAATTAATCATATATTAAAAAAATAGATATGAGTTTTGTACATTAAAATCATTTGCATAATTAGTACTTGGTTATTATTTTTGGGGTATGAATATCATATTAAAATGTTACTAATATACCTGAGTGACCTCATTTATAACTGATCAAGAAGGGAGGAAAGAGAGAGGAAAGAGACGAAAGGAAGAAAAGAGATTACGGGAGGATGAGGGAGGACAGGGGCGGAGAAGAGGATGAGGAGGACTACAAAGAGGAACGGCAGGAAGGTTAAGGGAAGGAGATGAGGGAGGACGAGGGTTATGGGGAGTGGTAGAACTAGTTTAGGTGGAATGGAAGGAGTGAGAGAAAAAAAAAATTTTCCCACATTTGAGAATCAACACAAAACCTTTTCACTTCACTTGCTTCTATGGAGTGCTTGAATTTTTTATATAATTCTCATACTTAATAGCCAAGCAATAAATATGAGTTTAACTCCAATTCTTAATTCAAATACCTTCCAATTAAGCACCCTTAAAACTTTGCATATTTAAGAATTTTTCTCACTGTACCAACAAGTAACCGTTCAGTAAATCATCATTTAGTTGCAACTATTATTCTTGAAATATACTTTTAAATAGTATAATAATAATTTTTTGGATGTAATATATGTGACATAAAAAGGTAATTAAAAAACGTGCATAAAATAATTATAGAATATTATTTAGAAAATAATGAAAACACCACATCAAAACGGATATCTTCTAACAGTTTAATGGGTGACTTAGAAAGGTTTATACCAAAAATAGTTAGTCGGGTAAAAGTGAATTTGAAAATAGTTTAATTCACAATTTAAAATAGAAAATAGTTAAATGGCTGTCGATTATGAAAATAGTTTGCTGACCACATAGATTTTTTTGTCCTATATAATTTTACTTGGAACATCACTGAAAATATTTGGACATTATTTGAGCAAGGATAAACGAATTAAGATATTTAATTAGGAATGAAAGAACCGCTCAATCCTTTGTATTAATAATTGCATAAAATTAATACAAAATTTCGAAGTTTATTAAGGGAAAATCACTAAAATAGTCCCTCAACTTTTTTACTTTGACCAAAATAGTCCCTCAACTTTATTTTTAGCTAGAATCGTCCTTCAACTTTTATTTTTTAGCCAAGACGGTCCTTTTGTGGTGGAACCACCACAAAAATCTTTTCCTTTTTTTTGATAAATTCCACATACACCCCCTGATGTTTACTTATTTTTCATATAACTCCCATATAGTTTAAAATGGAAAAAATAAATAGAAAGAATTTAATTTGAAGGGGTGAAAAAGGGAAAAAAAAACTTCAAAACAATTTTCAAAAAAAAAAATGAAACATTTATTTTTTACAAAAAAAAATTAAAATCGTAACCCTTTCCTCTTCCCTCATCCAACTTTAGAACTACCCCTTCAGCCACCCAAGCCCCTCCCCGCACCCACTAGACACCAATCACCACTCACTAGCCCTACCGCCAGATCCCCTTAGTTAACCACTAGATCTTATTTTTTAAAAGTTGGCCATAATTTTTGTATAATTTTAGATTAGGCTAATGTGGAAAACAACTAAACCATAGGGATTGTATGTGAAATTTATCAAAAAAAGGAAGAGGTTTTTGTGATGGTTCCACCATAAAAGGACTATCTTGTATAAAAAATAAAAATTGAAGGACTATCTTGGCTAACAAAAAAGGTTGATGGACTATTTCGGCCATTTTCCCTTTATTAAACTACAAAACCCAAATCTCAGCACTAAATTTCTAACCTCTGTTATTTGTCATGTATTCCTTCAACCTGACTAGTATTAAGGCAAATTACTTAAATAATTCTTCAATTATTTTATTAAAATTAAAATAGTCATCCAATCTAAATTTTAGCCCAATTGGACTAATGAAGCTAAAACTTTAAGTTAGGGACCGTGTCGATTTTAATAAAATAGTTTGAAGTCTATTTAGGTGATTTGTCCATAATATTAAGATACTTTCAAGTTTTAGTCGGTTCTCAACAAATAAAAAGAATTTAAATTACAAGGATATATAGTTTAGGTAGTAGAAAGTCACCAATAGATGAGAATTTTTTATTGTGAGTAGATTTTATTAAATGACATGTTAAGTGGTACCTCCAAATTAATGAAATTTGATTATTTAAAGCAGTGAATCTAAAAAAAAATGATTTGGTAAATCACTATTTTAAATATTAAAATTTCATTAATTTGAAGATACCACTTAACATGTCATTTAATAGAATCTACTCACAATAAAAATTCTCATCTATTGGTGACGTGGATCNTAATTAAAAAAAATGATTTGGTAAACCACTATTTTAAATATTAAAATTTTATTGATTTAGATATATCACTTAATATTACCACTAGGACGTTCTTGTAATAAAGTTTTTTTTAATTGGGATAGATATAGTTTTTTTTTATTAAAAAAAAATTAAATTTGCACAAAAAATTTTGAAGGGCAATTATGAAATTTGATAAAAGGACGACGGTAGAGCGAACCTCCAGCCTTCAACTAGTTCCCTGTCCCACCCACCACTTCTCCCTTCTCTTCCTGTATATATGTGAGACCGGCTCTCTTAATCTCTCTCTCTTGTGTTTCTGTGGAGGAGGAAAGGAAACGTGAAACAGTGAGCTAGAAAAAGCAAGACAAGAAAAGGAGAAGCAGACCAGAAAGAAAAATGGCTTTGAAGTTGAATGCTATCAATTTTCAATCCCAAAGGCTCCCATCTTTTGCTTTACCACCCATGGCCAGCCTCAGATCTCCCAAGTTCTTCATGGCTTCAACTCTTCCTTCTGGACAACCAAGTAAAATTTCCATATTTTCTGTTTTCAGTATTTTTATTTTAATTTCTAAATAGTAATTCTTTTATGGGTTTATGTTTTCTGGAATAAAGTTTGGATCTTTATAGTTTTGGGATTATTATACTGTTTATTTATCTGGGTTCTTGGTCTTTCTACAATTTGTATTTGGTTATTGAGATCTTGAATGATATTTACACTTTTCCATGTGTATTCAATTATGTATCCCTATCTAACACATGCACTCACAAAGATTTCTTTTTTGTTGCTGATTTTATGTTATTTGTTTCAATTCTTGGTTGTGAAAATACAAGAATATTCCAGCATTTTTATCTTTTGCTTGTTCGTTATTATACAGGGGGCTTGAAATGTAATGTTCTCCTTTTTGGGTTTTTTAGATATTGCTGTATCCAATTCCATTTTATATTTGTTCCTTATCAGTACATGATTTATTTCATGTATGAACTTCAGTTTTTTTCTTGAAATTTTCATTAATCAAGCTGACATATGTCTAAACTTTGTGTTTTTTGAATATATCACTTTCATGGGATTTTTTTGTCACCATCTTATAAGTTTATGACTTGTATTTATTTTTCTGGTTTAATAATTGATACTAATCTTCATGTTTTTATACTTTGAAATGGTCAATAGTTTGTGAATTTTACATGTGCATTGTACTTTGTCATTTTCATGGGGCCTGATGAGGAAAAATAAAATATTGACTAAAATGTAATGCATCTACCATTTTTCTGATTGTAAAAGCATTGGACGTAAATCATTTGTTTTGATTTGTTGGGACTTAGCTCTGATTTTTTTATTTTTTGTTGATTTGAGAAATATGGTTCAATTGCCTAGTTTTGTATATCTCTTCATTTTTCAGTAAAAGTAGATAAAACATATGCTACTATGAAATAATTCCAGTTCCAGTTACTTCATTTATTGCAGCTCAATGTCCTTCCTTCCATTTTTAATGTTCTGATCTAAATATTTTTGCTTTTCTTTTTTTCTCGTCTCATTGCACATACATCATATTTGTTGCAAAGTCGTTGCGCATACGTCATGTTTGGTGCTAAGTCGTCTCATGTGATATTTCTCATTTTTGTTGCCATAACTAATCCGCATACAGCTGGATTATGATTTTGTGCATGCTCTTTACGTGTCAAGAGAGTGAGATCTGACAAATCTGGACTGGTTTGTTCACTAGTTCAAGTGCACAGTCATTTATGGGATTTGTCTCTTTGTTCTTTAGTCATTAGTACCATTTGTAGTTTTCTGCTTATGAAGATGGTTCATAATGGCTCATAAAGTTACGCTTTATCAGATATTATTGTCACTGATCGTGTTCATGTCCGAGTGCATTTTGCATATTTGACTCCAAGGATTTTTTTATGTTTTTTGATGCAGAATATACTAGTTGGTGGACAAATGTTTAACTTGTAGTTTTGGTCATAGAATCTGTCTTTATCTTAAATTGTTTTTAGGTGGTATATCTTTGACTTATGTGTAACTTGTAATATCCTAGACTGTGATTGGAGATGTAATAATATATGTTTCTTTCAATTTCTAAATTTTCTTGCTTTTGGAGGTTCTCAGTCAGCTGTCCAGGTGCTCACTTGTCTTGCATTGGTTAAAACCCATTGGTCCTTTGCTGCCCATCATATGTAGAACTTTTCATTTTCTCCTGTTAGCTGTCAGCTGTATGATAAAATCCTAAAACCACTGCCTTTTAAAACATTTGTCACTTGCTCTGTTGGTTAGTCAAGTATGTTATATTGCAAAACAGCCTGGGATAACCCTACCCCTGACCTATGTTTACCCCTGCGGATTCCCTTTCTGTATGTATCCGTGTTTCCCCATTCTGTAATGTTTTAACTCTTTGTAGTTTACTCTTTGTTAATGAAAACCAGTTAACTATGTGTTGATCTTCCATGATTTCTACTAGATACAGTCAAAGATATCCATAAAATGGTGGCTCACATTTTCATAAATGATAATTGGATGCAATGTGATCTGGTACAGCCCATTTCATTTATGAAAAATTGCAAATGACATGGGTAAAAAGAAATGACATCAATAAGCATTTTGAAGCAAATTTGTGTTTTTACACTGTGTATGTGCCGATATTTGTTAGCATGAATATACAAGTCATCTATATTTGCACATGTTATGAATAATCTTCGAATGGCAGATGTCTGTAATGCATTTATGTTGTATTTATTTTACCATAGATGTAGCATTCCATTTAAAAGATGGATAGATATGATGTGATACTCTAGAGAAAAATAATACCAGTATAGATGGCAGATCCAAGTAAATTGAGTTAGAGTATTGAATATTCCACTGTTAGTAATTTATCAGTGTCGTCTAGAACACAGAATGGAAATATGAAGAAACGAGTTGTTTACAGATTTTGGCATCATGATCATCCATTTTTTCTTCTTCATGTTCGTCTTTATGGTCTGAATAGCCAGGAACCATGATGCAGATTGCAGTTTCTGTTTTACCCCTGCTTTAAAAAGACCATATGCCATAAGCCACATGGTGTGCCTGTGTCATTTGTCTAGTTTTGGTTCTTTATGGCGATAGTTTATACTCGAAGTAAATGCTGCAACAAGTAATCCGTTAGAGAGACTGCAATATAGCACCTGTATATGCATGTGCGCATGCTCATGTTAATTGGAACAGGGATCACTGTGCTTCATGGAACGAGATTGGAATCACTGATCACCTAATCACACTATGTGGAAAACTACCAATGATTATAGCAACTTTCAGCAATATTGACATTTTTTTTGGGTATGCCGTATCTATCTGTGTTGTTTTCAAATTTGTATGCATAGTTAGATAATTGAAAAATGTTGGAAGTGTTTTTTAATTAGTTTGATTGCTAGCATGAACACGTTGCCCTTTGAAACATTTATTGTAATTTGAGGTTTAGGATAGCCAACTTTAGTGATGCAAATCGCTACTGTGCCACTGTTTTACTGCAG
The DNA here is from genome assembly GCA_025175665.1 of Cinchona pubescens. Classification (NCBI taxonomy): domain Eukaryota; kingdom Viridiplantae; phylum Streptophyta; class Magnoliopsida; order Gentianales; family Rubiaceae; genus Cinchona; species Cinchona pubescens. The sequence continues at coordinate 4,450,607 of JANKKI010000053.1, forward strand.
CAATTCGTAAGTCTCCAATGTAGTAGCATTCCCCGGTTAATTAGCTCCAGCAGTGCATGACTGTGTCATTTATTTTGGGGAATCAGGGGCTGAGGTAGGGGTCAGGGTGGACAAAGAGCAGAAGGTAAGAGAAAAACTATATCTTCATTTCTGTGTACTCTTCATTTTGTTCTCCTGTTAAAGAGCTGGGTAAGACTGCAAGCTATCCTCTTAGCTAATACTGCTATATGCCATACTCTCTCGAATTAGATGTAGTTCTTCTGTACCAGCTGTGATTTCTTTGCCACATTTTGTTGACAAAGTGCTCATTGAACCTCAGGATATGTGGCTACATCCTTGAGAGATGCATAATGTCCTTGTCCTAGTACTAAAATCAGAATGGTGTGTCGTGGTCCAATATTCAAATTGAATCACATTATCCTAAAACAAAGCAATAGTAGGTGTAACCCGATAGACATAATGCTTGAAATATATTTTCATTTGATTTTGGCCTCTGGAAGCTAAAGGGCATGCTTTCTCTTCTCTTAGTCGTCTACGAATGGAGCTTATCTTGTGATCTGATTTTGTGATACTGTTGATTACAATGCTAAGATTTAATGTGGTTAGTGTACTATGATATTGCTGTGTTTTATCCCATGTTTGTTTGATTATATAATTACAACCAACAGCAAAGCATGATTAAACTAACTGCATATACTTTATGTTAAATATTGTAAGGCATGGAGCGGTATTGGTTTAACCACCTATTTTTGAGTATCTGATTCTCTATATTTGAATTGTATTGTTTCCATCTGAGGGTGAAATCATTTGTCATGACATCTTTTTTGATTAATGCCTATAGATCTACCTGCCATGGTTCCATCTCCATGCTAATTATGTTTTACCATTCATATATTCTAATTTTCTAGTTCTGTATTTAGGGAGGTTGAAAATATAAAAAAGCCTTTCAGTCCTCCCCGTGAGGTTCATGTACAAGTAACACATTCTATGCCGCCTCAAAAGATTGAGATATTTAAAGCTATGGAGGATTGGGCTGAGGAAAATATATTAGTTCACTTGCTCAGATCTTCCAAGCCTGTGGAGAAGTGTTGGCAACCACAGGATTTCCTGCCAGATCCTGCTTCTGATGGATTTGATGATCAAGTCAAGGAACTGAGGGAACGTGCAAAGGAGCTTCCAGATGATTATTTTGTTGTTTTAGTTGGAGACATGATCACAGAAGAAGCCCTTCCAACATACCAAACAATGCTTAATACCTTGGATGGTGTTCGAGATGAAACAGGGGCAAGTTTAACTCCTTGGGCAATTTGGACAAGGGCTTGGACTGCGGAAGAGAACAGACATGGTGACCTTCTTAACAAGTATCTCTACTTGTCTGGACGAGTAGACATGAAACAAATTGAGAAAACAATTCAGTATCTGATTGGGTCTGGAATGGTGAGACCTGTACCTCATTAGTTCAATTATTTTGTTTACTATTTGAGTTCGCTCTTTGTTGTTTGATCCAGCAAACATCCACTGCAGTAATCCCTGGATTTGAAAGTTGTAGCCTTTTTCATCTAGTTTAAACCGTATAGTGAGAAATGTCTGTGTTATTTTGAAATTATAAAAAGTTTTGTAGCTTTGAATTTTCTTGGAATTGAGGTTTTCTGGTTTGAAGTATTTTTGCTAAATTTAACAAATACTAGAAAATTTTAAAAAGAAAGCAAAAGATTCTATTTTAAAACAAAGCTCAACTTTTGGATATTTTACTTTTCTTATCAGGATAGTGCTTCTGGTAGGTTTGCAAGTGTGTAGTTGATAAACTACTCTTGCTTGGTTTGTTACACTGAATTTTTAACCATTGGCCTGCTAATTTTCTTTCGAATGATCAATCTTTTGAATCATCTTAGTGGATTGGTATGTGAAGGAATACGGGTAGTTAGAGCAGGTAGAATGGAAGGTGGAGTTGTCAGAGGTAACCATGTTTGAAATGGTGCTCAGCATCATTGCTTGTGCTGGAAGTCAGAAACAATTTTTGGACAAATTTGTTGGACCTTAGAAGCTTCTCATTCTTTTCTTCATTCTTCCTCTGACTGTTTCCATTGGGGTTTTGGTGATCCTTGAAGAATATGTAGAGAGTTATTTTTGTTTTCTATGTTAGACAGGGCATTTAAGAATTCAGAGTGGGTCTCTAAACTATACAGACGTGGCGCATATGCTACTGAAGTATTTATTATTACACATTGTGTATGTAACTGTATCCATTTAAGTATGTATATTTCACCTGAGTATTGTACATTTGTGTATGTCTTTGTACATCTTCATCATCTTCAAGTCTCATTTTCATATAATCTTTTGCAGGATCCTCGGACTGAGAACAGTCCTTACCTTGGATTCATCTATACATCATTTCAAGAAAGGGCAACTTTTATTTCCCATGGGAACACAGCTCGACTAGCCAAGGAACAGGGGGACATCAAGTTGGCTCAAATCTGTGGTACAATTGCCTCGGATGAGAAACGTCATGAAACTGCCTACACCAAGATCGTTGAAAAGCTATTTGAGATCGACCCTGATGGGACAGTGCTGTCTTTATAGTGCTGCTGACATGATGAGGAAAAAAATTTCTATGCCAGCTCATTTGATGTATGATGGACGTGATGATGACCTTTTTGAGCACTTCTCAGCTGTTGCACAGCGTCTTGGTGTTTACACAGCCAAAGATTATGCAGATATACTGGAGTTTTTGGTTGGCAGATGGAAAGTGGCAGATCTGACTGGATTATCTGCTCACGGTCGAAAAGCTCAAGACTATGTCTGTGGGTTGCCCCCGAGAATCAGAAGGCTAGAGGAGAGAGCTCAAGGGAGAGCAAAACAAGGACCACGCATTCCCTTTAGCTGGATATTTGACAGAGAAGTGCAGCTCTAAAGTGCATGGCCAAGCAAGTTAAGGCAGGCTATCTGGCTAGTCTATTCTTCCAAAAGTCATATATGTAGGTAGAATGTTCGAGTTGTAGTCTACTTCAATGCTGTGTTGTTCCATCTTGGGAGAGAGATTTTGTTGGGAATAACTATGGTTGGCCGTAGATACCGGTATGTTTATGTTGGTGTCAGTGGATCTCCATAATAGAAGCAACTGTAGTTTTCATGTGCTGTTCTTGAATGGTCTATGGTATATGTTTTTGACTTTCAGTGTATTGTTTGCAGCTTTTAGCATATTATCAACCCAGGCAATTTTGATGGTCTATTGTTGGCATTTTTTATGCACTTTTTGATGTTTGATCGGTAGTTCTAATTAGAGAGCTGCACTGTATCGCAAGCAAGCTCTCACGATTAGTGGCTATCAATCTGGATTTGAGTTCCCGACTGCAACAAAAACTGTTGCATTGTGACAAATAAAGAACTAATGTTTGTACCCACCCTTGGCAGATCATACTAGGATTGAAAAATATGCCCGGATAGCTACACTTATGGATTGGAATATCCTCAGATAGCTGCACTCTCTGTCCAAAACTTGCACTCTAGCTGGATGATTTTCTATGCAAGTGTTTTTGAAATTTCAGTGCAAAGGGTCAATGCGGAGAAATAAGGAAACTTGTTTTGCAGTGAATGAGCAAGAGAACATTTATCAAGGCAAGCTTAGCCATGTCCTAAGTTTCTCTATTCAAATGTATGCCCAAATGAGACAGTATTTATAAAGTAAACAGAATTAATGAACTCATGAAAATCCCATATTGCATATCAATCTGAATATAAGAAAAAGACCCCCAAATTTTGGAGTTCATTTCCAAAACAATCTTCTTTTAAAAAAATATCCCCAACGTCATGCTACTTCAAAAGTTAATCCCATTATAATACTTTTTTTTTGCCAATGCTTAATTCGTTCACAGTTGTAATTGGCATCTCTCTCAAACTCATTTCCAAGCTTATCTTTCAAAAGAAGTATTACTCACTAAACAAATATAAACCAGATTCAAGGTCGCATATAGACGTATATGCATACATGGTATTCTTATTTCTTATACATATACGTATCCATACATTCATATAGTATATATCTATATATAAATAGATACGTATGCATACATGTTAGTCTTATTTCTCATACATAAACTATATATCCATACATTACTATATAGTTAATCTAATGCTTAATATTTATCGAGTTTTTTTTTTTTTTTTAAAAGAATCACAAATTATTTTATTCGAGTTTGACACAATACAATTCGATTGAATTTTTCTGAGTTTTAAACTATGAAAGAAAGTAGAAGTAAATTTTTATGAAAAAATATCATCTAGTTAAATTTTCTAAAATTTTCTATCTATATATATTACCTTAGAAGTTGAACAAAATGACGAGACAGATCATACACAAGACAGTGAAAGTGAAGAATAAGATGAATAATGACAGAAATCTATGATATTTTTGTATTATAATTAGAAGAATCCCAATGTCATTTTCCTTTCCATACGAATTTGTAGTGTCTGCATTATTAGTATTTACTCGAACCTAGTATCTTGGGTCATTCATGTTTAATAGTATATTGTTTTTACCTCAAAATTGTTAATTATGCACCCATATTAAGAAAAATCATTATTAAATTCTTTTCAAGTTAATATGTGATATGTGAGATATCATCAAATTCTTCAATGATGTAAGATATTTTGCTGTGGTATCACTTTGATTAAATGTTCTCGAATCATAGATGCTTTCGCATTTAGCAAACAATATCTACAGGCATTGTTTATCTCATTTTAATAGTTTATAGATTTCAATCATTTTAGAATTTTTAGTGGGATTGCAGAGTTGGAAAATCAAGATAGAAGAGGGAGGAGAAGATACATGACGTTTTCCGCATAAAAATATTGGAAGGCACGAAAATGATAATGAAAGATCAAAAGGGGAATTTTTTTTTGAAAGAGTATCATATTAGGAATATTTTTTGAAAAGAAAGTGACATTAAAAATAAACTCCAAAATTGGAGGGTTTTGCTTTTAGTTCAAAACTTTTTAAATTCATCCCAACTATTTTAGTTTCCCTAGAACATTCAGTATCATCTGAAATCCACATTCTATACCCTAGATCCGAGAATCTAATTACTAGCTTTGAATGCAATTCATCCTTTATTACCCTTTTTTCGTTACTCATACCATAACCTCTTAATCCCGATATCTTGTGCAACACATACCTGTCTGTTGGCTCAAACATGTATTAGTGAGAGATATGTTTTGTAAAAAATTTTAATTTTGGCTTTCATCTGCTGTTGTTTTGTATTTTTTTGTATTTTTTTTTTGTTTTGTGTTTTTATATTTTTTTTTTCATTTAATTATTGCTTATTCTAGTCCTAATTGTTATTCCACCTCGCATGATCATATTAATCCCCATATCTATTGAATGTTTTGTGTCTAAGAAAAAGTGCTTGCTTTGGTCCTCTATCTCCCTTTTGTTGGTTGCTTATGCAAGTCCATGAGATGCTTTGATTCTCGTTTTGAGAGGATTTGCTTGGAATTCCCGTGTAGAAAGAGGCACTGGAGAAGGCGTTGGCAGAAATTTTCAAAAAATTCAATAATTCTGAGGAGTTGGGAGGAGTGTCACTAGAGTTGAGTCATGTAGAGATGGGTACTAAGGAAAAATGTAAGATGAGCCTAATTGGAAAGATAATGGAAGAGAAAATGGCCAATTTCACATGGGTGAAGAAGTTTGTGAACCATGTATGGGATTATCCTAATTGAAACTGAATGAATTAGGGGCTAATCTATTTTTAGTTTCTGTTCACAGATAACACTAACATAGAGAGGGTTACGAATAAATGATCCAGAATTTTAGATAATCAGCTTTTGGTGGCAAAGAAATGGGAAATGGAGTTAGAGCAAGATGATACTCACTTTTATATCTCTCTCATTTGGGTCCAGTTTTGGAACTTCCCCATTTACTAGATTAGCAAAGAAGCAAGAAAAACGAAGATCAAACAAATGATTATATCTGAAACACGAGAAAGAAGGAAAACACAAAAATTCTTACAGATGTTGAGATAAATAAACCCCTACTAAGAAGCACTGCAGTAAAGCTGAATAGACATTTAAGTTAGATTGAGTTTAAACATGAAAGTTGCCCAAATTTATGTTGTATCCTACTAGGTGTAATTGTGCATGGAGAAAGGATCTATAGAAAGTAAAAGTTGAGAAATCAAAAGGACAACATATGTGAAGCTTGGCTTAGAGCGAATGGAACCAAATGCCCTTCAAACTTAACGAGCAAAGAAGGGTTTTGACAAATGTTGAGAAAAAGAAGTTGATACAAGAGTTGATTGTAGACGAGTTATAAAAAAACATAGCTAATAGGGTTCACAAGGGCAGAGAGATTCTCCAGATAAACTATGGAATGGGTTATTTACAGAAAGACCCTATGGAACCAAAGGGGGGCAAATGGTAAATGAATTATTCTTAAGGGAAATAATTTTAAAATGTTGGATAGGATTGAGACAAAAGATATTTGGAAATGAAAAATTAAAAAAAAAAAAATTAAGATGGAAGATAAGTTAATGGATTTGAATATTCAAAAAAGGAAGGGAAAGGTAGCAGGAAACATTGGGGGAGCATTTAGTATGGATATTGGAATGGCAGTTGTGCAAGGAGATGAATTTCCCTTCTGTGTACAAAGAAAATCTAATGATAGAAAGGGGAAAGGCATGATTCTACCCAAAACAATGAGAGTTCTTCTACAAGATGTTAGTAACTTAGAGGAACAGGGAAAAATGGGTAATAAAAAAAAATTAAATTAACTAATAAGGATGAGTGCAGTCTGGAAAAGAAGACGAGGAACATTCATGAAAGTAAAAGGGGTGATAGGAAAGTAGATGAGGAAGACTACAAGATGAAGGTGGAAAAGACCAATTTGAATAGGTGCTCCAAGTTTTTATGAGAACTATAGTGTGGAATTATCAAAGTATGGAATTATTAAGGTGTTGGGAGTCCCTGGACAATTTCTTAACTCAAGGAAGCTTTCAAATTCCACTCCTCTAGGTTGTCTTTTTTATGTAAAACAAAAAACAAAAAATAAAATAAAATTGATATATAGAAACTAAATAAAAGAATATGCATGCATCATTGTGAAGCTGATATATTAGAATTAAAATAGAGGCCTTGTACTATCACTCATCATGCATGCTTTAGGCTGATGATGCTTTGATCTTAAGTGTAAATAAGGGGAATGAGACTAAGGCAATTAGGAGTATTCTAAGGAGTTATGAGAGGGCTTTTGGACCCCCAAAAAAAAAAAAATATTGAAAATTTTGTTGTTTTCTTTACTACTAACAGTGCTGAGGAAGTAAAATAGGAAGTGCAAGATGAGCTTGGTAATGTGGTTCAGGTGAAACATGGTAATTACCAGGACTACCTATGGTGGTTGGAAGATTTAAGAACTAGGTTTTTGGGTATATTAGGAATAGTGCTAAGGAGAAACTTCAGGGTTACTCGAGTGATGTGAGAAAGAGGTACTCCTTAAATTAGTTGCATTACCAATACCAACACACATCATTTTTGTTTTTAAATTTTCTAAGATATTGTGTAAAGATATTTGTAGAATCATGGCAAAAATTTGATGGAGTAATAGGGGAGAGGGAAAGAGAGTGCATTACCTTAGTTGGGACAAGATATCTGAGGTCAAGCAAAAGGGAGTTTTGAGTTTGAGAGATCTAGAGAGATTTAATTAAGCATTACTTGTCAAATTTAATTAAGCATTACTTGTCAAAGAATATTAGAAATTACTGATCAATCCTAATATGATTTACAACCTCTTATGTACAAGGCTACTATAGAAAAGGACGCATAGAGAACCTTTATATAGGTATACAAGAGAATATTCTAACTAATCTACACAAGGTAAATCTTGCTAACTAAAAACTAGACAAACTACGGTAATTACCTAATCTAAGAGAGCAATTAGGGTAATTATATAGAAATCACATTTACATACCATATTTTTCTACATATCTTGATGTTCCTACTCAAAATATGGTTGATTGATAACCAAATTGAGTTTAAAACAAAACTAGTAAAACAAGATAAAAAAAGATGATATGATGATGATAGGTTTAATTGAAAACCAAGTAAACCAAGAGAACCAAAAGATGATTTGAGAGAACTAAAATTAAAAATAAAAATTGGAGCATACAAGAATCGATTGAAACTGCAAAAAATGGAGCAATCCAAGAACCAATAGAATACATAAAAAGTGGAGCAATCCAAGAATTGACATTAACCAAGAGAACCAAAGGTTAGAAAATATGTGAGCCGAAAGGCTAAAAAACAAGAGAACACAAAAACTAGAAAAAAAATAACGTGAACATAGCCCAAAAATTGGTTGGAGACTTTGGCCAAAAATTTGACCAAATTTAAGATAGATTAGGCCAGAGAGTATGAACAATATGTACAAATTAGGCCATGATACAAAAAGGAGCATAGAGTGCTTTTATATAGGTAAACAAGAGAATATTCTAACTAAACCTATTTAGGGTAAATTTTTCTAACCAAGACAACTATGGTAATTATCTAATTTAGGGGAACAATTAGAGTAATTATATATCAATTACATATTTACTTACCACCATTATTTGCATATCCTGACAACAAGAATGCTAAAGGCAAAGTACTTTAACAAAAGGGGAATACTAAATGCTGAGGCTACAGACTCAAGGCTCATCTTGGACTTGGAAAAGTCTGACAAGCTCTCTAACGTTATTAGAATCTATAAGTCTCGAAAAAAGGGTTAGAGATGAGAAGATGGTAAGCATATGGGAGGAAAGATGGTTAAGGAATAGCAAGGATGGAAAAGTCACTACCACAAGACAACTATGCGTTCTTCTAAAAGTCAGTGATCTGATCACTGATAGGAAATGGATAAAAAGAAAGTATAGAATTGCTACAATGAAGAGGATGCTCAAACAATCTTGAATACTCTAATCAGTTTTACAAGAGGGAAAAATAGATGGATGTGCAACTTTTTAGTTGATGGCCAATACTCAATAAAATTTGGGTATGTTTTGATAAAATAAGGTGCATAGAAGAAAAAAGAAGGAGAACATGGGATGTGGTATAAAAATATTGATATTTGAAAGTTTCTGTAGGAACTTAATCTAAAATACGAATTAAAACACTTCATTTAAAAAAGTCTTCATCATACTTTACCAGTAAATGAAGTAATGATATTCAAGAAGACAAGCAAAGGAGATTCATTTACTAGAAATGTGGTGACAGTATCGAGACTAGAGCACTATTTACTACTTTGTTCAATGGCAAAGAATATGGGACCTATCTCCAATCAAATTGACTATATCATTTGGGAGGCAAATTCTGGGAATGTTGGCAAGAATTGAAGAAGGCTACTAGGAGAAGTGTGGCAAACAACATATAGTCTTACGAACAAATACATTGTGGCAATTCTGGAAGGATAGAGATGAGTATCAATCATAAGACAAAGGAAAGAGGAACACTACACAATCTAGAATGCTATGACAAAGTGAATGGAATTTGAGAATACTAACCAAAGAAAAAAAAAGAACGAAAGAGTAGGGGTGAAACAATTCAACCAGAAGACAAAAATAGATCGATGTCACCAAACTAGGGATTGATCAAGATCAACACAGATGTTTCAATTAACAAGAAATCAAGGAAGATTGAAATTTCCATTGCAACAAAGAATAGTAATAGCAAGCTATTGAAAGTTTGGGCACTATAACAACAAAAAGTGGGAGAAGTTGTTATTGAGGAAGTAGAAACAATCAAAACTGCTTTTTCCAAAGCTATAGTTGAGGGCTTGGAATGGATAATGGTACAATCAAACTGTAAATGGTAGTCAAAAAATTCAAAAAATGTTATTGTGAATATTTGAAGATAGCTGCTATACTAGAGAACATTAGAGAACTTAGGACCTTGTTTCATACTTGGGTGTTTTTCTTGCACTAAAATGGAAGGAATAAAGTTAAGTCATACTTTGGCAAAATTTGTTATTAATTTTGCTTATGATACTGAGTAAAAAGATTATATATATATATATATATATATATATATATATATATATATATATATATATATAGCATAAATAAAAGCTTTCAACGAGGGCAACTGCTCTGCATCACCTTGTGCGATTAGGTTTTACCACAGGGGAAAAGAATCGTATGAAAGTTCTACAGTCCCTTTTAGGGAACCATTCCCTTGTTCTTTAAGGGGATTGTATAGTACAATATTATGTGCTTTAAAAACTTATACTGTACAAGTCCTTAAAACCAAGGGAATGGTTCCCTCAACGGGAATGTAGAATTCCCCATATATATATATATATATATATATATAAAATACAAGTTGATTTTGTTAAAAAATCAAGCTAAATATGCAATAAAAAATTGGGTTAAATACATTAAGCCCCCTTAAGATTTGGATTGTTTTGCCCTAGATCTCCTAACATTATTTTTTTCTCACTTTGTCCCTTTGACTAACTGTCAAATATAACTCCGCCGTTAGTTATTTCAAAAAAACAAATTTACTCCTGAAGATCAATTGCGGTAAACCCCCTTAAGGTTTAAGGGAATTTCACTTTACCCCTCAGGTAAGTTTTGTAGTATTTAATACATTAGAATAAAAATAAAATTCAATAATGTTATCAATATTGTTAAAAATATAGATATGTACCAAATTAATTATTAATATTCTAATTCTCGAATTATACTTTCTTTAATATTTAAATTGCTTAAAAATATGATAAAATAATTAATTTTAAAATTTTTATGAATTATTAAAGGTATTTCATCTAATTATTTTAATTTAAGTTCTTATTTATATGATAAAATTCCTTCGTATAATTTAGGTATTAGTTAAATTATATTAACAAAGGAAAAAATTATGAAGAAAATCATTTTAAATAAACATTAAGAAAAGCAAAAGAAAAATAGACTGATATAACTTTAATAGATGGTTGTAAGTCTCGTATATTTAAAAATTTAATTTTGCATGAAAATAAAATATGATAAAAAGACCAAAGAATACCGAAAGTGTTAGAAAATTTTTATATTTAAATTTTTTACAGGTACTTTTTAAAGAATCATTAGTGTTGGTAGACATCATTATATTTTTAGTTGTTTTAACAATATTTTTATATTAATTAATGACTAAATTAGGTTAATTAATACAAAACTTGAATTAGGGACTAAAATGACAAATATAATAAACTTTAAGGGGTTAATTTTTTATATTCTACTGTAGTGTCTAGGGATAAAAATATCTTTTTTGACTTTTTAATAGTCAAATTGCTGATAGAAGGGGCAAAGTGTGAAAAAAATAACATTAGAGGAGTTAGTGAAAAACAGTCCAAACCTTAAGGGGGTTTAATGTAATTAACCCTAAAAAATTCTTTCTAACAAGTAGTCTTTTTTAGAGAGAAGTTTTTTACCTAACAAGTTCAATTAGGCCATTATATATTTCTCTTCCCAGTCAACTTTTTTATTTTGGTAACTTTGGCTAATTTTCTTACAATGAACAGTTATAGATATTGCTAATTAGCTTTTCGATAAGTATGTAGTCTGATATTTAATCTTAAATAGTTGTACTAGCAGAATATCTCATGCAATGCATGAGAGAATATCTATATTCAATGTTTATTATAAATTATATTAGTCAAATAATGATCACTCCATAAAGTCCATTAAGATACATGTATTAATAATATATAACAAAACTTTTTTTGAACATAATAATGAAACTATTTATTCTTAAGAGATGATAGTGATGAGATGATTACAATTTGATGTATAAATAAAAATTGTGTTGAATTTGTAAATCATATACTTTTTCCTTCTCCTAATACTGTAAGTATTTTTCTTGTTAATTTACTTCTCTTTGATTCTTTCACTAGTTTATTTATCCGGTAAGAGAAAATGTGACACAAATAAGATATAAAGCAAAAAATAAATAAATAAATAAAGATTTAGAAAGTCTATAAGTTATTAATATATTCTTTTATTTCAATATTTAAATAGATGAATAAATTATGTACTAAAAACTATGACGGACTAAGACGATAAATGTGCTATCACAATACCAAAAAATATCGAGACCAAGAATTATGTTGGTCAAGACATACTAAAAAATCACTTTGAAGAGTTATAAATTTACCTAAAGACTAAAAACATATATATTGATAGAATAAATCAACATGGAAAAACCAAACAAGATGCAACCCTAGTGTAGATTTGGATGAATCTAGGCTGTAAATTAACAACTAAGTGAACAAATAGCCTTGCCAAAATTTCAATACTTCACACGTATGTGAGAAACTTTAACAATAATGGGGATGTAAGTGTGCGCAACAAAATACTTCGAAGTCTGTAAAAATTGAACAAATAAGAAATATAGCGATAAAAATATGAATCTATGAATATATGAAATAAAAGGTTACAATCTCTAGGATATTCTCAATATATGGAGAAAATCTCTTCAATTCTTTACTTCAAACACGATCCGAGGGCTTCACAGCTTATTCCCGAACCAAGTATTGAGTTCTTCAAATCTAGATATGGAAGACCTGAAGAACACTTGATGAAGATCTTCAAATCTTGATATATGGAAGACTTGAAGAGAGAATTTGAAGATTCAGAGTTTTCACAGTTTTTAGACTTCAGAAATATATGTGTATGTATCTATGTGTATATGTGTGTCCCCTAAACTTTTGAGGGATATACCCCTATTTATATATGTATGGGAGGGGAGCAAGGTAGAGTGTAAACTTGTTGTACATGTGTAACTTCTTACTTGCATACCTAGAAACAAATTTTATCTCTTTATACACATAAGAGATATTAATACATAAGGACTATACTACTTTGATATTATCTCCTTATTTTAATTTATTAACAAAGAGATAAATACTAGAGTACATATATTCTTATTGGCCAAGTCTTGCAGACATGTGACATGGCACAATTTAATTGGAAGAGCGACACAAATACATTTAATTGGTCAAACTACTTCATTTTGACATGTGGAGCAATATAATTGGTTTTAAATTAACCAATGTTCCAAAATATATATGACATATAGCATTATTTAATTGGACCATAAATATGCCAATTAAATTTATTTATAGACAAATGATAATTTTAATTAAATTAAAATTTCATTGTCTACAAATGCCTCCTCGAAACTTGTTTACGAATGCCGACCTTCGAATTGTAGCTTGAGCGGACAAGTTGAGATATTTTCTTTGGACTTTATTGAAAATAACATGAAAAACTTCAATAGTCTAAAGTCATAATTCTAAAGAATAAGCGAAAGTTCACCTATTCAAGTGCAATCCAAAATTGAGAGTTAACAAATAATCTCAAACTTGAATATTGATTGCCGTGAGTGTAATCCTTTAATACTAAAGCCAAAGCTTTGAACCAATCCAATCCATCCATCATGCACATGCACCTTGTTGGTAAAACTTCATGAACCAAATGAATTTATACATTCAAACACTATTGCTTAAGAATAAGTCTGAAGAGGTCATGAATCACAAGCCAACGAGGAAACATCTCCCAATTATATAAGAATGCCAATAGCTTCGGGTATGCAGTTGTGTCAGAATACCCTGTCTATTATTCGTCTTAGATCAAACACGAAATAGTAGTTCGAATTGATCTAATCAATTCCTTTCCATCTTGTACATGAACTCTCGAAACCAATCCGACGCCGACTTGGATGTAATTCGCTTAAATAACCAATTTTGATTCCCTAACGAATCATACTTAATTAGCATATTTGTAGATAACAATATATAAAGAAAACCAAGGATATGAATTTCAAGAAGCTTCCGAACATACGATAAGCCTCTTGGGCTGAGAAGATTACAATTCTAATCCCACAAGAAATTTGATATGGCACTCTTGTTTGAATTGAACTCTGCTTTACATAATCCAAATCCACTCGTTAATCGAAAGTTTGTGCACAATTTTACTCACTAAAGGAACCCAATTCAATCTTCAAACTGGATACCACCTTAATCCTAATTCTATTGGATTCGAAAGATACTAAGCCCCTATAAATTAAACAATGAATCAGCCGTGGACACATATTATTCTTCAGTGCAAGAAAGAGAACAAAGTCAATTTTATACTCTCGTGTTATTTGCGGATTTGCCAATTTTCAGCACGACTAGAAGGAAGCACCTAGTGCCGAACTTCGCTATAGTAACCGCTATTTGAATTTTGCTGCTGTCCATCATCGTTGCTACTGTCTGCTGCTATCCCTCGCAAAGAAGACATGTGCCATTAGTTACAAAAGAGTATGACACTTGGTGGTCGATGCGATCGAAGAGATTTCCAAGCACAATCATCAAACTTAGCGTCAAGAGAGAAAACGAGGATAAAGCTCAAGACACGAGAGCGAGAACATCCCCATCAAAGAGATCCAAGCACAATACCTTTCCAAAGTGTTTAAAGTATGGAAAAGTTGACCATAATACAATTAAGAGAAAATAAGCCACGACGAATCCTAAGAAGATTGCAAAGACAAGGATGGACAAAGCTTCCCAAAAACTCATTGCAGTAGATGAGCCTCCTTCAATGAGGCAAAAAGGCCAAAATCATGCATCAACTAGCTTGAGAGGAAAGAAAGTAACAGAGATGGGACAACCAACTTTGGTCAAACCCACAAATGCTGAGGCTCCAAAGGTTATTGAAACACCTTTATTGAAAGGCATCGAGGACATGGAGATAAATATCAATATAATTCCTCCAAAGAATCATGAGATCCTTTAGAACTCAACTTCTTGGGAAGACATCAAAAAATAATACGATCGAGATATTGGATGATAGAGAATTTGTTCAAGTAGAGGGTAAACATTCTGGAGAAAGCAGCAATAAAGATCATCACTGCCTCAAAGATGTCACCAAAAGTATTGGCTGAATACGTAAATTTACTTCATATATTTTCTTTCCCTTTTTCATATATCTTGACATTACTCTAACTCTCTCCCTTTTTTTTAGTTCACTACCATTGAGGCACCTGTGGAAGAAGTTGGAGACCATTTATTCAGTAATCAAGACATATCATTAATGAGACGAACTCTATAGAGAATTGCATGAGAATGTGTACAAGCAATCTAAATATGCGTGGATCAATAATTGACAAGCCGGTAGAGGATTATGCTTCATCTCAAATACCATTGAATCACCATGGAAGTCTCCACAAGCAAGTTAGAACACCAATTTCTGAATTTCATGGTCGCAAGGTGATAAAATCATGCTACGAAAATATATACAAAGCCTATGGGAAGAACTTTGCAATGATAGCAAATTCGCAAACACTTCCGTAGACCAAATCTCTTCTTTGGAGGAATGTATCAATGAGGTAGTTGAAGAAATAACAAGGATAGATTCTTCAATTGCCCTTCCTCTAAGAGACTCTTTAGCAAAATTGCTCACGAAGGCCAAGAAGTATGACTCTTCAAGAGCTTTAGCATCGGAGAAGATTTCAAGAGAAGCGTATGCAGAAATTCTCTCCAAGGCTAATGAACACCTTTCGGAAGTCAAAGCAATGGAGGAAAAGGTAGCCAACCATCTACAAAGTTTTCAAGGAAAACGGGAATCTATTGAAGATAGAAAGATCATTCTTCAAAAAGATCTTGATGATTTGGAGAAGCAAAACATGGAAGTTAGCTCGACCATTGACCGAGAATATGAAAATCTCAAGCAAATGCAAGTTGAAGTATTAAGAGCACAAGATCAAATCTCTTCCATCAAAAGCACTGCCTTCCTGACAAATGAAGACGCTAGGGAGCTTGAGAAGATGAACAACATCCTTGAAGCAAGCAAGATAGCCATAGTGGACCTCAAGTTTGACATTTGAATTATGTCAAACCCCTTTTTTTTCCCTTTTTTTTTTTTTTTTTTGATATAAGAACTTTACTTCTTTTCCCTTAAATTTCATTTGTTTGGAAACTTTTCTTTCAATAATAAAGACATTAATTACTTTTCCTTATCTTGCAATTTTTTCCTTCTTTTTTTTTCAAAACAAGTAAAGTAACTAACATCTATGAATTTAATTTGAAATATTGTTTCCATCACATTTTTCTTTAAGGAAAATGAGTTGGTTTTAAGGGAGTGTAACTGAACTTAGAAGTTTTCCTCTAAGCTTCCTACGTATCCCAAAAGGGAATCAAGTCACACGTAGTTCCTTTTTTTTTTTTGGTAAAAAAAAAATGGGGGTTTTGCCGTTCATAGTTTAACCTATTGCAGGCCAGGAGTATCCATTTGTTTACCATCTTAGACTTGGTGGAGTGTTTCAGTAGTTTAACCACATACTACACTATTGGTGGATGTATCATCCACAATTTTAGCTCATGCGGGCCAGGAGCAACATGTAGTTTAGGCTCATGCGCCAAGAAGCATCTAAATCATGCGTAATATCGCTTCAAATATTTGCCATTGATGGGGCCAATCCTTAATCCATCTTCAGCGATCAATTTGTACGAGCCATTTGTATAGACTTCTTGGACAACATAAGGGCCATCCCATTTTGAGACAAACTTCCTTTGACCTCCATGTGCAAGGATGATTGGTCTTCGAACAGCAAGGACGATATCACCAATTTGAAAAGAGAGTGGCCGAACTCGCTTATTGAATGCTTTAGAGAGGCGAGCTTGGTAACACTCAAGTCGTTGCTGAGCTTCCAACCTTTTCTCATCAAGTGCTTCCAACTCTTCAAGATGAAGGCGGGCATTGTCTTCTTCATTAAGTCCTTCTTGCATAGCAATCCTTAAAGAAGGTATTTGACATTCGAGTGGAAGAACTGTTTCGACATCGTAGACAAGCGCGTATAGAGTCGCTTGAAAGTAGGAGTTCGAAAAGTTATCCTATATGCCCAAAGAGCTTCACCAATCCTTTTATGCCAATCTCTTTTTGACTTGTCAATAACTTTTTTTAGCAAATTGCATGGAGTTTTATTAAAAGCCTCAGCAAGTCCATTCGCAGCAACATAGTACATAGAAGAATTATGTTGCTTAAAGACGAACTTCTCACAAAGCTTGTTCATTGCAGCATTGCAGAAAGGTTTTCCATTATCAGTGATGATATATCGTGGAACCCCGTATCGATAGATAATGTTCACGCGAATAAAATCGACCACATTTTCTTTCTTTACCTCTCTTAGTGCAATTGCTTCAGCCCACTTCGAAAAATAATCAGTTGCAGCTAGGATAAAGATCTCTAAAACTTTGTTAATATAGGTGGTCCTACTACACTGATAATCCCCAACCTTTCTGCAATGCTGCAATGAACAAGCTTTGTGATGAATGGTTCTGGTCTTTAAGCAACATAATTGGCGATGTCTCTTACAAGTTTGAAGAATTCATTATAAGAGATACTTTATGCAAGAAGATGTCCCTTGCACAGGTACCTCATCCTTTTAGTGCAGCTTACGGTCGGATTGATGAGCGCCACATATTCTTAAGTGAGCCTCTTCCATTGCTTGCATAGCTTCATCCTCACCGAGACATTGCAGGAAAACTCCATCAAACGATCGCCGATAAAGAGTCTCCTTATAGTAGATGAAGCGAGGTGCACGATGACTAATTTCTGTTCTTCTTTTTGCGTTTGAAATCAGGTAATCTTTTCATAACTGAGATAATTAATTATTGGTGTCGTTTCAATCTTCCTTCTCCACTTCATAAATAGAAACCACGTGACTATTTTCCTCTTTCACATCATCTCCTTCTTCAAAATGAGGAGGCACAACCCAACTTTGACATATCGGGACTTGAACTTGTTGATTAGGCAAGATGAGCATCGAAGCTAATTTTGCTAAGGGGTCAGCTTGTCGATTGTCCCTCCTTGGAACTTGCTCTATAGTCACATCACCTAGCCACCCCATCTCAGTGATTCTTAGTTGCCTAGCATAATTATAATATGGCCACAGCTTGGGTTTCTTGACTTCATATTTGCCAAGGAGCTGATTGACTACTAACTTGGAATCTCCAAAAACTCTAAGTTGTAGTTGCTTCATATCAACCGCCATTTCGAGACCAAGGATAAGTGCTTGATACTCAAGAGACACTCTTCATAACATTGATGAGTTAAAGTGAATGAATATGGCAACATATCTCCCTGGAAGTGATGAATATTACTCTCTGCAGCGCCTTGATGATACGGTATCATCAAAGTACATTGTCCAAGGCGGAAGAAAGACCACGACGAAAACATCTTCATCCGGAAGTTTATCAATCAATTCCCACTCAGGGATGATCGGAAGGCGGAGTCAGCCAACACTTGTCCTTTGATAGCCTCGGGTAATTACGCTCATGTTCCAAAGCTTGAAAGAAAAATATTTCAAATTCCTTTCAAGATGTTATGATTACATCTTGTCTCTTATACACATCTAGATGTAAGAATAAGGACAGATTATTATTGAAAGAGTGCTTCAAGGTTTTGTTCGGCCAAATATGCCAAGCACAACTTCTCAATCGGCGTATAATTTAACTCATTTGGTGTCATCATCCGGCTTAAATAATATAGTGCATTTTCTTTACCTCACCATTTTCTTGGGCAAGTAATGCTACCTGAGACTGCATGATTCGACCTAAGTGCAAAAGCAATATAAAGAATTAAAGGCTTACCAGGAATAGGTAGCATTTACGTACGGTGGCGGGTGGCTGAGATATGTTTTTATGCTTTTGAAAGCATTACTACATGCTTCATCCCACTCAAAGGTACACCCTCTTCTTCATCAAATGGCTAAATGGTTGACATCTCCCAGACACCAAATTGGAGATAAATCTTCAAAGATAGGGCCAATCTTCCTTGCAAACTTTTTAACTTATGAATGTTGCGCGGTTCGGGCATCCTCAAGATAGCATCAATTTTGGATTGATCAATTTCAATTCCTCGGCTATACGGACTGTTCATCGTTACTGTTAACCGGGTCTGTACAAGGCATTCAACAAAGATTTTTACACATGGCCCTTTGATATGTGGCTGTATCTTAAGCCAGCATGACCTTGTAGCAATAAATGCCTTTGGGAGTTCAAAAGCAAGTTCTTCATCCTCGCCATCCGATTGTATCCCGAGGATCCATCCATAAAGGATAAGGTTTCATAACTAGTTGTGGCATCGACCATCAATTCAGTAATAGGGAGAGGAAAGTCATCTTTCAGACAAGTTTCATTGATATCTCGAAAATCAACGCAAACACGAATCTGTCCATTATTTTTCCTCACGGGGACTATACTTGATATCCACGTTGGGTATTTTACTTGGGTATTTTATTTCTCGTGATGAAACCAGCTTCTATGAGCTTGTTCACCTCCATCTCAATTAATGGGATCAAATCAGGTTGAAAACGTCTTTGGGCTTGTTTAACGGGTCTTGAACCTCGCTTAACGGCCAAGTGATGAACAACAATTTACAGATCTAAGCCAGTGCATCTCTTTGTAATTCCAAGCAAAAAATCCTTAAATTCGAGTAATAGTTCAACATATGTTTGTTCCTCTTCAGGAGTCATCCAAGTACCTATGTAGATTGGGCGAGGATCATCATTTGTGCCAAGGTTGATTTCCTTCAACTCATCAACAGTTGCCTTCATGCCTTCTTCCAATTCAGGATGAGCATCTCCGGCATCTTCTTCTTCCAAAGGCTCTTCGTTTCAAATAGTGATATGGTTGCAGGAGGCAATGCTTTCCTTGTCTTCCTCCTTGATGCTTATATCAATGATGGTTTCCTTTCTCACATTTAACAAATCGCCGTAATGTATGAAAAGGTTAGTAACTTGTCTTCTTAAACAGGCTCACTTAAGAATATGTGGCGCCTAGCCATTTTAATTGCTATACGCACAGGAGAAGGTGGTCTATACCCAAGTCCCATTGATAGGTTGTTGACAACATATCCTTTGTCTTTCAACATCTTTTGGGTAGAAGTCATGCCATGTGTCTCTTCTCCATTTATCTCTGCAGGAAGCTTGCCCAAAGTTCCTTCTTCCTTAGGATCGTAACCAGCTTTTACGAGCAACTTGTATGCATTTGGACCAAATCCCTCGTCGGTTCGTGTTTTAGGTAATGAATTGTACTCTATTTCGGACTCTACCTTTGGCCAAACAAAGCCTTCAAGAAGAGTTTTTCTATGCTTGACCACCTCAATTTTGGTGAGTGGTACAGTAAACTCCTTTATCGCATCGAACAAAACAAGATTGACCTTCTTTTCTCTTTGACTTTGGAACATAGCGTAAGACATGCGTCTTAGATTTTCGACCATCTTTCTTTGTTAACTCTTTCTTTGTGTTACCCTGCAGGTAGAATTTAGCATCAGCAAAGTAACTCTCGACTTCAGTGAACGGCTTTTCATCAGCAACTACTTTCTTTATGACGCCATTATGGCAATACTTGAATCACTGATGAAGAGTTGACGGTATAACATCATTCTCGTGAATCCATGGTCTCCCAAGAAGCATATTATAAGGTGTTTTTTCATCGATAACATAATAGTGCACTTGAGGATAAATCGCCAATTAATAAATCAAGTGTTATAAGACCAATGGCTCTTTGCCCCCCTTGATTGAATCCTTGGATCATGAGACAACTTTGTGAGACAGAGTTCATCACTTGTGATTCCAAGCTCCTTCATTGCACGTAAAGGCATTATATTCACAGCAGATCCTCCATCAAGAAGTATCCGATTCACTTTTTGCTCACGTGCATAGCCATTTACAAACAAGGGTCGATTGTGAGCTTTCGTCGAGAGCAATAAATCTTTGTCATAAAAAACAATCGCTGTTGCACATTCCTCAAAGACTTTATCAGCAACAGTGAGTTTCTTCTCAAATTCTTCATCAACTTCATTGATGTTCACAACATGGAAAGATGCAAGGACGTCGTCATCTTTCAAGTATCCTCTTGGCATGAATTCTTTCAAAGTAATAGGTCGACGGACATTTTGAAACATCACACCACTCAGAGGGATTGATGACGAAATTGTTATTCTTCTGGACTTTCTTTTTGCAACCCGCATTTTTTCCATCCGAAATTTTGGCAGCAGATTAGTCTTTTGCGCTTTAATTTTTCGGCTTCTTTAGCAAGTGACGAGTGTCCATCCTTCGTTTGCAGACTGATCATTTGTGGCATCATCATCCTTCAACAATTTTTCAGTTTGCCTTTCAAAAAGTATACTTCATCTTGTGGAAAGAGGTTGTCATATAATGGAACGGGATTGAAATCTCCAAATTTTATCGTGGGCTGTATTGTTCTTATCTTCGATGGAAGATGAGATACTTTACCATTCTTCAACAAATTTTGGGAGTCAAAAATTATAGTGGTCTGATTTGCACTTGCTTTATCTTCGTCAAGCAAAATCTTACCTTGGCGGGCTAACTCTATCACCTTATCTTTAAAAAACAAACCTTGTGAGGGGATGACCAAAATAGCGATGATAGCAACAATAGTTTGGATCATTAACTCGCCTAGCTTCCTCTGGCCGTTTCATCTCGGGGAGTTCAATGAGTTTGGCTTTGAGCAGATCATCGAACAAACCACAAAGATCAGAGTCGAGGAAAGGATATTCTTTCTCTTGCATCTCCTTGAGTGTCGGTTTTCTTTGTGGCCTACCTTGCACAGGCTCTATCTTCTCGGACACCTTTTGACTGACTTTTGTCGAGATCTTAACAAGTGCAGTATTTGTTGTCATAGTTTCTTTGTTTCCAGACTTGGGAGAAGGCTTGCCCCCTTTCTTAAAGTCCTATTTTTCTTTATTATTGCGAGGATCAGGAACAGGCGATTCTTGATTTCCAAGGCCCATTTCAAGACTATGAGCTTTTGTTGGCAATTTCTCAAATATCGTTTTTTGGATGCCTTGTAGGATATAACGAAGTCCCCACTTCATGCCTTGAATGCACATTTCAATGCGGACGTCTCGGAGAGTCGGTCTCTACAATTAAGGCTTAAAGTTCTCCATCGATCAATATAATCAACAATTGGTTCGTCTTTCCACTAATGGACATTGGAAAGTTCAGTCATAGAAACAGTCCTCTTAGTGCTGTAGAACCGGTTGAGAAATTCCCGCTCCAATTGCTCCCAACTATCAATCAAACTGGCATCAAGATCGGCATGTATCATGTGCGATGATCTTGCGGAATAAGGCTTAGCGTATATAGGGTTCGATTTCGAACCACCTTCATATTATAAGAGGATCATACCTTCAACGAACTCCTTCAATTGATCGGCATGAATCATTCCATCATAAGTCACGTGCACTTCTTTCGCCTTTCCTTTTTGTGAAGTTTCAGCTTCTTGATGTCCGCCAGGTGCCTTTGAATCAATTTGACTTCCTTCCGCGGCATTGTCTTTCTTGTTGACGAGTTGAGTGATGACGGCATCTTGATCTTGTATGCGTTTCATCATTGTTTCCATCATTTTAGTTAGGCTAGCCATTTGATCCGCCAGAGTTGATGTTTGCGTTACCATAGCAGGCATAACAGAAAATGCTGTAGAAGTTGCGGAATCTTCTCGAACAAGAGATCTCGTATGTGGAGTCCATTGAGAAGATGTAGAATCATTACTTGATATGTCATCATCATGTTTTGAAGTTCTAGAATTAGAACTTGCTTCGAGCATCGCGAGAGTTTTCTCAATTGAAGCTCCAACATCTTTTAGCCCCAACACAGGAGAAGTGATTTTGGGTGGTGTCGAGCCAAACACGAGAGCTGATGCGGATTGCGCCTCTGGATTACTTTGAGAGAGGGCTCTCGTCATGCTTCTTGTGGTTGGACCAACAATTCGTGGGTTCGCAGAATCATATGCAGATCCCACAGTAGTTTTTGAGTCAACAGTATAAGAACGAGCAGGCGTGGATTTGCCGTTCTTTGGAGCCATTGATGTAGATTTGCAGTTGAATATGTATGAAGCAAAGAGATGGAAGGTAGAGATTGTCCCACTAGGCGTGCCAAAATTGTGGTGCGCAACAAAATACTTCGAAGTCTGTAAAAATTGAACAAACAAGAAATATAGCGATAAAAATATGAATATATGACTATATGAAATAAAAGGTTACAATCTCTATGATATTCTCAATATATAGAGAAAATTCTTTCGATTCTTTACTTCAAACACGATCCGAGGGCTTCACAGCTTATTCCCGAACCAAGTATTTAATTCTTCAAATCTGGATATGGAACACCTGAAGAACACTTGATGAAGATCTTCAAAACTTGATATATGGAAGACTTGAAGAGAGAATTTGAAGACTCAGAGCTTTCACAGCTTTCAGACTTCAGAAATTTATGTGTATGTATCTATGTGTATATGTGTGTCCCCTGAACCTTTGAGGGATGACCCCTATTTATACATGTATGGGAGGGGAGCAAGGTAGAAGACTTGTAGTACATGTGTAACTTCTTACTTGCATACCAAGAAACAAATTCTTATCTCTTTACACGCATAAGAGATATTAATACATAAGAACATGTACTAATATCTCCTTACCTTAATTTATTAACAAAGATGATAAATAGTAGAGTACATATATCCTTATTGGCCAAGTCTTGCAGACATGTGACATGGCACAATTTAATTGGAAGAGCGACACAAATACATTTAATTGGTCAAACTACTTCATTTTGACATGTGGAGCAATATAATTGGTTTTAAATTAACCAATGTTTTAAAATATATATGACATATGGAAGTATTTAATTGGACCATAAATATGCCAATTAAATTTATTTATAGATAAATGATAATTTTAATTAAATTAAAATTTCATTGTCTATAGTAAGCTAGCTCCCAAGAAATTTGATGAATATTGATAAGGTCATCAAATGTCATGGAAATAGAAATATAAATTTAAAAATGATAAGTTAAACACAAAAAAAAAAAATACAGAAATATGAATGCCTTACATCCTTTAATTTGAGTTTTTGTAATATTTCGTCACCAAATTGAAAAACAAAGTTATCGATAGTATCGACAACATCCCCTTGCCCTGAGTAAAATATTTCTAAAAATGAACAAATAGGAAAAATGAACTATAATCTTGTTGTCTAAACTGAAATCAAGTATCATGAAATCACAAAATACAGAGAAAAATTAGTGGGAATAGATAGAATAAATTGGTATTGTAGATAGTGTAAGCTAGATCTCAAGAAATTTGATGAACATTGATAAGTTCATCAAATGTCACGGAAATAGAAATATGAACTTAAAAAATGATAAGCTAAACAAACAAACAAAAAAAAAAATAGAAATATGAATACCTGACCTTTAATTTGAGTTATTGTAATACTTCAAGAGCATATTCCATCACCAAATTGTAAAAACAAAGCTTTCTACAGAAAACATCCACTTGCCCTGAGTAACATATTTCCAAAACCGAACAAACTGGAAAAATGAACTATAATCTCGTTGTCTAAACTGTAATCAAGTATCATGAAATCACAAAATTTAGAGAAGAATTGGTGGGAAGAGATAGAATAAATTGGTCTTACAAATAATGTGAGAATAATGGTTAATTTTAACATAGCTTCAATAGTTTGTATAATCATCTTATAGATAATGATGTACAGATAGTGGTGATAATATTTGCAGAAGTTTAAATTCAATTTTTACAAAATAATGAGATTTAAATTGTGATAGATGACTTCAAATTTAAAATTTTATATTAGTTTTTTACTTAAAAAACAAAAGAAAGAAAGACAAGATAAGTTGGGTAAATAAATACTCCGATGGGTGATGGGCTATTTCTAAATTCTAATCAATTAACTATGTTACGTAGAAGAAAGAATCAGATTAATTAAAATACCTGCTTTCATATATTTATCATAGATTAGATAAGAAGGCCATAAAGGAACATTATACAAATTAATTTAAAAGCAATATAATAGTTATTTAAAAAAATATAAGCTATTTAAGTTATTTCATATATTTATCATAGATTAGATAAGAAGGCCATAAAGGAACATTATACAAATTAATTTAAGCATAAGCAATATAATAGTTATTTAAAATATAAGTTATTTTACATATATATATATATATAAAACGTCTTATCAACTAAGTTATACTTTGTTATAGTATGATTTGATACTTTAGCCGTAACAATTAAGCTGTGTTAGTTAAATTAATTTTGTACTTGAATCTTGATCTTCTGTGTTCTATATTAATTTCGTATCCGTCATGTTTAGATTCACATATCTGGTCCCATAGATTGTGCATATTTCAAACTATAGTCCATTTTGGTATAGTTTAATATATTCAGTCCCATATGTTTGTGAAATTTGCACTTTGTTAGGAAAAAATTTAATATTTTGTAAATTAAATTTTCGCTCAACTTGATCTCACTCATATAATTTGCTCGTGCAAGTTTTTATTTGTGTGAGTTGGACTCATTCAAGATATTAAATCTCTTAATTACATTCTCTAATTTTAGAAAAAAACCTTTTGATTCTAATTGTCATTAATTAATTTCAATTCCAATTAATCAAACGAGAACAAGAGGAATTTAAATTTTATTTATTTTAGGTTTGCACCTAAGTAACATATTTAAGTTGTCTACGTACCCGTTACTAGGATCGTTCATGTAATTAAAATTCAATTGTATTTGGAGAATTTGTTTTGTATTTAATGGGAAAATAAATTAACTTTAACCTATTTTGAACTTTTGACGGGTTACTTGAATTTGACCCATTTTCAATTTAGTGGAATTTCAGTTGATGAAAAAATTTCACAAAATAAAATATTTTGTAGTTCTTGCGATTGAACCCTTTAGAGGGGTTTCTTGCGTATCTAGATTGGAATCAAGCAATATGTAGTTTTAAATGAAATACATTTTTTAAATATCAATTTTTTTTTTTAAATATCAATTTTTTTGTCCATTTGAGGCAATTAACATTTAATTGGGATTTGACCATTAAAGGCAAAGAATTGTCTAATTATTTTATTTAATATGTTTGTAGTGCCTTGAAAGGCAAGAGGGGCATAAAGTTATATCTAAATTTAATTCATGTCTTTATTACCGTAAAAGGTAGCATGGGTACAAAAGTCAATCAATTTAATTTGGTGCTTTAAATGAAAACTTTGGGCACTAAGGTCGGTTAGTTTAATTTAGTGCCTTAAAAGGCAAATTTTAGCACTAAGGCTAATTAATTTAATTTATTATCTTAAAAGGTAAATTTGAGTATTAAGTAGGGTTGGCAACGAATCGATACTACAAGGCAACTTTAGACACTGAAACTAATTAATTTGATTAGTTGCCTTCCCTCAAAGTTTATGACTCTAAGGCCAATCCTGATTTGATTTCATGCCTTAAAAGACATTTTTGGCAGTAAAGCCGATCAATTTAATTTTGTGTCAAAAAAAAGGCAATTTTGACAAAATGAGATACTAGGATCAATTTTTAGGGTACTAAAGCCAATTAATTTAATTCAATGTCTTAAATAATTTGACAAGCAAAAAAAAAACACATAGGCATTATGGCCATTTAGCTTGCCTTAAATTATGATTTTGAGAGGCAAGAATTAAAAAATTGGTTAAACAATCAGTCTAATATAATTTGATTTTAGGAGAGGCAAACTTTGAACTTGTAATACATACCCTATCACACACATTCTCTCTCATAGTGATCATAATCAATCGTCTTCAAATCGTTGAATTCAAATTTGTAGTTCATAGTTAAAATTAATGTCTTGAATTAATAAATTTTTCTTTTGAGTCAAGCTGACACTATTCTGCTTGAATTAAATATGTACTTCAATGTATTAATTTATTATAAATAACATTTTATAGAAAAGAAAATGAATAATTAAGAATGGTATAAATATATAAGAGAGAGAATGTGATAGAGAGTTGTATGTGATAGGATAATGGCGAAGATTTAATGTGTGTGATGAGTGTATGGAAGAAAGAATATTTGGTGAATACGAATATGTATAAGAAAGAATGTGTGTGAATAAATGTTGTGTGTGAGAAAACGTGTGGTGTGTGTTGAGAGAAAAGATATGTGTGTGGTATGAGTTGTGTGTTAATATGTCATTCTTCGTTAAAAATCGTAATTAAGTGAAAATATTTTACTTAAAATTTTGAATATAAATTAAGCAGTGCTTAATGTATTAAGTGATAAAAGAATTATGTTATCAAACATGTTGAATTCAAAAATCTCTTAATCAATTAAATTTCAACATTAAGTTGAATTATCAAACAAACCCTAATCCAACTTTTTTTTTTTTTTTTTTAACCTTTATTGTCGTATGTTAATCAAGCCAAAATGAGTTGATTCAAATTTTACTTTATTTTCAGTATAGCTTATCAAGTTTCAAAAACCTTAAGAAAATAAATAAAAAGAATTGTGTTAATATTTAATTTAATTTACTATAATACCAACACAAAATTAAAAGAGATTAAGTTTGGGAGCAATAGCAAAGATCATGTAATACTTATAGGAGAACAAGAATTTGAGTCCCAATTTGGATCTTCAAAGAGTAAATAATTTTTGAAACTTTCCAAAATAAATAAAGCACAAAAAGAATTATGAAAGGAAACAAGGTTTAATAAACCTATTCTTTTCTCCCGTAGCCTTTATTAATTAATTATTATTTTATTTTATTTTTTTTGTTTTTTTTTGTTTTTTAATTCTACCTCCCCAATGCCTCTTGCTGTCTTTTGTTTTACCTCAAAACTGCTCTTTCGGCTCTACCCTTTTTTTTAATGCCCGTCTGTCCCTTTAAGAATTCTAATTCATGTCTTTTTATAGACTTTTTAACCGCACATGCCCCATGTCTAGTTGTGGGCTTCTTTCACAGGTTCATGTCCACATGGCCAAATGATCGTGGAGGGTTGATGGCAAGTCGGAATTACATGCTACTACTCCTGCAAGAATTGTGGAAAAGTTTTGCTTGGGCATTTACCTCCGAACTTGAATAAATGTGGGATAAATGGTATGAGTGGTTGGTTACCACTTCATGTCCAAATCCACGTCTAGAAGCTTTTGATTTTTTTATTTTTAAATTAATTTGGTTTAACACACTCTATAATATTACTCGATGCTCAAATCAAGGTTTTATTTATTTATTTTTAAATGTAAAACTCGACTCAATTCAACTCAAGTTAGTGGATGTTTGAACCCATTAAATGTTTAAACTTAATTCATTAATTACTTTTTATATTAAGTTTATTTGGTATCAAAATTCTCTTACATCTGAATATATTGTTCCACTGAATTTCTATATAAAATTTTATGTGTAAAGTCTAAAATTAATTTGCTGAATTCTTTACTATAGTAGAATTCACTCAATTTTTATTTATTTAACATTCAGTGTCACACTCTTTTACATATACAAACATATTCATAAATACACACTTTGCACACATTATAGTCATTCTCTCTCACACATATACACATAATTGCATACACTATATTCATTCTCTCTCACACATAAATACATACTTAAATATACTATATTTCTTCTGTCTCACACATAAATATACACTTGCACATACTATATTCTTTCTCTCACACACGTAAACACACATTATATTTTTCTCTCTCACGCATAAATACACACTTGCACACACACTATATTCTTTCTCTCTCACACATAACATGCACTTGCACACACTATATTCCTTCTCTTTCACACATAATATACTTGCACACTCTATATTCATTATTTCTCACATATAAACACACACTTAAATACATGTATATGCCTTCTCTATCATACATAAACACACATTTGCAAACATTATATTTCTTTCTCACGCACATAAACACACACTATATTTCTTGCACACATTATATTCCTTTCTCACACATATAAACAAACACACTTTATTCCTTCTCTTTCACACATAAACATACACTCCCACACACTATATTCCTTCACGCTCACACATAAACATACATTATATTCACTCTTTCACACATAAACATACACTTGGACACACTACCTTCTTTCTCACACTTAACATACTTACACACATTATATTCGTTCTCTCACACAAAATCGCATATTTGCACTTATTATATTCCTTTTCTCTAACACATTAACATACACTTTCACACATTATATTCCTTCTCTCACACAAATATACACATTCATACAAATTATATTCTTTCTCTCTCACATATAAAACACACACTTGCACATAGTATGATACAAGAAGAGATGTTCAAATCCTTCAAGACATTAAGCTTGTGAATGGTGGAACTCAACAAGTCAATAAAATCAATTTTGAAGTCCAAGTAAGTCAAGGGTTCGAGTTAATGAAGTCCAAAAGCCCAAGACTTGAAAACGAATTTAATCCACTATGAAAGGGTCAAGAAAACCATAATAATTCAGCCTACACCCTAACTGGGCCATTAATTCTTAATTGAATTTGGATTTAGTTCAACATTTATTTTCTAGAAGTTTTATTTTATTTAGATTCTTAATTTGGATGAAATTTAGTTCACATTAATTTAGCTTAGCCGGTTTTTAGTTTTGTGAGCATTCCTAAAGTTGTTTAGATTTGGAAAGTTAGACTTCCTAGTGTTAGTAGAACTCCCATGTAGGGTTTTTTGGGATTGGTTTTCACGTTAAAATACCCCTTCCCATAGATTATTCATTCAACATTATTCATAAAAACTTTGTGAGAAAATTCTTCTACTTGTCTTTCAAAGGCTTGGCTATTTTGTAAGATTCATTCCTGTGATTACGTAACCTAAATACTATTGGTTCTTTTCTCATTATAGACAATGGATCGATATCTCGTACATTCGAGAACAAATACTTCGAATTGTTGATTTCTTAATCAAAGAATTTGAATCCGTCAAGTTGGATTTGTTTTGACGTCCTTGGGTGGATCCGCATCAATTTCAGATCTCATCAAATTATCTACAGGGTTTTCATTAGAGTGGTATCAGGAGATTTGGTTCCTAAACACATTTATTTTCTTATTCTTACATCTTTAAATCGCTTTCTTGCTGTTCTTATTAAGTGCTATTCAAAATAAAAAAAAAAATCTAGCCTATTCTTGATTCTTGTTCTTGTCCGTGTTCTTGGAAATTTGCAGCCGTAATTTTGGCCCTTTTGTGTCGCTTATTCCTCTGATTTTTCCCATATCCAAGTGTTCTTATTGACAAAAAAAAAAATTGATTACATAAAATCCTAGCCGATTATGGTTTCGTGCGATTTTTCTTATTCTTCATGTCTATTGGTTCTTTCTTGTGCTCTTTTTAATTGTAGGGAATTGATATTTGCAGCAAGCTATTGATTTGAAAAAAAATTTACTATTCATTGGTACTTTTTATCAATACTACTCAACGGTATTGTTTATTAGCACTGTTTCACTTAAAAAAAGTAGAAAAGGGAAAAAAATAATAATAAAAAAGAGAAAAGAGGCCAAATTCCAACCATATTAGAATTAAGGTTTCCAAGTCCTTGCATTAGAAAGTTTGTGCTAATTCCTTGTTTCTACATACCTGCACAATTTGAATCATTTTCTTATCCAATATTTACATCATTACTTGAATCCTTTTCCCCCTTGGATTAAAGATAAATGCTATTTCCAATTAGGAGTAGTTCTAATCCTATTCCTACAATGATTTGAATTAAATTGCTAAAAAAATTTCTACTTTCCCAAAATCTCATTCACAACTGAAATTTCTTTTTTTTTTTTTTTTTTTAACATTATATTTTTAGTTCTCAAGTTCATTAAAAAAATTTGTAAAATTTCCAAAATACCTGTAGTCCTTTCGGGTTAATTCTTTCTAGCCCAAAAACCCTATTTTGTGTTGACCATCTTATTTTAGTTTTCTAAAGTGCTTTGTGTGCATTCTTTGATAAATCGATCTGTCATTACATTGTTATTTGTTGCTTCCTTCCTTGTTTATAATTACCAATAGTGTTCTAAAGTATTAGTAATTATTTGTGTCATTCTTGCAACATACTTGTCAAGTCTGCGAAAGACTTTGAGGAGAATTTATATGAGAGGAAAAAGGCAAGAGTGGTAAGCTCGTTAGAGGTAAAAGCCTTGAATTTGAGTGAAATGATGAGAAGGAGGTGAATTTTACTCAGATACCCGTCTTGGTGATTTTGAGAGCACATCAAGCTCAATACAAGGACGACCATAATGAGGTACAACATGAGAATATTTTCTTTACTAAGTGTGTGGTTCAAAATCATGCGTGTGGTTTGATCATTGATCGTGGTTGTTGAGTGAATGTAGCTAGCCAACTCATGTTAGATAAATTGAATTTATCAACCACCACACATCCACATCCATATAAGTTACAGTGGTTAAATTAATGTGGTGAATTAAAAGTCACTAAGAAAGCCTTAATTTATTTAACCCTTGGAAAATATAAGGATAAGATTTTAGGTGACATAATAATCTACTATGCATGCTAGCCATGTTTTGTTAGGTAGGTCTGTGGCAATTTGGTCTGAAAGCTACACATGATGGATTTGCAAATAAGTATAGTTTTGAGAATGATGGTAAAAAGATTACTCTTGAGCCATTACTTCCGGATCAAGTCCATAAAGAGCAACTTTACATTAAAAGATCATATGAAGAACATGCTAAATTGTTGGTTGAAAATCGAAAGAAAGGTAAGAAGAAAGCCATCTCTAATGCTAATAAAAAATTAGTTTTAATGGTGATTCCAAAGGAAGAGAACTTATTCATCAAGGAAAAAGTCTTTTGTTTCCTAACGATCTCTTCATTCTTGAGTTCTCAAGTTTTTTTTTATACAGCCAGCCATTCAAAGTAATTCGATAGTGCAAGAGCTGTATACACATCTAGATGTCATTATAAGAGACAGGATTAAATAAGTCAAATAATTATATTTCTTTTCATCTTTTAGTGTATATTATGGTAAAGTACTCATAGTGTGTCACTTTATTGTAATGGAAGAGACAGACATTATTTGTTGGCCAAAGCAATATGTTCCACGATTTAGGGTTTGTATGCTCCATGATATCTTTATTTCACAAGCCATTTTCCCAACATCCGTTTATAACGTTCATGTTTGATACTTTTGTTTTTGAGCCGCATCTATTGTATTTTTTCTTGCTATGGCGAGATCATTTATTTAAATTCTTGTCTACTTTCATTAATATTTGTCCTCAATTCGGAATTCAAGTGAATTGAAGTCCAACCATGCAGAAAAGATGTTCAAATCCTTCAAGACATCAAGTTTGTGAATGTGTAGAGCTCAAACAGTCAATAAAATCAAGTTTGAAGTCCAAGCAAGTCAAGGGTTCAAGTAAGTTAATTCCAAAGGCCCAAGGCTTGAAGATGAATATGATCCAATGTGAAGGGGTCGAGAAAACCCTAATTCGACATACACCCTAACTCACCCATTAATTCTTAATTGAATTAGGATTCAGATTCAACACTTTCTTTCTAAAAGTTTTATTTTATTTGGATTCTTAATTTGGATGAAATTTAGTCCACATTAATTTTGCTTATCTGGTTTTTAGTCCCATGTCAATCCTAAACTTGTTTGGATTTGGCAAGCTTAGATTTCCTAGTGTTGGTAGAACTCCCAATAGGGTTTTTTGGGGCTGGTTTTCACATTAAAATACCCCCTAGCTGATTATGCATTCAACGTTATTCAGAAAAATGTTGTGAAAAATTCTCCAACTTGTCTTCAAAAGACTTGGGTATTTTGTAAGATTGATTCCACATTGTGATTACTTCGAAAGACTTGGATATATTGTAAGATTGATTCTTGTGATTACCTAACCTGAATACTATTCTTTCTTGCCTTGTTATAGACAATGGATTGATATCTTGTATATTAGAGAACAGATATTTCGAATTCTCGATTTCTTAATCAAAGAGTTTGAATCCGTTAAGTCAGATTTGTTTAGGTGTTCTTGGATTCAGTATCAATTCTAGGTCTTGTCAGATTATCTGCGAGGTTCGCATCATAGTATCTCCCTCACATACACACAACTCTCTCTCATACGCATACGCTATACTAATATAATATTTATTTGTATTAAAAATATTTAAACAAATTAACCTAATATGAAATAAAATATAATATTACTATCGAACTATATAATATATATGTGATAAAATATTTCAATTTAATGCTCAATTTTAGTTGATTATAAAACATATACAAGTTTATGAATTCAACAAACTAATACTTCATCACTTAATTTTTAATGTTCAGATTTCAGATTTCAATTTTATCTATAGACAAACACATGTACTTTGGCCTTAGTACTGAGTTTATTTATACAAATAAAGACACGTACATGACAAATTGCCGTCTCTTGCTTCATGAAAGGGTTGGGAGCATACAAGATTAGGGAAAACCATACTAGTAATCTCTCATATTTTATATTTATATTTATTTAATTCTTCACTTTTAAATAATACATTTTTGTCTCCCACAAATTCAGAACACATTATTTTGATCCATTAACACAGTTTGGAACATATTTTTGCCTATAACAATCACTTGCATCACAAATTATAATTTTGAAGGGAAAAAATATTAATCCCTAAACATTAAACAGCCAACCCCCCTCCCCAACGTCATTTATTTCACCAATGTTACCACTCCAAAACCACCACCACCCAACCTCCCTAGAACCAACCCAAATTCACAAGCAAATCCCCTGCATATATAATTTATAATCCACCAAAATCAAAATCAAACAAGCCTATCAAATTACAACTAGGGGTGTTCGTTTGATCTGTGTTCTATAAATCTGTTTCAACTTATTTAACTTTCAATTTAAAAATTTCAAAGTCAAAGTAAAAGTCAAGTTATATAAATTCAAAATCAATTAAAGTTGAGTCGTTTAAATTTGACTTATTCGACCAGCAAGTCGAATACGTCAAACATAAATACTTTTCCATTCCATAGTCCAATTATAAAATTTAGTACATTATCCCACAAATTTCATACATTTCACAAATTTAAAATATCATATACTAGAAATACAAGATAATACAAGTTTCACAAATTCAAAGTACTAGTTCATGGATAATACCAAAAAAAAAAAAACAAATTACAATCGTAACATTTAGCAGAAGTAAGATTTAAGAGTGGTCAATGGTCAATTCTTCATAGATCGATGATTGTTGATTCAGCTCTAACCTTCATTAAATCTAAAGAATGACACAGAAATACATTAATCATATATGTTAAATAAATGAAAGAATAAAATGCAGTTACATAATCTTAATGTATTATTCTTTAAATTTTTCATACTCCATATAAATTAAATTATATAGTAAAAATGTTACACAAATAAGTTAGTAGTATAAGTATGTAAATTAGAATTATATCAAACATATTTTTATTACAAGATATATGAATCTTAGTATGTGAACATGAGAACATGTATGTATTGATATATAATGTATAGATATTTCAATAAATATTAAAATAAAGATGTGTGTGCTTGTGTGTGTGTGTGTGTATATATATACACACACTAAAAGTATTACATTAATAAGTTGTACGCTTTCATTAATGTATAAGTACATAACTTGAACAAATGTGAAGTATTACATTGATAAGTCCAATAATTATACAAAGGAAAGATATCTAAGTATTAAGAAATATATATTATCCATTATTAACATATTTAATTATTAAGAATAAAGAATATTATGGTTAAAATATTATGTACACAAATACATTAATATATTATTATAATATACACTAAAAGATGAAAAGAAATATAATTATTTGACTTATTTAATCGGTATTTGTTTAGATATTACCCAAATGAATTATTCGATCGGAAAACCAGTGAATGCAGTTAATCTATAGATTGGTATTCGATTGATAATTTGACTTAGAAGTTGAAGTCAAAGTCAAGTCGAGGAGTCACTTAGTTAATTGATTTTGAGTTAAAGTCGAGTCGAACATCGAACAAGTAGAGTTAAATTTTTTTTTTGACTTACTTAACTAACTTTTGAACATCCCTAATTATAACCACCACCACAACTTAAAAACCTAAATCAAGATTCAGATCCAAATTCCAAACCAAAAAGAAAGCCAGTCACGGGAACTTTTTCTAGTTGGGAAAGAAGGGCTACGTGAGTTGAAGGTAAATGTGTAAGGAGTTTGGAGGTGACGAAGAGAGAAATAGGATAGAGAGGAGTTGCAGAAGGAATGAAATGAGAGGAGAGACTACAACTACGATCTACGAGAGCAAGTCTGAGTCGGTTGGGGCTATAGGAGGAAAGAGGGAGACAAAGCATGTGAAGGAAGGTAGAGGAGGATTGAGGCTCCATGAAGAAAGGAATAGAGGCTAGGGCTGTTGAGGTAGGGTTGGAGAAAGGGCTGCAAAAAAGGAAGTGTTTGCAAGGTGGAAGATAGAGTCGAGTTGGAGTTGGAGTATGGAATAGGATGGTGACAATGGTTGGAGAGGATTTTGGATAGTGACCAGGGTAAGTTGTGGGTTGTAATTTGTTTGCTTTTAGAGTTTGTATGATGTCAATTTTGCCCTTAAAAAGTACGATCATTGACACACTAATGAGTTTTTTCAGGATAACATATGTTTGAAATTGTGTCCATGAACCAAAATGGTGCATTCTGAATTGTTAAGGGATGAAAATATATTATTTTAAAAGTGAAGAATTAAAAAAAATAAATAAAATGTAAGAAACTATTAGGGCAGTTTTCCTTTTTCAAAATATGTGACCTTCCAAATAAAGCACATGTATCCTAGTAATGGTACGTTTAGAATTTTTAAGGGATAAAAATACATTATTTTAAAAGTAAGGGATTAAAAAAATATATAATATAAAATGTAAATTACTAGGGCGGTTTTCTTTTTTCAAAAATGTGACCGTCTTAATAAAGCACATGTGTCCTCATAATGATGTTACTACTTACCTAAGAATTTTTACTTTAGTTATTGCTAATTACTAGGCATATTTAGTAACTGGTCTTGAATCAATTAGGGGTTGTCATTTTGAATCAGGGCCTATTTAGGAAGACATAATTTTTAAATGAGTAGGTCTCTCATT
Source organism: Cinchona pubescens (assembly GCA_025175665.1). Taxonomy (NCBI): domain Eukaryota; kingdom Viridiplantae; phylum Streptophyta; class Magnoliopsida; order Gentianales; family Rubiaceae; genus Cinchona; species Cinchona pubescens. The sequence continues at coordinate 4,486,578 of JANKKI010000053.1, forward strand.
CTAAATAGACAGTTATCATTATTCCAACACTAACAACTATACATGTTTAATAGTTAGTCATGACAAAAATAAAAATTCATTTACTTGCACTCTAGCGCATAAACGTAATCACTTGTTTGATTTAACTATTTGCAAGCAGGGTCATAATTTATTCCGCCTTTTGAGGAAATGAAAAATTAATAAATGAAAAGAAGTTTTGACAATAGTAATAATTTCTCACGATCTATTTGATATTTATACTTACTTCTACCAAGGTTTCAACCAACAGGAATTGGTTCATCTGACAATGGTAAGTATGGTGACTAAATTATTAAAAAGTATAGGTTTAACTCTTGTTGTCACAGATTCCCTATTTAGTGGGTAATAGGTAAGTATCGCTACAAGCCTAGCCATCAAAAGGTATATGTTCGACTCTTGCTGTCCCTAATTCTTTGTCTAGTGGGCAATATGTAAGTATTACTATAACCTTGGCCTTCAAAAGGTATAGATTTGACTTTTGTTGTCACTGATCTCCTGTTTAGTAGGTGATATGGAAGTACAATTATAACCTGCTGAAACATATGCAGATAGTCTATCGTGAACTTAAAAAAATGGATAACCTACCATTCTCCAAACTTTAATTACAAATAAAAAAGGTTTCAAGATTGGCCATGTAAGGTAGTCCAATAACAATAAAATCAAAGGTATTCCTTTAACAACAAAGGATATTAAAAAATTCATGGCTTAATTACGCTTTATCCCCTATAAATAGGGATTAATAGCAAATTATCTCGTATATAGTATATACAACATTGCCTCCAAGGCCTTGCTTAACGATGTTTTTTTTTTTTTCTAACCATGGGAATAATGAAACATCATAATTACTATTGTTTTTATAATTAAACTTCGCAATCCTAAAATTAGGGTAAGTTGTATTATAGTGCACTAAATTTATTTTATAAGTAGTTACCCTAGAAAATTAAGTATGATTAATATTTTCTGTCCAAAATTATGACAAAAGACTTTTTTCCTCTTTAGTATTAAGTACATGAACTAGTTTTTATTTTTTCTTCTCGTTTTTTTGGTCATACCACCATTTTCATCTCTCTTTCTACATTTCCCTTATCTTTTGTATGTTTAGAATAACTTTAATCTTCTACTGCAACTCAATATCTAATTTATTTTTAGTAATACATAATTATATGTTTCGATATTTTTCTATTTAATCAATATTAAATTTTGGCTAACAAAAATTTTCTTATAAAAGTGATTGATAATTGAGAATTTCTTTTACTAAAGTTCTTCCCTTAAGAGTTGAAAGGAAAAAAAGCTATAACTTAGTACCCTTTTTGTTTTCTGAATTTTGTATTGTTGCTAAATTTTTTTTCTTTCCTTAGAAAGCATGAATTAGTAAGTTGATCAACTTAATTTATACAAAATATATGTATATTATAATTTAAAGCATCAAATTTAATCAAATTATTTAATTTTATAAAAAAAAATGGTTATGAATAAATTACTAATATTGGAAAATAAAATAAAACTTTTATAAAAATACAATAATGTAGTAAAATAAATAAAGTTTTATTCTACATATAATATATAATAATAAAATGGGTACATGATAACATGTCACATTGGATATGAACAAGGAAAAAAACAAAAGGGTAAATTCATTCATACACAGGAAACAGTTAAAAAAAAATATTTTTGTCATATTGTCAAAGGAAAATTAACTATTGTTAGTTTTACAGGTAAACTGCTTATACAATAAATTTAGGGAACCAATGTGAAACTCAACCTAATTTCAGGGCGACAAAGTTTAACCAAACAAAATTGAAGCTAATTGTGACATTTACCACTCTCTTTGAGTGAAAAAAGAATTACAATGAAATCTTTGGGGTAATATCTATATAAAATAATATAGAGGCAATTCGCAATTGATTCTATTTATGGGGGATGATGATACAAGGAGTGATCCCCCCAATAGGAATCGCCCACGTGTCATGTATTTAAAAAAGCCTTACAAGGGCAAACTTGTTGATAAGTTCATAATTGTACGATATTTTATGTGTCAATTACCACGGTTTTTATGTGTTGTAAGCAAGATTTGAGTTATTATTGAGCTTAATTTGGTTATTCTCAGTTTTTGTAGGGTTACAGTAAAAAAGAGTTGAAAAGGATGCAAAATGATGAAAAGAAATGCTAAGAACGGAACATGCACGAATACGAAGTCATTCCAGACACTATTTTGTATTTCAAGAATAACTTTTGATCCCAAGCTCCAATTAGGTTATTTAAGAAGCATTGGAAAGCTAAGACATAGAGCTGAAACTTTAAAGTTTTGAGTTTTCCCAAATAATGCAAGCATCAAGGTGAAAACTTAAAGCCGAAGGTGGAGCACAATTGAGGAAGTCAGCGCACATGCGTTGGAGCTGGCCTGTGCATGTGCGCTGAGTCTAGAAACTTCAATTCTAGAAGCAGTCTCTTATACACATCTAGATGTAGTATAAGAGATCACTTTTATCTTAAGTATTGATTATTTTTCTGTGATTAAATTTATGATCATTGTTTTTAGCTTATTATTGCTGCAGAATACTAAGTTATTAGAATTAATCTACCGCTAGATTATTTTAACCGCGTGTGCTTAATTCAATATATGAAGAAACTAAGTTTGATAATTATTGGATTTGTGTTATTGAATTTAGGAAAATTAATCATCTAATTGGCATAACCGCGTGTGTTTATGTTTAATTAGTCCAATTGTTCTTGTTGATTTTAATGCTTCTATTAATTGATCTTTGGCGCGTGTCTCTCTGGGTTAAATTAACAGTTAGAGTTAATTCTGCATGTTGAAAGAGAACGCGCTTAAAAGACAATTGAATCAAGAATTAAAATCAACAAGGTTAATTGGACAATTAGTGCTTGATATAAATTGAATTATCTTGTATGTCAAGGATCGACTAGTGAAATTGCCATGGTGGATATGACCAAAACCAAGATTGTTCTTAATCAGTTAATTCTCTCCAATTATTTTATTGTTTTAGTTTTAGCTTAATGGAATTCAAAACCCCCTTTTTCCAATTTAGCACGAAAATAATCCCAGTTCTCTGTGGGACAAACTTGACTCACCACTACTACACTAGAGTTGTTAATTTTGGGTGCTTCGGCATTGCAACTCGACAAAGATGTCTATATATGTGTATCTTAGAGACAGGCGTAAAGTGTATAAGGCACGTTTGAATTATTTTTGTGCTATTTATTTTAGTTTTTCTTTTTCATTCTTTTTATTATTATTCTACCACAAATGGTGTATGCCTGTGACCCGATCTGCTGGACGAGTTGAATTCCAATTTGATCCGAAAATACAGAGAACTTTACGCAGATTGGGAAAAGAGATACGAGAACGACAATTAAGGGAAGAAAATTTGTTTAATTATATCTTTGTAGGTGAACAGGAACAGGAAGAACAACAGGAAGGGCCTAACATGGCGCAACGCACTTTGAGAGAATCTTATACACATCTAATGTGTATAAGAGACAGTCCATTAAGGTCCTTATCCAGATTTAGATGCTAACGTTAAATTTGAATTGAAATTTGGACTAATCCATTTATTACCTTATTTTCATGGATTACCAGGTGAAGATCCAAATAAGCACCTTAAGGACATCCATGTGGTTTGCACCATTTGCTCCCAACTGGGTATCGAGAGGAGCACATCAAGCTAAAAGCATTTTCGTTCTCACTCAAGGATGAAGAAGGATTGGCTATTCGATTTCCTTCGGTAGTATAACAACTTGGGAGCAAATGAATAGGCTATTCTTAGCTAAGTAATTTAACCAGTTCTCTAACGAACTACAAATATTCGCAAATTTGTGAAATAAGGCATTCAATGAAGAATTTTTGTACGAAGTATTGGAACGCTTCAAAGCGTCGTGTCCAAGTCCGCACCATCGGATAAGTGACTCCTTACTAATAATGTAATGTCTGTCTCTTATACACATCTAGATGTGTATAAGAGACATTTGACCGTAGACACTGCGCGTGAGCTTATATCAAATATGGCCGCTCGCTCTCAGAAGTTTGAGACACGATTTGATCAACCTATCAAATGTGTAAATGAGGTAACTGTTTCTTCATTAGAACAACAAATGGCTAGTTTAACTTCTTTTGTTCAACAGTTGGCTTCAGGTACCGCACCGCCTGCACAACCATGTGGCATTTGCTCAAATGATGTACACTCAACAGATATGTGTCCCACTTTACAAGATGAAGGCCAAGAGCAAGTAAACGCAGCCGGAGGATTCCCAGGGCAGCCATGACAAAGTTATGATCCTTACTCGAACACATACAATCCTGGATGAAGGGATCATCCTAACTTACGATATGGGAACCAAGCCCAAAATCTGCCTCAACAAAATCAATAGAACTTCTAACCATTCGAAAGCGCCGCGAGACCGCCTGTAACAACAAGCAAATTTGAATAATCAATCTGGTAAGTCTATAGAGGACACTGAGTATTTTTGATAATACTATTCAGCATGTGTGCACTCTGCACTAACCCTATGGAGAATGCAAGTGCAATTATGTTGAGAAGCGGCAAGGAGGTTGAAGTGCCATCCAAATTAGTTCCTGAACAGAACAAGGTTAAGGAGAGGGAAAGTAAAGTGGAGAAAGAAAGTTATCCGGTTCAAAAATAAGAAGAAAAAATTGGTAAGTCAAATCAGTGGCCAGAATACACATATGAACCACCATTTCTTGATGCATTTAAGGAATTTGCGAAGGAGGACCCCAATAGAGACTTGTATGAAACTTTTCGCAGATGTGAGGTAAATATTCCATTGTTAGATACCATTAAACAAATTCCTCGCTATGCTAAAATTTTGAAAGAATTATGTATACACAAAAAGAAGCAAAAACAAAAGAAGCTGAGAAGTCCATGTTGGGTAAAAATGTATCAGCCATGCTTACATACAAGTCTCTATTGGGGTCCTCCTTCGCAAATTCCTTAAATGCATCAAGAAATGGCTGTCTCTTATACACATCTAGATGTGTATAAGAGAAGGAGGCCATGTTTCCATTTAGGAGCTTCTAAATGTTATGCCTTATTCGGTTTACAAATCCTTGCACCTAGGGCCTTTACTTGAAACTCGTGTTTTATCCAGCCAGCGGAGATAGATCAGTAGGTTATCCTAAGGGTATAGTTGAGGATGTTTTAGTCCAAGTCAATGAATTAATTTTTCCAACTGATTTTTATGTACTTGACATGGAGAACAATGATGAGTCTGCACCCATTTTGTTAGGTAGACCATTTTTGAAAACATCCAAAACTAAAATAGATGTAGATACAGAAATTTTGACGATGGAATTTGATGGCAAAATATTTCAACATAATATTTATGCAGCCATGAAGTATCCAGCAAGTACAGATGTGTATAAGAGACAGCAACTGCACCGTGGGGAAATACATTAGTTGATTCAATAGTACGATATTTTTGAAGATGAGAAACGCTAAAGGAAGTGGTTAAAACGGAAATACTCAAACTTCTTGAAGTAGGGATAATTTACCCAATTTTAGATAGCGAATGGGTTAGTCCGGTGCAATTAGTCCCTAAGAAGACGAGGAATACTGTGATGAAGAATCAACGCAAGAAAATGAATTGGTTTCCACCCGTATACAAAACGGGTGGCGGGTTTGTATAGATTAACGAAAGCTTAATTCCCTTACTCACAAAGATCACTTTCCTTTGCCTTTTATTGATCAAACGCTTGAAAAGTTAGCTGGTTGTTCTTATTATTGTTTTCTTGATGGCTACTCAGGTTATTTCCAAATTGCTATTGCCCCTGAAGATCAGGAGAAGACAACATTTACCTACCCATTTGGAACATTTGCCTATCGTCGTATGCCATTTGGGTTGTGTAATGCTCCTACTACTTTTCAGAGGTGTATGTTTAGCATATTTTTTGATTTTCTAGAACATTTTATTGAGGTATTTATGGATGATTTCACCGTTTATGGAGATTCTTTTGACCAATGTTTGCTTAATCTCACCTTAATATTACAAAGGTGTATTGAAATTAACCTTGTTCTAAATTCTGAAAAATGTCATTTCATGGTTCAACAAGGTATAGTTAGGTCATGTAGTGTCATCTAAGGGGATGGAGTTGAGGTCGATAAAGCTAAAATTGACATAATCCAATCTTTACCCTACCCCACTAAGGTACGGGAAGTTAAGGACTTCTCAAAAGTATCAGCATCCTTATGTAGATTATTGCAAAAAGATGCCAAATTTGAATTTGGCGATGATTGCAAGGCGACATTTGACAAATTGAAACAACTCCTCGTATCCACACCCATCATCCAACAACCCAATTGGAGCCTACCATTCGAGATAATGTGTGATGGAAGTGACGTTGCCTTAGTGGGGTTCTTGTCTGTCTCTTATACACATCTAGATGTGTATAAGAGACAGATCCTGGATTGTGTAAATTATACTACCACCGAAGGAGCTTTTAGCCTTTAGTTGTTTTTGCTTTAGACAAATTTTATTCTTGTCTAATTGGTACTAAAGTGATTGTATATTGTAATTCATGCGGCGTTACGTTATTTATTGACGAAAAATATGGCAAACCAAGGTTGATAAGATGGATTCTCCTGTCTCCATGTCATTGGAAGAATCTGCTATGTAAGCACTGTCTCTGATACACATCTAATGTGTATAAGAACAGTCCTTTGGCAGTTATCACGTGATTTATGCAAACATAGGTATGATCAAGAAATATGTGTGCCAATAACATTTATCAGATTAATTCCTCTTAGGCTCACATCTGGAAATACTTATGCATGCATATTGAATGCCAAGTCAAAACAACACTTATGAAGGTATTAGAGTGCGGCTTTTATTGGCCCCACATATTTCGCCACTCATACCTATTTTGCCATTCACGTGATAACTGCCAAAGGACAGGTAACATTTCCCGAAAGAATAAAATGCCTCAAAACCAGACTACAATTCTGCGAAATATTTGATGTTTGGGGCATTGATTTCATGGGACATTTTCCTATTTCATTTGGTTATTCATATATCCTTTTGGCTGTTGATTATGTGTCAAAATGGGTGGAAGCTAAAGCCACTCATACTAATGATTCCAAGATTGTTTCAGACTTTCTTAAGAGCAATATCTTTTCTACATTTGGGATTCTGCGAGCTATAATCAGCGATAGAGGTACTCATTTATTGTAATCTTCTGGGAAGCTTTATTGAAGACAGTACCATATAACAAGATTTCCACCACTTATCACCTACAAACCAATGGACAAGCCGATATATCTAACTGAGAAATCAAGTCTATTCTCCAAAAAACAGTAAACTCCAGTCGTAGGGATTGGAGTTTACGGTTGGATGATGCATTATGGGCATATCGCACTACTTATAAGACGCTTATAAGGATGTCCCCATTTTGGCTAATATTTGGTAAAGCATGTCACCTCCCCGTAGAATTGGAGCATAAAGCTTATTGGGCAACAGCCTTTTAATACTGGGATTGGCTGCTAGTGGATGCTCATAGGAAATTACAACTGCAAGAGTTGGAGAAATCCGCAACGACGCTTACAAGAATACTCGCATATATAAGGCGAAGGCAAAGGCTTTTCATGATCAAATTATCATAAGGAAGGATTTCCATGTCGGGCAAAGAGTCCTTCTTTATCAAACCCGTCTTCATCTATTTCCAGGTAAGTTGAGATCTCGTTGGATTGGTCCGTATGTAATAACTAATGTATTTCCACGGTGCAGTTGAAATTCAGAGTTTACAAACATCCAAGGTGTTTACAAGCATGGACATCGCCTCAAACCCTATTATGAAGGGGTTGCGTTGAGAAATTGTGCGAAGAGAATTTGGAAGAACCGCATTTTGATTAAGTGGCGAGCATCAAGTCGAGCCAACGACAGTAAACAAAGGCGCTGCATGTGAAGCAACCCTTGTCCATTTAAATTTTATTCTGTTATTTAACTTTTGCAACTTTATTTACTTTTACATCAAAGGAATGTGTACAAAGAGACCTCTAAAGGAACGGTTCCTAATGTAATTCAACTTCCTCTCATAACATCAATATCCCCCACTATTAGAGACAATTAAAAACCACCCCAATTCCATCAATTTTACACCCAAATTTCTTCTTTTTTCAAGAATAATCAAATCAAGGTATGAATTTCTCCTTCTTTCTACAAATTTTTTATGGGTTTCAAGTAATTTTTTGGAATATCTAGAGTATTTTTATGCTTTTAATTGATGAAATTTTGTAGGATGATTGATTTTAAAACACAAATTTGGTGTGATTTTTGTTGGGATTTTGATTGAGGATGGATTGCATGTACATAATATACCTATAAATTTCCTCTTTCTTTATGCATGCCATGTGTTCGATAATATGCCCCAATGAATAAAAATGTTCAAACACAAGGTAGTGATAAGTACAGCTTCCACCCTTTTAGATGTGTATGTGAATAGTGTCTAAGAAATTTTCATGCATAGGAATGTTCATGCATTATATATAAGTCTTAGTTTTAGGCAATATTTTGTTTGAATTTTCATGTGTAATCTAAGTTTTATGATTTGGGAGAATGGCCTTTGTGTAAGTGTGGGGTGTTGTTTGTTTGTTTGGGAGTTATGATGATTGTTTATGTTTTATAGGAATGGGAAGAGTTGCCAAGAAAACAGCCACAGGCAAGGGTACCGGAGAATCTTCATCATCCGGGGCTACACAATCCAGGATTGGTGGCGGTTTACTTTTCTTAACGGCGACTACCAAACAAAAGTACGATGATGATATTTCTAAGCGGGCTGTAATAAAGGAAAGAGGCATCCAAGTTTCGTTGGCAGGAGTGCCGGAAATAAAGATAACCATTCGCAATCTTGGATGGGAGCTTCTCACTTCAACTCCCATCGATGCCATCCTTCCGGTGGTGTGTGAGTTCTATTATAACTTTGATCATTATAGCTCTACTGTGTGGTGTATATGCTGAAGAAGGAAGTAGAAGTAGATATCTTCCGCCAAAAATCAATAGAATTTTGAAGGTCAATCATGTTCGCGATGAATGGCCTAACACCTAATGCCAATGTAGAGCTTCAACTAATCTCTGTGTCGTGTGGGGATGTGAATTGGACCACAGGTGGCGGGATGGGGATAGCTCGGCATTTCCACGTGAATAAACTTAAGGGAGCATGGTTTGTTTGGTTTAAATTCATTTGTGGCCGCCACCTTGGTAAAACCATCTTACCCATGTCACTACGACGGGCTAAATTGGATCAAAAGTTATTCTTGAAATACAAAATAGTGCCCCTGCTCCTTGACTTCGTATGCCGTATCGCTGAGACTTGCTAGTTATTGAATTGATTTCCTAGAAAATTTGCTTAGTAATTTTATTAGACATTTATTTTCATTGGTTAGGATTTATTTTAGTTAATTAACTTATTTTTCGTAAGGTTTCTTTTCATTTTTTTGGTTATGTATTCCCTTAAGGGAGTAAGTCTTCTTGATTATTGTAGGATTATTTTCTACAATGTTCTTGTTCTTCTTAATATCTCAAGGGAATTATTTATTTGTTTTGTTTTGTTTTGTTTAGTGTTCTCCAGCTTTCATTCTCAACAAGGGGTTATTTATAGCGACAACTTGCCAAACGTGAATTAATCCAGAAGCTTTTCTTATTCCCATTTTATGCTTTTATTTTTGCATTGAGGACAATGCATATTTTTAGTGTGGGTGGAAGTTATTTGGATTTTGTAAGTTGGTGTATGGTGTATTACTCGATTTTATGCATTTTAACTGATCGAGATCTTGTCAAAATTTTTGACAAATTTTCTGAATTAACCCTCATTGACCATCTTTAGAAATTTTTGAAAATTTTTGCTTAACGTATTTTTCCCATTTGTCTGCATAATAATCATTAGTTGAACCATGCATGAATGAGTAGTCAATGTTAATATTTTCAGTTCATGATTTTCAAAGATTTTTTAGCACTGAGCCATACTTTAATTTTTGATTTGGGATATTTAGAGAAATTTATGCATACTCAATTATGTTGCATCCCAAAAACTTGCTTAATTACATTTTCGAAGCTAATTCTTAGATAACCTGATTTAGTTTAAATATTAGGGTAGTGCTTTTTTGTTTGATGAGCCTTTCTAGCCAACCATTTTAACAATTTATTCTAAGTACCTCATTTGAGCCTTATTTTTGTGAAAAGAAATATCATTCACCTTCTGAGACATAAACTCATTTACCTATCCTTATTGAGCTTAATATTTCTATTGTTTTATCCTAAATTTTCCCTTTAAGAGCTTATGGTAGTATTTTCCAGAGAAAAATGGATAAAATTTTCTATCCTATACTATCCTCATAATATATAGTTCACAAATAATGTAAGAAATCTTTTCTTTATTAGGATAGTTAACATCCGGGTTTGAAGTCCGGAATTTATTCTATAAATAGCCTCATTCCTCAATTGTATAGATCATCGAGGAAATTATCAAGACTCTCAACTAGCTCCTCTTGTAAACAATCTTTATTCATCTTCTTCATTATTATTACTTGTGCTGGCTTCTATATAATCAGTAAATCTTTTGTTAAGGGGATAAAAGGGTGGAAGTTTGTGAGAAGTAAGTGATGTACATTTTTGTTGCAAAATGGGGTATTGGAAAAAATTGTTGAGAACAAAAATGAATATGGAAGTTTTTGTATATGCAGGTAGTGCCCATCACTGGTACTTGCATATTTTCTTGATATGCCGACGATGCTATATGTCCGAGAGAGGTTGGCATGTTTGGTTGTTTCGAAATTTTTCCAGGGTGGTTGTTACTCAAGTGTGGGGTTGTGGATGTACGATGTTTCTCATATGAAGAGAAGTTTTATTTTAATGTACAGACATCATTACTATAAAGCTCTTGTTCTTATTTGCTAAATCCTTTCCCTTCTTTGGCTAACAAATACCCTAACCTATATTTCGAACTAAAAGTCCTATCTAAATTTAGATTGAGTCGGTTGTCTAGATTAGTGGAGGGGTGTAAGAAGAGTGAGATATGGGGTGTTTAGACAAATGTTGAGGGACTTTATGATTTAATCGAGATATTTTCAAATCTAAGTTTTTGAATGGCTATACACACATACACACGAATTTCATGTTTTGGTTTCTATTAGCATTTGAGCTCTTGGGTTCGTTGACTACTCTGATTGTTGGATTGATTATTATTATTATGTGGATATTTGAAGGAATATATTGAGTAGAATTTTGTTAAGCTTAAATGTTTTATAATTTTATATTTGATTGAGGACGATCAAAGGCTAAGTGTGGGGTAATTTGATAAGTTGATAATTGAACGATATTTTATGTGTCAATTACCACGGTTTTTATGTGTTGTAAGCAAGATTTGAGTTATTATTGAGCTTAATTTGGTTATTCTCAGTTTTTGTAGGGTTACAGTGAAAAAAAGTTGGAAAGGATGCAAAACGATGAAAAGAAATGCTAAGAACGGAACATGCACGAATACGAAGTCATTCCAGACACTATTTTGTATTTCAAGAATAACTTTTGATCCGAAGCTCCAATTGAGGTTATTTAAGAAGCATTGGAAAGCTAAGACATAGAGCTGAAACTTTAATGTTTTGAGTTTTCCCAAATAATGCAAGCATCAAGGCGAAAATCGAAGTCGAAAGTGGAGCACAATTGAGGAAGTCGACATGTCTTTCTCCGTCGTGCATGTGCGCTGAGTCCAGAAACTCCAATTCCAGAAGTAGCTCGCGCTCACATGCGTTCTCAGGATCTCTGCGCATGTGCACAGCGTACAAAACACGCCTGGAACTTACTGCCTCAAGCGCACATGCGCGCAATGGAGCCTGTGCATGTGTGCGGAGGCCTGTAGCAGAACGTGTTTTGAGTCTTTGAGGGATTTCTTTGGCCGGTTGACTCTTTTTTACCCGATTTCACGTTCTTATCTGTAGGCATTATTTGTAACCCTAAATACTCATTATAAATACCCCAAGTTGGGTGAGAAAAAGGGATCGACACTTTTATTTTCTTGTTGGCTAGGGTTTTACCATAAAATTTTCCTCTTTATTCTTTCATGGCACTTTGTGCCTAAACTCTTTTCTTGGTAGAGGGACTTGAAGCCATGGTCAATTCTACAAAGTTGTGAGACTTCTTCTGCTTAAATTATTCACTTTTATCGTAAGTATTGATTATTTTTCCGCGATTAAATTTATGATTATTCTTTTTAGCTTATTATTGCTGCAGAATACTAAGTTATTAGAATTAATCTACCGCTACATAATATTTGAACCGTGTGTGCATAATTCAATCTATGAAGCAACTACGTTTGATAATTACCATATTTGTGTTATTGAATTTAGGGAAATTAATCATCTAATTGGCATAACCGCGTGTGCTTATGTTTAATTAGTCTAATTGTTCTTATTGATTTTAATGCTTCTATTAATTGATCTTTGGCGCGTGTCTAGTTAAATTAATAGTTAGAGTTAATTGGATCGCGTGTTGTAAATTAACCTAGATGTGTAGAATACCAAATAAGAATCAATTTTTAAATTGGTATTCGTTCGGGTTAATTCTTCAATTAGTGCTCGATATAAATTGAATTATCATGTGTGTCAAGGATCGACTAGTGAAATTGCCATGGTGGATATGACCAAAACCAAGATTGTTCTTAATCAAATTCTCTCCAATTATTTTATTGTTTTAGTTTTGGTTTAAAGGAATGTAACATAATTTTTCCATATTATCGAAAATATCCCAGTTCTCTGCGGGACGAACTCGACTAACCACTACTACACTAGAGTTGTTAATTTTGGGTGCTTACGACGGCATTGCAACTCGACAGTATGTTTTTTGAACACCACTTGTAAAATAGATCAGCTGACATAGAACCAGTTCGGCACTCATGCTAGACGAGTGACCGTTAAGGTCAGATCAGGTAGGCTAGTTCCTCTATGAGGGACTGATTGATCAAGAGCTAACCGATCATAGGTTCGGATCCAAGCGAAATACCTATAACTAGGGACTTATTCCACCATTGTACAAAAGGAATATGAGGCCATAAGTCATATACACGATAATATCAACTCATTATGTTACATCTCTCTCAACTTACATCTTTCTCAACCTTCTTTCTCTCTAACACTAACATGTTTAACAAGTGGCGCCGTTTGTGGGAATCCTTGAACAAAAAGTTGTGTTTCTTACCATTCTCACTTTCTTCATAAGGTTTCAATAAGAGAAAAATGAGAACTATTAATACAAAGATAGGCAATAGAAAATCTATATAAAAAATATCTGTCTCTCACACCATCAAACATCATTCAGCCAAGGTGACGATAAGGGTTCACAAACTCTTAGGAAAAAACACCACTCAAATGAATGATCTTATCATGGTGGATAGAGGTCCTTTCATTCTGTCCATTCAGATGGAACCAATTACACAAACTTTCAAACATACCCGATCTTGACACCTACAAAGCAACCACTGATCCCGCTGATCACATTGCATATGTGTCTACTATCCCCAAACTATGCGGCTATTCTGATCCCATCATATGCAAACTCTTTGCTAGTACGTTGAGAGAATTAGCTTAAAAATAGTTCAAGGAACTGCCTCTTAACTCGATCGGAACATTTTTTGATATGGAAAAAAATTCCTAAAACACTTTATGAGTAAACAAACAATCCAAAAGGAAGCATATCATCTTATGAGCATCCAACAAATACTTGATGAGTCGCTAAAACAATAAATTAACAGGTTCAATGACAAAACGATCCGGATACAAAATACTGATAAAGTGCTCATGACGGCTGCCTTCATGAATGGAGTGAAACCAGGAACCTTTAATGCTGAACTTGCATCTAAAATTCAAAAACTTTCAATGACTTCTTCAATGAGCCAATAGTCACTTATGAAGCAAAGAATTCAGCCGAACAAAAGGATAACTTTATGATGCAAACAATAAAAGTAAGCAATCTGTTGAATAGGGATCCGACAAGAAATGTTCGGACAAAAAATTCAGAAACAATTGAGATGAGTGATCAAATTACTCCCAACAAACTAACCAGAACAACCGACAAAACCCCCTAACTGGGGATAGTCACTTTCTCTAGAGACAACAATTTTAAGCCGACAAAGACCAGAGTTCTTCCTAATGAGAAGTTTGTTCAACTTAACACTTCGAAAAGAAATCCTGTGTCAAATCGGGAATGATGGAATTTTAGAACAACATTTTCCCATGAGAACCAAACAATATAGGCGAGACAGATCCAGATATTGTGTTCATCATGGAGACCATGGCCACAATACTGAAGAATGCAATGATCTCAAAATTAGTATCGATAAAGCCATAAGAGATGGTTTTCTACAAGAATACATCCTCTGAACTATTGAATATTTTAGGCAAGACGATCAACAAGTTAGGAACAATGACAGACCACCAAGGCCTCATTACAATAGGAACCAAAATCAAAGACCAAATAAAAGCCATCAAAGAGGACCACTACCAAACAAGGATGATGTTGTTGGAGTCATCGCTACCATTATAAAGGTTGATGATGACACAGTAAACACCATTGCAGGAGGTGGTACCAATAGAGATATTTGTCTGCAAATACAAAAAAATGTTACACTCGGCGGATCCCTCCTGTGAAGGTTATACCAAAATAGCTCGTAGCAAAATTGAAAATCTCTTTCACAGACAACGATTCTCTCCTAGATCAGTACCCAAATATTGATCCGATAACCATTCATACTAAAGTAGGAGATTTTAGAGTTCACAAAATTTGTGTGCTCGAAGGTAGTTCAACCGATATTATTTATTGCCATACATGGGAAAAAATAGGGATCAGCAATGAACATATCTGACCTGTATGAACACCTTTGGTAGTATTCACATGAGATTCTTTCATAACTGAAGACACCATCACACTACCCCTGACCCTCAGAAAGCCTCCAAAAAGTAGGACGGAGCTAATCAACTTTATACTAGTCAAGAAATCGTCATCCTATGACATGATTTTGGGCCGTCCTTCTCAATATGTGTTCATTGTCCTTCCTTCCATTTACCGTCTAGGAATAAAATTTGCATTAAGAAATAGAACAGAAAGCTGTGTTTGGGGTAATCAGCAAGAAGCACAATTGTTATATGATGTCACCTCGCAATCAATGATCGACTGTAAAACATTGAAGAAATACCTACTGAAAAAGGGTCAACTCAATCTCTCCAGACATCTAGTACCTCAACAGATAAAGGAAAGAGAAAATTGGATGAGCTTAACATTTATGGGTCAGAACAAGGAGTTAGGATTGAAGAAATTGCTTTTGATCTAAACTACCCAGATAGGAAATTAAGAATATGTCCTGCACTACTAACTGAGCTAAAAGCTGATCTTCTTCAACTCTTATATGAATATAAGGACACTTTTGTTTGGTCAACAGAAGATATGTCTGGGATCCCATGGGAATGTAATTGAACACAAATTAGGGATTGACTCGGTATATAAACCAATGGAACCAAATAAAAGCCTTTTTGGACACAAATATAGTCTAGTTATTGAAGCTGAGGTGGACAAGTTGTTAGTTATTCGAATCATCTGAGCAGTTTTGTATCCCAAGATTCTACATGGTTATCAAACCTTGTACTTGTAAAAAAGCCAGATTTGAGCTAGTGAATTTGTATCAATTATATCGATCTTAATAAAATCTATCCTAAAGATAGTTATCCTTAGCCTCGATTGATATCATAATAGATTCATTGGTAGGATTTGTAATAGGACATTTCCTAGATGCCTATAAAGGCTATCACCAAATCTTCCTCAACAAAGAAGATCGAGAAAAAATGGCCTTCATCATAGATAAAGACACTTATTATTATCAGACTATGTTGTTCATACTCAAGAATGTCAGGACTACTTGTTAACTATTAGTTAATAAGCTGTTCCATAAACAAATTGCAGCAGTAGATATGGAAGCCTATATAAATCATATGGTAGTTAAGAGTCAAATCCATGAAGATGCCATCTGATGATCAACACAAAGAGATTCTAGACATCTTGAGAGGTTTTAACATGAGGTGTTAACATGAGACTAAACCCTCTAAAATGTACCTTTGGGGTACCTTCAGGTAAGCTTTTAGGCTTCAATGTTTCACAAAAAGGAATCGAAGAAGATCTTAGAAAAATGCAAGCAATTTTATATATGAAGTCATTCAGTTCGGTAAAAGAATTCAGTGCCTCATCGAAAGAATGGCATCCTTGAGCAAACTCTTATCAAAATTGGCCGAACGAGATCAAGAGTGCAAAGAACTTTGAATGGACTGAACAATGTCACTAAGCTTTCGATTAGCACAAACAATATCTAGCATAAGCTACCAAACTTGATTGCACCTAATAACACTGTTTAGAGTTATTTTTGTGTGTCTTTTTCTAAACATTGGAGTCGATCCTAAAGAGATACCACTTCCTCATGAATTTATCTTGAATCGGGATCTTTTGGCTCAACTTTCTCTCAGTTTTGTCGAGGGAGCAACCCCATTTTTCACCTTGAATTGGTCAAAATATGCAAAATTTCTTACGTTTCCTTTATGAGTTTACTAGGTCTCTCTAAATAAAACAAGCTTTGTAGAGGCAATTACCATCTAACTTGGTCTTATTATCGATGATTTTCTTAGAACAAACATGGCAAGTTTGAAAGCATGATTTGTGAAGCTTGAACAAGCACCTCTCTGGGCGTGTTTTAGGTTAGTTAAGGTATGTTTAGGAAATTATCGTACTTATGTCATTTTAAGTCATTTTTATGCTAAATGTGTGTTTTGTTGATATTATTTTCTATTTATGTTGTTGTGTGATGTGCATGTGAATTAGGGGCAAAATGGTCGGTTGGCAGTAGAGCAAGGAGCAGAAAATGGCAAAACAAAGTAAAGAACCAATCCTGTAAAAAGGGCTAGTTGTTGACAATGACTGGACCAAGGCTAATTAGCCGTTGTTAGGGGTGAAAAGGTGTGAAGCCACTAAACGCTGATGTTAGTTAATTATCCTGCTGCTAGTTAGCGATGACGCAAGGCACTTGGCAGATTCAACTACGAGCAGAGATGCTGCAATGTGAGATTGGGCCTGTCTTCCTGTTTTTATAAATAGGATTCTTTTGTAATGCTCAGGGAGAGCAATTTCTCAAACTTTCTGTTCTAGTTTTTGTCTAGGGTTTTAAACAACTTTTAGGGTTAATTCGCTTTTCAATTCCTTGGATTAATTCTTCAACTTATGGATCATTCAAGATATATAATTCAAGTACTTTCACAATTATTTCAATTTCGGTAACTTGTTCTTTATTTATTTTAATTCCAATTGCACTTTTCAGATTCCGTTTATCAATTAATATGTTTGTGATCAATTCAATCAAATTGTTTTTGTTCTCGCACATCATGAATTGCTAAATTAATTAGGGTTCAGGTACAGGTGATGCAATTAATCATAGGTAAAACTAATTAAGGTTTAATCATTAAATTATATTAATAGGCTAATAATTAACATTAATAGACAACTCTAAGCTAACCTTAGTTTTGGTTAGGTTGGCCGAGGGAATAAGGCTTTTGAACCTGCGTCTAGACTAGTGTAAATTATTAGGCTAATTATTCTAGTTCAAATTGATGGAATTAATTAGTTCATTCGCGAGCCTGTTCCTAGAAAGAAACTCGAATTCCACAAGGTTAATAACTCAAATTAGTTAGGTAAGCAAGAGATGGTTTCTTGAACCCTAGTTAATTAATTTAATAAGATTCAATTACCAATTGCTTCAAGGTTAGGTTGGAATATGGGAATAGAATCTCCATTAATTATAATTTATCCAATTGATTGTCCTGAGATTTGATTAACCCAAGATAATTTCTAACCTAGCATTTGACACATTTTATCTATAGTTGTAACCTTAATCTAATTTAATTGCATTCTAATTTTTAGTCTTTTAATTAGTTTTGCATTTTTACTTTTAAAATCCAAAACTATTGCTAACCAATCATCTAAATAGAAATTGTTCTAGAATCTCAATACTTGTACCAGTCCTTGGGGGATCAATCCTTATTCACTCTATTACATTGATAATCGTATACTTGTGAATATTAGTGAACATATAGGATAAGGTAATTTTAACTTGTCCAGCGTAGATCAGCGCCAAAGCTGAGTAGAATAGGCACTATTTCTTTATTTATCCGCAGTAAGCACAGTTCTAGTCTTAGAAATAGATAAGGTATAGAGACCAATCTATTTTGTTAGTAGAATCCTTTAAGGACCAGAGCTGAACTACTTAGAAATCAAAAAAATGGATTTTCGCTAATTATAGCAGCTCAAAAGTTGAGGCCATTTTTTTAAACTCATGAAATCATGGTATTGGTACCAATTGGCTAGCATAGCCTATAGCCAATATAGTTTTTGATATCGATAAATTCGTGTTGATATCTGTTGTGTCTATACTAGTTGTACTGATATTAGTTGTGTTGATTGAATATTGCTGTCAAATTGGCTAGGTAACAAATCAATGCATTCATACTGATACTAGTAGTGCCGATTAGGAGTCATCATTAAATCAGTCATAAATACTGATCCAAGAATTGGTGGAAGTAGTAACAAGGAACATGGTTCAGCCACCATAACAATTGGCATAACTAAAATTTGCATGGATACAAATCAACCAACAAATATAAACATGGGAAGTTAAGGCCAAGTCGATAGAAGAGGGGAGAAAAGTTAAATTTAAATGCGCCAATTGTCAATAGCAGTTTCTAAAGATGAAATAGCCTATAAAAGTCAAGAAACATTCAAGAAAGAGGACAACAATCAAACTCCAACAAAACAAATGGCATAACCTCTCAAAATGCCTCTCAAAAACTTTAGTTTTAGGCAGATAGTTTATTTCATTTAAACAAGGTTACATATATTTTAGCACGTAGTTTAAACATTTCAGCTAGTAGTTTATGTATTTCACCAAGCGGTTTATGTATTTTAGAAAGAGGGATTGTGCGTTTCACCAAGCATTTATGTATTTCAGCAGTTATTTCCTTTTCTAGTTGTAAAGCTTCCCTTCAACCTCACATTTTCTTGCCGATCATTCCAAATTAAAGTCTTTCTACAATAATTTTAAGTCCTTGAGTTGTTAAGGCAGGCGAACAGTAGTCATTTAAAGAGGTTAGATTTATATTTTAGCACACATTTACTTCAGTTATCTTCAACACTTTTGCATGCGCAATGGAATACTTAACAACATCAAAATTGGCTTGTTTGCCATTTTTAGCGATCTGTTCCAAAAAATGTGCAACAAAATTGGCACACCCAGTGGAGCGTTATTAAAGATTCTGAATTCAAATGGAATGATGTTGTCAAGGAAGGAAAACCCATGAAGCAATCCTCTTCGAATAGCTGAGTCAATCTCGTAAAAGACTCTGTTCAAAAGTCATGAATGGATAGAATGTGTGAGACAACAAACATGATTTAGAGCAATATGGCTAAGATAAGAGAGGACATGGCGAAGGAAACCGTAAGAATGGAAACTAAATTCAAAATGTTGATGAGTCAGTTCAAAGGAATTGGACATGAAAAGGGGGGATACGAACTTGAAGAAACTGATTGAGATAAGTTCAAAGTTGAACTTAACCACGAAGGCCGTCAATGATCTCGGCCAAACCGTGGATGAGATAGGTGGCACATATATTGATGATATTCCAGAGAAAACTATACATCCATGCACATTGAAAGTGATGTTCTTGGAGGGCAAGCAATCCTTTAAGAGAAAGTAGTCAGCAAAACTTTATTTTCAAACATGGTTGATGATTCGGTGACACATGTAGCCAATGAAGAAAAATAGATATTGCCGATGATATTGATAATTTCTCTAATGAAGGTGCTTTTAATCTTTCTTACCAATGGGAGAATCAACAGAGGAATATTGAAAGAGAGTTTACTTTACTGCTTATAATGATACTTATCGTAAATCAATGAAGCTAAAATGTCTTCAATGATAAATGTAGATATCAGTCTTCATCAGCATACCGATATTAACATGAAGTGTATCGATACATTGAATTCATCAATAATAATGGATGACTTCCATATTTTGCCCCAACCTAAGGTATATCAACCGTTTGATGTTGGCGTCATACATCAAAGGCCACCAACAAGGTGCAATTTTCATTTTTAGAGTTTTATTATTTGAAGCAATTTAAACTCCAAAAGTCATTATAATGATGCATCATGCAAAATGACCGCCAAACAAGGATAGATTTTCATCATTGGAGTTTCATTATACCAATTAGCAAAAACTCCATCAAATCTTCGATGTAGGTGTCATCCATAGGCAACCACCTAATATAGAATAATAACATTTTTAGGTCAAGTACCAACAATCAAATTGACTTGCCGTATCATGATACTATCGACAAGTATTTCATATCGACGCATATAGAGCAAGGTATTACCATGAAAAATCTTTGTTGATTGAAATAAGTTAGCCAAAATACTTGTTCCAAGATCAATGGTGCACAAGATTATATTAGATATTTGATTGCAAATATCGATCTAAGAAATGTTGATCACTACCGGATGACATTTATCAACCTTTATATAAGTTCTTGAGAATACAAGCGCTCCATCAAAGTTTTACATGCACATTGATAGAGTGCTTTGGGGGAATTTTGTTGGTACAAATCAGCTAGCATAGCCGATAGGCAATATAGTTGCTGCTATAAAGACGATGAATTCATGCTGCTATCAATTGTGTTTATACTAGTTGTACTAATATTAGTTGTGCCAATTCAGTGTTATTGTCAAATTGACAAGGTAACAAATCGGTGCAGGTATATCGATGCTAGCAGTGTCGATTAGTTGTCATCATCAAATCGACCCAAAATATTGATCCAAGAATTGGTGGAAGTAGTAGCAAGGAACATGGGTCAACTACCGTGACAAGTGGCATAACTAAAATCTACATGGATACAAATTAGCGTAGAAATAGGAACATGGGTAGTTCTGACCAAGCGGATAGAACAGGTAGGAAAAGTTTAAATTTAAATGTGGCAGTTGCCGATAGCAGTTTCTAAAGGTGGAGAACGACTATAAAATCCAAGAAATATTCAAGAAAAAGGAAAACAATCAAAATCCAACAAAACAAATGGCATAGCCTCTTAAAATTCCTCCAATAACTTTAGTTTTAAGCAAAATCTCTAGTTTTTGGCAATTTATTTTTGTTGAACCCCAGTTATGTTAATCATGTTTTGATGATGGAGAAAATAGCCGTTGGGAAGTTGTTGGAAGTAAATATTTGGCAACTATAAATACCCCTAGGTCTGATTTAATGACAATAAGACTTCTACATTGATTACAAATAATTCTTGAGCTATTTGGAAGAAATAGTGGGTACAAGTGTTGTAATAGTGTAGGTAGTGAGAAGAGCTTAGAAGTGTAAGAGTTCTGTGTAAGAGTGGAGAGATAACAATTGTAACCTCTTAGTTCAATTGATGAACTTAATAGATGCAATTTATATAATAACTGTCTCTTGCAAGCTCCAAGCTTGAGGCTCGGAGTTTGGTTTGATTCTCTTAATCTCAATATTCTTATTTGTTCTTTAAGCTTAAATTGTTGAATATCTATTGTATTCAATTGTGCTTAAGTTTTCATTTGGTGCATAAAGTTTGAATTTCTATTAAGCACATAAAAAGGATTGTTTTTAGAGACAACCTAATTCACCCCCCCTCTTAGGTTGCTTTTGGGGCCAACAATTGGTATCAGAGCATTGGTCTCTTGATCTTTACTCTAATTGCAATTTAAGTAAAGATCCTGTCTCCAATACACATATAATACTTTGTTTTAGGGCATGTGTATACTAGACCTCCCAATAATTCAATATTGAATTATGGTATATTATTTATGAAGGTCCTATTGAGGCAAATATTTTTGATGAAAATACTCATAGATTAAGGCCTAAAACCATATTTGAGTTAAATGCACAAGATAAAATAAATTTATCTTTAAATGCTAAAGCTATTAATATTTTGTATAATGCTTTGGATGCAGATGAGTTTTTAAAGTAAAAGGTTGCATATCGCCAAGGAGATATGGGACAAATTGAAAGAAATCCATGAAGGAAGTGAAGATATTAGAGAGCAAAAAAAGTCACTTATTGTGGCTAAATATGAATCCTTCAAAATGGAACCTCATGAGAACATTGACAAGATGTATTGTAGGTTCCATGATGTGGTAAAGGATTTGGAAGGTTTGGGTAAAGAATATTCCTTGGGTGAAAAGAATAGAAAATTTTTGAATGCTTTACCTAAGGAATGGGAAGTGACTTCTCTATGATTTAATGAATCATAAAAAAGGAAGCCTGTCTCTAGGACACATCTATATGCAAATAAGAGACCATTTCAAGTGAAACCATTTGCAATCGGATGGAGAGGTTGAAGAAGCATATGAGGCTCAAATGGCTTTATAGCTTGGAGATTTTTATGAGGTCACCTCTAGTTGTGATTCTTGTGATGATTCATGTGATAATGATAATGATGATGTTGAATCATTTATTTTAAAAATGCATGAATGTTTGAAAGAATCATATGCTAAGAACAAAGAGTTAAAAATTAAAGTTAACACTTTATTGAGTGCCAACTCAAAACTTGTGCATAAAAATAATTCTTTGACAAAAGAAAATGATGTTTTGAAAGAAAAATGTGTTGGAAAAATTCCAAGATCATGGAAGAAGAGATTAGAAGATCTTGATGTTACTTCTGAAAACAAAGAAAGAAAATGTTTTTGAAAAGAAAAGAACTAGAAATATGTTTTTGAACAAAAATTTTATCACCTTTAGAAAAAATGATTTGTGCTTTTTAGAGTATTTGTGTATAAGAGACAGACATTATTTGTAATTATTGTCATCAACACGGCCATATAAAGAAAAATTGTTATGTTAAAAGAAATGAAAAATTAGGAATAAAATCTACTTGGGTGATTAAGCATGTTACTAATCCAATTGGACCCAAGAAAGTTTGGGTACAAAAGTTGTTGCTTAACCTTGTATGTAGGCTACCAGAATAGCGGCTGTCTCTTATACACATCTAGAAGTGTGCTCAAGGCATATGAGCTAAGATCATATTGAAATGGGTAACATCTAAAGTTTTGTGCTTTCATTTATCAAGTTGAACTATGTTCTCTTGAATATTACTCATCTTTATGTTCAAATTAGATAATAAGTCACTACTTGCAAAAGAAAGGGGGAGCATTCTCTTTTTAATGGATTTGTTTTTGCAAAAAATTGCATCACACATGCTTCATTGTTTTGATGAGGCTTTTTATTAAGGAATGAGCAAAAATTGTTTTGATCATAATTGCAATTGATAATAATTCTTATGCATGAAAGAATAAACTTAGGTAGATTTTATTCCTTTTTCACCTTTCTTTTATACATATCTGTCTCTTATATAATGGACGTGTTGCTTGACAGATACATCACATCCAGAAAATTGTAAAAGAACCATACCATAATGAATTTGTCACAATCAAAAAGGAGATTGTTGAACCCGAGTTATGTTAATCATGTTTTGATGATGACCAAATCATACTAATGGTTTGAAGACAAGTGTGCAGAAAAGCAGGAGGTTCGGACGCAAATGATCGTCCGAACAAAAACAAACCACAGACAGAGCTTAGCGAGATCACTTGAAGAACTCTTACACTTCTAAGCTCCAATCGTGGCTCCTATACCTCTTTCTAATCTGATCTAATACAAATAAGACTTCTACATAGCTTAAACAATTCTTGAGCTATTTGGAAGAAATAGTGGGTACAAGTATTGTAATAGTGTAGAGTGAGAAAAGAGCTTAGAAGTGTAAGAGTAACTTCTCAAGCTTGGAGCTTGCAACTACAAAGAGCTTCTTACAAGGCAACTACCAAGTTCACAACTTGAAGTTCAGCCCCTTAAAGTCTCTTCAAAGTAGGTGAGACAATAAGTCTCTTATACACATCTAGATGTTCCACTTCTTCAGATGTTTCAACTTGGTGCGTTACACATCTAAGAAGCTCTTTAAGTTGCAAGCTCCAAGCTTGAGAAGCTAGGGAACATTGGTTTGATTCTCTTAATCTCAATATTCTTATTTGTTCTTTAAGCTTAAATTGTTGAATATCTATTGTATTCAATTGTGCTTAAGTTTTCAGTCATAAAGTATTGAAGCATTAATCACAAAAAAGGATTGTTTTTATAGACAACCTAGATGTGTAAGAGATTAGGTTGCTTTTGGGGCCAACAATTTTGTTTGAGCAAGTGTAGATATATTTCAGCAAGTAGTTTATGCATTTCAGCAAGCAGTTTGTGCATTTTAGAAAGCAGTTATGTATTTCAGTAATTGTTTTCTTTTCTAGTTGAAAATTTTCGAGTTAACCTTTTGTTTTCTTGCTGATCATTTCAAATTTAAGTCTTTGTACAACAATTTTAAGTCCTTGAGGTTTTAAGGTGAATGAACATCGCAGCACTTCGTTTAGAGATGATATTTATATATCAGCACACTTTACTTTCATCTTTAATACTTTTTCATATAAAATTGCATGCTCAAAAATATCAAAATTGGCTTGTTTGCCATTTTTGACCTAGCTGTTCCGAAAAATGCATGAACAAATTTGGCACGCTTCTTGAGCACGCTGTCAAAGATTCTATTTCAACAGAATGACGTTGTCAAGAAAGGAAAACCCGTGCAGCAATGTTCCATGTATAGCCAAGTCAATCTCGTAGAAGAATCTTTGCCAAAGTCCTTCATGGAGAGATTATATGAGACAATGAACATGATTCACAACAACATGAATAAGATGAGAAAGGACATGGCGAAGGAAACTACAATGAGGGAAACTAAATTCAATGTGCTGATGAGTTAGTTTCAAGGAACTTGACGTGGAAAAAGGGGTATGAACTTGAAGAAATTAACAGATATGAGTTCAAAGTTGAACCAAATCACAAAGGTAGTCAACGATCTCTGC
Source organism: Cinchona pubescens (assembly GCA_025175665.1). Taxonomy (NCBI): domain Eukaryota; kingdom Viridiplantae; phylum Streptophyta; class Magnoliopsida; order Gentianales; family Rubiaceae; genus Cinchona; species Cinchona pubescens. The sequence goes on from JANKKI010000053.1 coordinate 4,511,607, forward strand.
CAAACTGTGGATGAGATAGGCATCACACACATATTAATGATATTCTAGAGAGAACATTCAAGCACATTGAAAGTGATTCTCTTTGAGGGCAAGCAATCCTTAAAGAGAAATTAGTCACGAAACTATATTTTCAAATGTAGTTGCTAATTCAGTGACACATGAAGTCGAGGAAGAAAATATAGATATCGTCGATGATGTTGATAATTACTCTAATGAAGGTATTCTTAATCTTTCGTACTAATAGGAGAATCAATAGAGAAATATTGAAAAAGACTTCACTTTTATTTATTATAATGATATTTATCATAAATCAGTAGAAGATCATGTGTCTTCAATGATAATCTATTTATTAGTCTTCATCAGCATACCAATATTAACATAGAGTGGGTCAATACATTGAATTTACCAATAATAATGGATAACTTTCATATTTTGTACCAACCTAAGTTATATCGACCATTCGATGTTTGCATCATGCATTGAAGGCTACCTAACAAGGTACAACTTTCATTTTTGGAGGTTTATTAGCTGCTTTAAGAAATTTAAACTCCAAAAATAGTATGAAGCAAGCATCATGTGCTAATGACCACCTAACAAAGATGGGTTTTTATCGTTGGAGTTTCATTATTCCAATCAGCACAAACTCCACCAAATCTTCTACGCAAGTTTCATGTATAAGGGACCATGTAATATAGAACAATCAACATATTGTCAGTCGAGTGCCTAACAATTAAATATAACTCTTCGTATCATGATACTATCAGCAAGTAGTTTAGATCGATGCCTATAGAGGAAGGTACTATTGTGAAAAATCTTTGTTGATTGAATTAAGTTGGCAAAAATACTTGTCAAAGATCAATGGTGCATAAGGTTGTATTAGAAATGTGATTAACAATGTCAATTTAAGAAATACTGATTGCTATTGTTGACATTCATCAACCTTTATATCAGTTCTTGAGAATACAAGCACTATATCAAATCTTTGAATGCGCATTGATAGAGTGTTTGGGGGCATCTGTTGGTACAAGTCGGCCCAGCATAGCCAATAGCCAATATAGTTGATGATATCGACGAATTCATATTGATATCAGTTGCATAGATATTGATTGTGCCGATTGAGTGTTATTATAAAATCCACAAGGAAACAAATTGGTGCATGTATGCTGATACCAGCAGTGTCAATTAGGTGTCATCATCAAATCATCCCTAAATACTAATCCAAGAATTGGTGGAAGTACTGGCAAGGAATATGGGTCAACCACCATGACAAGTGGCATAACTAAAATGTACATGGATACAAATCAGCCCCAAATAGGAGCGTAGGTAGTTATGCGCCAAGTGGATAGAAGAGTTGGAAAAAGTTTAAATTTAAATATGGTAGTTGGCGATACAATTTCTAAAGGTGGAAAAAGCCTACAAAAGCCAAGAAACGTTCAAAAACGTGGACAACAATCAAATTCCAACAAAACAAATGGAATAACCTCTCAAAATTCCTCTCAAAAGCTTTAGTTTTAGGCAAAATCTCTAGTTTTAAATACAGTTTATTTCATTTAAGCAAGTTTGGTGCATTTTAGCAAGTAGTTTATGTATTTCAACAAGCAGTTTGTGCAATTCAGCAAGAAATTTACGTATTTCAACAATTATTTTCCTTTCTAGTTGTAAAATTTCCCTTCAACCTACATTTTATTGCCGGTCATTCCAAATTCAAGTCTTTGCACAATGCTTTTAAGTCCTTGAGGTTTCAAGGTAAATGAACAACAGTCTTTTAGAGGTCAGATTTATATTTTAACACAATTTACTTTTATCTTTAACACTTTTGCAAATGCAATGGCACGCTTGACAACATCAAAATGGTCTTGTTTGCCATTTTCAGCCTAATTGTGCCAAAAAGTGTGTGAACATAATGTCTACACCAACTTTCCTTTGAAGTCAGTATTAGGAAAGCCTAATGTTTTGGGAAGAATGTTGAAGTGGTTAGTAGAAATTCTTGAATATGATATCAAGTTTAAACCTCAACCCACCGTAAAAGCATAGGCATTGGCAGATGTTCATAACTGAAAATACGTTTGATTCAACCTCAATCAATAATGTGTTTCATACAACTCTTAAAACTGAGATGGAACAAAATTATCAACTTTGGGAATTGCATGGATGGAGCATCTTGTGAATTTGGATCAGGAACAAGTGTTATACTTCAATCTCTAGAAGGAAATCTTTTCACATACACTCTTCGATTTGACTTTTGAGCTACTAACTATGAAACTGAATATGAATCTATTCTAATTAGGTTAAAGCTAGCCAAGCGAATGGGAGCCGAAGGGATAAAAGTAAATAGTGATTCCTTATTGGTAGTTAAGCAAATCCTCGGTAACTTTGAAACTCGGGGGATTATCTTGCAAAAGTATCTTCAGAAAATCAATTAGCTAAAGCAAGGTTTCAAACATATAATCTCATATAATCTCATATGACTAAGGTAGTAATTGTTGAGGTTCAAACACAATGAACTACTGATGAAAATAAAATCATGGAAATTAAAGATTATCTGGGATGGATGAAGCTGGATCCTGGATTATCTAAACTCTAGAATTTTACCAGATAACCAAACTGAAGCTCGGAGACTTAAAATTTGTGTTATGAAGTACGAAATGATTCTAAGGGTGCTATACAAATAGTCTTAGTTGACTCCTCTGCTATGATGCTTAGCACCAAATGAAGCCACTTATGTACTTCAAGAAATACATGAATGGAATTTGTGGAAGTCACATAAGAGATCAAAGTATGCTAAGAAAGGCGATCCTGATGGGACATTATTGGCCGACCATACACAATGATGCTCATAAGTTGGTCATTAACTGTGACAAATGTCAAATCCATGCTCCAATCCCTTGGAAGCTCTTAGTTGATCTCACCTTGATCACCAGTTCGTGGTCATTTCAACAATTGGGCATTGATGTGTTAAGTTCTTGCAAAGGGCACTGGAGCTTATAAATACCTTGTCATGGCGATAGATCATTTTTCCAAATCAATTGAAGCCAAGCCATTAAATTCTATCTCAAAAAAAGAGCATTAAGGCAGTCTTTCTGGAAGAATATAGTCTGCCGATTCAGAATAAAATATATTCTCAAATCTGACAATGGGAATCAATATGTGGGGGAACCTTTCAAGTGATTTTGTGAGAACTTACAAGTCTAGTTACATACGACTTCAGTTAGGCACCTTCAAGCTAATGGTTAAATGGAAGTCTCGAATAAAATGATCTTGGTTTAGCTTAAAAGAAAGACTAGATTGTGCCAAGGGAAAGTGGATTGAGTAGTACCCAAGAGTACTATGGTCATACAAAACTACATCCCGAACTGCGTATAGAATGACTCTATTTAGTTTGGTGTATAAGGTTGAAGCTATCATTCCAATTGAAACTAGAAATGACTATACCCCGAGTAGAAAACCACAATGAAGCAAGTAACAGTCAAAAATGGGTGACCAACCTGGACCTGTTAGAAGACCAAAGGTATGGTAGTAGTTCAAGAAGCTAATTATAAACAAAAAAGATTAAGTATTATAATGCTTCCTTTCGATAGAGATACTTTCGACCAGGATGATTTAGTTCTTAGAAGAGATGAGGTCAGTAGAGCTGATGATACTAGAAAATTAGATGCCAATTGGGAACAGCCATATCAAGTTATTGAGGCCCACAGAATGAGGTTCTACAAGCTGGCAGAGCAGAATAGCAAAATTGTTCTTCGAATATGGAGCATCATCAACTTAAAAAGGTATTATTTAGGAAATTGACATATCATTTCATATAATGAAATTTTTTGTCAATCAAATGGCATGACTGGATGAACAATTCTTGGATTTGTTTCATATGATTAACCTTTTTCAATCAAATGGTTTGAGTTGAATGACAATTCTTGGATTTTCATCAAAAAATGAAAGACAAAAAATATGCGCAAAAAGCATTGACAAACTAGATTATCAAAAATAGCCCTATTACATTACAAGCTAAGCATACTCATGCCCCTAGTCATCCTGTTCTTGACCAACTCCTACCCCTTTAGTCTCAAGCAGAACCTTTCCTTCTTCTATTAAAACTTAAGTAAAAAGGGTCTTAAATTGTTCGAGGTCTGGCAAATATGTTCCCCAATTCAATTAGCAAATTTGGGGTGATCCCCTTTGTCATATCAAGAGAAGGATTCAAGATCCAATGCAAGATTGGGAACGACCTTTTGCATATCCAAGATAAATTCGTTATACAGTATTCTGCTAGTATAAGCGGATAAGGTCCCTATATCCTTTTGAATGGCAAGACAAGACAAAAATTGATAGATACCTTCTATGAGAAGGTTTTGATTAGAAATTCCAGAAGTGGTTATTAGGGAATTCAGCTCAATTTTCAAAAAATCTAGTTCAAATTTAACAGAGTTTAGCTAAGTTTGTTTCGCCTCAATCTTTTCTGCCAGCTGACTAGCTTCACACTTTGCATCTTCAGTTGTAGTGGACTATAGACTCTCTCACTCCGCCATCTGCGTTATCGTTTTTTCTTACTTGTCTTGGAGATCAATCAATTTAGTTTCTTTCTCTTTCAACTGAGCAGCTGAAGCACTATTAGCAACTCTTTGCTTGGACAAAGTTTTTAGAACCTTCTTAGAACAAAACGCTAAGATCAAAATTACAAGTCAAAATAACTCAAAAGAATCCAGGCACCAATATTTATAGTGCAGAGGCCTTAGTTCATTTTGTTTTGAAGCATTTTAGACGCATACTCTCTCAAATAGAGACAATCTTTGGGGCGGGGACAACTTTGTCGATCCACTTATCCAAATCTTGAGGAGTCCATTTGAAACTGAGGGGATAAGAAACAACTTGAGAAGGATAATGAATGAGGCCACCCTTCTTTGCATGCGATGATGCTTGTTGATAAATAGTATTTCAAAAAATGATACAATCTCAGCTTTCCTCTTGGTCAGTGGAGGGTCAGTTGCCACTTCGATGATCACTATATCCCCAACTTTTTTCTTGATCGGCTGAGATAGGGGAGAAGTTACGTGTTCCTCTTTAAAGGTTGATTCGAGGTCGATGCAAGAACTATGACAACCCTAAGAGACATAGTGAAAATTAGAATTGCAAAGGAATTATAGAAATGGTCTCTTCCTCTACCTCCTCTAATCCTGTGTTACCCTTAGGAAGATTAATCAATGTCATAAGGGCCAAGGCAAAACAGAAAATACAAAAAAAATTAATGAAACACAATTGATGATTGAGAACTTTGTGGTTATAGAGGATAAATACTTATTGGGATCATATTTTAGAGGTGGCTTGAGGCCCACATTTAATTTTTCCCACATTAGAAGTCCTTGATCAATTATCACATTCTTTCCATGAAAGTAAAAGACCACCTTAGAGGATTTTATCTTTTGCATACCATCATGATAGAATTTCTCCAAAGATTCGATGGGATCATTGTTCATAATCTTGGCACATTTGCCGAACCACAAAGTTGTTGGAACCCCATCCATGTTCTTCTGCTTCTTAAAAAGAATGACTTCTTCTATCCTTTGATAGAAGTGGGATAGTTTGACACAAACCAAGTCCTATTTTGTCGATGAAAAAATTTTGAAAACAAGCTTCTCGATTTTGAATTAACTTGTAAATAACCTAAACCCTTCGTTCTTTGGGTCCAAGTCTAAGTATCTACAGATCGGGCAAAAGCAGACAATGAACCTAATCGTGCTCAGAACCAATTAGGATATGCAAATCCCAAAATGGAAGCACAAGGAAAGAAAAATATTATGAAGAGGTAGACGAAGACCAGCTCTGAATTGATCTTCGTAAATAGCTATATCAGCATCTAGAGAGTTATGAGCACAATCATGTCCTTTGAAAATATAGATTCAGGAATACAATAAGCATCCTAGAGATGAGCTACATGGTTAGAGGGAAGGACACTCTGGATAGAACAAGTTTGGTCGAAACCAGCCAAGTCTGTATAGATTTTTTTGCTTTATTTGATTATTCAAAGCCTGTTAAGAGCGATTTGGAAGATGATCCATCCATAGGAATAATCTTGGTACCAGAGGTAGAAACTATTTCTTTGAAATAGGCACAAAAAGTTGCAATGAAACTTTGGAAAAACTTCTCTTCAGAAAGGGAAAGCAATAGCTTTGAGTTATTAAGAGATCAAAGTATTGGTGATCGAACTACTGGTATTTAAGCAAGAAAAAGCATGAAGAAAGTAAAGAAAGGCTATTTAAAAGAAAACCTAAAAGGTTTATAGATATTACTCGAATTTGGTCTTAACTGGATTATAATCTCTACATGTTCCTGACGATGGGCCAATTTTCTGAGTTGAGTCAGGTCACGATCCCTCAATTATTTTTGCGAGCGAAAGAAGGCCAAAGATGGTGTTGTCTGATGACATGGCATTTAATATGTGCTAATATCTGGGAAAAACATTCCATGGGTAATACTTCATTGGTCACCCAAGTAACTGTCAAAAGGAAATGCATGTTTAGATGTTGTCCTCCAGAATACAAGGATCAAATCCATATCAACAAAAGAAGATCGGCAGCAAAGCCAAAACAACTTTACTTCAACTTGAAAGACACCTCAAAAGTTGTCCTTCACAATATGATCGTGAAACTCCTGATCAAAGAAAAAGATGGTATGAACTCGCCGAAATGCCTTAAGAAGTTGGAAACCAGATACGAACAAGAATATGGTATGAATTCATGGAAGTACCTTAAGAGGTTTCAAACCAAATAGAGGTAGAACATCGATTATGATCGATGGCCTTTAAATAAAAATATACATTGTATGAACTCATTGAAGTGCTTTAAGAGGTTCGAAACCAAACAAAAAGAAAACACTTGGTATGAACTCACCAAAATACATTAAGAGATTCAATACCAAATAGAGGCAGAATATTGATTACGATTGGTGGCCTAAAAACAAATATATACATTGTATGAGCTCGTTGAAGTGTTTTAAGAGGTTTGAAACCAAAACAAATGGCAAATATGTTGAGGAAAAGAATGTAGAGATCTACCAAAAAGCACATGTGTGATATGCGTATAAAAATAATATATATCAATTCTTGGCCAAGAAAAAGTAATTGGTCAAAGGACCAGTTCTTTTCCTACTTTTTTATAAAGGGCGTGATCAAAGGAATTCTTATGATCGATAAACCAACCCTCAATAGAGATGATTTTCTTGCTTATTCATAGTCATTTACAATTAAAAGCTGCTAGATGTTGGACGAATAGAAACTTTATCTGACTAAACTAGGTCTTATATTTGGAGTAACTCATTTACTTCTAATTGATAATAGTTATTAAAAAATTTACATTATTGAAATCTATAGACATGCCTAAATTCAAATAGGTCCTTGTAAAATTTTGATCACATTGGATGATCAGTTAAAAGAATTACTAGTGTAGATCATGTTGAACGATCCCTTACAACTCAAAGAAAGTTGAATAGACAAAGGAAGAAGAGAGAATATCTAAAAAGATATTCCATTTTATTATCAAGATCAAGAGTATAGATACAAAATATTACAAAAGGAAGCTGAACAAGTAAAAATTCAATGCAAAAATAAAAAAAGACAAACATAGGGAGATCATCTCCAATATTATGCAGCAAGTTCTCAACAAATAGGGAAAATATATTCTTGCCCGATATCAAACAGCAAGTTTTCAATGAATAGAGGGAAAGCTATTCTTCATATTGGGTAGCAAGTTGTCAAAATAAGGTTAGCAATGCCAACTTGACATTTCAATCCCTCAAGAATCTATAAGGGAGAAACCGAGCAATGGTCTCGTACTTACAGATCAGGTTGGAAATTCTTTGAATAGTTGGAACAACCCATCCAGTCTCTTATATCTTTTACTGGAAGGATGTTCATTAGAAACAAGAATCCAACTATAAATCTTCCTATCCGAAAGAGGATTTTTCTTTAGAAACTAGCATCCAAATTGGATACATGCTCGGCTAAACTATGCCATCACAAGAAAAAGAAACTGCAGTACACTCATAATTCCCACTGGAGCCAAAGGAACTTCCAGAACTTGGAGACATTGATTTGGTAAAGTATTGAAAATAAGAATTTATAGCAAAAAAGGCGAAGAGTTGCAAGGCAAAGAGCTCTGATAGATGCAAATCACGAAATGGATTCACTCATTAATTATGCATAAAAATTAGCTATGACATTAATTATGTATTAAAAAATAGAAAACATGCACATCAAAAGGCAAAAAAATGGCTAAGGTCATCTGAATTCACACAGGTTATAGACCAATAATCGCAATTGATTAGTTATATAAGAAATCGGTCTAATAATTAATTGGTTATTTCTACTAAGTCAGCAAAGTTATATAGATACAGCTATCAATGATCACATTGAATGATCTGCCTTGAATCAAGAAAACTACACATTTGCAAGGAATTCAGAAAAAATAAATCAATTTATTGCAAAGGCAAATGCACAACAATAATGCATGGAAAATAGAAAAAGAATGAAAGAACTAGAATAAAAGAAAGCAATAAAAGTTCATTTCTAGTAGCAGATAACAAGGCTCCTACTCTATCTACGCAAGCTTTTGATGCTGCTCAAGCTAGTCCAAAGCCTTGTCAACTCTTCAGGTGGAGGAATCCCAAATAAAGTAGGAGGGCCAACTAAAGCCTAATTGAGGGAATTGAAACATGAAAACATTAAATCATCCATATCAAAATATTTTTAAAATGTAAATTATAGACGTTCTAAGTATCTAATACATCGGAGGAACTATCTCATAAAATAGAAGTGACTTCACCTACCTGCATTCCTTTCTTAGAAAGCTCTGGAAATATGATCAAAAAAAAATTTTCACACACACCTGAATGTGTTCCCCATCTCATTCATCAACACTTCAATATCCTTGGGGTTGAACGATTCAGATCCTTAAAGGTTCAGTTGCACCAAGGGGATGGTGCTTGCTAAAATTTGCCACTACCTAATGAAAGTCGAACCTGAAACTGATATGACAGAGCTTGGTTAAGTCTCGAGCAAGACCTTTAAAAGAAAAAAAGTTGTTGACACTTTGAAAAAGTAATTGCTCCTTCATAGTATCACTCTATGATCTCAATACCTTGAGCTTGGTCTTCAACCTCTCCACTTTGGCCTTTGAAGACTAAAGCTCGATTTGACTATCCTTAAGGTCTCGGAAACTTTATCAAAAGCTTTGCTTAAATTTCTCAATTTCAACAACATGCTCAGATTCTTGCTCTAACTACTTCTGAAATTCTTCTTTTAATTGATATTGTAATTGGCAATAGTAGATTCCCGTTCTATCTTCATTTTCTCTTCAAAAGTTGTCATAGTTTTGGCCTCTTCTTGCTTCATCTCGACCATTTTAAAGCCCACCTAGGCTACAATTTTTCGTGCATCATATAACCATTAAACTAGGTTATGTGTGCATATTTCCAAAATCAAGCTGTCCAAAGATACCCGAGGGAAAAGTTGGCCATCTGAGAAATTCTGAAAAAATTCCATTTCCTTCGGTGGAAAGCCATGGTTGAAAAACTCACTTACAGTTACCAATAGATCAATCGTCATAGTCAACTAGTTTGGGATAAACTTGGTTGGCTCAGGCTCAGAAGTGCTAGGCTGGCTAAATTTCCCAGGGTGTGCAACGCGAACAACCCTGTTGATCATCTGTATTTCTAGGGATTTATTCGAAGCATCAATAGCGGGCGCCTTGGCTATAGGAATACACCAAGAAGAGGACTTGTAGCCTTCGTAGAGTCGGGGTCAGCCGAAGAAAGACTAGCCAAAAGAGAGCCCTGCTTTTTTAGAAGCATTTGCACCCTCTCAAGCTGAGAATAAGATTAAGAATGAATTTGGGTGATCATATTTGAAGGAGGAAAATCAATCACAACATCTGGTTGAACAAGACGAATTGGAACTTATGGCGGCAACCCTTTGAGATGACCTAACTACTGTCCTTGAGGCTATTCTCCTAACAGGAGCCAAAATCATGCTTCCTAGTGCAAACTTCTTTTACCACAAGGATTTCCAATAGGAGGGGTGTTCTAATTGGGACTATTGCCAAAAGGACTGTTGGATGATGCCATTAATTTGATTTTTTGAAAAGAGGGAAGAAGTCATAGAGATTTGAGAAGATTCAAAAAATAGGAAATAAATCTCAACATTTGCAAAACTATACAAAGAAGAAGAAATGTTTGTAAGATTGACCAAAGCATTTGGAATAGAAGAAAAAAAGAATTTATAAAGAAATGAAGAAGGAAAGCAAGTGGCTATTATTAAAGAATGGGTCAATCCGACTTGGATAGGTTATAAAGCATTAAAGTGAATTTATAAGGAAAAATTCGGGCATTCAATACATTGGCACAAAATGAGGTTCGATTCTTGCTAGATTGATCAGCAAAGAGACTTAAAGAGCACCGATCGGAAACTTGTTAGTTAAATAATGGTTCATGCAGGAATATGATGAACAAGAAAATGTTAAAAAAGTTTGGGGACTACCAAGCGAAAAAAGCAAGATCAACTAGGTCCAATCGACAACAATGCAAAACCTAATCTAGGGGACTTCTGATGATGCAAGGAATGATCCCTAATAAGAATTGGCCACGCAATATGTATCTAAAAAAGCCCTATAAGGGTAAAATTATAAAACAACCTAGGCTGACATAGTGCTGAATAAGTGGCTATTAAGGTCAGATCAGGCAGGCTGATTCCCCTACAGGGGATTGATCGATCAAGCATTGACCGATCAGGGGTTCGGAATCCAAACCAAATGGCTATAAATAGGGGTTCACTCTACAAAAAAAGTATATGTGGCCATTAGTCATATACAAGAAAATATCAACTCATTACATTAGTCATCTCTCAATCTTCTTTTTTTCTAACACAAACATTCAAGCAGGAGGCAAAGCGTAATTAAGCCTAAATTCATTTATTATAATTTGAAAATTAAAAAATGAAGTAATTTCATAAATCTTTCCTAAGATTTATGCTAATACTCGCTCAGTTCCCTTTTAACAATTGTTTAAGGTTGTAATACAAAAATTAAAATTGCTATTAAATAACCTAAATTTTAGGCAAATTTGATCATGTATGACTAAATTGCCCTTTTGACTAGTATTCCCTCAATCCCAATATAATTATCTCTTTACACATTTGCAAAAAGTTTTAGGTAACTATAAATTTCTATCAAATGTCAACAAATGCCGTTATTAAGTTGAATTAACTTGACATCATTAAACGATAAATATTTACACTTTGAGCATAGCCTTAATTACGAGGAGAGAGGAGAGAGAAGATAGAAAAGAGGGATGATGAATTGATTATTGAGATCCATTGGAGTTGGGAATATTTTGAATGTTTGAAAGGATAAATTTGAAATTTCAACAAAGCAAATAATCCAGTTTAGGTAATGTGATATCCCCAAATGGGACGAAGGAAGTAAAATTAAAAAAGTCCCAACATTAATTCTCTTCCTCACACTATTTTATCTCTCCTTTCCCAATTCCATGTCCCTTCATCTTCAGTAATTAATGGAGTTAGAAAGTTATAAGGGCAAAATTGATTTAAAAAAATGAATGTTTCATTGGATTTCTAGAGTGACACTTAAAATGGAACAAAAAATTTTTCTAAAGTAACATTTAAAAGATAATAGATGAAGTATCACTTAGTATCCCAACTTTCAAAATTCTCATTTACCTTTCTAATTTCATAATTGTTGTAATAATACTACCCAAATGATTAAAAAACTCATGTAGGGAAGATAAGCTACTTTTATTTCAGCATTAACCCTAATAATAAAATTTAATCGATTAGAATGATTGGAACAAAAAAAAGGAAAAGAAAATTAGGGGTTGGAAGTGAAATTGTTAACAAATAACACTGGTTAAAAAAAAAATGCATTTCCTTCACTAGTTAATATCGAACAATTTAATTTTTTTCAATTTAGAAATTCGTGATTCACTAAGCAAAACACCACTGACATATTTTTTGTTAGCCTATATGATGTATTTCTACGTATTCGTTTTTTTTTTTGTTAAAGTTGATACACACAAGCCTATAAATGTGTGCATACATTTTCTTAGATAAATTGACAAAAATAAATTGTGAATAATATATTTTAATTTTTTTTACTTTATGAATATCTCATGTCGTATATGGCACATTGATCAACATTTATTTTGTTATAACACATGGTATTTTTCTACAGTTCCAAAGTTTTTTCAAACCGGCTAATAGAAGCATATCTACATCACCAACATTTTACATTTTAGTAAACGGCTTTAGGGAAAAAAAAGACTAATTTGGTCTTTTATTTCTAAAGTATCCATTAATTTGGTCTCTTATCTATCACAAAGACTAATTTAGTCCCTCATTCTTAAAAAAAAAATTTAACAAATCTAACACTTGTGAAGGAGATTGTGGACAACTTAAGGAAGTTTTAGCAACACATCTATTGTAGGTTAACGGTTCAGTGATTATCAGGTAGATTGCTTCGTTAATTTGTCTATATTTTTTGTCAATAGACCTTAGATTGGTTTTTTTTTTTTTTTTAAATGATGGACCAAATTAATCTATTGTGATAGATAAGAGATTAAGTTAGTTGATACTCTAAAAATAAATGACTAAATTGGTCTTTTTCCATTTTAGTAAATAAATTTACTCCCTAAACAGAATTCTAATTGTATTTATTTATGATAGAGCAAAATGCACTAATAGTCATTAACTATTAGGTTGTTACATAAAAGATCATTGAACTATTTATTTTCAAATTTGACCACTAAACTATTTTTAAGTGTGTGTCTGGAGTCACTCCTTCTATTTCTATGTTGACTCTACATTTAACATAGTTCAGTGATCAAAGTTACAAATAAAGTGTCTCCAAACATATATTTTAGATAGTTTAGTGACTAAACTTACAAAAAAAAATAATTTAGTAACTTCATATGTAACAAGCAAATAATTTAATAACTATTAATGTATTTTGCTCTTTATTATTTTATTGTGTCTTTCTACGTATTATAATTTTTTGGTCAAAACATACACAGGTACACATAATGTTCGAACATATTTTCATAAATTAAGTTATAAAAAGAAATTGTTAATTATCCTTACAAAAAAAATATCAATAATACATTTTAATTTTTTCAATTCATGAAGTTGTGATGTCGTACATGAAATATTGATCTATATTTATTTTTGTTATAACACGGTATTTTTCCACAATTCTAAAGTTTTTTCAAACTGGCGAACGGAAGAACATTTACATCACCACCACTTTAGTAAATAAGTTTACTTCCAAGCACAAAATTTTAATTGCATTTAATTATTATATTACATAGTGTCTTTCTACATATTACAATTTTTTGGTCAAAACGTACACAGGTACACAACGTGCGAACACATTTTCGTAAAATAAGTTATAAAAAGAAATTGTTTGTTATCCTTTTTCCATTGTATGACAAAAGTATTGACGTATCAAATCCGATGGTAAGCTTGTCGAAGCTACCGACAAAATCAAATTAATGAAGTACTAACGTAGTGAAAGATGATTACACAGTTCGGTGATTTTACCTACAAAATCAAATGAAAGATTGTTATTTCCACGAACTCGTTGAGAAATACATAAAAAGAAAAAAAAAAAAAAAAAAATGTAGACATGGTCCAAGTTATCATAACTACCAACTCAAGTCCACAAAGTGCTTTTATACATGGCCTATCTTTTGATATATATCCCATCTATAATGTAGAGTGAATACATTGCCTAATGTACGGTGACGTCCCGTCCCCCTTCTTCCAAAGATTTGAAGAATTAAGGATACAGTACTTTTCACTCTTAAAAATTTTAAAAGTTTTATTTATATTCTTATAAGATTTATATTTTGCCAATATAAAATTTTAAAAGAACTCCTTACAAATATGTTTATAATATCTTGCCCCCCTCAATGTGCAAGTTTTACATCCACCTTTGAGTGAGTGGCTAGATTATTAGATAGACTCCACAATAGCAAAGAATTTTTCTGAGTATCTATATCATTTTGAACATTTTATACTGATTCCGGGCCCACTAATAAGAGAGGAGAGTTGTATGGAATTTTTTAAATTTCGAAGGTATTAAATGATATCAACATAAACTATAAAGAGGTTACTAAAATTATTCCCAAATACAAGAACTTTATGATTTTCACAGCCAAACATGTTGGAAGAATTTACCTGAATCTTTTCACTGAATTCCCCGAGTTGTCGAGAACAGCTCACTATATCCCACCTCCAAAGCTCCAAATACCAGCAAACCATTAGAATAGAAAGTATAAGCAGAAATCGTCCATTATCCACACTTCATTTTTTTTTTTTTTGGTTGCACCTTGAGATATGGCGTAGATCCCTACCGAATTACCCGTCCAGTTTTCCATTCAAATGCACATCAAATGCAAGATGTAACTATATATTTATGTAACAATATATTTTGAACCCTCTATAATGGACAGCAATATAAAGATAAAATCCTTGAACGCTAGCAAATTGTGCCCCAAAAGTTTACCTAAAAATTATTTGAAAAAAAAAAAAAGGGAAAAGATTGTGTCCCAAAGATAACCAGCAAAAACATATTCTTTCGACAATATTTATCAATAGATGCCCAAAATATATACTCCAATTGATTCTGATGGCAGAATTGACAGAATAAACTAGCCTTCACTACACCATCTGAAATATCGGCAATATTTTTCATATACATTAACTAGAAATGCTGCAAGCTAACTCTTGTTGCCATCAACTACTTGTTAGCCCATTGGCTGAATCAGAAAATCATGTTCCCTCAAACTATTTTCACAACGCAAAAAAAAAAGAGTTGAAAGAAACAAAACAGACAATCCCTCTACTAAAAACTCTGCAGCAGCACAAGAAAATCAAATCTGGTAGCTACATCAGAGGCCAGATGAAAGATAGTCATACAAATTTATGCGCTCAAAAGAAAAGCATAAAATGCACCACACACTGCACTGAATAAGAACTTTTGTTATAACAAAGATAAATATGAAAGACGACTCAAATATAAGCATATAAAACAGGACAGAGATCCAAACAGTTGTAATATAGCTACAATTCAGAAAGAATATTATTTTGATGCTGAACATTTCCCATATTTAACCGTAACGAGAACTTGGTAACCATTCCATAAGGTATATTATCTAAAAATAAACAAATAAATACCAACATAAGGTTCCAAGTTTCCACATAAATGCGTCCTCCTACAGTTTTAAGGAGTCAAGAATTAAGCTTGCACCTCAACTTGCTTCTGCCCATGTTTAGGGAGGATAAAGGGTTCATGTCCATCTTTGTGGGTTAGCACGCAAATTCTCACTTTTCTTCTGATACAAAGGATTTGATGTCAAGATCTTGATCTGAGAATTCTCATTAATCTCCAATACCTCAGCCAATCCGTTCCCACATCCCTTTGACATACCCACATCAATCCTAATAGCTCTATTACTACAAGCTCCATTAATCCCACCTTCTTGAATTGTATGCCCCATAATCATCCTCTTAACCCCAGGAATTGTATTAAGCACATGCTCAAGAGTTGAACAATCACAATCTTTGGCCAACTCATGGGAGTACTTCCTTGTCCAAACAATTGAATTGCTGCCCTTGACCAACTCCCTAGCAACCTTCTCCTTCACCCCAAGAATCCAATCCCTCACATGCTCATTCACCTTCTCCAACCCATACTCCACATGATTAGGCAAAAGCCCTCCGTGTGCAAAAACAGAATCCCCCACGACTACAACAGTCTGGTTTCTCGACAAAAACCTCTTTGCAATTGGCCCCTCTGGCTTTAGCATGCAGCTAAACGTGCTCTAATACCCTGGAAAAGCTCTGGCTTAACATTAGAAAACTCGTGAGGGATCCCATCAAAAGGGTCTTCTATGAGCCCACCAAACCCATCACACAACCTTTTCATATCATTCCCAACGCAGAGCCATATACCCCAATCCTTGAACTCCTCCAAGCCCTCTGGAGCTGCATACCGGAAATCCCCATCAATGTTCATAATTTCATGATTCCCATTCATGGTAATAATGGTTCCTCCATCCTCGGCTGCCTCTCGTTTCAATTTTTCAAACAAGTACATTATCTTCAGTTCATCGCCGCCACGGTCCAAGATGTCACCAACTTGGACTACAGTAGTTGAGCCGCCACACCAGCGATCCTCTGCATTAATAAGGCCTGCAAGGCGCAGAGCCTGCTTGGATTTTGAAAGGTCACCATGAAGATCACCAACGGCAACGAGCCGAGTAGGAGCCGGGTATATGGTTTGCAATGGAGTTGAAAGTATGGGTGCCGTTGCAACCTTGTTGGGACTAGCATCGGTATTCAGTTTTGGACCTAGGTTCGAGTTAGGAGGTAACAGAAAGAGGCCTCCACTGACAGAAAAATCAATAAACGTGTCAACGAAGGATGAGAGCAGAGAAGGGAGATTTTGGCATGTCATGTTATTTGGTGATGTTTCCACTTGTTTACTTTTCTCCATGTTTGAATAAGTTGTGTAATTTGTAGTACACAACTAAGTGGAGATGGGAGCAGGGGCTCAAGATTCTGTTGTTACTCTAATTGGTTCTGATCAACCTTCTAGTTCACGGGTTCTGATAGCAATTAAACTATTTAGTCCTCGATGAGCTGAAGACGAATAGAAAAGTCCCTGGTTCTAGTGATTTTTCAGAATGCAAGGACAGTTTTCAATTGTCTATAGGTCATGACAGCGTTTCTCACAACTGTTTCATCATAGAATCAAACTCACTTTGAATTACTTTAAAGCTTCAACCCTGGGCAAACATGTTTTGAAATGAATATTATAGTCGGAATATATTGGCCTAGGCATCATAACAACTTAGAGTAACATGTTTTGCAAATCAAAAACTACATAACAGATACAAGGACAGATCTAAAACTCGAAAATAGGCCACCATGTACCCAAAAATACTATCATCAAAACATTCAGAAAGGCAGACCAGACTTTCAGTTATACTAGTATATTTCCACAATGTCCATGGATGGAAACACCAATATCGCAGATTCAATGCAATAACTTTTTATTGCACTCGAACATTTTCCATTACCATTTTAATATTGTTCATTAATAGATTCTAGATAGGAAAGTATCAATTAAGGTAGCTGACTACATTAAATTTCCATATACAGAGTCAAAAAGCTCCAACAGAAAAAGAAACAAATCCTCGGATTACAGCATAATTTTCCCAATACCGAAGACAAGCAAGAGGAACAAAAGAAATGAAAAAAGCTACCGAGTTTTTTTATTGCCTTCTAGGCATAGCGACTTTAACATCGAGCTTGTGATAATCAATAGTTCAGTCTTATTCGTATATATATATATATATATATATATATGGGGAATTCTACAGTTGCGTTGAGGGAACATTCCCTTGGCTTTAAGAACTTATACGGTACAAGTTTTTAAAACACTTAGTGTTGTACTGTATAAGTCCTTAAAGCAGAAGATAATAGTTCCCTGAAAGGTACTGTAGAATTTCCCCATATATATATATATATAAAACTTCCATTTACAAATTTAGCAGAAGATCTTAACAACAATCTGTGTTAACTTTTAAACTTCAAATAGAAAAGATCTATAGCGGGATTACGCCGAGGGTGACAATTCGCTTACAACTGGCCCATGATGTCGTGAAAAATAAAGAGTTCTTGTAAATTTTGAAGCTTAATTTGACTATTTGCAGTATTTCTATGCTTTTTGGCAAGAAATTATTAAGCTGGAGCACACCCCCCAGCACATTAAAGGATAAAATTAAAGATTAACAATCAAAATAAATGAAATAAGTTTCGTGAAATGAAAATAAATGAAATAAATTTGAAAAGACTAAAACTTGACAACAAAAAACACTTGGAAAAAAATCAAAACAAAGGGTAGCAATGATTTGCCCCAAAAATTTAATATCCAATTTGGAAATTTTTGGCAAAATCAAAGAAAATCAGCAGAAAAAAAAAACTGAAATAAATTAGAGCCAAAAAAAATAACACCCAGAGAAAAATAGAGCAAAAAAATAACGGAAATGACGGAAAACCCAGAAAAAAAAAAATAGAGCAAAAATCCAGAAATGAGGGAAAATATAAAAAATACAAAAATTCCATGAAAATAACCCGTGTCAACCAAAGAGGGAATGGAGATGCTATAGTTATAGAGAAGTACCTCCGGTGACCCGAACTTGCATCGCCAGTGATTCTCCGGTCTGTCGGAAGTTGCCCTAAGAGAGAGAGATTGAGGAGGAAATTAACGGGAAAGAGGGCGACTACTCTTATAGTACTAGGTAGGAAGACTTTGTAACATGTGCAAGTCAATATTTGTACCATGGTGTAGAAGATACAAGCCTAGACGAGAAACGAATCTAAGACGCGGAAAGTTTGTTTTTTCATTTTATTTTATGCTTTTTTTGCTTTACAGGAACTTTACATATTGAATATTGAATACAAAATAAAATATATTCTATTTAAATACATTTTATCAAAGAATATCTTTGCATTCAAAGTTATTTAAATAAAAGATAGTTTAATTACTAGTTGTATATTTAATATGTTCTAGTTCTGAAATAACGAATGAATAGAAAGTAATTGTAAAATTCTCATTTTTTTATTTATTTTTATAAATTAAGGAAATAATGTATAAATTGATTAAGAAAAATTTGAAAATTCATAAAATTTTCTATTGGTTCCGTAGTAAAAAAAAAATTAAAAAAGAATAAATGGGACTATGAAAATGAAATAAATGAAAAGTAATTAACTTTGTCCACAAATTTTTGGAGGGTTGATTGTCAAAATAAATATCTTTATCATCATTTTGTATTTAGATATAGATGGAATTTTTTAGAGAGGATAAAGTGTATATTGTCTGAATTCAGAAGATAAAGTGCAACTGGAAGAGTAAAATGTAATTAACCCCAAATTTATTTGTTGGTTTGTGAGTCTTGACATGTACCCTATCTTTTGATACTTGTACTTCCAACATTAAAACTTGTAAAATTTCAAAGATACAATCATTTCCATTAGAGATTTTCCCCTTTGTTTTTTAGGCACAGGACGATTGTATAAAAGAAATTGCATAAGTGGAAGAATTTGTCAAAATTCACCTATAAGTGGCTCAAAATTTATTAGTTGGTTTGTGAGTCTTGATATGTACCCTATCTTTAGATACTTGTATTTCTAATGTTAAATCTTCTAAAATTTCAAAGATACGGTCACTTCCATTTGGCGTTTTTTCCCCTTTATTTTGTAGACACAGAACAATTATATAAAAGAAATTGACTAAGTGGAAGATTTTGTCAAAATCCACATATAATTGGCACCTCATTTGATTGGCAAGGATTCTAAGTAGAGAAAGTAATAATTTTCCTAAAATTTAAATTCTAGTTTTTTGACTTCTTGGAAAAGTAAAAACTTTACTCAAAACAAGGAAAATGAATACATAATACTAGGGTTCTAAATTCTCAAATATCATTACTATTCTAATTACTTTCCTTAGAAATTTAGGAGGTGTTAGGTATGAGGGGAAGGAATGGGAATCAAGTTAAATGTTGTTTGGTTAATCATTATGAAAATCATCCTATGAGAATGAAAGTGTTAGAAAATGTCCACTTTCATTCTTCACTTGTGAATTGGATTTCAAATTGATTAACTTATCAATACAACGAAACTCATTATTTATTCAAACCAAACAAGTAAAGAAGAATTACATAAAGTCATACTGATAATGGGATTTATGATTCCCATTCTAATTCTAATTCTTGAATGCGAACTAAACACCTCCTTAATGTGAAAATACGCTCTAGACTATTTAACCTTTCCTTTCCCTTCTCTCCGAATATCTTCTCTGATATACATTATAATGCTCTTTCTACCTCTCTCCTCCAATTCCTCAATCCTAACGTTCCAGTAATAATCACAATATGATTTAAAAGCCCTACCTTCCTAAGTTTCACCACTCTTTCTTATCCAACCCAATGAGGGACGAAACTACACTTGATTAAGGGTGGGTATAATTTCCCCCCCCCCCTTTAACTTTGAGAAATTACAAAATAAGTAAAATAAATTTAAATTTTTAATTTTATTCTATAATTACACCCCTTAAAATTTGTGAATTTTTCCTTTTTCTTTACATTGCCGCCTAAAACTTTATAATCCTTTTGTCTACTATTAAACATGATTGCATATTTGAAATTAAGAATAAGAATCATATGGAAATATAAAAATTTAAAGACTTTTGAAATTTTTATACAAAATGGATATATAACTTTCTTTGTAAATTCATTTTTCAACTACATATTATATAAAAATTTGAGCACGATGTGGTTTTCTTAGTTCTGAAATTATCGATATTATAAAATGATGTAATTTTTATTTTATAAAAAATTAAAAATTTCTATAATTGGATGTAAAAATATTTTTAAAAATTTAATTTTACTTGAAAAATTGCTCAACACCTATAAATCTGTTGCAACCCCTTATGTTAGGGTCCTAACTTCGCTCTTGAACCCAATTGTGATTGTCTTCTCAAATCAGAGTAGTGCGCTTTTGTAACTAGTAGAGAACTTTCAGGTTTGTGTTTAATTTTTTTTTCATATATATTTTTTTATCTTTTTTCTTTTCATGTTCTTCGTACTTTAGTGAATTTGTGGTTTTCTTCAGAATCGGGTTATTATGATTGTTCAATCTTTTGTTTTAATTTAATCTATATCATAATTGCGAAAATACATATGATATTTATAGGATTTTCTATAACTTTTCTATAGTTCTTCTTTTTTTCTTTTTTTTTTTCTTTTTATTGCATTTTGTGGATACGGAGTCTTTTGGTTAATACCGAAGCTATATTAATTAGAATTGGTATACAAAACAATAATTAATTTGTCATATGAAATGACTGCACTAAACCTAATTTTTTAATGAATATATTTTGGCTGATGTCAACTATGATGAACCACAAGAGAAAGGTATGGTTAGCTATCAATATTGTCAAATGAGAAGACTACGTATTAAAGATATATTGAGAAAATAGGGACCCTTTGTCACTAAACCAATTTGTATATTGTGTAAGCATAAGGAGGAAATTTTGGAGCATGTGTTCTTTGAATGTGTTGAATCTACTGCAATTTGGCAGAAAACTTATAGAACATGCTTAACATATAGGGGAAGTCAGAGCTGGAATGATGAAGCGAGATGGTGAGAAAAAATTGGGGTGCAGACTACTTTGCAAATCAGCTTAAGTTAAGTCCTTTTTCAATCATAATTTGCTACATTTAGTAGGCAAATGATGGGGTGATTTTTCAAAGAAAGAGTGTTGGCCCAAAGCAACCCAAGAATGGGGTGAATTAGGTTGTCTAAAAGAAACAGATATTTTGATGTGCTTAATAGAAATTTGCAAACTTTATGCACCAAATGAACATTAAATCACAAATAAACACAAATAAATAAAATAGATATTCAACAATTGAAGATCAAAAAATAAATAAAAAGATTGAAATTAAGAATATCAAACCAAATTTCCAACCTCCTCAAACTTCTTTTACATCTACTAGTAGTGCCTCTTTAAAAAAGGTGAGGCAATATCTTTGTTGTACACAAAGTATGATCACCTTTTATACCAACTAAGTCCCTCTAGTTGAGTCAAATACAGATTTTACACCACAACCTCAAATAAGTACACTTGTTATTCCTCCACTCTTACACTTGAAGATCACTTACTAGTCTACTCTTGCTCACACTAATTCTCCCTAATTGAGCCAAGATTTTTATTATACCCAAACCAATACAACCTACTCTATTTTAGCTTATTTCTCCCCAAATAGCTCTTCAAGTGTTTGTATTGAATGTAGCAGTTCTCTTTATATTTTCAGGCTAGGGGGTATTTATAGATATCCAAAAATTGCCTGCCAACAACTCTCTAATGACTATTTTTTATTTATTGAAAAACTAGTTGTTAAAGCTTTCAGATGTCCGATCCCAGCTCATTGTGTCCGATAGTCCGAACACTTGATAAATTCTTGTCTTGCCTTCGTTCGGCTGTCTGATCCTACATTCGAGCTTGTGTCCAGTGCTAGGATAGTGGTTTCTAAACTTTTTTCCTTGGCCATTCGGATGTCATTCTACATCCAAAGCTTGGAGAGGTAATATTTGATTTTGCCCTTCGGACACTGCCTGGCATTCATTCTCTGAATCTGACACCTTTTCTAATTTCTTTCTCGGATGGTCACTTGCATCCCAAGCACTATCCTTCGGATAGTTATCTGCATCAAAAGATGTGTTCTTCCTTCAGTGTTCTTTGGTCATGTTTCAAATGCTCCCTTGCATCCTAGCTTTGTTCCTTCAGATGATCCTTAGCGTTTGAGCTACCTGCTACTATAAGATCTGCATGCACACTACTTTAAACCATTAGAAAGAATTTGATTAGTCATCATCAAAACGTGATTAGGATTTAACTATCTCCCTCTTTTTTATGATGACAAATCAACTGGACAATCTTAAAACAACCATAAGAAACGAAGCATAAGACAATAAATTTTGTCCATTATTTCTCTCCCTTTTGGCATAATCAAAACATAGGAAAAAAATTAATGCAATTTTAAACTTCCCCTAAATTTATTCTTCCCCTTAAAAAGTGTATGTTATTTAAATGAATACATAGGGAATAAGTCAAGTTATGCAAAACATTTCTTCATTTCAAGAACATATATTCAAGTAGATATGAGGGAATTCATGTAAAGAATTAAAGCATTTTTAACTCAAACTTTCCATAACTTCTCTTGTTTTGAAAAAAACATCATCAAAGCATAAGTTGGTCAACAATGAAACATATGTGATGCAATTCCACATTCATCTCACCATGATGTAGTGTCATTATACATATGGAGGCTAAGTACAAGATTGACAAATACCATCATGCAAAATGTTTCACTACATTTTAACTACATTAAAAAGAATGCTCCCCCTTTCAATTTGCAAGTAATGAATTAAATCAAATAAAATTGGGGGTAATCACAATCAAGCATTCAAAAGTTTAAGAAGAAAAAATAAATAAATTCAATCACATAGTTGAATAACACTCAAGAGATCATAGTTCACATTAGCACATTCTTGACAAAAAATTTAAATGTTGCTCATTTCAATTGATTTTGTTTTCGTGTCGTCTTTACTCATATGCTTTGAACACTTTCCATTGATGATCTATCTTGAATTCCTTGGTATTCTCCGAGCATACCTACACACAAAGTTAGACAACAACTTTTGGTATCCAAAGATTTTTTAGCCCAATTGGGTTAGTGAAATGACTTTGCACCCATATAGCTTTCATTCCTAATTTTTCATTTCTCTTGATATAATATATTTTTTTCACATGTCCATGTTATTGGCAATAATTGTAAATAATACTTTTATTTCCATATAAAGAAGATTTGGACTTTACAAAGCATCAAAAACAATCCTTTCTAAAAGTGGTGAAATTCTTGTTGATTGACATATTTCTATTTCTTTTCATTTCAACTATATTTTCCTTTTTCATTTGCAAAAGTACATCAAGATCATTTGATCTCTTCTTCAATTAAACTTCTTGATCTTGACTTTTACATCTAATCTTTTCTTCAATGCATCATTTTCTTGTGTCAACATATTTTTTCGTACACAAGCTTTGAGTTAGCACTCAATAAAGGATTAATCTTGATTTTTTTTCTCCTTGTTTCTAGCATACGATTCTTTCAAACATTCACGCACTTTTAAAATAAATCAACATCATCATCATCATAAAAATCATTACAAGAATCATAACTAGAGGATACCTTATTATCTCCAAAGGCCATGAAAGCCATTCTAGCCGCCTCATGTTCTTCTTCAACTTTTGCATCCAAATTGCAATCTTTCCATGTAACTTGAAAGTTGTTGAAGTGAGGCTTTCTTGAGTCTTTTCTTCTTTTTAATGAGACACTCATTTGCAAAGTGTCCCAATTGGCCATATTCATAGCATTTTTCAATTGGCTTCTTGCTTGTATCTTTTTGAAAGCTTTCAATGTATGCCTTTTTTTTTCCCTTGCTTCCTCATGATCTTGTACCTTATATTTTAATTTCAATTCAAAGGAGATTAATAAATTAATCAAAAACTCAATAGGCATAAAATTTAAATTTTAGACTCTTCTATGGAAATGGATTTAGGTTCCCATTCCTTACGTAAAGCATTCATAATCTTTCTATTCTTTTCACCCAAAAAATATTCTTTACTTATACCTTCTAAATTCTTTATAATATCATTGAACCTATAATAAATTTTATCAATATTCTCATGAGGTTTCATTTTAAAGGATTCATATTTAGACACAAGCAAAGATTTCTTTTATTCTCTCACATCATCGCTAACTTCATAGATTTCTTTAAATTTATCAAACTTTCTTCGCCGATTTGCAATCCTTTACTCTTGTAGACTCATTAGCAGGCTCTAAGGTATTATACAATATATTCATGGCTCTAGCATTCAAAGTTAATTTTACTCTATCTTGTGTATTTAACTCATATATAGTCTTAGACCTTAACGTAAGTGTATTTTTATCAAAATATTAGCTTCAAAAGGACCTTCGTCAATAAGTACCACAAATCAATATCAACAAACTGTGTGAATATTTCCATTCTTTCCCTCCAACTAACAAAATTAACATCATTAAACATGGAAGATCTAGTAATGGATTGTCGCTCTAGAAATAAAGCATGATTTGTTGCCATGATCTTTTCCCAAAAGTTAGTTAAGCTCAATATCAGAGACCAAACTTTGATACCAATTGTTGGCCCAAAAACAATCTAAGAAGGGGGTGAATTAGGTTGTCTCAAAAAAACAAACCTTTTGATGTGCTTAATGAGAATTTAAACTTTATGCACCAAATGAACACTCAAGCACAAATAAGCACAAATGAATAAAATAGATATTCAACAATTGAAGGTCAAAGAACTAAATAAAAAGATTGAGATTAAGATTATTAAATCAAAATCCCCAGTTCCACAAGCTTGCAGTATAACCACTAGTAGTAAAGGTGAGGCAATAACCTTCTTGTACACAAAGTAAGATCACTTTTTGCACCAACTAAGTCTCTTTAGTTGAGCCAAAGGGTTTTACACCACAACTTCACTTTTGTACATTTGTTATCTCTCCACTCTTACACTTGAAGATCACTCACTAGTCTACTACTCAGAGCCAAGAGTTCTATTCTACTTAAACCAATACAACCCTCTCTATTTTAGCCTATTTCTCTCCAAATAACTCTCACAAGTGTTTGCATTGAATGTAGTAGTTCTCTTTATATTTTTAGGCTAGGGAGTATTTATAGATACCCCAAAACTACCTCCAACAACTTTTCAATGGCTATTTTTTGTTTACTAAAACACTAGCCATTAGAGCTTTTCAATGTCCAATCCTAACTCACTGGGTCTGACATTCCGTCCAACCACTTGATGGTGTCTTGTCTTGCCTTCGTTCGGCCGTTGAATCATAAGTCCAAGCTTGCATCTGGTGCTGAGCCAGTGTTTTCTAAACTTTTTTCCTTGGCCGTTTGGATGTCATTCTTCATCCAAAGCTTGGAGACATAAGATTTGATTTTTGCCCCTCGAACGCCAACTAGCCTCCGTTTTCTGAATCTAACACCTTTCTAATTTCTTTCTCGAATGGTTATTTGCATCTGAAGCACTGTTCTCTGAAATATGTGTTCTTCCTTCAGTGTTCTCTGGTCATGTTTCGAACGCTCCCTTGCATCCTAGCCTTGTTCCATCGGACAATCCTCAGCGTCCTAACTACTTGTTATTATAAGATCTTCCTTCATACTCAACTTTAAACCATTATCAAAACATGATTGGGATTCAAAAAAGAGATAAAAAGCTGAAGGTCTTTGTAGATATAAGAGCTGTTATGAGCTGCTGTGTCCTGTGTGTGGATTTTGATCACTTTGGAGGGTTTTCCTAGGAATAAGGAAGATATCATTTTGGCAATTAGTTTTGTGGTCGGTGTATCCATAAAGTGCTTTGATCCTATGTAAATAAGTGTATCCAATAAAAGATATGCTTATGTATAGGTATATAATGATATTGATGTAATTGAGGCTTTCTTCGTGTACAATTTTCTGTTGCCTTTATCAATAAAAGTTCACAAGTTTTAATCATGCCATACAATTAAATTATTAGTTTCAGTTAAGTTTTTGAATCATTTACCATTGTCATTGTTCTTTTTCTAGTAAGCACAAATATTAATATGATAATGTGACCATATGCTTTTTAACAATAATGAATATAAACATCACATGTCTCAAGTAAATTATATGAGTTGTATCATGAAATTTTATTATTTGCAAAAAATAGATTTACTAAAACTTCACTTACTCATACTTTAATCAGGCATGTAAAATATTATTTTGTAACATAAGAAAAACAAAAAAACACTATTTATTTTGTTAATCTGAATTTTAACCAGTATTACATTGTAAAATAATCTTTAAAAAGTTTTTACCTACATATTATACTTGAAGAGATATTTTTGGCAATTTCGTAAAAATCTGGAATACATTCCATATATTTTATTTTGAATCAAATATTGGAATATGAATCCAACAATTTTCCCATCAACATTTTTGGGAGTATCCAAACATGATAATGGGATATTTAACAAGGAATCACAATCCGAGTAATCAAATTCCTGGTTAACTTTATTTTCCTGCCAACCAAACAAAGCCTTAACAGTAATCAAGTGGAACTTTAATATTCAAGACTTCATGAATAGGGCATTATAGAAATTTTAATTGATTTATTCAAAGAAGGTTTAATTAGTAAAAAGGGTTGATCAATTTTGACTATTAATTAAAAAATGGTATTTTTACCAATTTTTTATTATATGTAGTGTTAAATTTGCAACAAAAAAAAAATCATGCATTTTGTACAAAAATTAAATTAAATGTTATTTAGTATATTAGTACATGTATAAAGAATCATAAATTTAATATTATTTGACAAAACTACTCAGATTTCACCTGATTTGTGAAAGAAGTAAAAAAATACGACCAAATATCTTAAATTTGGGTTTAGTGATTAAATAGGTTTTTGCTATATAGAATGGTGTTGGTAAGTGATCTTGGAAAACACTAAATTAAACCTAAAATTCATTATCTAACAACAAAACAAACATAATACAAATAAAATTAAAAACTAAATCAACTACATTAAACAAAATTATTAAAAAAATTTAATTAAGACTAAAATTAAACCTAAATCATTACCTAACAACAAAAAATAAAATATAAAAAGAAATAGGAATAGAAAATTACAATTTGTATGAAAGCTTTAAAGTAACATAAAATTAAACCTAAAATTGTTATGCACCAATAAAACTTACATAATATAAACAAAATAAAAAAAAATTAAAATTTTATATTACAAACAGTAATTAACCTAAAATTAAACTAAAATTATTATCTAACGATAAAATAAACGCAAAATAAAAGCATTAATAACACGATTTGGAAAATTAAAATTTATGACAAGCATTCAGAAACCCTAGAATTAGACCTAGAAAATCCTAAACCCTAATTTGCTAACCAAGTAAAACATAAATTAAAATATTTATAATAATCTAAAATTACGAAACATTAAAACGTAATACTCATCATTCGGTGGTGGTTAGTGGCGAATTTCAGTGGTAGTTGGTAGAAAAATTACCTGTTGCAGCTACTACTCATGCGCTGGTAAAATTGGTCAGTTGCAAATGTGGCGGTGGTGACATATAGGTCATGGTGGAACAGTTATGGGCGATAACTTCGTTGTGGTGGTGGCCAAGTGGCGTGTGGTGTTAGTGGTGGATTAGGCATGTAGTGATAGAGTCGGTATGTATGTGTGCGTGAGTAAGAGAGAAGGAATAGAGAGGGTTTTTAAAGAAGTGGGATGGTTATGAGTAAAGAGAGAAGGAAGAAATGCCTGAATTAAAAAGAGATAGAGAGAGAGAGAGCTGACACAAGACATTAGATGGAAAAGGAGTGTTAGGGAAAGAGGGATCTAGGTTGTTTAAAGAATGAAAGTTAGCGACGATGCCAAATATTCGTCACCTCATACTCATTGGTGATGACCAGTTATCATAGCGACGTACTAAGCAACAAATGTAGTGATGCATTGGTAAAGGATTATAGCTATATTCCATATGGGATGTAAATTAGTAGTGGATAACAATTTGTTGTAAAGTTAGAACATAGTGACGATTTTAGTGACACATACTTTTAAATTTTTCCAGCCATAAATTATTTAGATAATCAAAATTATCAATGAATCTGTAAAACAAATTTGATATTTTGTTACGAATTTTTTTGTCTAGGGAATGTATTGAAATTTAGAGATGATATTACTGATGAATTACAGAATTCGTAAAACTTGTAGTTTCATAAATTTATAAAAATATCCAAAAATGCAAATGCCTTAGCTTTGAAATTTCTTATCCAAAATATATTTGTTGAAGATATAAATTTTAATAGCAAAGTAGAGTATAACAAATTATGATCAAAGCCAAATTGATCCGTATTATCCTCCTCTTCTTTTTCTTCATTTTCTTATCCTCTTTCTTTCTTCAAAGAACACAAAAGAGTAGATAAGAGAATCCTCCTTCTCTTTCTCCTTCTCCTCTTTCACTTCTTTTTTCTTCTCTTTCTTCTTCTTCTTCTCATTTTCCTTCTTCTCCTTCTTCTGCTTCTTCTTCTTTTTCTTCTCCTTCTTTTGCTTCTACTTCTTCTTCTCCTCCTTCTGAAAACTGCTTTTAATTCTTCTTCTTCTCCTCCTCCTCCTCCTTCTCCTTCTTCTTCTTTTTTTCTTTTCTTTTTCTTTGTCTTTTCTTTTTCTTTTCTTATTCTTTTATTCTTCTTTTTCTCCTCCTCCTCCACCTCCTCCTCCTCCTCCTCCTCCTTCCTCCCTTTTTTCTCTTTCTTTTCCTTCTCCTTCTCCTTTTTCTCCTCATCCTTCTTCTTTTTCTTCTTACCTCGACCTGTTATTTGGCCTTTTCATTCTATTGTTCCTCAACTTTACTCACATTATCTTGTTTTTTAAATAGCCAATCAATTTATTGGATCCCTTTTCAAAATATGATTCATTACATATTACACTTGAACAACTTGTTCAGTCAAGATATACAAATCATAATCATGTACCTTTTTTATTAATCTCAACTAAGTTTTTCTTATAATACACATTTGTTGCTTTTACGAGATCATGCCACAGGTATTTGACAACACAACACGCATGAAGGAACCAAGATATTCTTACTCAATAATATTCTCCAATACTCCAAAAAAGTCATTTGATATACTCTCAATTCAAATGCTGCTATTCATAGTACTCTTATCGGAATTGTTTTTACGCGTGTGGAAATTGTATCTATTAACGAAATATGGCAATCAACACCTACCTTTTATACTAGGTTCCATTCAAGGTGGTAGGGGTGTTCATTCTAGGGGTGACAATTTCAAACACATCACGAACTTGACACGATATTAATTGGTTTAAACATGACTTGAATTTAATTGGATTGCTATGCAGGTCGACCCGTTAATGACCCGAAATTTAAAAAGTCGTGTCATATCAACCTACGAGGTGTCCCAATAACCCGTTATCTTATTAGATAACCCAAACGACCCATTTAGCCCATTAGGATATCGAATAACCCGAACGACCAATTAATTAATTGAGACATTTATGAAAATTTGATATAATAATACATCTTTTAATGGCATATTGTATTATTCGAATCAATAGGTTAATAGGTTAATTGTGGGTTATCATGTTTGGGTAAACTAAATAACTTTTGTATTAGTGTAAAAAGTTTAACTGGTTAATAGGTCGTGTCGGATTAACCCGCTAATAAATGGGTCATGACATGAAATAACACGAATGTTCAATTGGTCATGTACGGGTTTAGGTTTTCTGACACAAACTTGATAAGGATCTAACACGACTCATTGCCACCCATATATTCAGTTGGTAAACAACATTTTGACTTATTTGACTTTCGACTTAAAAATATTAAAGTCAATATCAAGTTCATATAAATCCAAAGTTAAATAAAGTCAAGTCATTTAAATCACAGTTATTCATTTGGTATGTCAACAAGTCAAAAACATACCTATTTCATATCTAATAGTATAATTTTTCATCCATTATCTATAATTCAAAATTTTAAGATATCATTCTCCAAATAAAGAATATGAGATATTGGAAATTATAAATTAAATCAAACATTACAAGTTTGTAATACTAAGTTCATAACTAATAAGAGTAAAAAACATAATCAAATAACAAAAGTAATTAACAATTCACAGCAACTTTCAAAAGTTTCGAAAGTGGATAGTGCTTAATGTTTCGATAATCAATAACATATGTGTTACAATCCATAACTATAATCTATAAATACATGATTATTTAGAATAAAGCTCATAATATTTATCTGTATAAGTTAAAAATAGATTATATGTATGAATTATACAAATCTACACATATATATAGACATACGCACATACATACATATATATATATATATATATATATATATATATAATGTGCACATTAATATATGAATATATATGTATAGATATATAGAAATATGATATATTATATATGTTTATGATTACTTAACTCCATACGTACTTAGGGTAAGTAATTATATGTATGTAATACACTTGTTGATAATAAAAATGATATATAAACAAATTAGACATTATTTAACACATTTATATTACGTTTATATGTTATGTGAATCTCAATATATGAACATGCATATATATATATATATATATATATATATATATATATATCATTAGGTATATATAATTAATTAACTCTGTATGTACTAAGAGAAAATTAGTAATTCATTTAATTAGCTACTGAAATAAAAGTGTTACATTGGTATGTTGTACATTTATACTAATATATGAGTACATAAATTATACAAATGTGAAGTGTTAAATTAATAATACAGAAATCACACAATTAAAAAGATATTTAAATATGAATTAAAATATAATCATACGAATTATGCATAAAACATTATTGTACATAAAGACATTGATATATTATTACAATATACGGTTAAAATACCAAAAAAATGTTGTTTGACTTATTCGATCAATAAATTGACTAGAAAGTTGAAGTCAAAATTGAGTTGAGAAGTTGCTTACTTAATTTACTTCGAGCCAAAAGTCTTGTTGAAAGACAAAAAGTCAAATCAAGTCAAAAATTTGTTTCAAGTCTACTCAATTCGGTAGTTTGACTTGACTGACTTCTGAACGCCCCTACTTGGTGCACAACAATCCTTGCTCCTAATTAATTCATTATCACAAAGAATCCAAAAGACAAAAAGTAACGAACATGACCGTTAATATAATAAAAGAAGAAAAAAATCTCGATAGCCATTACTAAATGTTCGACAAACAAGCGATTAAACTTATGACATTGTTTGAACTACCCGGAGAATTGTTCACAACATAAGCGGTCAGTTGTTGTTCAGACATACCTTGACATGAAAATTGAAACATCCCGTAATATATTAGATGAACTAAAATTATTGGGTAATATTATTTCACAAATAAATAATAAATTAATTATAATGAACAAATAGTTCCACTTCTGGGAAGTTCATTAAAATGTACGTTTGAGAATCACACATTTCGTTATCCTTAAACTATTGCCTTTTTATTTTGCCACTAAATATACCCCAATAATTAAAAATAGAGAACAATACCCAAATAATTAAAAATAGAGAACAAGGAAATGTTGGGATCAGCTAGTTGTCATCATTTCTTCCAACTTTTTTCCTTTTCTATATGAAATGTGATTTATAATAATAAGAACTAAATGTCGTAATATCCTCCATATAGGCATTGTAAATCAAGGTTTCGATGCCGGCTTTGCTCTTCACGTACTCCTTCATGTGAAACAAAAGTTTGTAGAAACATGTTAAGCACAATACTATTATACCTAATTATATTTGTTATTTATCAAATTATGAACAAAGTTTCAAACAAGATACCTCTCAAATGGGTACATCCACTGATAATGCACGGGAGCCTCGTAACTCTTGCCTTATACTGTAAAGTAGACAATGAGATACTCTGTTGAATTGAAGAACGCCGACGAAAAGATTCTCTCCAAGTAGCATAAGATAAAAGGACTATAATTTTCCAATTTCCCCATATGTGATACTCGTAACAAAGACGAATAGATGTCTCGAAAAAGTAGTCTAACCTCCATTAGGGATGCTACACGAAAGGTGGCAGAATTTTCTTGAAGGCAATTAGAATAGACTCTCTATTAACATATGACATCCATGGTTCTTCACCCCTGTCAACTTGCACTTGTTCAAATCTATGTAGCTGTAAATATTTGATACATAACTAATGGGGAATTTCAGTTCCTTCAAGTATTTGCCCATTGCTTTCTTCTTCTCCTTCGCCAAGTGTACATTGTTTTGGATTTCGTACCCTTGCTATGAATGTTTACGACTAGTAATGCACGGTCACAAATTTTCTACAGGTCTTTCCTTGTGTTAGGTTATTTTTGGTATTCCCGCTAACTTTAGTTCATAACGGTGCATAATATATTAATATCGGATTTGTGTGGCACAAGGTTAGTCCTTTGGTATGGTAGATCCCAAAATAAACTCTGCTTTGTCCACTTATGATATTCAACAAACATATTAGGTGTGCGACTAGGGTCATCAACTGTACGAGTAATCGCCTCTACTTGCGCATAAATTTTATCGCACGAACCTTAGTGGTGGAGGGGTTCATTCAATCTATTCTTGGTGAACTCCTTTTTCTACTTCCTGTAGGAATGATTTGTTGGAAAAAATTGTTTATGGCAATAAAAATAGTAGGCCACCTTCTTACCATGATTCAACTTGAAATCTTCCATGCATGTGGGACACCTAGAAGTCCTGATGTATTTGGACGTGCTGTTGCCTGCACCCAAAATTAAAATCCGTACTTCTAAAGATTAATAAAGTAGTGTAAGTATAGGATCGTCCCATAGATAGTGTATAACTTACTACTTCGTACTTTTGTGAATAAAAACTAAGGAGAGATTAACTAGCAAATAAATAAAAGGAACTAACTAGCAAGCAATTGACATTAAAAGGGAGAAATAAAGAGAACAAATCTTGGTCTTAGTTACATCCACCATGGAGATTTTGACCATTGATACCAAAGATATATCAATTCTTATAGCAAATACTAACTGAAGAATGGATCCCAAATTCCCATTCAAAACTTATTCTTATATCTTTCCTTAAGTTTAGTTAATTTTGAACACGTTATTTAAATAACCCTAACAACCAATTAAATTCAGACAAGCGCAAGAGATTTATCAAGTAGAAATATCGAGAACTAGAAAGATCAATTAGGCTAATACAACAAAAGCACAAGCGGTTGTATTAATTAGTTGGTTATTTTCCCTAGATTCAATAGCCCTAATTAGCAATTATTAAACCTAGTCACTTTACAGATTAAATCAAATAATGCAGCCAATATTAATCTAGCTATCAATTGATTCAATTAATTAACTACGCTACAGCATAGCAACCAAAGGAAATATTGCTAATGACAATCACAAATTAATTGTAGAAAAATAAACAATGCTTGGAATCAAGAACTGAATCATTAAACACAATAAGTTTCACAACGTTAAAGAATCCATGGCTTCAGTTTCATTGACCAAGAAGATTTAGCTGTGCAGGGCTGTAAACTAAGGACTCAAAAGAAAAGAAGAAAAAGTGAATTCAAGGAGTAAGAAGATGAATCTAACGTATCGTGGCTTCTCGTCACCAAACCCAAGTTTAAAGGAGTTATTTATAGAGGATTCTAGGTTTAAGCTTTCTATCTAATGAGAAAACATGAAAACCCTCGAAGAAGAGTCCAACCAGATGAAGAAAGCTATCAAAAATAATAATTTTCATAGACTCTCATAGGCTCAGATGCACATGCACCTAAAATCCAGCGTTTGTGCACTAGCTTCAACTCCTTAACTCATCTTTTCTGGAAATGGCACAGATGCTCTAAGATTTTCTAGCGCACTTGCGCACTTTCTGCACACTACTTCAATTTCACTGTTTAACCCCAATTTTGACCTTGATGCAAATAAAATATAGGAAACCGCAAACATAAAAATTGTAGCTCTTCCTCTTAGCTTTCCAACACATCTTGAATCAACAAAAACAGAGTTTGGACGGGAAAGTTACGCACAAAATACAAAATAGTATCCAAATTACCCAATGCTTGTGCACACTTCGTTGGTTTCTCTTCACTTTATTTCTCTCTTTTGACTCCCTTTGTGCTTCAAACCTACAAAAGTTGAGTATAAACCAATAGAACTCATAATTAACTCACATGTTGTTTACAACATATAAAAATATGGTAAATAATACGTAAAATTTAAGATATCTTATGAGCTTATCAAATCACCCCACACTTATCGTTTGATTGTCCTCGAACAAAAATAGAATTAAACCAAATGAGCTCACTAAAAATTCTCCCAACATATCTTAACAATTGCCCACATAAATAATCAAGAGCCACTCTACCTTCAGGAGTAGTCTAAGAACTCAAGAGTTCAGAATGCTTATAAAACTCAAGACATGAAATCTGGTATATGTGTCTATAGCCATCCAAGAAAATAATTTTTAAGACATTTGGATCAAATCATGCAAAATCTGATAATTTTTCTGAACATCCCGTAGCTAACTCTTCTGATACCTCTCTACTAATGTAGAAAATCGACTCAATTTAAATTAGTTTGGACATTTTAACTTGTTATGTTAAGGCAAGGGTATTGGCTATCAAAGTAGAGATAAGGATATCACACAACAAAAGAAAGAGCTTTAAGATAATGTTACGCACCATTAAAATAAAACTTCTCTTTAAATATTAAACCACTATCCTTACAGAGAAATAATCTCACACTTAATCTACAAACTCCCAGAAAGAATTTTATAGAACAAACAACAAGAAGTCCTTCTTCAATTTAGCCCAACATACCAATATTTTCTGGACATTTCTTTCATATTCCTCAATTTTTTCATGTCAAGGTCCCAACACGGGTACCAGTAATAGGCACTACTCGTAAACACACCAATGCAGGTACTAGTGATAGTCACTACTTGTAATTTTCAAGAAATTTTTTATAATGCCCCCCTTTTTCCCCTTAAATGTACACCACTCAATCAAATAATTTACCACTCTGATTCAACTACCTTTTACCCTTATATCCCCTTAACAAATAATTGTGTGCAATAATGCTCTTAAGGGACATTTTGGATAGAAAAAATAAAGAAATTATTAATCTCATAAAGGTAAGTAAAATGAGTATTAATGAAAGACAACGAATCGTTTTTCTTTCCATTCATTACAAATTAAGGTTCAAATAGGGTACTAGGGATAAAAATTTCCAAATATTGGTTGGCTTGTAAAGCTCAGACATCCAAAGAAATGCTCTACCCTCATCTTTAAACCAAACCAAGTTGTTTATAAAATTTTGCCTAAAAAATGTAATAAAGAAAGTTTCTAGAATGCAATATAGGTGAGTTTATATTTATCTCTAAGTATCAAAAAATAAAAATAATTTATGTTTATAGCGATCAAGAAATTCTTAGAAATCATGCAGCGAAGTTATTAACATCGACTACCCAACTAATGAGTGGTTCAGTTCAAGAATTATCATGTAGAAAATCAAATAGATATGCTAAGCTTTGCAAAATTTCCAAAAATTTCAAAGATTTTCAACTAGTTTGAACAAAAATTTTCAATAATCTTGAAAAGCTCTCAAATCAAAAGAAAAGCTAAAAATATTGCAGCAAAAATAAGCAAACTACATAATTGATCCACCAAACAACTTTAAATCCAGATAACTCCACACCCTATGCTTAAAAGGAAGCATTGCCCTCAATGCTAAAGAAAACAAAATCATAAAAGGGATAAGAAAAGCTTCTCTGGTGTAAGGAAGATCGTGTGGTGCAATCGGTCCCAAAATAAATGGCTTTCAACTTGGGCTGGAGTGTTGACACCTACAAAACAATCACAGACACTAAACAACACGATTAGTCAATCAGGAAATTAAGAAAAACAAGAAAATCAAGGAATTGAAAAGTGCCAAGATAATTAGGAAAAAACTTAATCCCTTAAAAGACTAAACACAACATAAAATACAAACTCACAAAAGCATAAAAATATTAAAAAAATAAGAAACTTGGGTTGGTTCCCAAGAAGTGCTCTTTTATAGTTAAGAGCTTGACTATGAACAAGATGGTCAAAATAACCATCTCTATAGTAGAGAAAAAAGGAACTCAATAATTGTCATTAGTCGTGTGTAGGCTTTCTCCTTATAGTGGCTCACCATATACTTATCCTCAAACTCCTTGGATCCATCATTTCAAAACTCAACTCTAAGCCACTCATCTTCCTCAGTGCAGTCTACCTTGACCCCACTGTAGTCTATACAAACCATCTTAACCCTTTTCTTATGATTCTTAGGAAACTCAATGATATCAAACTCTTTATGAGCCACTTCTTGATCTTCAACTTAAGGTTAGTCCATAATAGAATGTGGGGTATAAAGGCACCACACTACAATCCCTATTAGCAGCCAAGTGGCAAATCCTTCACAGCAGTTAGAATTCCTTGTGCTTCCTCTATATCCAATTCCAAAACCTTGATTGGCTCTTGCTCCAAAAGATCTTGAGGCATTGAAATCGGAAGTAATGAACTAAAGTCACCCTCAATAGGCTTATTGTCTACTAATCCCATCTCTAGTTCTCGCTCATTTTCTTCATCTTCTTCATCCTCAATCACTTGATATTTTGGTCTACTTATGGAAGGTGTCAGTTAACTCCGTATATGCTCCAACATTTGAATACTAGCTCTTGTTTCCTGTTGAAATTGCAAAGTATTAGCAGCCAAAGAATTAACTAGTTCTTCTAATGAGTTACCAGACTGGAAATAAGGTTGTTGTGGTGGAATAGGTTATATACATTGAAAATCTTATGGTTCTGGAAGATAACCGAACTCAGGATAATCTATCCATCCTTGGTTATAGTTATACAAACAGGGGTCAAACCAAGGAAACTATTGATTGTTGTGAAAGGTAGGGCACATGTAGTGTTGGGATGTGTCAGTTAAGTGATTGTCAGCACAAATCTCACAAGTTCTTACTTATCGCATATCTTCTAATTGTTGAATAATACAGTCAACTTTGAGCAATAAACCTCATGCAAATTGGTAGCCATGATGGAGATCAAAAAGAGATAAAGCAATAAGTACAAACCATTAAGAACAAAATATAAAAAAACAAAAACCAAAGTGCAAAAAAAAAAAGAGAAAAGAAAAAACACAGGTAGAAACACAAAAATACAAAAACACAAAAGCACAAAATTTAGCTAGAATCACTCCCCGACAACGGCACTAAAATTTTGGTCATACTGTCCGCTGCATCCAAAAATAAAATCGATACTTCTAAAGATTAATGTAGTAGTGGAAGTACAAGATCATCCCACAGAGAGTGTATAGCTTACTATTTCGTACTTTTGTGAATAAATATTGGGAGAAGATTAAATACAACAAAAATACATAAAAGAATCTAACTAACAAACATTTGAAGGTAAAGGGGAGAAATAAAGAGATCACAAACCTTGGTCTTGGTCACATCCACCATGGAGATCCAATAGTCGATCATTGATACCAAAGATTTATCAATTCTTATATCAAATACTAATTGAATAATTGAGCCCGAATTCCAATTCAAAACTTATTCTTATATCTTTCCTTAAGTTTGGTTAATCTTCAATACGCGATCCAATTAACCCTAAACACCAATTAAATCTAGACAAGCGCCAGAGATTAATCAAGTAGAAGCGTTGAGAAGTAGAAAGATCAATTAGACTAATACAACATAAGCACAAGCGGTTATGTCAATTAGTTGATTATTTTCCCTAGATTCAATAATCCTAATCCAGCAATAATTAAACTTAGTCAATTCACAGATTAAATCAGACAATGCAGGGAATATTAATCTAACTATAATTGATTCAATTAATTAACTATGTTGCAGACACAGCAATCAAAGGAAAACAATTATAAATTAATTATAGAAAAATAAGTAATACTTGAAATGAAGAAGCATGAATCATTAAACACAATAAGTGTCACAGAGTTAAAGAATCTATGGCTTCAATTTCCTTAAACAAGAAGATTTAGTCGTGCGAGACTGTAAACTAATAACTCAAAAGAGAAGAAGAAAAAGTGAATTCAAGAAGAAAGAAGATGAATCTAATGTATCATGGCTTCTCCTCTCCAAAAGCAAGCTTAAAGGAGCTATTTATAGAGGATTCTAGGGTTAAACTTTCTATCGAATGAGAAAAACATGAAAAACTTCGAAAAAGAGTTCAACCGAGCAAAAAAAATCTATCAAAAATAATAATTTTCACAGATCCTCACAGGCTCAGCACACATGCACCCAAAACCTAGTTAACATAACTGTCTCAAATGCTGAACTCATCTTTTTTGGAAATGGCGCACACGCTCTAGGATTTTGGCACATGTGCATGCCCTCTGCATATTGCTTCAACTTCAACCCCGATTTTGACCTTGATGCCAACAAAATCTAGGAAAAATGTAAAACATAAAAGAAGATTGTATCTCTTCCTCTTAGCTTTCCAACACATCTTGAATCAACTTAATTAGAGTTCAGATGAGAAAGTTATGCTCAAAATACAAAATAGTATCCAAATTGCTCAATACTTGTGCACACTTTGTTCGTATGGTTTTTCTTCACTTTATTTCTCCCTTTAAACTCCTTTTGTACTTCAAACTACCAAAGCTGAGAATAAACCAATTAAACTCATAATTAACTCAAATATTACTTACAACATATAAAAATGAGGTAAATGATACGTAATGCTTAAGATATTTATGAGCTTATCCGTATTCTACCTAGAAAAATCATTAACTATCAACAAGAGTGCAGCCCACATTCGAAATAGCTCCATTGGTTATATCCTACACTGGCTTATCTTGGTACCAAAATTGTCACAATTCTTCTGTCAATGGTTGTATGTACACGTCAATAAACTTTTTCGAGTCTCGGGGGTTAGGTATGATCTGTGTGAGGAACATATAAGGAGTCTTCATGCATATTATGTATTTCTTGAGTGGCTAACTGTATAGAGTGAGTATAACCGTCTAGCAAGATTAAGCCTTCTCAAATTTACTAAACAAGGCCAATCCGTCAGAAATAGACCCAAACGGATATTTTGGATCTTCATCACAAAAGCTGGATGCGTCCTGTCATAGTGCTTTCATACCTTTGCATTAGAAGGGTAATACATCAATCCTTATTCTATTTCATGATTTGCATGCCAAGTTAAATGCAAAGCAGTCACTTTGAATGCTTATAAAGTTGCAATTGAGTGTTAGTGGGAGGTAAATAACTACTTGAACGGCCTTGGCTTCCTATTGCATTCTATTTTAGCCTTGTACTTGGAATTTTACACCACTTACAGAAGTCTTCATCATCAGTGTGTAGGGGAGTTCAAAAGTCACTCAAGTCAAACTACCAAATCGAGTCAAGTCAAAAAAAAATATTTAACTTGGCTTGTTCAATTTTCAACTCAACTTGAACTCAAAATCAATTAAAAAATCTACTACTCGATTCAAATTTGACTTCAACTTCCAAGTCTTCTACCGATCAAATAATTCAATCAACAATTGTAATAGTAGATATTAATAAATAATATCGAAATAATACACAAGACATTAATCTATGTGCATAATATACATAATAATTCACACATCTTTTAATGAATTATCACATAATTACATGAAAAAGATGTAAAATAATTAAAAAGCAATATAATTGATAGAAATATGTATAAACATAAGCAAAGTAAAACTATTTTACAAAAAATAAAAATGAAAAAATGATATTTTGACTTAATTCCTAATTTCTATTATGTTATTTTTTTGTGAAAATGATATGCTAAAACTTGAAATTCTGGATTATTGAAATGAAAAAAAATTTTAGATATGAATTAGATATTTTTTTCATCTTATTCGACTTACTTACCTAGTAAGTTGAATTTCAATGACTCGACTTTCTTTGATTTTGAGCTTATATAACTTGACTTTATTTTTAAAATTTTCGAGTCAAAAAATAAATAAAGGCCTATCAAAAAAGTTGAGAAACCTTGAACCGACCAATTGAATACCCATTTGGCATCCTTCTGATACAAGATGCAACTGTTATGGTAGACATCTATTCTTCTAACTAGAAGCCCTGAACTTTGGACAAAGTTATTTACTTCGTTGAAGTTATTGGCCCTTACGTTTGTAAGAAAGTAGATCAGAGTAACGCAGCGGAATTTAAAATTTTTACTTTCCTATCACGGATCACCTTGATTAATTTATACGTAGTACAAGAAAAGTATGGAGATCATACCTTAAAATTGCAGTAAAATCTCCAATATGTTTAGGACGTCGATCCACAAGCCGCACAGGTGTCCGGCCTCTAATGGTATCCACACAGATAATTAAATCAGGAATCTTCACAAGATTGATTGACCCAAACCACGGAGTGCTAGCTCCTAAATTATTTTTTTCTTTTCAAAACCGTGACACTCACGTTTTTTAAGAAAAATCTTTTGTTGGCTTTTTTCCCTTAAAATCCGTAAGTATGTATTTTTACACTTATTTTTATGTGTCTACTACTTTTCCTATATATCTATATGTGTATAGATATATATATACAACATACTAATATATATATATATATTATAATATATTATATATATAATAATATAGAATCCCATCAAATTGGGTTTAGAGAATTACAAATTCTAATCAGTTTGGGTCATGGGTATATCAATAATTATAAAACAATTAGGACTCTTAATATGTCTTACATATTAACTCCTAATATTTATAACTTATTATAATTAAACCCAAAATTTAATTTATCTCATAAATTAACCCATAAGTATCTCATACTTATCAAATCATTTTAATCATGAATTAATTATCCTTAAGTGTGTGACCCTTTAGGTTCCCAATCACATTGGTAATAAGTATAAATTATAATCCTAAATTAATTAGGATTAGATAAATTAAACACCTTTAATTTATCATTAATTCTCCAATTAATTAATTTACACTTATAGATCAAGATTGGCTTCTAGCAAAGTATCATGACCACCCAAGTGTTGAGATATGTCAAGTGGTTCGACATCACCCATCCATGACTAGTTCTCCTGTAATTAATATCCTTTCACCAACCTATATCCCGATTAATTCAAGAATACAAATGTAATGCCAACTCTTATCGAATTAATCAAATTTTACTTCTTACCAAAATACAACTAACTTGATATAGATTTTAAGACACTCTTAAATCTATTTCCACTTTGCGCAAAGATTTTCGAATCGTATTTCAAGAAGTGGCCATGTTGGGATATACTCTCCTATTACAAGGAGTGGTGAATCCTCTATTGGTCCTCCATTAGATAATGATACATATCTACTCCTGAACTTATACACATCTAGATGTGACTATTAAGAGTTCAGACTAATAGAGCCAAAGAATAATTATACACAATCAAGATAAAGTCATGACCTCAAGTCAAAGGACCATTACACTACTATCACAAAGAGATTAATCCACTGGCATTTAAATAATAATCCGACTGTGGAATATTCTTAGCAGGTCAATCCGATGCACTTATTCTTAATAAGCATCCACATACTCTTATATGCTAATATACTACTGTCATACACTACGATTAGGGATATACACGAATAAAATATAATTACATCATAACTCCTTATGATTTTACATATAAATATTTTATTCGTTAAATTCCATATTACAAAATATACATAAATATAGAAGTGTAATTTATCCCTAAAATTAATTGGCTTTAGGGCATACACTAACAACGTTGTCTTCTAGTATCGTCTCGTGCATTAGCTACACCACTTAATTGAAACATTTCGAACATGTTATTCTCTACCTTAATGTTAAGAATTCTCAAATTTATTGATAACTAAGGGTGATTCTGGACTACCAGCCCATAGCCTTCAGAATATCTAGAAACGACCACAAAGGGTCCTCGTTCCCAACATCGATAAGTGCTTGTTCAAAGGATGCCGATTGACGGGTACCAGTGATATGCTTGCATGTAGTATAATTATGCATAATTATTGCTTCGTTGGCCTCATGAGCATTCTGTAGGCCTGCATCAAAACAACATGCTTGATAAGGATTCAACTGGTCGTAATCACTAAATGGCCGTTTTACTAGAATATGCACATTACCTTGACCATACTATTGAAATTTTTCTCCGTTAAAAGTCAAGTTATAATAATTTGCAATAAATCTATACCTGTATAAGTGCTCTATGCTTTATTTGCACCATTAAATTTACAATTCTTACACTTGTCACATAAGTACCTAATTTGGTTCTCTATCCGTTTACCATACATGCCCACTTGCAAAATGACAAAAACGTTCTTACACCCATTAGGAAATTGTTTGTAGAATTGTAGAAATTCTTATTATACATCCATTGTTGCTTTCTTACATTTTTTCCTGCATAATCCATACAAGAAAAATAGACAACTATTCTGTCAAAGGTTAATTCATCGCACAAAAATTTATAATTTAATAACAATGACCTACTCTATCACTGCACTACAGGAAAATGAGGCTTTAGTGACGAAAAGCACAGTGACGACACGAAATCTCGTCAATAAAGGGTGTTATTAGTGACGACTTTTGACTTGGTCACTACAAAATGGAAGGATTTGCCTTTTAGTGACGAAATACAAAAAGTCGTCACTAAATAGTCATTACGGCATCACTAAAGATTAGGCGAAAAATTGTGCAAAAATATCAAGGATTTAGTTACGATATTTTGTTGTCACTAATATTTTCAGTGTTAGTGACGATGTTTCATCGTCGCTAATATTTTAAGAGTATTCTAGGATTTAGTGAGGATTATTCATCATTGATATTTTTAGTATTAGTCATTGGTTTTAGTTATCAGTATTGATTTTACATATAGAAAGTAAATGTTTGAAAATTTTTCTATGTGGGTTTTGCTGGATTGTGTTGAAAAAAGTTAGCTAGTTTGTGTAATTATTTTTTAGATATTAATTTTGGATTATAGGAATTAAAGAATTTAGATGTGTCATTTTAAAATGAAAATAATAAAATAAATATTGAGTTAAAGAAAAATAAAAAATATATTGTTTATGATATATATATTTTAAGTTATATATTTGTAAAGATTATAAATTTTATTAATGTAAATTCTAATCCAACATCTGTAATTGAAGGGGAAAAAATTTTCTTTTCCCTAATATGATGGCCCCATTAAATATACTAAATATTAAAGAAATTATTTAATATTTTGTAACAATCAATATGATGACCCAAATGAGGTGAAAAAAATTAATTAGACTACCTTATTGGATGCTTACCCAACAAGTAAATTAATTATAATTCGAAAGTCCAACTATATATAAAAAAATCCAAACAATTTGTTACCACATAACAGGCCAATGTATGCATGTATGAGACAAATAGGCCATTTAGTTGGCTTGTGTTAGTATGTTGTAGCCCAAGTGGGTAGATAACACATTAAGATATATATATATATATATATATATATATATATATATATATATCTTATACACATCTAGATATTCATGTTCCTCCACTTAATGTAACTAATATGGGCTTGGTACTTGGTAGCCCAATTAGAAGTCTATAGATATTATTATCTTAAGATGGTTTCCATATAAACTTAATTTGGTGGTTCATAAATTTATTACGTGATACTTACGTATAATCAATTTTCTTTGACTCTCTAGTAGTTTAATTTTGTCCTAAAAATTTAATTAATGCATGATATTTATTTCTATGAAGTGCATTATAAATTATACTAGATATTTATTTCTATGAAGTGCATTATAAATTATACTAATGTTAGAATGATTTTCATAATTCTTTTTGGTTTGTTAATTAATTTGTTAGTAAATCATTATTTAACAAGATGTTCTAATTTGAGTAATAAATAGCTATTAATTTAAAATAATTACAAGTTCCCAGTTTAATCTAAAAACAATGTGTTTCTTTTTTGGCTTGTTAATTTGATACTTTGTAAGAAAGATAACAATAAGTATTTTATTCCTTAATTTCACATAAGACAAACTTTTACATATACAATGATTAACCAACAAAATTTTAGTACTTCATTAACAATTAGTACTGTTATTATTATAATATTTTTGTTTTATTAACTCAGAAAAACATATTTTTACTAAACAATAAGTATTCAATTGACTTATAACTACTTATTTACTATTTTTGCAAGTATTTAGTACAATAAACTTAATAATTTTGTTTTATTAACTCACAAACCGAATGATGCAAGTAAGTAATTTTTTTAAAAAAATAATTATGTAAGTAATTTTTTAAACAAAAAAGAAGAAGTAAAATTTATCTTAGTTCGTATTTCACGAACACGAATTAAGCAATTTGTTTAAAAAGAATATGCAAAATTACAACATAAGTCACATTTT
The DNA here is from genome assembly GCA_025175665.1 of Cinchona pubescens. Classification (NCBI taxonomy): domain Eukaryota; kingdom Viridiplantae; phylum Streptophyta; class Magnoliopsida; order Gentianales; family Rubiaceae; genus Cinchona; species Cinchona pubescens. Next base: position 4,556,316 of record JANKKI010000053.1, read on the forward strand.
GAAAATGCAAATTAGACGTATTTCACAAATTCAAACAACACCTGCCGACCACTTCTCCAAAACCAAAACGCTTTCTACGAAATTTCTCCATTACAACAATATGCACCCACCACTAAAAACCCTCTTCTTCCAACCCACTCCGCCGCCATCACCTTCCTCTTCGTCTCCTACACCACCGTCACCTCCACCCATAACCACCACCGCCTCCTCCCACCATCGAATACCCTTTAACTCACCCCATTTACGCCATTTGGGCCGCCAACACTTCCCTCGGCAAAACCCTCGTCTCCATCGGCCTCTCCATTGCTTTTCTCACCTCTACGTCCACGGTTGTTAACATTCCCAAGAAATTTGTGTATCTCAAGCCAATTCAAACAGGGTTTCCTGATGACTCCGATTCCCGCTCTGTTTACCGCAAGTTCTCCAAGTTTTTCCTCCGAAACCATCCTAAATTCTCCACTTTTGCATTCGAACCATGAGACAATGCTTCGGGTCCCGCTACTTCAGCCCTTTTCAGCACCATGGGAATTATTGGGGGCTTTGGGAGTGGGAAAGTTGGGAACTTTGGGGGTGGGTTTGAGAGTTTGGGGTGGTATGAGGAGATGAAATTTGAAGGTGTTGAAAATGATGGAACAAAGGGAGCCGGGGCGTGTTCGGAGTTGATTTGCAAGACGGTTTATGGATGGAGAGAGCCGATTTCGCCTCATTTAGCTGCGAAAAGAGAAGGGGCTGCATTGGAGGACTCTGAGTTGTTGGAAATGTTGAAGAGGGGTATGCAAAATGGGGTGGGAAAAGATGGTAATAAGGATGTAGGTGCTATGTGTGTGATTGAAACTGCTGGTGGCGTTGCAAGTCCCGGTCCATCGGGTACTCTTCAATGTGATTTATATCGATGTGTAATTTCGTTTTGCATAATATTTTGATTCTCTTGTTTAGTTTTCACGCTGAGATAATGGTAGAAGATGGTTTTTGCATATTAGTTCTTGCTAGTTGATTCCAAATGCTAATTCTGTTGTTTTTAATGAAGCTTAAGTAATCTAACTGAATCAATTAAATTGGTAAGTTGGAACAAGTTTGTGGCTCTACTTTATAATGGAATTACTGCAAATCACTGATTTGTTTTGGTCGAGTTAGTTAAGACTTTTAGATTGCTCATTTTTTTTGTTTTTATTTTTATTTTTCTTTTCTTTTCTTTTTTCTTTATGATATGAGTAGGATTATGTTAAAAAATTAGGCCATCTAGAGTTTTATTAATGTATAACTAATCAGAAGATGAGCTTAGTCTCTTAGGACCTAAGGTGAGTGTAAGTATGAAACTGAAGTATTTAACATCTTTTTGTGGTTAATTGTCTATCGATATGATTAGTAGGAATGGAAATATGATGCTAGGCTTTTTTATTATCTGACTTGAACTTGTAGAGGCATCATTAGTCTGAAAATCTTAATTATGTTGGAAAGGAAATGTTTCGATTTCCTGCTAAATTTTGCTGATTTTATAAAAAATAGAGTAGTCCAAATACACTTTTTTGTATGTTGCAAGCATACTAAGATGAGAAAGAAATTACCAAGCCCAATTCAGTTTCATTCTCTTCCTAATTTTTAGGTCCTAATGAGTCAAAGCCTGTCTCTTATACACATCTAGATGTGTATAAGAGAGATGCTAAGTTTTAGATACATCATATTGTGTCATGTTTACAGGTCACTCAGCTTAGGACTGTCTTTAACACATCATAGATATGTATAATTGTTGCTGTAGTGTTTGAAGATCATGGTCTTGTAAATGAGGTTACATTGTCATGTTATTTGCAAAATGGGTCATGAAACTTTTACCCTTGTTTCATGGATTTGATCCTTCTTGTTCATTTTTTAGAAGCATCAAGCTTGTGCAGTTTGGCAGTCAAAACTTGTGAAGCACATGCCTCATCCTTATGTAACCTTGTTTCTATGTGTGGCTGGTTATGTGCATTTAATTGAAAATTTCACTGCAGTACAGTTTGCTATTATCATATAGACTTCGCCATTGCCATCTCTGGCTTAATAGCGATATATTTTCCTTTTTATTTTCTTGGGTTATGAAATGGATCTACCTTATCTCAGGATTCTAGTGTTATCATTCCATTGTTCCATAAGATATGTCAAATGACCTGACTGAATGGTTCAAGAAGTCTCAAACTGTCTTCAGTTCTCTCAAGGAAATAATGTTGTCTGCATGTCATGGAAGAATGTAGAAATTACATGACATGCGGAAAAGAGCTCGTGATATCTTCTGGTGGCCCTTTACTCAGCATGAGATTGTACCTACAGAAAATATAACTGTGATAGATTCACGCTGTGGCAAAAAGTCTGCAGTTCACAAGGTGAGCTACTTTCCTATTTTTTAATGTGCACATTTTGTTCTTTGGCAGTACATTGGAAATCTTGTTTGAATTCCTAAAGCAGCTCACATTCCGGATTTGTAATGCTTTTCAGCGCCATCAGTAATATATATTTCTTTGTCTTGGTATGAATTTTATTAAAATTGCCACTTGCTGTAACATTTGCTTGCAATCACACATTGAGCTTATTTTGTTATAATATTCAGCTGAAATTGCAATCGCACTGGCACATTGAGCTTATTTTGTTATCTTATTATGGTATAGGCCGGCAGCTATGATCTCAATACTCAACAGTTTGATGCTTGTGCAAGCTGGTGGACACTGGGACCTTATATTAATTTACAGGTCAATCCATGGCATCTATATGTTTCTAAAAAGTTGCATTGTTAACTTATGATGATATTTGCTATTTTCATCTTTGCTTTGACTAAATATGGCATAGAGTAAAATTTATATAGGTTAGCTCATAAAGTTTGTGTTTTGGAGCAATGCTAAATGTTGTACCTTGGATGATGATGGTTATAATGCAAGGATTAAAGAATTGCCCTTTGACGCACATAAGAAAATTGTATGAGTTACAATATTGACATATTGTTGAATGAGAAACCAATTCAGTTAAACTTGGATAAAGATTGCTCACTTGGTTTTTGTTTCACCCCTTCATCTTTTCTTCCATAGCTAGATAAAGTAATCATAATTCAGCATATCTAAGAAATAACCTAATAAATTTGTTAATTAACGTATTTTCTTTTTTCCTTGTGATTCATCTTGCAGTGAAGCTCACCGACAAGCAAGCTTATTTGGGAAGAAGTGTAACTTTTTTCTTGCCCATGCTTTTGATGTTGCAGGCCTTGTTTGGCTCTTTTGTACTGCTGAATTTATGTTAGTTATATTTGAAGACATGGATATTGTAATCTACTAGGTGTTGGAACTTATAAATACTTGACTATTATAGTTATTTGGCACTCTTTTATGCTGTTGGACTGTGATTATGACAATGAAATCCTATTTTGCTTCAGGTTATAAGTTTAGTTTTATAATTGGATTTTAGTAAAATGTCAATATGTTTTTCTAGTTTTGGCATTCTTAGTTATTAAATTTCTAAGAAAAATTGCTTACAGGTCTGAAAAACTTGTGACCAACTTCACTTGTCACAAAAAAGTTTAGAAAGTCGTCACTAAATGTGTTGATCAAACACATATTTAGTGACTATTTTTAGTCGTCACTAAATGTAATGACCGAACACATATTTAGTTACTCCTCTCCTATCATCACAAATGTCGTAACTAATTATATTAACCGCATGCTTATTTAGTGACTCCACCGTCGTCACAAGTTGTCACAAAATATTGTCACTAAATGCGTTGACCGAGTACATACTTAGTGACGTCATTTGGTCGCCACAAAATGTCGTCATAAAATATAGCATTTAGTGACGGCGTGCCATATTTAGTTACCATTTTTAAGTGCCTTTTCTGACTAAGTATACTCGTCACTATTTTGTGACGAATATTTGTCGTCGCTAAAAACACTTATTCAGTGACGACTTTGAATTGTCGTATTTATATGGCTTTAAAATCGAGCCTTTAGCCACACACAGTGACGAGCTGAATTGTCGTCTCTAAAGTATTTTAATGACGACTTCTTAACTTTTTGTGACGACTTGGCATGGTGACTAAAACTCTATTTTCTTGTAGTGTATAAATAAGAGAATATAAATATTATACCATAATAGTAACAACAGTAACACAATTATATATATATATATATATATAGAGAGAGAGAGAGAGAGACCATTAAGAGGCTTACACATAGCTTCGAGACCGGGCTTCATAAGGGTATTCTGATAATTTCAATCCAAAAGTCAATTAAGGCTGAGATGGGCTAGGTAATTATTCTTTAACTCATCAATTTCACGTATAAAAATTTGAATGGAAAGCTTAGTCATGAAGATTCACAACATTCATTATTACTTCAAGTTCTAGATTCTCTCTAGAATTTCTTCTTTACTAAAGAAATTATGATTTAGCATCAAAACTTCCCTGTGTGACGAAGTCCCACCATTTTTTCAGGTGTTTCAATTGTGGATATAGCGTTCAGCTCTTTATCTAACCTTTGGGGAGTTGCTAGTTGACTTCTACTACACCTAGACCTAGGATGGAGAAAAATAGCATCAATATATATATGTGTGTATGTGTGTGTACGTTCACACATATGAACTTCTTTATATAAATAAATTAATTAATTTCTACATACAAAATAATAAAAATATAGCAGTGCAAGTTTATTGGATTTCCTTACATTTTCCAGAGGTTCTATAGATTGTCGAGCCCAAAAAACTTGCAAAATCATGGACAATTATATATATATTTATTTTTTTGATAAAAAAAGATAATAATATGAACTGACAAACCCAATGTGATATATTCAACACCACCTAATAATAGAAATAACAAAACTACCAAGCACTACTATTATGCTAGGGAAAGGGGGAAAAGAAAATGTAATGAAGGTAGAGTATATAAAAATCTATACAATGAGTAGGGTGGAGAAGATGGTGATTTGTGCAAATAATTTAGCGACGAAAAATAATTTTGACTATAATTAGTTAAGAACAGTCTTCTCGTAGCTGATCTCATTCTTGTACAAGGAACACTAACGAATTTAGTGATGGATATGTTTAAGTAGTTTTAAATCATCCACGAAATTAACAATGAAAAAAAAGTGTCAACAAGGCGTCATAAAGGTCGCAATGAATTTAGCTACACGTAGTTACTCCAAATTTCAGCGACCGTTGTAGTGATGAATGTGTTTTTGTTGTACATTGAGCTATGAATCTGGCGATGTTCATCCGTCGCAAATGTTCGCATGCCATAATGTGCGACAAATTTTGCAACGATGCCGTTGTAATAAAAATTGGAATCCTTTTAGCAAGGACTTGACATTTGGGGGACATTCATCCTTAAATTCGTTGCTATTAAAAAAAGACATCGCTAAATTAGTATACTTATTAGTGAAATATTAGGTGGCACTTTGTATCTCTGAATTCTCGATTAATCAACCAAATCGTTAAATACTCAAACTCATTCCAACCACCTTTTGGATTCTCTTTAAAACTGTTGAAAAACGCGACTTTCATCTCAAAATTAATTGATAATGAATGGTGTGATTTAGAAACTTATTAGTTAGTCTAAGATCTTTAAACTAACTGATATTTTATACTTTTACACTCCGTTGAACAAGTATTGATTGAAATAACCTCTAAACCAAGATAAATATTGGCTAACATAAATACATAAAGTCAAACCCAAAGTGTATAATAGCCCAAGTTATGTAAAACACTTGAGCTTATCTCTGATATCATGTTAAAGAATATGGATATCAATTTCAAAATCAATTAGTAATGAATGGTGCAATTCAAAAATTTATTAATTAATTCAGTATCTTTAAACTAACCGATGCCAAATATTTTATATTTTATGGTCTAGAATCAACATCTAAATGCATCTACCTAATATTTCTTTGTATTTAGAGCTTGAAATCTTTGTATGCTATATCAAATTGGAATAAGGAAAAAAGCGAAGATATAATATTTTCTTCATGAAAATGTTTCGGGAGTTGAATTTGAAAAACTAAATTGGAGAACTATACTAACTAATAAAATAAAAAAATAAAAAAAAATTTGGTGGCAATAACTGAACTTTCAAAAGAAAAAATTGAAGGCAAGGATACGAAGAGGGCAATAATAGAAATGTTTGAATGGTTTACAGGGAACATGGTAAAGAGAAGTATCTTGAAATATTTGTAAAATTTACCCCACGTAAGATATCATTCTTCGGGCCAACCACACTACTTAGGAAATAAAACGACTAAAAATAATTAAGTCAAACAGGCAGCATTCTAATAAAAACCAACAATTACTGAAAAATAAATTGTATTTTAGGTACTACTAATGTAATCAGCAATCTGATCAATTTTTAGCTGTGGTCGTGGTAACATTCCCAGTTGGTGGTGCTTGAGCGTTAACTGCGGATGCGGATTTGTGTCGGAAGATGATTTTGCCTGAGGACGAGGAACTCCCTTGACATCCTTCCCACTTGGCCCAAATAAATTGCTGGAACATTTTCCGTATTGAAACCAACATAACTCTGCTCTCTTCCCTTGTTTTTCAACTGTCTTTAACAGAACGTCTGGATCGGCAAACCCTGACACTTCTGCAATACCATCTTGATCCATTTTAAAAGCACGTACATCTGTTAATTCAAGAACAAGAATTGAAGAGCAAAATTTAGCCAAGCAGTCGAGCATTATGTTTCATGATACAATTATCCATTCTACTTTTGTTGCATATTCAATCAACATAAGGATACTAGCTAGATTTTTATTTATTTTTTTGGTGGGGGAGGGGGAGGAGTTGAATTCTTGAAGACATGGAACGGTTAAATCACCCCCACATTATCCAGCTGATAGATCAATGGGTCCATAATATGATGTCATAAACTCGATTTATATAAGAATGTCTTGAACTGTAAAAAGGGTAATGATAGTTTTTTTAATGGGGTATTACAAAGAATCCTTTATGATTTGCAAATTTATAATCTAACTATTGTGATTTGGATTAAAATAAAATTGTTAGATATGTTAAGAGGCTAAAAACTTTTGATTTAAAGGCTCTAATTATTTTAACATAAAATTAGTGGGGTTCTGGGTACTAATTTTAAGTGTTTTTTGTTTTTTTTGTACTTTTTGCAAAAAAAAAAAAAAAATGTTAGATTTCTAACTTTTTCATTTATTTTATAAGAAAATCAAACTATATCAGTGCAAATTGTAGGTTCGGAAATCATAAGAGAAAAAATTGAACGTTAACCAAATCATAAAGGAATTTATTGTAATTTACACTAGTTAATACTTAATATGATACTAAAAAAAATTATACCAAAGTTAAAAAAATAAAAAATAAAGTAAGACCACTAAAAAGATAACAATTTCGGGTAATTAAGTAAAAACCGATTGTCACTACTCGCTAAAACACTTTCGACGTGTGAAATACACACCTCGTCAAATGGAGTAAAAGGCGCTATTCCATGAAAGCAGTCAAAATAATCAGCACACTTTAGCCATACGGGTTAATAGGGACAGATTCAAGTTTTACTGCAGCACAATTTTGCTTTCCAAAATAAATAAATAGTAAAAAAAAAAAAAAAATCAACGTGCACATCCAAACTTGCCTGTAGTTTTTAGTATTCGCGACAATGCCTTGTGCCAGTCGGGCTGAAGCAAATTCACTCGTATGATAAAAGTCTGAAGAAGGCAAAATGGAAGATAAAATACAATTTCGTATCACAAAAAGAAATAAGTGAGAATTAAGCACCGATAAACAAACGAATGATATAAATTTTATAAAAAGAAAAAAAAGAAAGAAAAGAATGGAATTGGTAGAATAATTCACCATGAACATGATGTTCTCTTCCTTGACTTGTGGAGATTTCTGTTCCTGATGTCTGATTGACAATTTCAGGACAAGGGACTTCAAATTTTTCTGGACGTAGTGAAAGATCTTCATTGTAATGTTGTGCTTGTTGCTGTGAAGGAAGTGATGAGAAAACAAAATAAAATTAATGATAAGCCTGGTTATTGGAGAAGAATAAAATTGAGAAGAAACAAAACAGACAAATTCAACAAATGACTGTATAATTAATTGCAAACCCGGAAAATATGAATAAACAGAAACATATCGAACAATCATACATATCGATATTTACTCAGCTTTTAACATTAGTATAGTGATGATATTTACGTACTTGGAACTTTAGATACGTTCCAACTGATAAAAATGTGCTGCAAGAATTGAAGAAAAATATTTATAGGCGGTGTAATGAAGTTCAGGGTTTGTAAGAAGGGAAGAAATATAAGGAGAAGATTGGAGAGATTTACGTGTGGTAAAAAAGAAGATTATGGAAATAGTTATTCTTACATAACAGGAAATGAGATCGAAAATGGTAAGACGAAAAATATTGCCTTATATACGGGAAAGGAAAAAAAAGAAAAATGGAAATCTTTTGCTTAGGAAGAACTAGTACATAACTAATATGTATTAGGAAAGTACGAGATATAAAAGAGTTGTACCTTATTTTTGCCTCCACAAAACTTTGGAACTTCTACATTTCTACTGTACTATATAATATATTATAACTTTTTTTAGTCTCACCAAAGAGTAAAATGTATTTTTAGTCCCCAACCTTTGGGATATTCAACAAATTAGTTTCTAAAATTTTGAAAAAAATAAATTTAGCCCCTAATGATTCAAATTTTAGACAAAATGGGGACAATTAATGAAAAATCAAGAATTTTAGCGGAAAATGATCAGGTGCCTGTTAAGTGAAAAAAAATTCAAAACAAAATTGTATGTTCTAAAGGGATTGTGCAAAAATGATCCCCAAATTTTGACAAAATATGCAAAACAAGTCCCAAAGAAAATAATAATAATAATAATAATAATAATAATAAAATAAATTAAGCATGTTTTACACTGCTAATCTATAATCTATTTGTAATTTAACCATCTATACTATTATATATATGTGAGTTGTATTCTCCAATTTTTTATTTCTCCCAACTTTTATTTCTCCCCTCAAAGTGTTTCTCCCTTTTTTGTGATGACTAAAATACGTGCCTTTAATAAAATATAATTACCAATTCCTAATAGAAAACATGTATAAGTGTTTCTCCCCTTTTTTTGTAATGTCTAAAATACCCGCCCTTAATAAAATATAATTTCCAATTCCTAATAGGAAAACATATTTAGGTGTTTCTCTACTTTTTTTGTAATGCCTAAAATACCCACCCCTTAATGAAATATAATTTCCAATTCCCAATAGGAAACCACAATTAAACTACTTATCATCTATTCTACTTATTATTTAGGATACAACTACCTATTTTGGCTTAAATACATAATAAGATGGAAGATTTTTATTCGTATAAAAATATTTATTTTAATTAAAATTTCAAAAAATAGAAAAAATGAATCATATTTACTATAAAAATTATAATTTATTATAAAAATTATAATTAAAATCACATTTATTATAAATATATTTATTATTTATAATTTTCCAATTCCTCGTAGAAAATATAATTAAATTATTCATCATCTATTCTACCTATTTTTTAGGATACAAACACCTATTTCGATATAAAAACATAATAAGTTGGAAGTTTTAATTTGTATAAAAATATTTATTATAATTAAAATTTCAAAAAAAAAAGAATCTATTTAAAATGTATAGATTAAATTGATCAAACAAAAATTATATCTTATGTATAAAAAATTAAACATATTAAACTAATAGATTCTTTATATTACAGATAGGTATAACATAGTATATTAAATTCATCATAAAGAATCAAAATATTAATTTGTTCTTTTGTGATGACTAAAATATCCGTCCTCAATGAAATATAATTTCTAATTCTCAATACAAAACATATATAAGTGTTTTTTCTATTTTTGTAATGTTTAAAATATCCGCCCTTAATAAAATATTATTTCAATTCCCAATAAGAAAACATAATTAAATTGTTTATCATCTATTCTACCTCTTTTTTAGGATACGACTTCATCACCTATTTTGGCATAAATACATAATAAGATGAAAGATTTTTATTTGTATAAAAATATTTATTACAATTAAAATTTCAAAAAAAAAAATGAATCATATAATTTCTAATTCCCAATAAGAAAACATAATTAATTAAATTACTCGTAATCTATTCTACCTATTGTTTAGAATACAACCATCTATTTCGACATAAATATACTTTTAATAAAAATATTTATTATAATTAAATTTTCAAAAAATAAAAAGTGAATCTAATTAAAATGTAAAGACTAAATTAATCAAATAGAAATTATGCCTTATGCATAAGAAATTAAACAGATTAAACTAATATATTCTTCATATTACGGATAGGTATAATATAGTATATTAAATTCACTATAAAAAATTGAAATAATAATTTATTTTTTTGTCTTGTTTTAAAATGCATCGAATGTTTATGAAAACATCATTATCTTATTCTAAAATGCATAAAATGCTAATGAAATAAGGGCATTGTTTCTTCTTATTATGAAATTTTGGCTTAAATACATAATAAGAATGTATATAATTCTAAGAGTGGAAAAATCATTTATATTTAGGAAAAGAATAAAATAAAAATATTACATTTTATAACTATTATATATGTTCAAATTGTTTTTATTTTTTATTCATAATAAAACAATCTTTATAACTATTATAAATATTCCAAATTCACTATAATTATTTTCTTTTCTCTAATTGTTGATTCAAATATGCCCAGTTTGAGAAAATTAATTAGATCATTTCTCGTGCATGCTTTATATATAAGGTTAATTACACTTTACCCTTTTTTTAGTGTCATTGATAGATTAATACCTAACATTATCTATTGACAAAGTCCTTCTATTATGTCAACTAAACATGTTGATCATTTTATCCCTATTATATTATAAAATTTTTATTTAATTTTGTCTGATGAATAAGCTTTTCATAAAAGAGAATATTTGATTCATGTAAAATTTGATGAAAAGATACATTCAGAAGTTGAATTTGGCATTTTTGTTGGCCTTTGGCTAGGATTAATTGAAGAAGATGAGAAATGTAGGTGATATCATTTTTCAAGCACAACTTTCCTTAACTGATAGTCAACTTTAATGGTTTCATGACTCTTGATTATAGTGACTTCTTTAACTTGAAATTTTGATTAACAAAAGAGATATATCTATAAGTACAGAATTCTTGAGTATGTTCCAACTTAAAAATCACAAAATTAATAACCATACAAATAAATAATTAAAATTTATATAAAGTGAAAAATAGTGAAATATATAACACTGTTTTCTTATTTCTTTTAAGTTCGTATTATAAGGGTGTTCAAAATAATCCATTGATCCAAAAAATTGATGAAATCGGTCCATTCTGAACCGTAAAAGAAGGGTATCCGAACCGAATACATTTTAATTTTATTACCCAAACCGGTCCATAATCACGGGCAATTGTGTAATTTCACCTAATATGGATAAAATTTTTCTATTCACATGTTCAATAGATTATTGATTTATTCTATAACTATAAATTTGTTTAAAGGGATATTTGATAATTCAATTTTATTTTTTTTTGATTATTTGCTTAAAGGGATATTTAATAATTTATTTTGATAGTATTTTTTTTTTTCCTTTTATGTTCACATGCATGACTGAGTTATTTTTTTTTTTGTCTAAAGGGATATTTGATAATTTAAGGAAAATAGAATATTTATCTAAAATTATAATTTTCAGTTTGGAAAGGGGTTTTATAAAATTGGTAATTTTATTTTAGTTAGTTGTATTTCCTTGTAATAAATTACCTATACTTGGAAAAGAGATTTTATTTTATTTTGTAAGTACATAAAATTGACTTGATGTGAACCTTTAATTTTTGGGGTTTTAAGGAATTTCTTTTTTGTCACACCGGTTCAGGTAACCGCGGGTCCCAAACCGCTTCAATTGGGTAGCCATTTATCCAGTTACCCGAAATGTGTGGATCGGATACAGTTCAAAAAATTAGTGAACCGATAAGACCGGGGTTCGGATCATTCCACAGGATCATGGATCGGATACCCAGTCCATGAACACCCCTACCATATTAAGATTAATTTAGAATTGTTTTTCCTGTCATACATGAAGAAAAGAAAATTAACCAAGTAACGAAAGTAAAGCTCAGTAACAAAATAAAAACTCACAATCTTTCAGTGAGATAAAAATATTTGTTAATTTTATATCTCTTTAATAATATTTCTATTAATAAATCTTTATCTTTAATAACATCATTTTATAGAATATTTTTTTAGATGATCTATTGATGAGTTAGAAAATAAGTTCAACCCATGATACAATGCATATACCTAAAATATTATGAAATAATGATTGCAACAATACTTTAAATAGTTGCAAGTATATAATGAATTTAAATGTCAAACTCAGAAACTACAATGCCGGTTGTTATAGTATATGCTAAAACAACAACAAAAATATTGATTTGGACTAACTATTGATAAGGTAAAAAATGTTAAATCAATTATATGATTCATGCTAATCATCAAAATAACCTAGAATGATTATTGCAAGACCTATAAGAATACTACGTATAAATTGTAGGAATGACAATATAGTAGTTGATTTGTTTAGTTATCCTATACATAAGACGTAATTTTTGTTTGATTTATATATTCTTTACATTTTAATTAGATTCATTTTCTTTCTTATTTTTTGAAATTTTTATTAATCATTTTTTATAATTATTATCTATATATAATCCGATTCTCTATTAATATTTTCGTTATTAATAGAATTTCAAAATACTTCATCTATATAATGTTTGATAATGGATAATTATATTATCTTTTCTTGTAATAACAAAGAATATGCACATATATTTAAAAGGTTCAATACTATGGAAAATATCTTAATCTTTAATTATTTAATTAATTGGTGGTGACACTATATGAAAATTATAATATAGGCACCTCCTATTAAGTGAGAGCATTAACTCCTCTTTAAAACTTTCATACTTGGGGAAATAAAATTTTCATAAATTAGAGTTAATTAAAGGTATTTTAGGCATCACCTAAAAGAATAAATAATTCATATGTATGTATATATACTGCGAGCAGCAATAGTTAATTTCTCTCTAAATGAGACTCCCTCCTAATCATTAACTCCTCTGGGGGAGATTTGGTTTTCAGCAATAGTTAAATCCCTCTTTGTTTGAGCTAATCATTACCGTATCTTTGTCAAACATTAAATCTATCTTCCTTTCACTTCTTAAACCAATGTTGAATGTCATGGGTTTTAGATCAATCCGACTTGGGTTTGACAATTGGGAAGGTAATTGTGTGATCAAATTGAGAGATGCCCATCTGCGTGATCTACAATTTAATTTGGCCTGGAATGGGTATAGTAGGAACCTGGACATCATTACAGCAGTAGTCCCTCAGTAGATGTGAATTGGTTTCATGATAAGAATATCTGTTTGACTTCAGGCTGGGATGGATTTGCATGGACACTGCATGCTGACGGAAGGTTGACAATATCTTTAGCACATTTCATCAATTATTAACCCCCTTCCAAGTGTTATGTTATTTCAGCAAGAGCTTATGCTGTAAGGATGGAATGTTTTTGTGGCATCTAAGATCCCCAGACTTTTAGCAGTGATTCATAGCCACCACCTCACAATTCTATTAAGTTAAATGTAGATGGAGCTTTCAAAATTGCAAATGGAATAGCAAGAGAAGGAATAAGAGGGCGGACTGTTAAGAGATTCAAAAGGGAGCTTCTCGGCATGTTTTGCAGCTTGTTACTTTTGCATTACTTCAAGTTTGGAGGCTGAAGCCAAAGTTACCGGAAATTCTCTCCGCCCCTACAAACTACATATCAAAACACGATTTATTTATGTCTTAAAACGCGATGATTCACGTTTCGAAGTGTTAAAAGTAGTGAATCCTTATTGATTGAGAAAACGAGAAAAATATTCTCTAAATATACCTAATTAGATTTATTTAATATTGGATTGAGAATAATAGTTCTTGAAAGCTAAACATTTTCGTTCTCTATTACATTTTTGTTCTCTATTCCTTAAAAGTTCAACATTTATTAAAAATTTAATATTATATACTATCAACTATTTTTTTATCCCTATAATATAACAATTTTTTTTAAGAAGTATCATATCGCAACATATCGATTAAATCTACTCTTATGTATCCGATAATTTAAAAAATGGTGAATTACGGTCCTGTACCAATATCTCTACGTTTCTAATAACTATGGCCGAAGCATTGGCCCTTCTTGATGGTTTAAAGATTTGTCTTCAATGGAACTAGTGGTGGAACAGGATTCACAAGTATTGGTCAAGGTTTTCCAAGGTGAGGCAAAATTTCCTTGGAAGGCTTACAGCATTGTCCAGCAATGTCTACATATCACAAGGCAAGGGATTTTTACTTTTCAGCATACTGTCAGACAGAGAAACAAAGTGGTAGACTGGCTTGCAAACAAAGCGGTGACATTTCAGCTACAATCAACTCAATTTACCTAGAATAACTAATCTAAATTTATAGTTTGTGATATAAATAGAATTGGTGGGTATGTGTTGCAATTTAAAATATATATATATTTTTTTTTTCAGCGCTGAAGGCAGTAGCCAGAATTGTTCAGCGCACATGTGTTGCTACAGTGCGTGCATGTGTGCGCGGTACTGTAGCGACCTTTTGAAAATTGAAAATGGGTAAAATGGAGAGAGTTGCAACTTTTGGTTCAACACCATTACAGAGAGGTGTTCCATGGATTGAAAATATGTATTCCAATGGATTTCTCTGACCTTCTATCTCTATAAAAGAGAGTTATATCCACCAATTCATAACAACATTGAAAAATTAAAATCTATTTTTTCTTATACATTGTTCTTGGGAAGATTTTTAAGTTTTGCTATTAAAAATCTTCAAGAATTTGTTGTATCCTAGAGGTAGATTGCTATTCACCCAAAAGCAAACTATTGAGTATAGTGGGGGCAATCAAAACCTTAAGGAAAGTGATATACACGCCTCAAATTCTACAGATTTTGATATTCTCAAATTTCAAAGGAAAACACTTGTTTCTACTCCAATCTTGCCATTTCATTTCTTCTTTTCTTAACAATCTTAAGGTTTTGATTGTGAGTAATCATGGAAACAAGTGGTGAGTCTGCCTTTAAAGTAATGAATCAAGATTTCGTAAAATTGGATCGTCTTGATGGAACCGGAACAAATTTCAACCGATGGAAAGACAAGATGTAATGTTTTCCTCACTGCACTAAAAGTTGCTTATGTTTTGGATCCTGCATTGCCTAAAATTTCTGCACCAACTATTGAAAATTCAGAGGAACTCAAGGCACAACAGGAGAAAAGGAAGGAGGATGAGATTGTGTGTAGAGGTCACATTCTCAATACGCTGTCAGACCGTCTCTATGATCTTTTCACAGCGGTCAAATCTCCAAAGAAAATTTGGGCTGCCTTGGAACATAAATATGCTACACAAAAATAAGGTGCGGACAAATTTCTTATTAAGAAATATTTTGAATTCCATATTATTGACTCTTCTTCTATTTTGGATCAAGTTCATGATCTTCAAATTATTGTTTCAAAATAAAAAGATCTTGGTGTTAAAATTTCAGAATCATTGCATTTAAAAAGCAATTATTGCAAAATTGCCTTCTAGTTGGAATGATTATAAAAGAAAATGCATCATACTACTGAAATTTTAACAATTGATCAAGTCATTGAAACATATGAGAATCAAAGAGCATAGATACTAGAAATCTTCATAAGAAAGATTTAGAACTTGTTTCAAAAGTGAATTTGTTAATGAAAATAAAAGTCAAATTACAAGTTCTAAAAGAAAGTTTTCTGAAAATACTAATTCTAAGGACAAGTTCAAAAAGAACAGAATATGTTATAATTGCAGCAAGAAAGGGCATTATAAAAATGAGTGCAATTCCAACAAGAAACAAAAGAAGAATAATGCCCCTAAAGCAAATCTTGTTGAAAGAGATGTTGAAATTGTTGCAATGATAACTAATTGTCACATTGGTATGATTTCTGAATTAAATTTGTCAACTTTAACCAAATCAAATGATTAGTGGTATGACTCTGCTGCTACCGTTCACATTTGCAATGATAAGTCTCAATTTAAGACTTATGAAAATATTCCTGATGGATATGAAGTGCTTATGGGAAATCATGCTTCAGCCAAACTTCATGGCAAGGGAAGTGTGGAGTTACAATTCACTTTAGACAAGAAGCTTGTGTTAATGAAGTGTACTTCATGTTCTGAAAATTAGGAAAAATCTTGTATCAGCCAATGTATTAAATAAAAAAGGGTTGAAAGTTGTATTAGAGTCAAATAAAGTTATCCTGTCCAAGAATGGTGTATTTGTAGGAACGGGTTACTCTTGTGATGGCATGTTTAAACTTAGTATCAATAAAGACAATATTTCTGTTTATATTGTGGATTCTTCTTATTCTTTATGGCATGGTAGGTTAGGACATGTTAATTATAAAATACTTCATTTGAGAAGAAATGTGAAACATGCGTTCAAGCAAAAATAACTAAGTTGCCCTTTCCAAAAGTTGAAAGAAATACACAATTATTAGAACTTGTGCATTCGGATGTTTGTGAATTAAATGGTTTTCTAACAAGAAGTGGTAATAGATATTTCATCACTTTCATTGATGATTGTTCAAGATATGTGCATGTTTATTTAATGAAAGCAAATGATGAAGCATTTGATATGTTTAAATCTTATAAATCTCTTGTAGAAGTAATTAATTGGATAAGAAAATTAAAATGTTGAGGAGTGATAGAGGTGGTGAATATTTTTCTACCGAATTCTCAATATTTTATGAATAAAATGGTATTATACACTGTACAAGTGCTCCATACACTCCACAACAAAATGGTTTGGTTGAAAGAAAGAATAGAACTTTAGTAGATATGGTTAACACCATGATTCTAAGTTCTGGTTTGCCAAGAAATTTGTGGGGAGAAGCTTTGTTGGCTGCTTGTCATTTACATAATCGAATTCCATCTCTCAAGACTAAAGTGTCACCATATGAAATATGGAAAGGGAGAAAACCAAACTTAACTTATCTTAAATTTTGGGGATGTATAGCCTATTATAGAGTCCCGAAATTAAAAGAGTAAAGTTGGGACCGAAAGCACTTAAAAGTGTGTTTGTTGGCTATGCTGAAAATTCTAAAGCCTATAGACTACTTGACATTGATTCTAATGTTATTATTGAATCAAGGGATATTGAATTTTTTGAGAAAATTAAATTTCTTAAAAATTCAAATGTTGATTTGGATCCAATTAAAGTACAAGAACCGATTCCAAATGTTGATTCCTCTTATAGTAATAAAAGGAAGGAAATTGATACTCCTTTTGAACTTAGAAGAAGTCAAAAACAAAGGAAAGAAAAACATTTGTCTTCTGATTTCATATCTTCACAAGCTATTATTTTCGTAGTTGAAGGCAATAGAGATCATTTGTTTAATAAGATTCTAATCTTATTAAATGTAGAAGATGATCCTAAATCATTTGGTGAAGCTATGTCATCAAGGGATGCAACATTTTGGAGAGAGGTTGTAAATGATGAGATGGACTCAATATTATCAAATAATACTTGGGTTCTAGTGGATTTGCCTCCTGGTTCTAAACCTATTGGTCGTAAATGGGTGTTTAAGATAAAATATGCCCCTAATGGATCCATATTGACATATAAAGCAAGACTTGTAGCTAAGGGTTTTAGACAAAATGAAGGAATTGATTATTTTGGATTCATCAACACTTATGCACCTGTTGCAAGGATTACATCCATTAGGGTACTAATGTCATTAGCTTCCATTTATAACTTGTGTGTGCAACAAATGGATGTTAAAACAGCCTTTTAAATGGTGACTTGGATGAAGAAGTGTATATGGAACAACCAGAAGGTTTTACATTGCCAGGAAATGAACACAAAGTTTGTAAACTAGTTAAATCTCTATACGATTTAAAACAAGCACCCAAACAATGGCATGAAAAGTTTGAATCAACTTTACTCTCTAATGGATTTAGATATAATAATGTTGATAAGTTCATTTATTCTAAATTCATTAAAGAATATGGTGTGATTATTTGTCTATATGTAGACGATATGCTAATTGTTAGTACTTCTTATAAAGGTGTACTTGAAACTAAGAAGTATCTGTTCTCAATTCAAAATAAAGGATTTGGGTGAAGTAGATACTATATTAGGGATTAAAGTTAAAAGGCACAGTGGAGGTTATGCTTTATGTCAAATACATATATGTTGAGAAAATTTTGAATAAGTATCAACATTTAAATGTGAATGAACCGAATACTCCTTTTGATCCTAACTTTAAATTAAGTGAGAATACTGGCAATCCTATTGCTCAATTTGAGTATGCAAGTGTAATAGGGAGTCTAATGTATGCAACGAGTTCCACAAGGCCAGATATTTCTTTTTTCGTGTGTAGAGTGTCTAGATATACTAAAAATCCTAGACATGATCATTGGAAAACAATTGGGAGGTCCTTGGTTATCTTAAAAGAACTAAAGATTTAGGACATTTCTACAATAGTTTTCCAGCTGTGCTTGAAGGATATTCTAATGCTAGTTGGTTTACTAGTATTAGTGATAAAAACTCTACAAGCGGGTGGATTTTTATGTTAGGTGAAGGTGCAATTTCATGGGCTTCAAAGAAACAAACCGTAATTGCTCATTCCACGATGGAAGCTAAATTCATAGCCTTGGCCTCAGCTGGTAAAGAAGTAGAATGGTTGAGAGACTTAATTGTTATTAGACATCAAGTTGTGGCCTCAACCAATGCCAACCATTGCTTTGAATTGTGATAGTGAAGCCACAATGTCTAGAGCATTAAATAAAATATACAATGGTAAATCTAGACATATAAGTCTAAGGCATACTTATATTAGACAGTTGTTAAATGATGGCGTCGTATCAGTGGTGTATGTAAGAACATACAATAATTTAGCGGATCCGTTGACTAAATCTCTTGCGAGAGATTTGGTGAGATCGACGTCATTCGGAATGGGATTGAAACCCTTTATCCAAAACTACTAACAATGATAACCCAACCTTTATTCTAGAACTACCACTAGATTAAAAGGTTTAAAGGGTAAAAACAAGTTGCTAATAAGTAGTTGTGAGCACTAAAATTATGTGTATACCATTCCATGTTGTTAGTGTAAATGGTAACCCTTAAGTGGGAAGGATGAATATATTATATTTATATTCTTAATGAAACTATCTTACTGTGCTTTTAACCTTGAGACTAAGCTTGAGAAGATTTCACCTATATAATCGTAAGAAGTGGTGCCGCTTCTAACAAAAGTTTTGGGTTCTCTTTTGTACATGATCATGAATTAGGATAGAGCACATGGCCGGTAATAGTGCTAAAGCTATTTTGTGAACATATGTATACGGTTAACAAGTTCATGTGTGTGATAATTCTAGTCTAATTTAAATCATGGTTTAAGCAACAAATGCCACCTTGATTTGATTAGGTCTAGTGAGTTATTTACACTACAGAAAAGTTTAAGACAATAGTCACTTTTCTTTATGCATAATGTTAAAAGAGATAGTGACTTGTATTTATATTACAAACTAATGGGGGAATGTAAATTTGTAGTTTGTGATATAAATAGAATTGGTGGGTATGTGTTGCAATTTAAAAAATAACATCTAAAAAATAAATAAAAAAATATTTTTCAGTGCTACTGTAGCAGTGCATGTGCGCTGAAGGCAGTAGCCAGAATTGTTTAGCACACATGTGCGCGCGGCACTGTTGTATAAGCGACCGTTTGAAAATTGAAAACGGGTAAAATGGAGAGAGTTGCAACTTTTGGTTTAAGAAAGGTGTTCCATGGATTGAAAAGGTGTATTCCAATGGATTCCTCTGACCTTCCATCTCTATAAAAGAGAGTTATATCCATCAATTCATAACAACATTGAAAAATTAAAATCTGTCTTTTCTTATACATTGTTCTTGGGAAGATTTTTAAGTTTTGCTATTAAAAATCTTCAAGAATTTGTTGTATCCTAGAGGTAGATTGCTATTCACCTAAAAGCAAACTATTGAGTATCGTGGGGGCAATCAAAACCTTAAGGAAAGTGATATACACGCCTCGAATTCTACAGGTTTTGATATTCCCAAATTCCAAAGGAAAACACTTGTTTCTACTCCATTCTTGCCATTTCATTTCTTCTTTTCTTAACAACTAATACTCATATTTTGTTAGATAGATCGGGTTACATGCATGTAAGACCTGTAGCTAGGAACTAGGATTAGGGTGACTATCATTGTAATTCTTTCAGCGGAAGGTTTTGGTTTTATTCCCTTTCCTTGTATTTTTTTTTTCTTCTATTAATAAAATGGGTGACAAGTCCCCACTAATGGACAGATAGTTTGGTCAAAAAAATTTTGTGAGTCCAAATTCCACCTCTTACAATCTTTTATCCCATTTTCATTTTGAAAAAAAAAAAAAAATCCCAACAAACGAATCCTAGCAGCCTTCTTTTCCCTCATCCTCTCAAACACTACTAAAAAACAACATTTTGCAATAGAATTTTGCCAAGGATTCAGTATGTCGCTTTTTACCTAGTTGCAAACTATTAGAGATAGAAAAACTCAAAAATATATGCAAAATTCAATTTCTTTTTTGTTTGTGATGATTTTTTTGATCTCAAATTAATGGAAAAAACCTATGAAAAAAACTATTGCTAAAATAATCTCAAAAATATTAATTAGCAACAGAAAATTTGTATATTTAATATTAAAGCTAAAAAATAAAAAATAAATAAAAAACAAAACAAAGCAAATTGGCTATTTTCAGTAACCAAAAGACAAGCAACCAAATTTTCTACTACTAATATATTTCCAAATCATATTTAATGAAAAACATACAACTAATAAATTTACTAATAATGATATTACTATTTCAATACTGCTAATAATCATATTACTGTAACACTATTATGATAGTGCTACTAATAATATTACTACTATTTCTATTACAAAATATTACCATTTTCAATTCATCACAAATTATAACAAACGAAATTTGAAGAAAAAAAAAATTGTAAAGGAGATGACAACACCCTGGCGATGAATATAAAAAAATTGCAGAAGATTCTTGAAGATGCAAGGAAAATGAAGAAGGGTAAGAAAGAGGGGAAAATGGGATAAGGACGGGTGGAGGACAAGTGGTGCTGGTGTTGGAGGATGGTAGAAGTTGGGGTTTAAAAACAGGTGAAAGAAGAAGAAGAAAAGAAGAGAGAGAAAGCAATAAGGATATTAATCACGATCTCATGTGTATATTCAATTTGCATGCCTGTAACATTTAGCTTTTCTTTTTCTTTTTTTCACAGTTTGCAATGAAAAAACTTTTGCACATGTTTTACTTTAATTTGTTTAACCTTTTGCAATGGATTTGTAGTACAACTTCTTTTTGTTTCTATAAATTTTAAATTGCGACAATAAATACCGTCACAAAATTTTCTACTTCAAATTTTGTCGAGTTTTACTATTTCCACTATTTTTTATATTTTCAAGTTCAAATGTTTACAAATTATGTGAATAGATTTTTCCTAGCATATTTTTCTTATAATTTTTATATTGTAAAAATTTTTGTGGTTGAAATTTTTTTTTTAAATATGTTTTATATTTTTTATTATTTAAAAAATTGTGATAGAAAAATGTGTCGGAAACTTTCTTAGATTAATTTTTTTGAATTATTACACCAAATTTTTCCATCACAAAATTTTTGAAGTTTTATTTTTCTTTCTTAAAGAATTTTGTGACTGAAATAATCTGTTACAAATTCCATCGCTAATTTTTATTTCATATTTTAAAAATTCTTTAAAACATTTTCTGTCACGAAAAAAAAATTCTTTAAATATTCTTTTTAAACTAGTGGTTGAAAAATTCGTCAAAATTTGAAGTCGAAATTTGTTCGTGGCAAATTTGCATTTTTTGGCAGTGCATTTCTCTCTCTTTTGCCACCAATACTATCACCGCCACCAGGTTTCCTTCTTCCCCGGTTTAATTGTTCAAATTGACCAATTAGGTCCGAATTTCAAAACATTTGGTTTTATCAAGCTATTGATGACATGCTGCACAATTTTCCTAATTTCATTGATGTAGTTCAAAATTCTACAATTGTGCACATTGCTTGGACAGAGTATCTCACATTAGTTTCTCCTCCAAAGCCACAGAAATTTTGGAATCAATAATGTAAATCACAGATTTGAATTGGATTTAGTTTAAAAATCTGAGACTTTGTGAAAAGAATTGCATGAAAAGTATGCTACACCAACAAGTTAATTAAAGCTCACTATCAGCACCTAATAATAGGTATATAAAGAAAAGTTAATTAAAGTTCCAAAACTATCACCAGGTATTATCAAGGATGTAGCCAGAACTCGATCAGTGGGAGAAATTGAATATATAAATTTTATAACTTAAATATAACTATATACAAGTATTTTAATTATAAAATAATCAATAACACAATTTCATACAAAAATAAGTAGACAACTCAAATATCAAAATGCATTAGTAAATAGCTTTTTTATATTTACGAAAATACATACATATCATATGTCTATAATTGTTCACTATGTGTACTCATCATGTTCTGATATTACTTCTCTTCCAATTGTTATATCAGTCCATGACTAGTTAAATTTAAGATATTAAGTTACGTTATAAAAAAAAAAAAGCAAATAAAAGTTTTAATTGAAAAAAATATAATTTCATCTTTTAAAACAATAAGGATAACTTCTAAATTCAGCAAATAACTAAAAACCGTTACATGAAACAACAAGAAGAAAAAAAAAACAAATTGTCATTTATTTATGCTTATATTTATATTGAATTTGTTATTTGACTTAATATAATAATCATAAATTTAAAATCACAAAATAAAACAATAATACAATTTTGTAACTTGTGACAAACTAAATAAGCTCATATGAATCTTGTGGAGAAAATATTTGTTACTTCCCATTGAATTTTATTGACTTAGGTGTAGCTTTTCTTTTATTCCAAATAACTTATCTATTGTTTGTTGGGCGAATTACCTAAATAGTCCTTCAACTATTTCATTAAAATTAAAATGCTCTCCTAATTTTAATTTTAGTTTAATATCCCTCAACGAAATAATTGTGTCTAATTTAGTCACTAAATGGTGATGCAAAATATATATTTTCTAAATTTTGATTGGTGTTGATCTGTCAAATCACTTGGGACTTGACGTTTAAAGTGTGAAAACTATTTGGAGAAATCACCTAATTAGTACTCCAATATTTTCATTAAAACTGAATTAGTCTATATACGAAGTAAAATTTTAGCCAATTTAATAGTTCAGAACTAAATACTAATATTTTAAAACTCGAACAGGGCTGGATCGGCTTTGTATTTGCATAGTATCAAGGTCAAACCCTCAAAATCATATCCAATCTACTCTTAAAATCTAAAGCTAATCTCACCAAACCTATTACTAATCCCACAAAATGTGAAAGAAATTACACTAAAATCAAAGATAAATTATCCAATTACGTCATTTTGTAATAATTCCTCAAAACCATGACACATTAAAACCCAAATCTGTATGCAAACCCAAAATCCAAATCCTCTTCCCCCCTTCCCATCTTTTTTCTAGCCCAAACCTAAATAGACACCCGATTCCAAACCAAAGCCAAACTCTCTCTCTCTTCTTTCTCCCAGCCACGTTCCCTTCTCTTCCCCCCTCTCCTCTTCCATCCCAGCCCCTACGGTCTCAACCTCTTTTTCTCTCTCTCTCTCTTCTCTTTCCTTTCCAAGCTTGACGTTCTCTCCTTTCTCCTGCATCTCTTGCATCTTTCCCCTAGCCCCTTATTCTTGCATGTCCATGTCTCTTGTCTTTCCCCAACTCTCATTCTCTCTCTCTCTCTCTCTCTCTTTCTCTCTCTCTCTATATATATATATATATATACATATATCTCCTCAACCCTTCCTAGCCAATTACCAAATCCAAACTCTTCATTCTCCATCCTGATCCGTGTTGGGCAAGTTAAATTACCTTATCCCACATTTTTATTAATATCGCAAGTGCATGATTATTAGTGTAGTTGGGTAATAAAGGTTGATCCCACAAAGACTGGTAACAAGTACTAAAAATCTAGTCCAATTTTAATTTATACAGTCCGTTTGCAATGAATTTAGATTTTATAATTAAAATTACTAAAGAATAAACAACTGAAATATAAAGAACGACTGAATGAAATTAAAGTTGCAAGCAGCTGATAAAAGTGGATCGAGTTCTAGGCTAGTAATTATCTTGGATTTAATCAAATCTCGAGTTAATGAATCAATTTAATTATATTTAATAGATATTCTATTCCCCTGTTTCAACCCAACCCTGAAATCTTTGGTAACTGAATAATATCAAATTAATTAACTAGGGTTCCGAGACCTTCTCTTACCTAATTAACCAATTCCAGTATTTATCTGTATGGAATTCAAGTTTTTGACTAGGAATACTTAGTGAATAAAATAATTAATTCTGCCACCTTGGTCTAGAATAATTAGTCTAATAATTTAAATTGGCCTATGACAGACGTTCAAAAACCTTCTCTCCTTGGCCCACCTAACCAAAACAAAGGTTAGCTACTCCTTAGATTTGTCTATTCATATTAATTATTAGTCGATAATATAATTTAGCGATTGACTATTAATTTTAGACTAACCCATGAAAATCGCATCACCCGCACCCTAACCCTAAATAGTTTAGCAATTCATGGTATGTGGAAAAGAAAACAAATTATTTAAATTACTAATGGACATGGGAAATCGATAAACAAAAATTAAAAGTGCAATTGTAAATAAATAAATAAAAGGACAAGTTACCAGAATTGACTAATAAATTGTTACAAAAGAACTTGAATTGAACCACTTGACCAATCCTAAATAAAAAATTAAACTAAGGAATTGAAGAGCAATTAAACAACAAAGTACGAAAAAATAGTTCTAAAAACCCTATAAAAAGGTTAAAAATGAGTTCTGAAAATCACTTCCTTAAAACGTTACATAAGTCACCTATTTATAAAAATAACATGCCAACCCCAGGCCCAAAACGGGCCACCCGCAGACTGCGGGTGGTCTAGGCATATTCTCTCGCAGTCTGTGGGTAAGCCGCAGACTACGAGTGCTGCACTTGATTCAGCCGCAGTCTACAACTGAGCTTCTATTTTTGCTCACCCACAGACTGCGAGTAGGGCACTTGATTCAGCCGCAGTCTGCAGCTATGCTTCTTTTTTTGCTGCAGTCTACGGTTGTTTAACTACATTCCAGCCGCAATCTGAGGTTGGTCTTCATTAGCACTTTTCAACTTCTTTACTCCTCCATTTTAACTCTACGTTCCCTTGTCAATAATGATCTTAGATGACCACTTTGCTCATTGTTTCATTTGCACAAAACACAAAACAAAGTGAATAGACAAATATACTAATAAAATGCACATGTAACTACAAAAATGACTTAAAACAACACAATCAACGATGAACATCCTAAACATGACTTTACTCCCCAAAAACACAACAAATGGGACAAAACACACCTAAACATATAACAAAAGAAGTATAAAAATAACTATAAATATAGAGTTATCAACTCTTCCCAACTATGCATTTTGCTAGTCTCCAGCAAAACTAATTAGACACAACTCACAAAAAACAAAGTAGGAATGGTAATACTAACATCGGATTGATCTAATTGACTCGACAACCTAGTCCACATCCAATCAACCACATGAAATTACTATCCACTTTTACTCACACCAAAAGTCAATCCAAATAAATGTCAAATAAACTTTCTCAAATATAAGTACAAGAACTCACATTTACAAATTTGAACCATATCATGTAATAAATTTTTCTCTATTCACACATTACTAATTCGAAAGATGCACAAAATTGAACCTTTATAAACATTAAAAAGGTATAGAAAAATCAATAGACCTTACAAATGTCACACAAATACTAAGCATTATAGAACCATTATAATTGTTCAACTCAAAAAAGGCAATATAATCTTTAATAGTTCCTTTATGACTACCTTTTCTTTGACTCTTTATTTTATTTTTTCTAGACTTTGTAAGACACATTTTCACGTAAGCTGCATTAAGATTCTTGTTTCTTACCATGCTTATGTATTTTATGTAAAAGAACCATTTTTTTTCATTTTTATTTCAAGCTCATTGGTGCATTTAGAATATATAAGGAACTAGCCACATAAAAATCGGTTATATTAAAGTAAGTCAATTAAACAACTATAATGAAACCTAATACTTCACCATGCACTAACATGCAAATAAAAATACAAAAGTCTACATCATGTCCCACTTTATCCCACTTAACAATTGTAAAGAATCAATTCTAACAACTTTATATAAGCTCATATGGGCATCAAAATAGATTAAGTGACTCCTCTCTAATTACAGTAACTTCAAGAATTTATACCCAAGAAAATACTTTGACAAGAATTCAAATTTTCACCCTATTAACAAATTTGTGGAATATGAATCATGTGAAATATTAACTCTAGGTTTTCATATCATTGGCAACAAGAAATAGAGCTTACTATTAATACATCATGTTTACACCACCTAATGAAAATATAAACATTAAAACTACAAAACATTAACAAATTTGGACTATACCACCACTTTCCCGTATAACACAAAACTACAGCAAGCGGTAAACAATAAAAACTAACTAAACAAACACAGTAAACTTAAAAATTAAAATAAAACTCCCCTGAAAATTTGTGCAGATTTAAGAATGGTCAATCTCCTACAATTCTAGATGGTCCGACTTCATCTCCTCCCTTCCTAGTCCTTGGCCCCCGTCTTTCTCTACATCATTTGGGGTCCATAGTGCCACTTCGGCAGTAGAGTAGTCTATCGAGACCAGTGAGACATATCAAAGTTCCCAAGGCGGTTGAGCTGCCATGCCTAGAAGTACATCTTCTGCCTTATCTCCTCAAAGCATTGGTTGTGTAGACTAGGATTTCCCCTTGCATTTAATTGTTGAGAGGACGATGGAAAACAAAATCAATTGCAAGCTTGGGTAGGGATACAAGCAGTGGTCCCCGAGGTCTCTCTTGGGTGCCTTGAACCTTCTTGGTTGCTTATTCTCCCCTTGCCTCAACTTGTACTATGATCATGATGGATTTGTACTGGGTTATGATTGCTTGAAAAGCCTTGTTATCGATTGACATCGGTGGATCCCATTTCTTTGTCGTAGTGATTTAGAAACCTGCAAGCTGGCATTATCAAATTTGGAAAAACAATGCCTTGAGCTTTTAGTTTCTATTTCTCTAGCACGATTTGTTGCCTAACATCAATTGTTAAACCCTCTATAATAGCAAAAATCACACAGGCTCCACTAGGAGTAACATCGATAATATGCATATTTGAATTAGGCAACATGCGGGAACAAACAAATTGCATCCAAATCCTAGCTTCCGTATTCAAACACTTTAGCCTAGTCCACTTACGCTAATATTTCTCCATATCCTATTTACCCCAACCATCAGTTAACATGCTGGTCACCTTATCATAATCAATCTCACTCTCCAAGAATGCGGCGAATTGGTTGTTAGGATTAGTAAGTAGATGGTAAAGCTCATTAATGATTTCATATCGAAAACACACCGGTGTACCCCTTACCTAACTACATAGTTTCTCATATCTAGATTGTTACCAATGAACTTGTAGACCATGTTATTGTTTGCCACAATGATAGGAGTTCTACAAAAATCTTTCCATTCCCTCTTTGAATTTTATTAAAAATCTTCCAACGCAACTCATCAACTTTATCATTATTTTCTATACGTACATAACTTAAATCAACACCGCTCTCATATAAAGGATTAATGCGGTTTTGAAGCTTGTCATGTAACTTATTGGCCTCAAGATGAAGAAACAAAAACATCGACATTGAAGGTATTATCATCCATTTGCTTTCTTTTCTTCCTTATTGAACAATAAAATCAACAATCAAAATAAAACAACCAGACAAATTGTCCCCCAACTTAATCAAAAACAACCCTAACTACTATCCCACCAAATTGAACCAAATCTAATTAACAAATATAGCAAAATAACCACCACATAAGTAAAACAATCACAAGGCAATTTTACCACCAAATCCAAGAAATTAACCCCAAAAGTTAGATAGGAACACTCTTACTCAAATCAGGACTATGTTTGATACTCCCTTATGACCAAATAAATTTCCTTGAATGTGAGTAGTATGATTTTTCCAACTTGGACAAGGATATAACAAGATAAAAGGAAAAGTCTTGGTTGATTTATAATGATGAAAAAGAATATTGGGGAGAAGAAAGAGAATGATGAGATGAGAGAATGAGAAAAGTAAGAAAATTGGAGAAGATTAGAGAGAAGAAGAAAAAGAGTAGAAGAAGGAATAGGGGTCTTTTCCATTTGTATCACTTGGAGGAGTGAAGGAGAAAGAGAAGTTGTTTTGTGACACAAGGAAGTGGGGTTCAAGAGTTCTAAAACCCGAGCATCTTCCCGCCTAGGCCAACCACAGATTGCAGTTGGTCCAGCATTATCAGTCGCAAATTATAGCTGGTGTTCTATGTTAGCTACAGACTGCGGCTGATTTGCCTGTTTTTACCCATAGACTGCGGGTGTCCTTTTCACCTACAGTGTGCAAGTGAATTGCTAGGGTTACCCACAGTTTGCGGTGACTCATTTTGCCAATTCACAAACACATTCCCGTTTTAATTCCTCATTTTTTATTGAACTTGAACCCTACAAAATAAAGATTAAAAATAACCATTAGTTATTTTCAGCAATTAACTACGGCTAAAATTAAATTGAAAAATTAAACTAAAATATAAGAAATTAGAATTGAAATGCTTGGGTTGCCTCTAGAGAAGCCCTTCTTTAAAGTTATTAAGGTGTAGTTTTGATTTTATTGCTCCCAGCCATTTAGTCAACAAAGTGGATCCTTCGAGCCCACTATCAAAGACACATCCATAATAGATCTTCAATCTGTTTCCATTAACTTTAAATGTTGACTTTTCATCTTGTATTTCTACTACACTGTATGGAAAAATATTCACCACTTCAAAAGGTTCGCTCCATCTTGACTTCAGCTTGTCTAAAAATAATCAAAGTCTAGAACTATATAAAAGGACCTTATCACCAACATGGAATTCCTTATATATGATGTGCTTATCATGCCACATCTTTGTTCTGCCTTTTTAAATTCAGGCATTTTTGTGAGCCTCATTCTGGAACTCTTCAAGCTCATACAAGTTAAGTAATCTCTTTTCTTTGGCAGCTTTGGCATCAAAGTTCAATGACCCAAAATGCCTTGTGTTCAAAATCTACTGGTAGATGGCATGTTTTTTTTGAAAACTCACCTATACGGGGACATCCCAATAGGTGTTTTAAATGCAGTTCAGTATGAATCCATAATGCATCATCGAGGTTCCGAGCCCAATCTTTTCGTGAAGCGACTATAGTTTTCTCCAACATTCACTCCAACTCCCTATTTAACACCTCAACTTGCCTCGAAATTTGGGAATGATAAAGTAAGAAAAACTTGTGCTTCACCCCATACTTGGACAATAAAGCTTCAAACTAAGAGTTCTTGAAATGTGAACCTCCAGCACTTATGATTGCTTGCGATGCTCCAAACCTCGAGAAAATATTATGGCGAACGAATCTATTGACAACTCTAGCATCATTGGTAGGTAAGACCACTACCTCAACCCCTTTAGAGACATAATCCACTGTCATTAAGATGTATTTTTTATAGTATGAACTCAGAAATAGTTCCATAAAATCTATCCCCTAGACTTTTAATATGTCAACAATGAGGATATTATTCAAAGGCATCTCATCTTTACAGGATATGTTCCTAGTTTTTTGGCACTCATCACAATGCTCAATTAATAGTGTAGGCCAGTATCTGAACCACTTTGGAGGATTTTAGCAATTGTTTGTTGATTACCATAATACCCTCTAACTAGTGATAAATGACATATTCTAATTAGCCTTTGTTTGAAAGTTCTAGTGAAAGGGGTGGATGTTTCATGAATACGGATCGAAGATACCTATTCATCTTCAATAGTCTTATGGAGTGGTCAATGCATTAAGCTTGGTTTGAATTCACATAGAATATAGTGAGTTGGCTCAGTTTGGTAGACTTATGAGAGAAGTCAAATGATAACTTACATTTGCACATGACTCTAGACTAGTAAACGACATAAGTGAATCTAATAGAATTAATGAATTGATTATTGAGGTGATTGGTAAGGGACGAGTGAATCCTAGATATCTCAATTATTGACTTTCTCTACTATTTACATGATTTGTCACTGCCTTTATTTTGTGTTTTATCTTCCCCTCTATTAATATTTAGTTTAGACAGGATAACAAGTGTGATATTTAGATGCATCGTTGGGAGTTAGCATTAATCTCTATGGGAACGATACTCAACTTATCATTATATTACTAGTTTAATATATATACTTGCTTATTTTGTAAGTTGTATCTAGTTAGCAATAATTGTAGCACACGAATAAGTTTTTGGTGTCGTTATGGTAGACTAAGTTCTAACACTGTATAGTCAATTAACATCTAAATAAGCACTTTAATTCTAATCTAAACATATTTTTCTTTGTTCGTTTTGTTTTTATTTTTTATTATTTTCATTTATTCTATTTTATAGTTTTTCTTTTCATGTTCTGGTTTGCAGGTCTTTGACGTTTATGCAAAGAAGGTCAAATAGGGAAATTTTACCCTTAGACCTTCAAATTGAGCCAACCATACGTCAACTACAAAAGAAAGATAGACGAGAGTTCTAATAGATAATTGAGATGGCAGATGATCAAGTTCCAATCAACCTAGTAATTCCACATCAACCGAATAAGAAGGAGCTGATCCCTTTAAGGGACTTTATTGTGTCATCCTTGGATATAAGTTTGGACTTTGGTCAAGCACTATTATGTTGCCAATCTATGAGAATGATTTTTCAATTGAAGCCACAAATAATCCAAATGGTTCAAATATCAGTTATGTTTGATAAAGCACCAAACGATGACCCAAATGTGCACATATTCAATTTTCTTGAAATATGTGACACATTCTGTCATAACAGGGTATCTAATGATACAATCAAATTTTGCCTTTTTCATTCTCTATCAAGGATAAAGACAAAACTTGGTTGATATCACAACCCCCAAGTTCTATTACTACATGGAATGGTTTAATACAAAAGTTTTTGAGTAAATTTTTTCCAATCTTCTAAAATGGCAAAATTGAGAAATAATATTACTAGCTTCTTTTATGCAATAGGATAACGAGCCACTCTTTGAGGCTTATGAACAGTTTACAGACTTACTAAGGTTGTGTCCACATCATGGTTTGCCAGGCTGGATGTAGATTTAGAAGCTCTACAACGGATTGCATAGGCCTATCCAAACAATAATAAATAGATGCAGCAGCCGGTGGGATAATAATGAGCAAAAGCTATGAGGAGACCGTGCAGATGCTTAAGGACATGTCTTCAAACAATTACCAGTGGACGAGTGCAACATGTCTAAAACGACAACAGGGATTTACAATATGAATTCATTCATGTGATCCTTAACAAAAAGGTAGAAGGGGTAGATATTCAGCCAAAACAAGTCTAATGTATGGTAGTAGCCTCTGAAATATGCCATGAAGGATACCTAACTGAGCAATACCCAATTAATCTAGAGGATGTCAATTATATAGAAAATTTCAATTGATTGTCTACGCAAACAATCTTGGTTGGAAAAATCACCCCAATTTCTGATGGATCAAAAACCAACAAGGTGGTACCAGTAGTTCAACTAAACCACCAATGCTAGTTGGATTTCAAGGGCAGAATAGGCAAATTCAGCCAATCTTAGAAAATGAGATAACGTAGAGGACCTTTTGCGGCAAAATATGGCCAAAACCGATGCAACGCTTTTTTCCAAAATCAGAATGCCGTTCTTCAAAGCCACACTGCATCAATAAGAAACTTGAAGACCCAATGGGGGGAACTTGCTAGTGCCATAAATAATATGCCCTAGGGTTCTTTACCAAGTGGCACGCAGGTTGATATGAAGAATGATAGTATGGAGCAATGCAAAGCAATTACTCTCTATAGTGGTAATGAATTGGTGGTCGAGAACTAACAAGAGAAAGCAAAAGAGCACAACAATTATGTGATGATTGAAGAGGGAAAATAGGAGGGGAAAAAGCAACATAGAGAGTATCATATAAAGCCGCATTTCCCTCTAGTACTTTATCGGCAAAGGTTAGAACAATACAAGTCAGATGGTCAATTTCAAAAAAAATTAGAAATTTTTAAGAAATTACATATTAACGTTTCTTTTGAAGAGACATTAGAATAAATGCCCAGTTATGTCAAGTTTATGAAGGAATTGTTATTTAGAAAAAAGAGGATCACATACTTTGAAATGATAGAATTGAAGGAGGAGTGCAACGTAGTTCTCCAACAAAAGTTACCGCCAAAACTTAAGGATCTCTAGAGCTTCAACATGCCGTGCATGATTGACACGCAGTTTATAGGTAAGGCCTTATATGATTTAGGAGTCAGTACTAATTTATTGCCCTTATTTATTTTCAGGAAACTTGGGATGGGAGAAGCTAAGCTGACAAATGTGACTCTCCAACTGGCCAACAGAGCATTGGCTCATTCACAAGGCATTATTGAGGATGTCTTGGTAAAGGCTTAAAAGTTTATTTTTCTTGCTGACTTTATAATTCTTGATTATTAAGTGGATGAAAACATTTATATAATCCTTGGTAGACATTTCTTAGCTACAGGTAGAACCATCATTGACATGCAAAAAGATGAACTCCATGACATGATTGAGAAATGCATAGATGCTTTCATGGATGATTTTTCAGTATTTGATTCTTCATTTCATGATTGCTTGCATAATTTGTCATTCTTGAATAATGTGAGAAACAAATCTTGCCCCGTGGAATAATTAGGAAAAATATCATTTCATGGTTCAAGAAGGAATTTTTTGAGGTCATAAAATATCTGCAAAGGGCACTGAGGTGGATAGGGTGAAGATCGAAATTATTGAGAAATTGCCTCCACCAGCAAATGTTAAAAGAATAAGAAGGCTTTTGGGGCATGCTAGGTTTTACCAATGATTCATATAAAATTTCTCCTCAATATCTAAACCTTTATGTGAATATACTACCTATAAAATGAATATATTAAATATTAGTCTTCCATATTTTTCTTTCTCTTTTCTCTCCCAATCCCATATATTTTGTTTGAATTTTATAATAATTTTTCATTTTATTTTGAATATTTTATGCCCTTAAGAGTAAATAGGTCAAATTTCACCCCATTTTTTATTACGGTTCCTATACCCTTTTCCACAATTTTACGTTAGATACAACACGTGAGGGTTCAATTTGTGTTAAGCTTAAAGTAGGGTGTTCACAATTTGGTTGAGTCGATTTTAAAGAGTACTTTTGAACCTAACTTTTATATTGTTTACAAAATTTCAAGTGTTAATTTTACTTTATCTCTTAACATTTAAGGTAACTATCAATTAAATCTCTAATATTATCTTTTAGGCACTTAAGTTTCTGGACTAACGGTCAAATCTAATTGTGTTAGATTTTTTTATCTAAAATGACATTTCTACACTTTTTCTCATGACACCTAAAATATTTTATTTTCTTTCTATAAATAGAGTTTGATGAAATTTAATATAGTGATGAATGATAAAAAAATTATTGAATTATGTCAATACTATAGGAGAGAGAGAGAAAATGAATCAAATAAAAATGAGAATAAAAAAATAAAGAAGATATAAATTAGGGTATTTTGTTCAAAAGGAGAATGAATGTTGAGTTAAATTTAAAGGAAGAACTTAAATGTCTAAAAAATAACATTAGAGATTAAAGTGATACTGATCCTAAACTTTAAAAGGATAAAGTGAAATGAACCCAAATTTTAAATCAAAACTAAACACTTTTTATTAAAAAAAAAAAATCAACTTCTTAGTTCGCACTCAGTTTGAGATTGTTTAATCAATTGATATGGTTATTATATTTATTACATTGGTCTATAGTATATAATAGTCTACTTCAAACTAGTTTTACTGTAATACCTCAAGGGAAAATATTTAGATAGACTCGATTTTTTACCTCACCTGTAGACCCTATGGTCAAGATTAAAGTTTAAAAAATCTTGCTTACATCAGTTGATGTCATAGATTCTCTAAGATTTAATCCATGCCATAGGGTCTACCAGTAGGACCAAAAACCGAGTCTACCTAAGTCTTTGCCTACCTCAAATATTTGAACAAAAACTAATAAAACATATTGCAAACTAAGATCATCATCCAATAACTTAAGACTAATTAAATATAGACTAATTAGCTGAATTGTGTCGCTGTCATTAGTTCATATTTATTTCCATGTCTGCACACACACCCCATATATATATATATATATATATATATATATATATATATATATATAAGACTTATCTAGTGTTTATATATGCTACGATGGTACACGAACTCGTTTCTCAATTATAATTTATTATCTTTATTTATATGATCAAATTTGAATAACAAATGATATACTAAAATTAATTATAAATTCATTTTATCTACACTTATTTGATCGAATTTTGAATAGCATACAATATGCAAAAGTTAATTATGAATTCACATGGTAACTATTCTTCGATCGCAACAATTTAGAATGATCCTACACGAAATACATGTCACAGCATCCCAACAGAAATACATGAAAGTGCAAATGGACCTAAGTTTGATAGTAACTGAACAAGCACAAAGATCCTGAAGCATTGTAGTCACATTAATTGGTTAATGCTTGTAAATCAATATGTATCCATGTACTACTAATATGCATCGAAGAGTCTGAAAAAACTCGTTATGTCAGGTCCTTGAAAATTTTAGACTCCAAAATTTTAGGCTTTTATAAATAAATAGATAAATAATAATAATAATAATGATTTCTAAAATAAGAGTTATTTTCTTAGAAAATATTTCTTTAATAATCAAGATTTCATATTAATTAGGATTAATCTTTTATGCATGGTCGGTATAAAAAATATATTACATCATCAGGTGTAGATACATGTCACGTGTACATTGTTTAAATTTCAAATGTTATTTTTGCACATGTGGCATGCATATACACCCGATAGTATAAAAATTTTTCTACACCGATAGTGCATGAAAGACTTGCTTTATTAACCAAAATAAGTTAATTACGACCCAACCCTTCTAGAACTCTAAATTTATTTCCCATTTATCTCATTATTAAATTTCATATATTACTTCTATTTTACTTTCACCAATTCCTATTTTTTTCTCCCTCATTATCTCTATTCCTATTTTCCTCCATTATTAATCTCACAATATCTCTTATTTCCACAACCTATGACGTTCCTTTCCTAGCATTCTTTCCTTATATCAACCAGTATTCTAGTTTTAATCACCTACTAATTGTTTTCTCATTATCGAGATTTCACTCTTTTTTTTACATTGAATAATACCCTGGATATAAAACCTAAATTTTGTGAGTATGATCATGTGATTGTAGATTGAAACAATTTGATGAAAATGCTGATAATAAAAATAAAAATAAAAATTCTTGTGAAGAATCTTTTAGAATTGATTATTTTTTATATATAGTGGACAAAGAAATTTATTCATTTCATAGTACATATGAACAATTTAAAATATATGAAAATATTTTTGTTGGGTTTCTATTTTGTATTGAAAAATTAAGATAATATATAATGAAAAATTGGGAGACTGTTATCTTAATATTGAAAAATCCATAAATTATAATACTTATTCTGATTTCTTTTACAGCATTAGTCATTTTAATGTTGACGATTTGGAATTATTTTTCAAAAGAAATTGTACAAACGAAAGATAAAACTCCAATTTGACAAATTTAATTATATAGAAAGATATGATTATTTTCCTGAGGCATACATTGGCCATATATAATTAGGATTTTTGCAATTTATAAATAAAATTATTAAAATCTTACATTAGATCAACAATATTTCAAGAAAGAGTAAATCGAATAGCAATATTATCAATTGGGAAAGAAAAATTAGAAGAAATTTATTAATAGCTTTGCATCTCAAAAACCTAAAAAAAAAAAAACATTTTGTATGAGAATTTATATTAATTTTATTTAGAAAATAAAAAAAGACTCGAGTCCAAATTCACTGCAAGCTCCAACACCATGCCCAATAAATTGTTGCCAATAGTTCTGAAAATTTCTTAAATGCCGCCGTAATTTCTTTGGCAATGGACTAAAACTATGCTTTTGACATACTTGTCACTAGACGTCATAATATGTGATTCTTAATTAATTTGAAACTATTATAAAACTAAGTCAAAATTATTAAATTCAATTATTAACTAAATTAGAAATATAAAAAAGTAGAGATATTGGAGAACTATCAAATGTTTCAACTTTCTATTAACACTTTCAAATGAGGTACCAAGGGCCTCTATATTTTATAGGGTTACAATATAGGAGATTCATAAATATGATACATGAATTACGAGAATCGGTAAGCCTTTACGGGAATCAATAAACCTTCACAAAATTCAAGAGGATGAATATCACATTAACCAATATATTTAGGGGATGAATGGACATCCATATTCTAGAATTTATAAGAATTCATAACACTCCCCCTTGGATGTCCATTACACAGAGAATAGGCCTCGTTTAAAAACCTTACTAGGAAAAAATCCAGTGGAAAAAAACCGTAGTGAAGGAAAAATAGTACACAATTCAAAGAGTTTAGTAATGTACTTACTCCCTCTGTTGAGAACTTTTATTGAGATCTTTAAACCGACACATTCCAATTCTTTTGACCAATTTTTCAAATGTAACAATTGGTAGCGCCTTGGTAAATAAATCTGCTAAATTTTCACTTGAGCGGATTTGCTGCACATCAATTTCACCATTCTTTTGAAGATCATGTGTAAAGAAGAATTTTGGTAAAATATGCTTAGTCTCAATTCTATCTCCTTTTATATATCCTCCCTTTATTTGAGCAATGCAGGCAGTATTGTCTTCGAACAATACTGTAGGATTTTCTTCCTTAGAGGATAACCCACAATTCTCCAGATATAGTGAGTAATTGATCTTAACCAGACACATTCTCGGCTTGCTTCATGAATCGCTATAACCTCAGCATGATTTGAAGAAGTGGCAGTTATAGATTGTTTTGTAGAACGCCATGATATAGCAGTACCACATGTGAATAAGTATCCAGTTTGAGATCGTGCTTTATGTGAATCGGATAAATATCCAACATCTGCATATCCAATTAACTCTGGAGTAGATTTATTAGAATAGAACAAGCCAAGATCAGGTGCTCCTCGGAGATATCGAAAAATATGTTTGACTCCATTCCAATGTCGTCGTGTAGGAGAAGAACTAAATCTTGCTAATACATTCACAGCGAATGATATATCAGGTCTTGTATAATTAGCAAGATACATAAGTGCTCCTATTGCACTGAGATATGGTACTTCAGGACCAAGTAGTTCTTCATTTGTTTCTCGTGATCGGAAAGGATCTTTATCAACATCTAGTGATCGAACGACCATTGGAGTACTCAATGGATGTGCTTTATCCAAATAGAACCGCTTTAAAACTTTAGCAGTATAATTTGATTGATGAATAAATATCCCATCTTCCAGATGTTCAATTTGTATACCAAGGCCAAATTTAGTTTTTCCAAAATCCTTGATCTCAAATTCTCTTTTTAGATATTCAACTGATTTTGAAATCTCTTCAGGAGTTCCAATAAGATTCAAATCATCCACATAAACAGCAATGATCACAAAATTTAGTCCATTTTTTTTTTTGATAAAAACACATGGACATATCGCATCATTTGTATAGCCTTCTTTAATCAAACTTTCACTGAGACGATTGTACCACATACGTCCATATTGTTTTAAGCCATAAAAAGATCTTTGCAATTTGATGGAGTAAATTCCTAGAGAATTTGAATCACATACTTCAGGTACAGTAATTTAAACCCTTCAGGGATTTTCATGTAAATATCGTTGTCCAATGTTCCATATAGATAAGCAGTGACTACATCCTTCAATCGCATATCAAGCTTTTCATGTACTGCCAAACTCACTAAATATCACAACGTAATTGCATCCACTACAGGTGAATATGTATCATCATAATCAAGGCCTGGCCTTTGAGAAAACCCCTGCGCAACAAGTCGCTCTTTGTATCTCACAATCTCATTTTTCTCATTTCGTTTTCGCACAAAAACCCATTTATATCCAATGGATTTTACACCTTCATGTGTTTGGACTACAGGTCTAGAACTTCGCGTTTAGCAAGTGAATCCAATTCGGATTGAATCACATCTTTCCATTTTGGCCAATCATTTCTATGCCGACATTCCTCAACCAATTTTGGTTCAAGATCCTCAATTTCTTCC
Source organism: Cinchona pubescens (assembly GCA_025175665.1). NCBI lineage: Eukaryota > Viridiplantae > Streptophyta > Magnoliopsida > Gentianales > Rubiaceae > Cinchona > Cinchona pubescens. Next base: position 4,594,932 of record JANKKI010000053.1, read on the forward strand.
ATAATTTCAAGTGCTACATTATATGCAAAAGTACTATCAACAATTGTTTCAACTCGGTCCCAATATTTCCTTGTCTATAAGTGACAAAATTTATAGAAGTTTCATTTATATGCTCTTCTGGAGTATGAAACTTGTGCTCTTCGGGAGTTTGAATTTTGGCATTATAGAAATTTTGAAATTCATTACTAATATTTGACTCCTCTAGTAGAATATTTTGATTAATTGATCCTCTTTTCTTTCGAGGATTTTTATCTTTGGAACCAAGAGGCCGACCACGCTTCAGGCGTGCTTTAAGCTCATTTGTTATAGTACTTGTAAATTGTCCTACTGGGACATCTAGTTTAATTGGTGCATTTGCTGCAGGAATATACGATTTTGTAATTCTTTTAGAGTCAGCAAATACATCAAGTAATTGATTTGCAATCTCTTGCATATGTATTATTCGTTGAACTTCTAGTTCACAAGTTTTTGTACGAGGGTCAAAAAAATTTAAGGACGATGTATTCCACATGATTTCCTTTTTTGGTTGTTCATTTCCTCCCCCTAATATTGGGAAATGAGTTTCATCAAAATGACAATCTGCAAACATCTTGCAGTAAATAAATCACCCATCAAAGGTTCAAGATATCTAATAATAGAGGGTGAATCATACCCAATATATATTCCCAACCTTCTTTGGGGTCCCATCTTAGTACGCTGCGGTGTCGCTACAGGGACATATACTGCACATCTAAAAATTCTCAAATGGGAAATTTTGGCTCATAACCAAAAGCCAATTGAAAATGAGAGTATTTATGGTAACTTGTCGGCCTTAAACGTATAAGTGTTGCTGTGTGCAATATAGCATGTCCCCAAGCAGATATAGGGAGTTTTGTTCTCATTAACAATGGTCTAGCAATTAATTGCAATCTTTTGATAAATGATTCGGCTAAACCATTTTGTGTATGAACATAAGCTATAGGATGTTCAACACTAATGCCAATTGACATACAGTAGTCATCAAAAGTACGAGACGAATATTCACCAACATTGTCTAATAGAATTTTCTTTATTGGATAATCAGGAAACTATGCTCTCATCTTGATAATTTGAGACTTCAAGTAATCTCGCAAACGCCAGGTTGCGAGTTGATAATAAACAAACATGCGACCATCTTATAGATGCATCTATTAGCACCTAAAATACTTAAATGGTCCACATGGTGGATGAATTGGTCCACATATATCACCATGAATTCTTTCCAAAATGTAGGGGATTCAGTCTCCACTTTAACTGGTGAAAGTCTCATAATAAATTTTCCTTGAGAACAAGCAACACATGTAAATTCATTTGAATTTAACACCTTTTGATTCTTCAATGAATGGCCATGCGAATTTTCAATTATTCTTCTCATCATTATCGACCCAGGATGCCCTAGTCGATCATGCCAAATGACAAAATTTTTGGAATCAGTAAACTTCTGGTTTACTAAATGGTGCATTTCAATTGCACTAATTTTAGTGTAATATAGACCAGAAGAAAGAGAAGGGAATTTTTCTACAACACATTTCTTTCCAGAAATAAAAGTGGTAATATGCAAATATTCAATATTTGAGTTTTCCATACCAAGATCTCAATATGATATCCATTTCGGCGGATATCCTTAAAACTTAACAAATTTCTTCGAGATTTTGTAGAGAAAGTGCATTATTTATAACCCATTTTATTCCTTCAGGGAGACATATATTTGCTCTATCAGAGTCTTCGATTAATTTTGCACTACCACTTATGGTATTAACGTTTGTTTCTCCCAACTTCAGGTGGGAAAAATAATTCTTATTTTTAAGTATTGTATGTGTTGTAGCACTATCAATAAGACATACATCTTCTTCGCCTTTCATTGATCCCAAATATTTGTCAATATCCATACCTTCTTCAGGAAGGAAAATACAAAAGATAATTAATTTAATAGAACAAAAGTACATTTCATAACAAAAACACTAATTAACTAGGAAATATGAACAAACTTTAAACTAATCTCGTTGGCATTTTAACATGGGTTCACTTATTTTTAGGCAATTCCATCACCAATCAAATGATCAATTCTTCCTTCTGGATGTTCAAAGAAATCAGCGGACATCACATCAAGATGCGTTACATCAATATTAGCATCATCATCATTGCCAAAATCATCAATTGGCTTGGTGAAGTTCACCTCAGCACTTTTGTCTTTCCTTTTCAATGATGCTTGATACAATTCAACCAAATATTTTGGAGCTCTACATGTTCGAGACCAATGCCCCTTATCACCGCACCGATAGCATACATTATCAGAATCTTTCTCTTGTCTTTTTCCATTATTATTATCCCACTTCTGGTGAGAATGTTTGCCCTTATGACTTGATGAACCATGGTTACAAGTATCATTATATCGGCCACGACCACGACTACGGCTACTGTTATGGCCACGACCACGGCTCCGATCTCTTCCACGTTCATAATTGGAAGACTTTGTCACATTTGCTTTTGGAACCAATTGGTCTGGTCTCATGAATTTTCATTAATAATTCACTATTTTGTTTAGCTACAAGAAGACATGAGATCAATTCAGAATATTTTTTGAATCCCTTCTCTCTATATTGCTTAGCTGCAGGAGCAAATTCGAAACATAAAAAGTGGAGAAAGTTTTTTCTAACATATCCTCGTCATTAATAATTTTTCCACATAATTTCAGTTGGGATGTGATTTTAAACATTGCAGAATTATATTCACTTATTGAATGAAAATCTTGTGGCCTCAAATGTATCTAGTCATATCGGGCTTTAGGAAGAACAACCAACTTCAGGTGGTTGTACCTTTCTTTTAAATTATTCCACAGATCAAGAGGATCTTTGATTGTAAGATATTCAACTTTTAAACTTTCATCAAGATGATGACGAAGAAAAATCATTGCTTTGGCACGGTTTTGGGCAGAAGCCTCATTTGCTTCCATAATGGTGTCTCCAAGACCCATTGCATCAAGATGCATTTCAGCATCAAGAACCCATGATAAATAATTCTTTCCAGAAATGCCATAAGGTACAAATTCAAATTTAGTAAGGTTAGCCATAAAAAAAGAAATTGATAAACAAACTTACCTAGATATTACTTGAACAATTTGTATAAGATCTTCCACTTCACTATATTTTGCAAAGGCAGAGTCGTGCTGATAACGTATTATAAAACTAAGTCAAAGCTATTAAACTTGGTTATTAACTAAAGTAGAAATATAGAAAAGTAGAGATATTGGAGAACTATCAAATGTTTCAACTTTCTATTAGCACTTTCAAATGAGGTACCAAGTGCCTCTATTTATAGGGTTACAATATAGGGGATTCATAAATATGATTCATGAATCACAAGAATCGATAAACCTTTACGGGAATCAATAAACCTTCACAAAATTCAAGAGGATGAATATCACATTAACCAATATATTTAGGGGATGAATGGACATCCATATTCTAGAATTTATAAGAATTCATAACAGAAACATGTTATTATAATACTTTTATTAATTTAAGGACTCCACAAGCCAGTGGAGTTGAATAAGTAAAAATGAGCCTAACTTATTCCACAATAGTACTCTATGGGGTTAATTTAATTAGAAAATCACTTTTTTGCTACGTGTAATGAACAAAAAATTTCTTTATTTACCAAAATTAATTTTTTTTTAATGAAGAGAAAACAAGTCCAAGATAGATCTTGAAAGACCCGTTCCACATCAGTAATAGAATCATAAACGAATATCTATATATTTATGTTCAAAGTATGAGAGAGGATTTTAATGTCTGACATTTTATTATTTATCAAATTTACTCTCTTCACATCTTTTATTTCTTTTCATTAATTTCTGATGACTTCCTTCTTATAACTTCCTCCTCACATTTCCTTTCTCACTTTCGATATTATCCTTTTATTTTTTTATTAGAATTTCTACTCCTATTCTTTTCTTTTCCTTTTTTTTTTCAATGAAATTTGTTGAATTTTTTTTTTTTTTTGATTGTACACTCATAGGATGTACCTTTTCTATTGGTAGAATATAAAACTAAGGTATATTGAAACTCACCAGTGGATCTTGTGGTCAGAATTAAATCCTATTATATATTACTTATATCCACTCATATTATTTATTTTATTGGAAAATCCACATCATGAGGTTTACAAATGTAGCAAAAGATTAAGTTTACCTAAATATTTCTCATATATTATAATACTAAGGGTTCATGTCCTAATAACTTGATTTAAACATTTTGACCAAGTGATTTAGGATCAAAATTATGATAGCCCAGGCTCAAATGTTTATAATCAGTATCAGAGTGAACCTCGTAAAATTTCTATATTTTGGTTAGTGATACTGAGTCACGATTACATGAAATATTGGATCCAGACCTTGTGAGAAAGTGAATCCTTAGAAGGGTTAGATGTAACAACCGTCACACATTAGAAGTAAAACCATAAGTTATAATATAATATAATAAATTAATATGCTACTAAATTTATCACAAATATACCATAATATCACAAATTAATGTGCTACCAATAACTTAATTTAAATATTTTGATCAGATGATTTAGGCCCTAAAATGATTGATAAACGTGGTCTGTGACCTATGCCGTATTACGTGGCATCTCTAATCAATCACACAAATTATACTCCTCCTTTTTTAAACTTCTCCCTACATCTCTAAATTAAAAAAAAATAATAATAAATAAATAAAACTGCTTGCTTATATCTCTGGAAATTCTTGGTTAGATTAAGTTTTTGATTGATGTAATAGACTCATTAGTCTTTAATAGACCATATAGCCTCCTCAAAATCAAAGGATTCATTCGCACACTAGAGTATGAATCAGATTCAAAAAAAAAAATTTCCCATCTCAATCCATTCGCACACAAAACTAGCTGCGGTGACACGTGGCATTAAGTGACAGGTCCGTTAGCATAGCCTTTACAATAATTGAACTAGCTGCGGTGACACGTGGCATTAAATGACAGGTCCGTCAGCATAGCCTTTACAATGTATGTCTCTTCATACACATCTAGATGTGTATAAGAGACAGGTACATTAATTAATCTTGTTAAGTATCAGAAAGGTGAGGGGGTGGTGGCCATAACAGGGGTGTGTTATGATTAGAAAAACGAAAAAAAATGCGGCTTATTCAATAGAAAGGCTTGGAGATAGATTAGGATATAACAACTAAGATTTTGATTAGTAAGACCGATCCTCTATCGGCTACTGTTTTATTACGGGAAACAAAGTACATAACACTCTGTTTCCATATTAAATAGGACGGTCAATTGAGTATTGTGAATCGGATTTTACAAAGTTTAAAATCGACTTACAAATTTATTTAAATTTTGTGCCTTAATCAGATCGACTCAAATTCATAAATAACTATTAACTACGAGTGACAATATTTCAATTATAAATTGACTAATAATATTAGATTATTATTTTTAATTACTCTAGTTTAGTTAACTTAATAGAATATTAGAATCATTAATCATTGTCCACATAAATTTAAATTTAAATTGTATCATTTAATTTAGGATAAAAATTAATATTATATATATATATATATGTACACCTGGCTTTAATCAGACCGAATCTAATAAAGTCTAAAACTCGACTCACAATTTAATTTGATCTAATATTTAAATACAAATTTATCATAAATGAACCCAACCCACTTTAATGTAAGGTTTGATTCTTTATTTGTCGGGTCGAATTCGGGCAGCCCAACCCCATTGACAATTCTAGTATTAAACAACTCACTTCATAATATGTTTTCTTTTTTTTTTTTTAATTTGAGAATCTTTTTTTTTTTTTTTTAAATTACATAACCTTTCAAAGTGAACTAGTATAGAACTCTTAAAAATGTATAATTGTCATTTAGATTTTAGAGTGCTTAGTATCTCGAGTGGACCTTAACCACGAGCCGCTACATTTCCCCGTGACAAATTTGGACAATCTTTCCATGCATCATTCTATTTGTGTTGCTGATAGATAGCATGACATTTATGAAAATGACCAGTTTGATAAATGCATACCAAAATCAAACATGTTCATGCTTCACATGTCTACACGAAGTCTTTCCAAACATACACACGTTACGTACCATACGTGCAAGATAAATTGTGTGAGAAGGAAAAATAAAGGAAAATGATTTATAAAAATATAAGTTGCCACTTAATTTCATGGTCACTTTATAAAGTCAATTTATGTAGTAATATCATATTCAATCACCAAAACTCTTGAATTTAAATATTTTGTTGATTTTTTTTCTTTTTTTATAAATTAGAGACACATTAATAATTTTAACATTTTGTCACTTTCTATAATAAAAAGTATATAAAAATTTTATCAGTGTGTAAATTATCATTAACTATTATTGACAACAAATAATATTGCTAATAGCATATTCTTTCCTATGAATCATATGATATCTGTCTCTTTAACTTGTGTGCATATTCATTTTAAGTGTATTCCGGACACCAACTTTCAGGTTCGAATCTGAAAGGAAACTTTGTTTATCTACAAAGTTTTTCTTTTATAATAGTTATTGAGGAGAAAGTTATGCTCATAAATGGCTTATGCTTAGCTATAGTGAACTAAGTTTGATTTATCATGGATAACCAAATAAGTCATGAATAAGATTTATTAACTTATTAGTGCATATATATAAAACGAGAAAGTAAGAAAGTACAGGTGTATAAAAAGTGGTTATAATTATAATTATTGGAAACTTTTATCACCCCTACGCTTCGTCCTGATTCATATGTATCGAAATAATAATAATATGCATTGTGAAATGTGTCAATTTGTGTTTCGGAACGTCAAAAACGGTAAACCCTTATTAGGATAGGAATACTTTGTTTCTTCTTTTTTCCCCTTATTGTTTCCTTATTTGTTTTTTCATTTATTATTGAAAAGATGAGAAAATACTCTCCAAATTTATCTATTTAGTATTAAATTTGTTTTTCATTATTATTAAGCAAGATAATGACTTTAAAAGTTGATCATTTGCTTTTCTCAAGTTACTAAACATTCAATATTTTACTAGAAATTTAATACTAAGCTGTCAACTGCCCCTTCGTCCCTGTAATTTAGCCACATTTTTAAAGAAATTTTATCTAAAATGTAATGCTTTCTACGGAAATAACAAACACTGAAACTTTTTTGTTATTTGAAAATATTTCTCTTGTATCATTGTATAAAAAATTGAGAAACAGTTTTAAATCAAATTCACATATCCATGCGAATATAACTACTAGATATATGTGGTTATACCACGACTTTAATATAGCGTGCCATGACACCAAATGATGTATGACTAAATATATCACTACTTATCTGATACTTAAAAAGTGACGTATCGTATAGCATCCCATACCTATTCCACATTTTTTATAACTAAAGTTGCAATATTCTAATAGATGGTTATTTTCGCTCACTATAGATTTATAGTAGATGTAGTCTCTTACCAATTCATGCATTAGGTATTATTTATTTACACTCGTGGTAATAGAAAGTAAATTATTACTGCCCAAATTTCTGCATTTCGCGTTATTTTGAAGGGCTTTATTCAGACTAATTAATCCACCTTTCATTTATTAGCGTCAGAAACCTTTAATCATTATAACAAGAGTTACAAGACTTGAACGAAAAAAATTTAGTTTAAGATGGTATGTTTAGCTTAATTAAGATACAATACACAATTGTGCACCAACCAGGCTCGTGTCAGATCTAAAGTTGAACAGCTAGTGTTAACAATTTCTAGAATGAAGATGCATATAATTGACTGATTATATTAATCTAATGTCTTTACAAATGTAATATATCTGTTCGATTCATATAGTTATTTTAGTGAGTTATATTATGGATCCATCGTGCACCCGTGAATGGCTTAAACTGTATTGTCTGTACGTACTCCATGCATCCGACTTCCATGGCCACAAGATGCTACCAAACAACAAAGAGTCACGAGACCAACTTTCCTTTTACATCAAACCACATTCACCAGAATCCATCTGTCTCCTTTTACATCAAACCACATTCACCAGAATCCATCTGTCTTTTCTTTTTTATTCTTTATTGCTTCATCCTCCAAATTAAATTCTCTCTTTATTGCTTTTGTTCACACACACAACACACACGTGTACGGCTCTCATTCCCTTCACTTTTTTTAAAGTGGCAAGAAAACTTAAATTTATTTCTGGTAAAAGTTAAGAACTATAAGTGCTTATTCCACTTTGCACCCCTAACTTATACTCGATTCTCAATTTATAACTCATATGTATATTTTGGATATATTGCATCCTGAATTCTCTGATTTGTTCATTTCAATCAAAAATTTTAACACTATTAGTAAAATTAACGTATGTCCCAAACGTGCACTCCACGTACCTAAAATGGAACATTCGTTAAATTTTTTAACACTATTAAAAATTGAACCAAAATGAAATGAATGTAAGAGTTAGGGGTGTAATGCATCCAAAATTAGAATTCGAGGTGTATAGTGAGAATTGATTATAAATTAGAGGTGTAAAGTGGAATTAGTCATGACTATTTCTATTGATTCAATACACGTCTAAACAAGCGCATGGTATGCACTTAGTTTAGATCCGTTAACTTTGGTAATGGCGTTAAAAATTAGACTAAAATAAGATAAATTTAAGGGTTGCAATATATCCAAAAAATAAATATAAGGTGGAAAGTGAGAATAAATTGTATGTTCGGATATAAATTAAGGGGCAAAATAAAGTAAGGCCTAACATAAATAACTCTAAGAATCCAAATCATGCATTTCAAATCAACATATAGGAAAACTACCACAGATTCGATTTTTGGCTTTACCTGTAGACCCTGCAGTGAAGATTAAATCTTATAAAATCTTGCTTACATCAACTTATATCATAGATTCCATAACATTTAATCTACACCACAGGGTCTATAAGTAGAGTCAAAAACCAGATATATCTAAGTATTTCCCCAACATATATTCGTATTAATTCTACATTAGTCATCGCCTACCAAAAACATTAAACCTGTGACCTTCATTATTGTAAGCTCATAACTTACTATATGACCAACCGCATTGGCAATGAACTTTTGATATAGCTTGGATGTTTTGTCCGCAGAGTGAAATTGTGGCCAAAATGGTTAGCACTTAGCAATGCTTAACCAGTGACGTCCTAACCATTGAATAGTACAAAATACACTTTCTTCGCAGCAGAGCTAAAGAAAATTAGTATTTTTCTATTGTTCTTGCTTATAGTTAGGGACAAAAGAAAAGAAACAATCAATTAGTATTTTCTATTGTTCTTGCTTATAGTTAGGGACAAAAGAAAAGAAACAATCACAGAGAACCAAGAAATGCATTTCTCTTCACATTTTTAACAATTTCCAAACTGCTAAAAACTAACTGCCAAGCCAGTTGCATACTATAGACTACACATCAAGCAAATAAATCATCAAAAAGTATTGATTAGTCTTGTTACTTTCCTCTCTTTTAAGCAAAGAACTATACCGTTCTATAGTACATTTTTAGATTGATTTGAAACAAATGGTTCTCGATGTTGGCACGTTCTTTAAGAACACTATAACCTCAAAGGAGCTCACATTTCCATCCCAAGCAGTAGTAATAGAATTCATTAAAGATTATGTGTTAGTATAAGATTTGCAATTATTTGCACTAAAGACTTGTATATTTTGTAAGGTAGATTGAGAAAAGGAAATAGTAATATCTTTGGACCTACACAAATCAGGTAAAATTGTTGAAAACTAAAACTTTGGGAAGTAAATAAACAGAAAATAATTGTATCTTGCAGAGGAAAATGCACTAAAGAACAAGGAGATCCCTCTGTCAAGATTGCCACAGAAACCATAATTCCCTATATAGCTTTGATGAGAGCATATTTGCCTACTTACTCCTCTGGTTCTGATAGACAGTGATATTTGAATCAACCTTTAGAGAACACGTGTCACTGCTTTGCATGTTACGTTGTTTGTTTTGGCCTGGTACTTTTGGGTATAAATTTATAGCCTCTACTTCATATGTTTCTTGCCACTGTCTACAGCTGATCAATTTTGGAGTGATATCTCTAACTGTCAACTTCCTCCAACTCTCTTCTTCTTTTCCACCAATTATCTGCCCCTTATTCTTCAATTGATCATTTAAAAATTTTCTCAAAATTGGCCCAAAGGTTGTAATGCGGGTTCAATTTTGAACATTGTGCACATACAATAAAGTCCTGAAAGATGAAATAACTAATTCATCACCAGAAATGGATTTTCGTAGAAGTTTTTTGTTTATAGGGATCTCGATAGTTTTGGTATTGCATAATTTGAGTAATGTGGAAGGAAGGCATCATATACATAGTGGCAGAAAACACCAGAGCAAAAATGAAAATGATGGCTCCCCTGCATCTGCACCGAGTCCTGGAGACGACCCTGTCTCCAATTCCCCTGATTATCCTCCTCCCATTCCTTCCGACCCGAGCAATCCTCCGTATATTGATCCTGTGACGCCTAATCCTGAAAATTCTAGCACGGGATGTACTTTCGATGTCATGGAATTTGGAGCTGTTGGTGATGGTTCGACTGATGATACTGCTGCATTTAGAGATGCCTGGAAGGCAGCTTGTCAAGCAGAATCAAGTGTTCTTTTGGCTCCTGCGGACTTTGTTTTCTTGATCACTTCAACAATCTTTTCAGGGCCTTGCAAACCAGGACTTGTCTTTCAAGTAAGACTACAAAATCTATCATTCTTTGTTTTTAACATGTTAACTGGTGGTCATAACAATTTAATTACCGAAAATAATATTCCAATTATATTGTCACAGTAGACTTTTTTTATTTTTTATTTTTAAAGTCGAAGTGCTGAGTTTTCAAAACTCAATATGTTTGATTTCCTAACAAGTTTTTTTAAGTTTACATTTATTAATACTATTTGATATAAATTCACCTTCATTGAAGAATTTTCATAAAAAAATCCAGCTAACATTTGGAAAATTGTTACCTTAAAAAGTCAATTATGACAAATAAATATGACAAATGGAGTAATAATTTAATAGAGCTAGAGACAATTTTGTGAAAATTTTATGTGGAATTACTTAAAAGAAAGTTAATTTTTTGTTTAAAAGGTTGATGGGGTCCTAATGGCGCCTAATGGACCAAGCTGTTGGCCTAAAGCTGATAGCCTTCAGCAGTGGCTAGTGTTTTACCGACTTGATGACATGACTCTTACTGGAACTGGAACTATTGAAGGCAATGGTGAAGAATGGTGGCAAATAGCTCCCTTGCAAACCTCACATGGTATATATTTACCGTGGGCTTGTTCTAAATGACCCTGCTTATCATTTTTTAAAATGAAAAAGGAATTTTTAAAAAATATTTTGGTTTTTCATGTTCAAAGAAGTTAAGAGTTGCTTTCAAAAGTAATTTTATACCTGCTTTAAAAAAAAAAAATGTAACTTTTCTAATTCTAGGGTAGTTTCATACATTTTACAATTTACACCTAGACTTGGTTGGTTGGAGAAAGATTTCATTTTCATTAATTTAACTCAATGTTGGATTCTATAAATTCATTCTACAATATTCTATTTGAACATCCATCATAATTAAGTAATTTGGGGTGTTCGTTACTTTTAATGCTCAATGACTGAATATTGATGAAAGGCCACTAAATGCAATTGGAATGCCATTTTCAGGGACCCCATGGCTCAACATTGCCTGGACCATGTGACAGCCCAGCAGTGAGTGAATTTTCATCCAAAATCTAATTTAATCCATTGTATTCACACATCATCTAGTTCAGTTCTGTGGTGTTCATGAACTTGAAAATTTGTTTGTCTTGCTACAGCTGATCCGCTTCTTCATGAGCTCCAATTTGGTGGTTTCTAATTTGCAAATCAAAAATAGTCCAAAGTTCCATGTAAAGTTCGATGGATGTGAAGGAGTGATCATCGATAAATTGAGAATCTCTTCTCCTAAACTTAGCCCCAATACTGACGGAATTCACGTTGAGAATACAAAATCAGTGGGAATATACAACTCAGTAATAGCAAATGGTAGCCTAGATCTTTCAATTGATGGTTCTACTAAGTAAAATTAATCCTTCTAATTTGCATTTGTATCTAATATACTTGCTCGTTTGTAGGTGATGATTGCATATCAATTGGTCCTGGTTGTTCAAATGTCGATATAGAATCCGTCACTTGTGGACCTAGCCATGGGATCAGGTGTGTGCTGCCTTTCCTGTATGTGCATTTGGGATATGATAAAAGACAGCCGAATTGGTTGACTTCAGCATGTTTTAAATCTTCTTGTCATGACATTTTACTATAATTCTTTGGAACTTAGTTTTTGGCTTTCAAATTCACTGTCAACGTCTAGAGTAGGGGAGAGTCCATGTTAGGGACTCCGTAATACAGAGTCCCACCAAGGCTTCGTTAAATCTCCCCCAAACAGGGGACCCATTATTTGAGGAAGATCTAATGGAGGAGCTGCTCGCTCCCAATAGACTCTCCCCTAGAGGAGAACAATTTTGATCATTGTTTTGTTCTGGATCAACAAAATAGCATTCTTTCACAAACCTGATCGCCTACACCCCTTCTAAATTTTGCAGCATTGGGAGCCTTGGAGTGCACAACTCCCAGGCATGTGTTTCGAACATAACAGTCCGGAACGCCATCATAAAGGAATCGGATAATGGAGTCAGAATAAAGACATGGCAGGGTGGCACAGGATCAGTAACAGGCATATACTTTGACAACATTCAAATGGACAATGTTAGAAACTGCATAATAATGATAGACCAATACTACTGCCTGTCAAAAGGTTGTCGAAACGAGACTTCGGCCGTCTATCTATCGGACGTATCATTTAGGAACATAAAAGGTACTTATGATGTGAGAAGCCCTCCAATTCACTTTGCTTGCAGTGACACTGTGGCCTGCACAAACATAACAATGTCTGAGGTTGAATTGCTACCATTTGAAGGTGTATTGGTTGATGATCCTTTCTGTTGGAATGCATATGGAATTCAGGAAACTCTAACTATACCTCCAATTGATTGTTTACTTGATGGAATGCCAGAGACAGTAGACGAGAGCAGCCTATATGGGTGCAAATAGGGGAGGTCATTTGACTTGGTCTTTATACTGTATAGGTTACTATCCGAGGAGTCCTAGTTGCAATCTCCACGCTTTATTATTTTACTTATATGTACCTCTCTTTTGCCCTCTTTGCTTCCATCCCTTTGGGGATCATCTCCCTTATTGTGTGATGAGAACATGAAATCCAGTCTGTGTGGGACCATTTTACAGCCCTGTCATCTAATAGTAATAGTACCATAAAGAATGCTTTTACAGCTTTTAGGAAATTTTCAATGTATTTTCCATGTATTCTGTTGAATTACTTTTTTTTTTTTACTTAATTTTACTAGTCTAAATTACTTGAGGCATTGATTTAGTTCTATAACAACTGATAGCTCTATTAGATATCTTCTCTACTATGAACTTCACACAAAATGGATGTTTATCTTATGTTAATGTGAGTGTGAGGTATTTTAGGAATTAAATATTGTGGAAAGAACGGATTACACAGTAAGTAATTCAGGAAATTTTATAGAATAAATTTTAGAATTAACCCAAAAGTCAGACAAATCACAGGAGAATATACATGATTTTTATGTAGATACTCCTTCAATCTAAAGAGTAACAACAACGAGGCAGTTCAAAAAATTTCTACTATCAATAGATCAATGAGTATAATAAGAATGAATTTTTGTAAACACTTAAAACTCAACCAAACCCCTGTACTAACTATCAAAAGTTAAATAAGTAAAGTGATCGTGTACAAAAATTCAAATTAAATATCTAAAAATCCAACCAATATACCAGAGAAAATAACGATATAATTGTACATATGATAGTTCACACTCTTGAGAACAACTGAACTAAATTTTCATCCCAAAATGCGCAAAATCCATCATTGAATCGAAGCGCAAAATTATTGATTTTTCCCCTCTTACTTTAGCTGTTACTACCAAGAAGAAAGAAATCCTTTTATTTTTTCCCTCTCTCACTCACGACTGACATAGAAATCATCCTTCAATTTTCCCTTTTATGATTTGAGTCGTGTGCTCTTTTTAAACTAAAAGACCACTGGCACACACATATGCATCTATTTCTTTTTGGTTTGTTCGACATATGTGGGCCTCCACTTCAAAGGACCGCACATCAAACTTTCCCTCTAAATCAAATAGTGTTTTTGTCAAATTGACAATCAAACGGCAAATTTCAAATTTCCCACTTGGTAGAAATTTTTGTCAACATGCTACACTGCTGTCATTCTTAACGATCTTCTCAACGTCAATCATCTTCGAGTCTAGAAAACCACATATCTAATGATAGCTCACATCAATATATTTCGATCTCTCGTAAAAATAATGGAAGGTTAGATTATTATCAAAATAAATAATACTCTAACTATCACAGTTTAATACATACTGCCTCTAAGTAAAACCAAACTTATGCATGAATTTTTTCACAGCTCCTTGCATCCTTCGATACTAGGTAGTAATGAGTTCTACCTTGCTAATAGGCAACGCAACACTCTTCTATAATCTTCATTGCCACTTCGCAGTCCCTCCTACAAAAGTAATCAGGTACCTTGAGTAGTCTTTCTTGTGTCAGTATCCCGATCCATAACTGAATCTATATAACTATAAATAGCATGTTTACTAGTTCCAAAATATAGTTTCAAAATAGATATACCCCAAAAATACCTTAAAATCCACTTCAAAAAATTCTAATACTTTCTAGCCGTAGATTAGGCAGAAAGTCACTAATAGTACCAACTGATAAGGCTATATCTGTCCTAGTGTGCAAACGATTGCACACATCAAACTCCCAATTGTATATACATAAAAAACATATTACATATCTTCTTTCTATTTATCACTAAAAGTAGCCTGTCAAGTGTTGAGATAGCCATAACTTCTTAGTCGCTCTATCATGAGTAATCTGCATGTCAAGAATCTGTCTGTTGCCCCTACGTCTTTCACGGCAAAAGACTTGCTAAGGTCTTTCTTCAACTTGTCAATTCTATCAGAATAATGACCAACAATCAACATGTCTTCTATATAAAGTAATAATAAGATGAAGTCTTTATCAGAGAACTTCTACATATATACATACTTCGTCAACCTATGGATAAAATTGCCTTTCCCCTTTACCATGAAACTTTCTGACAACTCTATATAAATCTCCTTTTCCAAATCAATAGGAAGGAATGCAATTTTCATATCCATCTTCTCAACCTCAAGTTCTATAAAGTCTAACCGCCAACCCAAACACCACTTGCATGGAAAACATCTTCATAGCATACAAGAAGAATTCCTCAAAGTCAATAATCATTTTTTCTAACTAAATCCATTAACAACCAATCTATCTTTGTATTGTGGAGATGAAGACCTTTCGTTATTCCTCAACCTATAGATCCACCGATTTTTAAACATCTTATGTTATTCAGTAACTTCACAAACTCAAAAATATGGTTGTCATGCAATGATTTCATCTCATCATCCATAGCACCAACCCATTTTGCCTTTTGCTCAGCTCCATAGCCTTCTCATAGCTCTTTCTTCCACTTCAGTGAGGAGAACGTAATCATCGGATGAACAATGGGCAAAAGGAACTCTAACTTCTGTTGACCTCTATGTTTGGAACATCTAGTTCAATGATAACTCCACTAAGAAGAACATCTGCTGCATTGTCATCTTTATTATCCTGATATTGTACCTTATTGTTATGTTTATCATCGCTACATCAAGCACAATGTATCATAGAAGTAGGAATTAGATCTAAATCTACCAGGTCATTAGCACTTGTAGACTTTTACTTCTCTTCCTTTTTAATATTTTTAATGATCTCATCCTTCATGAAGATGACATCATAGCTTCTCACTAGTTTCTTCAAAAGCAGATAAAATATAGGGCCAAACTCATCATAGCCAGAGGCAATACAGCTGCATTTTCTTGTCTTGACTCTCAATTTGGAACTCACATCTTTAGGCACATACACAAACGTTCTGCACCCAAATGCATGTAAGTTGTCATAGGTGACCTCCTTACATGCTAGACAAGATCATAAACATCAGCCTGCAAAGTAATAACAGGGGATAAATTATTACTGTATATAAAACCTCTCCCAAGAAAAAATTTGGCAATTTTTCTTCAAAAGGAAACTATCTAACTTCCTCCACTTATGTCTTGTTCATCTTCTCTGCCAAACCATTCAACTAAGAGGTCTTGGAATGAGACTTTTGGAATCTTACATCCTATCTGTGTCTGTAGTAATCATAAAAATCTACAGTATTCGTCACCATTACTAGTGCTAATAAAGTGCAACACCAAGCGCCTTCAATTTTATAGGGTCATAGAGATTTGAATGCACTAACTTTAAAAAACTCTGATTTCTTTGTAGGAGGATGACTCTTAAAATTTTTTTGGTGACCACCAGCAGCGGTACTATCACCGGACCACCACTGGTGGCTACCTTTGAGAAGCCATGGTTGTTTGTTCATTATTTAGGGAGTAGGGTTTTAAAAATAAAGAAGATAGGTTTTTGGTTTTAGGTTATAATGTTTAGTTGGATTTTAATTTGTATGGTTTTTTTTTAGGATGTTTTGTTTGGGCCTGGTTTAGGTTTAGTTTAGTAGATTCTGTTTAATTTAGATAGAGTTTGGACCAAATTCATTGGGCCTTTTAATTTTTAGATGGGCTTTTTGTGTATTTCATAAGTGGAGTAGTTAAGTTTTCTTAGGCCTTCATAGTTTTTATATCTTGGGTTTTATTTGGGCTAGCTGATTCAATAGAAAATGGGTTGGGCCAATGTTTTATTAATTTTCTTTTAAAATTATTTCAAAACCATTATTGCTTACTTTTCTATAATAGCATTTTAGCTCTGAGAACTTTCTGTAATTTCATTTTAGCCCTAAAATTTTTTGAAATTACATTTTGGTCTCTACACTTTGCAAAAATTACACTTTAGTCGCTAATTTTTGCTCAAATTACATTTTAGTCTCTACACTTTGATGAAATTATATTTTAGTCACTAAATTTGCTAAAATTGCATTTTAGTAACTTTTATAGAAATTGCATTTTAGTCCCTAAACTTTATTGAAATTATATTTTTAGTCTCTTGCACTTTGCTAAATTGCAATTTTAGTCCCTGGGCTTTGCTAAAATTATATTTTAGTTCCTAATATTTTTGTGAAGTGCATTCTTTGACCCCAAAACTTTGTAGATTTTTCAATTAAGTCTTAAGAGGTTTAGATTACTTCTAATTGAGTTTCTTTTTTTTTTTTTGTATATAATTGTTATCGTAGCATGATAATTTTATGGTTTCTTGTATTTTTACCTTCTTATTTATTCATAAACTTTGCGAATTGGTTTCTAGAGTTTAGATATTGTTTTAATTAAGTTCTTTTTCTTTCAATTTAGCTCATTTTTCTTGATATTTTGACCTAATTGTTTAGTTGTTTATATTGCTTTTATTATCCTTATTCTTGTTTGAGTCATAATTATTTATCTTTAATATTCTTAGCATTGTCAGTGTTAGGATAGAAGGAAGGGGGTACTTTTAACCCATTTGTTCATCTTTAGTTAGGGTTAGAACCATAAACACTTTTGTACTCTAAAAAGGTATATTTCTGAACTCTCTTATGTGCAATATGTGTTTTACTTGCTAATTGTTTATTTTTCTTTACGTAAATTTTATTCATTTACCGTTTTCTTAGAGTATTTACATAGGGTAACGCCTTATATAGATACGCATAGACGTTGACCCTAGAGATGGGGCAAGTTTTTATAAAGGAAATAATATAGGCTTATGTATATTGTAATAGATAAGGTACGTGCTATGTGTTAACCGTTTTTAGTGGGATTTGCATTCTAGAATATTATGTTTTATGTTCTTATTTGTTTTTATGTGCATATATGTTTCTTATTCTATTCTATTATGTTTACTTTTGGAAATATTTTTTGTGCACGCTATTATTGAAAATTTTTCCTCCTCTGTTCATCCAACGCTGACACGGCGAGTTCTCCCATTCCCCGTCCTTCATATATATGTTCACTATTTATTCGCTTATATTTTTATTCTATCCAAACTTAATATAAATTTGGGTTAATTTTTAAAAATATGAATTAAATCTCGCAACCAATTTTGTCGGGGGTGAAAGGGTGCCTAGGTTGCATTCAGAGTAATCTCGCAACCGAATCTTTTTCTTTTGTTTTCGTAGACTAGAAGTCATCTAGTTTAGGGTTTTTCAGCTTATTTTATTTTGTGTCTATTTTTACTTCATTTTTTGTGTTTTAAAATCTTTTTCCTCAAACCTCTAGGAATTTTCTTTTCCCTTAGGTTTGAGTTAGTGTCGCAATACACTTCATACATCAGGCGGTGACTCGATTATTCATTTATTTAATTTTCAAAAAAAAAACCCTATTTTAGATTATTTTTGGGTCTTCTAACGTCATTTTTAAAAATCCCATTTTACACCCTATTTTTGTACTATTCTTATAACTATTATTTATTTTTATACTTATCATTTTATTTTTTCCACCGAAAAATGGGGTGCGACATTGATAGGATCCAATTGCGTGTGGAATCAGGATTGGATTGACAATTGAGAATTGAACCATCAGGAAATATAATTGAACCAACTATCCTAAAATTCAATTAACCCGTGAAAATTGCTAACCTAACACTTGACCCATCTTTTTCACTGCTTGAGAACTCTTTTCAATAATTTGCATTGCTTTCTTTCTTTTTCTGTTTAAATTTTTGGTTATTTTTATTCTGCATTAAAACGCTAAAATCCAAAAACATCTCGTTTTGCATCTAAAATCTTGTACAAAAGTTAGCTTAGAATTTTGGTACTCACTTACACAATTTCTATGGAAACGATCCTTATTCTACTACATTGATACCGTGTACTTGCGGATGTCAATGAAAAATTGCAAAAAAGGTTTATTTAACTTTTCCTATATCAGTACAATCTTTGAACAAATCACCCTTGTTTTTGTTCTATAAGAAGAAGAAAAATCATTTCATTAAACAAAAAAAATTGTTACATAACTCCTATTCTATTCTACAGGATCTTGAGGCCGGCCATTCCCAAGCTGCTCTGGAGGCTAATCAGCCCAGGACTGATCAACTCCAAAATGAGGAGCCCCATAAAAAGCTCCAGTTAGACCTTGACCAGAAGAACAAAAGTCTGCTAGTGCATCAATATCAAAAGGTTCACAATCATAAGGGATGATGGGATTTTGGACTTGGAGGTTTTTAGATGCCCTAAGTTCGACTAAAGCAAACAATTCTGAAACAATTACTTCTTGTTCTATAACTATATCATGAGCCTGTCCCATTCTTCGCCCTCTTCAAGACCAAGATCCTTGGAAAAATACTTGTTCAAAAGTTTTGTAGGGATCAAGGCTCTTTGAAAGTATTTCCCATTTCGATTGCTATTGAAGAAGTGGCAGATTGGTCCAACAAACTGAAAGAATTGAGGTTCAATCCTAAGGTCGGGAATTGCTTATTTATCTAATTTAATGCCTGCTCAAAGCCAACCGGGGTGCAAACACTACAAAACTTTATCAGATTTTGAGCTAGTTCTTTGGAAGCCAAAAATTCATTAATACCTTGAAGAGGAAGATCCTTTTTCAATAATTGAGAAAGATCAGACTTATGTTGGTCTACTTTGACCTTAGCCATTTCTAGCTCTTTCTTAGAAGTATCCAGCTCGATCTACTTCGAGTGAAGGTTTTCTGATGATTCTCTGGTTCCTTCTTCACTCTTTCAAGCTCTTCTGATCCCTACTCAGACTCTTTCTTCAGCTTCTCAAGTTCGACAATGTGTTGAACCTCAAGTTCAGAACATTTTTGTTGGTATGTTCCTCCAATTGCCTCTTTAAATAAGCAAAGGCAATTGCATTTTCTTCCTTCATCTTCTCTTGGAAGGATTTTATCTTTTGATCGGCTTTCCCCTTTATTCGATCGACCTCAAGTTTAAGGATGGCCAAATGGCATGTCAAGAATTCACTATAATTGGGACCAGTTGTAATAAGACCCATAGTTGTTCGGTTATAGATGTCTTCATAAGAACTCTACCTAACACATAAGACATCTTTTGGGGGAAACGGGTGCACCAAACATCTAACGCGTTCTTCTTACTACAGGCATACTCATTTAAACCTATAGACCCGTTTGGAATAAATTTCTCTAAAAGAAAGAAGAAGAACCTATGGTGATTTTTCCCTTATCAGAGGAGCTAGCTTGTTCAAGCATGACCATCTATCGTCCCTCAGTATTGGTCGAACCTTTTTGCTCGGTTTAACTGACCTCGATCGATGTGTTATTGTAAACACTTCTGTGATCGGGAGATTCGAGATAAGAAGGGATAGCTTGCTTCTCACTTAACCTTTCAAGATGAGAAGTTTTTCTCTTTTGACCTGCTCCTTCAATTAAGGGACTCACTTTGGTAATTACGGGTGCCTGTATGGCCAAAGTAAATGAAGCTAACCCGATAACATCCCCAATTTTTGTTAATTGCTCAGGAATAACTGGGAAATGTTGGCTGTGTAGGACTAGCGGTCTTTTTTATGACAATTTTCTTCTTCTTCTTGAGTGGAACTACTATCATGCAACCCAGATCCCTATCCTTATCATATTGGGATGGTGTTACACTATGATTGCTGGAATTGGTGTTATTGTCGGATAGTGGTACACCATGGTTGCCGGGAGTGGAATTATTGTTGAAAACGGATGCCATTTCAGATATTATAAAGGAAAAACAGAGAAGAAGATTCAAATGTTCAAACAAAGGTATAAGAAGGAAGGAAAACACTCTCGCAACAAAAGGTTAGGTCATTGCTTCAAAAACAAAGCTTAGGTTACCTTGACTGCCACAAAAAGTTGAAAATGGCAAATGTGTGCCTTGACAGGAGGAGATTTTATAAAAATGGAAGAAGGTAAACGGTTTTGGTATGAGGGTTAGCCTAGTTTAGACGAGTCACAAGAATTGAATTTTGAATAGGCGTGCTAATTAATGGATGCGCAAATCAAGGGTGTTGTATCAAGAATCCGAGTGAGGAACATAATTTGTAATGAATCTCAAATGTCAAAAGCACACCTGATCAGTCCTTATAAGAAACTAGATTGGAGATGTCAAAAGGGCAAAAATGTGGCACCCAATACCCACTGGTTATACGATGTAGATCAAGGAATATGTTCGGAGACTGCCAATTAGAAAGATCTTGGTTGGCTAAGGCCGATTTACGATACGAACCCAATCGAAAGGACTACTGATGATACATGAAATAACTATCCAATAGGATAAGCTCACATGACATGTAATTAATAATCTTATTGGGGGCAATTATGTAATTTAACTCTTATACTAGACAGTTCAATACCAGTATTCATACCAATCGTGTGATCCATGGGATCCAAATAAGGCAGACAAACCTAAAGGTCTGATTGATCTTCTAAGAACGATCAGGGTTTCCAACCCTAGCTTCCGATTATAAATAGGAGTTTACTTCACTAATACAGGCAAATGCAATACAATAATATTATGGGTGTCAATGGATCGGGTTATGACATTATAATGTCATGTCAAATATAACCGATTTTTTGTCGTATCATGTTTGTATCGTGTCGTATCATGTGGGGCCTATTTCTTACTGTGTCAAGTTTGTGTTTGACCTATTCGTATTCGTGTCGTATTCGTATCTGATCGTGTACTCCTAACAGATGTACTAGCCTATTTGACAAGTTAAATAATTTGCGACTTGTTTGATTAAAATCTCAAATTTTAATTATTTAATAATTTAAATAATTATTAGTACTAACCTTGTTCTTATAACAATTTAGGATATATAATTAAAATTATTGAAAAATTTTAGATAATATTTAAAATAATTATTATGTTCAAAAATCTTATATTCAATCAATTATTCACAATTTTAAAAGTGCTAATTAAATTATAATCGAGTTAATACTTCAATAAAATCTGTTAATTTAACAACTTAACAGGTTATGGTATTAACCCATAAATTGATCAAATCCAACCCGTTTAATTTCCTGTCATAAACGGATTAATCCAATAATATCTCGATAAATTTAGGGTCATGTCTTAATTTGTTAATTTTGTATTATGTTCGTGTCTTATTATCGGGTATTGTAAAAAATTGCCAATCCTAAATAATATTCAACTATATTGTGCTTCTCTACTCTCTCTACTCCAACATCATTCCTCATATATATATATATATTTGGAGTTTAGTGGAGAAAGTGCATTTTAAAAGGTAAAGTGTAATTAACCCTAAATAAAACAATAGCACTAGTATAAAGTATTAGAAAATTTTATAAATCCATTAAGTATTATAATATTATATTTTAAAACTTATACTTTACAAATTTTTAAAACACATATCACAATATTATAATATATAAACATCAAAAAAAAAAAAAAACAATCATATGTCTGTGACTATGAAATTTTTCTATGATTTTTATTAAATTATTTTCTTTTATTTTTTCTACTTAAACCCTAATCCCTAAACCCATTAAATGCCGCAACCCACGACAATCACAACAAAAAGAGATGGATGCAATAGCCGCAGTAGAAGAGCGAATAGTAAACGACATATTGAGGCAGAAACTGAATGAAGTCAACTCAGCTGCTCAATCTCAACTTTCTCCTGTCCAAGATCATGTTAATTTCACCCTTCAGGTCTACTGTTTTTCCTTTCTTTGTTTATTTTTTTTTTTTTTTTTTTTTTGTGTAAAAATATGGTTTTCTTTTTGGTATTGAAATAGGATAATGAGTGGATTTAAATCATGCGTTTTTTGTGCAGCAAGCGTATTTCAAGTGTGCATATGAGTGCTTTGACAGAAGAAGAAAGCATGATGAGATAAGTAATTGTGTGGAGCATTGTAGTGTCCCTGTTCTTCAGGCTCAGAATCTTGTTGAGTCTGAGATGGCCAAGTTTCAGGTTTTCTCTTTTAGCCAATAAATCTCCTTTTTTAGGTTTTTTTATTTTTTATTTTTTTATCTGGAGGTTAAAGTTTGTAGTTCTTTTTAGAAAAAAGCATATTGGCTTTTTGTTGGTATTGAAGATTGTAGTGTTTTATTGTACATTGAAACTCCTAGTTTTTTATGTACACAAATGACCCAAATTGCTGGATTTTTCTTGTTCTTCTCAATCGTTTTCTATTTGTGGGTTTTGAAATATGAAGTGATTGAGGTTTAGTTAATAATGTTGTTTCAGTAGCTCAGTTATGACATTCTTGGGAAAATGACCAGGTATCTATTTAAGATTTTTAATGCCTATGTAAGAAAACATTTTCATCTACTCCGCAATTAATTGTGCTTTTGTGTGTTTCCTTTGTCTTGATGACAATGGAGCTCCCAATGATTGAAACAAACTAAAAAAGTTTCAGCCTTGTCTGAGGATGCAGTTGGATGAAATAGCTTCTAAAGCTGAGGGAGCTACAATCATATGAGTAATATTTTCCAATTTTCTTGTTGTTCAGTTTACCTGTTAATTTTGTTTAAACATTTTATTTTTCTGTAGTTGAGAGAGACATGAATTTGTCCACTGAGTCATAGAAAGTTCAAAATGGTATGACAGATCTTTGTGTCTAAATAAACTGATAGAAACTTGTAGGTATGAGCTCTATATATGCTTTTGTGATTTTTTTTATAAGTGTATGGAAAAAACTACTATGTTTTTTTGTGCGTTATTCTGCTGCAGTTACAAATGCAGAACTATTGTGCTTCGGTGCTTGCTACATGAGAACAATTGCAATTATATTTCAACTAGTTGTTTTAATACTATTTTAACACAAAAGTTCTTATACTTGCTCTTTCTTTGGTAATGGCACTGGTCGTTTCCTTTTTTGTTTGTGTTTCCTTTTCCTTCATGCCCTGGAAGGTCCCAATGATTGAACCAAATACACAAAAGTTTCAGCGTTGTCCGAATACAGTTTGATGAAGTAGCAGTAAATCTAATGGAGTTATGCAAATGCTGAATTCGCATTCTTTTTTTCTTTTTCTGTTAAAATGTAGTGAGTTAACCTGCATATGTCAATTTTAGTTCTATTTTGTGGTTGAGTGAAGCATCGGGTTGGGTCTTAGCATTCTCTGTTCCTAAGTCATGCAAGTTCCCTATGAGATGACAGAGCTTTTCTGTTTCGATCTTTTTTAAAAGCAAATATTGAAAACTAGTGCATGTATCTATTCGTCTATATATGTTCTGGAGTTTAAAGTTTGGCATCAAGGGTGGTGGATGTGGTGGTGGTTGTTGATTTTGCTTGCTTGTTAAAACATTTGTGGAATATACTTTGGATTTTTTAAATACTTCCTTGTAGCAACTAGTTTTGGGAAAAGAATTTCTTGATTTTCTTAAGTTTTGTTAATTTCGGTTGTATTATGTAAAATGTACATGTGCTGAATGGTTGGTTAACATTTTGCTTAGCTCAATCTTTATTTATTTCATGGGCTTTGAATATGAAGTGATTGAGGTTAAGTTATTATTATTAACTAGCCTGCTTACGACACTGATTCTAATTGGCAAATTTCTGAGGTATCTATTTGAGATTTTTGAATGCCAATGCATGGAAAGCATTCTAATAATGTTGCAATCAATGGTAATTTGTTGTGTTTCCTTCTCCTGACGCCTTATGAAGCTCCCGATGATTGAAACAAACAAAAAAGTTTCAGCCTTGTCTGAATGCAGTTGGATGAAATAGCTTTTAAACCTGAGGGAGTTATGCAATTCCTTTTTGCTTGTCTTGTTGATCAGTTTACCTGTTAATTTGTTTATACTTATAATTTATCCTGTGTTGTGAGACACATTGTTCATAATATTCTATTTTACCCAAGGCACATAAAGTTCAAAATGCTAGGGAAAATCTTTTGTGTTTCAGCATTGTCTGAGTGCAATGATGAATATTAGCGCTCACATGTGAATGGCTCACCGGCTCAGTGGCCTTTAGATCTAAAAGGATCCACACACAAACACACGCACACGCATAAACATAAACGTATGTACCTTCAGATATATTTGTTTCAATATACTTTTTCTTCTTCCTCTCACCATGGAGCGCAAACCAATTAGATATGAGTAAATGAACAAATAGAAACATATAAGTTTGAGCTCTGTATGCAGTTTTGTGTATGGAAAGAACTACAAGGTTTTATGGTGTGTTCCTTGCTGCAGTTGCAAGTCTTCTATGTCTTCAGTGGTTGCTATTTGAAACGATTGCAAAGTTGTTTTGATATTGGTTAGAAACTTCTTATGGTTACCATCAACTCTTGCTATTGTAAGAGGTGTAATTTGTCATTTTGTGTTTTTTTTCCTTCATTCCGCTGCAGGCGGCAGCTCCTAATGATTGAACCAAATGCAAAAGTTTCAGCCTTGTCTGAATCCGTTTGATGAAATAGCTTTAAATCTGAGGGAGTTAAGCAATCTGCTGAGTTTATGTTTTTTCTTTTCTGTTTTCATCTTGTTATGTTTGTTCTTGTTTGGAGTTTTATTTTTCAGTTGACAGAGGCAATAGGTGTTAATGTTCTCTTTTCTGCTAAGCTGTACAAAGTTCCTAATGATAGGAAATGTCGTTTGTGTTTCCATCTTATTTGAACTCAGATGTAGAAATCACATATTTGTGGCTATGTGTGGGTGTGTATAATTGGTATTGAGGGTGGTGGTAGTTGATGTTGTGGTTAGTGTCAGTTGTTGTTGCATACTTGAGGGGAACATGGTCATTTTTCTGTTCCTGTGTTTCTTTTGCCTTCATGCCCATGCAGCTCCCAATGATTGAACCAAATATAAAGTTTCAGCCTTTTCTGATTACTGCCTGAAGAAATAGCTTCTGCATCTGTGGTAATTTATCCTTTTTTTTTTTTTTCATTTTCTCTTACCTTGTTGGTGAATTTACCAATAATTCTGTTTAAGTGTATTATGTGATTGAGAGAGGCATCGACATGTCTTTAAGATTTTCTTCTCCACTAAGTAGTTTGAAGCTCCCTAGGATAGGATAGATCTTTTGTGCTCAAGTATTGTCTACAAAGCAGATCAACAAGCACATACATATATATATTAGTTTACCTTTTCTTCTCACTAAGGATAGTAAAATAGTTGTGTAGAATAAGCTTTGTCAATATATAGATGTGAGTGCAGTATATCTGTATGTGTTCTGTTATTATATGTTTTCCTGTTTCTGTTGCTGGGCATTTAGGTATCATGTGATTTCGCCCGAAACAATTGCTATGGTTCACATTAATTATTCTGATATCAGTTAACATAAACTTGTCATTATTAGTGTAACTGTTGCTTCTGTATGGGGAACGGGGTGATATGTCCTTTCTTCTGTTTCCTTTGCCTTCATGCCATGCAGCTCCCAATGATTGAACCAAAAGATATAAAGTTTCAGCCTTGTCTGAATACAGTGTGATGAAATAGCTATCAAACCTGAGGGAGTTATGCAAGCTGCTGAGTTCCTTTTCTCTTGTTGTTCTTTAATTGATTTTATTGTTGTTGAGTTTACCTATGAAATAGTCTGTTGGCAGTGCATCTATATGCGTAAAGCCACAAAGAAATACAAGAGGAAGAAAAGTTGTATCAGAGAAATATTTTTATGTAACTTTTGGCACTTTAGTCACTTCTGTTTCATTTGACTTGATGCATGATGTACCCTTGTGGAATATCCCAAATTATAGGGTAATATGTGTTTATTTTATGTGATCTAAGAAAGCATTTTCCTTTTCCTATCAATTCTGTTTCTTTACACATATTGGATTGTGGCCATTTGGCACAGAAAATTGAAGAAATCAGCATCTTAGTTATTTTCTTGATTAATGTGGTAAAAATCTGCATAGGAAAGTCTTGGTTCCTCTTATAGCTGTATTTCTTGTACAACGCGAGTTAAAGATTTTTGATGATCTAAACATTTTATTCACAATTCAGGAACGATTGAATAGGGCTTTGACATGGTCTGCCAAGACAAAATGGAGGCAACCAAGCTCCAACAGAACAGAAGTGATGCCACGAAGGATTTAGAATCATGTGTCAATCAGGCAGTCCAAGATAATATCAAGACATTGCCATCTCTTGTTGGTAGACTGAAGACTGCTCTTTCTATGAGTGATTAGATATTGTAGATTAGGATTTAGTTGCTATACTCTGATACCTTAGTATTCAATTCCAATCGAATTAAGTTCTCACTTGAAAAACAGTCCCTGAAGGAGGAAGATTCGTTCAGATATAGCATTTTGTACTATATTTGGGTCTGTCTTCATGTAATGAGGCAATTTATTCAGGTCACGATCCCATAACAGTGTTCATCTTATTATTTAAATAGGAGGGAAACAGAATTGTCCAAGTTAAGATGATGCATTGAATATGAGTTTTGTTTTTCAAATCTTGGTATCGAGAATCAGGAAGAGCTTGAAATTTGTCCCAAGTCTGTTCTCCGATCATCTCAACTAATAGCCTACTTTGAGAGGTTTTTGTGGGTTTCCAAAATGATGAAAAAGTTGGGTCTCAAGAAATGCGAATGGTTTGGTTTTCTCGTTTTGACCAGGACTGCATTAGTTTATCCTTCCGGTTGGTATACCAGTTTTTATTGTGTGAATTACCTCCAGAATGATCCAAACTGTCAATGGACCCTTTGACAGTTGACACCACTGATTTACATATCAAATAATAATATCATCAAAATATCCCATTAACATTCTAAACAAACAAACACATGATTATAATACGAGAATGTCAGTCTTAGGACTGTTATCTAGAAATAAATTATTCCAGAATCATTAATTCATGAACCAAACAGAACCTTCAAGTCCTAAGAAGCTCAATCATGAACATCACTGTCATCACTTAGGTGACGTCAATCAATCTTCCCAGTTATATTATTATACTTCCCGGATCGCTTGAAACATTCAGCCATTTGATGCCAAGCCTGTTTATGCCTCGTTCTTGCGTTTCTCATGCTCAAATCCTTGCCAAGCCTGCAGTCCTATTCTTCCAACAGCTAGCTTAAATGAAATCCAAGACCTATGGCTTTATATCTAAGGATTAATTTAACTCCAGAGCGGTCCAAATTGCTGACCATTGACACCATGGCTTTATATCTCAAATCATCACTAACCATGAACGGCCACTTGTGTCGAAGTTAATTACCAAAAAAACTATGAACTTCCCTGATCCTAGACATTTACGTTGGGTACGAAACATTGTATTGGATCCTTCAACTAGGTCAGGAAAATCAAAATTTCATTCTGACAAGATAATTAAAAATTCTAAGAAGCTCGATCAAGAAAGTCGTAACTGCCTTTATAACAAAATATACGTGAACAAAACTTGATTGGAAACAACAATTACAAATAAAGATTGTATTCCACACTCCCTACAAGTTACATTATTATACTAACAAGATAGGTAATCAAGTATTTGATGTCAAGCCTGCTTGATCTCACTCTTGCGTTTCTCCTCATCTCAAATTTATCAATGGCTACCTGCAGCTCATCTGTCCCTCCAACAGCTCGCATGGTATAGAAGTACACCCCAAATACAAAAGCTGTCAAGCCACCAGCAACAACTAGGTTCTTGGTCTTTGGTGCAAGGCTATTAAAAGCTGAAAAGCCAGCCATCTTAGAAGCAAATGTCAGGCTCCTTCCAAGTCTCCAAAACTGAAAGACAAACAAACATTTATTGAATCAATAACTCAATGAACACAAAGATACTGAGCATAAGTAAATGATATCGCAATGTAAGGAAACATTTACATAACGGTAGACTGAATAGTTAATCATTCCAAAGCAATATAAACCACCATATCATAACACTTGACGAGAAATGTCCAACCAGAATAGTGTGGTAGGTAGAGTGAGGAAGTGAAAGTCATGCATACCAAAGAAACTTCTAATACTACTTCCCCACATAGGGCTGAATATTTATATAGAAATACTTATCTAGAGTTCACTAATTACTATTAACACTTGTACATAACATCGATGCATGCATCACACATGCAATAATGAAGCACAGAGATTTAACCAAAGAAGAAATATAAATCAAGCACACATACTGCAGAGATGCTAATCTGTGCTTCCTGGTTTATAGGAAATCAACAAATTGTGGATTACTATTTAAGCAGTTCTAAAGCCATTTAATTAAGACCCTGCTGTAAGAGAACTTCATTCCTAGAAGCGCAGATAAGCATTAGTTCATCTCTTCATGAGAAAACAGCATTTAGAAAGATCATGATGGAGCAAGTGCTTGATGGTTCTGAAAACAACATGAAGTCTAAATAGTAGAGATACATTCCTATTTGAGTTACACTATATATTTCTAAGCTTCTCACTTGAAATTGCTTTAGTCTCTCTCAAGGTCATCTACATTGACAAATAATTTT
The DNA here is from genome assembly GCA_025175665.1 of Cinchona pubescens. Taxonomy (NCBI): domain Eukaryota; kingdom Viridiplantae; phylum Streptophyta; class Magnoliopsida; order Gentianales; family Rubiaceae; genus Cinchona; species Cinchona pubescens. The sequence goes on from JANKKI010000053.1 coordinate 4,624,445, forward strand.
TTGCATTCCGTGACATATAAGGACCAAAAGCACATGAACTGTTTGTTCACAACCACACTGAATTTTGTGCTTTTAAAGACACCTTCGTTTGCATGAGGCATAATAAGGCAAACAATACGCATTTCAAGCACAAGGAAGCTTCAAGTTGTTAAAAGGAGAGACCATTTCCCGAAACCAAATAGACAACAAGCCCACCCAAATGACCAAGGAAAAAGGGCAAAGATACAATCAGACCATTAATTTAAGCCAACAAGAGATCTCCTGAAACTAATGAGAGTAGGCACTTAACGACTTTCTTCTCTGTTGCCCATTTTTCTCCATTCATTTCAACACCACAGCAAGAACATAGTTATATATCAGAGAGTAATCTGAGAAACAATTAGAACAAAACAAATATTCATACCATTTAATGTGGATCTGACCTTCCAAGACCAATATTTTCAAAAATATATTAGCTTTTATTTTTACAAGCAACCCAATAAACAATTCTATCAAAATTACCAAGAACCAAAAAAAGAAAAAAGAACTAAGAAAATTTATGATAACTTAAATTTTGCAAAATTAACAACTATCGACAGCATTTCTGCCTTCTTGGAATGTTGATAACAATTGCAAGAATTAAAGAAAAGAATGGACAACTAAAACAGTGGGGAAAAAAATTACTACTATGAAGCATAAGAATATTTGATCCCACAAAAACAAAAAACAAAAAAAAAAAAGCACATCTTTAATATTCTTTTTCAATTTTTTTCCAGCTCAAATGCATTCGATATATCAATATTAGTAGAAAATTCGAATCACGGGTTAAAATTTAAAGGCAAAATACAGGAAAAAATAATAGAGAGGGACGAACAGAGGGAGAGAGGAAGAAATGAACCTGTCGATTGAGAGAAAGCTTTTGAACTAAGGACTATAAAACCCTAAGTAAGAAAGGGTTTTATTAGATTTTTTTTATTTTAAAAATACAGCTAATTGAAAATGAAAAATGACTCGGGCTTTGTGGGCTGTTTGATGTTGGGTCTGGTGACCATGGAAATAAATAGGCTTTCACAAATTTTTTTGGAAAAACCAACTAAATTGACCGAACCGACATAAATCCAGGGAAACGATCGTTTTTTGGAGGGAGGCAAACTATACCCGAAAATAAATCGAACAAAAACCAATTATTATTTGTTCAGTTTCGATTTTCAATATTAGAATCCGAAATAAATCGAATTAAATTGATGTGAATGCATGCCGTTTTTAAATATTGTTTATATTTCAAACAATATATGATAAGTATCATGACAAATTCTTCAAAAGTTTAATACTACTTGTTCATAATTAACATAATTTATTTAAAAAGGGATTTTCATGTGTTTTTTTGTTTAATGTCTGGTGAAATAATATTAAATCAATTCTTTTGATTAGAGATTTAAAAAAAATAATGTAGTGAAATTATGTTAAGTAACTTTATTGTTAATGAAGATGTTATTGCTAAATAAATATTTATTTTAATATGTACTTTTGTATATATGTGAGAGATAACGGTGAAGATATTACTTCATTCATAATTAATGCAAGATAAAATAAATTCATTCATAATTAATACTAAAACATAATTCAATATCCATTCATAAATAATGATAGAACAAATTCACAAATAACTTTAGTATATTATACATAATTCGAAATTCAATCAAATAAACTAAATGTAATAAATGATAATTGATAAACGAATTTTTGTATAACTATAATAGTATATAAACACTTGACTATGTGCGTGTGTATATGTGTGTGTATATATATATATATATATATATATATATATATATATATATATATATAATCTCACTAATTAGACTATACTTATCTTAAATTATTGAATGATGTCATTTGCAATATCATTCTATTACTTTTTTCCCAAATACATGAAATATTGTAATAGAATTAATTTGAAGTAGACTATTATAGATCATAGATATATTGTAAGGAATATACTAATTTATGAACCGCTTATATTGTAAGGAATATACTAATTTATGAACTAATTAAACCGACTCAGACCAAGTGTGAAACAAGTGTGCAGTTTTGATTGAAATTTTTAAACAGTTTGGTTTTGATTTAAAAATTTAAACATGTGATATAAAAAAATTGATTAAAAAATATATAAAATCGTCTCAAACTGAACCGTAAACACCCTTGGAAATGGATGAATGAATGAATGGACTCCTCCCAAAAAAAGGGTACTATTAATGTTAATCTAAACATGAGTTGATTTATTGAATTGGACCAACCGAACAAATTATAACAAGAAGGTCTGTTCGGTTCTTGGAATTCAGTGTTGAAAAAGAAATTAAGGAAAGGAAAGTAAATTCCTTATAAATTTAAAATTCCTCACATTGTTTAGTTATTGGGAGAAGTAGTGAGGAAAAGGGAAAGGATCCCTAAGAAAATAATTCTTTTTATTTGGACTATGGATTTTGCCCAGGAAATGAGAACGAAAAACAAATAAATAAAAAGAGAATTAATTTTAAATAAAGGGCCTGGTTGGTTCTTAAAAATAGGTAAGGAAAAAGCAATGGAGGAAATGAAAGAAATCCCTTGGATATAATGTTAAATTCCTCACCTTATTTAGTTACTCAAGACAATGTAGCAAGGAAAGGAAAACAATTTATTGGAAAGTAATTTTTTTGTTTACTTTGTTGATTTTAAAAAGGAAATGGTAAAGGAATTAATGAATTAATGAATTAGTAAAATAATCAATTGGAATGAGTGACCAAATGGTTTTAATTTGATTCTCATCCTTCAGATAAACAATAATTTTTTTTTTGAAAAATGTTCGATTTTTAAAAAGTCACACAAATAAAAAATCAATATAGTATAGTAAAAGTCAGAGATTTCAATTTTGATGATGCCAAAAATATTAAAATTATAAAATGATTAATAGATCTTAATTTAGCTTCAGTTTTTCCTAGTTAGAACATAATTAGGCTAATAAATCATATTAAACAAATAGGGTCACTGCATAGTTAGAAAATAAGTGATAGGGAAAAAAGGATTTACTAAAACATTTTGAGGGTGTTGATTGAATTGGTTAGGAAGTTTTAGGGCTGAATTGAATTTCCAAGACTACTTTTTCCTTCTTCTTTGCTTTCTTAAAAAAAACCTCCACCGCTGCCATTTTTTCTTTTTGAATTCCTAGGCGGCAATGACAATAGTGAAGGTTGTTCGGTCGGCAACGACATCCAAACCAACCTCTCCATCTCTCATAAACACCACATTTCTCTCGCTTCATTTTTTTCCTCCATTTTTTTGGTTTTAGTTTTGTATTTAACCTGATTTCATATTTTACCCAACCAAGTTTTGCGTGTTGAACTCTGTTCCTTTTCTCTTTCCCATCATTTCATCATGTTTTTGTGAGGAAACCATTTTAGGTAAAATTAGTTCTCTATTTCCCTACTATTTTCCTTGGTTTCCTTTCTTTCTTAGTTTCCTTCCTAACCAAATTGAGAAACCATTTTTGGGGGAATTCTTTTCCATTTTTCAGTGAATTCCTAGAATCAAACATGCTCATACATGATGGTTTCTTCCAAGTAGGGAAAAAAAGTTGTTGTGATTTATTTTATTTAACTTTTTAATTGATATTAATTTATATGACAAGGTAAAGGTTCCCTACATGCATAAATATCATCAATATTTTGTAATAAAAGTTGAACTTTCAATACTTGGTTTTGGTATGAAAAGTTTAAGTTGGAAATTTCATTTCACAAGGAAAGCTCGTTCCAACTAAATCCTAGAAATCTATTCCTCTAAAAAAAAAAAAAAAAACCTTGAGCATAGCTCTTTCCAACTTTAAGTTGGAAAGCAAAATTTATGGGATACCAAGTTTATCAATATTTTTTTTTTTCATTTTTGTTCATTTTTGTTTCTTTGCAAAGTTGTAATCTTATTGCTAATAAATACATTTCTTTTCCAAAATAGAAATGGCATTATTATATAATTCTTTACAACTTATACATTTTAATTAACTGCATGTAAACAAAATTTAATTTGTAATTTTATAATTTTTTAATCTTTAAAGAAAATTATGTAAAGTTTCCCAAAGTTATAGAAATAGTACATAAAATGAATACAAATAAAAAAAGAGAAAAAAAATTATATTTAAAATCCATTTTATTCTAGTAATGCCTAAAAAATATACTAAACAATGAAAAAAATACATTCTTTAAATTATCAAATAAGGAAATCAAAATAAGCATTTTTGTCTATTTTGGATAGAAACATATTCTACTTGTAATGACCTTTTCATTTGGGTCGTTCTTGTGTATATTTGAAGTTTCACATTTCTACCATCAAACCTATAACATTAAACCAAATATCAAATAAGAAAAGTACAAATTTACACAAAGAATGGGTCATCTTCCATTTTTTCTTATGCGAAGGCAAACATAAGAATCAAGTGCTTTTCTTTGACAAAAATCGAGCCCTCAAATATAGGTAGCCATTTTTTCTTATAGGAAAGCAAAAATAAGAGTCAAGTGCTTTTCTTTCACAAAAATTGAGCCCTCAAATATAGGTAACCATAATTCACTAAAATTTTGCAACATAAAGAACTACATTGTATTATTTTATTTTATTTCCTCCAATCATTGAAACGGAAGAAAAAAAAAACTTAAGGTGATATTTGCTTATAAAGCTCGGATTTGGTAATTGGAATTGTTGGGAATTACAAACTCCACTATTAACACGGGTTTGGGTCATTTTTCCATACTTGTATGGTTTGGAAAGGAATATATTTTATTATATTAATGAATTAATCAATTTGAAACTCAAGTCACATGTAGGGAACGAAAGTAGCTAATTTCTAACACTTTTGTTCTGATTGAATGATTCACATAATAATCAACCAAATAATATTTATGGGTATCATTAACTTTGATTCTCATTCCTTCAACTCATACCCATAAACCCAATACCTCTTTACGATGTTAATTTCCTTTTTTTTTTTTTTTGTATGTGTGTCAAATAATGGGAAGGTAGGTAGGCCGTAGGTTACCACATACGTTTGGCAAGAATAATGCTTTCACATCATACCACTTTTTATTTAGTAAAAACCATTCATTGCACATACTTCGAAGACTCAAAGATAATTTCTCGCTAACATTGGATATGGTCATTTATGAGAATACAAATATATCACACCTTGAATAAACCTTAAGGTCTGTTTGGGTCTTCGCATTCAATGTGGAAAGGGAAACAATTTCCTTGGAAATAGTTTTCCTATGTTTGGTAAAAAAAGGAAAGTGCAAAGGAAAGGAGATTAGGGAAACTGGTAAGCAAACCATTAGTTGATTTACTTTCATATCTGTATCCTCACATTTTGGTAAGGAAAAGAAGGAAAAGGAAGCAAATGAGCCAATAGGTGGAGGCTCAATCGAGTAAAAACAAAATATGGTATTCCTTTGTGTATCAACGACTCTAAACTCTCAAGTCATTTCAGTCTCAATTGTATTCTCTCAATCACTTCCCTCTTATTTCTTCCTCCCATAACTTACTTTCTCACCTCTACCAAGATTCCACTACGATGAACCAAGTTAATTTTCCAGTTAATGGCGAGAAAGGCTTGTGGTTGTCTTGGCTACAACCATTGAATCACCAATGAATGGTGAGGATAGCTCCTGTATGGACAGGACCTCACCACTAAATTTTTTCCATTGAATATGATCCTTTTTTTTTTTCCAAATTTCTACAATATTTCCCAATTTGGGATTTTGTTGTAGTACATTATTTATCTTATCTTTTTATTGTTAATAGTACTGGTTTTTTTTGCATATGCATCATTAGATTATATCTTTATTTTGGCCTACAGTTTGTTTGCCTATTATCGGATTTGTTTTGCTTTATGAAACGAAATGAAATGAATAAGTTGGAAAGGTTCTTTCCGTTCTATGTCATTTTTGCGTACCAACTAATTTACCATTTCTTTTCAATACTTAAGGAACCAACAAAATAACTTTCTGGAGAAAGAATTTTGATTAACTAGATTTGAAGAAAAAAACAAGGCCAAGGCTTTATTTGGGAGTTGAAGTTTGGAGGGAAAAGAAGAGAGGAAAAGGGAAATTACAACATTTCGTATGTTTAGAGTTTTGAGTTAGAAGAAAAGAAGAATTTTAGAGAGAAATAATGGGACTAAAAACTTTAAAAAGTTTTCTCTCCAAATTTAGGACCAAAATGGATCGAAACTGAGATTTATTCTTTAGAACTACTCATAATGTTATTATTGCCCTCTAAATGCATATCAAAATATTTAAATAAAAGGATAAACAAGAAAGTCACATATTACTATCATTTTTTCTCACCAATTTCCCAAATAACAGAAAAGATATTACAATCTCTTCTATTCTTTTCTTTTCTCTCCTAACTTAAGTTTTTTCTTGCTTTGTTTTTGTTCTAAACTCATAAACTAGGCCAAGAAGAAAACAATAAGAAAACCAAAAGAAAGAAAGTATCACAATAATAAACTCTAATTTTGCATGTTTAGAATTCTTGCACTTTAAAATAAAAATAGGAGTTATACCAATAAATCTTTTGAGAATTTAGATATTTTCCATATCAACTCAAGTTTTTCATATAATGACAATAATCTTAATAAATTTTGTCAATGATATTGCAATAGCTATATTGTTGATAATTATTCAATTCACTAAATAGGGAGCTATTCTTTTTGGCTCAAGAATATTATTTATGAATAATTTACTACATTTGTGAAAAAAAATACTCGAAACATGAAAATTTATCTACAATATTTGGTTACAAGAATGAAACATTATGTGTGATTACAAAATATTAAAACCGAACAAATCAATTAAATTTAGTCAAATAGACTAATGAACAAGAAGATTGAGTTGAAGAGAGAGCTAAAAATTCTACTCCCTCCGTCCCGTTGAAAGTGTAATGCTTTCCTTTTTGGTCTGTCTCAAAATTTGTGTCACTTTCTAAATTTGGCAAAAAGTTTTTAATCTACTTTACATCTCTACTCTTTATTTATTTACTTGGATGGCTCATCTCCTTTCTTTTATTAACTTATTACTACTGTTATCGAGATGCACGGAATAGTAAGTCTCACAGTTTGAACAATTCTTAGGAGTGTGTAAACCATTCCATGGCTTTGCAATTCTTATTGGTTAAGAAAACAAATTTTTAGCCCCACATACCACTCAATCCGTTTGAATATGTTCCCTAGAGAAAATTAAATGATTGTTTACTGTCTTGTCTTAGCCCAAGTGCTTATTTATAAACATGCTAGTTAGGGCAATTACATGAATAAAGCTAAAATATCCACTAACTTTACACTGTTGAAAAAAGTATACGTCCTGAAATGCGATGAAAATATTGGGACAGAGGGAGTAAATTTTTTTTTTTAAAATTTGATTTAGGGGTAGTTCAAGTGAATCAACCTTTTTGCTTTGTTCTTATGATCATTTTTTTAACAATTTGATCGAAGGCCAGTAAAGTGAATCAATACTTTTCTTTTTCTTCTTATTATTTATTTATTTTAACAATTTGATTGGGATTAATTCAAGCGAATCAATACTTTTCGTTTTCTTATGATTTGAAAATAAAAATCTGAAAAAATTATACCCAATTATAGATAATACTTCGGTGAAAATTTTATGATATATTGTGCTTTTAGTTTCTAGTCCCCTGGGTATTCTCTCTTGTTGTTACAAGTCTTAGTATTTCTTAGGGTTTTTCTATTCTGTGAAAGTTTTGGTTTTCTTTAGTTTCTTTATGGGTTGCCTTGAATCTAAACCTTTTCTCTTTTATCATATGATTTCTTTCATTTTTGCTCTTTTGATTCAATTTGTTTCTTTTTCTCAATATTTATCTCTTTGACTTTAGTTCTATTTGCTTCTTTTGGTGATAGGAGTGCCTTTATCAATTTTCTATCCTAAGTTCAATTTTCTTGTCTCTATCTCGAATGGCTCTTTGTGGTTGTTCAGATAACAGATGAGATAGAATACGAAATAAGTTATAGTCGTAGATGATTAGGATATTGCAAATGTCAGTGATACTATACCTGATCATGAATTGAGAAAAATTGTGCCATATGCTTATTAGAGAAGATATTGTTTCCAAGGAGAATAAACGTGTTGGCTTTAATATCCATTATGCGGAGTGTATCAAAGCTGAAGTAAGGGGGTGAAAGGAAAGGTAATGTACGAGAGTGTGACCTTATTCCAACTTGGATGTGTATTAAATCGATGTGTATAAGAACAAAATTTCGGAAGGTAGTCCATGGATCTTTGACAAAAATCGCCTAATCCTTTGTTATGCATGGGTGATGAAATCATTCAAGAATTTTTTTCCTTGGTATCCTTTTTAACTTCAATGTATATCCTTCCGCCTAGCAAAGTGAATGTTGAAATGCTAAAGTTTATAGGCAATCACATTTGTAGGTTATGACAGTTAATGCTGGTCATTACTATATTTCATAGGGGAAGTATGTGAGGATTCGAGTGAATATTGATATAAGAAAACCTCTTCGATGGGTATGAAGTTTATATTCAATGGTGAGAAAAGCAAGGTGTATTTTAGAAAGAACGGCTTCCCAATTACTGTTATACTTCTGAAAGGTTGGGTGATGGTAAGTAGGATGGGAAGATGGTTTCCAACAGTACAAGAAGGGAACAGTTTGGGCAAAATTCTTAATTTGGGCAATGGTGTGCGTACCGTTTCCAAGAAGGGAACAATTTTACATGGAAAAGGAAGGGAATGAGGATCACATTTTTTAAAAGGATAGAGGGAGATAATGAAGGAAACTTTCCTTTCTAAGCTAGTACATTCTTGACAAATCTTTGGAAATGGGAAAGGGTTTAGGGTAAGAATTGATCGTTGCATAACTCATAGGCGAGTAGGCATGTAAACAGGTCAGCGAGCAGAATACAGTAGATCTAGACTCGACTTTGAGTAGTGTTAGCAAGAAGAATATAGTAGATTCGAACACGGCTCTAAGTAGTGTTAGCGAATCCAAATCCAGATTTGAGTACACGCTGAGTCTACAAAGGTATATTCATATTCAGATCAATCGGTTCTTGTCAGATCTTGGTCTTGATATTACTTTTATTATTTTGAAAGTTTTATATGGAAATTTTATATTCTCATAAATTTTTTTTGTAATTATAAAAAAGATTTAGTTCTTAATTACTCCCTTCGCCCATTGAAAGTGTCATGCTTTCCTTTTTCGATTTGTCCCAAAACTTTTGTCACATACTAAACTTGGTAAAAAGACTTGTTGGCAATTTTCCAGTAATACCCTAACATTATGCCATTTATTTCTTGTAATTATGGTCCACAATAATTTGGTATAGAATATCCAAATATATACATCTTGATAGTGTAATACAAACATGCTAGTTTTTGCAAGATATGTGCCTGATGCACATGTTTTCTTGAAATTTCTTAAAGATCATGTAGTCCCACATGCTATATTGCATGAGGAATATGTCAAAACATTCAAAATTCTTGTTGTTTGGCAAAGGGTTACATTGGAAACATAATGCCAACTTGTCAAAATCTTTACACTAGTACTAATATGTTCGATTCTGAAAAAGCTACAGAAATTTCAAGACGAAGGGAGTAATATTTTTGTATGTGCTCAAAAAATTATATTAGCAATTTACACAACATATATGTTTACATATAAAATAACAGTAATATGTAATTTTAATATATATTAAATATTTTAATTAGATGCAGGTCTTAATCAAGTCAAAAAAACAAGATCCACATCTAATCCAATCCATTTATAATAATTGCTAAACAGATCTGGATCAGATCTGAGTAATCGTAATTACATATGGATCCAAACCCGGATAAACGTGTCTAGAAAGGTCGGGTTTAGACCCGATTCATTAATAGGTTTTGGGGTAGTATTACCAAATCTTTAAATGGAAAGGAAAATCTAATTGAGAAGGGAAAGAAAGAAGGTAAGAGTTCTCAGTTGGGCCTCAAGTTATTAGGCTCTAGTAGAGTTTCAAACATTGATAGAGTAAAGGTGAGTTTGGCCTTTCTATTGGGTAAAAGGAAAAGAGGTGGGAGAGGAGCAATTGAGATTTAATGAGATGAGCTCTAGCAATAGAGTAATTGAGAGTATAGTTATTAAACCCTGCCTAACCCAAATGGTTGACCAGTTAACTTGATAAACCATTTACTTAACTAGGTTAGGTTTCTAGTTTGACCGAGTAAGGAAATAACCTAGTCAATTTTCATGAACCTAGTATTTCGAGTGATGAACTTAAGTATTTAATGGAACCCGATGGGTTTTGACAAACCCACTGGGTCAATTTTTTTGTTGGTAAAATGCATTCAATCCAGAAGGTTTGAACTCAAGACTTATCCATTCCTTACATGTATAGTGTCTCCACCAGTATGTTATCTTCATCGTCCTTGTTTACTAGTTCTTGTTTCTAATACTTATTTATGTTTTGGCATATATTTTTTAGGTAAGATAATTATCTTAATTCTATTTCAAAAATTCATAAACTATATATTTGGTGACAACATTAAATTGTATTTGGTATACCAGACAATCACATACATATAACCATTTAAGTGTAAATAAAAGAAAAAAACTTATTTCACACTTATTTATTTTTGATATTTAAATTTAAAAAGTGACATGTATAAATATTTTAACAAATAGTATTTCAAGATTACATTATCATAACTATAACATAGTTTATTCTAAAATTTGATTAAAAAATTAATGAATATTTGTTATTATATATGTTGTTAATAATTCTCAATATATCTCATCATAATTATCAATCAGGATTCATATTTATTATAAAAATTCAGTTCGACTACTTCATACCTGTTGACCATTAACTTTGATCAAGTACCTTCACCAAATTCCTTCTTAACTAGGTTTAATAACTATGGTTGGGGGTATTGAGTATTCTTCTGATACTAGGATGATAAGTGAGAAGGTAGGGGAATGAAGTAGATTGGTAAAATTGAGCTTAAGGAATCAGGACTTCAGGAGGGTGATAAGCTCATAAATATCTTAAGTTTTACGTATCATTTACCTCATTTTTATGTTTGGTAAGAAATATTTGAGTTAATTATGAGCTTAAATTGTTTATTTTTTAGTTTTTGTAGGGTTGAAGTGCAAAAGGAGTTAAAAGGATGAAATAAAACCAAAAAAAATAAATCAAAAGAATAAAGTGTGAACAAGCATTTATTAGGTTGGACACTATTTTGTATTTTGAGCATAACATTTTTGTCTAAGCTTTGATTAAGTTGATTCAAGATGCGTGACTCATTTGGAAAGTTAAGAGGGAGAACTAGAACTATTATGTTTTGAATTTTTCCAAATTCTATTGGCATCGAGGTCAAAATCGGAGTTGAAATTGAAGCAGCAGTTTTGGATTCAATGCACGTGAGCCCAAAAAACTAGCGCATGTGCGCTCGTTCTAGAGAGGGAGAATCCAGGAGCTTGTTTAAGTGAACGTGCTCTGGGTTCTCAGTGCATGTGCACTTGAGCCTGTGAGAGTTTATGAAAATTATTATTTTTGATAGCTTTCTTCGTCCGGTTGAACTCTTTTTTGAGGGGTTTCATGCGTTTCTTGTGGGATAAGGAAATTAAACCCTAGAATCCCTTATAAATACTCCTTTAATAGTTGAGTTGAAGGACGTGTAGTTTTATCATTCTTTAGTCGTAGTTTGGCAGTTTTACTTTGTAAGTTCTTTTATGGCCTTTTGTGCCTAAAAACTCAATTCTTGGTCAAGGGAACTGAAGTCATGGATTCTTTAAAGTTGTGAGACTTATTGTTTTTTAATTATTCAATTCTTATTTCAAGTATTGGTTATTTTTCTGCATTGAATTTTATGATTGTTTTCTTTTGATTGATATGTCTGTAACATAGTTAATTAATGGATTTAATCTATAGCTAGATTATTATTAGCTGTTTTGTCCAATTTAATTGTGAAACAACTAGATTTAATAATGGTTGGATTAGGGTTATTGAATCAAGAAAAAATAATCAATTAATTGACATAATCGGGTGTGCTTATGTTGTATTAGTCTAATTGATCTTTTTAATTCTCAATGTTTTTACTTGATTAATTTTTGGCGATTGTCTGTAAATAATTGGTAGTTAGGGTTAATGGGATTGCATGTTGAAGATTAACTAAACTTAAGGAAAGATATAAGAATAAGTTTTGAATTGGAATTCATGCTCAATTCTTCAATTAGTGCTTGATAAAGAATTGTTATACTTTTTATGTCAATGATCGACTATTGAATTTCCATGGTAGATGTGGACCAAGGCCACAGAATATTTCTTCTATTGATTTCCTTCAATTCAATTCCTTTATTTTAGTTGTATCGTATTTTTAATCCAATGCTCTTCACAACCACTCCTATTGTTACAATCGAAACATAAGTAGCCGTACTCTCTGTGGGAATGATCCTGTACTTCTGCTACTGCATTAATCTTTAGAGGTATAGATATATTTTTGGGTGCATGCAATGGTACGACCAAAATATTAGCGCCATTGCTGGGGATTGTTTTGCTTTGATTGTGTTTTGATTTGATTTTCATTATATTTTATTTGTTTTTAACTGTGCATGCCCGAAACTCAATCTTCCATTAAAAGTGCTTTATAATTTGACCCAGAAATTGAAAGGATTTTGCACAGGTTAACGAGAGAGGCATGACAAGGATTACGAGAAGCAAATATGGCTAGAAATCGAACTCTTAAGGAGTTGGAGGCCCCGAATTTAAATCAACAACCTCTTTGCATTACTTATCCTGCTTTAGATGTTGACATTACTTTTGACGTAAGTTGAAATCTGGACTAATCCATATTTTGCCTTCTTTTTATGGATTGCCAAGTGAAGACTTTAATAAGCATTTAAAGGAATTTCATGTGGTCTTCACGAGCATGAAACCTAATGGGGTCTCTGAAGAGCATATAAAGTTGAAAGCATTCCTATTTTTGTTAAAGGACGAAACAAAAGATTAGCCATTTGATCTACCCCTAAAAAGTGTTACTACATGGGAGTAGATGAATAGACTATTTTTAGCTAAGTATTTTCTAGCCTCAAGAGCAGCGAATATAAGGAAGGAGATATGCGGAATAAGGCAATTCAACAAGGAATTCTTGTACAATTATTGGGAAAGATTCAAGAAGCTTTGTGCCAGTTGCCCTCATCATCGGATAAGTGATTCTTTATTGATTCAATATTTTTATGAGGGACTTTTAGTTCATGAGAGAAACATGATCGACGTTGCAAGTGGAGAAACATTAGAGAATTTGACCATAGAAGCTGTCCGTAACATGATATCATTCAAATATGGCAGCTCATTCTCAAAAATTTGGTACAAGGCGTGATCCTACTCGCAACCATGTGAACGAGATTAGTGTTTCTTCTCTTGAATAACAAATGGCTAGTTTAACCTCTTTTGTTCGTCAATTAGCTTCAAGAACTACACAGTCAGTGGAAAGATCATCTGAATTTGAGATATGGGAATCCACAAGTTCCACAAACTATGATGCAAAATACAAATAATTTGCAACCATATCAACCACCCATACCTCCAAGACAACAATCGAAATTTACTCCTCAACCAGGCATGTCTTTAGAAGATATAGTGAGTTGTTTGGCCACTAACACTTTGCAATTTTAGCACGAAACCAAGGCCAAATTTCAACAATTGACAAACCAAGTGGGTCAAATAGGGACACCGATTAGCCGTCTGGAAGCCCAAAATTCAGGGAAGTTTCCATCTCAAACAATTGTGAATCCTAAAGAGAATGTCAGTGCAATTGTGTTGAGAAGTGGTAAAGAGGTTGTTTATCATAGGTGCCCATTAAATTAGTTTCTGAACCTATTAAAGTTGAGAAGAAAGAGGCCGAAGTTGAAAAAGAATTGGCTCAGAACGATAAAGAGGTAAGTAAAGGTAAGTCATTTCCGTGGACAGAGTATAAGTCTGAACCCCCATTCCCCCAAGCATTAAAATAGTTTGTGAAAGAAGATCCTAATAGAGAATTATATGAGACTTTTCGCAAGTGCAAGGTAAAGATTCCATTACTAGATGCTATTAAACAAATACCTTGCTATGCTAATTTTTTGAAAGAATTGTGTACTCATAAGAGGAAGTAAAAAGAAAAGAAAGGTGAGAAGATTCGAGTAGGACAAAATGTTTTAGCAATGCTGCAAAAGAATCTTCCCACAAAATGTAAAGATCTAGGTATGTGTACAATTCCTTGTACGATGAATAATTCTAGGATTAAAGAGGCCATGTTAGATTTAGGAGCATTTATAAATGTTATACGCTATTCTATTTATGTTTCACTATAGCTTGCCTTCCTTTGATTGAAACTAGCACAGTTATCCAGTTAGCTGATAGATCTTTGGCCTATCCAAAGGGTATAGTTGAGGATGTTTTAGTCCAAGTCAATGAACTATTCGTCCTACAGATTTTTATGTTCTTGAGATGGAAAATAATGATAAGTCTATCCCTATTTTGTTAGGAAGGCCATTCTTAAAAACATCTAAAACTAAAATAGATGTGGATACCAGAATGCTCACAATAGAATTTGATGGAAAATTTTTTTAGCATAATATTTATAAAGCCATGAAGTATCCTACTAATGATAATCCTATCTATTCTATTGACTCTTTAGCACAGGGAAATTTTTGAAGAAGGATGTGAGGCCGAAATTTGTGAGCAAGTAGAGTCGGCAATTGAGGAGTCACTGCAACTTGGTAAGGTATCTTATGCTATATTGCCAATTTTTAATAAGAAATCTTTACCTTTTGTTATGTAGGCACCCGTTCCACAACTAAAGTCCTTCCCTAGTCATCTCAAGAAGGACTTTAGTTGTGGAATAATATTTGTTCTTAGGGACGGAGAAAGTTTGCCAGTCATTATTTCTAGCCAATTGATTGAAGATCAAGAGGACAAACTAACGAAAGTTCTGCAGGTGCATAGGACTGAATTTGATAGACCATTGCAGACATAAAGGGAATCAGCCCATCCACATGTATGCATCGTATTTTGCTGGAAGAATGAGCTAAGTCTACTGAACGACCACAAAGGAGATTGAATCCGATGCTCATGGAAGTAGACAAGCAAGAAATTCTCAAACTTCTTGAAGTAGGGATAATCTACCTTATTTCTGACAGTGAGTGGGTTAGTTTAGTCCAAGTGGTCCTTAAAAAGTTAGGAATCACTGTAGTCAAGAATCAAGATGATGAAATGGTGCCAACGTGTATACAAAATGAGTAGAGGTTTGTATAGACTCTAGGAAGCTTAATTCTTTAACTCAAAAATATCACTTTTCTTTATCCTTTATTGATCAAATGCTTGAAAGGTTAGCTGGTCATGCTTATCATCTCTGTTTCCTTAATGGTTATTTAGGTTATTTGTAGATTGATATCATTCTAGAGGATCAAGAGAAAACGATGTTTATATGTCTATTTGGAACTTTTGCTTATCGTCACATGCCATTTGGTTTATGTAACGCTCCAACCAGACTCCAAAGGTGTATGGTTAGCATATTTTTTGATTTTGTTGAGTACATTATTGAAGTATATATGGATGATTTCGCTATATATGGTGACTATTTTGATCATTGTTTGCACAACCTTACACTAGTGTTACAAAGATACATAGAGACTAACCTTGTGTTAAATTCATAAAAATGTCACTTTATGGTTCAACAAGGTAATATTTTAGGTCATGTGGTGTCATCTAAAAATATCGAGAAGATAAGTCTAAAATTGATATTACTCAATCACTACCTTACCCCTCCAATGTGCGGGAAGTCTGTTCTTTTCTTGGCCATGCAGGTTTTTATTGAAGATTCATAAAGGATTTCTCCAAGATATCATCACCTCACATATGCAAACTATTGCCAAAAGATGTGGAATTTGAGTTTGATGATGATCGCAAAATGGCATTTGACAAATTGAATAATCTCCTTTTTTCGACTCCAATCATTCAACCCCCAAATTAGAGTTTACCTTTTTAGATCATGTGTGACACAAGTGATTATGGAGTGGGAGCTGTCTTGGGTCAAAGGATTGGATGAGCATCTCATGTGATATATCATGCTTCCATGACTTTGAATGACGCCCAGAGAAATTATTCCACCATAGACTTTGTATTTGATTTTGGATAAATGAATTGGGGACCTTACAAATGAGAAGTTGGGTCCTATTTATAGACTCTCATAGGATGCCCAACTATATGTATATAATTGACCAATTTACCCTTAATAGGCTTGACAAGTAGTACCACCTAATTGAGTGGTATGTATCATCAATAGTCCCCTTGGCTGTGTTTGTTATCTTTGTGGTTCAGACCTAGCTGATCTTATACTCTTTGCTCAACTTTCATAATCATCTAATCTAATCTGATCACATGTGCTTTGTTTGTCAATTCCCAAGATATACTTTTCAATCCCCAGGTTGTTGAATTTTGTTTGACTGATAGAGCTACTAAACTTATTAAATAAGAATTGGTAGCTTAGTTAATCTTCTTAACCAACCGGCCTTCTTTATTTATTCGGATTTGAATTCAACCCTTTGTTCAATCACTATCTCTCTCTTTTTTATTTTTGAGTTTTTGGCCTCTTTTATATCATTTTTGGACTCTTGGCTTTCATATCATTTTTTGGGCTCAAAGCCTCTTTTATATCATTTTTTGGCTCTTGGTCTCTTATTTTATTTTTGGGCCTTTGGCCACTTTTATTTCATTTTTGGGCTCATAACCTCTTTTACTTTTTGGCTTCAAGGCCTTTTTTTTCTTTTCTTTTCTTTTCTTTTTTTTCATTTTTGGGCTCAATGCCTCTTTACATCATTCTTTGAGCTCATAGTCTCTATTATATCATTGTAAATGCTCATAGTCTTTTTTATTTTGTGGGCTTCTCAAGGCCTCTTTCTTTTCATTTTGGATTCAAGCCTTTTCTAAATCATTTTTTAGGCTCATGGTCATTGTTGTATCATTTTTGGTTTCATAGCCTCTTTTATGTCATTCTTGAGCTCTTGGCCTCTTTCTTTTCATTTTTGGACTTATAGCCTTTTTTATATTATTCTTGGGCTCTTGGCCTCTATTCTGGGCCACCAATCTTAATTCATGTTATGCCTCTTTTATGGTTAAAATCACTTGAGCACATCGGCGGGTCATCACGCTCATTTTTAGACCAACGATCATAATCGATGTTATGCCTTTATTTTGGATTCAGACCATTTGAACACATCGACAGGTTGTCATACTCATTTATAGGCTACGGATTGTAATCGATATTGTACCTCTGTTTTGGTATATCCGACCACTTAAGTATTTCAGTAGGTCTTTTGGCCTCATTTATCATTAATTTTTTTATTGCCTCTTGGCCTTTTGGGCTTATCAGGCTCAGTTCATTTTTTTCTCTTTTGCAATTTTTTATTTATTTTAAATCAAAATAATACAATACAGCCTCAAAATTCGGAGGCTTTTTTGGCTATAACCACTTTGACTTCTTCTTATCCATTTGTGTAAAGCTGTTCAAGACTTGAGAGTGACTTTGCCCAGCAAATCACGTTCTAATCTTTCTTTTTAAGTTCCATGACCAATACCTTTCGGCTAATGCTTTCTTGTCAACTTTGTTTATGTTCTTTGGCCTTCGGCTTCGGATTGAAGTTTGTTCCTTTGGTTTGGATAATCATTTTCACTTCAACTCAGTTGTTGTCATTATTACTGCTATTGTTTTGCCCTCTCAATTATGGTCAGCTTCACCGAGTAGAGACTATTCTTTGTGTTGAAATTCGTTGATCGAATTCCAAACTCCTAACTCCACTTTTGATCGACCCTAGACAACTTGATGATCTTTGGCTAGTTGTTGGAAATTAGAGTTCGACCTTGTCCGAGCTTTGATTTTGTTGAGAGAAAATCAGCTTTGTGACCTTATCTTTTGAGCTCACCAGGAGATTTCTACTTGGCTCATGTTCTGTTGGTGTATTAATAGATTAGAGTTGATGGTCTCCAAATTTAAGATGAACTCCAATTTTCACGTAGTTATTTTTGGTGCTGAATAGCTTGATTATGCCAGACACAAAATTCAGCCTAGTCAATGAGCATGCGCTCTGTTTTTGGAGGTCGAAATCGTTAATTTACTAGGTTCGATTGGCTTTTTTTGGGAGAAGAAGCCAAATCACTGTTTAGCTTCATCAGAGATAGAAGTTATCTTTTCCAGACTCCAATTTGATCAATGCGTTGGGAGATCAGAGTTATTTCTTCTTCAAACTCAAACTCGAGCTCGATTGATGCATAGGTTTGTTGCTTGGCCTTTTTAAGATTGAGATCAAAGCTATTTTTGCCGAACTCCACCTTGATCAACCATGATTTGGTAAATTGTTGGCCTTCTATTTGGATTTTTTAGACCGGAGATCAAAATTCATTTTCTGCTCTATTTCTGCTGAACTCAAAGAGCTCAGCCCAGGCAAACTTAGGAGTAAAGCTCAGTCACCATTTCTGCTCGCAGCTGGGTATCACCATGATGCAGTTCGATTTGAAGCTCGGCGCTTGAGCTGTAGTTCGGCCTCATAAAATTGAAATATGAGTTTGTCGTTGGCATCGTCTTGCTTTATTGCTACCTTGGCTAGATATGAAAGAGTCCATCTGAAGCCAGCTCACGAATTAGCCGAAATGTCTGCTGGCCTACTATATCATGCGAAGGCCCAATGACAAATACAACCTTACTAGAGCTTTGGTAATGGAAATATAATAGGTAGATGCTTGTTGCCCTGCAATTTGGCCCAATATCATTCAATTGAGATCACCGTTCGATTTTTCATCTTTGGCAATTGATTCGATCAACTAGCTGACCAAGTGCTAGCAGATAAGCACACTGAATTTTGTTTTGATTCCCACAGACGACACCACTTGATGAAAAGTAAAGCTAGAGAAAAGAGGAAGCTTGAAGAATTTAGATAAAGAAAGTTATTTCTATTTGATTTTGGGTAAATGAATTGGTGCCACGAGGGGTTGGGTTTCCATTTTAGACTCTCATATCATCCCGACTATATGTATATAATTGACCAATTTATCTTTAATGGACTTGGCAAGTAGTACCACCTAATAGGTTGTTAATTCTTGTATTATCAGGTACTATTTATGACTTGGCTAAATCAAAACACCCTTCCTAATTGGCTTATCTTGGAACTCATGGTGAATATAATATTTGCCACATTTTAAAGGGATGCTGAATTTCTTTACATGTGACAGTGGTTTCTATATGACATTTCAATCTGTTGAGAAAGTGTTGATGTCTTTTTCGAAAAAACACCTTGTTATCTTATTTATAAAAATACCTAAAATCCTACTACTAACTAGGCCGCATCCCACAAATATACGGTTGTCAACTAATAGTAAAGGAAAGTAGAAATCAAGCCCACAAGGATTAGTTGGTGATTGCTGATTATGTATTGGTTGGATTATTAGTTAAAGTGATTGATTTTAAGTAATTTAACTAAAACTAGAATTAAGGGACTAAGAAAGTAATTTAAAATCTAACTAATGCATTGAAATAAATATTAATATTAAGAAAGAATTTTGAATAAGGCATGTAAAAAGAGAGTATTTAAAAAAAAAAAAGCATTTAAAGAAAACAAGTAAAATGGAAAGCATTTTTAGGAAGCAATTAACTAATCTAAACCATTAATTACGAAGCATGATTAATGAAGACTCATTAACTAATTTATCCTAATTAATTAATCTAAACTATAAATTACAAATGAGAAAGCATTTTTAAAGAAAGCCTACAAACTAATTACCAATTACTCTAAGAAATCAAGTGAAGAAAGTACTTAAATGAAAAACCCATAAACTAATTCTACCAATTAAACTAAGAAAGCAATTAAAGGAGAGTATTTAAACTAAACTATATTAATTTAACATAAAGCAAATGAAATTAGACCTAATTAAAGAGTTAAGGAACTTACACTAAGAGTTTTCAATCTACAGCTAAGAATGAAAAATTACAACTACACTACATCTAATCTAAGAAATCCTTTCCAAATGGAAAACAAAATGAAGAAGTACACTATACTAAGGCTTTCTACTCTACTCCTACCCTAGTTCTACTCTCCTTGGAGCCTTTAAGAATGTATTTATATTACTAGTGACGGGGAGGAAGCCTGCAGCGATATGTTGCGACGATCTAGACAATTTTGCCCCAAAGAATTCTTAGACCACGCTTGGTAATCGTGATTTCTGACAGTTTGGTGATCGCAGTCATTGAAAATCCTTCTTCATTTCAATAACTGCAGTCACTGGATTCACTTCGATTTGTCTTGGTAACCATGGTTACTCATTCTTCTTCTTCATTTTGGTGACCGTAGTCATTGACTCTAGTTCGCTGTTGGAACTGCGTCCTGGTGACTCAGTGATGACTTGTCCACTTGAAAATTTTTTCAAGTACCAGTGACCGCAGTTAATTCCTTGATTTTAAGAAGGAAATCTGGTAACCTCAGTCACCAGTATTTAGATTTTTTCTCAACGTTTGACTTGACTTCATCACCCATTTATGATTTGATTTGGTTCATTTTTCATCTGATTACTGCGCTGTTTTCTCCAATCAAACCCTACAAATAAATATACTTTATTAATTATACATAAATACTAAAATAACATTAAAAACACTAAATTAACATAAACTAACACATGCTAGAACATAAAGACAAAAGTTGACAAAACAACACTTAAAACCAAAAAATGTTCGAAACTAAGGTAAAAATACTCGAGTTTATGGTACATAAGACTCTTGTTTCCTAGAGTTATCAAGGGTACCAATCCAAGCACATGAATATTGGAGTGAATCACAATCAGGATCAATTCACTTTCTCCAAATACTAAATAAAATGAAAATAATCAAACCAACTAAAAAACGTTATCAATAGACAAACAAAGTTGAAAAATAAACAAGCACAAGACATCTAGATTCATTTATGTGGGAAACACAATCGGGAAAAATTTGGGGTCTAGCTAGTCCAGTCAAATGATCTTCACTGTGCAAATAATGAAAAAATTTTCTATCCGAAATATCTAGATGATAACAACATCAATATCATCACACACAAGTGCAGATTAACAATATTCTCTCCCAAATATTACAATTTCAAAAGAAGCGGATTGGGAAGAATGTTACCAAATAAAGAGCAAACTGAAAATCGAAATAGTAGATGTATAGAGATTGTTGAGACAAACTTGTGTTTAAAATTTCATCAAGATTGGAATTTGTTTCACTGTACGATTGAGGCTTCAAAGTCCCAGCTCTTCTTTCTAGCTATCTCTAGCACTCTAGTTTAGACTTGTAAACTGGTTAGATTCGGGTCGGAACCTGTAGATCCACATCCAGATTCAATTAGTATAATCAGATTCGAATCCGAATCTAGATATCTGTCGAGTCTACAAAAGTAAATTCATACCCGGATAAGTTAGATCTTGTATAGATCCATATCCAAATCATGTTCTTATAATATTTTTTTTAACATGTAAAATTTTTATATAGAAAGTTTATAATTTATAGAAATTTTATTTTTTTGTAATTATAAAAATATTTATTTCAAAATATAAATTTATGCATGGGTTCTACAATATAATATGATTTACATTGACAATTTACACAACATATATATATATATATATATATATATATACACACACACACACATACATGTAAATAACACTAATTATATATAATTTTATTATATATTAAATATTTTAATCGAATTCGAGTCATAATCAGGTCAGAACAACATGATCCATATTTGATCTGTTTATTATAATAGATAACAGATCTAAATCGAATCTGAATAATCGAAATTTCTCATATATTCAAATCCAAATAAATGAATTCGAATTTAATCAAATTCAGCTCTAAACCCGATCCATGAACAGACCTACTCTAGTTCACCTGCTGCCACACTCAATTTTCCCTCTTTCTTTCTTGCACAACTCATGCGGCTGGCCGGCTGGTACTCCTTAATTCAACTCTAATATATAGAACACCTGAGTTGAAAGCATCTAGAGTATCTAATTGTTGACTTACCTAATCAAGAGTTACTTGTTCTTAATTAACAAATGTAATTTAATCCTTGATGCATTTGGTCATCTGTGGATCCAGCTAGGTGATAAAGGGTTAAATCCACCTGACTCTCTAAACTTGTCACCATATTTAATATATTACATCGTAAACTAATTTTTTAATTATTTTATTCCTTAAAATTTTTATTTCTTAACACTTTACTCTAAATATTAAAGTAAGTTATAAAAGTAATTGGATGTTTACGACTTTTATGCATGCGTTATTAATGTAATTAATGCCAAGAGCCATATATATTAAACAAAATTGTTATGTTAAATACATAACGTTAAACTAAAGACAAATGCATAGATCTCGCGAATATTTCTCTACTTTTATAACTTTCGTCATAATTTAGGATGAAATGTCAAAGAAAACAAAACAAAAACTTTAAGGATAAAGTGATAAAAGAAATTAATTTAACAATGTGGTAAATGCTGACAAATTTAAGGGATAAAAGTGAATTTAAACAGGTGATAAATTCTGACAGTTTCCTTTTGTATAAATCGGCCTTTTCGGTTGAGTTACTAAAAACATTGATCTAGACATTTTAGGTGCAAAACATGCAATTATACCAAACAATGTTTCTCAAGGTTTCCAATGCAGTGAATGAACTACCATCTTACAAATGAGGGAGAAGAATAGCGTAATGGCAAACAGGGGGGGGGGGGGGGGGTTGAGGGAGAAGGAGAGGAGAAAGAGAGAATTTTATCCTCATTACACAAAATTACATAGAGTTATGTCATTCAGGATTTGCCACTTTCTTTCAGTCTTTTAGTTCTAGAAAAAGATACTGTACATTTTGTGTTTGGAATGATAGATTTGAATAAAAATTAATTTTTTTTTTGGAGAGATTTATAAAGATAAAATAGATAAATTTCAAATTCACTCAAATTAAAAAGTGTAAAATAAAATATTTTAAATAATTTTTTAATTTATGTGAATTTAAAATTCATCTATTTTAACTTTACAAATCCCTCCAATAAATAATGAATTTCAAATTATTTCCCATATCCATCAATCCAAGCACAACCTTAATCTCTTGATAAATTAGACATTTATTCTAACCTCTTGTTGAATTAGTACTGAATAACGACTAATTATAAACTATTCTACGAGAAGGAGAGCGAAATTCTTGTACCATTCAAATAGATATTTTCTTGATTTCTCTCTTTCCTGCTAGTATTATTCCTACTCTTAAACATGCAATATTGCTACAGCTTGGAGTAAATGACACCAGAAGAATTATTCACTGTGTAGAATTTCCCAGTTGGTAGGACCTTAGGTGGGAGCAAAGCCAGTTTTGCAGCAACTTCGGCAGCATCATCTGCCGTATATTTACCCCTTCCTCGAGTCATGGAAGTTTGAGTGAAGCCAGGACAATAACAATTAACACTACTTAGCCCACAATTTTTGTAGCGCTTGGCCAATACTACTGAATATGCATTTAGAGCAAGCTTTGATACTGCATAATCTGTCCACACTTCGGGCCATCCGTGACTTTGCCATGTACCATTCTTCACATTTTCGAGAAATAATGCAACCATTTCTTCAATTTGAGTCTCGGATAATTTTTGTTCATCCATCAGCATCTCTCTAAGGTTATGGTTTCTAAGCTTCTGCACGAAATTAAAGGGTGGGCAGAAATTGTGAGTTCGAGCTAATTTGGAGAGTGCTTTCTCTAATAGAAATAATTAAGTTAGTGGATAGACTAGATTAAAAACATTGAAAATCCAAATCATTCAAAAAAATTGAAGTTGTGAGGTAAAAAGTCATGAATTTCTTTTTATATGAGTTTAAGCTCTAAATTTTTGTACATGTCATATATGGCTATTTGCCTATTTTATTCATGCATGTGCATTGCGGCAATTAAATATGACCGCATGTATAGATCGTGTTTCAGATGCATTTGAATGAGAATTTAGGTCAAATGAGAATGGGGTCAATGTTTTCCAAAATGACAACTAAGACTTGAAAATTTCCAGTGAAAGAAAATAAGGGTATTCTTGTTCCTCTTTTTTTCTTCCTTTCACAGAAGGAAATAGATCTATTCATATCTAATATTTAATTTTAAAGAATGTTGACATACAAAATTGACTATGTCAGCATTTTATTTTATTTTATTTTAACTTACATTTAAAAGGCCAAGTCTTGAGCTAATGTTTAGTATTCGACCAACAGTAGCCGATTCTCGGAACATGGGTAAGAGGGCCTCAATCAGCAATTTTGGTCCATAAAAATTGGTTTTGATCACTGTGTCTGCGTGCTCCACCGAGTTTTGATGAATGTCGTTGAAGGATACAGCTGCATTATTTACCTGGTGGGAAAGAAAAATAAATGAACTCAATTATGAACTGTATTATTTAATTATCGACTTAATTGGAAGAGTTAGACCAATATGTCAATACGTTATAGTATTGTACAAGAATTCTCAACACCGATGACCAAAAGAATTAAAAGAGAAAAAGAAAAAAGAAAGCAAAACTAGTTTGGACAGTTTCTATTTTTTATTACAATAACATAATTATTGAAGTTTATAGGTTTATATATATATATAAAAAAAAATGCAAGTGAATCTGAAGCCTTATCGAGTTATATTAAACCTGTTAATTTGTAATATATGTTACCATATTTACACGTCCATCGAATTTTGAAATAACATATAGATTAAAAAAAAAAAAACTCACTATTGACTAGATTACATGAAATAAAGAACTGAATTATAAAATTTTTTTATTGCACTATATTTTTGGGTTATTTATATTGATGCTGTCCTTCTTCCTGGTATACTTTTAAAAAGTAGTGACATTGATTATATGGATAATTACAGAAACTTCCCTTAAAGTTTCTGACAATCACATGTAGCACTCTTCTAATTTAAAAAATTACACTTACCTCTCTTAGTTACATAAAAATAGAAGGGAGGTAGGCGTAATTAAAACAGTAAAATTAGGGGATGTTAGTGTTACTGAGACAGCGCAATTAGGGGATGTAGGTGTGATTTTTTAAATTAGAGAGGTGATACGTGTAATTGTCAGAAACCTTAGAGGAGGTTTCTGTAATTATCCCGAATTTAATAAGTAATTTATTTTGACAGCCTTAATATAACATTGTTTTCTGTTTTCTTTTTCTTTCTTGTTGGGCTCCTAATATCTGTTCCTAAACAAGCCAAATAACAATAAAATTGAAGAATATGTTTAATTAAGAACGTAGACTTGTAGGCTTGTAGCCTATATAGGGATATAGGCGTACACAGTGGCTAACTCCCTCAGTTTATACTACATGCATAATACGTGTAAATGTTTTATTTATCTTATGTATTATACATACGCAACACTTATACGTGTCTATATTCTGTATAGATGCCTTTAATTCGTTAGTGATATTGACACCTCATTCCCCAACTGGCTGCAATTGAGGGATTAGACATCTGTGTTTGCTTTTACTCGTGACATCGATACGAGTTCAAAAACTTCTAAGATATAGAAATTTTTTCTATGAATCAAGTATACGATTTTATTGTATATTTTATAATTTATATTTTTTTATATTTTTTTTAAAAATTAAAAATTATAATATTTTTTTTACAAATTAGAGGATGTAGAAAAATATGAATCACAAAATACATGGTGGAATTGTATTCCTTCGTTCATGGAAGAATTTTTCTAAGTGGACATACATTTATTGCAGAAACAGGAAGATAAGGCCAACTTTAAGTCATTTTCCGACTCTCTCAATCTTGCCTATCATATAATAGAGTTGTTCACAGTTATCCTATAAATCCATGCATATCGTATAAAAATACTATATCACATGTCAAATGTAACAAACATAATTTGCAACTTGTGCTGGGAGTTAAGGTATTAGTTGTAAATGAATTTAAATTATTTAATAATTAAATTAAATTTGATTTAGTAAAAGTTTGTTTGAGTTTAAATTGTTAATAATTAAATCAAAATTGAATAAAATTTAATATTTATCAATTTTTTGTATTTGTTTTAAATTTGACTCGACAAGTTAAAAGTTTTAAATTTATATGTAAAAATTCAAATTATTCAAGTTGGATTTAAGTTTGACTCGATAAAATTTATTTAAGTTCGCTCGAAAGTAACAAGTCAAATTTAAATAAAATCTCAAGTTCGATAAAATAATTAAATAAATTTGAATATTTGAGTATCAGACTTATTTATATTTATTTATACCCATAATACTAATCATTTTATTACCAAAAAAAAAAAAAAGTATACCAATTAGTTGTATTTTCTACTTATTCCTTTCTAGTGTGTATGATTATTTATTTTACCTGTACATACAAAAACTTCAAAAATAATAATATGATGTGTACTAAATTTTTATCTTTCCAGTGTGGACGGAATTAAGGTTGAGATTGGATGTTTCGGAAGAAAGAGAAAAGAAGGGAACGTTTTCAATGAGGAGAGGAGATGCTGAAGGGAAGGAAAGGAAAAGAAAGGTAAATTTCTTTTAAGTTATTTGGAAATTTTGGAAGGAAAATTTTAATAATATTAGTATTTTATTAAAATATTATTTTTTTGATATTTTTGTATTATGTTTAGAAAAAAAAATTACGCCATTTTATAATTAATTGTAAAGTAATAAACTATAATTTTTCCTTCCATTTCCTTCCACTTATAATTATTTATTTATTTTTTACAACTTTTATCTTTCCATCTCCCTCATTTTTCCCTTCTTTTTCATTCATTTAAAAAATCCCAAATAAAAAAAAGAGTTAACTTTCCTTTCTTTTCCCTTCTCCTCCTATTTCCTTCCATCCACCCTCGGGGTAAAGCAGCCAATCCCAGATTTCGAACTTCTAGATGTTTACCTTTTACCAATTTGAAAAGTTGTACAGTCCATCATCAAAAATAGAATTTTGAATTTTTTTTAATAACTTCGTTACCATTTAAACTTCTAGAATTTCAGATGCTGCAACTTCGTTTTGAATGTTAAAGTTACTTATACAACTCGAATGAAAATTCCTGCTTCTGTGTTTATTGATTTTGATCCTTTTTATTTATTTTTCTTCATTATTTGTCCACTTATTTATACCTAAATTATTAAAATTTTAAAAAATAATCTAAATATACTATTAATTTATCAATCATGATATTCAAAAAATCAATTCTTTCGAAAAAAAAATTGACTATCAAATTTATATATCACATTTAGATAGTACATAAATTTTAAAATTTTAATAAAAATAAAATTAATTAATTAAAATAAGAACATATTATTTTCTCCTGATCTTTTGCAATCCAATTACACTAAATATGATATGAATTTTTAACAGTTTTAATTTGCCAAAAAATTTGAAATTTTATTTTTAGAAGTAAATGGATGCATCTCTATTTATCCCAACTGGAGAGCATCCAAATAGCGCGTATTACTTCAAATCAATAGATACTTAAAATTTTAAAAAGAAAAAAAAAAAAAAAGGAACTTAACGTTGAAACACAAAATACAGCAGCTAACCAGTATATCCAATGCTGCAAATTTCTCGTTAAACCAAGATGCAAATGTTTTGATAGATGAAGGGTCTGATACATCAAGTTGAAAGAAATGAACATTGAGTCCAAGAATTTTGAGTGCTTCAACTGCTTCTTGTCCCTTTGCATTATCTCTTGCTGTTAGAACTACAGTCAACCCAAGTTCAGCCAGCCTTTTCACCAAAGCAAAACCAATACCTTTATTCGCTCCGGTGACAATGGCAACTGTCTCTTTAGACCACCACCTGCAATTAGCTTTCATGCAAAATTAATCTACCTAAAACGATCAACAATAGGAAATTTCTATGCAAACTTAGTTTAGATAAAAGTAGATGGATAACGAATTACAGTTTAATTGGTAAGTTTTTTATGATTTTAAGTTATGATTCGAGTCACAAATATAGATATATCTCAAAGTATGAATCTCTTTATTTTTTTAAAAAAAAGTCTTGTAAATGTTTAGATCCTTTAAGACATATAATTTCTTACGATTAAAGGGATTTCTTACCTTGTGGGGAGAATTGGAGGAACAAGGTTGGTTTCAGCTGATTCCTTGGATGCCATTGCAAGAATGTCTCAGCTAATTCAATTAGGTTATGAAAGGGAGACAAGACATGGACTATTTATAGAGATAATATAAAGTAATATGTGTTAAAACTTAACATTAAATATAAGGGACCTCAGCTAAAAAGACAATAAATAAAAGGGGACCTGCCAATCAATTTTCTCATAAAAAACACTAATGTTGGCTGCCTAAACACCAATAAGGAAATAAAGTATACCACACCCTGTCATATATAATGAATATGAAACCGTAACCTCGTGAAACGTATTATACATGGCCCAACATGCTACTAAAGAAACATGAGGTCATCTTTGTAATATGTACTCAACGATTAAATAAAATTTTCTTGACTTCATTACATCCGTATCTTTATAGGTTTATTGGACTTCCAACTTTTAGTTTACAGTCATGTCCAGTCTTTATCCTTATTTTAGGCGATACCCAACCAACATGAGGACGGTGGAGTATAGTGTAAACTTAGGGGTCTTCAAGAAAACATTTTTCTAACAGTATAAAATATGTTCTTAGATGATAAAGAAAGACTGGATTATAATATTAGTTTATTAAAGAGTTAGACTAATCTCCAAACAGGATGTTTAATTCAGATACATAAAGTTTCACGTGTAGTTGTCACATAGGGTGGTAATCTAAGGACAAATTAAATAAAACATTGCATATTAGATAAAGCTTTATTTTTATTTTTGAAAAAAATGAATTTAGTCCTTTATCTATTAAAAAAACTAATTTAATCCCTTATTTTTATAAAAATTAAATAATTTAAGTCTTGTGACGCAAATTGTGGACAAAATAATAGAATTTTTGACAATATATATATGGCATGTTAACAGTCAAATGATTATCAAGTGTTTTGGTATATTAATTTGTTCATAATTTTCATCATAGGTGCCTAAATTGGTTAATTATTTTTTAAAGATAAGGGACCAAATTCGTCTATTGTGATAGATAAGGGATTAAATTGGTCGGTACCCCAAAGATAAATGACTAAACTAGTCTTTTTCCTTTTTATTTTTATTTTTTATTTTTAAAAAGGTGCAATTTTGGTTGCATCAATTTGCCAAAATTCAAAAGATCTTCTCTAAAACTTAGTTAGATCGAAAATATTACGGGTCCAAATCATTTCAAATAAACTTTTGATGTGCAAAATGTGACATCTAGTATGGTAAAGTCTAGACCTAATCCACTATTAACTGTCCACCGTCTACTCAAATATAATATGTAAGCTTGGAGACCCTAATCATTATCTAGTACAAGTTTATTATTAGAATAGTCAATCTTGAAAGTTGAAGAAAATTCTAAGAAAACATAGGTAAATAAACATCATTTCCTTATGGTCCAATTAATTGGACTTAATTCATGTAAATCTAGGCCCTATTTCCCCCTCCCTTTTCTCTTGGTAGAAATCATCCCCACCATTCTTTTAGGTTTTCTTCCCTTCCGTATAAACACCTAGGCATATGAAATTAATTTTACAAGATGTGACAAGTATATATCACAGGAAATGACTCAAAAATATGCAGAGCGTCGCATGAATAACGTAAGCAACGTACTACAATTTAAGCAAGGAATATTAAACTAGCCACTATTCGTTCTTGCATGTATATTATTAATTAAGGTGCTAGTGCATATCAAGAGCAGGAATATGAGTTCGGATTTTGGAGAAAATCTTTCCTGGGAAACTTAAATAGAAACTCCTGAGAATTGATCGAGCTCTACATGCTCTTGATTAGCTTGGCATTTTCCTATCTTAGAAACTTTATTGACATTATAATAACACAGAAGATAAAGGAGTTAGACTTTCAACTGATAATAACGCAAACACTTCAACCATGGATGGCCGAAAGAGCACAGAATGTAAAATAGCCAACCAAAAGGCGAAGGTACATAGATTACTTTATTTGTAAGCAAAAGCACATGTTTTCTTCACAACATGAAAAGCTATGGTCGATTCATCACATGCTAGCATGTTAATTTAAAATAGTGTATTCTCAAGTACTTATGCTTTGCATGCATGGATTCCACTATTCTTGAATACTAACTTCACTAATGCTCGCTTAAAAAATTAAGCCCAAGACACGGGTGGTTTCTAACCAGTCATTTGGACGTAACAAATTCTACATGTCCCTAAATGGTCACATGGTCTTACAATTGTGACACCGAGAGACAGGGAGGGAGAAAACAACAATTTTCTGCGATTTTGAGTTTTTATAAAATTTTCTCTCTCTTACTTTGTTACTCAAATATTATTAATTTGAATAATGATGAGCGTAAAACTCTATAACACAAGTTTAAATACAATGAAAATGCAATCTAACTATAAAATGAATAAATGAAAAATTTAGAGATTATACTCAAATATTAAAAGTGGCCAAAACGATGAAATTTGATAAAGATTTAGCTGCCGCCAATAGGGAAAACCACAAGTAGCATAATGTAGAAAAAGTATAATAATTCTCGTTGCTACAAAATTATCCAAATCTTATATTAGGGTATGGTTAGGGTTCGATAGCTGTTCCACCGGAGCAAACTTCCTAACTAAGTTTCATCATACTCACTTCATCATCTACTTGAGAAAAGATGGGTTGCTTATGTCCTCCGGGGAGTTTCTGACACTCAAACAAATATTTAGATAAGAGAGTAAAATAAAGAATAAAGATACAACACAAATAGTAAATAAAAATAACTCATGAATTATTAACCTTAAAAAATGAGTTATTTATACTGATATTAGGTGTGCCTCGTATGCAATTAGCCTTTAGGCCTACTATGAAGCCTATTATGACGTTATTTGACTATATTATTAAGTCTTGATACAATTTTTGTAGAGCTGACTAGGTTGAATTTTCACCACGTAGATGCCGGTGATTGGCGGAGTATTTTGGGTGTCATCATTGGTCTCTCACATATCTAAAGTTGAAATTGTTTGGGTTGAAAGTAGGATAGTGACTTATTGAGTCCTGTGCTACGACCGAATTCAGTTGCGCAGTTGGTCTTATTTCTTTTACTTGGTATTAAGCATACCTCTTTAAACAAATTGTAATGGGAGTCACTGACCGGAGTCATTGATCATAGTCATCAAGCGGAGACACTGAGTCATTGAGAAGAGTCACTTAGGAGAGTCATTCAGTGGATATTCTCCTGCGTGTAGGATGCTTTTGCATCCTGACACAAGCAACCAATCACTACTTCAATTTCTTCACGAAATTGAAATAGTGGTTTTCCATACTTATGGCTACAATGATTTGATTTGTTCTTGAATTTTTTATGGGCAATTTTGCCTATAAATAGAAGATAAATTTACCTCTTCAGTTGCACCAACTGAAAAGAAAAAACACAGAGAATTTTACAAGTTCTTTGAACTTATTTTTCGATTTAGTTTTCAGGTGTTTATTTGAAATATCTCTCTTTTGCAGAAATTTTTTTCAAAACTTTTATATCTTTTTCATATAGTGAAATATTGCTCCTCTCCGCCCGTGGACGTAGGTCTAATAGACCGAACCACATAAATATTTGTGTCTCTTTTCACTTATATTTTCTCTGCATATTTCGTTATTATTTTTCGTTATCGTCATTAAAAGGTTCACTAAAATTAATTTAACTAAATTTTCGGGGTACAAATCCTAACAAACTGGTATCAGAGTTTTGACACCCCTGGTTAATTTCTAGCGGCTAATATGACGATAACGAAGTCATATGTTGAGAAATTTGACTGGTGGCAACTTTGGTATGTGGCAACTCAAAATGGAGGCTATCCTAGTTCAGGATGGTGTTGATATTGCCTTACAGGGGAAGGAGAATAAACCGAAGAAAATGTCAGATGAGGATTTTGCCAACTTGGATAAAAAGGCTAAGTCAGGTATTGTCTTAAATATCTCTGATGAGATTTTACGGGAGGTAGCATCCGAAACCACAGCCAAAGGCATACCGTGAGAAAAGTTGAAGGCTCTGTATATAAAAAAGACAGTGGTGAACAGACTTTATTTCAAACAAAGTCTATACATGCTCCGTATGACCGAAGGTACTTCTATACTCTCACATCTTGATAAATTTGATTCCAATTCTTATGGATTTGAGTAATATAGAAATTAAAATTGAAGATGAAGATCAGGCCCTATTATTGTTGTGTTCCCTACCCAGTCATTTAAGCATTTTAGAGATACAATGTTTTATGAAAAAGAAACTATCTCTTATAAAGAAATGAAATCTATTCTGAAATCTCTTAGATCAGATAGATAAAAATATTACTGACCTTCACTAGTGAAAATCAGGGGGAAGGTTTATTCATGAGAGCCTTTGGCTGTGGTTTCGGATAAGAAGGTCAAAATCAAAATCCAAATCCAGACATAAAAATTTGGTGTATAATTTTTGTCGTAAAAAGGGTCACATTAAGTCTGAATGCTTTAAATTGAAAAATAAAGAAAAGCATAAGGAGAAAAAAATGAGCAAGAAAATAATGACACCGTTGAATCTAGTGTTGCAGCTGACGAAAATGATGGAACTATATTTTTAGCCACTGAAAATAATTTCAGATCTAACAATGAGGGGATTTTAGATTCGGGTTGTTCATATCATATGTATCCCAATCGAGACTGGTTTTTAACATATGATTCAGTTGAAGGTGGAGTTGTCCTAATAGGCAATAACACCGTTTGTAAAGTCATTGAGAAAGGTACTGTCCGAATCAAAATGCATGATGGTATGATGAGGACGCTCACCGATGTTAGCTATGTTCCAAACTTGAAGAAAAATCTTATCTCTTTAGGCACCCTAGACGCTCTTGGGTGCAAATACACAGGTGAAGGTGGAGTTCTAAAAGTCACTCATGGTGCTCTTGTGGTCATGAAGGCGCACAGGTCTGGTACGTTTTATATTTTGCAGGGATCTACTGTTACAGGTGTTGCTGTAGTTTCTACTGCAAATCAATCTGATGCTGACACTACCAGAATTATGGCATATGCGTTTGGGGCATATGAGTGAGAAAGGTCTGTCCATACTTTGTAAAAGAGGTTTCCTTTGCGGACAAAGTACCGGGAAGATGGATTTTTGTGAATATTGTATCTTCGGGAAACAGAAAAGAGTCAGCTTCAAATCTCCAGCAATCCACAAAACAAAATATATTTTGGATTACATTCATTTAGACATTTGGGGGCCTTCTCGTACCCCGTCTAAAGATGGTGCCAGATACATGTTGACTTTTATTGATGATTATTCAAGAAAAGTTTGGGTGTATTTTCTGAAACACAAAAATTTAATGTTTTCTTAACTTTCAAACAATGGAAAGTTTTGATTGAGAAACAGACGAGAAAACATATCAAGTGGCTTAGAACAGATAATGGTTTGGAATTTTGTGAAGGAGAATTCAATGAATTCTGCAAGAATGAAGGAATTGTTCGACAGCATACCATGAGAATGACACCTCAACAAAACGGTGCGGCGGAACGGATGAACAGGACTCTTTTGAAAAGAGCTCTTGCATGATCTCTAATGCTGGATTGAAGAAAGACTTCTGGGCAGAGGCAATCTCTACCGCTTGTTACATTGTCAACCGTGCTCCTTCTGCACCTCTGAACTTTAAGACTCCGAAGAAAATTTGGTCAGGTATTCCTGTTGATTATTCTGACTTAAAAATATTTGAGTGTCCTGCATACATGCATGTAAATGATGAAAAATTAGAATCAAGAGCTAAAAAGTGTATATTTCTTGGGTATCCATCTGGGGTGACAGGATATCGTCTATGGTGTCCTGATCCCAAGTCACCTAAATTCATAATTAGAAGAGATGTAACTTTTGATGAATCATTCATGTTACATCCAAGAAAATAGTCTTCTAGTTCTTGTAACACAGAAGGAAATGAGAGTATGCAGAAACAGGTGGAGGTCGAAATTGGCAACACTAGTCCTTCTCAACCAAGTTCTTCTACAGTTCAGCTAGATGCAGATGAGACACTTGAAACTAAATTAGCCAAGAAGAAGAAGAATATTCCATAGCCAGAGATAGACCAAGGAGAGAAATTCGACTACCACAAAGGCATGCGAATTTGGCTGCATATGCTTTGTTAGTTGCACAGGAAACTGAAGAAATTGGTAAACCATCTACATATTCGGAGGTAGTTTCACGTGCTGATTCATCCAAGTCGTTGATTGCAATGAATGAAGAAATTGAGTCTCTCTACAAAAATAGTACGTGGGTTCTTGTGAAGCTGCGGTAAAGAAATTTGTTGGTTGCAAGTGGGTCTTTAAGAAAAAAGAAGGAATTCTAGGGGTTGAAGATGCAAGGTACAAGGCACGTTTAGTTGCAAAGGGCTATAGTCAGGTACAAGGTGTTGATTTTAATGATGTTTTCTCGCCTGTTGTCAAACATAACTCTATACGTGTTCTACTTGCTTTAGTTGCCATGTATGATTTAGAATTGGAGTAGTTTGACGTTAAAACAGCTTTTCTATATGGCGAACTTGAAGAACAAATATACATAAAATAGTAGCCTGAAGGATTTAAAATTGAAGGAAAAGAAGACCATAGTTGCTTGCTAAAGAAATCCTTATACGGATTGAAGCAATTTCCAAGACAGTGGTACAAGAGGTTTGATTCCTTTATGTTGGGTCATGGTTATTCGCGGAGCATGTATAATAGTTGTGTTTACTTTCGAAAGTTGAATGATGGTTCTTTCATTTATTTGTTATTATATGTTGATGACATGCTCATTGCTGCCAAGAATTTGATTGAAATTCACACTTTGAAGTCTTAGTTGAACAGTGAATTTGAGATGAAATATTTGGGAGCAGCTGGGAAGATTCTTGACGTGGAGATCAAAAGAGATCGAGGAGTTGGAAAGTTATTCTTGACCCAGAAAAACTACCTGGTGAAGGTCTTGGAGAGGTTTGGCATGAAAGATGCTAAACCTGTAAGCACTCATCTTGCTACTCATTTCAAACTGTCAGCTACTCAATCACCACATTCAGATGAAGATGAGAGGTATATGGCACATACTATACCTTATTCCAGTGCAGTCAGCAGCATTATGTATACAATGGTTTGTACACGTCCAGATGGTCACAAGCAGTTAGTGTGGTAAGCAGATATATGTCTTGTCCAGGTAAAACACATTGGCAGGCTGTGAAGTGGATTTCAGATACTTGCAAGGGACTTCAGACACATGTTTGGATTTCGGAAGGAACAGTAACACTTTGATTGGCTTTGTGGACTCAGATTATGCCGGAAATCTTGATAAAAGAAGATTACTCACGGGTTATGTATTTTGCATTGAAGGTTGTGTTGTTAGCTGGAAAGCTACCTTACAACATGTTGTAGCTTTGTCTACTATTGAGGCAGAGTACATGGCTATCACCGAGGCAATCAAAGAAGCCTTGTAGTTGAAGGGATTGTTTGGCAAATTCAGTCTACATCAAGATGTAATTACTATTTACTGTGATAGTCAAAGTGCCATTCACTTGACTTAAGACCAGATGTATCATGAGAGGACGACACATATTGATGTGAACTACCTCACTTCATTCAGGATACCATTGCTGAGAAGAAGGTCTCTGTCCAGAAAATCAATACCAGAGACAATCCCGCTGACATGTTTACAAAACCTCTTCCAGTTGCTAAGTTCAAGCACTGCTTGGACTTGATTGGTATTCGTGGTGATGATTAGCCTCATTGGGGCTTATTTGGAGAAGGTGGATCAAGTTTACTATCTTTGTGTCAGATGAAAAATCAAGGTGGAGATTTATTGCGTGTAGGATGCTTTTGCATCCTGACACAAGCAACCTACCACTACTTCAATTTCTTCACAAAATTGAAGTAGTGGTCTTCCATACTTGTGGCCAGGATGATTTGATTTGTAATTGGATTTTTATGGGCAATTTTGCCTATAAATAGGAGGCAAATTTGCCTCTTCAGCTGCACCAATTGAAAAGAAAAACATAGAGAATTTTACAAGTTCTTTGAACTTGTTTTTATGTTTAGTTCTCAGGTGTTTATTTGAGATATCTCTCTTTCGGTCTTCTCGAGATTTTGTTCAAAACTTTTGTATCTTTTTCATATAGTGAAATATTGCTCCCCTCCGCCCGTGGACGTAGGTCTAATAGACCGAACCACATAAACCTTTGTGTCTCTTTTCACTTATATTTTCTCTGCATATTTTGGTATTATTTTTCGTTATCGTAATTAAAGGGTTTGCTAAAATTAATTTAACTAAATTTTCGGGGTAAAAATCCTAACATATTCCAATGGTAATGAATGAATAGATTGATTGAAAGTCAATTTTGGTGGAAGTTGATAGAGAAAATTGTTGTTTGAGTCACTTTCTATCCATGGATACATTTTTTATGGAAGGCCACCCCAATATGGGCAAGCCGGTGGTAGAGAATCCGTTAGCAAAGGGCCTTGGAGGTTGGAAATTTGTTAGTGAGGAGCCACAAGCCGGAAGCCCGTCTGTGAAGGGTAATTGTGTTGAGATCCAGTCATTACCTATTCTTGGGAGTATCAGTAGAAAGCCTTCCATTGGTAGGCTAATCTCATCCATGGAGGCAACTGCTTGCACGTCACTAGGGGGCTCCAAACATGGTTTGAGCACAAGGGGTGGGAATCATCAATGGCGATCCTTTTGGAGGTGTCTTCGTCAGTATGGTTTCCTTGAGAGTACTACCACAAGGGGTGGGGATCATTAGTGGAGATCTCTTTGGAGGTGTCTTCATTGGTGTTTCTCCCTTGAGAGTACTGTCACCGGTGATGATCTCCACAGTAATATATTTCTCAAATTGACCTTAGTGAAGGATTGGGTAATCAAACATTGGTGAAGAAAGTCACTGAGGAAAAGTAGTCTATCAATGGAGATGCACTGTCATTAAAGCTAGCAAAGGCAATAACTATGTTTATTCCTTTGAGAAAGTTTAAATGCTGGTTTCAAAAAGTTGGGTAGAGGAGCGGCATTTATTGATAAGGATGCCTTTGTGGATTGGATTTCTCTTAAGGGCACTTTCATTGTTGAGAATAAACAATGGTTTCAACATTTCAATTCTAAGAATCCACATGGGTAAGGTCATGCTTGCAGTTGATGGGATAAGGCCTCAGTTGGTAAGGGGCAAACCAAGATCCTTGGGGATAGAGGCAACGACGTTAGGAGAGCGAGCTTGGTAGAAGGAAAGAGTTTTGGTAGTTGAGTATTGGACATGGAGTGATGAGTGATGGCACTGGGCCCATCGATGGAGCTCACAAGCAGAGACAGTTGTTAGTGGATACTTGTTGGTTGACTTGGCCACTAAGGTTAATGTTGATAATCGAGACACTATCCGAGGGATCCTTTTGCGAGATTCTTCTAATGGTACTTTACCAGCCGACTCCCATGATTACTATGAAGAGCTAGGAGATGAGTTTGCTCTTGGTGAAGACCTTGCCTCAACCAGGAGTTTTAATCAGATCATGGATGTCAGCTGGCCTTTAATGAACCTTTTTTACATTTCCTTTGTATTAATCCATTTCTTGGATTTTAGTTGGGGCCTTAATTAATTTGTACCAATTCCACCATCTATTATGTGTTATCTATTTTTTTTTTATTTTATTTAAAAAACCTTACCTCTTCTCCTTACTCTTTAGTGGCTCAAACTCATGACTAATAAGTCATAGTTGAAGCATCTTACCACCTAAGTTGTATTTCGTTATCTCTATCTATGATATTGTGTATCTTCTCTACATTTTCTTGTTGCTTTCTACTTTTAGCTTGTCCTCCTTTCTTGCTCCGTAGCCACTAAGAGTTTGTCAGTGGCCAAGTGTTGAGTAAATTTTGCCCCCCACTGAAGGGTTCTCACCTTGGGTCTTTTGTCCCCTATTTTTCGTCAAATGAGTTCTCTCTTGAGAAGAAATCTACACCCAGAAAGGAAAGTCTCAGCCCTAGTAGTAGACTTTGCCTTGGTTGTAACAACCGAACTTTTCCACTTGTTTCACATTTTCTGAAATGCTCGTTAATGTTCATCGTTGTTCTTCTATAAATATTTTACCCTTTTTAGTTTCCTACCCAGTTGTGAGTACCAAATGAGCAAATAAAATTGAAATTGAAGGACTAAAGTGAAATTTTTAGTAATTTCATGGCTTCCTTAAGAAGCCCCCCTTATTCTCCTACTAGTATTATTACTTACAATACTTAGCCAAATCTCCCTATACTTTTTGAAAACCTTTCCCTCAAACTTTTCTTTATCTCTTCTCAAATTTTAGGCAAGAATCACGTTTATCTAAGAGAATTTGAAGGTTTAGAAGTAAATAATATCCAAGATTATAGCTACATAAGTAATCTATTAATGAACTATTGCAAGGTTTGGTAGGTTATGACTTCAAGGTTTTGAGAATTATAGTTGTCTAAATCTTGTTGTTTGTGAATTTTTCTTGTACTTGAATTGTTTCCCTACATATTTATCTTTGAATTATGGTTAGAATAACTTCCTTTACACAAGAATTATGAGGTCACCTAGATTGGGGATTGGCTGGCTGGTATATTGGCATGGTTTATTGTTGGAAAACCTAGGGTTTTAAGTGTTTAATCACATTTCGTTGGACACTTGTCTAGAACTTTCCCAACTTGTTCGTACATATTTTAGACCTTGTTATTGAGCTTTTGGCATGATTTTTAGACTGCAAAATGACCTACGTCGTGTTTGAGCTGGAGTGACCAGCCAACTTGTTCATATTCCGGAAATAGATAAATGCCACAGCGTTCACTCTTCCTTATTCTCAAGAGTTGTGGTGTTTTCCCCCTTCATTCTAGATTTTCATTCTTGTTCTTTCTTTATTTTTGACCATATATTGTACCCCTACGCCTGTTGTATTGAGTGGTGTTACACACTCCCATGGTTGTAGGTCAAGGAAGTAAGTTTTTTGACCCAAACTAGTAAGGGTTTTGAAATGGGTAATTGTAAGGTGAGTAATTCTTACACCTTTCTATAGTATATGATGTGCATTACTAGTGTTATACTAAATCATAGTGTTCAATGAAGGTACAAAAATGTAATTTATATATGTTTATGCATGATGAAATGCACAAGTTGTATAAACATTGCATATGTCCTTACAGTGTCTATTTATGCAGTAGCATAGAAATCTTGATTATGTTTTAGTTAAGGTAAGTGTAAATGATCTATGAAAACACACATGAATAAATACCTATGTTATGTAAAGCATTACATGGACATCCATATAAAAGGGTAAATGCATAAGTTGTACGACACATAACATGGGGGACTGTTGGTGTTGTAACATCGCAAAATTATGAACTATTCAATCAAGGTAAGTATGAATGATTTATGAAAGCATATATGTTGGATATTCAAGTGAAGTAAAACTTTGTAATACTAAATGCTTGGCACACGTTCATTAATTCATTGAAATGGATTCAGTGTCATATTCCTGTCCGAATTAATACGAATGTACTCGACACGATTTAATTTACTATTTAAGTTTTAGTGTGCTATATTGTACAATATTACTTGGCTTTACTATACCACATTTCCTAAGTTTTACTATGTTTTATTGCTTGAGATCTACTATACCATTTTACTCGAACTCTACTATTGTTTGATCGCTCTATTATCGTAATACTTGAGTTTTACAGTAACATGTTACCTAAACTCTACTCTACCATATTATTTGGGCTATTACTTGCATGCCATGAATACATTGACCATAGTTTCTGATGCTTATAAAAAAGTAAAAAAAAAAAAAAAAGTCACATCACATTGGTTTTGTGCATTACATTTCAATAGACAAGTATAATAACTATTTAGTGGGCAATGTTTTGCTTATCCCTGCTATTTAATTGTTATTGCTTTGCAATTGAGGCCTAGCAAGGTATTTGTTGATCTTGGTTAGCTCTGTGTTGGGAAGGGGCATTGGTTTAGGTTCTAGTTATTGGAGTTAGGGTGTGCTTGTTTTGTTAGTGCAAGGAATTTTCGTTTGGTTTGGTCTACTTGCCAATGTAATTTGATAGTGTTTGTTTTGTTTGTTGGTCCCAAAGTAACCTAAGAGAGGCGGTGAATTAGGTTGTCTCAAAAAATAAACCTTTTGAAGTGCTTAATGAAAATACTAACTTCTCTTAATTGTGCAACAAATGAACCCTTAAGCACAATTGATCAAAGATAAATATTTAACAATTGAAGCTTAAAGAACAATAAAAGATTGAGATAAAGAGTATCAAAACCAAACTCACAAACTTCTCAAGTTTGGAGTACATGCACTAGTAGTGCCTTTTCAAAGAAGGTGAGGCAATAACCTTCTTGTACACAAAGTAGGCTTACCCTTGCACCAACTAAGTTCCTCTAGTTGAGCCAAAGGGTTTTACACTACAACATCACTTTTGTACACTTGTTATCCCTCCACTCTTACAGTTGAAGATCACTCACTAGTCTACTCTTGTTCACACTAATTCCCTCTAGTTGAGCCAAGAGAACTATACTACCCTAACCAATACAACCCACAATATTTTATCCTATTTATCCCCAAATATCTTACAAGTGTTTGTATTGAATGTAGTAGTTTCACACATCGTTTGGATGTCCTTGGGCTATTTATAGATGAAAGATGTACTGAAATTTGAACTCCAATGGTCAGAAAACTAGCTGTTAGAAACTAGTCATTAGGAGTTCAGACGGTGGTTTGGACATCCGATCATACGTCCTGCAGCTTTATGAACAATGCTTCGGATGGTCGTATACGTCTTACAACTTGACAGAAACTTTTGCATTTTGAGCTCTTTTCTTCGGACAATCTTGTGCATCCTATGGCTTTTGGATCGGACGGTCATATGCGTCCTATCCTATAGCTACTGGTTCGAACGGTCATGTGCGTCCTACAGCTTCTGGTTCAGACGATCATATGCATCCTAACCCACAACTTCTGGTTTGACGGTTATGTGCGTCCTTCAACTTTTGATTCGGACGGTCATATGCGGCCTAACCCACAGCTTCTAGTTTGGAAGGTCATGTACATCCTAAAGTTTCTGGTCATGTTTTGGATGCTTTTTTGCATCCGAAATCCTTTATTTCTGACACTCTTCATCGTTCATAAGGTGTTGTTCAACTTTTGATTGTTTTTTTTGATTGTGTTCGGATGATCACCTGCACATCCAGTTTTCGTTCGAGCCTTCCTATTTTTCTGCACACTTGCTTTCAAGCCGTTAGTACAATTTGGTCATCATCAAAATGTGATTATCATAACTGGGGTCCAACAGTCTCCCCCTTTTGATGATGACAAATCAATTGGATAACTTTAAAAACAACGATAACAAACGAAGTACAAGACAAGAGGTTTTGTCCATTATTTTCTCCCCCCTTTTGGCATCATCAAAACATAAGAGTAAAAACAATTTATACACACAATCTCCCCCGTAAACTATGCATGTAATTCAAGTAAGTAAATAGAGGATAAGTCAATTTCAAAATATTTCTTCCCTTAAAGAATATAAAATCAAGTAGAAATGAGGAAATCTATACAAAGGATTAACATCAAGGCGTTTATGATTCATTCCTTACCAAAAAATATTTTCAGAGCAATAAAGCTTATGTGATGCAATTTCTTGTGATGCAAATTAATTTCTAACAAATGAGCCATTTAGAAATTGGAATGCTCCCCCATTTCCTTGTTTGCAAGTAGTGACTTAATATAGATAAAATTTGGGGATACTCATACCCAAGCATTCTAAACAAATTCAATCACATGGTTGACTAATATTCAAGAGATCATAGTTCACATTAACACATTCTCCAAAAAAAAAAAAAAATTAAATGTTACCCATTTCATTGTCATCTTTGCTTATATGCTTTGAACACCCTCCATTGATAATCCATCTTGAACCCCTTGGTGCTATCCAAGCATACCCACAAATAAAATTAAGCAACAACTTTTGGTACCCAAACTTTCTTGTGTCCAATTGGATCAATAGCATGTTTGATCACCTAAATTGCCTTCATTCCAAGTTTCTCATTTTGTTTAACATAGCAATCATTTTTCACATGTCCATGTTGATGAAAATAATTGTAAATAATATTCTTATTTTCATAAAAAGAAGATTTGGATTTTACAATGCATAAACCATCCTTTCTAAAGGTGGTAAAATTCTTGTTGATAAGCACATTTCTTGTACTTTTCGTTTTTAAAATATTTTCCTTTTTCTTTTGCAAAAGTACATCAAGATCATCTAATCTCTTCTTTAATGAAGCTTGTTCTTCCTTGATCTTGGCTTTTGCATCCAATCCTTTTTTCTTCATAACATCATTTTCTTGTGTCAGCATATTATTTTCATGCACAAGTTTTGAGTTAGCACTCAGTAAAACATTAATCTTGATTTTTAGCTCCTTGTTCCTAGCATATGATTTTTTCAAACATTCATGCATTTTAAAAATAAATGATTCATCATCATCATCACAAGAATCATCATAAGAATCATTACAAGAATCATAACTAGAGGATACCTTATTATCTCCAATGGCCACGAAAGCCATTTGAGTCACCTCATGTTTTTCTTCAACTTCTCCATCTGAATTGCAATCATCCCATGTGATTTGGAAGTTGTTGAAATGAGGCTTCCTTGAGTCTTTTCTCTTTTTGATGAGCATTCATTTGCAAGGTGTCCCGATTTGCCATATTCATAGCACAGTTTTCACTTAGTTTCTTGCTTATATCTTTTTGTGAAGCTTTTAATGCTATCTTCTTTTTGCCCTTGCCTTCTTATCATCTTGTACCTTATATTTCAACTTCAATTTAAAGGAGGTTAGTGAATTAATCAAAGACTCAATAGGTATAGAATTTAAATTTTTAGAATCTTCTATGGCAATGGATTTAAGTTCCCATTCCTAGGTAAAGCATTCAATAGCTTTCTATTCTTTTCACCCAAGGAATATTCTTTACCTAACCTTCCAAATCCTTTACATTATCATTGAACCTACAACACATCTTGTCAATATTCTCATGAGGTTCCATTTTGAAAGATTCATATTTAGCCACAAGAAGTGACTTCTTTTGCTCTCTTGTATCTTCACTTCCTTCATGGATTTCTTTCAATTTGTCCCAAATATCCTTGGCCGATTTGCAATCTTTCACTTTAGTAGACTCATCTGCATCCAAAGCATTATACAACATATTCACGACTTTAGCGTATTTAAAGATAAATTTACTCTATCTTGTGCATTTAACTCATATCTAGTCTTAGGCCTTAATCTATGTGTATTTTCATCAAGAATATTAGCCTCAAAAGGACCTTCATTAATAATATACCACAAATCAATATCAATGGATTGTATGAAAATTTTCATTCTGTCCCTCAAAATAACAAAACTAATGCAATTAAACATAGGAGGTTTAGTAATGTAATGCTCCTCTGAAAACAAAGTATTATTGGTTGCCATAATGATCTTTTGTCAAAAGTTAGTTAAGTTCAATATAAGAGACCAAGTTTTGATACCAATTG
The DNA here is from genome assembly GCA_025175665.1 of Cinchona pubescens. Lineage (NCBI taxonomy): Eukaryota > Viridiplantae > Streptophyta > Magnoliopsida > Gentianales > Rubiaceae > Cinchona > Cinchona pubescens. Next base: position 4,668,104 of record JANKKI010000053.1, read on the forward strand.
TTGGTCCCAAAGCAACCTAAGAGGGGGATATATTAGGTTGTCTCAAAAAACAAACCTTTTGAAGTGCTTAATAAAAATACAAACTTTGTGCAACAAATGAACAAAGCACAAATGATCAAAGATAAATATTTAACAACTCAAGCTTAAAGAAAAAATGAAAGATTGAGATAAAGAGTATCAAACCAAACTCCATTAAACTTCTCAAGTGTGGAGTCAATCCACTAGTGGTGACTCTTCAAAGAAGGTGAGGCAATACCTTATTGTGCACAAAGTAGGCTTACCCTTGCCCTGACTAAGTTCCTCTAGTTGAGCCAAAGGGTTTTACACTACAACTTCACTTTTGTACACTTGTTATCCCTCCACTCTTACACTTGAAGATCACTCACCAGTCTACTCTTGCTCACATTAATTCCCTCTAGTTGAGCCAAGAGAACTATACCACCCAAACCAATACAACCCACAATATTTTAGCATATTTCTCCCCAAATAGCTCTTACAAGTGTTTGTATTGAATGTAGTAGTTTCACACATATTTTGGATGTCCTTGGGATATTTATAGAAGAAAGATATGCTGAAATTTGAGCTCTAACGATCAGAAAACTAGCTATTAAAAACTTGTCGTTAGGAGTTCGGATAGTGGTTTGGAAGTCCAATCATGCGTCCTACAGCTTTATGAATAGTGTTTCGGATGGTTGATATGTGTCTTACAGTTTGACAGAAACTTTTGCTTTTTAATCTATTTTCTTCGGACGGTCTTGTGCATCCTATGGCTTTTGGATCGGACGGTCATATGCGTTCTATCCTACAGCTTCTTGTTCAGACAGTCATGTGCGTCCTGCAGCTTCTGGTTTGGACAGTCATATGCGTCCTAATCCACAGCTTCTGGTTCAGACGGTCATGTGCATGCTACAGCTTCTAGTTCGGATGGTCATATGCGTCCTAACCCACAGCTTCTAGTTTGGACGGTCATGTGCATCCTAAAACTTCTAGTCATGTTTTGGACGCTCTCTTTTATCCAAGCTCATTTCTTTCGGACGATCTTCATCGTCTATAAGGTGTTGTTCAACGTTTGGTTATTTTTTTTGATTGTGTTCCGATGATCATTTTCGTCCGAGACTTCTTATTTTTCTGCACACTTGTTTTCAAGCCGTTACTACAATTTGGTCATCATCAAAACATGAAACATTGTTATTAAAATCTTGTTGTTAATGCTTTGAACTTTCGTGATCACTAGTAGTGTATAAGTGTTTGTCTATATGTAAAGAGTGTTGATACCCTATTTATAGAATGTATATTGTGGTTGGTTTATTGAGGTTTGGAAGTAATATTGTGGCTATGGCTATTAGATGCTCAAAGTATGGTGATACTAAGGTGCAGTGTGTCATTGTCCCAGTTTGGGGGTGTAACATTGGTTGTACTTACTTAGGAAGATTTGAATTTGGCCTTTGAAGGAATGACTTGACCCCATAGGTTGCTTGATCGTGGAGGATGCATTTTTGGACACTCGAGAAGAGGAGTCTCACTCTTGGAAGTGAGACTTAGCTTGGGTAGTCCACACTTGGGAAGACTTGAAACTTGTCCCATAGGGTGTTTGGTCTCAGAGGATGTATGTTTTTGACCCTTTGGGAGAGTGAGCCTCATTTTGGAGTGGGCTTAGTTTGGGTAGTTCTGACTTGGAAAGACTTTAATCTTTCACCTAGATGGCTAACATTGACCTTAGAGGATTTTTTTTTAAGCCCTTAGGAGGATGAGTCTCACTCTAGAGAGTGGGACTTAACTCAAGTAACCCAGACTTGTGAAGACTTGAATCTTGCATTTAGAGTGGTGACTTGACTTGGAAGGTGCTTGATCTGGGAAGTTGCATTTTTTCACTCTTGAAAGGCTAAGTCTCACTCTCAGGAGTGGAACTTGACTAGGGTATTCTTTACTCGGCAAGACTTTTCTCTTGCCCTCAGAAGGGCAATAATTCACCCCAAGAGTGAGACTTAACTTAGGTAGTCCTCACTTAGGAGACTTAAACCAAGCCCCTGGAGGGGCTTTTTGAGCATGAAGTGTGGTTGATCTTTAAGGATGTGTATTTTGACTTTTAGAACTGTCATCTCACTCTTTTGAGTGGGACTTAGCTATGAAAACTTTCAGTTGAAAAAACTTGGGCTTTATTCCAGAGGAGTGATTTGTCCCTGGTGGACGGTTGATTCCAGAGGATGCTTTTTTTACATCCTTGGGATGGTGACTCTCACTTTTGGGAGATGCGTATAACTTGGGAAGCCTTTATTTACGAAGATTTACTTCTTACCCTTGGACGGGTGATTTGACCTCAATAGGTGAGGTTCTTAGGATGTGTATAAGTGATAAAATTAAACACTTACCTAACCAACACTTTCACTCTCACAAGTATACGAGACAGGTGTGTAGGTTAATGGTGAGTGGGTGTCATTCCCATAAGGATTGAGATGGTGATTACTAGATATACGGTCTTTATACTAATTATACAAATCAAGGAAAGGGGGTTTTACTAACTACAATGATAACAACAACTAGTAATTAAACTAATTAAGAACAATCACCAATTCCTACACTAGCATATGAAATTTATAAGCATTGAAAGACATTAAAACTAAACTAGACTACGATGGAATATAAATCACAGAAAGTGGCTAAGAGCTAGATTAAGAAAGAAATTAGAACAAATTCTAATAAAGCACTAAAATGAACTAGGGAACTTATGACTAAAATATTTCACTAAAAGACCTATTAAAGTTGGGGAATAGGTAGGCAAATAAAGTTCTAGTTAGGTAAACAAGTAGATTATATGCTAAGGAAACAATTTAAATAAACACTAACCATTAAACTAATTTACTGGACTAGGAAAGCAATCAAACGTCTACACTAAGAAAGCAAGTAAAAAGAGTGAAATAGGAGAACAATATTGACGGCTAAACTAGGAAAACACATTGATGGTAAGAGTAAATGGAGAATAAGAAGGAATTTACCATAAGTAGAAGTTCCTACACTAAGGAGCACCTTGTTCTTCAGTTTTTTACTATTTTTGGAAAGTTAAGAAATTAGAAGAAACCTAGATTTAGACTAATGATTAGATTTTAAAATAAAACCCACTACTAACTAAAGCATTACCACTAAGAAAAGCAAGATTTGCACAAAGATCTATTTAAATTAAGATTCAAACTAAGTCTAGGAAGAAAATAAGTGAAATTGGTATCAAGGACTAAAACTAGTGAAAAGCCCAATAGTTTAAGAGTAAAAAGGTTGGAATTTTACAACTAGATTAAAGCTAAAATTAGAGCTTTAGAAGAAGATGAAAAGTACTATTAATAAGACTAAACTATGGGGGCTACACTATCTTATTTGCTACACCTACTATCATGTGTTTTTGGTGTAGTTCTCTAAGATAATTTCAAAAGTCTAATAGTCGAAGTGCTGATTGATTAGGTTTACCCAGTCAATATTTTTCCTACCACGGTTAACAAATTTATGTCTTGATATGCTTGACCAGGGTTATTGGCACCTTGAATCTAAAGGAGTATTGACCCTCAATTAATGATTTCCTCTTTGGCAATCTTGACCGCGGTCAATGGGCCAGAAAACCTTGAGCTTGATCTTCCATGTGTATGCAATGACATCCTCGCCCTTGGCTTTATGTACTCCTTCAATTTGCCATGAAATCTTCTTAACTCTCCTTACAAAATTACACCAAAATTACTAAGTCATTAAGAAATGCACATGTAATCCTCAAGGGTTAATTTAGTTCAATAATTACTACCAAAAATTCTAAAATTACTCTAAGACACTAAAATTGATCAATACACGCAAACTATGAACAAAATCACATAAAATCAATCCGAATGGGACTATCATGACAAAAATTACATAGGAATTGAAGGCCAAATAACTCTATGTAATAGAGTTATCACAACCCAAACCTAACGTTTTACAAGTCCTGAGCAAAATAAGAAAGAAAAAGGGCTTAACACACCACTAGTAAAGATAAAAATGAATTGACATATTGAACTTGAGACATTTAAGCATGTGAAAATGAAAATTTAACTTGACAAACTAAACATGTTCTACCACTTGCACATTTGGAGAAGTGTAACTAGTTCTAATTGAAAGCATCACTTTGATAATTGAAGTAGTTAGAGAATGCCAATTCAATTCCAAGTTGAGAGTAAATTATTGAATTTCTCAAAAATCGACTTCAAGTGTAGAAAGATCACACATCTCCTAAAACTTGTTTTAAGAGGCACAAAAGATGCAAATGAACATGTAAGGATATTTATGGACACCACAAGAATTAGCTAAGAACACTAACCGAAGTAATGCTTCACACCCAAATCTCTAAGATCTTCTAGCCTAGATTAAGGATCATATAGGACTTTCAAAGCTTCTAACATAGTCTAAGGTTGAAGGTAGGATAAATATGGATAAAATGACTCAATTCACCTTAGTCATTCAAAGCAAAATCTTCAGACCTAATCTCTTGAAAAAAATTCCCCACATTTGCTGTGCATCAACCAATTCACATTTGAAATACCAGATCAAATTTATCTATCTATAAGGAGGAATTGTGTGTCTCCTTTATTTCAAATGTATATAAACAATTGCAAAAATTAAAATGAACAATAAAGGATTTTTTTTATTCTAATAGATTACACATTACAAGATAAAACACGAACTTGATAGCTTCAAATTACATAGAGGAAATCAAAACAAGATTAAGCATTGAACTTCAATTTCCAAACACTTGTGCAAAAACGTCCTCATTCCATTATTTAGCTTGAAATTCAACATTTTGGGTCCTAAAATGACTAAGGTGATGGAACGAAAAGATAGTAAATAAAGAAGGGTTGTGGTTATCAAAGAATTATGGCTTAGAAACTCAAAGGGGATGCTAGGGATGCTTTTAATTTTAGGGTAGGTTTTTTGGCTCAATTAGTCCAAGAAATTGTCTAGATCACTTCCAAAATCTGGCTATTTGGTAGATGGGGAATTCATACTACCCTGGCTAATGTCCTAAACCAAATCTTACAAACCCACAAAATATCACATAATGCTTCATGCAAAATGACCAAGGATGTTTAAATCATTTCTTCCTATACTATGAGGCCAATTTCCAAAAATGTCAAAATATTTAAATCCAATCAACATTCAAGTGAAATTATCATTCACCAATACTTGTAGTCATAGTAAAGTTAAGCATTAAAACTAGTCAAAGGAAAACATTTTTGCTATATGAAAGAGGTTGAACACTTAGTAAAGTTTAAGGAGTTAAAATCCATTACCCGCATCAATGTCAATCAAGTTCAATACCCTGTTCATCCATTCCAAAACATAAACCATAAAATACAACTAAAAGAGACCGCACTGCACTATTCACATTATTGAAGCGGTGAGTATCACTCATCCAACCACTCACTGTTGGGCACAAGAAATTAAAACAAGCATAAACCAAACCAAACCAAACAAGTGACAAAAACTAAAATTAAATGTTGGCAAAAAGGATCCAAAGATTCAATGAATCATAATAAGAAAATAACCAATAATACTAAAGGTTGACCGTGCCAAAATGACCTAGCGGTCTTTCTTTCAAAAACAAGTACTAACTATGTCATGGGGTCAAAACCATTCAATAATCCATAAAAACATGACCCCTTAACCAAAAGTATTATTCAAAATCATAAAACTACTACTAAAGAATAATCAAAAAAATATTATCTATCTAGAAATCAAAGGATCTATATAGTTAAAATGTATCTCAATCTATCAACCAAATTATGAGAATAATAAAGGGTGATGGAGTAAAAATTAGTGAGTGTAAGGAAAAAAGGGTCCTCTCAATGGTGTGGTCGGGGCGAGCATCAATCATCTTCCTCATCGTCGTTTTCCTCTTATTCTCCAAAGGTCTTGAACATGTCATCACTTGCGTCCTCCAATTTGCCTTTTGTATTCTCTCCTTCCTCTTCCTCCATCTTAGTGCCTTCTTTCTCGCCAATTTCTTGTGGTGGTGCTTGTTGTTCGCCTTGGGGTTGGAGGAAGACTTGGCCACGTGGTTGTCTATAATGCCAGATCGATGGAGGCCTCGGATAGATCCATGTGTCAAGGATGGAGGCTTGTAGAGATTGACTAATGAGCATCATATTGTTATGGCTAATCATCTGACTGTATGTCAAATAGGCCTGCATTTCATCCCTCTCATGATTGTTTTGTATAGGATTGTAGATGTATTTACGCAGCATGGTAAGAGAAATAGTGCTTGACGAGGTGCTTGAGCTAGTGCTTGAGCGCCTGATGTCTCCACAGTCAGATGATGCCTTCTAAATTCTATCATCATATTGCATACGTAGGCTCCATTAATCCGTCCCCATGCATGTACTTCCTCTTCCCTAGTATTAAGCTGCAACATGCATCCAAACAAAGTTGAGTAACAAGACCGGGAAGAGAAAATATGGGTTTTTCTGACTGGGAATTCTTTACGAGGTCCAAATATATAATTTGTCCCAGATCAATGCTCAAAACTTTGAAAATTACAAACACCAGACATGCATTTTCTCTCTGCACTTGACTAAAGGTGGAGGTCCCCGTGATGTAACCACAAATGAAATAAAGCTAAATTTTAGGTAACCACTGAAGGTGCTTTTTACACAAATCTAAAATCTTGGTTTCAACATAATAAATGACCATTTAGGCTCACCCCCACACAAACGTGCCCATATCTTGTGATAGTTTGGCCCCCAATATTGTGGATTCATCACAAATCCCCGTACCCACCACCCTCAAGATTTGGCAACTTAAAAACTGAATTTATTTTTTGAGGACTCATATCAACCCACCTCCCCCTCATATATACTTTCTTCTCCTGTATTCTACTCATATTGCAATGAAATTCTTTCACCAAATTTGCATACCCCACAAGAGTTGTCTCATTGAATGCCACCCAATTTCTTTCAGTCAATTGGCAATCAATTTCCATCCGGAGCCCCTCAAACTCCCCCAAATTCTCAAGACAATCAAAACTTCTCTCTTGAATAATATTATGCTCATAATGCTTTTGGTATATTTTTGAGGCTTTGGCACTAACAAAAATATGATCATTATAAGCCCTGTTACCATCATTTTTAGATTGGGAACCACGTCCTATTTTTCTCTTTTTACCGGCCTAAACCGTGGCTACAGCCATACCCTTACTCTTGTATGTAGCTATTAATTCACCAATGATTTAAGATCACAAAATAATTCAACAAATTCAACCAATCAAACCCGATAGCAGAGAATCAAATCAAAGACAATCCACCAAAATATTCAAATCAACAATAATAATACAAAACTTCCTCAGAACTCTAAAAATATGGCAAAAGTGGAGACTTAGAACACTTATAAATCTAGATTGAAGACTTAGAATGAATTTACCTGGTGAAAGTGTTAGTTGGGAAGGCCTTTGATGAAGTCCTTGACTGATTAGCCCTCACACTTTGAAAAGATCTTGAGTTGGAGTGCCTTGTGGAAGATTAGGGGAAATGTTAGGGAGAAAAGGGTTGATTTTTGCGTGGACAAGGGAGAGGGGAGAGGAGAAGGTGACAGCCTTAAGAAATTCAAGTTATTGTTTCTTTTTTGTACGGTTTTTGCACTACTTTCAGCGCTTTTAGGTTTTATTGTTTGTTTTCATGCATTTTTGTTTGTATGTGTTAATATATGTTTAGTATAGTGTTTTAGTGTTTATTTTCTGTTATTTAACTTATATTATGTATTTATGTATTTAGTGTTGTGTTTAGGTTGACATTTACCTAATTTCTTAAGGGTGAAAAAGATGAAGAGAAATCGCAAGGAACATTTGTGCACTAGCATGGGAGCAATTTTGATGTTGTTTGGTATTTTGAGCATAACTTTCTTGTCTGAACTCCAATTAAGGTGATTCAAGATGCTTTGGAAAGAAAAGAGGAAGAGATACAACTTTGATGTGTTGCATTTTACAAAATTGTATTAGCATCAAGGATAAAATTGAGGTAGACATTGGTACATATGTACTGAAATCCGTGCATATGCCCAGGAATCCTTGCGCATGTGCGCAAATTCCAAATTCAAAATTCCAGGATGATCTTCTCGTGCACATGCACGAGTTCCCGTGGGTAATGCGCATGTTATGCTCGCCAATGTTTGACTGCTATGCGATTTTGGTGTTTTCTAGGTCTCTGGGTGTCCATTTTTCCATAAATATATGTTTCGAAACTTATTCAGACCCCTACACTATATAACAATTAAAAACTATAAATAAGAGAGTTTAGGACCAGTAGCTCTTCAAACTCACTTTTTTTTTTTCAACTTTCCATTGGGGGCTGGAAGATTAGACTAGAGTTTTCTTTATTTGTCAAGAAGAATTGAAGAGATGTTCAAGATCGACAACCTTGGACTGAAAACTTGCTAATCTGTAGTATATAAGCTTCTTGAAGCTTTTTAGATATTTTTTTGTTATGTCATTTAATTCTAGTTTCATTGTCCTTTTAAATACTTTCTAGGGTTTAGAAGTATTTTTCCATGCCTTCAAATTAATGTTTTTTTTAATTACTTTCCATAGATTAATGGGTGTTATAGTTTACATGCTTTCATAGATTAATTATAATTTTAGTTCTTAGATTAATTTTAGTCAAATTTCTTCCATAATGATTTCTTCAAATAGTATTTGAGTTCAATAACTAGTGATTGCTAAACTAATTCTTGTGGATTCGACCCTAACTTCCGCTATATACTATTGATCCTATACACTTGTAGTACGTTATCTAGTTTACAGTTGGAACAAGATATTATACAATTTTATAACTAGTTATTTTACGTATCTAGTTTTTTATACCATTGTTGGGGGTTGGGTCTTTGACAATATCGGTATAAATTGACAAGAATACTAGTTTGAAGTGTAATTGTGTTCTAATTATCTTAGTTTCATTGTGTTACTCAAATTTAAAATAAAAAAAAAAACGAAAAAGATTTTCCCTTTTCGTGGTTTGTGTCTCTTCTACTAAAAAATCTAAAAAGATTTTCTCTTTTTAGCAGATAGTTTAGGCTAGTTACTAGTCTAAATTCTCCAAATTTGTTTGTATGTTTTTGTGTTAGTACTTATTTTTGTGTTTTGTTTTGGTGTCGGTCTTATAAGAACATGCAAGGAATGAATTGGAATAACTCATGCCAAGGATATTATCGTTCCTATGGATATAGAGGCATAACCAATTAGCATATTTCTTATAATTATCCTTTCTACTCTTATGATTATCAAACGGGATGGTCAAACTATCAAAATTCTTTCTCAAGTTACCAAGATTGAGCATTCATATTCTTTCCTTACACAAATAGAGCCTTTATATAAATCAAGAGAGCCCTAATTCTTTCACCTATCAATCCAAGAGTATGATAAAGCAAGATCAATGGACATATGGATTGAAATTCAAGAACTTAGAGAAGAGAATGCTAAATGAGGAGAAGAACTAGCTCAACTTCGAGAATTTACCAAAAGGTTACAAGACCAATTTGTCCAAATTCAAGGAATGGTAAATGGTGAAGAACAATGGACTGCAACACTTCTACCAATGGGTGAAGAACCGGATCAAGAGGAATCAATTGAAAACGACTTGCAAGAAACCGATTCCCTAGAGCCTCATGAATTTGAAGTCACAATAACTGGGATGCTCAACACTTAGGTAGAGGAATTACCAACTTTCACTTTGCATGAGAAATTGTCTCGATTAAAACAAAGAAGGTTATATTTGGAGTGTTAGTGGATGAAGAACCGACTTACTGGGAAGAAGAAAAGGAAGGATACATTCTAATATGGAAAGAGTTAGGGAGAAGATGATGAATACGTATGCCGAAGTTTCAGCTGTCCTTGAAAATTTCAGATATGCTAAGCAGTGGAACACATTTACTAGGGATTACAACATCCTCGGAAAGCCTCCTTGGCTTTAATAGGGGAGTATTTTTATTTTTATTTTAATTCTATTTTTTTATTTATGCTTTATTTTATATATACTTTATTTTAAAAACCCGGTGGGGGTCAGGGGTGCTCATGGACCGAGTACCCGGTCCATGAGCATGTGGAGTGATCCGAACCGGTCTACCGGTTCACTAATTTTTTGAACCGTGTCCAGTCCACACATTTCAGGTAACTGGATGACCGGTTACCCAATTGAAGCAGTTCGGGTACCCCAAAAACCCCAAAAATTAAAGGTTCATATCAAGTCAACTTTATGTATTTATAAAATAAAATAAAATACCTTTTCCAATTATAGGCAATTTATTACAAGTAAATATAACTAACTGCAATAAAATTATCAATTTTATAAAATTCCTTTTCCAAATTGAAATTATAATTTAGACAAATATCCTTTTTCTTTAAATTATCAAATATCCCTTTAGACAAAAAAAAATACAACTCAATCATGCATATGAACATAAAAGGAAGGAAAAAAAACTTACTATCAAAATAAATTATCAAATATCCCTTTAAGCAAATTATCAAAAAGAAAAATTGAATTATCAAACATCCCTTTAAGCAAATTTACAGCTACAAAATAATCAATAATCGATGAACATATGAATAGAAAAATTTAGTCATATTTGGTGAAATTACACAATTGCCCTTGATTATGGACCGGTTTGGTAAACCGACGGTTCACTAAAGAGTGAATTGGTACCCGAACCGGTCTGTATGTGGACCGATTCACTATCCGAACCGGTTATTTGACCTGGTTCGGATACCCTTCTTTTACAGTTCGGAATGGATCTATTCCATCGGTTTTTCGACCCAACGGATTATTTTGAACATCCCTAGTGGGGTAATAAAGGATTTAAACATCATGTTATTAGTTAATTTTATGTATTTTAGATTGTGAATTGGTTTTTAGTTATATTTGTGCAGCTGATGATAGTGATGGCAGGTTAATCAAGTATAGTTATAATCGTTTCACTAGGGTTATCTTTGAAAAACAAATAGAAAATTTTTCCAAACAAAAATCCAAAAATATTTTCTTTTCTTTTATTTAGTGTCTTGTTAATATATCATTTTTGAGTATCTAACTTTCAATAGACTCCCTAGCTACTGGATGGAAGCTTTCAGGATTTCTATACTCTTTTTGCTTGAAGTATTGTAGAGGCTTAAAAAAAGATTTTCTATTTTTAAAAGTTTTTGAATTCATTAACTTCTGTGATATGTTTCAATAATTTAAAAATGTTTCAAGGAGAATATGTGTTAGAATACTTAGATTGAAAGTGTATATAAGCTTCTTTGTTCTTTGATCCCTTTGAATTATGAAATTTTATCACTATAAACATTTATATTCCCGTGAGTACGGGTGTAAAAGTGAGATAACTTTTCAATGAGGTGTCAATCATGATTGCCTTGCAATATTTGTTTTGCTTGTGACATTCATTAGAATTGTGTGTGATTTTTATACTTGCGAAGTTAGAGAAGATTAAACCAAGGAAATGATTTAGGCAAATTCTTTGGACCATTTGAGCCAAAAAGCCAACCCAAATGTCATTTTATCCTTTGTGCCCCCTTTTGAACCTTAAAGGCCATATTTCTTTGTTTAACCATGTTATTTAGCCGACTTACTTCTTTTATTTTATCCTTCTTTCTACCTATAACCTTAGTACTTAGTGTGGTCGTGCGTAACATCTATATTATGTGTATTATGTTATGGATGGTTGGGAAGAAGATGTATTGTGTTTGTTGGGGAAAAAGTCTATTTGACTTTAATATTTGTAATAATCCCCTATATTAGGTAATGTTTTGTGATAAAAACAAGAAAAAAAATAAAAAATGTTGAAAAAGAAAAAAATATAAATAAAAGAAGGACAATTCCTTTAAAGTTGTGTCGCTAATAAGTGTTACGAATAAAAAAGGACAATTCCTTCCAAGTTATAATAAAGGAGGTAAATTTTTGCCTTCTCAAGTGATGGTTAAATACTACGGTTGTTTGGGGAATGTTCTAAAGAATTATGGTCCAAAGTGATTCACTAACATATCTAAAATGATATGAGCTACTTTTATCCAAATATATATCCTACCTTTATTCCTTAACCTATGTTACAAGTTTTAAAGACCTATTTGATCTTTGGTTTGAGTTCATTTGTATTAGTGAGTATTGTGTGTGCTAATTTTTTCCAACATGCTTGTCACTTGCTAAACTTTTGTTCAATGGGTTTTTCATTGATTAGTGAGCGAGCGATATCTGTTTTCATGAGCAAAGAGATTAGCACTTTTGTCGTGAGCTGGGGTTAAATATCAAATTACTCTTATATACATGTTGGGTTCATTTCTCTACTAATATAGTTTTTCTTGTCACGATTGTTCATACATTGAATAGAGTTAATGTGTTTTCTGGTCCTGGTTTCGTCTTTGTTTGTTTTGTTCTGTTTTGCTCGGGACTAGAAAACCTTATGTTGGGGGTTGTTTGATAGCCTTAAGAAATTAGGGCTATTCTTATTCTTTTTCGTATAGTTTTTGCACTAGTTTCGGTGCTTTTAGGTTTTATGTGTTTATTTTTGTGCATTTTTATTTCTATGTGTTAATATATGTTTTGTATAGTGTTTTAGTGTTTATTTGATGTTATTTAACTTACATTTTATGTATTTATGTGTTTAAGGTTGTGTTTAGGTTGTTTACTTAATTTCTTAAGGATGAAAAAGATAAAGAGAAATTGCAAGGAACAAATGTGCACAAGCGTGGGAGTAGTTTCGACACTATTGGGTATTTTGAGCATAAAATTCTTGTCCAAGCTCTGATTGAAGTGATTCAAGATGTTTTGGAAAGCAAAGAGAAAGAGCTACAACTTTCATGTTTGGCATTTTACCAAATTCTACTGAAATCGATATCAAAATTGAGTTGGAACTTGGTACATATGCACTAGAAACCACGCATGTGCACGAGAATCCTTGCACTTGTGCGCAAATTCTAGAATCAAAGTTCCAGGATGATCCTCTCATGCACATGCATGAGTTTCTATGCGCATGTACGTACATTGTGTTCGCCTGTGTTCTGCTACTATGCGATTTTGGTGTTTTCTGAGGCTTCGGGTGTCCGTTTTGGGCCCATAAATTTATGCTTCAAAGCTTATTCAGAGCCCTACGCTATGTAACATTTAAAAATTATAAATAAGAGGTTTAAGACCTCAAAATCACGTTTTTCTTTTAGCCTCTCTTTGGGGACTGCAAGATTAGACAAGGGTTTTCTTTACTTGTCAAGAAGAGTTGAAGATAGGTTCAAGATTGACAACCTTGGATTGAAAACTTGCTAATCTTCAGTAGATAAGCATTCTTGAATCTTTTTAAATATTTTTTTGCTGCACTATTTTGTTCTAATTTCACTATCCTTTTAAATGCTTTCTAGGGTTTAGAAGTATTTTTTTCATGCCTTATTTAATGATTTCTTTAATTTCTTTTCATAGATTAATGGGTATAGTAGTTTATTTGCTTTCATGGATTAATTATAATTTTAGTTCTTAGTTTAATTTTAGCCAAATTTCTTCCATAATGATTTCTTCAAATATCATTTTAGGTTAATAACTAGTGATTGCTAAACCAATCCTTGTGTGTTCATCCCCTACTTGCTCTATATACTATTGATCTCATACACTTGCGGTACGTTATCTTGTTAATAGTTGGCGTGCCTTGCGGAAGATTAGGAGAAATTTTGGTGTGAAAAGGATTAATTTGTGCGTAAAAGAGAGAAGGGAGAGGAGAAGGCGACTAAAAAATTTTGAAGAATGGGTTTTCTAAAAATTTTTGGGGGTTACACTTTATTTATTCTTGGTCAATGAGGCATTGTTGGCAAAAAATTACAACTGAAATTTTTTTACCACAGTCAGGGAAAGCAATTACGGTTTCGAATATTCACCGCAATTGATAAAAATCCCTTCTTTAAAAATTTAACAGCGGTTAATCTTCCTTAGAAAATTTTCCAAAAACGAGTTGTTGACCGCGGTCAACTTTCTAGAGACTCAAGTCCAATTGACCATAGTATAAAAATTTGGTCAATGAAATCCTTGACTGCGATTGCTTTTCCATAGAAAATTTTCTTTCAAAACTTCATATGATTGACCGTGGTCAACTTTTCAAAGAGTTCAGTTGATTGGTTGACCACGGTTAAAATTTCAATGACCGCAGTTAAAAAGATTTGCAAAAAATTTTACAAAACTTAAGCTCTGGTGACTGTGATCAATAAAACTTTTTTTTAAAACTTTGATTGTGGTTGGAAAGTCTTTAAAAGTTCTTTTACAAAAAACCTCAAGTAACCAAGATCTGCTTTCCAATGAGTTTAGATGGAAGTTGACAGCGATTAAAAATTGCAGTGACCGCGGTCAACCTACCTTAACAAAAAAATTTCATTTCAACTTTTCCCCAACTCATTCCTTTGTTTTCCCCATGCACCTGCAAGCATAGAAATATCAATTTAAAGATCCATTTCACTTGCAATTCCCCAAAACAAACTGAAACTAGAAATAAAACAAATCAGCACTAAAATTGAGTTAATTAAACCTAATTACACCTCATTAATAGTAACATAAAAAGTAAAACTGAAGAAACTTGAGTTGCCTCCCAAGAAGCACTTTTGCATACAATCATTAGCACAACTATGGCATGTGAGGTCAAGTATCAACAAAGAGGATAATAGTGTGTCCTTTTTCCTTCGGATCACCATGATAAAGGTTCAAATGATGTCCATTCACTTTGAAATTTGATTGTGCACCTTTTAAATCTACGACTTCATGTGGAAACATCTTGACCATCTCAAATGGACCTTTCCACCTAGACTTTAGCTTGCCTAGAAACAACTTGAATCTTGAATCGTGGACTAAGGCATGATCACTTGGAGTGAATTCCTTCCTTAAAATTAGCTTGTCATAAGCCTTGGTTCTCTCCTTGTCTCTCTTGGCAAGATTAGTGAGTTCTCAAATACTTCCCTCCTAAACTCAACTCATTCAAATCTAGGAGCCTCTTCTCGCAAGCTTCCTTCAAATCAAAGTTCAAACTTTTAATTGCCCAATATGCTCAGTGCTCAAGCTCAACCAGCAAATGAAATGATTTACCATAGACTATGCGGTACAGAGACATTCCAATTTGAGTCTTGAAGGCTGTACGATATGCCAAAAGGGTGTCATTCAACTTCATTGCCCAATCTGTTCTTGAGTTGTTCACGGTTTTCTCTAAGATTCTCTCAAGTTCCCTATTCAAAACCTCTACTTGATTCGAAGTTTGGGGTAGTATGCTAGACCGATTTTGTGCTTCAACCCATACTTCGACATCAAGGCTTCAAAGTGAGAGTTCTTGAAGTGAGTTCTCTCGTAACTAATGATGGTTCTAGGCACTCCAAACCAGGAGAAGATGTCTTTCTAAGGAACTTGGTCACAACTCTTGTATCATTGGTTGGTGTGGCAAAGTTGTTCCTATCTACTTTGACACATAGTCCACCACAATCAATATAAATTTGTTAGAATATGAGGTCGGGAAGGACCCATAAAGTCGATGCCCCATGAATCAAAGACTTCTAACTCCTCAATTCCATTGAGGGGCATCTCTTGTCTCCTTGAAATGTTACTGACCCTTTAGCATTCATCATATTCAAGCACAAAATTTTTAGAGTCTTTGAAGATGCTTGGCCAATACAACCAACTTTGTCAGACCTTGAAGACCGTCCTTTGTGCTCCATGATGGCCACCGATGGAGAATGAATGGCAATGCCTTAATATGTTCTCTACTTCCCCTTCTAGCACACATCTTTTTAAGACTTGATCATTACACCTCCGAAAAAGATAGGGTTCGTCCCAAAAATAGTGCTTGATTTTCGAAAAGACTTTCTTCGTTGATTGGTACAAGCTTGGCACTGCCTTTACAACTTGGTAGTTCATTATATCCACGTAACAAGGTTGGGATTCTTTGACTTCTAGAGCAATTTATCTGTGGATGACTCCTCTACTATGGCCATTCGTTCTTGACCCACAAGTCAAGACTCTTCAATCCTTGACAAATGATCTGCTACCACATTTTTGCATCCCTTTTTGTTGGCGATTTCCCAATCAAATTCCTATAAGAGAAGTATCCATCTTCATAAATGAGGTTTTGCATCTTGTTTGGAAAATAAATACTTGAATGCACAGTGATTAGTGTGCACAATAGTCTTAGAGTCGATGAGATATGATCTAAACTTGTCAAACGCAAACACTATAGCAAGTAGTTCCTTTTCTGTAGTAGAATAATTAATTTGTGCATTATTTAATGTTTGAATAGCATAGTGTATGACATGCAACACTTATGTCAATCTTCTAACATAAAACAGCACCTATTGCATAATCGCTTGTGTCACACATAAGTTCAAAGAGAAAAGACCAATATGATGCAACAATTATAGGTGCATTGACAAGGGTATATTTCAACTCATTAAAAGCATAGTAAACAAGATTAATCAAAGTTGAAAACATAATCTTTTTGAAGCAAAGATCACAAAGGTCTAGCAATGTGAGAGAAGTTCCTAATGAACCTTCTATAAAACCCTACATGACCCAGAAAACTTTTCACCCCTTGAACATTACTAGGAGAAGGAAATTTCTCAATCACCTCAACCTTAGCTCTATCGACCTTTATTCCCTTAGATGAGACTCAATGCCCCAAAGGATTCCCTCTTACACTATGAAATGATATTTCTCCCCATTAAGGTCCAAATTGGTTTTCGTACATCTCTTCAAAACATTAGACAAGTCATCAAACAATCATCAAAAGACACACCAAAGACATTGAAATCGTCCATAAAAATCTCTATGCATTTTTCTACCGTATCATGAAAGATAGTGAACATGAAATGTAATAAGAGCATTGCAAAGTCCAAAGGACATTCTCCTGTATGAAAATGTGACGTATAGGTATGTGAATGTCATTTTCTCTTGGTCCTTTGAGCAGGCATATGAAAATTTAAAGATACCCGAAATATCCGTTGAGGAAACAATAGTATGCAAAACCAGCTAATCTCTCAAGTATTTGATCAATAAAGGGCAAAGAAAAGTGGTCCTTATGGATGGCTTCATTCAACTTTCCAAAATCAATGCAAACACACCATTCCGTGACCACTCCAGAGGGAAGATGTTCATTGGTATCACTAATCACAACGGTAATGCCACCTTTCTTAGGGACAACTTGGGTTAGGCTAACCTACTCGCTATCGCTAATATGGTAGATTATACTGGCATCTAAAAATTTCATAACCTCCTTCCTAACCACTTCTTTCAGTGTAGGGTTCAACCTTCTTTGAGGTTGTCTCACCAATCTATGCTCCTTACTCAACAAGATTTTATACATGCAAATAAAGGAACTAATTGCCTTAATTTCATCAATAGACCATTCAATGGTAGTTTTATACAGTTTAAGCACAACAACTAACTTATTAAGTTTTTCACTAGTTATAAAAGAATGCATTGACAATCACAGGATAAATCACATTATCATCAAGATAAACATACTTTAAGTGGGTATGAAGAGACTTAAGTTCTATCTTGGAGGGTTCATTATTCGGAGACCCCAATTTACCTTTACCATTATAGTCCTCTTCACCCTCTTGGAATGGAGCGTTCTCCTCTAGTTGGTTCAACCACTCCACTACCTCTTCATCATCTTGAATGGCTTCTCTTGCGCTCACCAAAGCTTTCTTCAATGGGGACTCCATTAATTTGTACCTATAGAAATCATTGACTAAGTTATCAATTACATCTATGCTCATGAGATCTTCGTAGATAGAGTGAAGTTTTAAGGAATTGAAAACATTGAAAGGGGCAATTTCATCATTAATGAGGAATTCTAACTTTCCTTCTTGAATATTGATAAGGACACACATGGTTACAAGAAATGGCCTTCCAAGGATGATCCGCAAGTTCTTGTCCTCCTTCATGTCTAAGATTATGAAATCCACATCTTGGAGGTACACCTTGCCAATCTTGATAATCACGTTTTTGACAATTATTCTTTGGAACTTTATGTGCCAGTTTGCAAGTTGCAAAGAAACACTAGTAGGCTTCAAGTCTCTCCCATTAAACTTCTTGTAGACTGAGAATGGTATAAGGTTTATTGAAACCCCCAAATCACACAAGACTTTCTCAAATTGGGCACCCCCAATCTCACAAGGTATAGAGAAAGAATCGAGATCCTTAAGTTTGAGAGGTAATTTCTTTGTAAGCAATGCACTACAACCCTCTGTCAAGCATAGAATTTCACCCCCATGGAGTTTTCTCTTTGAAGTGAGAACTTGCTTTATGAATTTAGCGTATGCGGGCATGTTTTCAAGTGCCTCCATGATGGAATATTGATTTCTAGTTTCTTCAATACCTCAAGGAATTGTTTGAATTTCTTGTATTTTTCCTATTCCTTCAACCTTCGGGGAAATGGCACTCTCACTTGTTTTGCCAATTGGACTAGAGAGTACCTTGCCTTCATTCTATTGATCAATAGGCTAGGTAGGTTCTTCAATCATTATACCTTTGCCCTTAGAAAACTCCCATTTTTCTATATCATTAATCTCAAGCGTGTCATTCTTTTGGCTCCTTGATGTTAAACTTTCCCAACCTTTCCTTCCTATACTTTACCACTCCTAAGTCTAATGGCATGGATTTGTTGCCTTCTATTTTGTTCCTACGGATTTTGATCTCTTAGATTGGGGATTTTATTGCTTGGCAAAGCTCCCAATAGCCTCTCATTGGATTGTCTATCCAATTGACCCAGTTAGGTCTCCAAGTTCCTTGTGGTTACTTTTAGATTCTCATACTCCCTCATTTGGCTTTCATACTCTCTCCGCAAATTGTCAAATTCGACTTGAAGATCATCCCCATCTCTTTGGAAATTTGAGTGTAGTTCATGGGTAGTGGAAGGTTATGACTTTGAAATTGTGGCCTCAGTTGATTGTTATGGTAAGTACGATGTGGTTGTATAGGTTGTTGAAGTTTGATGGTAGGTTCCTTATATGTGGCAGTTGATAGGTTCGGGAGATGAAGCTTGATTGGAGAAGTTTTGTGATGGAGGATTAGAACTAGATGCATTGTTGCTCCATAAGAAGTTTGGGTGATTTCTCCACGAGAGGTTATAGGTATTTCTGTACATATTGGGTAGGTTTCTCGATGATGAAGCTTGGTTAGAAATATATTGCACTTGCTCATTACCCCCATGAATACCTCACATTGATTGTTCAAATGATTGTTGGAGCAAAAATCGCACACTTGGAGTGCTTGGCATTATGAAGATATAGCATTAACGGTGACACCCCTACTTAAAGTCTCAATCGCCTTTGTCAAGTTTGCCATCAAATTGACCATAATCCCATTTTGGGCTAAGAGTGCATTATTGTTGTTCAAGTGAAGAACACCCCCTTGAACTTGTTGGACTTGTGCTTGGCATTGTTTTGGGCAGCAGGCTGAATTACCGGTCCATGATGATAGTAATTGAAGGTCATCTTGTTGAGGAGTAGTTATGCCTCTTCCAGTATATTGAAAGACAATGAACTACCCGCCGATGCATTCACAATTGATTTCATCTCTTGATACAAGCTATTATAAAATGTTTGGATTTGAAGCCAAAGAGGAATAGCATGGTGTGAGCATCTCCTCAAGATCCTTTTAAATCTTTCCCATGCCTCACATAAGCTCTTCCCTTCCTCCCCACCTTGTTTAAATGAAGTGATTTCATTCCTCAATTTGGCTATTCTAGATGGAGGGAAGTACTTTGCTAAAAACTCTTGTCAGAGTTGGTTCCACATAGTGAATATTCCTTGCGCGTAAGATCGCAACCACCATTTAGCCAGGTCACGCAAGAAAAAAGGGAACACCCTCATTCATACACAATCGTGATGAACCCCATTGAACTTGAACATCTTTAATACCTCCTCAAAATTCAAGAGATACGTGTAAGGATCTTCAGTAGGACCACCTCCAAAGATAGCATGTGAACGCGTTGTAGCATTTAGATCAACACCAGTTTGATTTTGAAGTTGTTAGCTTGAACCGGCATCCTAACTATACTAGAATTTGCCCTTCAAAATTTGGCATGGCATAGTTCAGAAGTGGCCATCCGTTGGCATGATGTCCATTCTCTTGATTACCCACTTTAACACCTAAACCATTGCTCCCTACTACCTCCTCTTGATCATCATGTCACACATTTTCATCAATTAAGCTAGGATTATTCTATGGGTTCGTTATTTGACTTCCTTCTTGGTCTTGTTGATGGGTTCTTTCCCTTCAAATTC
Source organism: Cinchona pubescens (assembly GCA_025175665.1). Taxonomy (NCBI): domain Eukaryota; kingdom Viridiplantae; phylum Streptophyta; class Magnoliopsida; order Gentianales; family Rubiaceae; genus Cinchona; species Cinchona pubescens. Next base: position 4,688,382 of record JANKKI010000053.1, read on the forward strand.
TTGTTATTGTCCTCTCAATCTCTAAGTACAATGGTGTTAGGGATCATTTACCAACAATCATACATTACACAACAAAACCAAATAAAGAATCAAGTCTCAATCACAAAACACCAAAAGCAAGAAATGAACAAAAATTAAGAAAACGACTACTAATTTTCATCTAACATAATTACTAACGAAAAGAAAACATCAAATCAAGTATGCTTTCATGGCACATCTACCGAAAGTAACTAATATCACCATTGCAAACTCAATCCCCGACAACAATACCAAAAACTTGTTCGCTCTAGGATAGTGAGGTTTTTAGGGCATCAAACAAGTGATAAAATTAAACCCTTCACCTAACCAACACCTTCACTCTCACAAGTACACGAGACAGGTTTGTAGGTTAGAGGTGAGTAGGTGTCGTTCTTACAAGGATTGAGATGGTGATTATTAGACTTAGCAGGTCTTTATACTAATTAGACATATCAAGAAAAGGGGACTTTACTAAATACAACGATAACAACAAGGAAAGTTACGTAGAAGTAGTAATTAAACCAATCAAAGAAAGCATGCAAATAACTATCACTAATTTCTACTCTAGCATGCAATTTATAAGCATAGAGAGACATTAAAACTAAACTAGACTACAATGGAATGTAAATCACTGAAAATGATTAAGAGCTAGATTAGGAAAGTAGTTAGAACTAATTCTAATAAAGCACTAAAATGAACTTGGGAAATGACTAAAATATTTCACTGAAAGAAATATTAAAGTTAGGGGACAAGGTAAGCAAATAAAGTTCTAGTCTGGGTAAATAAGTAGAGTATATGCTAAGGAAACAATTCAAACAAACACTAACAATTAAACTAATTTACTAGAGTAGGAAAGCAATCAAACATCTACACTAAGAATGCAAATAAAAAGAGTAAACTAAGAGAGCAATATTAAAGGCTAAACTAGGAAAACACAATAAAAAATACACTAGCATTGATTGTAAGAGTAAATGGAGAATAAGAAGGAATTTACCATAAGTAGAAGTTCCTACACTAAGGAACACCTTGTTCTTCATTTTTTTACTATTTTGGAAATTTAGGAAATTAAAAGAAACCTAGATTTAGAATAATGATTAGGTCTTAAAGCTATATTTAATGAAAACCCACTAATAACTAAAACATTAACACTAAGTAAAGTAAGATTTGCACAAAGATCTACTAGTAAATCTAAGATTTAAACTAACAACTAGTCTAGGAAAAGGTAAGAACTTGAAATAAACCAAATTGCAAGATTGAGATGAGAAAATAAGTGAAATTGGTATTAAATTAAAGCTAATGAATAGCCCAATAATTTAAGAGTAAAATGGTTGGATTTTTAGAATTAGATTAAAGCTAAAATTAGAGTTTTAGAAAAAGACAAAAAGTACTATTGATAAGTTTAAACTATGGGGGTTGCACTATCCTATTTACTAGACATACAACTGTGTCTCTAATGTAGTTCTCTAGGGTAATTTCAAAAATCTAACGATCAAAGTGCTGGTTGACTAGGTTAAGCGCAGTCAATATTTTTCATACTGCGGTTAAGGGCTGTTTCTTTGTAGTTGCACATTGACCACGGTTAACAAATTTGTACCTTGATGTACTTGACCGTGGTCATTGACACCTTGAAGATGAAGGAGTATTGACTGCAGTTAATGACTTTCCTCTTTGGTAGTCTTGATCGTGGTCAATGGGGCAGAAAACCTTGACCTATGATCTTTCATGTGTGTGCAATTACATCCTTGCACCTAGCTTCTTCTACTCCTTTAATTTCCATCAAATCTTTTTAACTCTTCCTACAAAATTACACTAAAATTACTAAGTCAAAATGCAAATACAATCCTTAAGTGTCAATTTAGTTCAATTTTGTGCATAATTACTACCAAAAATCCTAAAATTACTCTAAGATACTAAAATACATCAATAGACACAAATTATGAACACAAGTACATAAAATCAATCAAAATGGGACTATCATGACCAAAATCGCATAGGAATTGAAGGCCAAGTAACTCTATGTATTAGAATCTATCACAGGTGAAGGATCTATCATAGAGAGCACAAACAAGGGCGCACTAGTAGGGTTCTATAGAGGGGCGCATATGTAAGGGTGCATGAGAAGGGAAACTACCTGAAAAGTTGCAAGATAGGGGGACGTGAAAAGGGGTATTCGAGAAGGGCTCTAGCTTGGTAGCGCCATCAAGTTTCAACCCTGGAGTGCCATGAGCAAGGGTTCTATCCCAAAAGAGAATGAATAAGGCTCTGCCTAAGAAAGCATAAGCAGCATTCAGTTCCGGACAGTTAGAGTGGGTTAACCGAGCGTTAGTAGGGGTTCTATCCTAGATGGTCCCAGTAGAAGTAGGTACTTTCCCCTCAAGAGATTTGACTGAATCAGTGAAGAGGGTCGGATACCCTGTCTTATCATCATTCATTTAAAAAATAAATAAAACTAAACTAACCTCTCTTTGAATACTAAACTTCCAATAACTTTTAAATTCTAATAACTTCGAGAATAATAAAGAAGAAAAATTCAATATTAGCTTGTCAAAAGAAAAAATTTAACAAAATTCAATTAAAAATAACATCATTTATTGAAACTTAAAAGAAAAATAAAAGTAACACAATATTTTTTCAAGAAAAGCTAGATAAAATTAATACAACTATAGATCCAAAATTTTCAAATGAATGAATGACTTGTTTACCCAAAAAATCATAGACAAAAATATGTTGTATGTATGTGGGTAGAGTTGGACAACTGTAGGTTTTAAAACCCTGACACATATCCAATCCTCACAGAAGTCAGTACCCAACCCTCTGTTGACTTGGTCAATAGATAAGGGTCAGATACCCATTTTTTTCAGAACATAACATGAGGGTCAACAGATCAGCAAATATTTTTGCCCAACCCTAACTAGGTGCGAGCAGGGCACTAAAGAGGGTGCTAACCTAGATGGTGTAACAAGGACTAAACACTAAAGAATAAGAGCAAGGCTTAGCCCTAATGGGTATGAGCAGGGTTCTATCCCGGAAGCTGTGAATAAGGAGCTACCCTAAAAGGTGCAAGTAGAGTTCAACCCTGGAAGGCAAGAGCAGGACTCAACTCTGAAAGGCGAGAGCAAGGTTTCCACCTAGGATGGTGCGAGTAGGTCGCTATCCTAGAGGGTATGAGCAGGGCTCAACCTCGAAGGCTTAAGCAGAGGTTCTACCGTGGATGACATTAGCAAAGTACGCTTGGAGAAGTTAGCCTCTATGCGACAGACTCAAACTTGGTAAATTTAAGGATGGCTTTTTTTTGACACTTAGTATTGAGACATGCTTTATTCTATTAAAAAGAAATTACAATCATAAATTTCAACTAATTTCTTGGGTAAGAAGTTTACAATGATGAACAAGTAAAAGACAAAGAAATTTTCATCAGATCAAATGAAAATATTTCAAAGTGCACGGGTCTTGACTAACCGAAGTGTTTAGCCCGACAAAGTGTTAGGTAAACACTTCAATAAAAATTATAAATAAAATTTTTTGAGTTCTTGATCTCGCTAGGTGAAGGAATAGCTAGTCTTCACTATATAAATTAATTTAATGTGTTTTCCTTGCTGATTTCCTCCCCTGAATGGGAGTCTAGAGGAGGCTATCCTTCTTGACTTATCCTTGAAGGACCGACCTCTTTTGTTGGGTAGACCTAACAAAATAAGCATATTCTTCTATATTTGCCTCCCAGTTGAGGTCATGGGGATGGCGTTCTTTGTGGGTTTGCAAATCTTTTTCTTGTTGACATCTTGCCATGGGCGTTGAATAACCGGAAAGTTCCCAAATCAAATGTGTGATGGGTTTCATACTCTTGGAGTTTACCTCTAAAATAGTGACCTTTAGGATGATTAGAAAATTCCTACCATTGGCTAAATTTTTTTGTGAGAGCTAAAATGAGCACATACTGAGCTTTTCTTGCCCCCTCATTCTATTTACTATTTATTTTTTCCTTTTTGTTTTCTTTTGACAAATTATTGAGCATTTACTGATACCACTTTATTGATAAATTTCTTAACCCCTCCCCCTCTTCCCCCTCCCAAAAAAAAAAACCTTATTGGCAATAATAGTGCAGTTTGAGGTATTTAATCTATATGACTTAGATTAAATGGATTTGACTTCATACTAATTGGTAAACATTACTAACTGAGATATGATTTAGCGTGGTTGGTAAATCATTGTCCTTACTCTCAAAAAAGATATAAAGACAAGTCGACAAGTTCCATCTTAACCCCCATTCCCCTTGAATCCTTGACGTGTCCCATAATACAATAAAGCCTTATTGATCTCAACATAACCAGGGCCAACATTTAATTATCATTGAATAGTCTTTCCTCGTCACACTTTTTTTTCTTCTTCAAAAATAGGAAAAGATGAATCCCTAGTCAGCTCTCAGTTCATGAGCATTGTTGGTAATTAGGACGCAGTTGAATGAGTTGGATAATCTTTGATAAGGGAAGGCTTTTCGGAATGGTACAGTGTTGGTGCAAACGTTACTAATTTCACTTTTTCATTGCTACAGCATTGTTCTACATTCAAAAACCACTTTCCTTTTGGTTCCACAAATAGAGCATGACATGCAAACATTTGTAATAATTTGACGCTAGATTTAGGTTGTGTCGCAAACTCTAATTCATGAAAATGTTTTCCCCCCTTTCTATTGCTGAGAAGATGAGAGAAACACACTTAATGTAGTTAGGTCACATGTTAAGACAATCAGTAGAAATGGATGTCAGGCGAGTAGACCCCTTCTATTTTAGAGAAAATAGTCAACATAAGAAGGGTAGGGGAAGACCGAAAAAGACTTGGTGGGTAACTTGTAAGAAAGATATAGCCCATCTAGGAATTGAGGAAGATATGGTACATGACAGAGCCTAATGGCGTAGCCAGATTCATGTAGCCGACCCTATTTAGTGAGAATAAGGTTTGGTTTGTTTGTGTGTGTTTGTATGTTTTGGTGATTTGATCTAGTTACCACAACCATATAAAGATCTTTTAGTTTATACCAAAATTTTCAGCATGTAAATTGAATTGTTCTAACTTCTAAGAAGATATTGGGATTTTAAATACAGAAAAAGTCCTATATGGACCCTTAACTTTAAGGTATCAACAAATTTGACCACTTTTCTATCTCAATTCTCAAAAACCAATTTAGTCTCTTATCCTTAAAAAAAAATTTAAAATCTAAGGCTTGTGACAAAAATTGTAGATAAATTAATGGAGTCATTAACAACACATCTACGGCAGATTAATGGCCATGTAATTATAATACGTAGATTGCTTCATATTTTATTCACAATTTCGATAAATGTCTTAGATTAGTTAATTTTGTTAAAGATGAGGGATTAAATTAGTTTGTTGTGATAGATAACGAACCAAATTAGTTGATACTCTGAAAATAAAGGACTAAATTATTCTTTTTCCCAAGTATTTATACAAGAAATTTGGTCCAGTTTTCTTTACCCATATTCAAAAAACATTTGTTGATAAATTACTTCTTTCTTCATGCTCTCTCCTCCCTCTCCTACTAAGAGAATTTAAAAAGTGTTACTAGGAACGATTACGAAGTGTAGTTCAAAATATAAATTTCCCAATCATAATAAATTTAACTCCACGTTTTTTATATGTGAAAGCCCTAAAGTGAAAAGTTCATCCTAGAATATGCTTCCACCGAAAATAGGTAAGAATATTTATTCCCATTACATTGTTTTGGTTAATTAAGTTAGAATAAATGTATATTTTTTTATATGTTTATTATAATCATTTTAGATGCAGAGTAGAATGAAATGAATTTTAAATTAATTTAACTTACATAATCTTGGTCTTTTTAAAACATATAAATTTTTTTTCTTCTTGTTTTTATTCATGCTAGGTGCTATTCCTAAGACTATGAGAAACTTAAATATTTTTTATTAAGGACAAAAGTTACAAAATTCAAATTTAATACTCAATGAACTAAATAGTGAAATTATCTAATTATAAATAGTGAAATTATCTAATTATTAAAAAATTGTATTTATCAGTCATTATATTACAGGTGTGCAAAAGAATCGAATAAAATTTGGATAAACATGACATTCCATGATCTTATCTTTCTAGGTTGAAGCTAAAAAACGCTTTCTTAGGTTTTATTGAGGAATGGAGTTTCCTGAATCCAATTGTAATGATTTCTTTTGGTAGAATGTTATTTCCAACTCAAAATTCGATTGCCAAACACGAAAATATAATGGATAAATTGAAAGACTTTTCTCTTTCATGCTATTTCCACGTATCAAACCTGGGTGAAGAGGTACAAAATTGATTGAGTTCAAAAGGTATAGGACTAATTCCATTTTATACCCTCAACTTATGTTCAATTTTTACTTTGCAACCCCAATTTTAATTTTGGACATTTTGCACCCTCAACTCTTAAATTTGTCCCATTTCAACCTAAATTTTAACACCGTTACCAAAATTAATGAAATCTTTTCGTGTATACAATTGATTACGATTCAAATAACATTGATGATGGTTCTAATAATGAGATTGAAGTTGACAAATTTGAAAGTTAAGGTGTAAAGTATCAAAAATCAAAATTATGTGCAAAATAAAAATTGAGTATAAATTGAGAGGTACAATATAGAATTAGTCCAAAAGTATATCCCACCATTATGAACCACTTAATATCCAACCAACCTACATTTGATCTTATTCCCAAAGAAAAAAAAAAATTGCATTTGCTCTTCATATAATGTATTGTTGGTGAATATACTTGGATATATTTTTTCTTCTTTACTAGTATTTTTTTGTATGTATCCCTTTCTCTGAGAAAATAAGCTTAAAGCATTTACTTTCATTCTTTACCCTGGAAAATAGACATTATAAGATTTCATCTGTCTGATATGATATCCAGTTGTATAAAATTTGCCCCTCATCTATCTATCTATTTCTCTCTCTCTCTCTATATATATATACTATATTATATATGCGAGTTGTTTCTCTCAATTTTGTATCTCTCCTTTTTTGTGATGCCTAAAATACCCGTCCTTAATGAAATATAATTTCTGATATCCAATGGGAAAATAATTTTAAGTATTTCTCCCCTTTTGTATCATACCTAAATAGCCTCCCTTAATGAAATATAATTTTCAATTCCCAATAAGAAAACATATTTAAATTACTCATCATCTATTCTATCTATTTTTTACAATTAATTAAATAGTTCATTCCTAATATGTCCTTATCTAAAATACTCCCTATTTAATCTAACAAAACTACTTAATTTTTATGATACAACTATACATTTATTATTATTATTATTATTATGCTGTATTAGTGTTAATAACTCTTTTTCCAAAAGAATTTAACTCCACTAAACATTTAAAATAAAAGAAATTGAAGAACACGAAATGCCTCTAACAAACTTATGCATTCTGTTTGACTTTATTTAGTTAGAATTCAATAATACATCTTTTTAATATTAAAGTTTTATTCTCACTTAAAAATCACAAAATTAATAATCATGCCAATTAAAAATTTAATATTTAATATGCCTTTTTAATATCAAAGTATTGCTCCAACTTAAAAATCACAAAATTAATAATCATACTAAATAAAAATTTAAAATTTATAAGAGTGAAAATGTTATAAAAAATATTTTATATCTCAATTAAATTTATATTACGATTAATTTAGATTTGTTTTCCCTAAATTAAATATTATGAAAAAAAAGAAAATTAATCAAGAAATGAAAATAAAACTCGGGAACAAAATAGAAAAATCACAATCTTTAATTAAAATAAAATTTTGGGAGAAAAATAGAAAATTCACAATCTTTATACACATTGAAATTATAATATTTGTTAATTTTAGAAGGTGCTTAATTCACGCTTGGGAATTAGAATTGTAATTGGATTCATATTTAAAAACTTGGTATGGGATTTGTGCAATGGAATCATTGAAATGATTAGGCTTGGTAAAAATACCCTTAACAATGGGAATCAAAAATAAATTTTTATTTTTTAAAAAAAATAATATCATATTTTTTCCGAACAACCCAACACCATATCTCCCCATCTACCACCTTTCCCTGCTCAACTAACCACCAAACCCAAGAATCATGAGGTAAAGATTATCTTAGAAAATCTCTACCAAGAATTACATAAGTTTCATATGAGTAATAAATGTCATAAATTTGCCACCAAAAAGGTCATAAATTTGCCACCAAGTAGATCTGCTTTAAGAACTAAAATTTATAGAAAAAATAGGGGGCTGAGGTGGAAGGGATAATGGTGGTAGGAAGAAGAGGTGCGTGGTAGTTTAGGGGTTAGGATTGTGGACAACAGGTGTACATGGCTGGGAGAGATTGAGGAGAGAAGGGTTTAGTGTCTTTATAATAGATTTGTTTCAAAATTTGCGGTAGGGGTAGAGGTTGAGGTAGAGGGGACAACAAAGGTAAGAGAAAGAGGTGGGATGAGAAAGAGGTGGGTGGTGGTTTAGCGGGATAGGTAGGAGATGGAAAGGGGTGTTGGGAGAGATCGAGAAGAGAGTTTCAGAGTAGAGGGAAGAGATGAAGAAAGAATTTTATTTTTTAATTTTTTTCATATATTTAGGAATCAAATTTGAGAATTGGCAAACCTCCCAATTTAGTAAGAAATCACCAAATTTCATAATTTTAGAAATGATTCCAAAATCTTCATTCTAATAGTAGTATACTAAGCAATATGTATTGAAGTGATACCCATTATAGACCCTAAAACCCTCTAACCAAGAACCCCTTTATATCTCTTTAATATATAGTATATTCAATTACCAAATTCTTATCTTTAATAATGTCATTTTGTAGAATATTGATTTAAAATTAACTATTGATAAGGTAGAAAATATGTTCAACCTTAATACGATGCATATGCCCAAAATATTCTAAAATAATCATTATGGCACGTACAAAAATTCTACGCTTAATTTATGAAGTGACAATATAGGTAATCAATATAAAACAACTCAGATTATGCAAATAAATAATACTACTAAATACTCTAAATAGTTACATGTATATATTGAGTTTTTATATCAACTTTGATAACTACAATGCAAGTTCTTAGAGCATTTGATAAAACAATAAAGAAATATTGGTTTAGAATAACTGTTGATGTGGTAAAAAAATTTCAAACCATGATATGATGCATGCCCAAAATATTCTAGAGTAATCATTGCAATATACTCTAAAACAACATAAATTGTAAGAATAAAAATATAGAAAAATAAGTAGGGAAGCAATTTAAAAGATAACATAAATTATAAAAATAAAACCATGCCATTAAATACTCTTAAATAATTGTATATATAAATGAGTTTGTATGTGCAACTTTTGAAATACAATGCAATCGTTACACTATTTAAAAAAACAAGAAAGATATAGATTAAATGTCTTGATAAACAATACAAGGAATTAATTGAAAAAGAATGTGAAAAAAAAAAATCATATATTTTTATTAGTTTTAATTTTGTTTATATATTTAATAAATACAAATTTAATTTCATAGTAAAATGTTAATTTAAAAATATAGTTTTAGAGTTAACCATAATCGATGCCATTCAAGAGGAATGGAAGAGTTTAAAATGTCAATGGAATCATAAATCAAAATGTTATTGGAAACTTAAGAAATATGGAAAGATACCAACATATTATCTATGCGTATATATATTTTATACTATATGTTAAAAAAAAATTTAATTGTGATAAAAATTATATAAAACTTATGTATTATTTTGGATGTCTTTAGAACTACATATTTTTTATTAGAGTAATACTCCTGATTTCATTAGAGTAATTAACATATTTCGTCTATAAAATAATGTTTAATACTTTATCCATAGTGATTTATCTTTTAGCAATGATAAAAAAAAAATATAAATATATTTTAAAAATCAATTATAGAAAAGTCTTTATCTTTAATTGATCGAGATAATCTAGAAACTTAGAAGAAAAATAGAAATTATTTTGAATCGGAGTTAACCATATGTTATACCATTTAATATGAATGAATAGTGTATAGTATTAATTGGGTACTAAAGTGAATGTTATCCTAAATTTAATAAAGATAAAAAGTACCAATATAATCTCTATATGTATAAACATTTTGTACAATATTTTAACGAAAATTAATTGTCATAGAAATTTATGTAAAATCTCATTTAAAGTAATAACATGTATTTTTTACTATCTTTAGAATTATATGTTTTTCATTAGCATTGCGTGCACTTTAGAATAACATAAATGATTGTTATTCTTGAAGTTCGGAGCATTTCAAACCAAGAAAAAAGAGCAAATTATTATTTTAATTTTATAATAATTTTAATATACTATGCGATACATATACCATAATTTTGAGAATATATTATTTTGATATATTTAGATTTTTATAAATAAGATATAATTTTTGTTTTATTTGTTTCTTTTTATATTTTAATTAGATTCATTTGTTTCTTATTTATTAAAATTTTAAGTTGCTATCCATATATTATTTGTTTTCTTGTAAATATTTTCCCTAATAAAAGAATTTCAAAATACTTCATCAGTAAAATGATACTTTATCCTTGACAGTGATTTTATCTTTTAGCAATAATAAAGAATATATATAGTGTGAAATATATCTTTATCTTTAACTAATTAATAATTGGCATTGCCGCTATAGAAAATTATAATGTAGGTGCCTAGAAAAGAAATTAATAAAAATAAGATGCTTATACTTTGTTCTTATAAAAGATAATGTTCGTTTAATTATTTGAGGCGAAATGATATATATATATATATATATATGTGTGTGTGTGTATATATGTGTGTATATATATATATATAGTATTGTAATAAATAACATATAGTTATATCAAAAAATAAAAAAATAATAAAGGTGAAATAATAACAAAGAAAATAACAAAGATATTATATAATTTAAATATATATCTTTTGCATAAAAAAACTCAACATGTAGAATATAGAATTTTTGTACTTGGTATTTTATGTTATCAATTCATTGATATTTTTATTTATTTTTTTAAAAAATAAAAATTTCAATAAATCAGGAGTGCACGTACAAAAAAAACGTACTTTTTTCTAATTTTTAATAAATACAAGTGCCATATTAAGAGCAATAATATATCGTCAAATGTATTTACATCTATTAAAATTTTCATTACTTTTGTATATTGTCGCAAGTCTTGTGGAAATTATTATCGTCATCGTCACTAACCCTATTAAAAGTTGCCATTAAAATTGTTTGGTGAATATTTTCTATACTTTCATAACTGCACTTATAAAACATTTTATAAAAGGGGGGTCTTCTAACAAAGTTTTAAAAATCGCTTTATATGACGAAACATGCTCACAATTCCCACATGTTTTTGTTCCCAACAAATTTGTAAGAAATTCGCAGCCAGCCCTTTCATTCTTAGGGGTTTTTGTTCGCATTCAAAAATTAGAATTAGAATGAGAATCATAAACTTTACTATAGGTATAAATTTATGTCATTTCCTTTATCTTGTTTGGTTTGAATAAGAAATGAATTTCATTATTTTAATAAGTTAATAAATTTGAAATTCATGTCACAAGTGAGAAATGAAAGTAGACATTTTCTAATACCTTTATTCCAATAGAATGATTCCCATAATGATTAATCAAACATCTATGGTATCGTTAACCTTAATTCTCATTCCTTCTCATCATACACATAAACCAAATACCTCATTAGTTGAACTACACTAACTCGCACTCATGACCATGCGTCTTTTCACCTAAACTGCAATTCGTTGTCATCTCCCTTTTCCTCTCCTTCATTCTCCATCTCGCATTCTTTTTCCTCTCCCTACTTCTATTGAACTTGAATTTATTTCTCTCTTCTTCTTTATCTGCTTTCTCTCATCCTCTCTTCTTTTGACATTGTTTTACACCGGAGATAACCGGTTTTGTTCTATGTTGATGGTATGGTGATAGTTTGCATTGATGGTTGTAATAGTAATTATGGTTTAGTGGTGGTGATGGTGAATGTAGGGGTGCCTTTATGGTGGTGACGTAATGGCGGGTGATGGCTAATTGGCTATTGGTGGAAATAGTTTGTGTTTAATGGCGGTGATGATTGTTGGTGGATGTAAAGAGGAGTAAAAAGGCAACAAATTTTGTGACATAGGCATATGGGCTTATTATTTCGTTTTGAATAGGAGTACTCAATTAAAAATATAAGTGTGACATGACTTTTTAAGACTAAAGCGAGGTTATAAAACGAATTGTATATTGTCAAATAGAAGTAGAAATCATACTAGCCAAATCACCTCCCAAAAGAACATCTATTTCTCGAACTTCATCTCTCATATTCCAAGTTACACGAAACAGAATCTTAAGTAGAGTTATAGCTATGCCTTTTCTTTTTCTATTTTCTTCGACTCAAGTTAAATATCTTTTTCAACACATTTCTAATGCATCATACATGCTTTTGAACTACATATTCACATTGTAGATTTTCCACTGATTTTCTCAGTAACTTGAAAAGAATCACCGATATAGATAAAAGAAAACTATTTCACCACCAAGAAAAAAAAAAAAGAAAATAAAAGAGATTAGGACTAAAGGCTTCTCAAACATTTTCATAAAATAGGCTCAGGATTCTAATGAGTATCAGATCAATTCACTGGCAATCTAACTACGGTATAAACCAGCTCAACCAGAGTCTGGAAAACAAAACAAAGATGTACTAAGAAAAGGCTAACCAATGTTTATTACCATGAAATAAGCAGCACCAAAGATGGTGATGCTCAAATCTCAGGTTGCATCTTCTCAACCTCTTCCCGAATGGATTGGAAAAGGGCAGTGGACAAGTATCGTTCTCCAAAGCTTGGGAACACAACCTACAAGTATTTAGTCTACCCACAAAAGAGTTAAAACAAACTGCTGAAAATAAGGTAGTGCTGAACTTCTTGTTTCCAATGCATGATCCATGAACTCCATGAGCATTTATAAGAAGGGGTAATAAACCAATTTATTACTGGAGGCTGGAGCACAGGCTCAATCTTTAAATGAATACCTGAGCAGAGGTTCATCCAATACTGAACCTTTCTGTACGACTAGGTGAACTAGGAGCAAGCCAGTGAATCTTTGGCCTAGTGGTAAAATAACCAACGTTGAGGCCCCAGAAATTAGAAGATTTGGGTTCTAGTCTCACAAGTGTGAGTTTAGTCTAACTTTACATTAGTATTTATCTCATTATTTGTGGGTTAGCTATAATCTTGTTGAGTTGTAATATGTTAATATTGATCCCACTATTGTAGCTTACTTGTAGTCTTATAATAAAAAAAATAAAAAAATTAAATAAACAAATAAATTGAACTAGGGGCAAATAATTATAAAAAAAAAATAAAAAAGAGTGAACTAAAAGTAAAAAATTAAATATAGTTTATACCACTCTAGCCAGTCGATTGAACCAATCCAAAAACACTTAATTATATTAAAGAAAGAGGTAATGATATTAAATGCTTGTTAAGGTCATAAGCTGGTTGTGTTATGATGTGTAAGCTAATCATCAGGCTGTGAAAAGAATTAGCATTATGATTCAGAAATATCTCCATCATTCACCAAATGATGCGTTTAACACTAATGATTTTTTTTCCCCCCAGAAATCTGAATGATTTCAGTTTAGATATAGCTTTCCTGATAACCAAAGGTTTCGGCAAAACTCAAAACTATTAATATTGAAAGCTGTTCAAAGAAATATTCTATCTGATAGATAAAACCACAGTGAGTGTGCCAAACCATAATTGAGAAATTATTTCTGACAATATTACCCAAAGTAATAAGATTTAAGATACTGGCTACTTTAATTTTTTATGGATCTTTTCAAACTCCAAATTGATCAAGACTCCAATTGTACAAGCATATTACATTTCTAGATATAGAAAAACATACCACAACAAGCTTTCCCTCATTCTCAGGTCTCTTGCCAACTTTGAGGCCAGCAGCTGCGGCTGCCCCAGAAGAAATGCCGACCTGATAGGAAGTTAATATTCAGGGTTACAAAGATGCAATTATTTGAATAGGTGATAGGACAGGTTACAGGCATATGTACAAGAAAAATGATCAATTAACTATGTCAGAAAGGGAGAACACATTATTCACAGAAGGGATATTAATATCATGTAGACTAGGTAAAAAGCAAAATCAAGACCATATATTTTCTTTTCTATCCAGCACAACAGTACTACTGAAAACATGATCCTTCTTCAGAAGCAGTTACTCTAAACTGTACTTCCTGGAAACTGAAAAACAAGTCATTTCCCTGCAAGATAATTAATCATCCACAATAATTGTTGAACCCCAGTTATGTTAATCATGTTTTGATGATGACCAAATCACACTAATGGTTTGAAAACAAGTGTGCAGAAAAACAGGGTTCAGGCTCGGCCGCAAATGATCATCTGAACAAAACAACCAGAAGACTCCACGGATGCAAAGGATTGTCCGAAAGACAGAACTTCGGACGATGGTAATCGTCCGACACAGAGAACCTGAAGCAGTCTCGGACGAAGAACAGCGTCCGATCTTTTTCCCAGAAGACATTGCTTTGATCGGACGCAGGTTCGGACGCATCCTCGGACGTCCGAACAAATACCCTCAAAGAACGGACTCAGCGTCAGACGCAGAGGTTAGCAGCGACCGTCCGAAAGGTCCAACGGCTAGTTTTCCAGTAAACAGAAAATAGCCGTTGGAAAGTTGTTGGAAGCAGTTTTTGGGCAACTATAAATACCCCTAAAGCCTGAATTAAACAAAAGAGACTTCTACATTGATTACAAGTAATTCTTGAGCTACTTGGAAGAAATAGTGGATATAAGTGTTGTAATAGTGTAGGTAGTTCTGTGAAAAGAGCTTAGGAGTATAAGAGTTCTTCAAGTGTAAGAGTGGAGAGATAACCTCAATTGTAACAAAGGGAGGTTGTGAGTGTAAAACTCTTGGCTCAACTAAAGGAATTTAGTGTGAGCAAGAGTGATCCTCAATTGTGTACAAGAGGTTATTGTCTCACCGACTTTGAAGAGACTTTTAGTGGCTAAACTTCAAGTTGAGAACTTGGTAGTTGCCTTGTAAGAAGCTCTTTGTGGTTGTAAGCTCCAAGCTTGAGAAGTTTGGGAGTTTGGTTTGATGTTCTTAATCTCAATCTTTTTATTGGTTCTTTGTGATTAAATTGTTGAATCTTTACTTGTGATTATTTGCGCTTAAATGTTCATTTGTTGCATAAAGTTTGCATTTCCTATTCAGCACATCAAAAGGTTTGTTTCTGAAATAACCTAATTCACCCCCTTTTAGGTTGCCCTTTGGGACCGACAATAACCATATGTTAGGTACATCAATATTTTTGCACTTTTTCAGTAGAGATATATGACCACCTTTCCAGGTATGTTTTCCATTTGGAACTTGACCTTTTTAAGTAGTCAAATTGTTTACAGATTTAGAAGATGAAAATATTACCACATACACAAAATACGTGAAGCAAATAGCTAGTGGACTTTTTAACTTCATCTTCAACATGAAACTATTCTCAATTCTTATGGATGGCTGTAGATTAGGTAAAAAGCAAAATCATGACCATATTTTTCTTCATCCAGCAATGACATCAGATATACTGGAAACATGACCTTTCAGAAGAAGCTACTCTAAACTAAAGTTAATGGAAACCGAGAAAACTAGTCATTTCCCAGCAAGATTACTAGTTGTCCACAATGTCAGACAATTTTATTAAGCACACAAATGTAATCAATGTTGGACTTCTGTCCTCTGGTAATGTCACGAGGGGAGCCTTTCTTGGGGTTCACTGGCACTGAACAGCAAATCATAGCAACCATGAAAGCTTGCAGCATTTGAACTAGTATATTCTAAGTACAGCAATAATTTTGCACTTTTCCAGTAGAAATATATGACCACCTTTGTCTTTGAGTATGTTTGCCATTCAGGATTTCACACACTTGTTTCCAAGTATCCAGATTTAGAAGAAATTTTACCACATACACAAAATACATGAAGCGAAGAGCTAGTGGACTTTTCAATTCCACCTTCATCATTAAGTAATCAGTTAAATGTAACAATTTTTTACATCCAAAATTCATCAGTTAATTTAAGATTCATAAAGCTAGTTCAAAATCACATACCAACAAGCCTTCTTGAAGGGCTAATTGCTTTGCTGTTTCAATAGCTTCATCACTGGATATCTGGGGGAAAGAATTAAGTACACAGCAATAAGGATACCAAATAAAAACTGGAACCATCAATAAGAACGCTGCTATGATGCCCAAATGTGAAAATTACAACAAAAAGAAAACATTGGATAAACCAGATAAACTAGGTATCTAAATCCAAGAGCAAAAGTAGGTATCTAAATCCAAGAGCAAAAGTATGTGACAGAGTAGATTGTTGATTAACTAGCAGAAATTAAGTCTTACCAAGGGAATGCAGAGAAAGATATAATCATCAGCGCAAGTCTTTAAAACACTCAAGCCCTTAAATAGGAAACTGGACCAACAGAATAAGGGAAATAAGTAAAATGTCTATAAATATATTAATAGACTTTGCCCATATTTAACTGTAGAGCCAAGTGGATAACATGTCGCCAAAGAAAAACATACATCACGTCACAATCAGGGATACAATTTTGTTTTCAAACTTCTTTTCCACTTTGTAGAAAGGAAGTTTAATTTGTTTCAGGTGAACCCCATGTCAATAATGCAGTTCAATTTTTCAAATGTGCAAGAGGCTTCAGTGTCTGTCTTTTTGTGCAAATAATGGCTTGTGGCCCTACTTTCCAGGTGATGGAGGCAACAATTCACATTAAGTGCAGTCAGACGCACACCACAGAGTTGTTACCAAATTAAGGGCCATGGTTTATGCATGCACCACACTGCATTTATATTTACCCTCACTGTCCTACTCCAGCTTTTAGTAATATTAGACATCTGTCTCACATCTTTTAAATTTTCTAAAGAAATATTTTATGACTTTTCCAAATATGGCTCAAGTTTTGAACATTTAAAAGAAATAATACAACAATAATAATCTATGAGATTAAAATTGCCAAAGAGGCAGCATATGCAAGGATACTTCACTCAACAAAAAAGCATATGCAAGGGCAATTTACTTCACCCAACAAAAATTTCAGAAAATTCCAATCCAAGGGCAACTTGTGCATCAGAAGAAAGTTCTGATCTTTCCTTAACAGGTGTGATGCTTACTAAGCACTAAAGTCAATTAAAAAAAGACAATAGGTTTCAGAAAGAAATTCCAAATATCATTTAGACTAGTTAGTAAGAGTGATAAGCCATTACAGTGCATATATGGGTCAAAAACATGGTTACCAAATATCAAGAGTTTCAACTAGCAAACTTCTACAAATCAGTTTCTTCGTTATCATACTGGTTGAGTAACACATAATTTCAAAAAACCATTCTTAGCTCAGAGAACCACATAGTCTAACTCATAGCCCAAATTTCTAGGCGGGACTAAACAAGATTCTAAAAATTTTCTGTGTAATGACCAAGTACTTTCTTTTTACCAAAAAATGATAAGTATTTTTATTTTTCTTCAAGGCACAAAATTTCACTAGACACAGGTAGATCATAATTTAAATATATTCAACTGAAAAGTTCAAGTATCATGTGCTCTCATCCTGCTGACTTGACCTCCGAGAATATTACCCTAGACATAGTGGCAGACTTTCCAAAATATTTATGTTAAGAACCAAATATAAATCACTGAACACTTGGATACTCCAATAATCCATATTTAGCAAAAAAAATTGTGACAATCCTCCTTTGAGATAAATACATCACTGGCTGATTAAGGGAAATGTCAATTACAGATCAAACATAGTACAAGTAACACAATTATGTCAATGTGAGACAAAAGAAAAAGAAAAACAAAAAAACATTGGTATACCATTATGGAAAACTAGGGTACCTCTATAACTTCGTCCATAACTTCTTGGATCTAAATTTCTTGGGATAAAACCTGCTCCAATGCCTTGAATTTTGTGAGGGCCTGCACTTTCAAATTGCAGCGACTACAACAATAGAAAGAATTCTCTGAAAAAAGAAGCATGTGAATGATTGCACGAATCTTACCAGGCTTGCCACCAGAGAGTATGTTGCTTTCTAGGGGTTCTATACCAATAACCTGGTTTGCACATAAGATAAATAAAAAAGGAACAGAACATGAGAGCGAGTAAACTCATTGTTAGGAAAATATTGCTTATTCTCCATGAGACTGAAATGCATGCATAGAACATTTCAGGAGAACTGTCATGCATTGAATAGGAGACTCAGTTGACGTGAATGTTTATGATGAAAAGGGAAAATTGTCAAAATACTATCCACTTCCCAAGAACGTAAGAGTGATTTTTTTTTTTAAAAAAAATGGATACCTTAATGCCCGGATTTCTTTCTTTAAGAAACCGACCAACACCTGAAATTGTTCCACCAGTGCCAATCCCTGACATGGCAACAAGTATATCTACCTTGCCTTTTGTGTCTTCCCAAATTTCTGGGCCAGTTGTTTCATAATGTATCTGCAGAAGATGAGAAAGATGATCTTACTTCAATTTGAAATATGACAGATTCCAAAGAGACAGAAGAAGAGCCCTCCGTCAGTATTCAGCTGCAGGTGTGCTAACAGGGTGTATTCTTTGGTTTTCTATAGGGGTGAGAAGGGAAGTTGGCTGATGCTATGTGCCTAATCACAAAACAGATTCAACTTTTGATGATTTGTTTATAGACCAAATGTTACAACTGATTTAGACAACGTACTTAGTGCAGAACAATAGATTGCGCATGTCTAAAAGATCACAAAGTGAAAAAAATCTGGTCTGGAGAATTACCTTGGGATTTGCAGGGTTATCAAATTGTTGAAGCATATAGGAATTCGGTGTGCGATTCAGAATTTCTTCAGCTTTTTGAACAGCACCTTTCATGCCTTTGGCAGGATCAGTTAAAACAAGCTCCTAAGCTCCAAATGCTTTCAGTAGAACCCTCCTTTCAAGACTCATAGATGCAGGCATCGTCAATATGAGCTTGTATCCCCTAGAAGCAGCTATAAATGCGAGGCCAATGCCAGTGTTACCACTTGTAGGCTCAACCAAAATACTCTGCACAGAGAGAGAGAGTGAGGAACAAAGGCATTAGATAACCAAACATCATTTTTCATTGATAAAACAAAGATGCAGAAGCCAAACATGTCGTGTACTACCGAAAATTAAAATTCACCTAAACGGTTCACCTCCACAAGGAATACAGAAAATTAAAATTGCCACGTATTGAAGATTCAGGTATTTTGATTTCTGGTTCACTATTATTCAATTGCAGACAAACCTGTTGAAGTACCAAACAACAAGAGGCAAGTTTCTTTGAGATAAAGATTCTGCAATTATTGTGAGTCATTGACGTACTTCAAATATTTCCCTATATCAAATAATTAGGCCATCACCTATATCACAAGCATAGTTCACCCTCAGTAGCCATTCCATATGTGACAATAAGTTGAAAGGCTGACCAGATTCAACCTTAAGGACCCGGTTGCTGGCAATTGCCAAAAGTATAAGCAAAATAACACATATTCAGTGAGGACTAAGGGACATCATGACATTTTAAAATGCATATTTAAAATGGACCTGCAGGCTTGTACACTTCATGTGTCCTTTTATCCCTTCAATCTGGCAATAATGCAAACTGACAAAAATTTAGTTCTCTCTCTCTCTCTCTCTCTCTCTCTCTCTCTATATATATATATATATATATTATTCTCTTTTCTCTTTTGGATATAAGCAGAATTATAACTAAAATGGATCCAGAGAGATAAAGGGCTTGTTCTCAACAGCTTTTTGAAAGCAGCTTATAGCTTTTTGAATTGAAAAATCACTTTCTTAAAAGAATTTGTGGAAAAAAAATGGGGGAAAAAAAATGTTTTTGCTTTTCATGTTTAGATAAGCAAAAAGCTGTATTCAAAAGCAACTTTACACCTGTGCTTTTCTAAAGTGCCTTTTCAATTTCACAAAAAGCAACTTATAGCTTTTCATAAGCAGTTGAGAACAAGGCCAAAATCAGTGCACACGTGTTTTCAGCTTTAGATCTTTGAAGAGCCCAAAATGCCACAGCTATATAAAAAGAAGACTCCAACATCAGAATGTTGGGTTTGCAAGAAAAAAGATTTTTAGCTGGCAGAGCATTTCCTAGTCCTCCAATGGCCATCGATTCCTTTCCCTTATGTGATCAACTCAAAGTCATATACTCAACCTGAGCTCGGAAAACGAAGTAATTTCAAAAGAAGAGGTGGATATTTGCAGGAAAAGTAAAGAGCAATACAACAAGTCCATATCTTCACAAGCCTCCTTGGCTGTACAGCACCTAGAAATAACAGATTGATTTCCTTCCTTCAACACATTTGATCTTGATCCTTATGAATCGAAAAGGAGACTAGACTCGATCTGCACGGCCCTCCTAATAATATCCATAAATGACTTGTTTTAACTGGTAATAGATGCACAATACCATATGTAAATTTAGGTGCATGATACACATCGGTACTCCAGTGCATTCCTTCTTAATATGAACCACCTTATAGGTCTCATTGTAGAGGATCGATTCTTACAAAATATTAGGTTTTCCAAATTATATAAGTTGTGCCTTGATTAGCTAAAAGGACTCCACTGTCAAAGATTCTCCAAGATCAGATTATTTCTTCCCGTAGGCATCTATTTATTATCCAATTTCCCAGTCTAAAATTACCACTGAAGGGAACTAACATCTACTTTGGGTTGATAATTTCAATGGTAATACAATCAGAGCTGCTTCACAACCTCTGTGATGCTACCATTAAGTTTTTTCCACCCATTGGCTTCTATCCATGAATTTCAGATCAGATGAGCCAATTGTATCCAAGTAGTTTATTAAAGTACTAAAAGACCAATACACGTACAGAGAATCAATGACAGCAATCAAAGGACTGCTAAGAGTATTAATGGTAAAATTAGCAAATCAATTTGCAGAAATTCAGGTGCAAATACAACTGTAGCAAGTCGCAAAGTAGTAATATATGCAGAACTACATGGTCAGCACAGCTTTATACCCTTATTGGAAATAACAAATTGAGCTATATCAGTCCTAGCCCAAACAAGAAAAAGGTCCAGGAAAAATTCATCTAGTAGCCTTCATGCTGTAGATTGTACAATCAATTATGGTTATTTTTGTTCCAAAAGAGCCAAATATACCCCTAATATATAGTCCGTCAAAAAGATGAATTTTATCCACCATCTTACCTTCCCTGGAGTAATAGCACCCTTCTGCTCAGCATCAGCTATCATGCTGTATCCTATCCTGAAACCAATAGTGCTTTATTAGGAAAAACAAGTACATTTTATGTCTAACTGTCTCCTGCAAACTGGAATTTCATTGATCAAACAAGAAGCATCACTATCACAAGATTTTATCCAAATTTTGGGTTTGTCTATTAACATTAAATTTAAAGAAATAAATGTTTCCAGAGCAAGTCTAAATCAAATTGTTTCATCCATCCAATAAAAAACATTCAGAAAAATATCTATGCTAGATATAAAAGTACAAATAAGTCAAAGAAATACAAAGTCCAGGCACATGTTCTATCTATTCGAGTTGCATGAAATGACACTGCAAATTTAGTTTTGCCATGTTCAAGAAGTATTTGACTTGTACCACCATGAATCATAGCTCAACAACATTGCACGAGTTAAGTTTAGGAGGAAAGGAGACATAGAGGGCCCTCCACTCTTCGAGAACAATAACACTGCAGTTCGGCACAAAATAATTTCAGGTTTGCTGAGTAACTATTTCAAAAATATAGATTATGTCTTCCAGTTTCCAAAAAGCGACTCGTGTATAAATCCATTTAGTAGTTCAGTTTCTACTTGCTTATTGGTCGTGAGAAGTTGCTCTAACAGATGACGTGTGATTCTTCTCATATTACTTATTTTGCATTGGTTTTTTCCTTGAAACTTACCTACATCAAAATCAATGCTGCTAAAATAGTTTAGCACAGCCAATGAGTTCAGCATAGAATTTTTCTAACCAATATGTATAGCACCAGCATTCTAGCCAGTAGAATATTTTGTGGTTAAGAGCTGCCAGATGGAAGCTACTAATGCTGGGAGTTGAGCTGCATTCTAAGGAAGCTTGAAGAATATTTCTTGTTCAGACTCATTCTAAGCTTTGTAAAAAGAACTTCTGATACATAACAGGGAAATTAGCACACTCAACCGAGATAGATCTCTCAAGAACACAGTTCATGTATGTAAATTTTCTTTTTGTTTATCATTTGATTACAGGCAAGCCAACCTCATGCAGTTATAGATTATGCACTTCTGCTGCAAGAATATAAATTACTAGAAGATGGGAGGATGGCAGGGAAAAAAGGAGCAATCATTACTCTTTCTTTCCTCATTATGATCAGACTAAATCTGTTCTCATATACGTATACGACCATATGACTGATCTACCGGTGATATAGATTGCTTGTGATTTATATATTATTCACATGACATAAGTGACCTACAATATAACATGAACAAAGAGGCTGAACATTATCCTTTAACATTAAATTATAGTAGTTCATCTTGTGCTGCTAATTTGGACAAAGAAGGCCAACTTCTGAAATGTAATACTAACAGTAAAATCTAGTCTACAATTTCACTTACCTATCCTTGACACTGCAACATGGCTCCATAATTTCAAGCTTTGCGGCTATATGTGCTACAGAACCCTTTACGATGTTGTTCAAATACACCATAGGTGTATTCCCTATTAGCTGCAAGACAACAAAAAAGAATTAAGCATACAGGGTATCAAAAACACTTAAGAAGGCTCATGAATACATTCTTTTAATAAAGGAAAATAAAAATATGCCATGCAACCAGAAAAGAAGACCACTTGTGTACTAAATTATGCAATGTGGGGGTTTTTTTTATTAAAAAAAAAAAAGGAAAACACTATAGCAGGAAAACAGGGTCGAGGGAAAGATGATATCATGAAACTATTCCATAAGTCTATCCCAGCTTCTAGCCATATATCACTTAAGGTTCCTGTAAGAAACAACTAGAAGAGAAAACCACCAAAGAGGGGAGAGAGGAAGGATTGCCTTCTTGTGATGTAGCTCAAAAGGAGATCCATAAACATAATGCAATACATAGGTACCAACTATCAGTTTATCTTAATATGCCAGCGCACGACTCCCCACCGTCCCTCCCCACCGTCAAAAGAAAATGAAGAAAGAGGCAGGAAATATTAAGTTAGCCATAACAAACTACAACTGTTGCAACAATTTAGACAAGAAGGCAACCAATTCAGACTCATCAATACCAGCTTCCTTATATTTTTGATAAGGTAGTAAGTGATCCGAAACAAATCTGTCTTTTTCCACACTTCTTTTATGTACTGACAAACAAACTAGAACATAATAATCGTTTACTGCTTCCAAGTTTCTATGAATAAATGCCACCAACATTCACAGTTTCCAAATCTTGCCTAGTCTTCTAAGAGTAGCCAATGTGTTTTTCATAGGAAATAAATATGAAAAAATCCAGGTTACAATCAATGAATTTTGAAGCAATTTAAACAAAGATTGTAACTTTCTTTTTCTTCACATTTCCGAGAACATGAAAACTACCCTGATTACAATCCACATAAAATTAACGTAAAAAAAAAAATGAAGCAAAAATACCATATACAGAGAGATGATCCTTCTAAACAAGAAAAACATCAACAAAAAGAAAATGCTAAAGAAATATTTCTGAAAACATTAAAGAGCACCAGATAAAATCCGATAGAAAATGAAAATAATCTACCAAGAAAATTACAACAAACAAAATTAACAAATTCCCAGTCAGAAAATCGACAATTCGAGAAATAAGCAATAAACACTCTTCAACAGAAAAAGCAAACCTGAGTGACATCTTCGGCTATGTTAAGTCCCTCAATCTCAGTTTGAGGCTGTTTTTCAACAGAAACTGCTTTGCAAGAAACAGAAGAAGAAAAGGCTTTCTTTTTGTTGCCTTTCATCATTGGCTGGAAACACTGGAATTAAGGTTCTTGAAGCTCAGTGAATCGACCCCAGAACGACAGCGTTTTATGAAAGGAGATTCTGGGGGATAAAGTTCAGACTTGGAATTGTATAGAGAAGTTAAGGACTCGTTGATTAAAGAAGAAGCCATGGCTGAATGAATGAATTGCTCTCTTCCTTTTTCTTCTTTGTTATGGCCTTTCTGTTTTCTGCCTCTCTTATC
Organism: Cinchona pubescens; assembly: GCA_025175665.1. Taxonomy (NCBI): domain Eukaryota; kingdom Viridiplantae; phylum Streptophyta; class Magnoliopsida; order Gentianales; family Rubiaceae; genus Cinchona; species Cinchona pubescens. Next base: position 4,712,735 of record JANKKI010000053.1, read on the forward strand.
TTTCGAGGTTTGGAATTTTGCACCCTTTTCCACATTGTTTTCGGCTTTTTGGGAAATGCTGGCTGTTTGTGAAACGACAGCGTTGACGATGGGTAACAAATGAGGGGGCTGGTTGCAAAAAGCCCATATCAATATATATTTGGGGACGCATTCATTTTCACACTTCAATTCCACATATGTAAAAGAAAAAATCCAAGAGTCAAAGAGTACATGAAACTTATTCTAAAATGCCAAAGTTATTTACCTTTAATAATGAAAAGGAAAGAAAATTAAAAATGGTAAGCAACTAGCTTTAGGCCCGTCTGGGATTGGGTTACAAACTTTCATAAGTATTTATTTACATTTACATGATTTTAAATTTTAAAAGTATTCTATATTAGAAAAATCGCCCTACTAGTCTCTTACTTTATGTTTGTACTTTTTTATCTCATCACATTCAAAATAAAGTATTTTTGCCCCCTCATAAATTTGAAATTTACCATTTTTTATTCCTCAACACAATTATTGACATATTTTATTTGAAATAATCACATGCGTATCACATATTACATCTTTCAAGGGCGAAATTGACAACACAAATTCTAAAAACTAGACGATACTACTTAAAACCTACTTAAGGTTTATGTGTTACTAATTTTGCATTAAAAAAATGACATGTGGCACACATGTAACTATTTTAGGACAAAATATACTCCTAATTGTGTCGAGAGACTAAAATGTTATGTTTTGAACTTATGAATAACGGAAATGTATCATTTGAAATGTAAGAATTAAAAATATATAAATGAAATGCTTGAGGGACTATTAATGTCGCTTTCCCTTATATCTTTATTCAATTCTAAATTTATAGTAAAAGGGTCAAAGTTTATCTTTAATTAGTTTAAAAATAAAAACTAATCTAAAAGTAACCATTTTTAACTTGTGTTAAAAGTGTTTTAACACTAAAAACTCTACCATTAAATTTAGGAATAATACTTACCAAATACTTGAAAAGTATTTTTACCATCTAAAAGTACTTTTTTAGCAAAAGCACTGCAACCCCAAACATAGACTTAGATTGATACCCTTTGAGTATGAGGTAAATATTATATTTGTAAGCACTTTCGCTTGTTTGAGTGAGAAAATTGTTACATGGATCCGATCCACAGCTCTACATGTGACCCTTGAGATTAAAATAAGAGGTACATAAGTTAAGTGATACATGTTTCTATAAGAAAATAATTGTATGACTCTCGTTTTAACCACAAGATTTATAGTAGAATCGGGTGCATAATAGAATAAACTATTAAAATAAATAGACGATTTCGAGTAATAAACAGATTCATTTATTTATTATAATAAACGGATTATAAATCTTAGGAATTATTACAAACAAGCCTTTAAACTACCCTCAGTTAGCAAAATGCCCTATGATCAATTGTAGTAATGTATTTATATTATAAATTTTATATACCATATTATTCTAATAAAGAAAGTTTGCCAATTATTTCAAATAAGAAGACTATATTATCATCAAAATAGATATGTTGCCTAAAACACTCCTAAGCCTTAATATACTTTTTTCTTCTTTTCCACCACTTCCTTCCATCATTAATTCTCACCACTATCTTCCATCATTAATTCTCACAACTACCTTCCGACTATTAATTCCTATCAATGTTTTCAAACTTGAACCAAACATTGACCCAAGAAGTTTCGACGGTCTGACCGATCCAACCGCCAGACTGACTGATGATGATGTGGCATTGCTAGGGTCTAGGGATTGGGGTTTGAGGGTCAGTGCAAAGCCTTAGTAAGGGGTGACAGGAGGCTCAGGGCCCCTTTTCCAAAATCACCAAAAACCCTTCCTTTTCATAATCACTGGTTCCAGATTTCACTTTCCTACTAAGACTATCTAAGAAAATCATCACAACTCCTTAGACATAATCACACTACAAGTTTAATTTCCAAATCAGATTCCAATTTATCCATAATCATATTACAAGTTCAATTTCCAAATTAGAGGTCAGAAGCCTTCACCAAAACAACAAAAAGATGAGATAAAGAAAAGTCTTTACCAAAACAACAAAAAGCCTCCACCACCACTACCATCATATTTCTAACATTGAAAGAAAATGACTAATAGCAAAAAGGGTGTTATCCTTTTTAATAACTGCAAAGAGACATATGAATTGATTTTTGCTTGTTGTTAAAGGGTTCTTGGGTTTTGATAAATCATGGTGAATTATTGGTTAAAGCAGAGATACGATGAGAGTAATGTTACTAAGAGAGAGAGAGACAAAGACGACTAATTAGAAAATGAGAGAAACCAAGAAGGATAGTGCGTCCTTGCATTTTTTTAAAAAAGAATGATAGTACGACTGAGTTAAACACATTTTAGTTCTTTAAATTTTTTTTTTGGTGAGAAAATAAAAAAAAACTATTAGTTCACAGTTCAATCGATTTTAGCAGTTTACTAGTTTTAACCGATTCTGAATGTTTTTTTTTTGTCAATTCTAGATATCACATACAACCAAACCAGCATCATGGCTAGTGTTGAACCCCAGTTATGATAATCATGTTTTGATGATGACCAAATAGCACTAATGGTTTGAAAAGGGTGCAGAAAAACAAAACAACCAGAAGACTCCACGGACGCAAATGACTGTCCGAAAGACAGAGCTTCGGACGATGGTAATCGTTCAACACAAAGTCGTCCGACACAAAGAAATTGAAGCAAGTCTCGGACGAAGAACAGCGTCCGATCATATTTCCAGAAGACTTTACTTCGATCGGACGCATCCTCGGACCGAACGAATACCCTAAGAGAACGGACGCAGCGTCGGATGCAAGGTTTAGCATCGGCCGTCTTCGTCCGAACGGTCCAACGGCTAGTTTGTTCGGATGCACTCTTGCTGCATCGGCCGTCCGAAAGGTCCAACGACTAGTTTTCCAGTAAACAGAAAATAGGCGTTGGGAAGTTGTTAGAAGCAGATATTTGGCAACTATAAATACCCCTAGGTCTGAATTAAGCAAGAAGAGACTTCTACATTGATTACAAATAAGTCTTGAGCTATTTGGGAGAAAAGTGGGAACAAGTGTTGTAATAGTGTAGGTAATTTTGTGAAAAGAGCTTAAAAGTGTAAGAGTTCTTCAAGTGTAAGAGTGGAGAGATAACGATTGTAACAAAGGGAGGTTGTAAGTGTAAAACTCTTGACTCAACTAAAGGTAATTAGTGTGAGCAAGAGTGATCCTCATTTGTGTACAAGAGGTTATTGTCTCACCTACTTTGAAGAGACTTTAAGTGGCTAAACTTCAAGTTGTAAACTTGGTAGTTGCCTTGTAAGAAGCTCTTTGTAGTTGAAAGCTCCAAGCTTAAGAAGCTCTGAGAGTTTGGTTTGATTCTCTTAATCTCAATATTCTTATTTGTTCTTTAAGCTTAAATTGTTGAATATCTATTGTATTCATTTGTGCTTAAGTTTTCATTTGGTGCATAAAGTTTGAATTTCTATTAAGCATTTAGAAAGGATTGTTTTTAGAGACAACCTAATTCACCCCCCCTCTTAGGTTGCTCTTGGGGCCAACAGCTAGTTCTCGATTTAACCAATCAAACCTACCGATCAGGTTCGGGTTTAAAAATATTGATTCTCATTATTGCCACTACATACCACAAACCATTATATATATAAAAATTGAAAAAACAACTGAAGAATACAAATCATATCAAAAACCCACATCATTTGAAGAATGGTTGGGTTTGCCGAGCGAGTGGAAGAGTTTGGGCCATAGGGAAAGGAGAGGAGTGGGGGAGAGAATGAGGAAGAAAGGAAGGCTAGGATGGGAAGAGGAAAAAGGGGAAGCAACTGGGGTATGGGGAGGAGGACGAGGAGAAAATAAGGAGATAGGGGAAGGAATTGGGTAGTAGAGGAGGCGAGGATGCAATGATCCAATCTTTTGTAGCAGAATTAATAACTCTAAGTGTCGCTCCAACTCTTGCTAGCTAAGTAATACTTGTGAAAACTATGAGATGTAATAGTACAATCATTTACAAATACTTATAATAACAAGATGTAAAGGACAAAGTTCTTGCGTCTGCAAACACAACCTCTAATTTAATAGCTAATAAGTTAACGAAAATGAAATCCACAATATAATTGTTCAAACACATATTTCAATAACATTATTTATTAACAAAAACCTCAACCATCCTTAAATCAGGCTTGCCACTTGAATATAGCCTATCAATTCAATCATCTTGTATATCTAAAGGATTTAAAATAAAAAAATGTGTGAGCTACTAAGTCCAGTGAAAATCATGTGTGTCCATGTCTTCGAAGTATATATTTTTTTATGAAATTAATTTAGATATCAAAGTAAAATTAATTTAATTTTACAAGTATTGGAACAATACAATTTTAGCAGAACTAATCAAAGGATACACCATCAAATCAAATAAGGCATATTCACATAGTTACTGTAATTCTTTGCAATACCACTCTTATCTCCCCTTGCATATTGTGCGCACAACCTGTCCAATACCAACACACTAGTTGCCATGTCGATAATTGAACATATCAAAATAAATCTAAATTTTAAATTACCCATTCCGAACAGAGCTAACCTCTTGACTCTGTTGTGAGGGGACGCTAAGATAGATTTAGCTTCTCTGTCAGTTCAACACTTTCTCGGATGACCTAAGCTAACACTTGACAAAAGTCCATCCTCTCCAACTTTTAATTTGGATTCACAACCTCCCTAAAGTTTAACTTTAGATTCAGGACAAATAGTTATCAAAGTAACTAAATTATATTTCAATTTAAACACGTATTTATATGACAATCTTTGCAAGCTTTAATATATTAAATCCGAATATGCACGCAAACACTTCAAAGTTCTAAGATAACTGGAGACTTTTACAAATATAAGTCATGTCCAAGATGAGAATACTCTATAGTGGTTTATATAATACTTATATTCATATATTAAGTTTACTACCATTTAACTATTCATCATACATGTTTGAAAATTATGAAATTATAACTTTAAAAATGGCTTTTATAATTACGTAATATATATTTGAGAACTATGAAATTATAAACTTTGAAATGGAACCTTTATTATTACATCACGTGTGATTGGAAATTATGAAGTGATAACCTTTAAAATGGAACCTTTAAGGTATTTCTTTTAAACTTAGTACTTAACTCTAGTCAAAACTATTTATCATTATTATTTTTTTTACTCCTTAAGACACCATAAAATTACAATTTACTTTCTTTTTAAAAATAGATAATTAAACAAATAAAGTTCAACCATGAGTAAGTCAGAACAATTTAGTGCAGATTATATATTTTAGTTTTAAGTAAACCAAACTATAGTACAATTAAATAATTAGAAATATAGTTTTCTTCTTATTTTTTTAATGGTTCTATCAAGTATTGTTCCCATAATTGACAATTAAATATGCTTGACTATAAGAAAATGTAAAAAAAAAAAAAAATGAAAGTCCAATAGATACAATTGTCAGGTAAGTAAAAAACTACAAATTAGTTAACTAAAATCATAAACTACTGATGACTTGTGTCCAAACCTTTCAAAGTTCATACATGTATTGTTGGTCCCAAAAGCAACCTAAGAGCAGGGGTGAATTAGGTTGTTTCAAAAACAAACCTTTTACTGTGTTTAATGAAAATGTAAACTTTATGCAACAAATAAACATTTAAGCACAAATGAACAAAGATAAATATTTAACAATTAAAGCTTAAACAACAAATGTAAAGATTGAGATAAAGAGTATCAAACCAAACTCCCAACCTTCTCAACCTTGGAGTATATTCACTAGTAGTGCCCCTTCAAAGAAGGTGAGGTAATAACCTTATTGTACACAAAATAGGCTCACCCTTGCACCAACTAAATCCCTCATATAATACACATCAATAGTTGAGCCAAAGGGTTTTACCATACAACCTCATTTTTGTACATTTGTTATCCCTCCACTCTTACACTTGAAGATCACTCACTAGTCTACTCTTGCTCACACTAATTCCCTCTAGTTGAGCCAAGAGAACTATACCACCCAAACCAATATAACCCACAATATTTTATTCTATTTCTCTCCAAATATCTCTAACAAGTGTTTGTATTGAATGTAGTAGTTCTATTCTCTATATTTGCATTTATAGACTTCGGGGTGTTTATAGATGCCCAAAAACTACTTTCAACAATTCTCTAACGGCTATTTTCTATTTATTGGAAAACTAGTCATTAGATCGTTCGGATGGCCGATGCAGTAAGTGTGCGTTCGAACAAACTAGCCGTTAGACCTTTCGGATGGCCGTTGCTAAGCTTTGCGTCCGACGCTACGTCCGTTCTCTGGATGGTGTCTTGTCTTCCTTCGTTTGGACGTCCGCAACTTCGTCCGAACGTGCGTCCAGTCGATTGTCAGTCCGTAGACTACTGGAATTGATCGGACGCTATTCTTCGTCCGAGGTTTCAGGTTCTTTGTGTCTAACGATTATCATCATCCGAATTGTCTTCCTTTAGGACAATCATCAACGTCCGTAGAGTTTTACTGGTTATTTTCTTGACTGTGTTCGGACGATCATTTATGTCCGAATCTCCCTATTTTTCTGCACACATGTTTTCAAGTCATTAGTATGATTTAGTCATCATCAAAACATGATTATCATAAATGGGGTCCAACATGTATTACCATTTATTTAGCAACCAATGAAAAAAACCACACATGGTGTAGCACATATAATCATATACTATTTCAAATATTATCAAACACATTCATTATTCGAAAAAGGAGTTGCAAGTATTTTACTAATAAACAAAAGTATTCTCACCTCTTGATGAGTACAAGTTGAATCCAAATGTTTATGTCTTTTAATACAATATTCTTTCCAACCTTCACTTTTTTTAAACTTATCAACTCTCTATCTTTTTTAATGGTGTGTTGCTATGTTTGTATGTAGCACCAATATTTTTATCCTAATAATACTAGGAATACCGAAAGATATAACCCCCATCCATTATGTTTGATAGGTAAATGATTATTATAACTCTCAATAATAATAGGCACACAAAAAGGTTATAACCCCTTAATAAATCTTATAGTTAATCATTCCTAATCCAATAGATTAAAACCCATTAACCTATAGAGGTTATATATCATTAGTGTATCTTAATAATGTATTCTAATTTTTTGGATTTTATTATTAGTATTATTATTATTATTATTATTATTTTGTGATTTCCACGATGTCTAATACTTAAAAAGAATTTCATTCTTGAAATTCTCAAGTGTTTGTTTAAAGAGTTCCGAGTACTCCATTCACATTTTGTCTTCTGTCTCCTATATGGCTTCTTCAACCCCTTGATACTCCCAAATAACTTTTACAAGTGGAATCTATTTTGTCCTAAATTCTTTAATTTGCCGATCCATAATTTTCCTTGGTTTCACCTTATATGAAAGATTTGGCTCCAACTGAAGCAATTCAGAATTTAACATGAGTCGAACCAAGCATAAATTTCTTGAGCATTGAGACAAGAAATATATCATGTATTCCCCTTATACTTGCTGGAAAGGACAACCAATAAGCAACTTGACCAACTCTTTTCGTTATTTCAAAGGGTTCAACGTACCTAGTGCTTAGTTTTCCTTCTTTTCCATGTATAATCAAATACCTTTATGGAGATCTTCGAAAGAATACCTTATCTCTCACCTTAAATTCCAAATTCTTTCGCTGATTATCAGTGTAGCTCTTTTTACAACTTTGTGCAATCAACATATATTGACGAATCAATTTTACTTTCTCAAATATGCCTTCTGTTACTGGAATTTTATTCACATCAACAATCCTTCTTTCACCAACCTCATCCAATCAAATAGGAGACCTATACTTTCTTCCATAAAGTGCTTCATAGGGTGCCATCCCAATTGTTGCCTGATAAGTCTTATTACAGTTCTTGCAAACTCAACAAGCATCATGTGTTGATCCCAACCTCCATTAACATCCAAAACACATGCACGACGAATGTTCTCTAGAATTTGAATAGTCCACTCAGATTGGCCATCTGTTTGCAGATGTGTTGATGTACTCAACTTTAATTTTATTCCCAAGGCTTCATGAAATCGAGGCCAAAATAAAAAATTGAATCTAGGATCTCTATCAGAAACAACACTCACAAGAACCCCATGAAGTCTGACAATCCTTTCACATACATTTGAGCAAGTTCTCTAGAGAATACTGCGTCCTCATAGGAAAAAAATGAGCTATTTTTGTAAGTCGGTCAACAATCACCCACACAATATCATGATCCCTTTGGATGCGATGATACCCACTAATGAAATCCATTGTAATGTGCCCCCATTTTTGTTCAGGTATTGGTAAGGGTTAAAGTAATCCAAATAGTTTCTAATGTTTTACTTTCACTTGCAGACAAATTAAGCAAGTGGATACAAATTCCACAATTTCTTTTTTTTCATGTTATTCCACCAAAAGTTCTTTTTGAGATTCTAATACATCTTGTTCCCTTTATAGTGAATTGTATGCCTCGAATTATGTGTTTCCTCAAGAGTTTCACTCTTAAGTTCAAAATTATTGGGCACAGATTACCTACCTTGACAACAAATAACTCCATTATACCCAACAGAGAATTCAAATAACCTTGCCTTTTCAGTCTGCCTTCGTAATGCTTGCAATCCTTCATCTTCCTTTTGGGCTTCTTTAATTTGGTTAACCAAGTCTAAGTCTAAGTCAAATTTGATGTTATCCATAAGAATTCATGTTTGCATTATCCTATGATTCCAATCACTAACATCTTCAACCATACGCCACTCTTTTACCATGAGTTTAGAGATTTGCAGCGGGCCCTCCAACTCAATGCATCTGGCACTATATTTGCTTTTCCGGGATGATAGTTTATAGTAAAATCATTATCTTCAAGGAACTCCATCCATGTCCATTGTCTCAAATTCAATTCCTGACCCATGTTTAGGAAAAAATATCTTAATTCTTATGATCAGTAAAAACTTAAAAATTTACCCATATAAGTAGTGTCTCCATTTTCTTTAAAGCAAACACAATGGCTCCAAGTGTTAGGTCATGGGTAGAATAATTTGCCTCATAAGGCTTCAATTTTTGAAATTCATATTCCATTTTGCATCAAAACACCGCCTAACCCTTCTTTGGATGCATCTGTGTACACCATGAAGTTTTCCTTACCATCAGATAAAACAAACATTGAGAGTGTGGTTATTCTTTTCTTTAACTCCTTAAAGACAGCTTTGGACCTTCCATCCCAATCAAATTTATTATTCTTTTGGGTCAATTGGGTTAACAGCCGTGTAAATTTTGAGAAATCCTTAACAAATGTTCTATGATATCCAGCCAACCTTAGAAAACTTCAAATTCCGTAACTGTTTCAAGTTGCTTCCAAGTTGTAATTGCTTTGATCTTTGTAGGATCAACTGCTAAACCATAGCCTAAAACAATACTGTATGTCCTAAAAACGATACTTTTACAATCCAAAATTCATATTTACTAAACTTACCATAAAGTTCATGATCTCACATAGTCATCAATACCATTCTCAAATGTTGTTTGTGTTCCTCGATACTTTTGGAATACACCAAAATATCATCGATAAAAATCACTACAATATTATCCATATAAGGTTGGAAGACTCTATGCATGAGATCTATAAATGCTGCTAGTGCATTAGTCAGGCCAAAAGGCATCATTGCAAATTCATAATGGCCATAACAAGTTTTGAATGTAGTCTTAGCAATATCCTCCTTCCGAATTTGTAACTGATAGTACCGTTGTCTATGATCGAATTTTGAAAGTACTCTTGCTCCTTGTAGTTGATCAAACAACTCATCAATCAAAAGTAAGAGGTATCTATTCTTGACAGAGACTACATTTAAATCCCTATATTCAATAAACAATCATAAAGTCCCATATTTTTCTTAACAAATAAAATCGATGCACCCGAAGATGAACTAGACTTAGTTAAATAAATCTTCTTTCTAGCAACCCCTGTAATTGTTTCTTGAGTTTCTATAACTCTGTTGGTGCCATATTATATGAAGCTCTAGAGATAGTTGCTATTATCAAAACAATTTCTACTGTGAACTCTATCTCTCTCTTTGGTGCTATCAAAGATAGCTCTTCTAGAAAAATATCAGGAAATTCTTTAACTATGAAGACTTTTTCCATCCTGAATTTATTAGTTGACTTGTTTTTAGATAAGACAGAAATCTTCTACCTCATTTCCATAAAATCTTCCTAGCCTTAGTGCCTGAAATTACTAGGTTTGTAGTCCTTCCACATTTTTCCACAAATTCCAAAATTTCACTATTTTATGTCAACAATCCACTTGTACATAGTGTTGGGATAATCAATCTATTTGCAAAATAATATCATAGCCTTGGATTAGTTAGGATATCAAATCATCACTTAATTTCCTACCTCCCACCTCAATTTTCACACATTTTGTATATTGAATCTAGTAATTAAGCTCATTCATAGGTGTACTTAGCTCCAAGTAATAAGGTATAACTCACAAGACTCTACATCATGATAAATAAAAAGTGGAGCAACAAAGGAATAAGTAGATCTAGGGTCTATAAGTACTTTAGCTATACTTTGAAAGGCCAAAAGCATCGATCCCCCCAGACTCATTTGAAACATCTTTCTTCTCAATTGCATACATTCGTGCCCGAACCTTGGGCTTTTTCCCCTATTTTCTAAGACCATCCCTTGCCTGATTTTTCTAAGTTGAACTCACAGATTGGTTGAAGTTGCTTTAGGGTGGTCCTTAATAAAGTGCTCAGTGTTATCACAATGAATACACTTCTTATCCTTTCTCCTGTAGTTATTCTCATCATGTCCTCCACGACCACAGAATTTGCAGTTCTTACGAGTTTGGATTTCAAATTGTTGCCCTTTAGAGGTAATTTTTCCTTTCTTACTATCTTGTCTGCCTACCTCCCAAGTTGATTGCATAGATCGCTTGTTAATTTGCTTCCTACACTCTTTCAGCTTGTTCTTGCTACTTTCAATCCTTGAAGCTGTCTCAGTAGCTTCGCTGTAGGTACTAGATTTTGTAGTAGCTTGGTATACTAAATCTCAAGATGAAATCCTTGAATGAAATGTCGGACTTCCCTTTCATCAGTGTCTACCATTTGTGGTGCAAATTTGGAAAGTTTATTAAACCTTGTGTCATATTAAGAAACAGTTAGTTCCCTTTGCTTAAGAGTCATAAAATTCTCTTCTCGCTTCTCTCTAATGATGGCAGGGCCATACTTTTCATTAAATTCACGTAGAAAATTAGCCCAAGTGCTTCAACTTTGTTGTTTCCTACTTAATCTTAATTGTTCTCTACCATTCACGAACTGCTCCTCTTAGTTGAAATGCAGCAAAAGCAATATTCTTTTCATCTTCGTACTTCAGTGTTCCAAAGATGCTTTCCATATGCTCAATTCAAGCCTCGATTTTCTTGTCATCAGGCTCACCAAGATAAATTCGAATGGTTTGAGTTTTAGAAAACGCTCAAGTGAACCATTCTCTTCCATATGGTCTCTATTTTCTTGATGATTTTGCCTCTCAAGGACCCCAGTTACTCAAGTAATTGCTGACAGTATTTGACTCATAAGAGGATCCACATAACCTTCAAACTTTCTAGACCTAATATGGCATTAGTCCTAAAAATATCTCTAATTCTAGACCTAATATGGTCATTAGTCCTAGAATTAGAGATATTTTCACTTGCCATTGATGATATGTGAATAAAATAAATTAAATAAAATGAAGGAAGGGAAAAAAATTACCTTAGTCAAGTCAAATTAAGCATGAGAAAGAAAACAAAAATATATATATATATTTCATTAGTACTTAAAGTGCACTACTTTACTTTTTTTTTTTTGCACGAAATTTCACTAATTAATCCTTCAATACTTATCTAAAACAAACTTAACCAGACTAAGATCCTTAACCTTCTAATAATAATTATTATTTTCCTCCAAGTTAGTTACACTAACATAATATGTAATTCCTATTATTACTAATTGTAATCATCTAGTCCACCACCACGATTCTATCATTAGATTTAGATCTTCTATTATTACTAATTGTAATCATCTAGTCCACCACCACGATTCTATCATTAGATTTAGATCTTCTTTAGCATTAACTCCATGATTTTTCTTAACCCTTTTCCTTAGGAACGTCCTTGGGGTCCTCCTCGAAATCCTCTATCATTCACTTCCCCAATCGGTTACCCTTGTACTTGCTACTTCTTGAGCTAGTATCTGCTCGTTTTGATTACTTCTATCACCCTCAATATTTGTCCTATTCATCCCAGTTGTGTGGTTGTATGCCACAATTAGACTATGATGAATATTTTGAAGGATATTTTTATTATTTTTCCTTGAATTGTGGTACCTATCTTACCAAAATTATCGTTGACCAAACTCGTCATAAAGCAAATAAGTTTCTTGTTGAACTTCTAGTTGGAGCATTGGGTTTGCTTGTTGTAATTCCTTATTTCTATTCCTCATTACCCCAACATGTGGAGGATAATCCTCAATTTTTCCATGTAGGTGATCTCTCTCCTCAACAACATCGATAGTGATATGATCAAGGTTGGTTTCTCCACAACAATAATTTTCAACTCTAATCTCACCATTAAGGGTGCTCATGGGTTGGGTTTTCGGGTTGGATGGTTTTCGGATTTTTGGGTCAAGAAATTATAACCCAACCTAACCCATTTAAATATAGCAACCCAAGTAAATCCAAACCCAAATATTAGTTAGGCGGGTTACTCAGGTTATTTGGGTTAAAAATTCAAACTAATAAAATATTAAACTTTATGATTATGATATCATCCATTAAAAATATATGTTTTATAAAAAAATTAAATAGTTAGGTTAAAATAAAAATGAAAAAAATAAACAATATAGTAAATAAGATGTTATTTCAAGAATGAAAAGGAAAAAGATTATTAGGATGAAATAATTAAGACAAGAATGAATATATATATATATATATATATATAAAAGTAAATCTTATTGGGTCGTTAGGTTATTTGGTTGTGTTGGGTTTTAAAAAATAAAATTCAATCCAACGCGACAAGACTCGGATAATCCAATCTAAGTAACCCGAAACCTGATAATCCAACCCATTTGACTCCAAATTTATTTGGGTTGGATTAGGTTAGATTTTCGGCTTGGGTTAGATTTGAACATCCCTACCCACCATGATAAGATGTGGTGCATCCATGATCCTAGTTCCCTAGGTACTAAATGTTAGTAAATCACTGATTTATTTCCTTGAGCCATTCCTATATTCAACAAAGAAAAGCACCAATCAAGAAGTGATAAGTTAACTATTTTGTAATAACATTTAAATAACTCTATAAAATTTCAAGCTTAAAGGCTTCTAATTCAAAACAGACCAAAGATCCATCCTATCATAGTTTTATAGCTAATGCTTTAATACTATTTGTAATGACCAAACCTTTCGTAACAAAATAATGTTATAATAAGGCTAAGTGTAACTCCAACTCTCACTAGGTAAGTAATACTTCTAAAAACTTTGAGATACAGTAGTACAATCATTTACAAATTCTCATAATAACAAGATGTAATGACAAAGTTCTTGTATCCACGAACACAAACTTTGGCCTCTAACGTAATAGGTACTAAATTAATGAAAATGAAATCCACAACATAATGGCTCAAACACATATTTCAATAACATTATTTAATAAGAAAAACTTCAATCATCCATAAAGCAGGTTTACCACTTGAATATAACTTGTAAATTTAATTGTTCTCCAGATCTGAAAGATTTAAAATAAATGTGTGAACTATTAATGTCAGTAAGAATCCTGTGTACACGTTTTCAGAGTATATATTTTTTTATGAAATTAATTTAGATATCGAAATAAAACTAATTTAATTATACAAGAACTATACAACTTTAGCAAAATTAATCAAAGGATACACTATCAAATCAAATAAGGCATATTCACATAATTATCGAACAAGATTAATTCATTGAAACACAACCCTTATCTCTCCTTGCATAATTGCATACACGACTTACTCAATCTCAACACACCAGTTGTCATGTTGACATGTTGACAATTGAATATATCAAAATAAATTTGGATTTCAAAGTTCCCATTCCAAACAGAGCAACCTCCTAACTCTACCATAAAGTTACGTCAAGGTAGATTTAACTCCGCGTCAATCCAACACTTTCCCAGATGACATACTCTAAAACTTGACGATGGCCTATCCTCTCCAAACTTTAATTTAGGTTCACAATCACCCAAAATTTTTATTTGAATTCAGAACCTTCCCAAAGTTTAACTTTGGATTCATGACAAATAATCATTGAAGTAACTATAGTATACTTCAATTTAAATATATATATATATATATATATATATATATATATATCCGAACTTTAATTTAGGTTCACAACTTCCCAAAATTTTAATTTGAATTTAGAACCTTCCCAAAGTTTAACTTTAGATTCACGACAAAGCAATCATTGAAGTAACTAAAGTATGCCTCAATTTAAATATATATATATATATATATATTGTTATGAATTCTATAAAAGTGGATGTCCATTCATCTTCCTAAACTCATCGGTTAATGTGAAGACTTATTGATTCCCGTGAAGACTTATTGATTCCCGTGAAGGCTTATTGGTTCCCGTGATTCATGTATCATATTTATAAATCTCCTAAACTTGTAACCCTATAAATAGGGGGTCTTGATATGTCATTTAAAAAGTTTTAAGGAAGTCTTGTATAAGTCTTTTGTGAGACTTATGAAAAGTTTATAATAGAGGATATTGAAGAATTTTCTACTATTTCTCTGTTTACTATTCTCTCATCTACACTTGTAAATTTCCTACTTTAGTTAGTTTTGTAGTCAAGGTTAATAATCTTGACTTAGTTTTATAACATATATGATAATGTTTGCAAGCTTTAATGTATTGAAGATCGGATATGCACGTAAACACATCAAAGTTCCAAGTTACATACTGACTTTTACATATGCAAGTACAGTCATGTCCAAGATCAGAATACTTTATAATTATAATACTTATATTTATATATTAAGTCAACCACCATTTAACTTTTCACCATATATGTTTGGAAATTATGAAATTATAACTTTTGAAATGTTCCTTTTGATTACGTCATATATATTTGAGAACGATAAAATTATCCTTTGAAATGGAACCTTTATTGTTACATCATATATAATTGAAAATTATGAAAGCGATAACATTTGAAATGGAATCTTTAATTTTTTTTTTTTAAACTTAGTACTCATTCCCTGTCAAAACTGTTTATTATATTTTTTTTACTCCTTAAAACACCATAAATTACTGTTTACTTTCTTAAAATAGATATATAAACAAATAAAGCTCAATCATGGGTAAACCAAAACAATTTAGTGCAAATTATACATATAGATATTTTTTTTTTAGTTTTAAGCAAACCAAACTACAGTATAATTAAATAATTAAAAAGATAGTTTTCTTTACTTTTTTGTCATGGTTCTATCAAGTAGTAGTTCCCATGATTGACAATTAAATATGTTTGACCATAAGAACATGTAAAAACTATAGAAGTCAAATTGATACAATAGTCAGGTAAGTAAAAAGTACATCTTAGTTAATTAAAATCATAAACTACTTATGACTTGTGTCCAAACCTTTCAAAGTTTCTTTTAACCCATCTTTCCCATCTATCCTCTGGTGACTCAAGGTCATAACCAATAAGTTATAGGGGAAACATCTTACTATCTAAACTATATTTCGTTGAAAGATTTGAAAGATTTGAAACCTTTCAAAGTTCATGCATGCATTACCATTTCTTTGACAGCCAACAGAAAAAAACACACACACACATGGTTTCATGCAAATGTAATGATATAAAATGATTTTAAACTTTATCAAACACATTCCTTATTTGAAAAGGAGTTGCAAACATTTTGCTAATAAACGAAAGAATTCCCATCTCTTGATGAGTACAATTTGAATCCAAATTCTGTTTTGTGTCTTGCAACACAATCTTCTCTTTAACCTTTAACTTTTTCTAAACTTAATAACAATCTAACCTTTCCAATGATCTTGCTATGTTTATGTATAGGACCAACATCTTCCTCCTAATAATACTCAGAATACCAAAATATATAATCCCTTCCAATAAATTTGGTAGGCAAATGATTATAAACCCTCAATAATAACAGACACACAATAAAGTTATAACCCCTTAATAAATCTTATAGTTAATCCTCTCTAATTCAATAGACTAAATCAACATGTTAACTTATAGGGGTTATATACCATTAGTGTACCTTAATAATGTATATTATCTTTTTTTGGATTTCATCAATTAGTTTTTTTGTGGTTTTCACAAGGGAAAGAGAAAGAGGAAGGCGAAGCTATTGGGGTAGGGAGGAGGAAGGGAGAGAGAGGATGAGACTGGGAGTAGGAGAGGAGAGTGGGATTAGAGAGAGAGAGGAAGGAAAATGAGAAGTTAGGGTTGTAGGAGAGAGAGCTTTTCTTTGTTATAGGAAGGAAGTGGGAGGATCGAAAGAGAACAAGAAAGAGGGATGAGCTACAAGTCTAGGCATGGGAAAGGAGATAGATGGACAAAAAGGGAGGGGTTATGATAGGAGAGGGTGGGAAAGAGAGAGACGGAAGAAAAGGGATAAGAGAAAGAAAAGGAAGAAGGGGAAGGGAGAGGAAGGAAAGGGGTAAGGGGATTGTGTTGGGTTGGGAAAATTGGAACGCATAAGAGGTATGGGTATGTGGAAAAATTTATTTATTTTATTAGGGAAAATTTGTCTTTTGTTTTGTCTTTACATTGATTTAAATTGATTTGGATAATGTAAGAAAAATAATAGTTTAGGAAGTACATCACTACAATTGATAGTCTAGGGACATTTTGCTAGCCCATGATAGTCTAGGGGGTTGTTTGTAGTTAAAGCTAAATCTTGTTGTTCCGACTAGAACAATGAGCAACTAAAATTTCTACTGAGTCTAGATGTCCACAGATTAAATTCTACTCTCTGTAATAGAGAGTATAATAGATAAAAGATGGGCTTCAATAGGGAGAGAGAAAAAAAATACTCAAACAGTAATAACATAATAGGTAGTTTTAGACGAGTTATTTTAAGGTAGACGCAATCTATGGGGTAGGTCCAAAATTGATCACATTAGTCGTATGAATTCAAAACTCTATCTTCAATTCTTTTTAAAATGCAAAGCTATCTCAAAATTCCAAAATTTAATTGTAAAAGAAGCACTGTTGTGTATTTATTATATAAAAATATAGTTTTAGTTAAAAAAACTGAAACAACAAATACTACTTAATCATCATACAATGTGCAATAATTAATTATAGAATTTCTATTAATGTTGATTTGATAATTGATAGGGAATATTAACGTAAATCTGATAGATTTCTTAATCTATAAAAACAAATTTAATCTGTGCATAAATAATATCACAAAATATCAAATACGGAATAAAATCGAGGAACGTACTTCCAGCCATTGATGTTGTTGGGTCACTGTCAAATAAAAGGAAATAGAATAAATAATTATCTGGGTACTTCTAAACCTAGACAATCTGATACGATGGTGTATTTTTATAGAATGTCAGGCCTAGGGACCCAAAATACTCTGTATACTTATAACGTTTTTCCCCATCAGAAAACGTAAGCCGTAAGAATAAGTAGTTATCACAAGTGTAATAATTATCACAAGATATTTATTAAGTCAAATTGATAAATATCAGAATTAAATATTGGATCAAATATTTGGAATTTTAAAAATAAAATCACATGGGATAATTACAAAAATTCCAACATTTCTCCCACTTGATCCACATATTTCATTCGATATACAAACTATCAAATCTCACAAGCAAGAGCCAAAATACATGAATCATGGCGACAAATCCTCTAAGAAACAAGTATTGTCTTCCATGTATTACTATGCATTATTTCTCTTCAATGCTAAACTTTTATGTGATAACATACATTAATAAATAAGCCTTATGCTTATTATAGGTCCAACTTAAGTGTGTTTTCTCAAATATTATACAACTAAATAAGTATGCCCAACTGAATATGAAAAACACAACTGAATAAGAGTTTCAATGGAAATATCAAATGTACGTACATGTAAAATGAGGTCATATCATGGAACCAAGTCCCATTCTGACTATATGATCCCTAAAAATCTTTGGTGGCATGCCTTTAGTCAAGGGATCAGCAATCATCAATTCAGTGTTAACGTGTTCAATGACCACTTTATTTTCTTTAACACGTTCTCTAAATGCTAAGTACTTGATGTCGATGTGTTTACTTCGACTACCACTCTTATTGTTCTTAGCCATAAAAACAGCAGCTGAATTGTCACAAAATAACCTCAATGGCCTAGAAATAGAATCCACAATTCTAAGCCCAGACATGAAACTCTTTAACCATACACGAAGCGAAGTTGCCTCAAAACAAGAAACGAACTCAGTTTCCATAGTAGAGGTTGCAATCAAAGTTTGTTTAGCACTTCTCCAAGACACAGCTCCATCGGCTAGCATAAAGACATAACCAGATGTCGATTTTTGAGAATCAATACAGCCAGCATAGTCTGAATCCGAGTAGCCAAACAACTCTAGTTTATCTGTCCGTCTGTGCATAAGCATGTAATCTTTTGTTCCTTGAAGGTACCTCATTACCTTCTTTGCAGCTCTCCAGTGGTCCATACCTGGATTACTCTGATATCTTCCCAACATTCCTACAAAGATGTACCTTCAAGGAACAAAAGATGACATACATTATGCACCTACGGACAGAAGCATATGGAATGTTTTTCATTTGTTCCCGCTCAAAGTTATTTTTCGGACATTGGTCCAAATTTAACCTGTCACTCTTCACAACAGGTGCCACACTTGGTGAACAATCTTTCATCCGACACCTCTCTAAAACTTTGTTAATATAGGTTTCTTGAGACAAACCCAAAATGCACCGAGTTCTATCTCTATGGATCTTTATGCCAATGACATAAGATGCCTCACCCATGTCTTTCATATCAAAGTTTCTAGAGAGAAATTGTTTCACTTACACATCTAGATGTGTACAATTAGATGCTTAATTGTATTACTAGAGGAAACACATCTCAGGTTGTTTCATACAAACATTTTCCTCTAGATCTCCATTAAGGAACGCCATTTTCACATCCATTTGATGCAAATCCAAATCAAAATGGGCAACCAATGCCATAATAATTCGAAGAGAATCTTTCTAAAATACAGGAGAAAAAGTTTCTGTATAATCGATTCCTTCTTTTTGAGTGAATCCTTTGGCAACAAGTCTCGCTTTATATCTTTCGATGTTGCCTAATGAGTCTTTCTTGGTTTTGAAAACCCATTTACATCACTATGGTTTTTGCACCAATAGGCAACTCGACAAGATCCCAGACTCCATTCAATGACATTGATTCTATCTCCTCTTTCATGGCATTGTACCACAAGTTAGATTTATTACATTTTATGGCTTGTGAAAATGTTTCAGGATCTTTTGGCTCCAATATTATACTCAAACTCTTGCAGATATACCATATAGTCATCAGGATTTACACATCTAGATGTCTAGTAGATCTTCTCAATGTTGTTCCAACATTATCCTGAGAATTATGTTGTTCAACTGGTTGTTCAACAATTTCAGGTATTGGTTGAACATGATCTACTGGATCATTATCAACAGTTTGTGGAGTTTCAAGGACTGGTTGTTCAATACGTACTTGATCTCGAGGAGTGTCATGAATAACAATAGTCTGTCCATAACTAGAAGTGGAAGATTGTGGAACAAAATATTCTGTCTCAGATCTAATGGCCAATGATCTATCACTCCCACTAATTAGGTCATTCTCAAGAAACTTTGCATATAGACCGCACCATATCCAATAATGTTCGATTTCTTCTTTCTGCTACACCATTTTGGCTCGGAGAACCAGGTGTAGTGTATTGGCAACAATCCCATACTCAGCAAGAAACCTTGCAAAAAGACCAGGTGCTTGTCCATCTTCGGTGTATCTGCCATAGTACTCACCACCTCTATCAGATCTCACAATTTTAATTTGTTTTTCTTTTGTTACATTGTTTCTCTACTTCTGCCTTAAACACCTTAAAGGCGTCTAGTTCTTCATTTTTGTTATCAAGCAAGTAGAGATACATGTATCGTGAGAAATCATCTATGAAGGTGATGAAATACTTTTGACAATATGTGTCCATATTCGGACAACATATGTCAGTATGTACGATTTCTAATAATTTGGTACTCCTAAAAGCTGTGTTTTGAATGATGTTGGTCTGCTTACCTTTTATGCAGGCCACACAAGTCTCAAAATCAGTAAAGTCTAGAGTACTAAGTACTCCATCATCCACTAATCTCTTGATTCTCTGAATGGAGATGTGTCCCAATCTCCAGTGCCACAATATAGAGGAATCCTCATTCATAACACATCTTTTAATACCAACATTATTTTGAACATGCAAATTACTTAATGTAGCATTGTTTTGCAAATTAATTTGAAAAAGACCATCAAACATAATACCATTCCCGATAAGGTCAGATTTATAAAACAAACTAAATCCAACAATAATTTGAACAATACCAGGAATGTCCCAAAGGTACAAGTTTTGACAATGAAATTAAATTTCTAGAGAAATTTGGAACATAAAATGTCCATTCCAAATCTAAAACAAAGCCACTAATGAGAACTAAACTGCATGTCCCAATTGCTTTCACGTGAGACCGCATCTTATTTCCTGAATAGATGTACTCCTCACTTTCCATTGGCTTCCTTAGGTTTCGCAATCCCTGCAAGAAATTCGTAATATGGATTGTAGAACCAGAATCAATCCACCATGTATTATGATTAACATCTGTCAGATTAGATTCATAACATACAAATGAGATTAGGTTACCTTTCTTCTCAAGCCAGTTATGAAATTTGGGGCAATCCTTTTTCATGTGCCCATTTTTCTTACAAAAGAAGCACTTGAATTCCTTCTTAATATCTCCTTGAGGAGACATCTTTTCCTTTCTTTTCTTCTTGGCTTGATTGTACTTGTTCTTTCCTTGAGTTTCCAGATGTACACTCTCGGTGAGCATTTAGTTTGCAAGCTTAAAAAGTCTATATACTGTCTCTTATACACATCTAGATGTGTATAAGAGACAGATCTGTCCCTCGACCGCGACTTTGTTCATGGTCTCCAACATACTGGTGAGCTTCATGGTAGAGAATTTCATGATTAGGGTGCTTGCTAAAGCCTTATCTGAAGACTCAAACTGCTCATTAATGGCCTTCAATAGCTCTCGAACATTATTATACTGATCAACAGAACCCCGAATGCCAGTTGAGATGTTGGTTTTTATGAACATTACGCTGAGACGATTAGATCGCTCCCACGTTTCATAAAGCTCAACATCATTAGGTTGGCTATTCTCAGTAATCGGAGGTGGTTCGTCTTTCGTGATAGCATAATCAATGTCCATCAGCACCCCAAATGAAGGAGAATTCTCTCTTTCCACAACTTATAGTTGTCACCCTTGAGCTCGGGAATGTCACATTTCATATCATGAAAATTCATAGGTTGAAAAACTGCACAAATAATTACATACACACTATGATTAAAATTTGAGGCAAATTAACATTTATTATGTTTTACCAATGCAAAATATAGTAATAATATGAATTACATGACATAGAAATTGCCTGTAGGCTAAATTCCTAATTCAAATAAATTCATATAAATTCGTATAATCAAAATGACGAAACTATTAAATCATGTTCCTTTCCTTAATTCCTGTGGGTAAATTAAGGAATATAATTTAATATTTCACCCCTTTAATTACACAATATAATATAATAAAAATTTCTGTGGGATAAAATTTATTATATTAGAAGTGCTATAATTAACAATTAATGTCTTATATTATAGGTGATCTCAAAATTACAGAATTACTATACACACACACACACATATATATATATTTTTTAATCTAAAGATGCTGCGGCTACTCTATAATTAAAAAATATATATACATATTTATACAGATCACAGACATTAATAATTACAGAAAAGTCACAAACATATATATATATATATATATATATATATATATATTCAATTAACAAACTGGAAGTATCATATATATAAATAATACTTTCTACAATTAAACCATTTAAATAGTTTAATTGGTCAGACTGCCTAACCTTTAACCTGAAGGTCTCAGGTTCAAAACCTTCCAGCAGCATCTATGAATATTATTATTTAAATTGTTGTGTTGCAAAATAACACAACAACAGTTGATGGCTTGATGGTCAGAATGCGTGACTTACATCCATATGGTCACGAGTTCGAACCCCGGCAACCACCCTTTTTGTTTTTATTTTAATAATGAGAACTAGTTTATAGTATTATCTTATTCATAATTTCCATAAACCACAAAGTGGTCCAGTGGTCCAAAGGTGTGCTTGTCTCCTGCGGTGAACAAGTTCGAATCTTGACAACTCATTTTTTTTTTAAATAGAAGTACTATATTAAAAATACTACTAACAAAACACACAAACTCCAAGGTGGCCCATTGGTCAGAACATGGGCCTGGTCGAACCTTCCCACGGAAAATTCGCATTTTTTTTTTATTTTTTATTTTTACATCTTCTTCTTCACCCGGTTGGACATCCAAACGGGTATGTGCGACCCGGTTGCGACCCGAATGTAACCCGCACATATTCCCATCCATTTGGGCATCAAAAAATTGCATTTTAATCACAAAAAATATGGAAATCTAATTTTCTAATGATTTCTAACTTTAGTTTTCAATAAAAACATCAAAATCTTAAACCCATGTCCATGATCCATAATTCATTTATAAAAATATATGACCATAACTCAGCAATAAATAACACCAATAGATGTTTTTAATCAAGGAAACAATCATAGAATCAATTTCAAATAAATTATAATTCTAGATTTTTTTCAATAACATGTCAACAGTAAATCCAAATTAACATATACATATATGCAAATCCTCAAGGCAGAGGCATAAAAGCTCTGATACCAAATGATAGATTTCTTAATCTATAAAAACGAATTTAATCTGTGCAAAAATAATATCACAGAATATCAAATACGGAATAAAATCGAGGAATGTACCTCCAGCCATTGATGTTGTTGGGTCACTGTCAAATAAAAGGAAATAGAAAAATAATTATTTGGGTACTTCCAAACCTAGACAATCTGATACGATGGTGTATATTTGATTGAATGTCAGGCCTAGAAACCCAAAATACTCTGTATACTTATAACGTTTTTCCCCATTAGAAAACGTAAGCCATTAGAAAACGTAAGCCGTAAGAATAAGAACTTATCACAAGTGTAATAATTATCACAAGATATTTATTAAGTCAAATTGATAAATATCAGAATTAAATATTAGATCAAATATATAAAATTTTAAAAATAAAATCAAATGAGATAATTACAAAAATTCCAACAGATTAAATTCTACTCTCTGTAATAGAGTATACTAGATAAAAGATGGAGGCATCAATAGGGAGAGAGAGAAAAAAATACTCAAACAGTAATAACATAATAGGTAGTTTTAGACGAGTTATTTTAAGATAGACGCAATCTATGGGGTAGGTCCAAAATTGATCACATTAGTCGTATGAATTCAAAACTCTATCTTCAATTCTTTTTAAAATGCAAAGCTATCTCAAAATTCCAAAATTTAATTGTAAAAGAAGCACTGTTGTGTATTTATTATATAAAAATATAGTTTTAGTTAAAAAAACTGAAACAACAAATTCTACTAAATCATCATACAATGTGCAATAATTAATAATTAATTATAGAATTTCTATTAATGTTGATTTGATAATTGATAGGGAATGTTAACGTAAATCTACAGAAGGTTCTTGAATTTAATTATGATTAAAATCTAAGGTAGATAAGAGCAATGTACTCAACCGTCCAACATAAGGTATTGTAATATTCTCTATCACTCTCTATTGTTGACCGTTGAGTGGTGTGACTAACTTTGCCTGATGATGCACATTCAGTTGCATCTTATTCTTTTTTGAGCCTTTTTCATCTTATTCTAGTCCCAAGGAGCAAACCTTTTGACTATAAGAGAGATTACATGATCAAATATTGGTTAATTTCTTGATCTTGGAAAAGGAAAGGTAGAAAATATTATCCAAAGTGATTTTTTTTGTATGTTTGATCACTTTTGTAATCCATAACCGGGAAAAAATGGATTGCTTGCTTCATTTTAAAAACGGTTCAGTTTCTGTTTATTTGTTAAAAATGGTTCAGTTTCTGTTATTTGTTCTAATAGTCCTTCCATCTCTCTATGCCATTATTTAAAACCAATGATTTTAGCACTCCACATTTTTAAATTAATACGATTAAAATGTCTACAATCTATATTCTTTAATTTCGCAACCAAAATACCTCCGGTACATAAGAAACAATGCAACATATGTGAATTTTATTTTTTCAATGCAACATAGGGTTAAATATAGTAAACCTTCTTAAGATTTGGACTGTTTTGTACTAAAAATCCCTTAATATTATTTTTTCTCTCTTTATCCATTTGACTAACAGTTAAATGTAATTTTGCCGTTAGTTTTTTTCAAAAAGACAAAATTTACCCTTGAGGTTAGTTGCAGTAAACCCCCTTAAGGTTTAAGTGAGATTTCACTTTAGTTCCTCATGAAAGTTTTGTATCATTTAATACTTTAGAAGAAATAAAAAGCAATAATATTGTCAATATTTTTAAAAATATAAGTATGCTCTAAATTAATTAATATTCTAATTATCAAATTATTATTTTTTCAATATTTAAAACTTAAAAACACGATGAAATAATTAATTTTAAATTTTTTGATGAATTATTAAAGTTGTTTTATCTAAATTATTTTAATTTGAGTTTTGGTGTATATGTATAAAGTTACTTCGTATAATTTAGGTGATAGTTGAATTTTATTAACAAAGAAAAAAAAAGTAAGAAAAAATAATTTTAAATAAACATAAAGAAAAGTAAAAAGAAAATAGATTTAAATAACATTTTAATTTAATAGATGATTATGGGTTTCGTATATTTAAAAATTTACTTTTACGTAAAAATAAAATATAATGAAAAGACCGAAAAATACCGATAGTATTAGAGAATTTTTATATTTAAATTTTTTCACAAGTATTTTAAAAAAATCACTAGTGTTGGTATGTATCATTATATTTTTAGTTATTTTGACAATAGTTTTATATTAATTCATGTCTGAAGTGGTTAACTCACAAAACTAGAATTAAAGACTAAAATGACAAATATAATAAATTTTAAATGGTTAATTTATTATTATTTTTTTTAGTATTTAGGAGTAAAAATATCTTTCTTGACTTTTAATAGTCAAATTACTGATGAGTACTAACAGAAAGGAGCAAAGTGAGAAAAAAAATAATAATAACATGAGGGAACCTTTACTGCATTTACCTTAAAGATTATCGTATTATTTACAAACTAAAAGTGATATAGAAATTCAAAAAATGAGCATATGGTTCTTGAATAAAGTTGAAAGAACAATAAGATTTATACTATATTTTTAGAATATTAAGAAAAAGAAACAAATCATAGTGGCAAATGAAAGTTTTTCATTTTGGTTAGTATGATAATTTGAATATGGATAATAATAAAGAAAAATGTTTGGTAGATGAAAACAAAAAAAAGAAAAAGAAAAAGGAAGATTAAAAGATTTAAGAAAGATGTTTTTCTAAATATTCAATTGGTGTAAAAATTGAAGGGAATATTTTGTGTATTTTAGCCATATTAATTAGAAAATAGTAAATGTAGGGTTACACACAAATTCTAGATCTTATAAGAGACTCTTTTTTTTTTTTTTTGCCCCCTCCATCACCCAAAAAAAAAGTTGACTTAAAAATGTTCCTCTTATGTTTTGGTTGGTGATGGATTTCTGTTATTCTAACCCTTCCAGAGAAGCACAAAAATTGATTGTTGATTCACTGAAGAAGTACATGAAAGATGAGGAATAAATCAATTCCCTTGCCTTCAAACTTAACTACGCCCTTATAATTCTTTCGTGGAAGAAAAAATCCAATTAAACGAAAGAAGAAAAATTCAAGATCCTCTTTTACTTAAAAATTCCATATTACTACAGGTTTAAAAGGCCTTAACAGTGTGTTCCATGAAATCAACAATATGAGAAACAGAACTGCTGCATATAACACTGCATTATATAAAACATTATAACGAAATACATAGGACAAATAAATTGACCCCTAAGAATACAAATTGAACCAATAAATTAAATAATCGAGAAACTGCAATGACAAATTACATCATAACAATTGACCAAAAAAAGCACAAGAATGTATAGTGCTTCCCCTAATTGGACCATGAAATTTGATGATGAATCTCCGCAGCCAAAATAAGTCTAGACTTGGAATGGCTGAAATGGCGAAGCCCACTTGCCCCTATCCCCACCATCTTGAACTTTAACACCATTATTATCGCCTTCCACAAATCCATAGTATCTCAACACAAATGCCAAAACTAGAACCAACCATTCCAGACAAAAGACCATTTAACGAATCAAAATAGATAACCCTCCAGCCAATTTCAGAATCAGAGAAGCATCATCCTCTCTCACATAAGATTTCAAGGCCCCCAAAAAGTTGGAAGTAGTCGTAAAAATAAGCACGGAAACCGAGCCCTGAAAAATGGCTGTCAGCACAGTTGCCACCATGTGCAGAGCATACCATTTGTTGGAACCGCCGGAGGCAGCGCTGCAGCCTGAAATGGCTCCGGCTATGGTGAGAACATGGAGGAGAATGAGCAAGAAGCCAGAGACCGAGGGGACTAATCGGAGGGAGAGAATCAGGAAGATGCAACTAGAGGCTGCACCCAAGAGAATGTAGTTGCTCAGCAAGAAGATTTTGTGTGTGTGATAGTGAGATTTTGCTACGTTGTTGCAATCCTTGCCGTTGATTGAGAGCCCCATCGGAATTCTTGATTTTTTTTCTAATATGGGATTGATGAAATTTTGCTGAGATTGAAGAGAGATTAGAAGAATCGATATTTAAAAGGCTAGATCTGATGGAATGAGTGAGTGGGACTGGGAGGTTTGGTATTTAAAGTTCGATGGATTTGACCGTTGCATGAATTTAACGGCTAGTATTCAATAAAATTTTAGGATTCTTTCGCAACGGCTATATTTTATGCTTGCTTTATGTGCTGTGCCTGCTGGCAGCTTTGGCACTTTCTATTCGAGTCAACTATAACAAATAAAGAAAACCCGTTTAAAAGAAAATCCGAGTAAGAAAATGACTATTAACTTTAAGAATCCAATGAATGGGAAAATAGGCACCGGATATCAATAATAAGGCCATATTCATGTTGTAAAGTGAAAAAGAAAAAACGACATCTTCATTTATTTTTTATGTCTAGATTTTCTTTCTTTTTTCTAAAAACAATTTTTTGATAATTCCGTTTAGAATATATATTTGTCAAAAAAAAGGTTTAGAATTTATAGCCTCTAGAACCATTGAATAGTCTAAGAGGATTTCTTTGTAAATAAATATATATATATAATCTCTTGTTTATCCCGTAAGGAAATTCTTATTTTATAGAAAAATTCATACATCGCATAGTCTAAATTGGGTTTACGGTCTCTAAATAGGCTCTCTTTGTAAATAAAAAACCTAAACTTTTAAAATTAAAACCTAATGTTAGGCATATTCCGAGATATATGTTAACATAGCTATCTCATTTCTTTAAAATTAAGGTTAATTACACTTTATTCCTATGTAAATTTGATCATGTCTTAATTTGCCCTTATAAAAAATTTATATTTATAGCTCCCTCTAACTAATGAGCAAAGCCAATAATTAGTCTAAATGTTAGAAAGTGATACAAATTTACAAAAATACCATCGTATAATTTCAAGATTAATTAAACTTTATCCCTGTATGGTGCAAAATTATATTTTACACTCTACATGATAAAACTACCAATAAATAGATCCTGAATAATGGCATGCGCATCTCATGGGTTCATTAGATGGTTTTAGTGGTAAATTCTACTGTTGGTGTAGCCATATTGGTCTACACAACCAAAATAAAAAAAAATAAATAAAAAAAGAGAATGAAAAGATAAGAGAACTTCTTATTTTGTTAACTTTCTAGGAGTCATGTTTAACCTTGAATAGATTCTACAGCAGTAGTCCCTCAGACTAGGAAGTAATACCGAACCTGGCTAACCCAATAACAGATCATGAAAATTGAATGTCTGTTTTTGCTTGTTAATGAAAATTGCACATCTAGATTGGTTTAGACCCAAAAAATAAAACACACACACACACATAATAGTAGATCACGAGAAGATAAGTGAGCAAGGTATTGATCTAAACCTTGAGTATATGGTCAAGTTTGTTCCATGCAAGGGTGAAGAAGGCGATACCATATTGGGGAAACTGAAGAACACTTGTGTTAAAAATTATTTTGTTGCTAAATGTTATGGCCTAAACGTTGAACTACTATTCCTTTAACGAATAAGGGTTTTCCACTGCTTGTACTTTTCGGCCTTTCAGCCTCTTTTACAGCATCAAAAAGAGCATCTTGAGATAGCCATCTCGCCCTCTACCTCGATCAAAAAAATGGAAGGCCCAGGTTGTTGATGGGTTTCGCTAGGAGCAAAAATGAAAGAAAGATGGTTCCCAAAAGGTTTAGGTGGGATAGGAAGGTCGATGGAGCCCACTGCCCTATACTGGCTATATTGCGAAATAAATTTCATAATCTATTTTCAAAATAGCTATTTCTACTTACCAAATATGAACTTGAACTTTTATCGAGTGTAGACACCGAATTTTGACGTGTTTTTACTGTTAAGGGTCAAATTGGGGCAAATTTTTTAAGTTTTTCGAATTTTTCGAACCAAAGTCCCAATTCATAAAAATTCGCACTTTTGGATAAAATAATTATTTTTTTAAGGCAAGGATGAGATGGCCTTTTTGGTTTTGAGTATTAATCACATCAAACAAACACTATTCTCTCATGGTCTACATAGACTAACTACACATAACTCAACCCTTTTCCCTAAAACCCACACCATCAGACGTAACATCACAAACTCCTCCGCCCAAGATAATCCTTATCAACATTCATCCTCATTTTTCTCCCTTTCTTATACTTTTCTCTCCTGATTCCTATCACTTTACACAATCCCCTTTTTATTTATTACTTAGTCTCAGCAAAAAACAGAGAACGACATTTTTTTATCAAGGACTACAAAAACTTTTCTTATCCTTCCTCCTATTTTCCAAAATCCTCTCCTAAAAAAAAGGGGGGAGGGCCAAGAACGATGAATTCAAGCCTACATTGAAGATTTGCCACCACTTTTTGCTTCATTTTTGTATAAGGTAAGTGTGATTTCATTGCTATGTTATTTTGTTCCAAAGTAGTATTATCTTTATTTTTATGAAATTTTGAATCTTGATTTTGATTAGTGCAAGTGTTCATATTTTGGTTAAATTTATAGTTTATTTATGATTATATGTTGTGATAAATGTTTAGTGTTTGATTTACGTTATTTTGGTTGAAATTTTGGATATGTGAATAAGAGAGACCCGGCTGTCCGAACATTTTCGACCACTTTAAATCTATTCACTTTTGGTCAAATAAGAGACCAAAATCGCAATCTATGCGAAAAACAGAGTAGGGGGTGCAAATTTCACTTCGATCCGACACCGAAAATTTTTTTGCGGTGACCGCCGGCGATGGTGCTGTCACCGGACCGCCACTGGTGGTTGCCTTTGAGCAGCCATGGTTGGTTGTTCACTATTTAGGGGGTAGGGTTTTAAAAATAAAGAAGATGGGCTTTTGGTTTTGGGTTATAATGTTTAGTTGGATTTTAATTTGTGTGGGTTTTTTTTTAGGATGCTTTGTTTGGGCTTGGGTTTGGGTTTAGTTTAGTAGATTTTGGAGTTCTTTGGGCCTTTAAATTTTCGGATGGATTTATTATGTATTTCATTGTTGGGCTAGTTAATTTTTGTGGGTCTTGATAGTTATTTATGTATTGGGTTTATTTGGTTTGGTCTAATTCAATAGAAAGTGGGTTGGATCATATTTTATTAATTTTCTTTTACAATTATATCAAGCCAATTGTTGCTAGGATTTTTCTATAATTGTATTTTAGCCCGTGGAACTGTCTGAAATTGCATTTTAGCTAATAAAAATATCTGTAGTTGCATTTTAGCCCCTAAAATTGTCCAAAATTACTTTTAGCCCTCAGAAGGTGCTAAAATTACATTTCAGTCCCTAAATTTTGCTAAAATTACATTTTAGTCCCTAAACTTTGCTAAAATTGCACTTTAGTCCCTAAACTTTGCTAAAATTATATTTTGGTCCTAAACTTTGTTGAAATTGCATTTTAGTTCCTAAACTTTACTAAAATTGCTCTTTAGTCTTAAACTTTGTTGAAATTTCAATTTAGTCCCAAAACTTTACTGAAATTACATTTTTGTCCCTTAGCTTTGCTTTAATTGCATTTTAGTTCCTAAAATATTGTGAAGTTCATTTTTGACCCCCAAGGCTTTGTAAATTTTTCAATTAATTCCTTAGAGGTTTAGATTAGTTCTAATTGAGTTTCTTTTTTTTTGGATTAATTGTCATCATAGCAATATTATAATTTTATGATTTCTTGCATTTTTTGCCCTTTTATTTGTTTAGGAACTTTGCGAATTGGTTTCTAGAGTTTAGATTTGGTTTCAATTAAGTTCTTTTTTCTTTCAATCATGTCGCTCATTTTTTGATATTTTGACTTTATTTTTTGTTGTTTTTATTGTTTTATTATCCTTATTCTTGTTTGAGTCATGGTTATTTATCTTTAGTATTCTTAGCATTGTTAGTGTTGGGATAGAAGGGAGGGGTACTTTTAACCCGTTTGTTCATCTTTAGTTAGGATTAAAACCACAAACACTTTTGTGCTCCAAAAAGGTATGTTTCTGAACTCTCTTATGTGCAATATGTGTTTTACTTGCTAATTGTTTATTTTGCTATATGTAATTTTTATTCATTTACCGCTTTCTTAGAGTATTTACATAGGGTAACGCCTTATGTAAATATGCATAGGCATTGACCCCAGAGATAGGGCAACTTTTTATAAAGGAGGCTTGTGCGTATTGTAATAGGCATGTACAAACTTGTCTAAAGGGATAGGGTACGTGTTATGTGTTAACCGCTTTTAGTAGGAATTGCATGCTAGAATATTATGTTTTATGTTCTTATGTGTTTTTATGTGCATATGTGTTTCTTATTCTATTCTATTATGTTTACTTTTGTAAATAGTTTTTGTGCACGCTGTTATTGAAAATTTCCCTTCCTGTGTTAGTCCAACGCTAGCACAATGTGCTCCCTTTCTTTCGTTTTTTCCATGCATGTTTTTACTTTTAATTTTTTTTGACTTCGTTCCATCCAAACTTAGTATAAAATGGGGTTAATTTTAAAGAAATATGAATTAAGTCTCGCAACCGGTTTTGCCGGGGGTGAAAGGGTGCCTAGGTTGCATTTAGAGTAGTTTAGCCTTCTCATTCCTCAATTGAACTCCCAAACCTTTTTCTTTTGTTTTCGTAGACTACGAATTATCTAGTTTAGGGTTTTTTCAGCTTATTTCAGCTTATCTTTATTTGTCCATTTTATTTCATTTTTTATGTTTTAAAATGTCCTTTTTCCTCAACCTCTAGGAATTTTCTTTTCCCTTAGGTTTGAGTTAGTGTCCCGATTTACTTCGCACACCAGGTGGCGACTTCATTATTCATTTATTTATTTTTCAAAAAATTCTATTCTAGATTATTTTTGGGTCTTCTAACGTTGCTTTTAAAAGTCTCATTTTAGACCTTATTTTTGTACTATTCTTATAACTATTATTTATTTTTACTTATCATTTAATTTTCCCACCGAAAAATAGGGCACGACAACTTGGCGACTCCACTAGGGACACTAGAGAATCCGAGCACCTAATTTAATCATGTTTCCTAAATTTTGCTCTTCTTTACATTAGGTTTGGATGTTTACTTGTTATTTGCTCCTATGTGTTTATTTTGTTATATTAATACTAGACATGTTTATTTATTTATCAATTGTGGGATTAGAGGGGCTAATGGTAAAATAACCCGGTATTTTTAAACCTCCAACTATTAGAAAGGTAATTAAGTCCTTCCACCTCCAGGAGAGCACATCATGCATCACTCATCTGCATAACCCAGTGGGCATCGTCCCACATTCTTTTTAGGATTCCGACCTTACGTAGGCGCACAAGTACAGGTTGCGACGATCCTGTGTTGGTGTCGAACAGGTCCAACTCGAACCACCGACCTGGGACCCTTGGAATTGGCAAAAATGCTACTTTTTGGGTCCTTCAATCTGAAGGTCCGGGAACCATAAACCTTTGTGGAGTCTAGATTGCATTAGTCAACCAAAACTTATGCAACATATAGATTATCTATAAGCTAGAGCCTCATGAATCCCTAATAGGACACAAGGCACGAGGGGAGGAATAAATCCTGTGTATCCTTTTATGATGTTCTGATTTTGCTTTCGTTATTTATTGCATTTTGCATCTTATGAGTCCTAGAATAAGAGCCTTTAGGCAAAGTGCTCTTCTAGTAAGCCACTTCTGATTCCCAATTTTGCATATTTAGGTTTCGTCTATTGCATCTCATGCCCCAAGAATCAAGGTAAATAACGTCATGGTTTTATTGTAAATTCAAGAGTTTAGATATGTTACCCCCTATGTTTTCTCGTTATACTTGTACCCTTAGATTGAGTTGTAATGTTTTCTCCAAACAATTGTATCCTCTCTTTGAATTTAATATTTTAGAATTTTCTTCTGAATTCATTTTTTTTTTTGTGGACGTTAAGTTACATTTTTGGGACACCGCATTTTACTTTAGGCTTACCCCGGCTACTAAACGGGGCACCTAGGGAACATTTGAATTTTTGCATTTTTAATCGTTTTAATAACTAGCATCATGCATCAACCATAAAGGGAACACCATTTCGGATATCCTACCATAGGAATAAGCCTTCCCTTTTGTCTTGGGTATATAACCCAATAAGACGTGCACATTTATATATTTTGTACCATCCAAAAGGGTAGTGTACAAGGTAAGGACCTGAATTCAAGACCTACTACAAAATCAAGCGACATGAGGGCACAAGTCGAGTCTCAGTTTAATTTACTAGATGTATATGAGATTTTGATAATCATCATTTGGCCATCTTAACGAAGTCAATAAAATTCCCAAGCATGTGGACACTAAGTTAAGAATTAATCGAGTAAGTATGTACTTCTCCAAGAACAAATAATCAGGGAAAATTTTGATTACAAATTACTCATATAGTAAGTAAATTGCAAAGCAGTTCAAGACAATCAAGCAAGAGTCAAATCAGTAATCCTGTCAATCTTTGATTGACCTTCCAAACTATCCAATCCATTCGAACAAAAGTTCTCATAGACTCTATGCCCAAGGGAAAAGACACTGATCAATAGTTTACAGAACATATAACATGTCTCAGGTCTTTTGAGTGATATTCTCTACACTTGTTCATGAGCCATTCAAAGTACTCAAAATCCATTCGAACATACCTCTCTCAAAACTCCAGTACCCAACGGCAAAGACATTGATCACATGCCTACAAATAAATATGATGTATTTTTGAACCTTCTAATATTCTATTTTTTATAACCCGCCCTGAACGGGCCTATTCTATTCAATCACAAATCCTTCTTTGAGGTGTACATATACTCGATCCATTCATTTCCCTTGTACACCTTTTCTAAGTCATACAAATTGGCCATTCTATTGGGAGTTTTTCCTTTTTTTCAAGAGTGTGCCCCGAAATGAAGTTGTCACACTCATTATTAGATGAAGACAATAGGTCAAGAACTTTAGCCGTCAAGCACTAACAAGTGAGTAAGTAGGGTCCATCAGATTGCATTTTCATGCTAGGCCAACCCTTGGCATAAGAAAGGGTTCTCCAATAGGGCATGCATACCATGTTGTGTTTCTAATTACTAACTCTTTGTTTTTTTCTTTTTCTTTTTGCTTTCCCTTGATTGCACCCATATAATGATATTTTGTTAAATATTTCTAAAACACTCATTTTCTGGTGTATCTGTTCATGGTTTTTTTTTTTCTTAAAGGTTTTAAAATTTTGAAAATGATGTGTTGCTCGATTTTTAATAAAACCTCCGCGATTCACGACTCTATGGAGAACCAGAATCTGTCAGTTCCTATGGTAACAGATTCAGTACAAGGGTCTAGGAGTCGTATTTGGGGTACAGAAATGAAGGGTAATATTTCAAATGTGAGATTCACTAGTCTGATATCAAGCCATCCACACTTTTCCCATAATTGACCTAAATTTGTTCCACAGCCTTGTGAAGAGCCATTTGCCCTTTATCTCCCAGATTCTCTCCCTTCCCGAAACCTCACTGCTAATCATCATGTTGTTAAGGACCCCACAACAAATGATATGGATTTTGAAAGTCTGTGTTTGTTCCTAGATGTGAAGGTTCTTCAAAATTCTGAGATTCCAAATTTCACTAAATATGGAGGAGATGGAGACCCTCTTGCACTTGTCAAGATTTTCTGTAATGAGTTGGGAGCACGTGGAAAGTATGAACGTCTGAGAATGTGTCTTTTTCAGAGGAGTTTGTGTGGTGATACGCTTTAGTGGTTTATACATTTGAATAGATCAAAGTTACAAATGTTGGAATGGTTTTATCAGAGCATTTTTGGATAGATTTCAACTTGGCAGCGAAAGCATTCTGGATCGGATAGATTTAATGGATATGAAGAGGAGGCAACATGAAAGTTTTGGAAAATATGCTCGCCATTGGAGGAATGTGGCGGTAAAAGTTGAGCCACCAATGACTGAACGAGAAATGGTTCATGCTTTCATTCGTACACTAGAAGAACCTTTTCATAAGAAGTTGTTGGGTCTTGTTAATCATCGTTTCTCCGAAGTAGCGAAACAAGGTGAAATGCTTGAACAAAGAATGAAATCTGGGAAGTTTGCCGATATCTCTGTACCAAAAGTGTTGTCAAAAGGAGAAACAAAAGGCAAGGAAAAGAAAGACAAGGGTAGTACGGTGATTGAACGAGGAAGGTTCAAAGGAGGAAATTCATCCCGATCTCGTAGATTTCATTCATTTCCTCCCATGCAGCTTACTTTTCAAGACCAGAACCTTTACTCAAAAGACCTAAAAATGTAAAATCTGACATGTTTTTACACCACTTCCAAAGTCTTTGTCTCAGTTATTCATAGATCTACATGTAGTAGGAAACTCAAACCACTCCCACCTAGTGTAAAAATGACCCCTTCTAAAAGACATAATGCTGACCAAACCTGTGCTTTCCATTCCAATATTTCAGGACATGCAACTGATAATTGCCATGCACTCCGTTATGAAGTTCAAGATTTGATTGATAATGGTGAATTCCTAGCCTTGATTGATGTGAAGCAAGCCTATGATCCAAGTATCAACCTGATTTCAGTTGAGAAAAGTTCGGATGATGGTGCAAAGTTAACCATACCTGAGAGTGAAATTATCGAGAAATTTAGTTAAATGCATCTTCGACTAAAAGGAAAAACTACTATCAGCGAGGAGTCCAAGTTAGTGCTAGAATGGTCACCAGAGAGGAGTTCCTGAGACTAGAAGGACAATTGGAGAACATGCAGTTGGTGAATGAAACCCGTTGGGATAGAATTCAAGCATTAGAGGGAAAGATGATGGCCAAATTGATAAGCTGGAAACAGTCCAACATGGGTATATTTGGTCATTCTACTTTAGAAGAAATCCCAACTCCTGCTTAATCACAATGTGTTGCCACAAATGTAACTCGTAAAACCAAAAAGGAATAGAGGATCCTTACTCCCTTACCATAGACACTAATGGAGTTATTTTAGCATCTTCAAAGAATGGCCACGTTGTCTCTAATCCATACAAATCCAGTACATAAGTCTAGGGTAGCAGAGATTATTGCACAAGGAAAATACAAACCGGGTATATACTGTGCTTATCATTCATTTGAAGAAGGTCATCCCACAGAAGAATGTTGGGCATTAGAAAACAATGTGCAAGATTTGATAGATGGGAGCGGGCTAATTTTTGTGAACACTACAAGTGGGCAACCAATGTCTGTTGTTTTGAAATCCCAAGGGTCTCTACCATCAAGCACATCTCTAAATACTTACACTGGGAAGGCTACAAATAGATTTGTGGCAAGGTATGGGAGTGACAATTGGCTGGAATGATTGAGTAGGGCATTTCTGATTCTAAGCTATTACACCTTCCATCTTTTTCTTCGATCCCACCGGGTTATACCCTGAACAACTACAGTGAAAGACCCATCGTTACCATAAACAATGTTCCATGAGTCTTTATTGTAGACTTTTGATTGCTTTTTGTGCCTGCAAGCTTTTTGATTGTATTTCTTTTAATGTCTGTTTAATGGTCTTCCCCTTATATGCAAATTTCTGTTTAATTTCCAAATAATATGTGAATGAGTTTTACATTTTTGGAATGTCATCCATGCTTTTGTAAATAAAGGTTCACGGTTTGAAGGAATTTCTAAATCAACCTTGAAGACAAGATTGAGCCAAAAAGCCCATGTTCATGTCCTACATGCAATTCTTATTCATATATATTTGGCTATCAAAATTCCGTGCATTGTTTCGAAAATTTTGGCCTATCCGTCTTCATAAGAGAAAATCCATTATCCAAACATTATTTACCGCAGCAACCAGTTAAGAATATCTTGAATCGGTATATACAATTTGATCAATTACCTAGCCAATCGCAGCCCACAGTGGGGCAATTTTTGAAGGTAAAGTTCATCTAGTTTGACTCATATCACATCTTTTGAAAGCATAATGTATTCTTTGTCTCGATTGTTATGAGAATTTAGGATCATGCTTTGAGCATTCGTTTCTCTATCCAAACACAATACATCCTTTGTTTTTCCCTTTGAGCCATTAGATATGACAATTTGATTTCACTAAAATCCTTGATGACCACACCCCTATATTGGGGGAATTACAGATGATGAAGTCGAGTAAATCTGGTCTTGACCACGCATCACTTACATTGGTTTCCATAAGAGTTTAGAATGACGTTTTGGCATTCGTTTCTACTATCTATACACTATATATCCCTCGCATCCCCTTTGAGTCTCCAAAGCTAAATCTTTCATTTTATGTGCACCTATTGATCGCAGCTCTATACTGGGGAAATATTTGAGGAAATGTTGACGTGAAAGTGACGTTTTTTGTATAAAAGAGTAAATTTCAAAAAAAAAGAAAGAAA
Source organism: Cinchona pubescens (assembly GCA_025175665.1). Classification (NCBI taxonomy): domain Eukaryota; kingdom Viridiplantae; phylum Streptophyta; class Magnoliopsida; order Gentianales; family Rubiaceae; genus Cinchona; species Cinchona pubescens. The sequence goes on from JANKKI010000053.1 coordinate 4,750,220, forward strand.
GAAAGAGACAGAGAGAGAGAAAGTTGAATTTTCAAAAAAAAAAGAAAAAAAGAAGAAGACAGAGATAGAGAATTAATAAAGGTCAAATCAAGTGACTCAGCGTGCCAAGGTTTCAACGATGTGGAATTGCGATTTTGAAATAAAGTGGTTCAGAGTGCCAAAGACGAGTTAATATTATAAAAGTGTGATTCTCCAATCAAGTGGCTCAATCGGCCTAATACACCACTAATTTGAAATGCATGGTTTGTGATTCAAGTGTTGGCACTCATCATTTGAATCTCAGGTGGCTTTCTAAAATAAAAAAAAAACACAATGTGAAATGTGAAAATGTTTATACCATCACTCTAGTTTTTAGGCAGTCTTGAAGCCCAACGCTGGGGAAAATTTTTGGAAATCACATGCAATTAAAGGTGCACATTTCCCTAATACAATTTTATTTTTGACTATCTCTTTCTAACCATATTACGAGCCTACAAAGTCCATTGCTGACTTTACTTTCAGGACAATCAAAAGTAAGAGCCAATCTTTTTTAGGTCTATATATATTTTAGTGATCGCAAGGATATGTCTCATAATGTACAGTTTTAGCTATCTCTTTCAAGGCGCATTACAAGCCAATAAAGTTCATGTGCAGACTATTTTCCTTAGCAGATAAGGGCTAAAGAACAATTTGCTTTCATCAGATGGGGTAATGAGTCAACTAGAATCAAGTTGTCACAAGATCGACACGATCACTGTCATAGTCCTAAACACTAAAATGCCAAACTGTCTTGTTCTCAGTTGTGTTGCAGCTTTGACAAAATCCATGTCGGAGGCTTGTTGGGTTTTACAAACAAGAATAGCCATCCATTTTTCCAAGAACTGACCCTGGTGAAGGGTGTGAACTAGCACAATGCGTCTTGTTCTAAAAGGCTAATGATGTACTTCCTATAAGTTTGTTTTATGTTTTCTTGCAAAGTACATTTGTGTTTGTTTGAAATTTCCCTTTATTTTAAAAAAATCAAAGAAAATCAAATTCAATCAAAATGAATCTCTTGTTTGCTCATGTTACTTGCTTATGTCTTTTTCCTCCACATAATCGTGGAGCATCTTTTAGGGGCAGTATCAAGTTGAGGGGTTATCTTTGTAGTTCATGAATGCCAACACTGGTGCAAATTTTTTTATGCAAATGGTAGGGTTTGGATCCATATTTTTGAGATTTCAGTCAGAAGATTTCAACGGGAAAGAATTTGAAATGCGATTTGAAAATTGGGACAAAATTTTGAACTTAAGTATCTGAGATTTTGAAGAGAAATTGGAGCAAATTGTTGTGAGTCTCAATTTTGTTGGTTTTCAGCAAGGTCATATTAACATATGCCAGTGAATTTGTGAGGTATACTGGAAAATCGAGTAATGCACCGTCCGACTCTTTACCATGAACAAGATATTTTGGTTATCGCATCATGTTCTTATTATGATTTTGAAAAGAAAAATACATTGCTTGCATATTCGCCCTGCCTTGCACAGGTATGACTCAATAAAGAATGAGTAAAGTGTTGTATCAAGTCTAGGAACAAGATATCAGATTTCTTCCAGATACTTCATGTCAGATGTTCACTTCCCTCGATGCGGTAAGCACTTTATTGGTTTTATTTCAGCTCGAACTTGATCCTCAAAGTTTCAAGGTTTCAATTGTTTTCAATTTCAAAACTCAGTTGAATTTTCAAAATCCACCTTTAAAATTCAAACTTTTCTAAATTGTCAAGATTTCAAAAGAATTTCAATTGCATTTTTAAACTTTTGATTTCGAAAATTTACTTTCATTTACATTCGATGAATCATATCTCCTTGATTTTACCAAGGTCGAGATCTTTATGCCCGAGTTAACCCTGGCAATCTCCCCGATTTTACCGTAGTTGAGATCCTTATGCCCAATTTTACCATGGCAATTTCCCCGATTTTATAGGGGTTAAGAACCTTATACTCGATTTTACCGTGGCAATCTCCCCAATATTACACCGTGGTTGAGATCCTTATGGCCGATTCTACCGTGGCTATTACTCGATTCTATTGAGGTGACATTGCAATCCCTGATTATATCGAGGAAAGCCCAATTCTACTGTGGCTATCACCCGATTTTACCGAGGTGACATTGCAATCCTCGATTCTACCGAGAGAAGCCCGATTCTACCATGGCTATCACCCAATTCTATCGAGGTGACATTGCAATCCCCGATTATACCGAGAGAAGCATGATTCTACCGTGGCTATCACCTGATTTTACTAAGGTAAAACTTCAATCCCCGATTATACCAAGAGAAGCCCGACTCTACTGTGGCAATACACTCGATTTTACCGAGGTGGTATTTCAATCCCCAATTCTATCGAGGAAAGTTCCCATATATACCGTGGCAAATCTAGATTTCATGTTATTTTAATTTCAAAGTTATTTCAATTCCAGTCATTTAATTTAAATGTTTAAATTCTAGAGTTATTTAAATTTCAAAGTCATGTCAGTTTTAGACGTATTTCAATCCTTGCATTTAAATTTCACATTCATTTCAATTCCAATTTATTAATTTGAATGTTTAAATTTGAATGTTATTTTGACTCCAGCTTGTCCACTTGATGTTTAAATTCCAAAGTTGCAGCATAAATTCCAGTTTGTTGATTCGAATATTTAAGTTTCGAAAGTCATTTCAATTCAGTCATTCAATTACATCGTTTAAAATTTCGAGTTGTTTAAATATCAATACATTTTAATTCCAGTCTTTCAATTTGAATGATTAAGTGTCAATGTCATTTAAATCCCTAGTTATTTCATCCATAGGGAGGACAGTATCCTTAGCTATATCGTCCAAGTCATTTCAATTTCAGTTCAGAAGCCTGAACATTTATGTAAATCATCCATCAGAGGACTGTATCCCAAGTACTTTCAATTTCAACTCAGCAGCCTGGGCATTTAAATTTCAAAGTCGTTCAAATTTTGGCTCAGCAGCTTGAGCATTCAATTTAAGTTATGTCAATTTAAGTCCTGCTAGCAGTCTGGGCATTTAAATTTCAGTCGTTTCAATTTCAGCTCAGCAGCCTGAGCATTTAACGAAGTCGTCTATTTGGGAGGACAATATCCCTTGTTATGTCATCCGTCGGGAGGACAGTATCTCGAATTATCATTTCAATACCAGCATTATTTCCCAGTTTTGAGTCTAAACTACATTTGACCTGATTCCCAAGGTGGGAAACGTAGGCAGCTCAATTAGAGTCCGATCGCAATTTTTAGCGCTTTCATGGTTATGTTAGTTCATTTCATTATATGTTATTGTTTATGTCTCCTATTCCCAAAAAAAAAAAAAAAAAGTCGGTTATGCAATATTTGTTTCTTGTGCCTTTTCATTCTGACATCCGTGTTACCGAAACAGGGGCTAGTTTGTGCTTTGTCTTTCCATGTAGGTGAAATAGGAGTATGATGATAATGTTTGGAGGAGTATGCAAAGTGATAAAATTCAAGAGCCCTGCAAACACTCTTGCAACAAAAGTTGGGATTTCAAAGTTAATCAAATAAACGTCCAGGAAAATTTTTTCCTTTTTTGCAACTCTCAAAATTGTAACAAGAGTGGAAGATACTCAAAAGATGCAAGGATGCAAATATGACCAAGTCAAAAGTATGGAAGCATAGCATAGGCTTTGTTTTGTATTTCATTAATGTAATAAATAGAATAGGAAGTGACAGTAGTGGTGACAATGGCAATGACAACGTTGGAATCCTCCTTCAGTGGCAATATCCTTCTTCACTCAAATTTTCTCTTCCTTTACCTCAAAACCTTTAATTACCTAATGGTCTCAATAGTTTTTCGTCCTATCCAAGTAATGTCGATTTGATCTATTTGTTGATAACTTAGTCAAAATTCAGTGCTCTACAATGTTTGTCTAGAACCTCTTCGAACTTCCAACAAAGAGGGGCAAGCTGTAGACATCGAATTTTAACGCGTTTTTGCCGTTAAGGGTCAAATTGGGGAAATTTTTTTAAGTTTTTTGAATTTTTAGAGACAAAGTCCCAATTAGGCATCCTCATAAAAATTAGCATTTTTGGATAAAATAATTATTTTTTTAAGGCAACAACGAGATGGCCTTTTTGGTTTTGAATATTAATCACATCAAACAAACACTATTCTCTTATGGTCTACATAGACTAACTACACCTAACCCAACCATTTCCCCTAACACACCATCAGACATAACATCACAACTTCTCCACCAAGATAACCCTTATCAACATTCATCCTCATTTTTCTCCCTTTCTTATATGTTTCTCTCCTAATTCCTATCACTTTACACAATCCCCTTCCTATTTAATTCTCACTCTTAGCGAAAAACAGAGGACGACAGTTTTTATCAGGGACTACGACACTTTTTCATCTTTCTTCCTATTTTCCAAAATCCTCTCCTAAAAAAAAAAAGGGGCCAAGAACGGTGGATACAAACCTACATTGAAGATTTGTCACCACATTTTGCTTCATTTTTGTATAAGGTAAGTGTGATTTTCATTGCCATGTTATTTTGTTCCAAAGTAGTATTATCAATGTTTATTTTCATGAAATTTTGAATCTTGATTTTGATTAGTTCAAATGTTCATATTTTGGTTAAATTTATAATTTATTTATGATTATATATTGTGATAAATGTTTTGTGTTTGATTTACATTATTTTGGTTGAAATTTTGGGTATGTGAATAAGAGAGACTCGCCTGTCCGGGCATTTTCGACCACTTTCTATTCACTTTTTGTCAAATCTGAGATCGAAATCGCAATCTATGCGAAAAACCAAGTGGAGTGCAAATTTCATTCAATCCGACACCGAAAATTTTTTTCGGTGACCGCTGGCGGTGGTGCAGCCGTCGGACCGCCACTGGAGGCTGCCTTTGAGCAGCCATGGTTGGTTGTTCATTATTTAGGGTGTAGGATTTTAAAAATAAAGAATATTGGCTTTTGGTTTTGGGTTATAATGTTAGTTGGGTTTTAATTTGTGTGGGTTTATTTTCATGATGCTTTGTTTGAGACTGGGTTTGGGTTTAATTTAGTAGATTGATTTTGGTTTAATTTAGATAGATTTTGGAGTTCTTTGGGCCATTTAATTTTCGGATGGGTTTATTGTATATTTCATTGTTTGGCTAGTTAATGCTCGTAAGCCTTGATAGTTATTTATGTGTTGGGTTTATTTGGTTTGGTCTAGTTCAATAGAAAGTGGGTTGGGTCATATTTATTTTTTTTTTACAATTATATCAAGCCAATTGTTGCTGACTTTTCTATAATTTCATTTAAGCCCTTAAAAGTTGCTGAAATTACATTTTAGTCCCTAAATTTGTTGAAATTACATTTTGTCCCTGAACTTTGCTAAAATTGCACTTTAGTCCCTAAACTTTGCTAAAATTGCACTTTAGTCCCTAAACTTTGCTAAAATTGCAATTTAGTCCCTAAACTTTGCTAAAATTGCACTTTTGTCCTTGAGCTTTGCTGTAATTGCATTTTAGTTCCTAAAATTTTGTAAAGTGCATTTTTTACCCCCAAGGCTTTGTAGATTTTTCAATTAAATCTTGGAATTAGAGGTTTAGATTAGTTCTAATTGAGTTTCTTTTTTTGTATTAATTGTCATCGTAGCATTATAATTTTGTGATTTCTTGCATTTTTTGCCCTTTTTTTTTGTTTAGGAACTTTGCGAGTTGGTTTCTAGAATTTAGATTTTGTTTCAATTAAGTTCTTTTCCTTTCAATCATTTAACTCATTTTTTGATATTTGACTTTATTTTTAGTTGTTTTTATTGTTTTTGTTATCCTTATTCTTGTTTGAGTCATGGTTATTTATCTTTAGTATTCTTAGCATTGTAGTATTGGGATAGAAGGGAGGGGGTAATTTTAACCTGTTTGTTTATCTTTAGTTAGGGTTAGAACCACAAACACTTTTGTGCTCCAAAAAGGTACGTTTCTGAACTCTCTTATGTGCAATATGTGTTTTACTAGCTAATTGTTTGTTTTGCTTTATGTAATTTTTATTCATTTACCACTTTTTTAAAGTATTTACATAGGGCAACACCTTATGTAGGTGTGCATAGTTTAAGCGTTGACCCCAGAGATGGGGCAACTTTATATAAATAAGGCTTATGCGTATTGTAATAGATAGGGTACTTGCTATGTGTTAACCGCTTTCAGTAGGATTTGCATACTAGAATATTATATTTTATGTTCTTATGTGTTTTTATGTGCATATGTGTTTCTTATTCTATTCTATTATGTTTACTTTTGTAAATATTTTTTGTGCGCGCTATTATTGAAAATTTCTTTCCCTATGTTAGTCCAACGCTAGTACAATGAGCTCCCTTTCTCCCGTATTTTCCATGCATGTTTTTACTTCTAATTTTTTTTCACTTTGTTCCATCCAAACTTAGTATAAAATGGGGTTAATTTTAAAGAAATATGAATTAAATCTCGCAACCGATTTTACAGGGGGTGAAAGTGTGCCTAGGTTGCATTCAGAGTAATCTAGCCTTCTCATTCCTCAATAGGACTCCCAAACCTTTTTTTTTTGTTTTCGTAGACTAGAAGTCATCTAATTTAAGGTTTTTTCAGTTTAGTTCATTTCAGCTTATCTTTATTTGTCTATTTTATTTCATTTTTTATGTTTTAAAATCTTTTTCCTCAATCTCTAGGAATTTTTTTTCCCTTAGGTTTGAGTTAGTGTCCCGATGCACTTCACACACCGGGTGGCAACTCTATTGTTCATTTATTTATTTTTCAAAAAACCCTATTCTAGATTATTTTTGGGTCTTCTAACGTCGCTTTTAAAAATCCCATTTTAGACCTTATTTTTGTACTATTCTTGTAACTATTATTATTTTTGTACATATCATTTTATTTTTCCCACCGAAAAATGGGGCGCGACATCAAGATTACAACTATATATAGTAATAATACTAATAAAAAATTAGTAGAAAGCTACCAAACTTGGAAAAGCCGTGAACGCTCTCTTCTTATACTCCCTCCATCCTATTTTATATGTTACTCTTTCTATTTTTTTTGTCCCAAATTATTTGTCACTCCTAAATGGAAAATATATAAAGATCATTTTACCTATTTTGTCCTTCTTCTTAGCAAGTCCCATAATAATAACATTTAAGTTATATTTAATCATTAATTATTCTCATAGTAAGTATATCAAAATTTGAAATCTAAAATCATCTAACAAATTTTGAATCTGAATTGAGGGATAATTATGGTAAAGGTATTTTGCTAGTTGGACAAATATCAAATTCTCTTAAACAGTATGCAAGTTTGACCATGCCAAATAAAATGGGATAGAGGGAGTACATGATTATATCATTTATAAATTCCACATAAAATTGTATGAATATGACTTCTAAAAATTATAGAACAAAAATAATTAGAAATTTCACAACAAAAAAAAAAGAAAAAAAAAAGAGAACATACACGATCCAAACTAAGTTTGATACCTAATCTAAAGGTCTACTTACATTAATTTTAGTTCTAAAATTCTTTAACCGTCTATCAAAAATCATCATAAGGATGATGAAAAGTAGATTAACATGTTAATTGTTCAGTAAACAACAAAAACCCATCGAAATAAGAAATTCTTCACCATTCAAGCATTTTATCTAACATGATTTACAGGAATAATGTGAAAATTTGGAATATTATAGGGGTAAAATATAAATTTTAGCTGTTTTGTCCTTAAAACTATATGAGACACTTTAGTAATTGAGTTTTGCTCTCTAACATTTTGACTAATAATTGATTTTGACCGTTAGTTAAAGGGGACAACATATATATAAATTTTTCTCAGGAGACAAATTGAGACATGATCAAGTTTGCAAGGGGCAAAGCGTAAGTAACCATTAAAATTATGCTAGCCATATTTAGAAATTTGCAGAAACGGTAAATGTCATTTTTAATCCTTAAGATTTAGCTCATCAACAATATATTTGGCCTCCCCAATTTCAAAAAAAAAAAAAAAACCAAAGAGTTAGTTATGCTTTGCCCCTTGTAATACGGACGTTCTAGCTTTGCTTATTGTAAAAATTTTATCATTACTTTCCCGCTCTAATTAACATCAAAAGAAAATGTTAGTTTGATAGTTAATCAAATGAACATTTGCACAATAACTACAATAACTCCAATATTTATTTGATAAGATTATTTTATCTTTTATGTCAAAAGAAATATTTAAATTCTATTGTTATCCCTCTATTGGAGGAGAAAAATAGCATGTGCATTGCACATGCCTAAAAAAAGTTTTAATTTGTCTTAAAAAAAGGGGAAAAGGTCAAACAAAATAAAAATATATAAAGGTTAAAATACAATTTTTAAATTTAAGTCGTTATCACATTGCTGCTCTTTAGGAATAGTGGAAGTAAAAATGTACTGCTATATTTATCAAATTTTGATTCGCAAATCAATCAACAGATAAACCATTTTTCAAATTCTTTCCTGTATATACTTGGGGGCTTTTTCCTTTCAATTTGAGTTTTTTCCCTTTTATACACCAAACTAATTTTTATTATTTTCTCAAGTCATATGTCACAACATATCACTTTTACCTCTAATACGGAGATAATAATGAAACAAGGATTTTGTTGCTCCAAAATAGTAAATTAGTCCTCATGTCAACTAAATGTTCGAGTTCATTTGAGTCATTGGTACCATTAACTAACAGTAAAAAACTAATCATTTCTATTGACAATTAGTCAAAGGGGACAAAAGCAATGATTAATTTTTACACGGGACAAAATAAGGCAACGTCCATATTATAAGGGGCAAAATTAGCTATTGACCGGGTACCCGATCTATATACTCAACAAACTACCCAACCTGCTCCTACCGGACCAAGAAAAATATGACCTGATACTCGGTCTATACCTTTAGGGTACCCAACCAAACAGGTACTTGTAAAAGAGGATTGGATAGACTGATTACCCGAACTTATTAATACAAAAAGACTAGAAGATTCATAAAATCCCTAAATTTAACATGCTTCTAATTTCAATATTCATATCTACTTAGTTCTCACTACCACAAAAAATTTTCAAAAATTAGTAGGGTAAATTACAAGGAGCCTTCTTTTGGTTTGGCTAATGTTCACATTATCCCTTATGATTTTCAAATCTGCAATCAATCTGCTTGTGATTTGGGTTAAAGTGAAACTATTACTATTCTGTTAAGTAAACATTGTTGAAATTTTTTTATTGAAAGGGTTATTTTAATATAAAATATAATCTCTAATCTAGTTTAGTTATGTATTTTAATATAAAATATAACCTCTTTCTTCCAGCGGAAGAGTTTTTTGGTTATAGAGAGATATAGTCTAAGGGGTATTTTGGACTTATGTACAAATCAATTAAAATTTTAAATTTTCATCTATTTTACAAAAAAACCCAATCCACAAGGAGGAGGATTGTAGGTTTAAGAACTATAGGGGTAACATGAATATTAGGCAAAATACAAGAGGGTTCATTGTAATTACCCTAATTAATATATACATTTATGTTACAAATTACATTAGTACATCGAATAAGACATCCCTTGAAGCATAACAACTGCCACTACTAAAAACTTTTTGTTTTCCCATTTTTTTTGTTTGTTTCTCCCTACGATCGACTGCCAGAAGATGACTTCATGACGATACATGACTTTTTCGATGATGGTGACTGGTGAGGATTGGAGGAGTTGAAAGCTTACTGATAATGGGAAAATTGTGATCTGAGTGGGGAGGTAAAGATTTCTAATATGAGAAAGTGTGGTGGCATTGGATTTGATTTGAGGAAGGATTGGTGGTAGAGGGATAGGAGATGTTTTGTATGTGATTTGAGAGATACAAGGAAGGTGGTGAAGAGATTCGATATGAGGGAGAACCAGTGATGGATAGGTAGTGGAGGGAGGGGATTGTGCTTGTCAATTTGAGAGATAAAGAATAGAGGGGGAGAATGAGAGTGAGAAAGATGGAGAGAAAGATAGAAAATGAAGTAGTAGATCATAGACAGTTATCTAAAATGTGACCTAGTACCTGACCCTATGTTCTTGTGGTTAGAAATATACATTTTACGCTTTGGATTAAATTTCAACTATTATTTTTTCGGTAAGAAATAATAGAAAAAATTAAAAAGTTAATGAGATGATAAAAATGACATTTAGATGACATTTGCTTTAGGGTTTCTTTCCCTTTTCTTTTTCTTTCTCCTTCCAACCAGCATAACCGCCTATCGACCACCTTACCTTAGCTCCCATGTTGTGAATATCATCATTTATTAATATTAGTCATCAAATTAGTTTCATAGCGGAAGTTCAGTCATAGAATTACAATAGAACTTGACCAAGGCAATTTAAGGTCCACATTTTTCTCCGTACAAGCATCATCAGTAGTCCTAACAAGCTAAATTAAACCTAAAAAAAGAAGCAAATTAAATCAGGGCAAAACCGTCTTACCTCTATTTCTTTTTCTCTTTCACTTGGCTTTTCTCAAATTTCTAACCATTTATCTGATTTAACATTTGATAATGACATCTCTATCTAGTCCCTCTTCCCTTGCTCTCAAACTAAACAAAAATTATGAAGAATCTCCATGGGCACCAGTATTCACTCCGGAACACAAGGCTGTTGAAAGAGAAAAATACCAAAAGTCTTTTCTTTAAATCCAACTCGACTGCTTCTCAGAGATGAACTTGAATCTTTTCTAGCACAGATCTGGCCTTCAAGAGGGATCTAGTGGTGCTGCCAATTAAGTTGGATCTTAACGTGAAAGGCTACGGATTTGGGTTTTGCTGGTGAAGAGGTAAAGAAGGCTGTACATGGGGTACCTAGTGACAAAGGAGGAAGTCTGGAAGAGATATGGGGTGTCAGCAGTGCAAATTTAGGAAAAAAGATACCGCATGGAGAGTGATCAGTTCTATTAAGTCAAATATTAAATGACCATTATGCCCTTCAAATCAAACTTTAAAAATGTTTAACCATTACTATTAATAGAAGATATAACAGTTGAATTTTAATCCAAAGCGCGAGTAAGAAAAATATATATTTTCAAACTACAAGGGGTAACGTCTGGTTTCATTACGCCACAAGGGGGTTTTGTGTAATTTACCCTAGTTTCTATTGTAATTGATAGAAAAATAAAAATCCGAGCCACGACCGATGTGAGCTCATGTGGTTAATGACAAGAGTTACGCCTCTCATGAATTGACAATGGAGATGATTAAATAACTATACCATACATAAAATCTCACAAACAATGTATATTTCATTCCCTCATAATGTAAACCCTTAAAGAAATTACAGTTTCATCAGTTTAGTCCCCAAAGTGCATTTCAAGATTTTATTTTACTAGATGCAATGAAAAAGTTAACGTGGATGTGCATTTGAAGAATTTATTTAGCTATATGTCAACAAGTGTTTGGGTGTGGTCAAGGCATCAGGAGTACAATAATCAAGAGGAAATGAAACAACTAAACAGTATAACAGTGTCAAGCAACCACATATAAAGCCAAATTACAAGCAACTAATTACTAGCAGTACCACGTCCAAGCTCTATTTGAATCTTAATTAGTTTATTTTAAAGTTACAGCTTCCAGTGAAAAATCAAAAGCATAAAAGATAAAGAAACATAATTATAACTTGAAAGGAAATTAGTATCAAGCTCTTATGGCTCTTATGGGGGTTAAAATTGTAATCATACATTTTTAAAAAATTAGTTTGCCTCCCACGTGCAGTAGTGTGACGCAGTTTATTGTTGTTCAACAAGCGTAATTATTTTTGAAATGTAATTTGGTATGCAAGTATGTGTGCAACACGAGTAGTAATATAAATACTGTAAATGACATTCATAAATGACTTAGTTAACGATGGGATTACCATTATCCATTTTGGTGTGACGAATCTTGTGTGCTCCTAAGAAAAAGAATTTGTCCATTCTTTGTTAGATTTGCCTCCAAAATACAATATGCGTGAATTTGATTTCCCTCCATTTTTACTTCCATCATTTGTGAACCATTTTTCCTATATTGAAAATTTATATGGGTTAGCTCAACATATATGTATTTGGCTTTTTGGATTTGGTCAACACTAGTTGGGAGCCTAGACTATGTGTGGTTGATGCTTTGGGAAATTTTCATAATACCACACAAGTGCTCGCCTGCCTGATGCGGTATGGTGCTTGTGAACTGAAAATATTAGAATTTTACTTGAACAACTTTTCTTCCTTTATTTTTTTAGTCTTTTAGAGTTCTTATCCGTATTTACTTACCAATTCCATATAGAACTCTAAACTGACTTTTATGGTTAATTGCTTGTAAAACTCTACCTTCTTTGGTATTCACACTAGGATGCACACTATTATTTCAGTTCACTTCAGTTAGGAGACTACATCATCATCATCATTATCACATGAATCATCACAAGAATAACAACTAGAGGATACCTCATTATTGCCAAGTGCCATAAAAGCCATTTGAGCCTCCTCATATTCTTCTTCAACCTCTCCATCCGAATTGCAATCATCCCAAGTGATTTGGAAGTTGTTGAAGTGAGGCTTCCTTGAGTCTTTTCTCCTTTTTGATGAAGCTTTAAATGCTATGCTTCTTTTTCCCTTTGCCTCCTCATCTTGTACCTTGTATTTCATCTTCAATTCAAAGGAGGTTAGAGAATTAATTAAAGACTCGATAGGCATAGAATTTTTAAATTTTTAGACTCCTCTATGGCAATGGATTTAGGTTCCCATTCCTTAGGTAAAGCATTCAAAAATTTTCTATTCTTCTCGCCCAAGGAATATGCTTTACCCAAACCTTCCAAATCCTTTACCATATCATTGAACCTACAATACATCTTGTCAATGTTCTCATGAGGTTCCATTTTGAAGGATTCATATTTACCCACAAGAAGTGACTTCTTTTGCTCTCTTATATCTTCACTTCCTTCATGGATTTCTTTCAATTTGTCCCATATTTCCTTGGCCGATTTGCAACCTTTTACTTTAGAAAACTCATCTGCATCCAAGGCATTATACAAAATATTAATGGCTTTAGCATTTAAAGATAAATTTATTTTATCTTGTGCATTTAACTCATATCTAGTCTTAGGCCTTAATCTGTGAGTATTTTCATCAAGAATATTAGCTTCTAAAGGACCTTCACAAATAATATACCATAAATCAATATCAATAGATTGAACAAAAATGTGACATTTTCATTCTATCCCTCCAAAAAACAAAATTAATGCCATTAAACAAGGGAGGTCTAGAAATGCAATGCCCCTCTAAAAACAAAGCATTATTGGTTGCCATAATGATCTTTACTCAAAGGTGATTAAACCAAAAGAAAGAGACCAAGCTCTGATACCAATTGTTGGCCCAAAAGCAACCTAAGAGGGGGGTGAATTAGGTTGTCTCAAAAAACAATCCTTTTAATGTGCTTAATGGAAATTCAAACTTTGTTGAACAAAAGAATACTTAAGCACAAATGATCTAAGATAAATATTTAACAATCAAAGCTTAAAGAAGAAATAAAAGATTGAGATAAAGAATATCAAACCAAACTCCCAAGCTTCTCAAGCTTGGAGTACATCCACTAGTAGTGCCTCTTCAAAGAAGGTGAGGCAATAACCTTCTTGTACACAAATTAGGCTCACCCTTGCACCTACTAAGTTCCTCTAGTTGAGCCAAAGGGTTTTACACTACAACCTCACTTTTAACTTGGGTAAGGTACACTTGTTATCCCTCCACTCTTACACTTAAAGATCACTCACTAGTCTACTCTTGCTCACACTAATTTCCTCTAGTTGAGCCAAGAGAACTATACTACCCAAACCAATACAACCCACAATATTTTAGCCTACTTCTCCCAAAATAGCTCTTACAAGTGTTTGTATTGAATGTAGTAGTTCCCTATATCATTTGGAAGTCCTTGGGCTATTTATAGATGAAAGATGTGCTGAAATTTGAGCTCCAATGGTTAAGAAACTAGCTGTTAAAAACTAGCCGTTAGGGGTTCGGACGTCAGTTCATGCGTCCTATAGCTTGATGAACAGTGTCTCGGACGGTCATATGCGTCCTACAGCTTGATGAACAGTGTCTCAGACGGTCATATGCATCCTACAGCTTGATGAACAGTGTCTCGGACGGTCATATGCATCCTACAGCTCTGACAGAAAAATTACTTCATTTTGAGCTCCTTTCTTCAGACGGTCTTGAACGTCCGATATTTTTTGGGTCGGATGACTTCGGACGGTCTTCAACATCCGATCATCATACTTTCGGATTCCTTCGAACAGTTATCTAAATCCGAATATGTGTTCTTCCTTAGTGTTGGCTGGTCATGTTTCGGATGCTCCCTTGCGTCCGATTTCTTTTCTTTCGGATGTTCTTCATAGTTCGAAAGGTGTTGTTCAACTTTTGATTATTTTTCTTGATTGTGTTCGGATGATCATTTTCATCCGATCCTTCCTATTTTTCTGCACACTTGTTTGCAAACCATTAGTATGATTTGGTCATCATCAAAACATGATTATCATAACTAGGGTTCAACAGGTTTGTTCTTATCCTTTTTCCTAAGACAGACACATTCTCAGATACATAGTTATCTCAAATTCTTGGTACTGAGTACTCCTGTAGTAGCTCGAAACCTTACTTGTGAGTGCACGTAACCGACGCTGCCATTGAATTCTAGAGAGTGACTACCCGATGATACCATTTGCATCAATGGATTACGATCCCGTGGGGAGCAAAATCACTTTCTCACTTTCAAGGACAATGATTATACACCTCACCTTTCCTTATTCCATTATCGATTGTTGTATTGTCTATTTATTCCAACAATCTTGAAAGTGATTTTTCTATATTGTTGTGATGGCCAATGCTGGTATTCTTGACACACCCAAATTACAACTGTTTGATGGCAAGAACTACAAACGTTGGTTCAAGAAGGTTCTGTTTTATCTGTAGACTCCCAAAGTAGATTGTGTCCTGCTCGGAGATATGCACCTACAGAATCCATTACGATTTATGTTGATGATAACTGAATTGTTAGGGGTCACGTGCTTAACTTCATGTGTAATACCCTGTTCTATTTGTACCCGCCAATATAAGTCTGCCAAAGAAATATGGATGGCCCTAAAAAGGAAATACAACTATGAAGATATTGGAAAGAAGAAGTACATGGCTGGCAAGTTCCTGAATTTCAAGATGGTGGATGACCATGCATTCCAGAATATTATTCTGGATATCACTCAGGTAGAAAATTTAGCATGATGTCTTCCAGGCTACTACACTGACTGAGAGACTGCCACCATCTTGGAAGAAGTGCACGAACATGTTGAAACGTGACAAAACTTTCCTGTCACTTGATGAGCTGATATCTCACATCCAAATTGAGGAAAGGAATCGTCAGAAGAACAAATCTGATCTGGCTCATGAATTCGCAACCAAGGTGAACTTGGTGGATAGCAAGCCCGAAAGAGCTTCTCCGAGGTTCAAAGGTAAAAACCATAGATCCAAGAAAGGCTGGGACTACAACAATAGTCAGAGCCAAGACAGCTGAAACAAGAAGTCTGGTAAGTTTTAAAAGTTCAACAAGATTAATGAAAAGTCTATAGGACCTTGCTATGTTTGTGGAGTTATAGGTCAAAAAGCGAATAAGTGCAAGTTTCACAAGGGACAAGAGCAGCAACCAACTAGACAAGTGAATCTTGATATAGGCAGGGAGGCAATTTTAGCTGTTGTCTCCGAAGTGAACTTTTAAATGTGACCGCATGGATTAGTGAGCACTAGAGCCAAGAAGCATAGCACTATTGACAAAAGTCACTTCTTGAGTATGAATGAGCGAGCGATGGAGAGCAAGTCTTCCTTGGAGATGCTCATGCTACTCCAGCTTTAGGCAAAGAAAAAGTTCTTTCACGCTTACTTCTGGAAAGTCAATTACTTTGACCAAGGTGTTGCATGTTTGATCCATGAGAAGAAATTTAGTTTCTGGTTCCTAACTTGCTACTAAACTTGTTTTTGAGGGTGACAAGTTAATTTTGACTAGGAACAGGGATTTTGTGGGAAAGAGTTTTTTCTGTAGGGGGCTTATTCGTACTTGACTACTTGCAATGGATTAAATAAGAATGCTACTTTTGCTTATATTGTTGATTCTATTGATATGTGGCATGCTAAATTACGACATGTGAATGTTAACTCCATAAGGAGAATGAGAACTTGATTCCTAATCTAATTAATTATAAGCTCACAAAATGTCAAATTCGTATGAAAACTAAACATCTTAAGAAAATATTAGACATTTCTAAACCCTTTAAATTTGTTGAAAATACTAGTTGTCTTTTAGAATTAATTCACAGTGATTGTGGGGATTTTAAAAATAATTTGAGTAAAGGTAGAAAGAAATATTATATCACCTTCATTGATAATTACTCAAAATACACTAAATTATATCTCCTAAGTTAAAAAGATGATACTGAAGAAATGTTTATTAAATTTAAAAATGAAGTTAAAAATTAACTGTAGAAAAAGATTAAAAGACTTAGGCCTGATAGAAGAGGTGAATATGATTCCAAATTCTTTAAGAATTTTTGTGAACAAAATTGAATAATTCATGATACTACTTCACTTTACTGGCCTTAATCTAATAGGGTTGTAGAAAGGAAATATATGATTCCTAAAGACATGATTTATGCAATGTTAATAGGCTCTGGATTACCTGCTAATATGTGGGGGGAATGCTATTTTATCTGCTTGTTATATTATTAATAGAAAATCTCATAAAAAAAACTTTAAAGACACCTTATAAACTGATCTCTTATGTGGAAATGTTATGCTCCTAATCTTGAGTATCTAAAACTATGGGGTTGTCTAGCTAAGGTAAGAATACTAGATTTCGAAAGAAATAAAATTGAGTCTAAAACTATTGACAGTGTCTTCATAGGATATGCACATTATAGTGCTACCTATAGATTTTTGATATTGGAGTCTATTCACGTTATGAAAACTAAAGATGCTAAATTTTTTGAGAATGTTTTCCTGACGAATAAAAATTTTATAAAAACAAAGTTTCAAAAAATTCAAGATTTAGAAGAATATGAAAATCAAAAAACTCAAGAATTGATAAGGAGTGAGAGGCAAGAGTTGAAACTAATTTTAGGCCTGATTTTATAACTGCTTTTATAGCTGAAGAAGATCCAAAAATATTTAAAGAGGCAATGAATTCAATAGATGCTAGTTTTTTGGAAGATGAAGTTAGAAATAAACTTGAGTCCACAATGAGTAATCACACTTGGGAATTAGTAGATTTGCCTAAAGGATATAAACAAGCCATTGGGTGTAATTGGGTGTTTAAAAATAAATCAATATCTAACAGTTCTATTGATAAATTTAAGGCACGTTTAGTGGTCAAGAATTTTATATAAGAAGAAGACATTGATTATTTTGACACTTATTCTTCTGTCATAAAAATCACCACAATTAGGGTGCTTGTTGCTATTGCTTCTATATGTCATTTGACTGTGCACCAAATGGATGTCAAAATTACTTTTTTGAATGATGACTTAGATGAGAAAATATACATGCATCAGTCTGAGGACTTTGTTATTGAAGGACAAATACATAAAGTGTGTAGACTTATTAAATCCTTGTATGGTTTAAAACAAACTCCTAAACAATGACATAAAATTTTTGATAAGACTCTTTTTTCTAATAGTTTTAAAGTAAATGAATCTAATATCTGTATCCATAACAAATTTCATGGAAATGTTAGTCTTGATATGCTTGTATGTTAATGATATGATTATTTTTGGAACTAATGAAACTGTTTTTAGACAAACCAAGTTTTTCCTTGATTTTGAGGAAAGATGATGTTATTTTGAGTCTTAATTGACTAAAATTAATAATGGTTTCATACTTTCTCAATCACAACTATGTGGAAAAAAATCTTTAAAAAGTTTAACCACTTTGATTTGGGTCCTATTAGTACACCTTATAATTCTAGTGTGCACTAGAGAAAGAATAAAGATGATAGTGTCTCACAAACTGAATATGCCAAAATTATTGGGAGTGTTATGTATTTGATGAATTGTATTCGTCCTGATATTGCATATAGATTGAGTAGATACACACATAGTCCTGATAATATTCATTGGACTCATTATCAAGATTACTTAGATATTTGAACAGAAACATGTATTCAGGACTTTATTTTTCTAGTAGCCTTTCTGTGCTAGAAGTTTTTCGTGATGCTAATTGGGTGTCTGATAATGATGAGACTAACTCCATAAGTGGTTATGTTTCTACTCTTGTTTGAGGTGCTATTTATTAAAAATCATCTAAGCATAATAGGCAATACTAAATCTACCATAGAACATGAGTTTATACTTTAGAATTGGTATGTTCAGAAGCATAATACTTCAAAATTTATTGACTGACATTCATTTGTAGTCAAAACTTATGTCTTTTGTTTCTTTGCTTGTGATTCACATGCAGCTATTGCTAGGGTCTAAAGTAAAATTTATAATAGGAAGAACTAGTATATCCTTTTAAGACACAATATTGTGAGATAGTTCATGAGTAATGGGGTTATTACCGCAGACTTTATGAGGTTTGGAAAAAAATTTGGTTGATTCTTTGATTAAGGACTAAATAGAAATTTGGTCTAAGATACATCGAGGGGGATGGGACTTAAACCCGTTGAGGAAAATTTAATGTGATGGCAACTCATCCTACAGTAGTGGGAGATCCCATAAAGTAGGTTCAATGGATAATAGTAAGTCACATTCCATTTGTACTATCATATGTTATCCCTCCTTATGGTGTAGATGGAGATTACTGTCTAGAAATTCAATGAATCATGAGGATTTAGTCAATTACTACTCTTAATGAGCTTATCCTTTATAGATGGTGTATGGCATCACACACTTGATAAGTTCACGTGTATGAGATTAATGGGTATATCTCTAGAGCACTCATGAAAATCCAGGTAAGATGCATGGCCTAAAAGGCACCAAACTTAGAATTTACAATGGATTAAAATCTAACATTTACTCAATTACAGAAGTGTCCATTAAGGAGGTAAGCTCAAAACTTTAGTCACCTTTCTTTTGTATACTTCTCTGTTGAATGCACTAAGTGCGATTAAAGTTCACAAGATACGTCATTTATGTGTAATTAGATTTCTTTAATCAGTACCACTTCTGAATTTTTCAAGTCACATGAGGGATTGTTGGATTTGCCTAATACAATTCGAATGAAATTTGGTTCCCTCTATTTTTACTCCCTCATTTTGTAAATCATTTGTCTTACATTGGAAACTTGTATAGGGTTTGCTCAGCATATATGTTTTTGGTGTTTTAGCTTTGGGCAACACTAGTTGAGAGGCTAAACTATGTATGGTTGGTAGTTTGGGGAATTTTCCAATGCCACACGTGCATGCATGCCCTACGCGGCATGGTGGGGTATGGTATGTCTGAATTGTTGGAGTTTAACTTCTGGTACAACTTTTTCTTCTTCTATTTTTTAGCCTGTTAGAGTTCTTATCTTTCATTGCTTTACTAGTTCCATTTAGAATTCTAAATTGACTTCTGTGGTTGGTTGCTTGTAAAAACTCTACCTTCTTTGATGTTCACGTTAATGTTCACACTAGTGTTCACATTGTAACTTTGGTTTACTTCAGTCAGGAGACTGGTACGTTCCTACATTTTCTCTCAAGACAAATTTGTTGCTTTTGAACTCTGGCTAATTTGCTACCTATAAATACTACCATTTGGGTCATTTTTTTCCAAACTGAAATACCTTTTCAGATGTATAGTTTCCTCAAATTCCTGGTACTGAGTAGTCCAATAGTAACTTGAAATCTTGTTTGCCTGAGTGCATGTGACTGAAACTACTGTTGAATTCTAAAGACTGATCGCCTGAGGATCCCATTTGTATAAGTAGATTAGGATCCCATGAGGTGTGAAATCACTTTCAAGGACAGTGTTACACACCTCGACTTTCTTTTCTCAGTTTCGATTGTTGTTCTATCCAATTATTCGAACATTCTTTAGGGCATTAAAGGAGCATTCTTGTACCAAGACACCTGGGAAAGCAGAAACCCTTTTTAAAGAAGCTATTAATGAGCAAACAAACCGTTCTATAGATTCGGAATGAGCATAAAACTTTACTTTATATTAAAAAAGTAATTAAGCGTCCCGAATGCAAATTATTCAAAGTATTTTTTCTTGATATTGAAATATATATATATATATATATATATATATGAGATAATTTCAATTGTATGTGTATCTCTTATATTTTTTCTTTTGTTTATTATGTGTATTTAGATTTTTATTAGTTTATTATATTATTTAAATCGTAAGAGTAGTTAGTTAGAAGATAAGTTTTTCAAAGTAGAAGAATTCATTTGTTTGGATAGTATTTTATCTTTTAACTCGAATTTCTTAATTCCCAATCGTATTTAGATAAGAATACTCATCATCATAAAATGAGCTGTTATAATAACCTAGCCTGTCAAAAGAGGAGTTGATCCTTTATTAGTTTCTGTAATACGGATATGTATATTTAACATAGTTTTTGTTTATTTTATTTGTTAACTCAGTCGGTTACTTTTTTTAATTCTTTACACAAACTTTGTTGTCGTTTTTATAGGAAGAGAAGATCATTGACATGAAAAAGTAGAAATAATAAAAAGAAGCTTAAATGAGTGGGGGATATCTGGGAAGAGTCATGCTCTCTCATTTTAATTTGGCCAATAGTACTATTTTGGCCCTTCAAACTAAACAAAGATCTTAATATGACCTTCCAAACTGAAAAAGTTTTAATTTAACCCTTCAAATTAATACAAATGTTTCACTGTGGCCATCCAAACTAAACAAGCCCCAAGTTATTTGGCCCTCCAAACTAAAGAAAATGTTTCAGTGTGACCATCCAACTAAAAAAATGTCAATTTGTCCTTCCAAATTAAAAAATTTAATATAAAAACATTGGGTATTTTCTTTATAAAAAACGGATTACATATATGTATTAAAAAATAAGGTAATTATTTTATTATCTTTTGGGAGAATCAATATTTTTAGATAAAAAATTATCTAAATAAAACTATAATCGTGGGCTATATTGGAACACTTTTTAAATTTCATGGGCATAAACGAGACTCTTTAACTATAAAGTGCCACAATGGAACATTTACTCTAGGTTGAAGGGCCAAATTACTCTTTCATTTGGAGGATTATATTGAAATGCCTTTTTTTTTTTTAGTTTGGAGGGCTGTATTGAAAATTTTCAGTGAAGAGAGCCATATTCATATTTTTACTTAATTTAGAGCGCCAAATGCCGATAACCCTGTATTTGACTGGGGGATCGGAACTAATTCAACAAAGATAGGAATCTAACTAAATGATGCATAATGGGTCCATTTTAATAAAGATAATGATGTTGTAGTTTGTGTTTATAATCAAAGTTGATAGTCAAGTGCGAAATATCAAAGTCTTGATTTGATTTTGTTTATTCATCATTGGCTGTTGTACTAGTAATACATTTTTGTGTATTTATTCATTTCATGCACAAAGTTACTCCTAACCATTTTAACAGGCATCCTTAAAAAGGCTAAATATTTGTTGAACGATTCTTATTTTAAGCATACTGTTTTTGCGGTAAGCTTCAACCAAAGGTTTCTAATGTCAAACGTATATAATAGAGCAATAGGTTGATAGGTTAAAAAAATTACACCTTGACGTGCGAACAATCGTTCCTGGCCAATAGGTCGTTGTCTCACTTGTTTTTGTTTTTGCCACGGTTGCAGATGGTGAACGATATAATGTGAAGTTAGTTCAGCAAGATTTTGCTTCTTTGTAGGGTCAATATGTTTTTCAAACCGTTCCCGACACTATAGTTGTTCATTCAGAATGTATGACTGGAACGGCAACGCCAAGTGTGAGCTGTCATGCTCTCAAGTAAATGCCAATTGCTTGGGCTGCAAGGTGCTACAGTACAATGTGAAGTCTTATTGCTTAGTATCAATGGCGAGAATCCAGCAACGATAAAAGATCGTGCATTTTACCCTGCACACAATGGTTGGGCTACCGACTTTAATTCACACCACATGGCCCAGTGGCAAGGTGAATTCGCCGGTAGGAGTTAGCACAACTTGCTAGCTAGCCTATTGCAACCTCTTCTACCACCGGCTAGCTAACCTCTTGCAATCTCTTCTAGTTCATTGTATTACAGGCTTGACTAAACTTGTTTGTTTATTGCACTACTCATGAGGATTACAGAGCTTGACTAAACTTGTTTTGTTTATTGCACTATGCATGTGAGGACACGAAGGGTGCATCCACCTCAAACATCCACAGGTTTATCTATTACTGTAGAGATGGTTAGTTGGTTACTTGGCCCATAGTCCAGATGATGTGTTAAATCCTGCAAAGAATTGTCAATCAAGGAGAATGAAGATAACAAGAGAAGGAACTAATTCCAGTACAAGATATAGGAGTCTAAGCGTTCAAGTACATGTATGTTCTCGCCCATTTCATGGCACGCATGTTACATCAAACTCAACATGCTCAGGCTCATCTGAAAAGAATCCAAGTCTAAACAAGCAAAAGCCTTCTGCATACCCATGCCAAAGCAATACCACAATCAAGCCAATAATTGGAAAAGGAAAGCTATCCAATGTTAACAGAATCACAATGCTGCAAAACTCGTACTGAATCAGGGATACATGATAAAATAGACATGATGTCGTTGTATCTCAAAAAGAAACACATCAGCACCGAAGATCAACAAACTTATCAGACTGTTGATACTGAGTGACAATGTCAGAGATACCTTCATACTTGCCCCTGATGGGTCCAAACTACTATCGACATTAAGTTTTATGACTATCAAGGTGAGAAGAGGTCCAGAAAGTGCTGCGCCTCTTCGAGATCTCACCAAGATATATCTGTTTATCACTACTGCAAGACCCAAGAACAGGTTCACTAGGATGGAAGACACATTCATTCACAGATCCAGTATGACCAGGAAGCTTATATAATATGCGTCGAGAAGTTGTATCCCAAACATAAACCATGCGATCAGAACTTCCAGCAGTCACCTTGCTTCCATCCGGTGACCAGCTGCATTTTAACAAGTTCTTTTCAAAATTATGCTGGTGACCTTCCAAAATCTTCACACAACGGTTCTGTGGGGCATATGGACGCATATCCCATATCCGTAGTGCATTATCCATGCCATTTGTGAGAAGATAAGAGCCATCCGGACTCAATTGCATACCAGTGATCATATCCTGATGTCCTTGAAGTGTCATGGTAACTTCATTTCTACGCATATCCCAAACCTTGACATCATTATCTATACCTCCAGTGTATATCTTATCAGATGCATCGGAGAAACTAACTGCAGTTATCTGGTATTTGTCTGGAGTAATCAAAGTTTGTATGGCACCCCTATGACGCATATCCCAAAGTTTAGCAGTACCATCATCAGATCCACTGACAATAAGAGGAGGGCCTCTACGAGCAGGACAACAAGAATTGACAAAAGATGAGTGTTCTGCCATCTTTTTTATCTGTTTTCCAGTCTCGACATCCCATGCCCTAATCGTCTTGTCCGGGCTAGCTGAAATTATTGTCAACCCATCAGTAGTCCATTGAACATCCAAAACTGCATTCTTGTGTCCTTTTAAGACCATGTAGTTTTTGCAATCACCATGCACATTCCAAAGAAATATTTCTTTGTCATGTGAACCAGATGCAATGATGTTTCCAGCTGGACTGAATTTTATTGTATATATGGCACTTTGATGGCCTGTTAGCAACATTATAGGTGATTCCAAACTTGACTTTTGCTGCTTTCCAATCGTATCAGGACCAATATTTGAAATGGTAGACAATTCCATTGGCCTTGGACCAAGCACAGAGAGAGCACTTCATCAGTTTGCATCTTCGCTTCCAATTGACGTTCAAAAATAGGGGGAAAATTAACTTCTTACCTGAAACAAGGGCTTAGAATCACAGTCCAGTTGTAGGCAAGGGAAAAACATGCACTTCCCTCTAGTTCAGCCAGAATATATGGATGGAGAAATAATTCATTCGGGAGCCTTATTGGAGAAACAAAAAGGATAAAAATCAAGCACAGGCCCATTTACATGCAGTCGTGCCCATTAACACGCCAGTATGACACACATAAATGCAAAAACACAGACAATATAAAGAAGAGTTTTTGACCCTAGATAGTTGATTTGTTTACTTCAAAGTTCAAAATGGTTTGGGGTAACATGTCTTGACTGAATTGAAAGGCAAGGCTACAATCCACAATTCAACTTTTGAAAAAAAAAAAAAAAAAAAGTACAACGGAAAAACAGAAAACAATGATACAACACCACCACCATCAGTATCTATTGAACCAAGATGTGGGATAGGGGAAGGAAGAGACCACTACCACAAATTTCAAAAGTAACAACTATGATCTTTGTCAGAACAGTTTCACTTCATGTGTTACTTGAATACACTAAGCATTCTTTCGCAAAAGAAAGACTTTCTTTCCGGAATATGCATATATGAGTCTTTCACTGGATAGTTTAGAATTTCCATGAGATAAGGCATTTTACCCATACCATATCCCAACACATCATGCAGAGAAGACAAGATGATTAAGTCACCGAAGTGAAATATATCATTCTTCTGCAGCTTACATTCGGTAAATACTTAGTTCCATCTTAGCCAATTAGAGGAAATATCTCTCATCTGACTTCATATAATAACTAATACATGCTAGCAAAGATGGTAATAAATTTCTAGACAACAAACTAGTGGTGGTAACAGAATTGGTAACCTAAAATGGAAAAATTAAAACACACAAACATAAATCACAACACATTCATAAGAAAAAACTGAAATTATAATCTAGTGCACCAAAACTTACCAGCAAAACAGGAGGAAATTAATAAAAGAAAAAAGAAAGACAATAATAAATGCCTAGTGACTAGTTTGTCAATTAAAACATAAATAAGATTAGGCAAATTGGACTATTTACAATCCATAGTTATACTAGTAATAAACCATTAGAAAGCAAAACGTCTCTTAGATGTTAAGGGAATTACTAAGTGAACTAAAATCTTGTTAATACATAGTTTTCGGCATTTTGCAAATCTGATATTTCAGAAAGGCATTGAACCACTTATTTATCCGAAAAGATCTCCATTATCACTTAAACGGGACTATCCAGCAAATACCAAAAAAACTAACCCATTAGCACCAGCAAAGTCTCGCCAATGTTGATGGACTACGTATTTCAGGGCATTTTTTCCACTTGCATAAGTGATGCTCCTTAACTAAGCTAAAAACTAATTCATCCAAAAACAATAATTACTCTCATTTATTGTCACATAATTAACATAAAGAAAATTCTTAAAGAAAAAAAAAAGAAGAGTACCATCAGATAAGCCGGAATCCCACTCACCCCCAAATACCCCAATAAAAAAGAGAGAGAGAGAGAGAGAGAAAGCCAAAGAAAAAAGGAAAACTAGGGTTTATCTGGGAAGCAAGAAAACTACATTAACTTAAACAATAAATCTACTTAAAACTCAAGTTTTATCATTTCCAAGGTTAAAATACACAAAATCTAGAGAGAGAATACCTTGGTCGAATCGTTATCAGAAAAACCCTAGAGGAATCCCCTGAGGAAGCTTCGAGCTCTCTAGCAACTATGGAATGAACGATTAACGATTTACCGTTTTTATTTAGGCAAGACAACAAAGACAAAAAAACAAAAAAAAAAAAGGACTTGAGTCTTGATTTTAGGCGTGTACTGGTAGTTTTTGGGCCACTAGGGCTTGGGCCTTTTAAAGCCATTCTTTGATCCTAATTAAGTCTTTTTAAGTATTAGGATAATGTCTACGACATTTTTTTTGGGGCAATTGTTGGCACTCCTCTAGAATCTCCAGGGACTTGACGGACAATTTTTTTCTAAATCAATTTGATAAAAGCACCCTTAAACTGGATTATTTTACAATTTTACTTTCTTACAATTAAAACTCTAACTATGTTATAACTTAGATACATATATTAACTTTAATCTCTAATAAACATATACTTACTTGTACATAATTGAACCCAAAAAAATGTCATACTGTCTCATCATAGGGAAAAAAAATTTCTCGACAACCGAGTACAAGACATAAATGAGTTTATACTATTAAAAATATGTAAAAAATATATATATATATATAAAAATTAATGAAAGTCATACGAGGAGAAAGCTCCATTATAGTATTTAAAATTTATTTTAAAATTAGAGTTTATAGTAGATTATGATTTTTCCTATTTCCATGACTTCTTGGAGATTTTTTATATAAAAAAAAATATTATTAGGATAAATTTAAGGCAAACAAAAAAAGGGTGAAGGGCTTTATGCTAATTCAACATTAAAAAGAAAAATAAAAAAGAAAATTAACTTGTAGAGTGTCATTGAATTTGATGAGTATCTGCTTACAAAATAGTTATAAAATAAGGTGCAAGTATTTATGACTAATGAATTAGAAAAAAAAAAAAGAAAAAAAAATGAACAAGAGACAAAATGAAGTAAAAGAAAATATTATTCTCAAATGTTAAATATAACAATAAAAGGTTAAATGGAATTATGGTTTCCAGAGTGAATAGGTATTTTTGTCAAAGTAGTTTAAAAAGAGTGATTGTGGTCCTGTGGAGAGAATAAAACTTTTAGTGGAGAGAAAAAGATCCTCTCCATTAATAAATGGAGGAGACTCTATTTACCCTTTTAGATGAATGACGTTTCACTATTTAATTAAATAAAGGGTTAGATATTAATCACTTCATTATTGTACTTAATTCAATATTCAAAATTAGGTAGTTCCGGTTCCTCTTTCATTTATATAGCAAATTTAAGTTTAAGTAGAAGAAAAAAAATTAAATGTTTAAAAGAAATGCAATCAAATTATAAAATTATATTTCTCAGGTCAAATTAAATGACCTACTCAATTTTTATTATAAATTTTTATTTGTCACAAGAAGTTAAGAAGTTAATTAGTATTTTTTGAGTTAAATTGTAAGAATATTAATAAAATAATTTGGTTAATTCTCTTAAATGTCAATATTTTTAATTTAATTAAGTATCACGGAGAATAAAGCTACGCAGTTTGTTATCAAATTTTATAGCAATGATGATTTAGCAAAGATATCAGCTTTGATTATATTATTAGATGAGATGTCATTAATTCAATGAAATAAATAGAGGTTTCTCTATTTACCTATAGGGCTGTAAATGAACACAAATAACTTGATACTCGACTTGAATTTGGTTCAAAACAAGCTTATTCGAACTTATTTATTGAGTTATCAATCCAACCCTATATAACATTTGAAACTCGACTTTTTTAATGAATCAAGCACGATCCTTATGTTGTTCAACTTGATAAGTTCATGAACATAAAATAAAAGATTAAAAGTAGGCAATTTAATTCCTGTCTATACAGAATATCTTCCATATTTCCTAGTTAATTATTTTCCTTATTGAATATCTCTTTCCTTATATTTTGTATATATTTCGAATCACAAGTTAAAATTACTTTCTTAAATAACCGTAATAGGTATCAACATCACATCCTTTAATCATCATAATTGAATTCTAGACTCTTATAGATTCAAATTTTTGGAGAAGAATATAGCAAATTAGAGTGGAGGTCACAAACAAATGAACTATGGATGTGTTCGATCTCGGTTTGACAGTTATGAGGCAAGCCAAGTTTTTCTCAAACAAATTACCAACATTCAAACCAAACTTGAATATCACTCTTTGATATTGGTTGAAGCTCTATTTGAATGCAAACAATCCTCTCCATTGAACAACTCAAGGTTGAATACATCCTTGCTTGATTTATTGAGATTTGGTTACAGCCTTATTTATCTGCTAAATGAAGAGTATCCTTATCTTGATGGAGTGCCAAAATCATTGTGAGTATGCATAATATGGAAGCCAACTATAACTAAGCGACTATATGGAAAATAGTGTGGTCATCAAACTAACTTTCATATATTTGCAAAAACACATATATAGTGCGATCATCAGACTAACTTTCATATATTTGCAAAAACAAAAAATAATACTGTAATGAAGAATTGTTGTTTGTGTAATAGACAAGCCAAATAAAAATACATATTACTAGCCTTTCTTTAGAAGTTTCTAACAACTTTGTTTGATTGGACTTTCTTTTACTGAGGAAGAGCGATGAAAGAAGGGAATGAAGGAAAAGAAATAAAATTCTTAAAATTGTGATATTATCCCTAAGTTTTTCTCATGTGTGTGTGTGTGTGTTTTTTTTTTTTTTTTTTGACACTCATTTCTTATGATGTTTGACAATTTTACCCTTGAAAAAAATAACTTTTCATCTAAGGTAACAACTGAATTTGACGAAATGACTCGAATTCAACACTTTTTAGAGTTCGATGATCAAATTTGTGAATTGATTGTTGGATGATAAGATCTAAAATCAGACTACGAAATAGTTTAATGACTTCATTTGAAATTTGTTCTATAATAAAAAGCCAAAAGTAGTGCTACAAGAAGAGAAATATGAATAATTAGACCCATGACCAAAGTATAAATCAATTTAATTAAAGTCCCTCAAGTTGTAAGAAATGTATAATGGAAGAAACTAATAAAAACGTTACACATTTCTTTATAAAATTTCACAAACATAGATAGAGAAGTAGTTACAATTGTAATAATTCTTAGTATTTTCCTTCATCACGAATCTACTTGTAAATTTTATAAAATTATAATTTAAATTAATACTAGTTGGGATAGAGGAGGGAGGAAAGAAAGAAATAAAGGAAACGACACCATTTTTTTGTTTTTTTTGAAGAAACCATAGCAACTATTGTTAAACTGCTTATACAATACCAAATGTTGGATAAATCTTGAGGGCTGTTCCATATGAATTTAGATTGACTATTGTTCTTTGCAAACTTAGCAAATGTATGAGCAAAAGAGAATTCAAATCCCTCCTAATCTAGCAAAATTCAATAACATAAGATTCTTGAGCTGCTAATCTAATATCATGAATGATTAGCCCAAGTTGGAAAAGCCTTCATCATCATCATGTAGCAGTTCAATAATTGATTAAAAGTCTTCTTGCAGCACAAAGTCAGACATGTAAATATTCTTCGCAAAAAGAATAGCATCCCAGGTAGCCAATAACTCGGAAAATTTGACTTTCAAAAAAAACAAAAAAAGAAAGAAGAAAAACTAAGATAGTTTGACACCAAAGGAACCTTGGTATCTCTTAGCAAGGCTAACAATGAACCTTCCTTCGTTGTTCAAGATTGATGTGTATGAATGAGATATCCAGCAGCAAGAAGAAGGAAAAAGGTTGAATAGAGGAACTCCCGAACATTTGGCGATCTCAAATGTGTCGATATCAATGATGACTCATTATTTTGACGAATCCTTTCTTTGAACAGAAGAAGATTACATAAACTCTTATTCCGAACAGCACAATGAGATTTCTACCGGATATCATTATAGCTCTTCCTTCAGATCCTAGAAAATGTGCCCCTCAATCGGTAGAAAAAGAAGTTGATGCTATCCTATCTAACAAGCAAGATAGATCGTCTGGTCTGCTACCACTGGATCGAGTACTTTGGTAGTCGATGTAGCTTCATCGGAGAAGCTGAGCATTATAACAAAGCTTGCATTGTCTTTTTGCACTTAGGCACACAACGTGCTATTGGTAATGATTCTACTACGGTGCCCCACTAGCCTTGATTGGTGGATAGAAGTACCAAGGTGCCTCTGGTGGTATCGTATAATAAGATCACGGCTAAGATCAATAGAAAATAACTCAAATGAAGTAGTGATTGCTTTCTTTCTTAAAGGCTAATGGGAGAATTGCCCACCTGTGGTTCCATTGGCTTCACAAGGTGTTACCGGCAAGCC
The DNA here is from genome assembly GCA_025175665.1 of Cinchona pubescens. NCBI lineage: Eukaryota > Viridiplantae > Streptophyta > Magnoliopsida > Gentianales > Rubiaceae > Cinchona > Cinchona pubescens. The sequence continues at coordinate 4,780,176 of JANKKI010000053.1, forward strand.
TCGATTTGCATGTAGGAGGTGAAGAACTCTGCTGAGATCAATAGAAAATACCTCATATGAAGTAGAAAGTATAAGTGATTGCTTCCTTTCTGAAAGGCTAATGGGAGGGTTCACAAGATTGAATGGCAAATTATCCCCTTAACACCCTCGATTTGATTGTTTTCCAAGTTGCTTGTGCCTGCTGTTACCTACCGTAGGACCTCCGTCCCAGAAGTGAAGAAAGAGGAGCAAGAACAATAGGTTTTTCTCTCCCGGCCCAATAGTTCCGCAACTACTGGTTGTTACCTACCGTGGTTGTTGCCAACGGGGATCCCCCATTCCGAAAGGTTACTAGGCCGGCCGTTAGGTCCAAAGGCCAAGGGCTAAAAGAGCTCCATTATACATAAGACCCATCGAATCTTGATTCAAGGACAAGCAAGGAAATCAGTCCAATAGAAGAGGCGCTTCTTCTGATTAAATGAAATGGATCCATGTTATCAAAGAGGAATGAATTTCCCTCGAGCTGGGCATGAATTATTCCCATCTCTAATTACACGTAGTAGGACCGTGACAATTGTCTTCAGTCTATTAGTTAGGTAGAGATCAATTTAGAGCAAACAAGTGATAAGAAACCTCACAAAATCACTGCACACTACCTCACTTCCGCAAGTATACGGAGTTGGTAGTAGTATAGGATGAGTGGGTATCGTCCCACAAGAATTGTTGGAAGACAATTACCAAGTTTTACGAGTTTTTGTGTAGTTAAGCGAGATCAAACAATGGATGGTGAGTTTACTTTACTTAAATCATAATTCAATGCAAGCAATTAAAATCTAATTTCAAACTACATTATCTACTAAAGCAAATAAGTGAACTAAATAATTACAAAATTAAGAAACTACTTAGTCTACTCTAGTAAAAGCAAGTGACAAAAGCAGTTAATCCTATCTAAACTAATTGGAATAGAACTAAATTTAAAAAGCAAGTAAATTAACCCAATAAAACCACCATAAAGACAGACATTGCAAGGCTAGAATTACCAATTCTAAACTAGAAATTGAAAGAGTTAAATCTGAAATCAAAAAATATTTTTTTTTGATTGGATTTTTCAAGTAAAATTAAAGAAAACCTACTAAAAATTATATAGAACTTAATGCAAGAAATGGAAGATTCTTAACTAAAAAGAAAGAATATAACAAAAACTCTAATTTTTCTAAGAGCCCTAATTTGCAAGCAAAGAAATTTTTAATAATTTAAACTAGAAAGCAAGTAAAAATTATATCTACTTGAAGCTAAAGATTAACCCACTACAACTATCTAATCAAAATTTAAACTTGCTAAGAAATGAAAAGTAGATCTAAGAGGTAATTAAAGAGAAATTTCTATTTAGGAAGAAGCTTGATGTTCAAGATATCCTAAACTATCCTAACACTTACTAACTATCTACTACTAATCCTACTTATTTCCCACAATTGTTTTAAAAGTAGCTTAAATAGTACAAGGCAAAATCAGAAACTAGTCCTAGACTATTACAAAATTGCCCCTATTACTTAACCATTCACGAGTCGTGATCGCGATCTCGACTCGCTAATGTTTTAAGTGATTTTTCTAAGATGTTCAAGGTTGCAATTTGGAGAAGTCCAGATCGCGATCTTGACTCTCCTCCCGGCAATCCTTCTATTCTTTGATAATTGCACTTTGGTCCCTCGAGCTAATTTAATCCAGCTTCTAACTTCTCAATTTGACTTGCACAAAATTAACATAATTAAACAATTAATGAAGCTAAATTTTTAATAAAAACTTAACATATTTCATAAGAACAAAAATATAACTGCATATGCAAGGAGTTAACTTAAACCTAAAATTAATTACTCAAAATTCGAGATTTACACTATCAAAATGCTACAATTTAAAGTAGAATAACTCTAGTATACTAGAGTTATCACACCCCCAAACTTAGCGTTTTGCTAGTCCCGAGCAAAACAAAAACTAAAAGGAACCTATTAACACTAAAACACATAAACACCACCAAAATTGACGTGACACTTGATGAATTGTGGATGTACTTAGAACAATTAAGAAGTCTCTCAAGAAACGTTCAACATTATATGATATGTGAAGTTGTATCTAAGTGAGTCAATCCAAATTAAAATTTTGTTCTACATAGAAGCACACATTCATTCACTACACAAGATTTCACATTACCAAATATTACCATTCTCAAAAAGAGTCACCAAAAGGTTTAGTTCTTTCCATTTAAAACATCATTACTTCTCAAATCACAAATATTATGAAGTTAGTCAACTATCTCGACTAGTCTTCATGAAAATAGAAGTTCAATTAGGAATAAACTTAAATGCAAATGTCACACATTTCGCGAATAAACCTCTAACAAGGAATAAGTAATATGAGATCAATGATAAATATTACAAACATTTACTCCTTAAGTTATTGGTATACTAAAATGCAATTTCTAATGGCTTAATTCGGAGAAACAACATGGGTATATGTCGAAATCCTGTACTCGCTTTATTACTACTCTAATGGCTTATTTCGGAGAAACAACATGGGTACATGTCGGAATTCCGTACGCGCCTTATTCCTACATTTTTTTAATCGGTCCTAAACCAAGGAAAAGGAGTGAAATGTACCTAAAATTAATCTCGATTATCAATTATTCACAAGTTAGAAGAACATTCCCTATGCAAACACATGAAATGTCCCAAAATTCCTTCTATTTCATTTAACTCATTTCTTTCCAAAAGATAGAACATCTAACCAAATAATATAAGTGATTTGAGCAGAAACAACATTTCAAATAAAATTTCTTAAAATTTCAGCACTTCTTTTTGAAAAATAGTAATGCCAAGTTTATGAAACCTTTATGTTGCAAACAAACTACTCACTTTCACAAAATTTGTGGAATGACTCAATCAAATATTTCCATCATAGAGTATTGTGTTGGCCCAAAAAGCAACCTAAGAGGGGGGGTGAATTAGGTTGTATCTAAAAACAAACCTTTTAATGTACTTAATGGAAATTCAAACTTTATGCAACAAATGAACCACAAGTAATCACAAGTAGAGATTCAACAATTGAATCACAAAGAACCAATAAAAAGATTAAGATTAAGAAGTGAGATGCAAGCCAAACTCCCAAACCTCTCAAGCTTGGATTACATTCACAAAGAGCTTCTCTCAAGGCAACTACCAAATTCTCAACTTGAAGTTCAGCCACTAAAAGTCTCTTCAAAGTAGGTGAGATAATAACCTCTTATACACAAGTGAGAATCACTCTTACTCACACTAATTTCCTTTAGTTGAGTCAAGAGTTTTACACTCATAACCCCCCTTTGTTACAATTGTTATCTCTCCACTCTTACACTTGAAGAACTTTTGCACTTCTAAACTCTTTTCACAAAACTATCTACACTATGACAACACTTGTACTCACTATTTCTCCCAAATAGCTCAAGAATTACTTGTAATCAATGTAGGAGTCTCTATTTATTTAATTCAGGCTTAGGGGTATATATAGTTTCCCAAAATCTGCTTCTAACAACTTTCCAACGGCTATTTTCTGTTTACTGGAAAACTAGCCGTTGGACCTTTCGGACGATTGATGCAGCAAGTGTGCGTCTGAATGAATACTAGCCGTTGGACTATTCGGACGGCCTCTGCAAAATCCTGCGACTGACGTTTCGTCCGTTCTCTGAGGGTATTCGTTTGGACGTCCGAGGAAGCGTCCGTTCGATGCAATGTCTACTGGAAATATGGTCGGACGCTGTTATTCGTCCGAGACGGCTTCAGGTTCTTTGTGTCAGACGATTATCATCGTTCAAATTGTCTTCCTTTGGACAATCATCAACGTCCGTAGAGTTTTACTAGTTATTTTCTTGATTGTGTTCAAACAATCATTTACGTCCGAGACTCCCTATTTTTCTGCACACTTATTTTCAAACTGTTAGTGCGATTTGGTTATCATCAATACATGATTATCATAATTGGGGTTCAACATATTGAATGTCAAAATTCATCATCATTGAGTACTCAATTGATCAATTTCCAACCATTATACATCAAGTGACAAAAATATGTACAAAAACAACCATTCCAACACAAAAGAAAATAAACACCCCCAAACTTGTCCCTTTTATTCTAATTTGTTGATGAGTAAATCATCCTTCCACTCACCCAAAATGAAATATAAAGACATGTCCAAAAATAACAAAAATTACTCATACCAAGACCTAATTTTAAGCTAAGAATTAAAATTGAGAAAGAATGCTACGAGTAATAAACCGTGCCACGCATCTCAACAATCAAGCTTCAAACAAAATCATCATTCAATTCAATTCATTAACAAATGTAAAGATGCATCAGCTTAGGGCCCTTAGCCATTCTACTCTTATTAAGCCATGACCAAAACTACACCAAGTGTCAAAAAATGAAATTCCCAAAGAGATTCAATCCATGAACATCAAAAGATATATCAACTTGGCGTCAGCTTAGGGACATTAGCCAAACTACTTAAAAAGGAAAACTAAAATACTTCAAATCCAAATACTAAAAATAAAGTAAAACAACAGTAATCAAAAGTAGTCAACAATCATGGTGTTCAATCAATAAAAACAAAGAGTCATCATTCATCAAATCAATCCAGGGGCCACAGGTTGGTATTCATCCATAAGCAAATGGTGGCACTCATCTTCTCATTCCATGTTTTCTTGACCCTTCTTAGCATCACTAGGTTGGGCCTATTCATGATCATTATCCATGTCCCCTCCAATCACACCTGTGTGGCTAGATTCCTCACGATGTGCTGCAGATGCAGGTGGTATGTAGTACTGTCCACGAGGTGGACCAAAGTGCCATACTGGAGGTGGTGGTGGCCTAACTCATCTGGCCAATGATGTGGTCTTAAGAACTTCTCCAATGATGGTCAAATTGTTGTGCATCACCATTTGACTATATGACCAGTACCCTTGCAGATCATTCCTCTCATCCTCATTCATCGGAGCATTGAATACAAAGCCTGGGGTATCGGAATCAATGAAACACTCTGGTATAAATGAGAAATGCTTTCGTAGGCACCCAAAATTAATAACTCTCACTAACAATGTAGTAGTGGTAGGTCAAGTTTGTCCCACAGATAACGGAGTTTATTCTTGTGCTAATTCTAGAATATGAAAAAAGGGGTTTTCTTGAATGCTTTTGAACTAAAAATGAAAACAGTAAAACAACTAAAGAGAATTCGATGTAAGGAAATTTTGGTTTCAATCATATCCACCATGACAATTTCACTAGTTGATCCTTGACACACAAGATAATTCAATTCCACATCAAGTACTAATTGAAGAATTAACCTGAAATCCAATTCAAAGTTGATTCTTATTTCTTTCTAAAGTTGGTTAATTTTCAACACGTTGTCCAATGAATTATTTAACTATTAATTTCTCTTTTACACGCGTCAAAGATTAATTAATAGAAGCTTTAAAATCAATAAGAACAATTCGGCTAATTAAATATAAACACACGCGGTTATGCCAATTAGTTGATTAATTTTCCTAAATTCAATAACACTAATCGAGCAATTATCAAATTCATTTGCTTCACAAATTGAATTAAGCACAAGCAGTTAAAACAATCTAGCAGTAGATTAATTCTAATAACTTAATTATTCTACAACAATCTTGATACACAAGTTCAAAAGAACAATCATAAAATTAATTGCAGAAAAATAATCAATACTTGTTATACAATTGAATAAATTCAAGCACAAAAAGTCTCACAACAAAGTAGAATTGACCATGGCTTCAAATCCCTTGACCAAGAAAAAGGGTTTAGGCACAAAGTGCCATGAAAGAATAAAGAAGAATTTTTCTGCTGAAAACCCTAGCTATAACATGAAAATAAAAGTGGTCTCTCTTTTCTCTCACCCTAAATGGGTTATTTATAATGAGTAGTTAGGGTTACAATTAAGGTCTACGGATAAGAACGTGAAATTGGGCGAAAAAGAGTCCAACCGGGCGAAGAAATCAGTCAAAAACTCTAAAACATGCCATTCTGCTGTTTCAGGCACACATGCACTGCCTATTTTGGGCGCATGTGCACCCTAAGCAATGTTGAAAAGTTGTCTTCTGGTCCCAGCGCACATGCGCTGCACAACCCAAGCGCATGTGCGCTGGGCTTCACTTTTGGCATCCTGTCGACTTTAACCCTAATGTAGACCGAATTTGGAAAAACTTAAAACATAAAAGTTGTATCTATACATATTATATTTCCAAAAATCTTGAATCACCTCAATTGGAGCTCAGATAAGAAAGTTATGTTGAATCTACCAAACTATGTCAGAATCGCTCCTCACAGGTGCATATTTTCTAACTTTGCAATTTTGAACAAGATGCCTATAGAATCCTGGAAAACTCAAAACATGAAAATTGTAGAAATCTTCAATAGCTTCCAAAATCATCCAAAATCATCTCAATCAGAGTTTGGTATCGAAAGTTATTCTTGAAATACGAAACAACATACAAATTGGCTTCATCCTGATCCATGTTTCGCCCTTAGCATTTTCTTTCATCTTTTCCATCTTCTTCAGCTTTTTTCACTTACCCTACAAAAACTAAGAATAACCAAATTAAACTCAATAATAACTCAAATATTGCTTACAACACATAAAAACGTGGTAATTGACATATAAAATATAGCACACCATTATGAACTTATCACACTCTGAGGCGATGACGGTGGCGGTGGCGGTGGTGGCGGTGGCTGGGTAGGGTGCTCCTCCTGGTGGTGCTTTTCATACTCTCTCACCATTCTGTAGACATATTCCCGGTTGATCATTCCTCGTGGATGTGTCATTTGTTCCTTAGGATCAATCGGGCAGCCTGCTATAGTACAAAGATTGTGAATTAGACTAGGGGCATAAAATATAGGTCTCCCTGACCTTTCACGCTCCAAGAATCCCTTGCCTAATAAGATGACCAATGGTCACCAGTACCCCTGTCGTGATGGCATAAACTAAGAGTACTTTATTCCTATGGATAAAACTCACCGCAAATTCGGCAGCTAATGAAATAAAACCATAATTTGGCTACCAATGAAAGTCCTTGCCGTGCAAATTTTAGTTCAGTATTAGAGGAAGTACTCTTAATCCAATGAACCCTCCTATCACAAATGGCTTCTTTAATCGCATTCATGTTCTTATCTTTATTATTCAAGACGCATATGCCGAGTATTGATTAGAAGGTACAGGGGGTATATTGAAATATGCATTAATCAAATCTGCACTAAAATCTACTAACACCCCCCGTATTCGTACCTTGCCATCCTCTAGTTCGCACAGATTGCAATTAAACTCCTTTACTAATTGGGAAGCCCAAGGTCAACTAGAGTGTTAAAACCCTCCCAATGTCTCGACCTAATTTGTGCCTCAATAGCTCTTTTAACATCTTCATAATCACCCCAATGCATTGAAAGGTCGAAGTTCCGCTCTCTAATTACCTCATGTTTCTCATTATTCTAGTACAATTGTTTAGCCCTATCACTCGAGAATTGAGGTTCAATCTGCTTACCCCCCTCAAAAGGTTGTTCCGAGCCCCTTTCTACACTAGTCCCCTCTCCGGATTTTCTTTTTCTCAACCCAGTTCCTCTTTCCCTCATTCTAACCCTACGTTCAGCACTACAATAAATCCCTCAAGTCATTATAATAGTCCAATTCAATCAACAACTCAGAGTATATTCACCCTCAATTCAAAATTCACAGCCAACAAAATCAAAATCACAAATGTCCAACAAACTTCAGAATAATTCAACTCAATTCAAACCAATTCAACAATTCAAACAATTGAACAATTCAATACCAAAATTCTCCTAAAAAATTTCGCACCAATTATTGTCCAAAATTCAACAATTGGATACCACCAATTTCATCACAAATTAATCCACAAAATCCAACAATTATCTTTGCCAAATTGACAATTGAAACTAAAAACCAAAGGAAAGATGTTACCCATTTTTTGGAATGAAATTTCCCAAAACTTCTTGTGTGTCAATTCTCCTTGAAGTCCAACTTTCTCCAAGAATCCACCCACAAAATGCTAACTTTGATGTTCCTAGAGGAAAATAGGATGATGTTAGTAATGGGTGTGGGGTTTGAAATGATTTTTAGTGAAGATGATGGAAGACTTTTGAGTGATTGGGTTAGGGTTTTTGGGTGAGATGAGAAGAATAGAAGAAATTTATGTGGAAAGAAGAAGAAGAAATGGAATTTTAAAAACATTTTTGTCATTCAAGATCGCGATCCTGTCTGATGTCGAGATCGTGATCTCGATTTTGGTATTGCGATCTTGATTGAGTTGAGATCGTGATCTTGACTCGGTGCAAAGTTTGCCTTTGCAGAAGTTTGGATTTGAGATCGCGATCTCGACTCAATTTCTGCAAAGTGTAGTTTTTACACTTAGCCAAGATTGCTCAATTCTTCATCACTTTTCTCCATTTGTAAGGACAATCTACAAACACAAAATTCACAAGTTAGGATGACAATTTTCACTCAAGCCATAGCACCATTTATTCAACTAAATAAAGTTTAGATTTTTAACTAAAATTCTAACGTAAATGAAATTAACTTACTCAAAATTAAAATAATGAAAAGTCACACCAAGAAAAACACAATAATAATTAAATCAATGACTTGGGTTGCATCCCAAGAAGCGCTCTTTTATAGTCACTAGCTTGACTGTGGCATGGACACTTCATTCTTGCATAAGTTGGACAATCTCTCGTCCACTTTCAATGATTCTTCCATGGTAGGGTTTGAGCGGATGACCATTAACCTTGAATGCTCTTTCTTTCGCTTTTATTTTCGCCGCTCCATGAGCAAAAGTTTGAACCACTTCAAAGGGGCCACTCCACCTGGACTTGAGTTTTCCTGGGAATAACTTGAGCCTTGAATTGTGAAGTAGCACCAAATCACCAACTTTAAATTCCTTTCTTAGGATGAGCTTGTCATGCCATGCCTTAGTTTTCTCCTTATAGATCAAAGAATTCTCAAATGCTTCCATCCAGAATTCATCCAACTCATTCAAATCAAGCATCATCTTTTCAGAGGCTTCCTTCAAATCAAAATTCATGTTCTTGATTGCCCAATATGCTCTATGCTCAAGTTCCACCGGCAAGTGACATGCTTTTCCATACACAATACGATATGGGGACATGCCTATAGGGGTTTTAAATACCGTCCGATAGGCCCACAATATGCCTCTTATGTCATTTAACTTAAGTGCCCAATCCTTCCTAGCCTTATTCACCGTCTTCTCTAAGATCTTCTTCAATTCTTGGTTTGAAACCTCAACTTGACCCGATGTTTGGGTATGATAGGCTAAAGCAACTTTATGTTTCACACCATACTTTGTCATCAAGGGCTCAAAATGTGAATTTTTGAAGTGAGAGGCCCCATCACTAATGATAGCTCGAGGTACTCCAAATCGAGAAAAGATGTTCTTTCTAAGGAATTTAGTGACCACTTTGGCTTCGTTGGTTGGAGTGGCGATTGCTTCAACCCACTTTGACGCATAATCCAGCACAACCAAAATGTACTTGTTGGAAAATGAGACCGAGAATAGTCCCATGAAATCAATTCCCCATGCATCAAATACCCCCAACTCAACAATTCCATGAAAGGGCATTTCATTTTTCCTTGAAATATTTCTCACCCTTTGATATTCATCACACTTGAGCACAAATTCCCGGGAATCGTTGAACATAGATTTGGCTAATACAAACCGCTTTGAAGAACCTTGAAAGCCGTTCGTTGAGCCCCATGGTGTCCACCAACCGGAGATGAATGACAATGTCTCAACACATCGGTAATTTCACATTCCGAGACACGTCTCCTAAGAACTTGATCATTGCACCTTCGAAACAAATATGGCTGTTCCCAAAAGGAATGTTTAAGCTCCGCAAAGAATATCCTTCTCTCATTTAAATTTAGCCTCTTTGGTATTAGCCTTGCCACAAGATAATTCACAATATCCGCATACATGGACTCACTTCCTTCAACTCAAATAATTTCTCAATTGACGATTCTTCATTAACGGTTCCTTCTTCATGATTGACAAGTCTAGATACTTCAATCCTTGACAAATGGTCACTACCATGTTTTCCACACCCTTTTTTTCGCCCACCTCCCAATCAAACTCCTGCAACAAAAGTATCCATCTCAATAAACATTGCTTGGCATCTTGTTTAGAAAATAAATATTTTAATGAGGAGTGATCGGTATGAACAATTATCTTTGATCCAATCAAATATGATATAAATTTATCAAATGTAAAGACTATAGCAAGTAGTTCCTTCTCCGTTGTAGAATAATTAAATTGTGCATCATTTAAAGTCCTATTTGCTTAGTAGATGACATGCAACATCTTATTCACATTTTAACATAAAACGACACCTATTGCATAGTCACTAGCATCATATATAAGCTCAAACATAAGAGACCAATTTGGTGCTACAATGACCGGTGCAATCACAAGAGCATGTTTTAACTCATTGAATGCTTCCAAACAATAGTCGTCAAAATGAAAAGGACAATCTTTTTTAAGTAATAAGCACAAAGGTCTAGCAATATGTGAAAAATTCCTAATGAATCTTATATAAAGCCCGCATGACCTAAGAAATTTCTTACCCCCTTAACATTAATTAGAGGAGGCAACTTTTCAATTACCTCCACCTTTGCCCAATCAACTTCTATCCCCTTGGATGAAACTTTGTGATGACCCAAAACAATTCCTTCCGTCACCATGAAATGACACTTTTCCCAATTGAGAACCAAATTAGTTTCTGCACACCTTTTTAACACTTTGGACAAATTTACAAGACAATCATCAAATAAGACACCAAATACACTAAAATCATCCATGAAGATCTCTATGCTCTTTTCAACCATGTCATGAAAAATGGAAAACATACAACGTTGAAATGTGGTTGGTGCATTGCAAAGCCCAAAGGGCATTTTCCTATATGCAAAGGTACCAAATGGAAATGTAAAAGTTGTTTATCTTGTTCTTCCAGACAAGTGACAATTTCGAGATAACCGGAAAAACCATCAAGGAAACAATAATATGCAAAACCGGCGAACCTCTCAAGCATTTGATCAATAAAAGGTAAAGAAAAATGATCCTTTCGGGTGGCTTCATTCAACTTTCAAAAATCAATACACATTCGCCAACCTGTAACCAATCTAGAGGGGAGGAGCTCATTGGTTTCACTTATGATTGCCTACGGTAATAACACCTTTCTTTGGAATGGCTTGAGTGGGACTTGTTGGCCCGAAAAGCAACCTAAGAGGGGGGTGAATTAGGTTGTATCTAAAACAAACCTTTTTGTGTGCTTAATAGAAATTCAAACTTTATGCACCAAATAAAAACTTAAGCACAAATGAATACAAAAGATATTCAACAATTTAAGCTTAAAGAAGAAATAGGAATATTGAGATTAAGAGATTCAAACCAAACTCCCAAACTTCTCAAGCTTGGAGCTTACAACTATAAAGAGCTTCTTACAAGGCAACTACCAAATTCACAACTTGAAGTTTAGCCACTAAAAGTCTCTTCAAAGTAGGTGAGACAATAACCTCTTGTACACAAATGAGGATCACTCTTGCTCACACTAATTTCCTTTAGTTGAGCCTAGAGTTTTACGCTCACAACCTCCCTTTGTTACAATTGTTATCTCTCCACTCTTACACTTGAAGAACTCTTATACTTCTAAGCTCTTTTCACTGTTGTTAAAAAACTACCTACACTATTACAACACTTGTACCCACTATTTCTCCCAAATAGCTCAAGTATTACTTGTAATCAATGTAGAAGTCTCTTCCTATTTAATTCAGGCTTAGGGGTATTTATAGTTGCCCAAAATCTGCGTCCAACAACTTTCCAACGGCTATTTTCTGTTTATTGGAAAACTAGCTATTGGACCTTTCGGACGACCGATGCAGCAAGTATGCGTCCGAACGAACTAGCCGTTGGACCGTTCGGACGGCCGCTGCTAATCCCTGCGTCCCGTTCTCTAAGGATATTCGTTCGGACGTCCGAGGATGCGTTCAAACATACGTCCGATCAAAGCAAAGTCTTCTGGAAATATGATCGGACGCTGTTCTTTGTCCGAGACTTGCTTCAAATTCTTTGTGTCGGACGATTACCATCGTCCGAAGCTCTGTCTTTCGGACAGTCATTTGCGTCCGAACCTACCTATTTTTCTGCACACTTGTTTTCAAACCATTAGTGCGATTTAGTCATGTCTTATCATCAAAACATGATTATCATAACTGGGGTTCAACAGGACTAACCCACTCACTATCGCTAATAGAGTAAATAATATCGGCTTTCAAAAGTTTGAGAACCTCCTTCCTCACAACCTGTTTTAAAGTAGGATTCATCTCCTTTGAGGTTGTCTTACCGGTTTATTTCCATCATTCAACAAGATTTTATGCATACATATGGAAGGGTTAATTCCCTTACTATCATCAATGGACCAAGCAATGGCATCTTTATCCATTTTAAGCACCACAATCAATCTATCAAGTTGCTCACTTGTTAAAGATGCATTCACAATCACCGGGTATGTCTCATTTTCACCGAGATATTCATACATTAGGTGAGTAGGAAGAGGTTTAAGTTCCACCTTGGGGGGTTCGTTGGTCGAAGACCCTCATTTACCTTTTTCTTGATTCTCCTCATCCTCCTTTTGCAATAAGGTCTCATCCTCCAAATGATTTACATGCCTTATCCCTTCTTCATCATCTTCACATGATTTAGCACACTTGACTCCAAGACCTCTTCCGCTATTGAGAAATTCTCCATTGCATTCCTATAACAATCATCAATTAAGTCATCTACCACATTTATATTCATGACATCTTCAAAAATTGAAGGAAGCTTTAATGAACTAAAAACATTGTATGCAACAATTTCATCATTTATTCAAAATTCCAACTTCCCTTCTTGAACATCAATAAGTGCACGACTGGTAGCAAGGAAAGGTCTTCCAAGAATGATTGGCATCTCTTCATCCTCTTCAATTTCAAGCACAATGAAATCGGTCGGAAGGTAGAGTTTATCAATTTTCACAATCGCATCTTCAATGATCCCTTTAGGAAACTTTATGCTCCGGTCCGCAAGTTGCAATGAGATACTTGTTGGCTTCAATTGTCCTCCATTTAACTTCTTGAACACCGAAAAAGGTATGAGATTTATCGAAGCTCCCAAATCACACAATGCTTTCCCAAATTGTAAACCCCCAATTTCACATGGTGAATATAGAAAACAATCCGGAGTCCTTGAGCTTTGGTGGCAACCTTTTTGTAACGAGTGCATTACAATTCTCCATTAATCATAAGATTTCATCCCCATGCAACTTCCTTTTTTAAGTAAGAACTTGTTTCATGAATTTGGCATAGGTGGGCATGTTCTCAAATGCCTCCATGAATGGAATGTTGATTTCAATCTTTTTGAAAATATCAAGAAACTTCTTGAATTTCTATCATTAAAAATGCAATAAGAATACCATATTGTTCTATAAAGAATTCTGGAATATAATTAAGTTGTCCATTTGAGCACACCTATCAATAAAAGTATTGGCACCAAAGAGATATGTGAACAGACAAGGTTCATGATGATCATTGAGAAACTAGTGGCATTCTATTAAGTGCTCAATAACCAATGAGATGAACCCATTTGGATGGGATGGCCCAATTTACTAAAAATAAAGGGGCCATATTTTTTTAAATGGAAGCCTTTTACTAAAAATAAGGGGACCATACATTTCTTTAAATGGGAGCCTTTTATTAGTTTTTGAGCAATTACTAGATATCCTAGTAGTTGTTCCACGACCAATATAAACTTTACCATGTGGGCATGTTAATATCATGGGGTTTTGCTATGATATTTTGATCATTTGGATATGTTGGAGGGGGTTTTGCATTCTCTTCAGGGTACCAAACCATTGGTTCAAAATTTACTATTGGATATGTAAAGAATTTTAGATTATTGGATTAGATTAAGTGCAACTGACTTATTTTGGAGGCTTTCACATATAAACATTGTCTTAGAAATAGGAGACCTAAATACCTGAGAATTGGGTTTTCTTTAGTCATCCGTATAATTTATACAACTCTACCTCAACCCATTCAAATACTTTCTTTACCTTATATTGTAATGTTTCATTATTTTTCACAATTCTTATTCATGGAAAAACTAATAAATCTTTTTTCAATTTCTTTGTCTAAAATTTTCTACAAATGATTTTGCATTGATGAAATTATTTTAAATTAAAAAAAAATTTCCTATATAAGTTAGCCATGACAATTATTATACTATTTGTAATTTCACACAAAATCCTACAATTAAATAACATTTCATCCTCATAGAGTTAATCACACTTTACCCCCTTAATTTTATCATTACTAACACTTTAATCCCTAATGCTATCTTTTGAGCACTTAAATTCTTCCGTTATGCAAGATAATTTTTTTTACCATTTTACCCTTATTCTATTCTAATCTTTGTTTTTTTGTTTATTTTTGTCTGATGAATCAAATTTTCATAAATATATAATTTCTTAATTTTCATAAATATTAGACTTGATTCATGTAGAATTTGATATGAAGCAACAGTTAGAAGTAGAATTTGATGTTTTTAATGGTTTTGCCTAAGATAAATTAAAGAATATGCCAAAATGAGGCCGACATTATCTTTTAAGTACAAATTTTTGTAACTGTGGATCAATTATAATAGTTTCAAGCTTCTAGTTTGATTATAATGACTTCTTTAATTTGAAATTTTGGTTAAATATGAATATATACTATGAGTCTAGAAATTTTGAATCAAGTTTTATTTTAAAATATTAAGGCTAACCACAGTAAAGAAATTTTTTTAATGAAGGAAAAAATGCATTATTTCTTGTGGCAGTGGTGGTAATAGTCACTAAAGGGATGAAGAGTAAATGAAGGTAAAAAAAAAAAGAATAAAATAGGAATTGAATGGTCGAAACACTGAGTTAACGTATTAGAGGGGGTTAAATATTCAAAATATAACGTTAGGGACAAAAGTTTTAGTGATACCGAAATTTAATGGGATAAAATGTAAATAACCAATGGGTTATTTGTTTATTTAGCTAAAATTTCAAACATTATTAGAGTTGACCATCAGTTTGGGGATTTTAATACTCAAAACATAACGTGAGAGATTAAAGCATTAGTGACGCTAAAGGTCAAAGGGGTAAAGTGTAATTAACCCTCATATTTTTTGTATTACTTTATCTATTTTTTTAAACATACAATCTAATAGAGAGTGATATACAATTAATATAGTGTCATATATCATTCAAAAAGTAGTTTAATTTTGTTTTGAAATAATTCTTTTAATTTTTGAAAGTACTAGTATTAATTAAAGGGTTAATTACACTTTGCCCTCCTAAATTTTAGTGTCATTAACACTTTAATCTACAATGTATTTTTCAAACGCCTAAATCCTTCAATTATGCTAACTCAATATTTTGTTATTTTACTCCTATTTCATTTTATTATTATTTTTGGTTTGCTTACATTTTATCCTCTTAAACTTTTGTTTTCACCACGAGCATTAAAGTCCTTCCATATAAAAATTTATTTGCCTCAAAGTTGAATTCTGCCATTTTGTTGGTCTTTTTGGTTGGGATTCGTTGAGTAAAGATGAAAAAACATGACCGACAATATTTTTTTTAGCACTAAAGTCCTATTCCTGGAATTTTGACTAAATAGTTGGATATAAGCACCAATCCATAATTTTGACATAAAGTTCTATTCTGATTAAAGTGATTTACGCCTATTAGTTTAAAAATATTATAACTTTTAAAGAAGAAATAAAAGATAGTGCATTTTGTCGATATGGTGGTACTAGTCACTAGTTAGGAATTCCTTACATGGATTCGAATCTGTGACTCAAATTGTAGATCTTGTGATTTAAAGTGACAGCGTGATTCTTATTTTACTGCAAATCCACAGAAAGGACTGTGAATTAGGTCTATATATGATTTTTTTTTTTTTTTTGTGGTTAATGGAAGTTTAAAAAGAGAGTTAATTACACTTTACTCTGTGAACTCAAATCCTAGTTACACTTTTCTCTTTAAACTCAAGCAATATACACTTTGTCATTTCTAAAAGATTCTCTAATATAATTAAAGGTTAATTATACTTTGCCCCGCTAAAATATAGATGTTGTCTCAGTTTACCCCTCGTAAAAATTTTATCATCAATTTCCTCTTCTAATGGTCAAAAGAAAGAGTTAGTTTGACCCTTAGTCAAATTAAGCAAAATATAATGAAAATAACCTCTGACATTTAATTGATATATTATATTTTATTATTTTTGTATCAAAAGAAATATTCAATATCTATTGTTATCCTTTCATTGGAGGAAAAAAATAGGATGGGTATGTACAAACAAAAGAAATAAGTTTTAGTTTGTCATACAAAAAAAAGGGGGAAAAATTGAATATAATAAAAACCTCAAAAGGTTAAATACAAATTTTAAATGTAAGTCATTATCTTGTTGATATTTAAGAATAGTGGAAGTAAAAGTTTCTTTCTACAACTATATTTTATTAAATTTTGAAACACAAATCAATCAATGGATAAACTATTTCTTTTTTTGTTTTTTAGAACAAAGGAGCTTTATTGATATGAATATGGAATACAGCTATTCCCTATTATATTTGTGAATATATGGATAATTTATCAAATCTAAAGTAAGTAGCCCTCTTATTTTTAAGGAAAGAGTGCTCTATACAAAAGATTGTGACTTGCCGGTATTAATGTTGAATGGTTATCTAGTCACAATAAGCAATGAAGTCGATGTAACGCCCGAGATAACCATCTAGACGCCATGGGCAACACATACGGTGTTGAGTAATTTTCACAAGCAGTTTTGAGTCGAAATCAATTATAAGCGGGAGATAGTTGTGTTGCAAACACCATCGGATATTCGTGATAAGCGCATGGAACTCTGACTCCAATGATGTGCCAAGCCCAAAGCTTTTAGCAAAGCCAAAAGGAAAAGCTCCGTTATGATCCCAAACAACTGTACCACCACCAGAAGGACTTGGGTTGCCAAGTGCCAAGCCATCCACATTAAGTTTAAAGTGACCCAATGGAGGAGGGACCAAGATATTGCCAAGAAAGAGGGTCGAGTTACTGTCGTTCAGATATCCAACTTGCGAGGGAATCAACGGATAAGCTATTTTTTTAAATTCTTTCCTATTTTGCTTGGGCATTTTTTCCTTTCACTTGATTTTTTCCCCTTTTATATATCAAACTATTTTTTTTTTCTTATTTTGACAACTAAAATTGTCTGTCACAATATATCACTCTTTAGGGCGTCTTCATGAACAAGTTACCAAGTCCATATGCCCACGAAAATATCTGAATCAGTTCTACCGGTTCAAGAAAATGTTAAACCGTATCCGATCCATATTAATAGAGTAAGCAATTACCAATTACTCGCCAAAACCGGTTCTAAACCATGGGTACCCTAATCCGCAATTTTATACTTATTTTCTTCATAATTTTTCAATAATAGAAAAATTAAACTACTAATTGCATAAATGTCCTTGTGGATGGAAGAGCAAAAAATTAATGTAAAAATTAATGTAAAAATTATATAAAAGTCTTGACATTAGGCCTATTTTTCTAAAATTACAAAGATACCATTGTTTATGGACCGTTTCAGATACTCGTGGTTTAGGAAAAATGTAAAACCATTATCTGAACTTGTCTCTTAAATATCTAAACCACTATCTGAACTAGTAAAATAACCAGTTTGGTTGTCCTTCATTTACAGTTCGAATGGACCAGTTTCACCGATTTTTCTGATCGTACTAATTTTATTTTTATTATGTTTAGTTACTATAAAATGAAAATGAACAAAAGTATTTGGAAAAATTCTTCCTTTTGTGCTTACTTCCATAAATGAAGAAAATGAGGTAAAAGTTGATTATGGAAAACATGACAATTTATGAAATTCTCTTTATTGTCATTAAACAATTAAAAAAGAAAAAAGAAGATAGTATGGAATCAATAAAAATTAATAAATGAAAAGCAACGTTGTCCACAATTTTTTGAAGAGTATTTTTGTCAAAAAAAATTTCAGATCATCCTTTTATTTGCTTATAATATAGAATATTTTAGAGGGGACAAAGTGTATATTGGGACAAAGGACAACTAGAGTATGAGTTTAGGGGGTTAAATTGCAACTACTCCTAAAAAGAATGAAATAAAATATGGATAGAATGGTCTAAAGTGATGAGACGACATAAGGAAATGTTTTAAATGCAAAAGGATAACATTAGCTACTAAATTTGTCAATAATGTTAGTGATTCTAAACTTAAGGGTGTAAAGTGTAATTAATCGATGAGTATAAAATATACTTGTCCATTTAGCAAAAATAGAGTATTAATTAAACTTTTCCCCCTTAACTTTAACATCACTAATAATTTATTCTGTAACATTATTTTTTTAAGAACTGAATCCCTTCCGTTATGCCAACTCAATGTTTTGACAATTCTATCGCTATTTCATTTTATTCTTTTTTTTTCATTAATTAAATTTCACCTCTTAAACTCTACCAAACGATATGTACTTTAGTCCTAAATTTTTTAGCATAAAATCCTTCAATTATACCAGCTCAGTATTTTGATCTTTATAATCCTATTTATTCTTTTCTTTTTTTGTTTCTTTTAGTTTTATGAATATGTTGTTCATCAAGTGAATATTTGATTCATGTAGAACTTAACATAAAGCATGCTTGAAAATTGACTTCGACATTTTTGTTGGCCTTTTTTATTAAAATTAATTGAAAAAGATGACCTATAATTCTTCTTGAGCATTAATCCCTGAATAGACGATGAATTATAACAGTTCCACATTTCTGGGCTAAAACGCCTTTTTTTGTTTGAAATTTTGATTAAATGAATGGATGTACCCATGAATCCATAATTTTGAAATAACTTTTATTCTTCAAACTGATTTGTGCTCATTAGACTAAAAAATGTTTACTTTAAAAAAGACAAAAGAGATATAGTACATTATTTTAACTGTCTTGGTGCTAGTGGTTAGTTGGGAGATTCTTATATTAACTCGGTCTAGGATCCCTGTTGTGAATCTTTTTATTTAAATAAGAGGCAACATTGTTAATATAAAAAAGCGAGAATGTGGCTTTTATTTAAAGCACAGGATCCACAACACAGATAATATCATAAACCAGGTCCATATAAGATGTTTCTGTGGTAGTGGATGAATGAAGAGCAATAGAGATTGAAAAAAAAAAAAAAAGTGGGATTAAATAGGCAGATAATGATTAAAATGATGGCTTTTATTTAAAGCACAGGATCCTACAACACAGATAATATCATAAACCAAGTCCATATAAGATGTTTCTGTGGTAGTGGATGAATGAAGAGCAATAGAGATTGAAAAAAAAAAAAAAAGTGGGATTAAATAGGCAGATAATGATTAAAATGATTAGTTGGCATAAGGGAAGGGATTAAGTGCTCAAAAAATAATGTTAGGAACTAAAGTGTATTAGTAACATTAAAGTTTAACGGGTTAAAGTATAAATAATCAATGGGTATATTATCCATTTAGAAAAAATTTTAGACGCCATTATAGTTGATTGTTAGACCAGGGACTTTAGTGCTCTAGAAATAATATTAGGGACTAAAGTTAAATTAGGGTAAAGTGTGATTTACTCAATTTAGAACCATCAGTCTAGAGATTTTAGTGCCAAAAAAAATAACGTTAGAGATTAAAATTTTTAATTTTTAGTGACGCTAAATTTAAGGGGATAAATGTAATAAACGCTTAATTAAAATAATGAGAAGTAATAGCTTTTAAGCTATTCAATTGATACTACTTTTATTCCTCAAAATTATTCTTGTATATTTTGACAGTACTATCCAATCAATATATACATTTTTTATTAAATGGTGAGATTTGAATAACAACTTATTAATTTATTTGTAAGACTCATTTTTCATAATAAATTTTTTGTTGCTCATATCTATAATTAATCGTGATAAAATTTGAAATATTATCAAACTATTAATTAAGGGAGAGCAACCTAACTATTCGAAATATTACACATGCTTTTCGATATGTGGTAAAGGAAGCACTCTATTGTGAATTAGTCTAAACTAGGGATAAGGCACACCTTGCGTGCATTCCTACAAAAATAAATTCAATTAAAAAAAAAAAAGAACTGTTAATTTATTTCTGATTTGGCACCAGTAAAGAGAGGAAAATGAATGGAAGTATTTATTTGGGATGGCTTTCTAATAATTATTTGTTTTTTAAAAAACTTATACCACAATTACACTAAATGGCTCAAAGTTATATAAAGTATAAGTTGTTAAAATATGCGTTACTCCTTCCTTTCATTGATAGCTTTCTACTTTAGGTTGTTATTAAGCTAGTTTTAGTTAATGATCATGTGAATTGAATATGCCTGATGTAGAATTCAATTTTTTTTTGTATATTCTTACTTACACAGATACTTCACATTTTAATGAGATGATCCTTGTGAAAAGAAAACCTGGCTTTATTCATTGATAGTAACCGTTAAAATTCAAATATCCCACATCGACTAGTTAAGAGATTCTGAACTAATTAATAAGGTTTATCGGGCACCCCATATCACCAATTGGTTTTAAAATGGAAGCTCATGTTCTTTAACATGGTATCAGAGCTATGACTCGGAATCCACATATGACTCGGACTCTTCTGTGCATTGGGTTTGACTTCGTGGGTGGATTTCTCTCCTGGTTATGGTATTGGGCTTGATTTCATAAGTATCGGTTATATCAATATCTATGTTCTTGTTTCAACCCGAATCACATAGGTATCGGTCATGCGAGTTCCATGGGTATCGTCATATACACATTGTCATGTCAATATCTCTATCCTTGATTCGGGCATATCAATATCTATGTTCTTGTTTCAACCCGAATCACATAGGTATCGGTCATGCGAGTTTCATGGGTATCGGTCATGTCAATATCTCTGTCCTTGATTCGGGAAACCCGAGTCATGTGTGAAAGGGGTGTTAAAGTTCAAATATCCCACATCGACTAGTCAAGAGATCCTGGACTAATTAATAAGTTTCTGATCCACTCCACTTATCACTTAATGATTTTAAGATGAAAATCCATATTCTTAATTGATTTTAAGATGGAAACTCATATTCTTTAACAGTAACAAGCACTTGCAAAATTTTTAAATTAATGATGCTTTTATCTAAATTGGATATTTAGAGAGCTCTATCTGTATCGGGCGTGCCCATAGAAATCTTCAACCTGAAAAATCCCAAATGCCAGCATCTTTAAATTTCACCTATGCAAAAGAGCACATGTTTTCCTGAGCATACAGAATGTGAAATTTTTATTATTGCATCAATACGAGGACAAAAGCCAAAACTGCTGTCACATTAGTGATTTTCTCACTAGTAGACCAACTTTGTTCAGGAAATCAAATATTAACATGGTAGTAATATAGACCTCCTACAACAAAAGTATAAACAAGCCGGTTCAACTCAACATCGGCGATCAGAAAGTACATATTGGACAAAAATCTTGACTTTTATGCTTCGGAAAGATCCATATTCTCTTTTGTAGGACGTGTCAGTTCCGGAGACAGATTTTCAGTTTCTTCATTGTCGGATGGTTGAGATTCATGCTTTGCAGCAGCTTGCAAGACTCTACTCTGAACATCCAAAGATGACGGTGATGTTGGTAGTCCATTGCGGTTTGTTTCCAACTTGCCAGTTGCCCATGAAATTGCTTGACCTCCTAGTTTAACTGGAGCGAGCAGTAGCCTAGGAAGAAGACAGAAACAACCATTATCTAATTTGTCATTCTGTTAGAATTTGCATCTAATCCTACAGATGGAGAAAACATCACATCTCTGATCTTGTGCAGAAGATGTGACGGCATATTTGAGAGCTTGCCCAGAAGTAAGAGATTATGTCAACAATGACAACTTGCCTAAATGATTCCATTTGATAGGACTAAAGGAATTCAATAATAGAAGAAAAAAAAACAATTCTTCAAGCATTTGAGCACATTAAACTAACTATATTCACAAATTCTGCTGTTGCTCAGGCATAAATAGAAAAATAAAGATCAGATCTCAGTGTTCAACCTCTCAAAAAAGTTTCAGATTCCCTCAAATTTCTACATTTTCATTGTAAATAGTGATGCATTATTATGGACATGTATAATCAAGCAACTTGTACTAGCATCAGATCAGATCAAGGACAAAGTGCATAAGAATGGGAAAAATGAACAAAGTTAGGACCTTTATGAGTTGCACATGCTTTTTTACCTCTAAACATTATGTCCACGTGAAACAAGTTATCCAAAAAGGTTTAATAAGTTATTTGCATACATTTAGCAACACTTTAACAGAGTTGACACTCTTCAGTCCTATTCTCTTACCGTATCTCATTTTCTCAGTTGGCGATTCATTAAAGGAATACAAAAACTAGAACATGACGTTGCTCAAACTATAAGCTTTAATTTTGTTTCCAATACTAATATATGCTTGAAATCCACCGCACAGAATACAGAAAAAACTAAGTAATAGTCTATATAGGCACAAATTATTCAGCTTGACATTATCAGCACAACATGCACGATAGTCTCTCTTTTTTTGGGGTTATGTAGATCAAACTGTACTGTAATGAACTGACAGTCAACTAGCTAAAAGGGCAACCTTGACCAAGGGATTTGTGTTGGTTTTCAAAGGTGGAAGTTCTAAGCAATGGAGGAAATATAAAGAGAATGTGGGTCATATTCAAGGTTGACTGCCATCCTAATCATCCTTTTTTAATCTACCAAATGCGTGATATAACCAAAAAACAAGTACTGCTGACCTAAGAACACATCGAGAAGAATAATCCATGAAGAACAGAATCTATTTTTTTTTCCCTGCCTAATTTTTGATAGGTACTCAATGAATAAGTACATTCAGAAAATTATAGTATCCAGGCAAAAAAGTAATTTCCCTTTACCTTCCAGAGCATGAATAATTTCCTTTATTTTAGGTTTAGGGAACGAATACTCAGTAGAGACAAATGAAAATACAAATGATTCATGCAACACTTCGGAATCTACTTGACAAAGACAGCCATGATTACAACAATGACTGATGAAGCAAGTTTTTACCTCACATCCTGCTTAAAATCATCAGCATTCTCATAGGAAGCAACCCTCCTATATATACTCTGGCCAAGAATTTGACATATATCAAGTTATGAGCACAAAAGATATCACACCCAGGGTTTACATATATATATATATATATATATGTGTGTGTGTGTATATATATGTAATACATATATATATATTTGTGTGTGTGTGTGTGTTAAAGAAAACACATAGGACATAGGATAAAAATTGTAACCATGTTACACATATGCAAGTTCCATGATATATGTAGATGACTTGTGCAGAATGATTTAACTTTGTTGATCAGTAAATTCTCAAGAGGGGACGATGATATTTTACTTGTGAATATTTCTTTTACAGGTTTTCTTTAGTTATAGATGCATTTTAACTTTAGAAGTCAAAGAATGAATTGTGGTGAGAACCAAAAGGATCAAATATTTCACCAATGTGCATTTTGCATCTTTTATAAGTGGATAAAATATATCAATTGCCTTTGCAAGCATAGGTGATTTACAAAATTAGTATCCCTCCAAAAAACTTAGAAGGTTCGGTATATTATTGTGATCAATTATCTTCCCTATTGATAGCATTTGGTCTATTTTGTGGAGGATACGTGTCTATTGAAGCAACACTAATATCAAACTAGCCAAACAGAGAAAACATATGTTTGCATATTAGGGGTACAACCATGAATACTCCTACAGGGGCAAACCGATTATATCATATTGCAATAGTACATTCTGGTTACACATGACAAAGGACAGAAAAATAACCAGTCTAATTACAAACACAAAACAGGAAGAGCAGAAATATATTCCTTAATTTAGATGCACTATTCATAATTGAATTACAACCAAATAGCAAGCTAATAACAAACTCATCAAATTGCCGCTTTGTTTACAGGAATGAAATTCAATATAGAGGGGAAGAGTTTCTTACAAGTTTCTTTCCACTTAGAAATTGAAGAAATAAACACATTCTATCAGATTGTGGTTAAAATTTTTACTCGCTCTAAAAGAAAGGATTCCATGCCCTTGGGCCTAGAGAATGCTATAATTCCATGAGAAACTTTGTGTAAAATGTTGGGCATGTAATTCAATGAATGTTGGGGACTCTTACTCACTTTAAGTTACTACAATTACCCATATGTGTATTCTGTCTTAAGTGCGAGGAGAGGGGGGCAAAGTATGAAGCCTTAACTGTAAATTAATCATTTTCTTGGAGAACATTGGGGCCAATTGTTCCTATTGTAAATCTGTCACAGTGGGTGTGTGAGTTTTCTTGATGTTCGAAGAACCATAGTTTTCATTTTCTGAATTAGAATAGGACACCTCCAGAAGTCTGACTAGTGTTTTACATCATACACTATTAAAATATTTTTACATCATGTTGAGTATTAGATGACTTAATGACATCTCAATCTTCAGATATATTTTGATTTTGTTCCTCAACATTTGCTGAATGTACCCAGAAAACTTGCTGATGGGACAACTTCTTTATCTCGCAATGTTTACGTGTGGGTTATGAGTTAAAGAATAACAGTTGGTTTGCATTTTTACTGTTTTGATGTGAAAAAAATGAAATTATTTGTTATTTCCTTAAATCAAGTTATTTTCATCATTAAGCTGGTAACTGATTCCAATACAAAATAAATCTCAAAGGATTTTCTTAACGTAGGAAAAATGGACAAAATTAAGAGCTTAGAAACTTCTAGAACAATAAAGTTTAAGCATCAAATTTGAAAAAAAAAAAAAAAAACTAATTTTCTAGGTTATGAATGACGCATGGACAGGGAAAATTGAGAGGAGTAACATCTACTGCTCTGAAGAAGGTGATATGAATTTAACAACAATAATCAGCTTGGATACCGAATTGATGGACCTTTAAAAAGCGGTTGAGTAAGATTCTTACAAACAAGAACTGCTGAGCTAATTTGAATCTAATCATATCATATTTGATCATTGTGATTTATTTATATAGGCAGCAGACAACTACTAATGTGCTCTGTTGAGAAAAATGACCTCACAAGCAAAATAGAGTGTTTCAAGTTTAATATCTGGGGACCATTTCAAGATAGCTGCTGGAGAATGATCCTGGTCCCTGAACTTGTTTTAGTATCTTTCAAGTTCCTCAACACCAAAGCAAAAAATGATTTCTCTTATAAAACGAAAATAATGGTCAAGCTATTTGTTAAATATAAAAATATCCTACATCGATTAGGTTAAAGATTCTGGACTAATTAATAAGTTCCATGGGCCACACCACTCACTACCAATTGGTTTGGAGATGCATTGAAGCCCATGTTCTTTAATATGGTATCAAAGCTAGCCTTAGGTTTTCTCTTCCATTCCACACATGCCTTGGATTCTCTCTAGCCCAGTTCAACGGGAACGCTCAACTTCTCGGGAGTTCAACCCAAGTCACGGGTGGTTCTCTCTCTAGTTCCAGGTACTCAATTCCCCAAGAGTTCAACCAACTCAAATCATGGGTTCTCTCTTGTCCTGGGTGCTCACCAAACCCAAGTCACGTGTGAGAGGGGGTATTAATAAAATATCCCACATCAGTTAACTTAAAGATCCTGGACTAATTAATAAGTTCCATGGGCCACGCCACTCACTGCCAATTGGTTTTGAGATGGAAGCTTATGTTCTTTAACACTATTCAAATCTGTTAGCCTTGTCTGAGATAGGTTTATTAAATAAATTAAACCAAATTCAAACATATTTTTAATCTTCATTAACTAGTCAAATGCAGCTCACTAAGCATGGCATACAGTAAACCAAAGTATATACATGGGCTGTATTATTTTTCAGTTTGTGCATAAAAGATCAAGCTACTCAAAGGCTGAACTTGAGCTCACATGATAAAACCTCATTTAAGCACAACTTGAATAATAACTACCAGGATTGAACAAAATATCAGCTTCCTTTAAAAATTTAAAGGTTTGAACAACATACTCATAGTGTTCAGCATGGCTTGGCTCATTTACATTGCTAAATTCTCTTCTGTGTTTTTGACAACAAAGTATAGGTTAGGTGGTAAGACACTTTCCCTATGACCTATTGGTCATGTGTTTGAATCACTAACAAGTAAGGAGAGGTGTTTTTTTTTTTTTTGTTTAAAAAAAACCTTCTGAATTTTACGGTTGTGATTTGTAACTATGATGAATATGCAGCTTCAATTTCCTTTCAGTACTAAGAGTAAATTGAAGAAGAGGGATGATTACCTGACCAAGACCAACAACACCGATAAGCTGAAGTGTCTTCTCCCATTCTGAAGAAAAAAAATTTATGTACTCAATTTTAAAGGAAGAAAGCAGTAGAATGCGGCTACATAATAAAGATAAGAAGTTACTTAAAGTAAGGCTTTGGAATTAAATGTCTGATATTTTTTCATTCATTAAACATGGTAGACAATTTCAACTCTGTAAACAGTAACAAGTAATAACTTTGCTCCTAAACATTGATTGGAGGGTGAAGCGCAAAAATGTATTCATACAGAGGTCTAAACGGAATAGTGCAGCAACCATACCTCCCATGCACCGAACAAGTTAAGACCTCCTGCAACTTCATCCAACTAAAACCACCCAAGTCCATGATCCTGTAATTCTGGTACTTAAGTTCATTCTCTAAGCATTATTCATTTTCCATGACCATGTAAAGATCAAATTACCCTGCCTTTCCGTCTGGTGTTATGCATCTTTAGACTTCAATCAGTCTCCATCATTTTTTTTCTCGTCTCTTTGTGTTTCTTTTAGTCAATATATCTAACCTTTAAGATCTGTTAACTATGCATGACCTTCACATCTATAGCAAAGGTGTTTTAACTGTATAGCACATTATGTTTGCAATACAAAACTCATTTTTTTGGCAGAAGCTTTTTAAACCATTTGATCTTCAGCATTATGAACAAAGCTAATTCGGGGAAGAGAGAGAGGAAAAGAAAATCTCACCTATGGCTGCATAGGATACTGCAATTAAACCCTGTCCACAGCATACTCACATTAATATTGGAAGGTGAAATTGAATTGATATTACAAATGGGTACAACGAAGTACCAAATCTCTTTGCGTTATTGTGGAAAAAATTCATGAAACTTTTTTGATTATGTTAGTAGATCCAGAGTTTGGAATCCAAATTCTGCTAAACAAATTTAATCACATATTAATAGCAAAAAATAAAAAAAAAATGGATATGAAGCAAGTCTTTTTCAAACTTGACAAATAAAAATGCCTTGGACAGTCGAGTGAATTGCTGAGAGAAGATTGTTGACCAAAAATGTAAGAGCAAAGACGTGTTTCATGAATTCTATCTTATAGATCCCAAAGTCTCTGGATTTTTGAACACAGCTTTCAGCGTTTGCTCACTTCTGAGCAATTGGACTGACTAATGAGAAAACCTTGTGACAAGAGATCTAAAATGAATGAGAGGGAAGTTGGCCAGGTTGAGGGCCCTCCCAGGATTCTTGATAGTCATGGGTCGCAATCTCATTTCCTACTTGCCAATCTCAAAGAATCAAAAAACTTGAAAATGAAAGTTGAGAGTGGACCCAATGAATGAATTAAATAAAGGTAACAGTAGTTACCAATCCATAACCAAGAAGTCGCAGTGGTGTCGGATTGAAATCCTGTATTATTGCCTCAGCATCCTGATAACACCCAAAATTTCAAATTATTTACTAATGAATATTGAATGTGTTGAGGAAAAGTTAAAACAAAGAGAGGATGTGCCAGGGTGTTTTTGTCTGTGTAAGAATGAGAGACAGAGAGAGAGAGAGTGCGAGAAACATCTATCTGACGTGAGACAGAGAGAGAGAGAGAGCGAGAGAAACATTCTATCTGACGTGCGGACCAGAATAAGTGTCTTTATACACAGGTTTAAATTGGATTGCAAAAATCTGATGTCACCTTATTTCATGTTTGCTTGAATTTTTGCAATATATTTTACTCACAACACTGTAGATGTGAATGCATAAAACAGCTTTTGCTCTGCTTCAGGTCATTAAACAGCCACCACTTGAAATATACTAAATGTAAATAAAGATAAAAAAGAACCCATATACAAGATCTAGCCTGAATAACATACAATTCTCACTTGACATGTGCATTTTGACCACATGACAAAAGAGCTTGGACCAAACAAATGATAATGATGTGATGCAAATCATTGAATCAACTGACTAAAATTGCAGTGCAAGCTGAATATGGAAACACAACTAAAACGAGTGAATGTCAAAACAAATATGGTGACAGTGAAATAAAACTCATAAAAAATAAAATAAAAAAATTGCACAATGAAATTGTTTACCTCATTGAGTATTGTAAGAGTTGTCTCTGGTTTCCATCTTAGTTCTTTAAATGGAAGACCACCTCTTACCCAAGATTGAAAGCCACCTTGGACCAGGTATGAATTCTGAAGTATTAACAATAAATATAGAATTAATGCCAAACCATCGATGTTATCAAAGCCCAATTAAACATCAAATAGGGTTTTGTAGGATAGTTATCACAAAATTAAATTTCTGTCTAGTGCTCTATATTAACTTAAATGGTTCATGTCAGCATAAAACTAACTTGCTTATAGTAGCATTCAACTAAATAATGATAATATTGGTTAAAAATTAAAGGCTAAATTGATTTTTATCACTTATAAACATAAAGGAAACGGAATTGTTACTTGAAATACTCGACAAATACTTCACTGCAAGCATCAGAAGTTGTCAAAATTTTTAAATGATTCCCCAAGATACAAAGCAAAGCCTCTTGATTTTAGCTCAAGTGTGCTCAGATTTTCTATATGTTAATTTCCAAATTTGTGAAATAAAAGATTAACTTTTACAAACTCTTAGAAAATTTCTCTATGAAGAAAAGCATTTATGACATGAACTATGTTGCCTCATTTTGATTCGAGCTGGCCATTTATCTAAAAGGTTCACAATCTGTATCAACAAAAGAAATTGAGAATAGTCTTCAAGATACTTACCTTAACTCCAAGTTTCCTCAATGCCCTCGCTATTCCTTTGGAGCGAGCACCATTAGCATCCATAACTATGACTTTGGATCTGTCCTATAGTTCACATAAAAAAGTAAAATCACTTCTAAATTTGCAGAGTATACATAAAGTGCTTTACATATATTAAAGTATCCTGTAGCGAAAAACTAATCCGAGCCTTTTTTGGGAAATTACGGGGCCATGCTAAACAATGTAGTTAATTTAGATCTTATGATAGTGTTTTAAGACTTCAATTAAAACATGTGTTTCCTTGTTCTTATTTTATACCTGAAAATTTTCCTTTTATTTCATAACTGTAACAATGCCATGTTTACAACTTTAGAATGAACTTAAACAATGGCAACATATACTTCAGATTAGTGAGGCCATAGTTGAAATTCACATACTTGAACAATCTTTAAGTTGCGAATCACGACAGCTGTCAATGAATCATCGAGATTTCCTCCACCTTTAAGTAACTTTCTTACAGAGATGTCAACCTGAATATATAAAAGTAAAGAAGTATAAAAATTGTGAATGCAGTATGCCAAGCAACTCATTTAATCCAATATATTTCATGAACTACCACTTCAAAAATTAAGTTCATTGCAGAGTATAAATTGCTTTCTTAAAGAATGATCAGTAAATGTTAAGTGCATCCACCAACCTCAGGTAGCACTATATTGGTGTATCGATATCGAGCTGATCGGCGGAGATCAGGAATGCCATCTCTTTCTCTGAGGTCCTTCACAATAGTCAAAATAATAGTCCTTTCATCAAATAACGGATCTGACTAAAACTCTCATATAAGAAATTGTTATATATAGCAAAACAAATAGTGCTCAACAAAAGAAAATGTGTCTATAAGAGAAGATGAAGCGAACAACCTATTTTAAAAGAAAGTATCAAGTATATTGGAAACCCAACCCAAAAAATAAAAGGCTAGAAAAAATCAGTCTCTTGCCTCAGGCCGAATATCAATTAGTACGCCTTCTTTCTTCCCTGTCAAGAGCTCCAGAGTTGACCTGGGAGATAAATCTCCAGTGTATCCACTGTAATTAAATATCCAGTAACAAACCCTGCAAAGATCTGATAAACAATATAATATTCCATAAACTTCAAAGGAAAAAAAAAAAAACCTTTCCCACTATTTAACTGGAGGGAAAATAAAAAATGGAAAAGAGGGTACTTATACCATACAGTGGTCGATACTCCGATGAAAAGAATAAATGGGATGATTTGATCATTGGGGTCCAAGCCAAGCTTCTCTTCCAATCCTTGCAAGGTGCTGTAACCCTACTCCTCGTATCATGTGAAAGTTAGCAAGATAATTAGATGAATGCACAGCATACAATGATCTGTGCAGTTTTTGGCATTTCCAATTATTTCCAAATTATAAATGTTTGGATGATCCTAAGTAAAGCTAATCATAGCATGAATTTCAATCACTAAAATCAACACTCTTTATAAACTAAGTTCTCATCTTTGAATTATGGAATTAGGAACATACTACCAGCATCGAATGTTTAGTAAACCATGAGATGTATTATTGGTTCTATTCATGAGGAGGAATTTTAACATACTTGCTGAAAAGCTGAACCAACTGGCCTCAAGAATTCTGCTAACTTGTTCTCGGGTACCTTGAGGGCATCCTGGATCTCTGAGGGGAGCAACTCCTTTAACGAACCATAACCATATCCAGCAGATGTGAATGCCTTTGTTATAGAGTCCTCGACTACAACTATTGATTGCCTCAACCCATCAACAGCAGTAATCCCCAGTCTTCCAAAGGCTTCCTTTAAGTCACTAGAGAAGGCAGATAATTTATTGCCAGCTAATTCTCCAGTTCCATCAGTAGCTGACTTCAGCTCGACAGTGGCATTATCAACTGCATCACTAGCTTCCTTGAAAGCAGACCTTATCGATGATGTAACTTTATCAAGTGAACTGTTCAGAAAATTTTCTCCTTCATTGACTAAATCACTTATGGATTTATTAGATTCAGCAACAACATCTTCAGCGCTTGTTCTAATAATGGACAAGGATTCTGTATCCATGCTAAATGTATCAGGTGGAAGGGAAGAATCATCTTGAATAACATCCATGTTCAATATTGAGTCTGGACTAGACAACTCAGGTGCAATATCAGATTCATCAATCAGTTGGTTGGTGAAAACCGTTAAATCCTCCTGGCTAGAATTCTCAACAAACTCAATATCTCCTGTTCGAGTGGCAAATGATTTATTTATTCTACCTGTGAAATTGCCGCTGGATAATAACTCAAATTGGTGATAATCTGGTACCTTTAAGGAAAGCCTATTAATAACAACACTGGAGCCAGAATGTTCACAGTTCTCCATAAAGTTAGAATAAGAAATAGTTTTAACTGGCTGTTTCCCCAAGCAAACTCCCTGTAGTTGAGCTCTGTTTAACAAGTCAGGAACCACCCTGTCCACTACATTGCACCTAACATCAGAAGTTGTGCAATATGGTGAAATGGATCTCAATCCCCATTGAATGCATATCTGCAAGATTGGTTGATTCATGTAGTAAAATTGCATATTGGTGACAAAAATATGTGCTTGAATATATTTATCTGATAGTAGATATCTAAAAAAAAAGTGAATACACATAGTATATGCTAGTAAATAATTTCAGTATACATTTATTAGAAATGGGAAAACTGGAAAATTTACAAGACCAAATTGACTTTGAAACTTAAAACTTGACTGTCTACTGCATCTGCATCATAAAATGACAATGAAATGTCAGTTGTTAACTCTTCAAAGTCCTGAAATTGGCATGTGACACTGTTTCTGAAATTAGTTATTGTCCTCTACATGTGATTCCTTGTGGTTAAAACACATTTTACATTCCTATAGGTAATTATCAACATACTCCTTGGCATTCATCTTTGACAAGGTGATATATCTAGGAAGTTGAAAACACAAGAGTTGTTTTTATCATTAAGAATGCAAGCAAACTTCTTCCTACTTCAGGCTGCAATTTTGAACTGAGTTATTTCTTGAACCTCTCAGTTTGAAGTAGGGGAACCACATTGTTAGCATAAAACACAACTGGATCTCACTCTCATTCAGAAAGATTAGTTCTTGAAGGAACAACACATATACTGCAAAGTCAGCAGACAATTATCTAAGCTCACAATTTCTGTATCCTATTTTTTGTCAACAATAATCAGTAGATACACCCTCATCAAAGCCATTCCTAATGTAGAACCATAATGGACATCCGCACGTTAGTCAATTGCCAATTGTATTATCATCTTATGATTCTCAGCCAGTAATATCTAACCATATACACACATCTATACATAAAGAACAAAATATCTATTAAAAAGGATAATTCCAATTTCCTTTGCCATCTTTTCTTTGTGAATTTGCTGACTTGCAAACTCAAAAAACATACTCCATTTTGCATTATCATTTCCTTCTATCTGAGGTCTAAACAGCACTGACATAATTCAGAGACAATAAAAATTTCTTTAGCAAATTTCAAAGACAAGAAGCGAACTTCGGCATTCCTAATGTAAAGAAGTCCCAAATAATTGGCTTAAGTATTAGTCTGAAACTAATGAAAGTTAAATTACGACTAATTAAGAAACAAAAAGTATAAAAGAACAAAAATAACAGAGACATGCATAAATGACAACATTTTCAATGTGAATATTACCTGTGAATGAGTAGAACAGCTACTGGTAGCTGAGCAAACAGGCAACATTTTTATATGATTTAATAAACTTCCCTCAAATCTCAATAATATATACTCATCAATCTCTCATTCTCTACAATTTAAAAAAAAAAAAAAAAAGTGGTAAAAATTCTTGAGATGGGTTTTAGGCAATTATTTTGGATTGTATCAAGATCAGAGCAACAATCAGGGCAGATATGCAGTTTGGAAGATATTTAAAAATGTAAAATAATAAATAGGTAATATTATATAGTCAACATTAGAATTATCCAATGAAATGACGAGGAGTGGAGATGAGAGGTGGGAAGTGTGATTGGACCAATCGTGTGGTTTGTTTGAGGCCCGTTAGCTTCATCTCTTGGGCCTTCAACCGCCACTCGTTTCTTTGTGGGGCCAAATTTTTGTGTCATGAATTCATCGAAAACGGTTATTGTTTACTACAATCTATCACAAAATTATTCGGTGTAAGTTCTATAGAAATTTTAATAAAAAAAATCAGCCACATCATTTTCAAAATGATAAGATTGATTCCTGACTATGCTACCTGTTATGAATCATATTCAGTTAAAAATTTTCCATTATATTTATCATCCGTCATCTTTTATATTTCCTTTTATACTCCTATTGAGAGGATAAAATTATTTAAGTTTAATTACACCTTATAAATAGAGGACAGTTGTAAATTTCCTTCCTGCCTGTCTTATACTATATTTATTTTATTTACACATTGCTCTATGATTTAATGAATTTAAAATTTTCATCTTAAGAGACTAGTAAAATATTGTAATTGCCATCAATATTTTTAGTTACACTTTGTGAATTTATTTACTAAAATTCTTTTCTTAAATTTGAAAATGATAATAAATTAAATTTATTATTCTAAATATTTTTTTTAGGTAGCATGAAGGAGTGAGTTAGTTGATCAACTTAAATTTTTTTAAAATATACATTGATTATATTTCAAAGTAATATATTTACTCCAGTAATATGAATTTTTAAATGCAAAGTGATGACCAGTTATTGATAACAAAGAAAATAAAGTAAAAAATAATAAAACTAAAATAATGTGACTAAATAAATAAAATACTTTATTCTAGATATAAAAATAATAATGACGGAATAAGTATGTGATGGCATGTTAAAAATGGATGCGAAGAAGAAAATATAAAATAGAAAACTAATCCATACAATTAATATTGAAAGGTGAAAAAATTTTCAATAATGTTGGATGATGAAACGTCGTTACTTTTGAATGACAAATTACTTATAAAATAAAATTAGATACCAAAGTGCAACTTACCCTAATTTTATGTTGATTAAGGCAAATAAAAAATTGAAGGTAATTATGACATTTTACTACTCCCTTTAGATGAAAATTTTAACTTCATTTAATCTTGGGAATCAATTTGTAGATAAATTAAATATAGGAGGCAATTTACAACTATTCCTTATTTATTGGGGGCAAACTATAATTAAGCCAAATATTTAACTAATTTGTAAAAAATAATTAAAGAACCAATGACTACTATACTAACTGTCACGAAACTTCTAGTTGACACGAACCCGACGTGCCAAGGTGGAATAAGAAGCCTGTGATGGCACTACAATTTCGCTTAGCAAACTTTGGTCAGCCAACCCGTCACACACTCGTGTTTAGTTTTCACTAGTTTTTGGCAACCATTGCACACACAAGTACTCACCAACACACAAGCATGAATCCAGTGCGAAATTTTGGCAACACACAAGAGCAAAGCATAACAAAACGAAAATAAACAGCACACAAACAGATTACGGCCACAGGCCAACCCTTGCAACACTTTAATTCCGTTAAAAGCTTACGACGAGACTTTTTACAAACACTTGATGTGCAGAACACTCTTGGCCTAAATTCTCACGGATTCCTCATCTTTTTGCCAAGTCTCCGACTACCAATATTTATAGGGAAAATGCGGTTGACAAGCCCAACCGCTTAGCATTGTTGGACAAACGAAATGCCTACAACTAGGCTGCCTGGCCAGCTGGAAGCACACATGGCCTGATCATGCCCCAGAAGGTGGTAACTGCCACAACCGCCTACTAAGCACTACTCCACGTGCTGCCCACATTTCCAGCACGAAGGCAACTGTTCCTTGGCCAACACTCTTGCCGACCAGCCTTGCCACCCACAAGGCTTCACTTGGGCTCCTAGCAATGCCCAAGATTGTGCCACAAGCTATGCTCATCTAGTGTGCATGATCTGTGCACGGGTCTGTTTGTGCCACTACCGTTTGCCAACGTTTTTCCAACTCGTTCGTGCCCGCTATTTGAACCAAGCCAACGTTTGCCAACGTCCCAAAGCCAACATGACCATGGTATAGTTTTGCAACACTTAGCACGTCAACGGCTCAAGTCGGCCCACCTCCGTTTGCCAAACTCGTACACTGCCTTGCCGATAGGCAGTCTGCCTAGCCGACGTGCAGGCTGTTTGGGGCCAGGCCTGCGCTCAGCCTTGCTGACACGTAAAACTCTACCAAAGGGTCTAACAGACCTCTCCCACTTGAAGAGATTGATGCCCTCGTCAATGCCAACTGCCAGCCCTCTAGCAATTGTACTTGCCATTCGAACGAACAGCCCCGTTGCTGAAGTTTGCACCAGTCTCACCACTGTGCAACTCCCTTGCCCGTTTTCCCGCATGGCTTCAGCAATTCTCCCGTTCATTTGGCTAACTTTGTGACTGCAAGCCTCGTTTTTTTGTCTTAGGCTTCATTTAAGCCTGTTGCATTTGCTGCCTGAACCTTGAATCCACATCAAGTTTGCCACATTGTCCAGCCGCCCTGCCTTTGTTTAAACAATGTACATGGGCAACAAATGAAGTACACTACACTCTGCCAACCGTTTAGCAACAACATCAGTCACTTGGTACCCCCGTGCCATAAAATTAATCAAGTAAAACGAAACTTGAAAATTTTAGACAAGGACAGAAGCAATTTACCACTTACGTTCCACCCTAGGAACTGCCCGTTGCACATTTTTGAGACTCCATGGATTAGTCTCCGGGCTTCGGTAAGAAACCAACAAGGCTTGCCTCCGTTTTTATAACCTTGTCGTTTTGGCCAACACAGCCAAGGCACCATGCACAATACCCGCCCTTTGTCCCGCACAAAAGACTTGCCTTGGTTTCCCCCGAAACCAAGACCAACACAACAACATAGCACACTTCCCCACTTGTGTTTCGGCTTCCACAATCAGCAAGACCCCATGTCTGACTAATTTTTGCCCAAGTCTCGTATAAGGTGTTTGTTTGCTACGTTTCCCAACTGTGCCAACAACAAGCATCTCATGCCCATTTCTGCCTAGCAGCCACCCACTGCCAGCACTCTTTTTGCCTGACAGCCACCCACTTCCAACACCCTCTTCGCTAAGTAGCCCGCCTCAACTTAGCACCCGGCAGTCCCTACTGCCATGTCCTTGCATCCCCGAAGGACCCCTGTGCTTCACAAGCACCTAAGAGAGTTGATTTTGTTGGTGTCGCACACCAACGTCAAGGAACTCATTCTAGCACAAGACGGACCATCCTCGTTGGCAATGATGACATTAAGCTGTTCTCTCTTGGGACATTCCCTTGCCATGTGTGGTCCTTTGCAAATAAAATAACCACTAAACTTGTTAGTTTTATCCTTACCGAAAGGAATCTTACCGGCTTCGATCTCAGTCACCACAACTTTCTTTTTTGTCTTGAACCTGCCATTTCCATGCTTAGGGTCCTTTTCTTTGTGGGAGTTCCCTAAAAATCAACCAACCTGTCCAGCCGAAGTGATGGCTTGCTGCAAGTTCTGGACACCTTGCCTTTGCAACTCTGCCTGAGCCCACTTCTGCAAGCCAGCCATGAAATTGAACAACTTATCGTCTTCTGACATCCCACGAACGTCCAGCATCAAGGAACTAAATTCCTTCACATAGGCACGAATACTACCCGTGTGTTTCAGCCCTCATAATGCCTCCCTTGCAAGCCACGAAATGTTAGTAGGAAGGAATTGCCTCTTTAGTTCCGTTTTCAACGCCTCCCATGTTGAAATTTGAGGAACGGTCTCGTCACCAGCCCGTGTCCTCCTCCAAAGCTTCGCATCACCAGCAAGGTACATGCTTGTGATGGACACTTTTTCCTCTTCAGGCATACCCGCTGCCCTAAAGTATTGCACCATGTCCCAAATGAAGTTCTCCAACTCCTTGGCACTCCTTGCACCAACAAAATATTTTGGGTCAGGAACTTTTACCTTGGCCCTTGAAGATTGGCTTGTGGAGCTAACCATGTGCAGGAGTGCCACTACAGCAAACGCCTTCTTCAACATGGACATCTCGTCTTGCAGCCGTGCAAGACTCTCAAATTTGGCATTCCATGCCTATTCAAGCTGTTGGAAATGAGCACAAACGGCCTCAACAAAGACTTGAAATTTGCAAGTCTTTTTTTCTCCATCATTTTGCGCATTTCCATCATTTTAGCAACCACACACGCTAGTTGTTCTTCCAACATTGCAATGTTAGTCATCATGACTGGCATCATTATCAAAGAGTCAAATTAGATTGACTTAATAGATTCTGAATCTGAAAATTCTTGAAGTGAATCATACACTTCAAGAGCATTAACATTTTTAGTGTCACTAGACTTCACATTAACCAGATGTTGTCAGTAGCAAGGAATGTGGATTTTCTGCGAGTAATAGGCCTTTCAAAGTGGTTTTTACTCTTAGCAGGAATTTGTTGAGTTCCTTTAGTAGCTTGGGATTTTGCTTTGTAGAAAGTAACTAGAGTTTTAGAATGTCTTGCACTACTTTTTACAGTTTGAGCAAGTTGACTTTTCTTTCGAGCTATTGAGTTTGATATGATACTTGTTGAATTTGTAGGGAAAAGAGATGAGAAGCAGAAATGTCCAATTGGGCGTGCCAGAATTTGTAAACATAATTTTCGAGTTAATTTTATAACAACGAAGAATTGAGCAATAAATTGGAAATTTGCAAGTCTTTTTTGCTCCATCATTTAGCGCATTTCCATCATTTTAGCAACCACACACGCTAGTTGTTCTTCCAACATTGCAATGTTAGTCATCATGACTGGCATCATTATCAAAGAGGCAGATTAGATTGACTTAATATATTCTGAATCTGAAAATTCTTGAAGTGAATCATACACTTCAAGAGCATTAACATTTTTAGTGTCACCAGACTTCACATTAACCAGATGTTGTCAGTAGCAAGGAATGTGGATTTGCTGCGAGTGATAGGCCTTTCAAAGTGGTTTTTACTCTTAGCAGGAATTTGTTGAGTTCTTTTAGTATCTTGGATGATTTTGCTTTGTAGAGAGTAACTGGAGCTTTAGAATGTCTTGCACTACTTTTTATAGTTTGAGCAAGTTGACTTTTCTTTTGAGCTATTGAGTTTGATATGATACTTGTTGAATTTGTAGGGAAAAGAGATGAGAGGCAGAAATGTCCAATTGGGCTTGCCAGAATTTGTAAACACAATTTTCGAGTTAATTTTATAACAACGAAGAATTGAGCAATAAATTGGATTTTATTAATAATAAAAAAAATGACAATCTTTGTTTATAGTTTCTTGAGAGAAAAGAACCTATTCTCTGATTCTATTTCCTGAAGGAACTTAATCCAAGGGCTAAAGAGTTCTAATCTTCGATTAACACGATTTTTCAACCCTCATACTGGTTTGAAAATTGAAAAATAATCTCTTTGCTAGTCTTTTCTTCAATTAAAAGATTTTTTATCTTTTAAAACAATAGGAAAACACAATTTACTATGTTTTTGGAAATATGTGCTTCAATTAAAAGAATTTTTATCCTTTAAAGAAGGAAAAATACAATTTAATATATTTTTAGGAAGGCGTTCTCAATTAAAAGAGTTTTGTTCTTTTAAAAGAAGAGAAAACATAATTTAATATGTTTTTGGAAGGATATTCTTCAACTAAAAGATTTTTTATCTTTTCAAAGAAGGGAAAAGATAATTTAATGTATTTTTAGGAGATTCTTAGAGAGTTTTTATAGGATTTTTAAAACTTTTGCTTTTGGTATGTGAATTTTTGAAGGGTGAATGTTTCAATTTATAGGTAAATCATGGGCTCTTTTGGATGAGTCTAAACTCCTTTTGACTAGCAAGAATTCACCATGTGTCAAGGATAATAATAATTGTTGAGTGTTTAATTTGACTACAAAAATACCATACTTATCTCAATTATAGGATAATTCTTTAATTACTCATGAGATTTGTCTTTGTAATTATACATGAACTGTAACTCCTCTTTTAGTTGTTGAAGGAAAAACAATGGCTGAATTTTGTACTAGCAAATACCAAATTCATGAGATTTATTAATAATTATCCATGACTATTAATTTAATCAATTGATAATTATTAAAATTAGCTACCAATTTATTTAATGGCAAATTAATATAAATTACAATTAATAAAATAACTATTTTTTGTAAGTAATTATATCAATTAAAATTTATATTTTAATTAACAAAATTTTAATGTTTACAACAACTCAACACCCAACCTATTCATTTAGAACAGAAGCCTTTTTTCTCCATAACTTTTGCTAAAAATTCTCATTCCACTCTATCATAGGCCTTAAACATATCAAGTTCAAGTACCATATACCCCTGTTTATCCTTCCTCTTTCCATTTAAAAGTGGATAGATTTATTTGCAATCATTACATTATCTAATACCTGTCTTCCAAGAATGAAAGCAGATTGTGATTTATGAATATATTTTGACAAGAAAGGTTCAATCTATTAGTAACAATTTTTGAAATAATTTTGTGAAGGGTATTACAAAAACTAACAGGCCTATAACTAGAAACACAAGTAGGGATTTTAACCTTTAGAATTAAGGAAACAACAGTTTGATTTATTATAGGCAGCATATGACCTGAGTGAAAAAAACTGGAAATTGTATCAGTAAAATCCTTTGCAATTAAACTCCAGAATATTTAAAAAAAAAAAACATGAAGTTAAACCATCTGAACCTGGGGCTTTATTAGGAGGCATAGATAATACTACTTTTTTAACCTCAAATTCATAAATAGGCTTAACTAATTGAGCATTAATAATTTGTAAGAAAAGATGTAGTAAACATGTAGTGAACAAATCTAAATAAAATCTGAAAACTTCATTGACAACGTCATCCAAAGACTCATACTTCTTCCTATTATCTCTAGCAAGATTCATCAAATAATTCCTCTTCCTTTTGTTTACAATGAAAGTATGAAAATATCTTGTATTTTTATCCCCTTCTTGAAACCATTTTACTCTAGATTTTTTATGCTAAAATGTTTCCTTCTTTTTATAAGACGTCACATTCAATTCTCTTTTTAAGTCTTTTCAACATATTTAAAGAATCAGAGTCCTGACTTTGAGAAATAGAATTAATTTTACTCTTTAAAATTTGAGTGTTATGCTTAGAGTTAAAATCAATAATATTTTTCCAGTTTAAAAAATCCATCCTACAACAAACTTCATCTTCTAATTAACTTTAAACATTCTTGAACCAATACAAGAAGAATCCCAACCTTTCTTAACAGTAGCCTCAATATTATGATTCAACCACCTTTGATTGAACATAATAAACCTTCTTTTAAATTTAGTAAGAGAAGATTTAGTATCTAAGAGTAACATTAGATGATCTAAAGACTCATTGGATAAATGAGAAATAGTAATTAAATCATAGTTCAATCTCCAAGAGGAAGAAGAAGGACATCCATCTAACCTCGCCTCAATAAATCATTGATCCTTCCAAAAATTAGCCCATGTCCACAGAAAACCAATAAACCCCAAATC
Organism: Cinchona pubescens; assembly: GCA_025175665.1. Taxonomy (NCBI): domain Eukaryota; kingdom Viridiplantae; phylum Streptophyta; class Magnoliopsida; order Gentianales; family Rubiaceae; genus Cinchona; species Cinchona pubescens. The sequence continues at coordinate 4,820,940 of JANKKI010000053.1, forward strand.
AACCAAACTATTACTATTCACAGAAAAATTCTTGAAAGGCAAAAATGAATTCTCTGTACGTCTCCTACCATCGTGTATTTAGTATGACAGAAAATATCATTAAAATCTCCTAAAAAGATGACATCAAAACCCCAAACATGCATTCTAGAAGATATCCAACAAAGCTAATCCTTCCAAATGAGTTATTCACAGTTGATACAAACAAATACACACCATCACACATTATTAAACTCATCTAAAATTTTAACCTAAATAGCACAATCATTATGAAACACACCCAACACAGAAACACAATATTCCAAAAAAAAAAAAAAAAAACAAACCTCCAGATCTATCAATATAATCCACACAATAGAAATTAGAAAATTGATTTTCCTATGAATTTTATTCATAAACAACCTATTATGATTAGTTTCTAACAAAAACACTGATTTAGGAAAGTGACCAGATTACTTCCTTCAGTTGTTGAATTGTCAAGGAATCACCAATTCCTCAATAATTACAAGCCAAAATCTTCATTATAAAGCTAGTCACCCACTTAAGACTGGGAACCTCCACCTTCTTAACATCAGGCGAAGAATATACTTGCAATCTTGATCTTTTATGTTCTGTAATATCAGATCCATCATCCCAAGCAACATCTCCACCTTTGCGCTTAAGGGGTTCAGATTAAAATCAGATAAATCCTCAAACACATGTTCTAATCCTTTAGCTTTATCAAGAAAAGAATCCATAGGAATAGGAATAAAGTCACAATTGAAATCAATAATTGACGTAACTACTTTCCCTTTCTTCCAACCGTCACCAGAAACAATGTTTGAGCTATAATCTGCACAGGAAGAAACTTTACAACTGCTAGGAACATCAAAACGTCTCTATCAACTTCATTCTTATCCAAAACCACTTGTCCCAAATTATTTACATGTTGAAGGACCAATGATTTCTTAGTAGATGGCTTACCAACAGAAGCTCGAAGAAACAACCCATATTGGTTTTGCATCAAATAGTCATGGTGTGAATCTCCTTGTTTCAAAGAACATCCTGATGTCTCATATGATCCACTATGCCATAATAGAAGCAAAACAAAGGAATATTTTCATACTTAAAAGTAATCCATCAAGATTTACCTATACAATTAATCATTAAGCCCCTGAGCAATAATTTTTTAAGATCAAAGGTAATTTTCGCTTGATTGCTCGTTCGGGTAAAGTATGCAAATTAAATATATGATCAAACAATAAAAGTAATAAAAGCATCACAAACTCTTAAACTTTACCCTCACGCTCACAAGTATATGGGGTAGATAAGTAGTAAGTGGTAAGTTAGTATCGTTCCCACGAAGATTATTGAGTAGGGAAGTATTAGACTTTGAAGATCCTTGTGTAGTTAGCCATTATCATAAGAGAAGAAGAACTAACCCTAAGAAAAGCCATAGAACTAAACAATTAAAGCAATTAAAGTCCATGAACTAATAAAAGCAACTTAAGATAAAGCAATTAAACGAGTAACTTCTATTCTAAGAAAGCAAGTAAAACTACTAATTAAGGATGCCTTTCTGAATTAGTCTAAGGAAAACAAGTAAAATTAACACTAACTTATCTAATCTAAACTAAAACAAAATTGAAATTGGAAAGCAATTAGACCTAATTTGACTAAGGAAATCATAAAGAAAGCATGCAATTAAAGAAATCTCTATTTCTTGACAAAACTAAAAGTCTAGATATTTGAATAAAGAAATAGGTAAAACTATCTATTTTTAGATTTTTGATTGATTTAAACTAAAGTCCACTAAAACTATCTATTTCTCTGGAATGATAACATCATGAACTTCATCAAAGAGACTAGCAATTTTCTGGCCACAGGCCAAATTAAACGAATCTATTGGCAAATTCCATAATTGAATCCATACTAAAGTATCCAAGAATTGCTTAACTTCATCATCTAATCTAGATTACCATTGCTTCATAATTAAAAAGTGATTACCAAAGAACCATGATCGCGTTGCCAGAATCTGATTGATGTCGTGCTCATGAGAAAAAAAGAATTGGCATGAATTGGTGTCACCCAATTCAATTACCTTAAATCCTTCAGGATAATTCCAAGCAATTTGTATAGTGGTTTTCAAGCTAGTAAGATTAACCTGTCGGTCCCCAAAATCCCTATCCAATAAACTTCTCCTACAATCCGCCAAACAATCCTTAGTATCAGAAGTTTCCAGAGTTATTCCTTTCTGTTCCATGGAAGTCAGAAGAAATCTTGAAACTTTTGAACCAAATCTTTTTCCATGAAATTATAATAAAAGGATTACCATTAAAAGAAATAAGAAGGAAATTAGGAATAACAATTAGAACAAACACAAAAAGAAAATTTGAAGAAGAACAGAAATATGTTGTAATAATTTTGATTTTTTTTATTTATTTTTCTCTTTTTACAAAAAAAAAAAAAAAAAAAAACTTAACAAATAGAGAGAAGGAAGCACAACAAAGATACATCTTAAAACTGAATATGATATAGAAAAGAGAAGAAGAAGATAAAAAATCATAGAAGATGAAACTAAGAATTAAGAAATTCAAAGGCAATTAGGAGATTGAAATTCTAAAAGAAACTGAAACCCTCATGCAAAGTGAGAAAAAAAAAAAAAAAAACTCTTACACAAAGAGACGTTACTTGTTAGAATCTAAATAGAGAGTTGTCCAAATTAGCATATCGAAAATGAATTATTGCGCTAGTAACAAAATTCTAGGATAATTTAGGAGGTGTTTGGTTCACATTCGGGAATTGGAATCGGAACGGGAATCATAAACCACTATTGGTATGGATGTATATCATTCCCCCTTACTTGTTTGGTTTAACATAGGAATGAGTTTCATTATATTAATAAGTTACTCAACTTGAAACCCATGTCACAAGTGGAGAATGAAAGTATGTATTTTCTAACACTTTCATTCCCATAGAATGATTCCCATAGTGTTCAACCAAACACCATCTATAAGTATCATTAACTTTGATTCCCATTCTCCCTCTCATACCCATAAACCAAACACCTCCTTAGTCTTTTAATTTCCTTTTTGTCATTAATAAAAGTGGAATTACAACAACTCATATGTAAGAAGGGCATTTTAATCTTTTCATTGGTCATACTTTACGGAAGTTCATGAGAGGTTGTGCATATGTAGTTTAGCCAAACTACAAGATTTGTTTGACATGTAACCAAACCTACAAATGTAATTAACCCCCCAAAACAACTGTAGCCCCTTTTCCTGCATAAGTAATCTAACGGTTTATAGTTTAAAACGCTGCAGTTTTAACGATTCAGATTCCCCCAACGTTAAGTTCTTGTGGTACCGGGAGTAGAGTAACCTTTTGTACAAGTCCAAAAATTCCATATATAAACTACAAATCAAAAATTGCTTCATTTTCAGATTTCATCTGGCAGATCATTTTCCTTTTCTTTAATTCATGCCCCATTCGAAAAGGTACTGATTTCTGCGATCTATTATTCACTTTATAATTTGAAGAACTGAATTAGCTGACATAGTTTATTTATAGATCGTCAAATTAGCTTTGATTTGAGACTCTGATTTTATACAATATTTTTTTTAGATTTTTTTGTAGAATTGGAGTAGTGAACTCAGAATTTATTTAGACATTCAAGAATTGGAATTTTATTTTGTGGGTTTTGTTTAATTTTTCGTTTTTATGTAATAAAGTGATTCATAGCTAGTATTGCATCAGTGGCTTGATTTGATTTGTGGGAGATATGATTATTTCATTTCTTGACTTTCTGTGAATTTTAGTTCGCTATAGTATCGAAAGAATTCGGGGTTTTCTGTATTTAGGAATTGTCTTTGTCCTTTTCTGAGATTATGGAAGAAAGTTAGTAGCCTTAGTTTTTTTTTTTTTTTTTTTTTTTTTGTGGTTAATGCGAAAATAATCTTAGCTGAGTGGGATATCTTGTATGCATTTTGTGATTTAAATTTAATTTTGTTGGATTACATTTGATCATAAATAGGGCCTTCTCCATCCGAAGACAAAAGCAATACAGCTCTTGAGAGTGCCTGAATCAGTTCTTTGTGACAAAATGGAATCACCTGGTGAGCTACTAAGAATTAAGCTTGTTGGTTCTTTGTTATGCTATGTCATTGTTCCTTGTTATGCTTGAGCATTGTTGTTCGAAGCATTGTGCCCCGTGGTTGACTTTGTGTTTTGTAGCAGTTTGAGCCAATTTTCTCTTTTTCATATATTGCACTCAAGTAAGGTTTCCTATGTTGATGTGACCATATGCTGTATGAATGATCAGTAGAAAACATTTATTTGAGAGACTGGACTCTAGCAAAGCCCGGTTATGCGGTGAAGGAATTGGTCATGAGTAAATGTTTCTTGGTATCTAATGAATATACCTTGAATTGTGTCATAAATTCTGTCCTTTTCTCCTGGCCTGAAGAGTGGAGTTGGGGATTTAATTTGCGTATTTGAATAGGGACGTCGATAAGGTCATACATGTTTCTATGCCCTAATTTTAGCAACTATAAGTATAGGAACACATACAAAACTTATTTATGATGTTTGGGTTGAAAAATGAGACAGTATCTTGAGATGGTTTGATATCATATTATACAATGTCATATTCTTATCCTAATTATACATTTTCCCAACCTATGCTTCTGTTGCATTAAATATCAAGACCTGAGCTTAAACATTAACATAGAAAGGGACCGGGAAAGTAAGTTTTCGAGTCTTACATCCACTAACTAACACTTTAGTCATTCCTCCTGATGTATCTTGATATGCGTTTGAGATTAGTTGTGTGCATTTGGAACAACTATTGACGTGGTTCCAAAATCATATAAAAACCACTTTGCTTAACCCTAGTAAAATAGAAAACATTTTCTAATCATGTAAGCATAACAAGTGCTACAGTGGCTTTCCAGGATAATTTGTTTGTCTCTTTCCATTGACTCATTGCAAAAGCTTAATTATTATTTGTTGATTTTAGGGTTTATCTTTCTTTTCTTCTGATGGATTTTTTTTTTAATAGTTCTCTTCTTTTCGTGGTTTTCTGCTTATTCATGCTTGTATATCATACTTGTGCAGGTAAACATCTACGGGATACATCTGCAGTTGTTGTCACGTTAGATTCCAGTGAAGTAAAGCATATATTGTTGTCAGTTTGTCTTCTAGGACAGACAGCCAGGTGATCTATGTTGATCCTACAACTGGGTCTCTTTGCCATACTGCTAAGCCAGGGTTTGATGTTTTCCAGTCACAAAACGAAGCTTTAGATTTCATAACTAATGGTAAAAAATCGTTGTGTAAGAGTGTAACTTATGCCAGGGCTTTATTGGGCTATGCAGCCCTTGGGAGTTTTGGCTTGGTACTTGTTGCAACAAAGTTAACTGCAACTATTCCAAATTTGCCTGGTGGAGGATGTGTATATACAGTGACCGAGAGCCAATGGATCAAAATTTCACTTCAAAACCCTCAACCTCAGGGTAGAGGAGAAATGAAAAACCTTCAAGAATTGACAGATCTTGACATTGATGGGAAGTATTACTTCTGTGAAACAAGGGACCTTACTCGGCCTTTTCCAAGTCGCATGACTTTAAAGAACCCTGATGAAGAATTTGTTTGGAATATATGGTTCTCGAACTCCTTGACTTTAAAAACATTGGACTTCCCCAGCATTGTGTAACTCTCCTGCAGGTGGTTGTTCACACTTTATTTTTATTATGCTTCTTATTTTTTCCTGATTAATTTGGCATCTTTGTCCTTAGTACATGCCTTTCATGAAAGATCTGACTTGTTGGATTGAAGTGTGAATTTTAAATAATAATTGAGTTTATTCTGTTATAATATTGATGCAAACATTGTAAATAATCTGGAGTGATGGCCTTGATTGAAGCTGTTAATGTGGGGTCTATAAATGAAATAAAAGGGGATAGTATTTTCCTGATGATAAATTAAGTGTTCTTTTCTCACAAATGCAAGTCTATAAATACTTGCCCATCTTAATCATGTTTAAAGTTGAGCAAACGTATGTGCCTTAAATAATTGTCTTATTATTCCCATTGGTGATTAAAGATTTAATTCTCAAAGGGAAGTGCATGCAAAATTCTTGGCATCTTTGACCTCTATTTGTACGTTTAGTACATTATGGCATATGCCTAGTTCTAAAGAATTCTTAATTACTGAAGAAAGTTGCCAGATAAACATCAACCTTTAAGTCCCTGGATAAATTTTTTCTTTCTGATTTTTTGTGAGGTGTTTTTTTTTTTTTTTTCGGGGGAGTCTCAGTGGTTGTTTGGCATGGATGCCTCGTAATTGAAAAATACAGGTACAGAAGTAAGACCTTACCTCCTTAAATACTTTAAAAATTCTAAAATGAGTTACATGCAGTTTATCAAATCTGCTAAGACCTTTGATTGAAGTCTCTAACCAACTACACCGGGATAATAAATATGAATAAACTACACTCCTTCCAAGAAGCCACAGATTTGTCAGTCCTTCTGATACTTAATTTGCTTCTGTGATATGTTTTTATGAGAAAAGGAAGCTTTTCCAGCACTTTTTATTTTTCTTTAAAATATACATCAATCTTCCAAGGTGGCTTTTAGTTCCATTCACACCCTCATATTATATTCTGGTCTTTCTCGAACCAAACCTTGAATGATGTATCAAGATGCAGAGACAAAACACCTAAATATGATCTAGTTTAGCAAATGCTTCAAGCTCCATACAAGAAGATACACCATAAAAACTGGAGAAAGGATGAAAATGTCTCCACTGTTGGTCCTCATTACATCTCCTGCAGCCTGCCCTGGGTTACATTTCAAACACCCATTCATTGAGCTTGAAAGAGAGGGGAAGGAAACCATCTGCTGGTCATTGAAGATTAAATGACTTGGGTTTTAAAGAATACATTAAGCCCAGTTACCATAGGTTGTCATCTTCTTGATTCAATTAGTAAAAGAGAAAGCTGCTTAGATGCTATGAACCAAATCCTAAGTTCTGCTGATAATGAGTTCAGCATACTGTTTTTCTCCCTCATATTATACTCTATTCGTCGACTTCCGTAATTCCCAACATAACAAAACTGATATCATTTAGGCAACTATTCCTGTCACAGAAGTAGACGCAAATGCCGGGAACTTTTTGCTGAATTTGATATGCATGTCACCATTAATAGTGCAGTATGAAGGATGTTGCAAAAAGATTCCAGACCTGCATACCCAAACTGCAAATAAAAAGGAGATGATGACCATAGATTGTTCAGATGTTCGATAGCAACACCTAGAAGCCTGCGTATCACTTTTTGCTTTCATGTTGTCATCTGTAAGCAGATTCAGTGATTTGCAGATGAAAATAGAGAACTAGGTAGGAATAAGACTATGTTAGACGCATATAGAAGTTGTAGGTATAAATCTTTCTTTTGAATAACGTTCCCATTGACATGTAGATTGGTATTTTTAAAACTTGCAAAATACATGTTAAACAATTATTTGTTGGATTTCAGATAATTCAATCCTCAGAAGGGAAACAGATGCTACGTTAAGTGAGCTAAATATATTGCCTTTAGATGTCTGAGGTTAATGCTGTAAGTTTGTTCTACCAGGCACAATGTGGAAAAAATTGTTACGGATGCTATCAACTAATTTTAGTATATAGTACTGCCTTCGGGATCTTAGAAAGAAAGGTAACTGATGCTATAGGAATGATTAGGGGAAATATGAATTGGAATATGAGGAATGATTTGGGGAGACATGAGTTGGAATCTGAGCATTCTTAGGATTGGTGGATCTTTCTTGATTTTGTCCGTGTGCGGAGGAAAGGAATAAGACCATTTGAAACCTTTGGATAAATCCGTGAAAAAGATGTAGAGTTCTCTACTTTTTAGTTGTTTCTTTAAGGGATCATATTTGTAAGTGCATACCAGATGAATTTTTTTGGGGATAAGATGGACATTCAAAGAATTACTGGTTTTTGGCAGGCTTCAGACCCTGTTTCATGAACTAAGAGAATGCTTGCAGTGGTGGAGTAATTTGGCACATTCAAATGGCTTAACGGAATCAGGATTATTATCAAAATAGATTTGGGACAATATGTACTGTATCTTGGATCTTTCATTTTGTCAATACAATACTTAGAAATAAGAAAATAGTTAGTTCCAGTGGTTGGTTTTTCTTTTTTTTAGGACTTTGAGTTTAAGTTTTCAGTAATCTATACTATATATACAGCAAGAGCCCCCATTTGGTGTGATGTCATTTTATGTACTTCCACTTTTACCCTATTAGTATTGTATAATAATTTCAAATATGTCATATTAATTAACCACCACTTGCAACTACCATATTAACTTCTTTCTCTAGATTTCCTTCCCAAAAAAAAAAAAAAAAAATTCTCTCTCTATTTTGCTTATTATTATTGCATCGTTCTTGTTTTGCTGGTTGAGAAATTGCACTTGTTTATTTTGAAGTCCTAAATCCTGGTTTTCTCAAAGCATCCATTTGACGATTCATAGAAAATTTTTAATTTTAGATCGAGTGGTTCAAAGTCCTGCTTTTTTACAAAGCAATCATGCGCAAGAACTTCACCTTGACTCCATTTAGCCACACTTATGTATCTTAGTTGGAATTGCGGTCATCTAACAGCATAAAACTGCAATACTGAGCGATGTGAGATAATTAGAATTTAGGTAGGTATCTTATTCAGTTGCAGTTAATTGCATCTTTATGCATCGAAACGAAACACTTTACTATATCTAACTTACCAAGTAAAGTTTCGGGTTCAAACAAATAGTTAAAGGTACAAAACCAACAATTTAATTGCGAAAAATAAGATATCAAATGGCAATTGAGATTGGCATGGAGTAATAGCTTTAGGACTTAAACAGATGAAAGTCAAGGATCAGCAAAGAATGAAATTTATTTGGTAGTTAGGCTCCAAGTTTCGCATACTTGTTTTTTATTTTGTTTTTTGTTTTTTTTTTTTTTGGGGGGAAAGGGGGGGAGAAAGAGAGAGATTACTTCAATCTTGAAACTATACTGAAAGTTGATATGCTTTTAAACTGTGTTTTGATGGAATATTTACTTGCAAGTTTGAATATTAACTTTATATATATAATTGTGCTTAATATTGGATGCTGAGCAAACATGACCATTTCGAAAGGTTGAGGTACAAAATGGTCGAGTTAATAGATGGGAAGCTTGTATTTTTGTTCATGATAACTTAGAATTTAGAGTGACTTGAATTTGATTCTACATTAGAATTAGGCCAAATGATGGATGCATGCCTATAGTGAGAAGAACAAAACTTCGCTTGAGGTAATTTAAAGAAATGCATGAGCCAAATTACAATTAATGAGGCAATTGGTTATGAGGGATGGCTCAAAGAAGCTTCTAAATGAATTTCTTTTTATGTTTTCAGGATAAAGCAAAAAATTGAAATATTTTCAATGGATATTTTTTTTGTGTGAGTATTGCGTGCAAATTCTTGACAAGTAGATTTCAACTTTTTCCAATAAATTTATCTAATTCATATTCTCTGATATAAGGAATGCTTCTGGTTTTCATTTCGGTGCAATTAGCACTTCATGTCTGTTTCTTCACCAATAATATGGAATTTGAAATAAATTCATGAGGATGTGCTTTCAATGAAATTATCCAATAATCTGAGTTTTGTTTCCTTTTTTCCCTCAAGGTTCAGGTCTAAGTCCTTATCTTTTTAACAAATTGCGTTGGTCATAAATGAACTTACTAGGCATATCCAAGATGAAATACCATGGTGTATGTTGTTTGCAGATGACATTGTTTTAGTAAATGAGACAAAAGAAGGGGTAATGCTAAACTCGAGATTTAGAGAGACACTTGAGTCAAAAGGTTATGAGAGACACTTGAGTCAAAACGAGAATATATGGAACTAAAGTTTAGTAAGAATGCACATAGGAATAGAATAGGATAGGTGTTAGAATTGGAGATGAAAAGATACCTATAAGTGAACATTTTAGGTATTTAGGTTCAATTCTTCAGAGTGATGGTGGTATAGATAGGGATGTTACGCATCAGATACAAGAGGGTTGGATGAAATAGAGATTGACGTCGAGAATATTATGCAATTGCAAGATTCCTTTAAGACTTGAGGGTAAATTTTATAGAACGGCCATGAGACTAGCGATGCTTTATGGATGTGAATGCTGAGCAGTGAATTATGTGCATGAGCAACAGATGAAAGTAGCATGAAATCTGAATGTTAAGATGAATGTGTGGGTATACTAGAATGGATAAAATATGCAATGAGCATAATCGGGATAAAATTGGAGTAGCACCTATCGATGAGAAGATGAGAGAAATATGCTTAAGGTAGTTAAGTCATGTGCTAAGACAGCCAGTAGAGGCGCCCGTCATGCGAGTGGGACTTGTATGAGGAGAAGGGTAGGGGAAGATCGAAAAAGACTTGATGGGTAACTTGTAAGAAAGATATAGATTATCTAGGAATTAGCGAGGAAATGGTTCATAACAAATGGTGTAGCAGGATTTATGTAGCCCACCCCACTTAATGGGAATAAGGTTTGGTTTCTTCTTGTTGTTGTTGGTTTCTTTATGTTGAATTGGGAACCCTTTGGGTTTTTTTTTTTCAACATAAAGGGGCGGGCAAGGGGGGCAATAAGGCATGTGCTATGACACATCTAGATGGTTTTATATTGCTCCATTACGGTTGCAAATGAGCAAAGTAGCTTGTGTGCACTTGCTTGGCCAAAACTTGACTCGGCTTGGGTTTTTCGAGCTCAAGTCGATTTTAAGCCACTTGGATATGCACTTGTGTTGATCTGAGTACAAAATTACTTGGCTCAAAGACTCGTTGAGCCTAATCAAGCTACATATAAATCTATATAAATTAGTTTTTGTTTTGCCTTTCAACTAGTGACATGACCCTGTCTACCCCTTTTTAGACCCTAGTCATTCCAAATATCTGAAGATCTGTTCATTCCTCAGCCACCTGCAGTATTCTTCACTTCAACCTTTCCGCTTCCATTCTCGCTGAACCATCAAACACACACAATCACAACAAATGAAAGTATCTCATTCATGAAGCATGCCACTCAGCTTCCAATACTATTGTAACCCATCTCCTCTCTCCCTTGTAAACTAATTAATAGTAATTTGAATGCTATTGGGTATTGAAGGAATGGAGAAGTGAACGAACAATAAAGGATGGGAAACAAGCACGATACTGGATGTAGAACGGATACATTTCATGCTTTTTTTCTCTTCCAAATTTATTTGATTTTGATCTGTATATTGATATGCTATTTTAGTGGAATAAATTATTCGATTTTAATTTTACCACAAGTGATGCAACTTGATTATTTGGACTGCCTCAGAATTAGTTCTGAAGATGATTTGCTTGTCATAAATTCTAATGCATGCTATTGTTGTTTGGACATTTTCGGCGTGGAATATTATGGAGAATCAATGAGGTGAATTGAACTCCATTAGGACACAAGTCAAATTTGAGTGATAATATATACCCAGAAAGCTCTAGCTCGAGTTTGTGATCAATTATTTTCAGAGCTCAAACTTGACTTGACTGCACCCCATGATCAGCTCCACTGCCTATCTACGTTTACATTGAGCTGTCTTGGATATTCTCCATCTTGATTCTGATTTATAAATCAACCATCAGCATGCTTATGATTTTCTATTATCCCTTGATGTTTTAATAATTATAACATGAAATAATGGGCCTCTCTGTCAACCTTTAGAATTGATACCAATTTATAGGGCTTTGCAGATTGTCGCACTTTCGGAAGCTTAGGCCAACAGGAAGGAGTAGTTGCTCTTCTTGCTCGTCGCAGTAGGCTTCATCCTGGTACTCGTTATTTGGCAAGGGGTATAAACTCATGTTATAGCACGGGTAGGTTGCCCTTTTTCTCACATAAGTAAATATATTGACTTTAAATGCAAGGGCTTACTGAATCCTGCATACCTTAGATAACCATTGGAAGACATTTTACATCAGCTAGCTGAAAATTCTTCCTTGAAGCAATTTTTATGTGGTTAGTAGCAGTTGTGTTACTGTACTTTTTTTTTCTTTTTTGGTTTTGGGGGAGAGTGGAGGAAGGTGGATTGGGGCTTGAGGGGTGATGTTATTGTATTGGTTGTTACCATTATCCTTCTCAGTTATGCTGTATCTTTCTTATTTTTTGACTGTAGTTCCATGGTCCTTTGTATTTCTTATTTTCAGCCCTTTGGGACAGTGACAGTGTCTTGTATTCGTTTTGTTCTTTATGTAGGTTTATATGTTTGACAACTATACAGGGATTTTTATGTCATGTAGACTATATTCCATTTGTTGGTCATTACTAGGGCTGGCAATTTCTTACACGACACGACCCAAATCCTTATTGGGTCAACTTGCTTACGACACAAAAGTTAATGGGTTGGGTTGACACGATAACCCGTTAAGTTGCTGAATGAACAGAGGTTGCTTAAGTATTATCTCAATTATAATTTAATATAACATATTTTAATATTGTGAATAATAGTTTTAATGTAAGATTATTAAATCAAACCTAATAATTATTTAAAATATTATCTAAATTTTTTTAATAATTTTAATAATTTAGAGCAAGGTTAGTATTAATAATTGATTAAGTTAATAAAGAATTAAAATTTGAGATTTTAATTCAAATGGATCGCAAGTCATTTAACTTGTCAAATTGGTACATCTCTGGCAGGAGTAAACGGGTTAGACACGAACATGACATGAAATAAATACCTTTGGGTCAAACACGAACACGATACTATAAGAAATGAGCCCCACACGACACAAAATGAAAGCGGGTCAGACACGACACGACCCATTGTCATTATTTGATGGCTGATTGTAACTGCAAATATTGTTCTTCCATTTGTTGGCCGTTGATTGTCATTGAAACCTTTTTGTAACTTACACATAACAGGTTTGCTGAGACTATATCAGGAGGGACTTGAATTTTGCTAACGTAAATTTTGTTCAATGCTCCTGAATAGTCCCGACTGCAGAGCAGTCATCATGTCCCTTTGGGACCTTGCAGATTTTGAACGTACCAAAAGCTTCTTTTGTCAAGATGTTGCCATCTAGGATCATATTCTTTTTCCTGCGCTCATTAGTGAGAACAGGTGACAGTTGAGAGGTCATGGAATCCTCGAGCATAATATGCCAAAAGTTGCAGAGAACTGCTAGCTGACCTAAATCATCCTTCTTATAATGTGGTCAACAGACATTGGGGATGATTCTTGGTTTCTCTGACATTCATAATTTCCCGTTGGCCCATCCATTATGTTTTGTCTGGCACACATCCAGTGGTACCTGTAGGAACTGACGACTATGTTCGTTAATGTTATGGATACCTGTCTCTTCTCCAATCTCAGATCTGTTTTACCGTTAATGGCAGGGAATGAAGTTGAATGTGAGCAACTTGTGTGGGTTCCCCGTAGAGATGGTCAAAGCATCCCTTTCAATACTTATATTTGGCGAAGAGGCACTATTCCTATTTGGTGGGGTGCAGAGTTGAAGATCACTGCAGCTGAAGCAGAAATTTATGTTTCAGATCGTGATCCTTATAAAGGAAGTCCCCAATACTTCGAAAGGTTAACTAAGAGATATGATACAAGAAACCTAGATGTAGCTGTTGTTGGGAATCATAAAAGAAGTGCTTTGGTTCCAATTGTATGTGTTAACTTGCTGCGATATGGGGAAGGAAAATCATAGATCTAGAATCAATATTGGTTCAGCATTTTGAGGAATCATTAAACTATATTAGATCGACAGGAAAACTTCCCTATACTCGAGTGCATTTAATCAACTATGATTGGCATGCAAGTATAAAATTAAAAGGAGAACAGCAAACAATTGAGGGACTGTGGTACCTTTTAAAAGCACCTACAGTATCTATTGGCATTTCTGAAGGAGATTATCTTCCTTCACGTCAGCGACTTCAGAATTGTAAAGGTGAAATCATTTATACAGATGATTTTGATGGTGCATTTTGCTTAAGATCTCATCAAAATGGTGTTATACGTTTCAATTGTGCGGATTCGTTGGATAGAACAAATGCTGCCAGTTATTTTGGTTCACTTCAAGTTTTTGTAGAGCAATGCAGACGGTTGGGCATATCACTTGATAGCGATATAGCATATGGTTATCAATCAACTAATAACTATGGTGGATATACTGCTCCGCTGCCTCCAGGCTGGGAGAAACGATCTGATGATGTAGATAATGGGGAAATCATATTATATTGATCATAATACGAGAACAACCACCTGGGATCATCCCTGTCCCGACAAACCATGGAAGAGATTTGACATGACTTTTGAGGAGTTTAAGAGATCAACAATCTTGTCACCAGTATCTCAATTAGCTGACCTCTTTTTGATTGCTGGTGATATTCATGCTACATTGTATACTGGTTCGAAAGCTATGCATAGCCAAATTCTTAGCATATTTAACGAAGAAACAGGAGGCAAGTTTAAACAGTTCTCTGCTGCACAGAACATGAAAATCACTCTACAACGAAGATATAAAAATGCAGTTGTGGATAGTTCTCGTCAGAAGCAGTTTGAAATCTTTCTTGGACTGAGGCTTTTTAGGCATCTTCCTTCAGTTGTGCTCCAGCCTTTACACGTATGTCATTTCCAGGATTGTATGAATGGTTTTGTCACTGTAGCTTGCAGTCATACTCAAAAGTTTCTTTCTGTGTGTTTATCTTTTAACCACATCCCCCGTCTAAAGGCATAGCATATTGGACTCTGAACCTAAGCATTTATCACTTGAATTTTGGTATACTTATTCCCTTTTGAGGCACATAGCTTGTTTCTTGGTCATTATTGCTCTGTAATTGCTTTACTTTTTTATGTTTGCATTGATGCAGGGACATGAGATCACCTGTTCCAATGGCACAGTTAAACAATTTTGGATATTTTGATACTAACTGTATATGATTATATCCTTGTTGATGGTATGAACTTGAAAGGTCATGTGGTTAGTTCCCCTTGTCAAGGGGCATGGGTTCTTAAGAACTAAAATGCCTTGTTGTTTTGAATTGAGAATGCTCTTCTTGGCTATATGAAATCATGAATATTAATCTTTAAGCAATCTTATGCTGTGACAGCAGCATTATATCTTCAAGACCTGTGAAGATTTGATAATTTGATTGGCAAAAGAAACAATTTAAAACTGCAAGAGTTCGAATGAATGTAGTTTGCTTTCCTCTTTATTACTAATTCTATCACACATCTACTTCCTACATAGCAATCCCTTAGGGTTAGTACATTGCATGTCTTCTGTCTTAATCCATGATTTCTTGTATAGTAAAAGGCAACCAGCTTGAGGAGAAACTTTTCAAAGAAAATCCTATCAAGGATGCAAAAAACTTGGTCCTCTAAATCCCTTAGTGTCACGTATAAGTTTCTGGTTGTCAGATTAGATAGTTAGATTGTAGTCAGAAAATGAGTTGATTAACCATATTACGAAAATATACACCACTGACATTTAAATTTATTTGTGTTGCATGGTGAGTTCTTTTTATCTTCTATTGATCTTGAATTTTTAAAGTCCTACCACTAGTAAAGTCTATCAGTGATGTGAACTTCAAAATTGATGTCTAGTGGTCCAAAGTCCAAGCATCTTCTGCAGCAAATTATTTGTGGTTGAATAAAGATTATTGTGAACTTGAACAACTCAGAGAAAATGTGATATGAACTGGTTATTGACATGGATTTTGAGTTTAATCTACAAGTTGTGGTTATTATATCTGTTTTGGATGTTGTTATTTTTTGAAGAACAATTGAGCAGCTTGTTTGCTTATATTTGTTTGCTTTGTATTGGATAATCACTGAAAGAACCAGTTCACTGAGAAGTACTGGGGAATGGAAAAGTGGTAAGTCTGTCATTGAGTGAAAACCAGAACAACTGAAAAAGTGTCCCTTACTTTCAGCTTCCTTGATCCAAAAACTTGGTGTTGCGCATATAATCCTATGTATCAAGGTTTAGGGCAACTCCTGTCAATTAGCCTTGGTGAAACTTACTGCTGGTCTCTTAGTCGGTTGTGCTGAGTTGCAGAAACAAATTAAGTATTCCAACTACAAACTCTGTTTTCAACTTTTAAGGCCCCATTTGGGATTGCGGTGGCTTATTACAAAGTCACATAGAGCTTTGAAGAAATTGCTTAGTATGTGCTTAGATTTTGTCGTTTGGGTGTGAACTTGCATGAGTATTTTTTTATTTGGTAATGTATGATCTCAACTTTGAATTTTCAAAAGTATTCAATCTTTATGTAATTATAAATATATGGTAAAATGGTCAAACTTTATCTTTAATTCTTTTAAAAAGAAAAGCTAATCCATAAGCACCAATTTGTAGCTTGTGCTAAAAGTACTTTTGAAACCAAGAGCTCTCCCGTTAAATGTAGGATAATACTTACCAAACACTCGAACAAGTACTTTTACCATCTAAAAGTACTTTTTTAGGAAAAGCACCACAACCCCAAACGGGGCCTAAGGCTGTTCGCCTACCATAAATCATTTGAGATTACTGTAAAGCATAACTGGATAATCATGCTCTCATCAGTCTGTACTGTGATAAACAATTTGAGATTACTATAATGCGCAACTGGATATTCATGCTTTGATCAGTCTGTACTGTGATACTGAAGATCAATAAATCACGTGAATTCCTTTGGATTAATGGCTGTGGGGTATAAAATGTAAATACTGGAGACCAAGTGTGTCGCAACACTTGTTAATGTGAGAAACATTCCTGAATTGTCCAACTTTACTTCCTAACAGGAAATAGTCTTTGGCGCTTATAGTGCCGATAATGTGTTTTCGTTGGCATCTGTAGAAAGATGCCTGGCACCATTTTTCATTGTTTACTTAATTTTAATGTTCTTCTGGGGTGTTATTGGAAGTGAAATCACTGTTTTCTATGCAATGGTTGCTTGTACCTTGAAATCTTTTGCGTCTGTGGAAAACAAAGTCTCATGCACTATGCTGATTATAACAGGTACCTTCTCGTCCATTCGGGTGCTTTCTTAAGCCTGTTGCAAGCATGATTCCAAGTTCTGATGGTGGAGCTGGTCTTCTTACTTTCAGAACCAAAGATCTCATATGGGTACTTGTTGCATTTTTTTATATAATCAATCATGAGGGGATTCTTATTGAGCTTTTTCTTTAGTTTTTTTGGATAAAATTGCTTTCTTGTTAAATATAAAATATCCTACACTGGTTAGCTAAGTGATCCTAGACTAATTAATAAGGTTGACATGGGACACTCCACTCATTGTCAATTGGTTTTGAGATGGAAGCCCATGTTCTTTAATATAGTATTAGAGCTAGCCTCAGGTTTCTCTCATCCACACGTGTCTTGTGTTCTCTCTAGCCTAGCCTAACGGGCTCGCTCAATTCTCGGGGAGCTCAACCAACCCAAGTCATGGGTTCTGTCTCTAGCCCGGGTGTTCAACCAATCCAAGTCACGTGTGAGAGGGGTATTAAAATATTAAATATCCCACATTGGTTAGCCAAGAGATTCTGGACTAATTATTAAGGTTCACGGGACACTCCACTCATTGCCAATTGATTTTGAGAAGGAAACCCAGAAAAGCCCAACCATAATAATTAGGATAAACTACTTCAAAAGTCCTTGAACTTTTTCACAATATTCTGTGAAGTCCTTGAACTTTCAGTATCAATTCAGTTTAGTTCTTGAAGATTCTTTCTCAAATCAATTGGTTCTTAACCAAAATGGTATATTTGGCCCAAAAGTTGCATTGTAGAAATATCAAATCTAACAGACTCTGCTAGCAATCAATCTAAAATATATCATATATGCTCACGATAGTTTCACAGAAGTAACAATCTAACTTATTTAAAAACTGTGATTAATCACAAACAAAATAGCATGAATTTACAATTTAAATCACATATTCACTATCTCAAATATATTATTTCACCAGTGATGTTTTTGCTAAAATAATGTCCAAAACATTTTTTTTTTATTTTAAAAAAGGACATATATGTGATTGGATCTTCTGTGAATACTTTTTAAAAATAGTTATGAAGTTCTTTAGGGTATAAAATAAGATAAAAGATTTAGCTCAAAATATATTTTTGTGATTGAGCCAAGGGATCAAATTAATTCATAGAATAAAGTTTGAGGACTTAATAGGAGTATTTAAAAGTTTTAGGACTCACTGGAACCTTTTGAAATAGTTCAGGGACTTCCAAAGTAATTTATCCAAATATTTATCTTGATATCTCTACCTTAAAGAAGGTGGAAAGAATGATTTTTTTGGCCTTCTTTGGTTAAATTCCTTCATTTATTACTTTTATAGAGAAAACTTGTTACTGATGCTTTTAATTTGTTTTTCTTATAAGAAAACTAATTTACTGAATATGTATATACTCCACAGGTTTGTCCACAGGGTGCAGATGTGGTTGAACTCTTTATTTATCTTAGTGAACCTTGTCATGTCAGTCAGCTTCTTCTCACAATTTCGCATGGTATGATGATTCAACTTTTCCATCAACTGTTGATGTTAGAACAGGGCGCTATTTAGATGGACTTAAACTTGTCGTTGAGGTGTGGTACATCTCTTTTTAACATTAATCTCCTTGAACTTTAGATCACACTTACAGTCTCCCACTTGAGGATTTTGTCACGGGCAATTGAATGTTTTCCTTTATGTGAATTCCTGGGCAAGTAAATAGGATCATGGAACCCACAGTTGTACAATTTTTCTAATGCCTTCTTTATCAAAGGTAACAGGATTCCTAGTAGATGGAAGTTAATAAAGAGGAAAAAGTTAAAGAACCTGATGAATCTATTTACTTATCTTCTCTTGGTCACCACTGTTGCTATGCTCCAACGTTTTCCCAGTGGGGAGTAAAATGCTGATCTTCTGTTCTCCTCATGCACGACTTCCTCTACTTCTTACCCCTGTTGACCCTTCAGCACCCAAAAATTTCCACTCCCCTCCCTACGCCTCTCCAAGATAATAATACAAAATGGGGAAAACCAAGAAAGGAAAGAATGGAAAATAATGAAAGTTTCCACTAACAGGTAAACATGATTAATTACCTGATCAACTGATAAATACTCGGTTCAAGTAGACCTTGATGTTGCGAGAATTCTTAATTCATGAGTTGTAGGGTGTGATCATGAATAGATGATAATATGCACCGACATAATCCAATTTGATGATATACTGGAGTAAATTGTATAGTACTGTAGTACTGCTTTTGAAAACACTAAATGTTGGCCTCAATCTCATATCAAATAGTTGTGTTTAGTATTTGGATTTGTCTAAAAGAACATAGTGTGTACTGGTCCAGAGTTCATAAAACAAACAAACAAACCATGCTGTAATCCCACTAAGTAAGGTCGGCTGTATGAATCCTGCTACGCCATTGGACTCTGTCATGGACCATATCCTCTTCAATTCTTAGATGGGTTATATCTCTGATCCAGAGTTCATGTTTAAGTTTTTGTTGAATGGGCTTTATCTAAAGTTCTGGCCCAGAGTTCATATTTAAGTTTTTGTTGAACTCAAATTATCCTCAATCTTGAGTAGATGTTTAGGGATAATTGAGCTTTCTCTTAAAGCATGACGCCTTCTAGAACTTGTGCTTTACAGACCTCTTTGCTGACATTTTCATATTTTCTCCTTCATTTCTTTTCTCCTGGTCACAATTACTGACTTTATAAAGAATTAGGCTTTGTTTATTTTCGAGTTAATAGTTTTTAACTGGTTGTTGCTTTATTATATTCAGGGAGCTTCTATTCCTCAATGTGCAAGCGGGACAAACATTTTGATACCCTTACCAAGACCCATTAGTGCAGAGGATATGGCTATCACTGGGGCTGGTGCTCGTCTACATACAGAAGATACTTCCTACCTTTCTTTATTATATGACTTTGAAGAACTCGAAGGAGAATTGGATTTCCTTACCCGTGTTGTTGCACTTACATTTTACCCTGCTATTTCTGGAAGGAGCCCGATGACCCTTGGTGAGGTACAAAGAGATACATTTTGACATTTTAGGCATTTGCCACCATGTTCTTGACAAGGTGTGCAATCTTTGAGATTTAAGTGGAGTAGATACCTTGACTTGGCTTAAAGTTTGCTTCTTTTGATAAGCTTTGGTGGTGGTTGTGGTATTGTTTTTTATTTTTTATTATTTTTTCTTTTTCCCTTTGGTGAACTATTTAGTATGTCAAACCAATCTTTGCTCTTTCCTAGTAAAGTTGACATCATAAACTCAATGTACTTGAAGTTTTTCGAAGGTGGATCCAAGTTCTTTCCCTTGGTTCTCAAATTTTTCGTTAAAACCATTAGAAGAATCATGGTCTAAATGCAATGTTTTGCAGATAGAAATACTTGGAGTATCTCTTCCATGGAGGTTCATATTTACTCGGGAAGGCCCTGGTGCTAGGTTTTTCAAACGTGCCAATGCTAATCAAAAGGAAGCTAACCCTTTTCTCTCTGGAACTAACATGAATCCTTTTTCTGATACTTTATCTGATGACAACGTGTTGTCACTTGCACAAGCTGATAAATCTGCCAGCTCATGGATTGACCTTTTGACTGGAGAAGAAAGAAATTCAGATTCAATTTCAGAACCTGTAGTTGAGGCTGTAGTGCATGAGGGAAGTGACCTACTTGACTTCTTGGATGATGCTATTGTGCATAACCAGAATGGTGGAAATAAAGAAGCAAAGGTCATATCATCTCAAGAACCTTCAGATAATAGCACTCAGCAGTACATAAAGTGTTTCAAACTACTTTCAGGACCAGACCACAAATGGTATGTAATTTGTACTGTGTTGCTAATTGGGACACTTTAATTATCTGGCATTCTTGGAGAACCCTGCCTTTTTCATCGTAATTTTCTGGTGTTTAGTTTGCTTTTGCTGGCAAATATTAATAGTTTATCTTATGGAGCAGACTCTGCATACGTTATCATTTTTGGAATATATTGTGGGTTTCAATGTTTGCTAAATTGATGGCAAAGTGGTTAATAAATTTAACATTGACTTCTGCACACAAAATAATTTGTTGTGCCCAACATTCGAAAGTAAAATTCTTATCCATAAGTAGCTTTAAATTCAAGAATAATGAGTGTCCATGAAAATTAGAAATGCCTGTGAGACTAAAACTCATTGTTATTGTTTCTCGTACGTGTGGGGACACAAAAGACGCAAGGTGGCAACTGATGTTTCAGGACTTTCTACTCTTGACCATGTAATGGAGTTGTACTTAATGCCTGTAAGATATACTCCAAACATGAACACATCATCAAACCAATTTACCCATACAGGCGAGCACCAACTCATATCAATGAGTGTTTGTTGCACATTGTTTAGGTTATGCTTGTCTTTTTCAACTAAAGTAATGACACTATTTCTTTTTCAGTTGAAGAGATGACATCTAACTTGATCAGAAATGGTTAATCGTATTTATAAATCACCTCTGAATATAGAAAAGGGAACACCCCTATACTTTGTAGTGATGATCTACGTACAAAGTAAGTATTTGCTTCTTGTTGTGAAGTCTTCTGATAGTTTCTAGTGCTTTTAGCAGCAAGAGTTTTTGTCACTTTGCATGCTTCAGGTTAAAGCAAGGTTTCACACTTGATTAAGGGAAATAAAATTCATCCTTTGAGTTATTATCAAGTACGAGGAGTTGTGCTAAGCATGGGAAAGAAAATGTTTTGAAAGTGGTTAGTGTTATAGTCCTTTGTTTTTTAGGTAGTCTGAATTGGTATCAGATCTATTCCCATGTTCCAATCTTTTCATTTTAACATGTTACTGTTTTTCCGATATTTGCTTAACAATATTATTTTTGCTACATAATGGAGCTAAGGGTAAGAAAGTACAAAGACTAAAATTTCTCTCAAGGGAAATTCTAGATTTGTGTTTGTTAAAAAACATATGCTTCCGTCTCAAAACCAATTGGCGATGTGGTGTGACCCATGAACCTTAGTATTAGTCCAGGATCTTTAGGCTAACCAATGTGGGATATTTTATTTTAGCACCCCCTCTCACATGTGACTTGGGTCGGTTGAGCACCCGGGGCTAGGGAGAGAACCGGTGACTTTGGGTTTGGTTGAGCTCCCACAGATAGAGCAAGCCCGATAGATTGGGCTGGAGAGAACACAAGACACGTTTCGATCAGGCTCGAGACTAGCTCTGATACCATGTTAAAAATATGGGCTTCCATCTCAAAACCAATTGGTCACGAGTGGTGTGACCTATGAACTTTTAATTACTCCAGGATCTTTAGGCTAACGAATGTGGTATATTTTATATTTAACATGGCTCCCTCTCACATGTGACTTGAGTTGGTTGAGCACTCGGGGCTAGAGAGAATCCGTGACTTGGGTTGGTTGAGCTCCCAGAGAGTTGAGCGCCCGGAGCTAGACAGAGTGACTTGGGTTTTGATTGAGTTCCCCGGGATATAGTGAGCCCTATAGGTTGGGTTGGAGAGAACAAAAGACACCTGTGAATGAGGGGAAAACTTGATGCTAGCTCTGATACCATGTTAAAGAACATAGGCTTCCATCTCAAAATCAATTAGCAATGAGTGGTATGGTTCACGAACCTTATTAATTAGTCCAGGATCTTTTAGGCTAACCAATGTGGGATATTTATGTTTAACAGTGTTCATGTCTTTAATTTTAGGAAAAATAATTACAAAGCCACAAATTCAGGATCACTTGCCAAAGCTACTCCACGTGGCAAAATTATAGTGAATCACCAACCCCTGATTTTAGATTACTCGGTCAGATTTCTCGGTCAGATTTCATTCCTTTTTTCGGATCCAGATTGACACCTCAGTGGCTTTGTCACTTTGTATAGATACACTGTTAATTTTATTTAGCATCAATTTCTCCAAGTGTCCTTATGTTAAAACTTAAATGTGGACACTGAAACTTATATACTGAAATTTCATTGAAACCATTAAAGTTGATAATCTCATGGCTAGTGCTGTTTCTTAAACCACTGAAAATTCAAGTGCTAAATCTATTGTTTTGTTTGACAATTATAAGATTGAATCTCGAAAAATGCCATTTTACAAGTTTGTCCTTTCATTACTAGTTATATGGACTTTCCTGGACATCTAAAATTGATATCAGAGAGGGCACAGTTGTTAATCAAATCGGAGAAGATATTTCATTAACCACACTAACATGCAATTGGAAAAGAAAATCTTATAGTCAAATTTCATGTCAATTGATATTTCATTTGCTACTTCTTTGTGTGATGTATCTGAGAATTTTAAAGACAATCACAAAGTTGCAGCAGCTATATTAAAAAAGTTTGAAGACAAATTCTGATTGCTTCTCAAAACCTGTGTCTTGAAACTTAAAGTGATTAAATGTTACACTTATAAATCATTTACGAAACCATGGAATCATTAGTTAACTTCAACTTACACACCAAATCCATCAGTTATGGTGTTTCACTTCAAATCTTCTCACAAATTATTTTCGCACCCTTGGAATACTTCTCTTGAACTTCAGTGATGGGGATTAATTTAAAGTAGATATTAGATCTCAACCTTGTCATCTTTGAATTCTTCATCCACCATGCTTAGCCATACCTCATGGAGCAAAGTTGATGTACAAGGTTTATTACATATTTACTGTATTTTAGGTTGAACATTAACTTTTGTTTCACTGAATCTATTTTCAGTGAAATCAATCATTCGTAAAATGGTTCATTTTGAGGCAGGTTTAATCTATTAATTTGAGGACTTGTTTCATTTGAAGTGCTTAGGTATCACCACTTGAGTAGTAAGAGCTCCTGCATAAACACTATTATGAGATTCAGAGATTGATGATTGAAATTGTAGTTTGAGACCCAAAATGATAATATGAGCCTCAAATTGATATCCATGACGATGTTCAATTTATAACTGGCATTTGCTTGTTTGGAGTGCTGAACCAAAATATTAAAATTTCTTCTTAAGATGATCATTTTTGTATACTTTTGTCGGGTTCATGAAATTAGTAAACTAATCATCTCTTATAGACTTTGTTTATTCTAACACGATAAGGTGATTGGTAAACAGTTCTATGTTTCCCTAGAACAAGAATTATGGAAGTTTGGGTTGGAGTTTCCCATTTGAGATTATACACGGAACAAACCATGTTAGTTGGTTGAATATTCTGCTATTCTCTTGATGTTGCAGGAAAGGCAATTAGAGTTTATGGAAGCTATGAAACTTGAAATCGAACGGCTTCGTTTAAATCTTTCTGCTGCTCAGAGGGATAGAGCATTATTGGCAGTTGGAGTTGATCCTGCCAGTATAAATCCTAATCTGTTGCTTGAGATTTAGATTCTTATATGGGAAGATTATGCTGGGTGGTGCAAAAACTTGCATTGCTTGGGCATACTTCTTTTGAAGACAAAATTACTGCTGCCATCGGTCTTGAGATGACTGATGATGGTGTTATAGATTTCTGGAACATAACAGGGTTTGGGGAGAGCTGTTTGGGTGGCACGTGTCAGGTTCGGGCTGAAGGTGAATCACCTGCACGTGCATCCTCTGCCTCAATGTCTTCCACAGTTTCTCAGTCTTTCTTTCTGTGCTCTGAATGTGAGAGAAAGGTTTGTAAAGTTTGTTGCGCTGGTAAAGGAGCGCTCCTATTTTCAAGCTTTAACTCGCGGGAGGTCTCAAATCTCGGTGCAAATAGCCAGGGAGGATCAAGCCATGGAAGCATAGCTGATGTATCTTCTAGTCGTTCAGCGACATTAGATGGTGTTATTTGTAAACCATGCTGCCAAGATATTGTGCTTGATGCATTGACTCTGGATTATGTCAGGGTCTTGATTAGACAAGCGAAAAGGATCACGGGCTGATGATGCTGCACATAAAGCCCTTGACCATGTCATGGGATTTGCTGCAATGGATTCTGTTCCTGAAAGCTGTCTATCTAGTCAGTCTGCTGCAAAGATCTTCAGACAGTTGATGAATGGAGAGGAATCCCTTGCTGAGTTTCCTTATGCCAGTTTTCTGCATCCAGTATGAACTTGGACCTTGTCTAGTTTGTTTTAGTGTTATATGCATATAGTCATAATAGATGTTATCCATTTTTTGTTTATTCAATCTGATTTAATTTTTATTGCCCTTCACCTTTTCATCTTACTTCAGCTTGGGACTAGAAGATCACGAGCCATTTATGCTGACACAGTGAATTTTGTTACTTTTTTTCTTTTTCTTTTAATGCTGTTTTCAACCTTTGAAAATTGTAGCCCTACCTATAATAATGTATATCTCATATGAAACTTCTTGATGACCTAAAACTGGTCCCGGAAAGTTAACTCATATGGGCCCTCATCTCTTACCCAGTAAGAGCAAAATGGAAACGTATCTTTGCTGAAAATAGTTGGTTTGCATGCTGAAGAAGATTTTATGAACATTTGGGACAGTTAGAAAATTTTGGTAACCCAGAGATTAGTATGTATCAAAAAGATATATTTCTAGAATATAGTTGGACAAATCCTAATTGGCAAAGACAACAAAAGCATGCTGAAGTCATCATCTAAATCACTTATTGCCGCAAACTGCAAACACATTACTATCTGTCTCCCTTTTCTAAGATTGTTTGACCTCCATGGAAGAAAGCATTGCAAATTGTCATCTATCCAAGTAAATTGAACTCATGCTGGAGCTCAGATGTTGTCAGTTGTCACATTAATGGGATGCAAATTATTTTAGGAAATTGCGTCACTGTAATATGAATATCAAAAGAATGTCTCATATGATGCTATGTTAGTACTTTTACCACACTTATAATGCATTTGATCATTTACATGAACTGATGGAGCTGAAAATTCTTTGCAGACTGCCTTTTACTCCCGTTTAATTAAGTTCCAACTTTTAACAATGCATCTCGCCTCATATATGCATCCGCAAATTTGTTGTTTTTTGTGCACGAAGGCATATTTTGATGCATGGTTATTTTGTATAGATGGTCTGCATGCTTTCATACCTTCAAATTTTCCCACCTCCACCATCATCTCAAATTCTCACTTGCACTGTCATTCTGGCTCTCACCGTTGCTTGACAAATTAGTTTGTTTGACGAAATATATTTCAATTATTAGTGTTATCCGGTTGCAAGTTCTGTTTCCTCTTCTATTTGCTATATTAAAATTTTAAACCTTGTTTTATTGTGTGGGGTTTATCCTGATTTTTTAAATTGTTTTATTATTTTTTAGCTGTAAGCACATGACCATTGCCGACTAAAATGGATCAAGCAGACAATGACATCTGTCTTGGGAATGTCAACTGCTAAGTCATACAGGACAGCTGTAGGACGCCTTGAATTAAAAATTCTTACAATGCATAGAAAGCATGGGAGTTATAGTGTTAATTTATTCAAAAGGTTGGGGGTTCATTACAGCTTGGAAATTTAGGAGTACGGCGAAAAGAATGTCCAAAAAAATGGCTGTGCACTACAGAATTAAATGAAAAAAGAGTAAGAATAAGAATCTGGAACTCCGACAGGAATGCTGGAAATAGCCCAAATACCCATAGTTATTAAATGTATATTGCAAGTGATTTCATTTTTTGAGCTGCACTGGTAGGGAATTATTTGCAAATTTTAATAATAAGCGTGTTACAATATCACAATTTCCTTCTTGGTTGCACATGAATTCAAGCACCTATATATCACATTAGTAAAGTATCTTCTGGTAATGCTGTGATGTAGGTGGAAACAGCAGTAGGTTCAGCACCCTTCTTGTCATTACTGGCACCTTTGGATTCTGGATCGCACCATTCATATTGGAGAGCTCCAGCAAGTGCTTCATCTGTTGATTTAGTCATTGTTCTTAACAACTTGTCTGATGTTTCATCAGGTGTCATCCTTCTAGTTAGTCCATGTGGCTATTCGATGTCTGATACTCCCATTGTAAGTCTTCCGTCTGCTCAGCTTATCCTTCTTTAATGACATTAATGCTGGCTGTAGAAAGTTTTAGTAGTAACACAATACATTTCGACCTGGCTTTTTCCCAAATCTCAAAATCACTCATGATTGGATATAGTTAGGATAATTACTAGACTGGCATTCAAATTTTTTAAGGCACTTGTTTTGTGTTATTTGTCCGAAAAAATGTCTGTGCATGTAATGATTGATTTATGCGTTAGCTGATGATTGGTTTTGTTGAAAATAGAAGAAAGAATAAACATATAAATTGTGTTATTTGTTCTTACAAACTGATGGAACGTTCTTCAGTTTAGTACTCTTGGCTGACTGAAAATTTATGGGGGAAAGAGGCTCCAAGAATTTGAAGATGCAGAGTTAATTTTTTCCCTCACTTCAAATGTGAAAATATGTCAAAATTGCTACTATTCCTTCTGTATCTGAGCTCTCTTGTCATGCTGCGTGATGTTTATGCTTGTGTGCTGTCGCATTATTTACTAGATTGATATTCAGTAGTGAATCATGTACAATATCTGCAAAACCTGCTCCTTTGAGTCACCTTCATGCCCCTTCAACAGAAAGGGGTACAAGAAGACTATGGGCAGAGAACTATGTGGTTTTGTAAAGGAACTACAAACTGCTCATTAGACAGTAACATAAAAATGGAGGGCAGGTAAAAAAGAATAGGTCGAAAATGACATTCAACTATTAGTGGTGCTAAAAGAGTTTGACATGCTTTGATGACTTATGCTTATCTTAGAGCTTGCTTTGCTTTGCTAAAGATTTTCAAACCGAATTATGTGGAAGAAACTACTTGCAAAGTTCTGAAGTTTGATTAGGTTTCTGCTTTTTTTTTTTTTTGGGGGTAATAAAAAGTTTTGAAGGAGGGTAGATTACCCCTCACTCCAAGTCCAAGGCAGGCCACCAGCACATTTTGTGTGCGCTTACAGTGATACTTACAGATCGTTCACCATCAAGGGATTGAGGACAACAAGAATCGATCCTGTGACCTTCATTGGGTCAGGTTGCCCTATTTACTGTCTGAACCAACCCCTGTTGGCGATTAAGTTTCAGTGACGAACATAATCCATGCTTGTAAAATTGTTGTCCCTGTTCCATAGTACTTGGTGTTTTGATGAAATTGATGGTTTGAGGAATAGTCCTGATCTGTTTTGATCTAATGTAGTAGACATTTATTCAACTGACATGGTCTGATTGTGAACCTTTTGTATATATGTAAAGTGTGGGAAAAATACTTCACATTCATCAATTGTTGAATACAAAATTTGGTTTTATGTAACTTTTCACTATTATCTCACTACTGCCATTACAACATGATTCACACAATCAGTTTCTTTTTACTGCTTATACAGGTGCAAATATGGGCAAGCAATAAAATAAACAAGGAAGAAAGGTCATGTGTGGGAAAATGGGATGTGCATATCTCTAATCAAATCTTCCTCTGAACTTTGTGGACCAGAGAAATCTTGTGAGGAGAAAGTACCTAGACATGTAAGATTTGCCTTCAGGAATCCTGTTCGATGCCGCTTTGTTTGGATAACTCTACGCCTTCAGAAACCTGGTTCGAGTTCTGTTAGTTTTGAGAAAGATCTTAACCTGTTGTCTCTGGATGAAAACCCCTTTGCCGAACTTACTAGACGTGCATCTTTTGGTGGACCTGTTGAATGCGATCCATGCCTTCATGCAAAAAGAATTCTAGTAGTTGGAAGCCCTATGAGAAAAGGCACAGAGGCATCACCTGGAGATATGCACCAGACAAGTGTAAGAAATTGGTTGGACAAAGCCCCACCAGTGAATAGATTCAACAGATGCTACCTGGTGTATTTGGAATCATTTTTGAAATTTTACATCTTAGTGTAGTGCTAATTCCTATTTCCTTTTTCAGGTTCCTGTTGAGGCTGAGAGGTTAACCAACAATGCAGTATTGATCTTGTTTTGGAGCAATTCCTGCCCCCAGCTTCACCTATGTTGGCTGGATTTCGCTTGGATGGTTTTAGTGCAATCAAGCCTCGAGTCTTACATTCACCTTCTGATGTAAATATATGGGATATGTCTTCTGATCTTTTGGACGACAGATTAATATCCCCTGCTGTATTGTACATTCAAGTATCTGTTTTCCAGGTAAGACTAAGATATAAATCTAAGTGCTGCTTTTTCCAATTCCTTTTTAGTTATTTTTTCTTGGTGGAATGGGAAATACTTTTATTTCTCCTCTTCTCATGGTTGTCTCTCCTATTTTTGGTATCTTCAGTATATTAGAACTGTATTACTAGAATTTGTAGCTTACATACTGCAAAATCAGCAATATGGCAATTCCAAGGGCTGTTACCATGTTGTGAACTACCAATTCTCTTTAAAATGAAGAGAGAAATTCTCAATGTAAAAACTTATCCTATCTGATGCGCGACCTGGTTGACATTCAACATAGATTATATTTGCATTCGGACTTGCATGCTTCTGAAACCAGGAGTCTTTTGAGCCTTCTGTGTACAATTAGCAAGCCTTGCAGTTGCAAAAGAATTAGACATCCCCATGCTATGGGCCGTCCAAACCTCTTACCAATCCTATATTGGAAAAATCCAACCATGTTGAGCCACCTGTCAACATTGATGAAAAAGTATTTTATGCCCTTTTCTTGGTCATCAAAGTTGTGATGAGAGTTTTTTTTTTTTCCCCCCGGGAGGGGGGATTTATCCATTGATAACGCAATAAAGTAAGAAGGAAAGGATAGGAGGATTAAAAGTGTTCTTTTAAATGTAAATACCTAATCTTAACATTAGGTTTAATTGGATATCTACTTGCTTTGATATCCATTATTTGGTAAAGTATGTACTTTTGTATATATCTGTTGCTTAGGAGTTGTACTAGTAAAGGAAAGTTCCATTTCAGGGAAGGACGACGTACTATGATAGTTTCTGTTTTGTCAAGCCCTGCTTTGGTCCTTCTTTCCTTCTATTCCTAGACCTAGAAGGAGAACTCCCAATTCATTGGGCCTTTCAATACAATCAAATAGAAAGGCCCCAAGGGCGCCAAAGTTTGAATTCATTCTTTGTTTTTCTGTTTCCATTCACTCAGATTTCTTCCATGACATATGTGGTATAATGGAGAGTTAAAGAAGCAAATAAGGAAAATGTACAGATGCTTGAAAGGTTCATTTGCTCCTGTTGCAGACATATATAAAAGTTTTCCTCTATGTTCAGAACATGTGTACAGTGAGGAGTTGGATATTCATATTTCTTCATATTGTAACTTTAGTATTCCACAAAAACTTGAACTCTAACATTGGTTTGTCTATATTTAATACTGTCTGGTATATAGATGAGTTGGAGTTTTAAGAGTATGCTTGGTCAGTTTAACTAATCAATCAACTTTTATTATGCTGCTATGCACGCCTCATTGCTGAGAGACTCTTTGCCTGCGATAATAATGTGTTGCATTCTTTCATCTTTACTTTGACTTGTTTTCCCTAACTTCTTGTTTTTGTGTTATCTGTCAAGGCATTGATGACTTTTTGTCTTCCAGATCTAGATTTTGATTGTGTCACTAAATGTTTAACTGAAATTTGTTCTGTCACTTCTCTGTAGGAACCCCACAACATGGTGACAATTGCAGAATTTCGGCTTCCAGAAGTGAAGGCATGGACACCAATGTACTTTGATTTCCCTAGGCAGATAAATACTCGCCGTATTGCATTTCGACTTCTTGGAGATATCGCTGCATTTGCTGATGACCCAGCAGAACAGGATGACTCTGATTCTAGGTCTCGGCTACTGGCATCTGGTCTGTCTTTGTCAGGCAGGGTTAAGCTGTATTATTATGCAGATCCATATGAACTTGGGAAATGGGGAAGCCTTTCAGCTGTCTAGTTAGGATGAAGACCATGAATTTAGATACTCAATTATTGGTTTTTTAGTATAGTAACATGTTATTCTTCATTGTACTTTTGAGATGTATGTTGTAGCAATTATTGATTAATTGACTGATGTTGAGTGTATAAAAGGAGAAACTATACACCCCTTGTAGGATTTTGTTAGCGTGGGGGGCTGTAATGCTGGAAAATTTGCACGTCATGTAAGCCCTAGATTATAGTAATCTTAATTTTGATTTCCTCTCTTTCCCTTTTAGAGGTGACCAGAATTTTGAGTTTTAAATGGACTGGAAATGTTTTTCTGTATCGGCATATTAGTACTTAGCTTACGTAAACTTCAGGGATTACTGGTTCTTTTATATATATACCAGTAAGTTTCACGTGCGATATACGTTTTTATCTTTTCAAATAATTTATTATATGAACAAAAAATTTTACATCGTACACAGTGTGTATATGAAATAAAAATAAAATCAACCGCGCATATAATTTTTAGGAAAGAAATGTAAAATTCAAAATATAAATTAAGGTAATTAATTTTGGCATCCCAAAAAAAAAAAAAAATTGCAGCAAAATATCTAAATATAGTTATCAATACATGAATGCAAATGAACAAGTAAAAATTGGCTAAATGATTGAGTGATTTTTCAAGAATTCGATAAAGACCTTAAAAGTCAAAATTTTGGAATTTTAAAAAAAAAATAAATAAATATTTTCTCTATCACATATGATAAAAAAAAATTTCCAATACTTGTGTTTTTAGTTTCTAAATACAATTTTTAAGAATATTGCTTGCGAAATTCATTTGTATAAGACATGTACTTAAAAGTATATTTTTGAAAAGAGTACTCACCTCTAGGTAATTGTAAATGAAAACTGATCTGTTAATTGTAAATGTAAATTGATCAGCATGACTTCCTCCTTCTTCACTTTAAAATTCCTCAACTATCTGGGAAGCGTAAACTTACCATTTGCGTTACACTTCATTGTCAAACTCATCAACTCTCTTTATTTTGCTTAATATTCTCATACTCCTTATATTCAATAGTAACATTTTTCGTTGACATTAATTAGGAAAAGGAAAGGGTTTATAACTTCTCTTAATAATTTTAACATTAATACTTTTCTAATTGAATTACTTTGAATTAATAAGAGATGGTAGGAATTCTTACAACCCCTTCCATAAATATTAAAATATATCTCAATTGCAATTACAAAAGAGTGTGACTTTTGTAATTGACAAATTTTCTATATTTATTTTCTCTCTTCTTAACCAATTTCCAATACTTAATTCATACTTATCTTTTTTGATTATTTCATGCTAATCAATTCTTATAGTGATTGTTGTTCTATCTATTTTTCTTGTATTCTTAAAGATTATTAATACTATAATTTTCATCATGATTAGTTATTAAGTTACTAAGTGACTTTAATTGATATATTTCTAAAAAGAACTTTGTAATTTTTGTTCAAAATTGACAAATCTCAAAAAAAAAAAATTCTTTAATGTTTGAGCCCGTAATGTAGGGCATCACATGCCATATGGTTACTAATACTAAATGTATTAATAATGTAATTTAGAGTAAGTATATGTTATAATATCTAAGACTTTACTTTAGACTTTTATTGGAATTAGATTAATTATTCAAGTGTTTTGTTTTTGTGAAGCTAAGTATGAAATATCCTTTCTTTTTTCTTTTTTTTCTTTTTTGTAGAAATGCCATATCAATATAAAATAGCCTACACTAATAATAAAAATATTAACATAATGTTAGACTATAACTCACAACAGTGAAACTTAAAACAACATTTTTTTAACCTTAGTACATAAACCAAATTTTTTCTACAAGAGCAGCACCAAATCTTTTGTAATTCTATTATATATTTAGATGTTCAAATCTAGATGTTTGAGCATTTAATGTTTAATAGAATCTTCAATTTTTACTCTTCAGTAGACATTTAATTCATATAAATTTTCTTTGATTCATATCATAACTAACATAACACCAATCAACAACAATTAAAAATCAAAGAAAGTTATATTGATGGGGAGACATTGTTTTTTTACCTTGATATATAATCTAAATCCTTCGACAACATTACCTTAAAGGACCTGTGTTAACTCTGCTTAAAACAGCACCTTCCCTGAGTGATATGAAATTTAATGAACTTGTCAAATATAACAACCATCATCTTCCTTGGGTGTTCTATATTAATTAAGCACAAGTTCAAGGTCATGAAATAATTAAATTCAAATTAGTAACATAGAATTGCGACTAATATTAAGCACTTGAAGATAATAAAAGTATTTTAAAACTACAAATAAATTTTTTTAAAAAAAGGAATATAGTTTGTTTGTATTTAAAGAAAAATAATGACATCAAATTATTATTAAGGACTTAAATTTAAGTTATTCATATCAAGTGAGAACATGAATTAGTATTTATACACAACATATAAAATAACTACCGTTTTAAAAATTAATAATAATCAAGTAGAAAGTAACATATTACTAAACTAAATACTGAATAAGGATAAGTTGCAAGACTTTAGTAAATTTGATTTATAAAGTTACTATTAAAGAATTGAAACTTACATATTGAAGGTCATCTTGAAACTTTTTCTGTATGATAAATTAGAATTAATACTGAATTTGAGCTTTATCAGTGAACTTTTGCATCCTTGTACTCATTGTTTGATTACCAAAAAAGAATTTACTATGAAATAGCATACCTGAAAGTATAATCTATATTGTGAAATACACTTTACGTTCAAGTTTTGAGATTTGCTATACCGACCTACCACATCACACAATGGATCTGCTAGGAGTGCATGAATATATGAATTGCATGTGCTGCAATAGAAGTGGAAAAAAATTCAATAAATATTTTTCATTAGACAAAAAAAAAATCAAATTCATCCTATTGACATTCTTTACTCAATTGCCGAATTATGTATGAAGGGATTGAAGGACATAATTGTGTAATTACCTTGGGAGAGTGGTTGTAGGCAGCAGAATAACATATGCAGATTATAGTTTTAATATTTGTCCTTTAATCCTTTTGAATAATTAGTCCAGAGTGTTATTATTTAATTAAGATTATAATCATACTTATAAGTATTTTTCAAGTCAAATTCTAGGGTAGGCCATTAAAATTGTTTTATATATAAATAACGTAGAATTAGCATTAAAATAATAATTTACGATTTCGTCCATTAATTAAGGAGTGTATAACGTTCACTTTAGGGACAATTTAAGTAGTTCAAAATAGGAACAAACACTTAAGAGAAAACACCACTCAGACTTTTATAATAGTGTGTGTATATATATATATATACACACACACAAACATGTATACATGATTTCCATAGGCTTATTAGATAATGTGGCTGTTTCGTGGTTGTATTGACCATATAAGTTAGCAGAGATTATTTGAACATCTTTAATGATTCCAAAATATACAATTCAATGATACTCAAATACGTGGCTCAATGGTCAACTAGTGTTGGGGGTATTTCAGTCATTTTGGCATAACTCTCTATCAACATAAAAATTATCCACATTAGGCCTTCATGGGCCAAGTAAATATTATCGAACCTCATCAAGCACATGAGCCCATTTACTACTACTCTCATTTGTTAACAATATATTTTACATTTGCTAATAACTCTCATTTCTTATTCTTAACTCTCAATTTTGCTCTCAAATTATTTACTTTTGTCTAAATATCTGACTTGAATGTTGTAGCTTCTCCCGGGGATACAAGTTTCGTCTTCCTCGTTCTTATTTCAGGTTCGCTGTACGTGAGTACTATGCGTGATCTTACCTTTGCTTTGGAGTATACATCAAGGAAAACATCATTTCTTTACTTAGGGAGTTGAAAGACTCTTTGCTTGGAATCCCTCAAACATGCTAGGGATTGATCTCGACATAGTTATGCATTCCCTTGATGTAGATCTAAGGTTTAAACCCATCATCCAAAAGAAAATGAACTTTAAGGAAAGAAGCCAAGCGATGGAAGTGGAAGTAGCTAAACTTTTGGAAGCGAAGATAATAGAAAAGATCCAATATTCCAAATAGCTTAGCAATGTAGTCATGGTATCAAAGTCTAAGACTAAATAGAGGATGTGTGTAGATTTCACTAGTTTGAATGGAGGGTTTGCCCTAAGGATTGCAATCCTACGTCTCACATAGATACTATGGTAGACTCAACCCCCAAGTTTGAAGTCATGTCTTTTTTGGATGCCTACAAAGGATATTACCAAATCTTTTTGAATTATAAGGATTAGGTTAAAACACATTCATCACTGACTCCGGTACTTATTGCTTTCGGGTAATACCTTTCGGTATAAAAAATGTTAGAGTTACTTACCAAAGGATGGTAGATAAGATGTTTGAAAACCGACTTACCAAAGGATGGTAGATAAGATGTTTGAAAACCGATTGGGGCGAAATATGAAAGCTTACATATATGATATGCTTGTCAAAAGTAAGTTAAAAATATGTGTCGGACCTCTAGGAAATCTTCACTACCATGAGAAAATTCAAGATAAGACTTAACCCAGAGAAATGTACTTTTGGCATTTCCGGCGGAAAATTTTTAGGTTACAAGGTAACTCAAAGAGGGATAGATGCTAACCCTGCAAAGATCAAGACAATCATCAAGATATGGAACCTTTCAATGGGGGTTAAGGATGTGCAAAGACTCATGGGGCGACTTGCCGACTTTAGTCATTTTTTATCCAAGGCCCGTAATAGGAACTTACCTTTCTTCAAAACTCAATTCCAAAACTTTTCAATGAACAAAAGAGTGCCAAAGAACATTCAAGGAGTTAAAGGAATATTTGGCCTCACCTCTACTCCTAACAAAAATCGAGTTTGGAGAAACTCTTTACTTATATTTGGCTTGTTCACCTACTACGATAAGCACTGTTCTCATCAAAGAAGTAGACAAGATCCAAAAGCTAGTTTATTATATAAGCAAAGTGTTAAGTGATCTACAACTCGGTACCCTACCATTAAAAGGATAGCCTTAGCCTTGGTGATGGTGGTGGAAAGTTTAGGTCGTACTTTATAAGTCATCCCATTGTGGTTTTTATAAATCATCAATTTAAATCTGTCCTATTAAAATCCGAGGTCTTGGGAGGATTGGTAAAATCGACAAGTTTTAAGCTAAGGGAATAAGACATCTATTTCCAATGTAGGACGACCATCAAAGCACGAGTTTTAGTCGATTTCATCATCGAAGGAGTAGAAGAAGAGAGCTTTGGGGAAGCAAGCAAGGAGAAAACCCATGAAATGTCTACCCTCTCTGGGAGACAAGTCATAAACCCACTTCTATGGATTATGCATATGGATGGATCAAGCAATGTCGAAAGGTATGGTGCGAGCATTGTTCTTATCTCTCCAGAGTGACTTAATACAAGCCACGCCCTAAGGTTTGAATTTCAAATAAGTAACAATGAAACTGAGTATGAAGCCTTAGTCTCTAGATTTAGGCAAACTAAGGAGTTAAAGGTCAAGAAATTATTGGTAAATATGGATTCCAATCTTGTGGTTCAACAAGTCAAGGGAGACACCATGAAATAAGGGAGCCACCCCTACAATTTTATCAAAGCAAGGTGAAGGATTTGATTTCATACTTTGAAAATTTTGACATAGTTCATGTGACTTTCTCGGGATGAAAACAAGGAGGCGAATATCCTCTCAAAAATTGCAAGCTCAGTACACTCTAATGTATTAAAAGAAGTGTTCTTGGAAGTTCTAAGGGAAAGAAACATTGATAATATGGAGGTCATGGATATCGATTCTATTGCAAATTGGATGACCCGGATCATTCAATACTTGAGAGAAAGAAAATTGCACAATGATAAGATTGAGGCCTAGAGGGTCTAATGAAGATCAGCTAAATAATTAATCATTGGAGAGACTTTGTATTGAAGGTCTTATTCTCCTCCTTACCTTTGATGCCTAATTCCAAGCGAAGCTCAATATGCCTTAGATGAAGTGCATGAGGGGATTTGCTAGGCATCATGTTGGAGGAAGTTCTTGCTCAAAAAGTGCAAAGACAAGATTATTATTGGCCAATAATGTTGGAGGATGCAATGGATTATGTGCAAAAATGTGACAAGTGTCAACTTCATTCCAATCAACCTCACCTTCTACCAAAGCAACTTACTCTAAGATCCAATTCTTATCTCTTGTCCCTTTGCTCAATGGGGGGATTGATATCTTGGGTCCCTTTCCAGTGGTGCCTATGAAGAAGAAATTTGTGGTGTTGACATTGATTATTTCACTAAGTGGGTTGAAGTCGAGGCTTTAGGAAGTATCACCTAAAAACAAATAATTCAGTTCTTTTAGAAAAATGTCATATGTATGTTTGGAATACCTGAGGCACTTACTTTGGACAATAGCTTGCAATTTCAAGGAGTTCCATTCAAAAAATTTTGCCAAAACTTGGATGTTGAACAATGTTTTTCCTCAGTTAACCATCCTCAAAACAATGTTTTAATGGAAGTGATTAACCATACTATT
Organism: Cinchona pubescens; assembly: GCA_025175665.1. NCBI lineage: Eukaryota > Viridiplantae > Streptophyta > Magnoliopsida > Gentianales > Rubiaceae > Cinchona > Cinchona pubescens. The sequence goes on from JANKKI010000053.1 coordinate 4,858,335, forward strand.
CTCAAAGGAATCAAGAAAAGGTTAAACGATGCTAAGGATAAATGGGTTGAAAAGTTACGAAGTGTCTTGTGGTTATATCGCCTTGCTTATAAGAATGCTACCGACGATACCACTTTCAACCTCACCTATGGAATTGAAACACTTGTATCGGTAGAGAGTCGATATGCCTGGTTTCCAAGTCTGTAACTTCAAATTTGAGAAGAATGAAGATGGATTGAGGTCTAACCTTGACTTGTTTGAGGAAGAAAGGGATAATGCATACTTCAAAATGCAAGTGGATAAACAGAGTCACTCGCTACTACAATCAACAAGTCTAAGGTAGGAGGTTCCGAGTAAGAAGTTAGGTCACAAGGGAAGCCGAGGTAAGCCAACTCCAAGCCCTTAGTAAACTCTCACCAAATTGGAAAGAACCATATGAAGTAGTCAAAATCTACTCTAATGGAGCCTACAAATCAAAAGTCAAGGATGGAAAGATCTTGCCTCGCACTTGGAATGCTCAGACTTTGAAGAATTTTTATTTTTAAGCTTTTTTTATTTTGTCTAAGTTTTTTGAATTCCCTAAGCAAGCGACACCTTCTGAGGTGAAACAAGCTTATGCAACTTGTAAAATTTACCTTTTGCTCAATGAAAAGTTTCTAAGTGGTTTTCCTATGTAATTTCATAGTAAATTATTTAGAATAAAAACCTTACCCGCCTAACCCTTAGGTACAAAAAAATCATTCGAGATACAATGATCCTGCGAGGTCATTTATTCCCTCTAGGAACAAAAACTAAAAATACTCTCAAGAGTAGGTACAATTCTTTCGAGGACAAACAACAAACCTTAGCCTAAAGCTTTACCCAGAAGAGTTGCGTTTAAACTTATCCTCCAGGGACAAAGACTCAAAAGAAGAACCTTTACCCTTCTAGGGCCAAAACCAAATTTACTTAGGAGAGTTGTGCCTAAGTTAAGCATGGTCGTAAAACCAAGGATTTACCTAGAAGAGTTGTGCCTAGGTTAAGCTTGGTCCCAAGACCAAGGCTTACTTCTCCGGAGGTGAAAATTTATACCTAGGTTAAGTTTGGTCGCAAGACCAAAGATTACCTCTTCGAGAGCAAAAAATTTATACCTAGGTTAAGCTTGGTCCCAAAACCAAGGCTTACCATTCCGAGGGCAAAAAATTTAAATAATACCTAGGTTAAGGTCCCAAGACCAAGACTTATCCCTTTAGGGGTGGAAATTTATATCTAAATTAAACTTGGTACCAAAACCAAGGCATACCCCGCTAGGGACGAAATACTTATATCTAGATTAAATTTAACAAGATCAAGGCTTATCCCTCCGGGGATGAAAAATTTATACTTAGGTTAGGCTTGGTCCCCAGACCAAGGCTTATCTATCAGGAGGCAAAAATTTATAACTATGTTAGACTTGGTACCAAGACCAAGTCTTACCTTTCAGGAAGAGAAAAAACTTATACATGTGTTAAATTTGGTACCAAGACCAAGGCTTACCTCTCTGGGGGCTAGGTTAAGTTTGTTACCAAGACCAAGGCTTACCTCTCTGGGGGTGAAAATTTTATACTTAGGTTAAATTGGGTACCAAGACCAAGACTTATCCCTCCAAGGGTGAAAAACAATTTTACCTCAGTAAAGTGAACCTAGGTTAAATTTGGTCAAAAGACTAAGGTATTACCTAACGAGAATTGCACCTAACCTAAGTTTGGTTTCAAGACCAAGGCTTACCCATCTGAGGGCGAAAAAGATTTATCTAAGAGAATTATGCCTAGGCAAGGCTTGGTCCCAAGACCAAGGCTTACCCTTCCAAGGGCGAAACAAACATTTTCTAAAAGGAGAACTACCAAACCCAATAATAACTCCACTTGAGCATAACTCTGCTTGAACATAACTCCATATCTAAGTGGAAAGAGTTCCTAAACTAAGCACCACCTAAGCTTAGCACTTAAGTCGAGCACCGAATCTAAGTGAAAAAGCTAAGTATGCACCCAAGAGCATGACTTACCTTTTTGAGAATAAAAACAAGGACTTTTTGAACTTAACACATAAGTGGCACTACACCTAGCAATACCTAGGTTCAACACCAAAGCAAAGTATCTAAGGCAAATATTTAAGCCGAGTACATAATACAAGCCAATGACCAAAGTGTGTATCATAATACTTTTCTTAGTCACTTGAAAAAACGACATCAAGTAACTAGGACAGGGGGCAAAGGGATATAAAGAACTCTCAAATTCAAGAAAGGTACAATGTAGTAAGAAATTCATGATATCTTTAATTGATGATGAACAAAATCTAAGTGGAGTCCGTACAAAGAGAGGTCCCAATTCAAATCTAGCAATTATAACTACTAAGGAAATACAACATCAATTAGCTATGAGGTCCTCTTTTTGAAGGAGACTTCTTAACTCGATTGAAGTGGAACAAAGATACAGAACCTCCATGTGCAGTTATCATGCTTGTTCCATGGGTTTTGGAGAAACGCAAATCCAAGACCTTAGAAAAGGTTGAACTACTGGATGTTCCAAGTTGAAAACTCAAGTAGGAGTCTCAATTTGGAGTCTCAGGTTAAAGTCTCAAGTTGAAATCCCAAGTTAAAGCCCCAAGTTGATATCCCAAGATCCTTGTCCTAAGTAATGGATGAGGAGCAATGTCAAGATCCTTGTCCTAAGTATTAGATGAGGAACAAGAGTCATCCAAGATCCTAAGTAGTGGATGAGGAGCAACTCCAAGATCCTTGTCATAAGTATTAGATGAGGAGCAATGCCAAGCTCATCGTCCTAAGTAGTAGACGAGGAGAAACTCCAAGACCCTTGTCCTAAGTAGTGAATAAGGAGCAACTCCAAGATCCTTGTCCTAAATATTGGATTAGGAACAAATCCAAGATCCTCAACCTAAGTAGTAGATGAGGAGCAACTCCAAGACCCATATCATTAGTTCATCATCAATATACACAAATTTCTGCCCGTTTCATTTTTTTGTTCTCATTTAACATATAATATTATATACACAAATAAATATGTATTTTTCGAAAATGCTCGGTAAGATGTATTTTTGGTTTTAAGATTTCAATTCCTGTTCTCAACCCATGACCAATATGAGCTAGAAGCTTCCTTCATAATCCCTGAAACTTTTTCGTGGTGGCTCCCTCTTGTCATAAGTTATGGGTGAGTACTAAAAAAAGAGTAAGGGGTTGTAGATACATGAAGTAAGCAGTTGTAGTGGAGTAAGGTATTGTAGTGGAGTATGGTGCTGCAGTGAAGTATGGGTATTGTAGTAGAATAGGGTGTTGTAGTAGAGCATGAGTGTTGTAGTTGAGAGTGGATATTGTAGTGGAGTATGGACTTGTATTGGAGTAAAATTGTGGGAGGGAACAACTACTTATGCTTCTTTCCTAAGGAATAACTCTTTATACGTCTCCTAACTAAACTTTTGGGAGAGCTTCTTTGCTTGCCTATTCAACAAGACTTTCAAAGCAAATGGTGAAGAAGATTGAAGATTAAGATCAAAAAATTTTCCTTCTAGGGGACAAGTTGAAATTTGAAACTAATTAGTTTCAGTCAAAATTCCATCGACTTCGGCCAAAATACAGGTCGAAGACTATCGCACTACTTTCAACCCTGACAAGTATGATTTGACAGTGGGGACAAATGATGATACCAAAATATATTACCCAATGACCCCTGGACACGTGGTGAAATAGTCCAAAGCTCAAATTACAAGAGCATTTTAGTAATTTTGACTTTGAAGCTCCTATTCAACCTGTCAACTTGGCCCTCATGGGCCAACTAGCTGGTTTTAAGCCCATCTGTTGTCCAAACCCATCAAGTACTAGTATAAATAGTAAAGATGCAAGGTTAGTTCTCATAATAACTTACATACTCATTACAACTTCGGAAGCCTATTCTGGGGGACAAACCTCAGCGCACTTATTTTTGTCTTAGGTCTACGATTCAGGAATACAACGTGTCTATTATAACCTTTGCATTGGAGAAATCATGTTGCTTGGATTTCTTAGGACACAACACTTAGACTTGATAATTTTTAGCATTAACAATTTTTTTGATGGATTAATCGACAGACATTTCTATCAAATATCGATGGTTTATGTATTAGGGTAGAAATAAAGTTAGATATCCATGTTCCTGCCTTGTTGTGAAAACGATTCAACAACGGCTAAAATCACAACATATTACCTACCAGCTATCACTACAAGTGCCACTACACATACGACCCATCACAGGAGATCATGTTTTTTAAATTGTGACTTACCTAGAATAGATTAAATTCATTAATCAATTTTACTTTCTATTTTAATGGTGTCTCTCTTATCTTTTGGTTGCTTGAATCTACTTCTTGATGCCGGAATTTGTCTGTAGACTCATATGAGTTATTGTGCATTTTGGCATATGGTCTTATAGTTTTGTGCTTAAAAAAGTGCCTCCCATGAGGGGGTTCAGGGTTTCCCTTTTAATTCTTCTAATTTTGTGTAATTTCAGTCCAAAATCCTATCACTTGACATGAGTCAGATGATCTGTCTAGATGTTAAAATTAAAAACTTTAATGTTGCTTAGCTATCAAATAAATTCGATTGATGCATCTATACAAAATGACAAAGTGATAGAGTTACTAATGTGTCAATAAATCCGGGAAGAGAACAAAATCCGACTGAGTATCTAAAATCAGGGGTTGATGATACAATATGATCTTACCAAGTACAATGATTTTATAAGAGGAAAATGGTCCTAAATTTGCAACTTTGTAAATCATTCCCCTATTCGATTATGTTGGTCAAGAAATTGATGTGGAATGCATAAATATGTTAACTAACAAAACACTTGATCTAAATAAGATGCATTTCTTTTGCTCTTTTAGAAATAAAATTGCCATTTGAACTATGTGGATATTTTTCCTTAAGGCAATGCATGACTCCTTTGACTGAATATCTAGAAATTTGGGAGAAATTTTTTTTTATAGAAAAAGTTTGGGGGACATATTAATAGAGGATGGAAATGAATTTCACATATTATACAACTGAACTTTTATATTTAAAAAAAATATATATTCGTTAGGAACATGATAAAGACTAAAGACGGATGGACTTATAAGATATTGCTTCTGTATATTAGAATATTCATTAAAGTGGATTTCTTGACCACCTAATATTCTAATATTATTATTTTCTCTATAATTGCAGGACAAATTACTATATAAATAATTAGATAAATATAAAATTTGTGAAAGTAGATATATATTAATCTTAAAGGAAGTAAGAGCTTCATCTGGGATAAATGAGTTTTATGAATAACTCTATCACTAATACCTTTAATCTGATAAGAAGACTCTTTCTTCAATTGTACTCCTATGATGGGAAGGAGTCCCTAAAGTCTTTTCTATAAATAGCTTGTAGTCCCTCTTACTAAAATAACGTATCGTGTAGTATCACTCATCACTAAACACAATCATATTTCACTCATCACTAAACACAATCATATAAACCATCAGTAAGGAAAAATCAAGAATTGAGAATTATGCGAATTACTGCTTGATCAAATGGAGAAGACAAATTGCGAATTACTACTTGATCACATGGGGAAGACTTTAGATTGTCTTCAAGGTGTATGCTTATTATATACTCATCGGTATAAGGTATGCCCCAAACATGTCATTTTTGATTAAGAGTCTAAACTAAATATCCCATAATATCTAACATTGCTATCAGCTTATGACTTGTTAATCCTTAACGTCCTGTAAAGGATACTTATTCTTGATTTTTTTTTCCTATTAAGTTTTGGACAAAATTATTAGAATTCAAGAAAAAGCAATAATATAAAGGAAAAAGAAAACAAGTGTATACTACTTCTTGTTTTGAACTAAAATTCCTTTCCTTGTTGTGCATTTAGAACCAATGAATTAGCTGTTCATGTATATTAGTTTTTAATGTTTGCACTTATCGATTCCAGGCATGAATGGACTTGGTTACTACTTCGTAAACAAAGATGATTTGGGTAGTGCCATCAAGTAATTAGTTGAGCAGTAGGTAGTAGCTTCATGTTTTAAAAAATAAATAAATAAATTCTTGCTTTATTATGAAGGCGCATGTGATTGGATCCAAAGTTAAACTAATCCTTTAGTCTATTATGATATGTAAAATATCAAATAGACTATGGCACATAAAATGTTAGCTTATTTGTTAGCTGTTTGTAATGTTTGATGGCCCTACGATAAATTGGACATAAACTGTCTAATGGTTTTGTGGTCCTTACAGCAATATTGGCTAAGATATAGTTACAGCTTTCTTTGGAAAATTATTCCAGTGACTGGAACTATATTTTGTTACTATGTTTATGCATCCTTGAAAGTTTTGTCTATGTGGAAATTGTGTATCCCCATATGGAACAGAATATTCTAATGGGATTAGCTGTCGTATGATACGATCTAATCTTTTGCCAGTAATATATACCTTACATATTAGTATATTTTGGGCAAAGATTGAAAGTAAAAGTCTTTTGCAATTAAAATAAATCCTGGTTTTATGCCTTTAGTTCAATCTTTATGTTGGTACCATCTATATTTATTCATATGGGAAAATGGCCGAAATAGTCCCTTAACTTTTTTACTTTAGACGAAATAGTCCTTCAACCTTTTTTTTAGTCCTTCAACTTTTATTTTTTAGCCAAGATAATCCTTTTATGGTGGAACCACCACAAAAACCTCTTTCTTTTTTTGATAAATTTTACATACAGCCCCTATGATTTAATTGTTTTCCACATTAACTAATCTAATTTAAAATTTTACAAAACTTTATGGCAAACTTTTAAAAAATAACACCTAGTGGTAGACTAAGGAGATCTAGCGGTAGGGCTAGTGAATGGTGATTGGTGTCTAGTGGGTGCGGGGAGGCACTTGGGTGGCTGAATGGGTGGTTCTGAATTTGGATGGGTGACAATTTTTTCTAGGAGAAAGGAAAAAGGGAAGGGTTAGGATTTTAATTTTTTTTTTTTTGTAAAAATTAAATGTTTCATTTTTTTTTTTTGAAAATTGTTTTGAAGTTTTTTTTTTCCTTTTTTCACCCCTTCAAATTAATTTCTTTCTTATTTTTTCCATTTTAAACTATATGGGGGTTATGTGAAAAATAAGTAAACATCATGGGGTGTATGTGAAATTTATCAAAAAAATAAAAAGATTTTTGTGGCGGCTCCACCACAAAAGGACCATCCTGGCTAAAAAATAAAAGTTGAAGGACTATTCTGGCTAAAATAAAGTTGAGGGACTATTTTGGTTAAAATAAAAAAGATTGTCATGGAACCCTTGAGGGACTATTTTGACGATTTCCCCTATTCATATATTTGAACTCGACTATTTAATGCTAGTGGGTACATAGTATTTGTTTACATTAAGCTGTCCAAAAGTTACATGATTAACCAATCCGCAATTGATTTCATGCAGTACAGGAAAGTAAATCTCATTCAATGAGTTTATTCCATAGCTTGTGAATTTGGAATTAGACTTTACCTTTTTTGGAAAAAAATGAATATAAGTTTCTGCTTTGGTTTTAAGATATAACCATTGGTACTTAATTCTTCAAATCAAGGCTATACATATGTAAATGGTCTCACATTTAAAGAAAACTTTTGTTAAATATTGTAGCCAATGTCTTCTTTTTTTTCAAGCGAAACGAACCTATTTTATTAATTTGGAATGACACTCTACAAGAGAGTTACATCATGGGCAACTGCCCAACTTCAACCTGAGCTAATTTCTATAGCCACAGGGGGAGAGAGATTTTCCACTTAACATAATTTAACAGATTTAATAGCAAATTTAGCTAAACAATGGCTGATTACATTGCCTTCTCTCTTAACAAATGAAAAAGAACAACTGTGAAACAAGACTTTCAAATTATGGATATTTTCCCAAATGCTAGCTGCTGTGAGATCCTCCTATTGTTGTTGATTTTGTCCACCATTCTCTTGCAGTCAGATTGTATCTCAATTGACCTCCATCCCTCCTCTTGAGCGATCATCAAGGCTTGTCTAATTGCCATGGCCTCTTCAATTGCAGGTTCCCCAATTCTATTACCTTGAATTGCCCAGCTGCCTATAAGTTTTCTGGCATTGGTTTCTTGCTATAATGCCCCATCCCACCTTTTTTTTTTTCTATATTGCCGCATCAGTGGTCAGTCTCACAACACCATCTTTTGGAGCCAGCCAAGAGTGATTCTCCAAATATTGACTTGTTTCAATTGTGTTCTTACCATCAATGTTTGTTCCAATCTCTTTGAATTCCATCCATTCTTGCCTTGCCTGTTCAACAGTTCACTCCAATCTTCCCAAGCTTTCCTGTTAAACTGCCACTTGTTCCTATTCTTCCAAATTTGCCAAAGGTTAGCAGTGAAAGCAATATGATCCCTTCCGTCATTTCTATTGGAGGCCTCCAATGATTCCTCCCACCATCTGTTAAAATTATGGCTCAAATGATGTATTCCACTCCACAGGACTAGTGATAATTGCCAAATTCTCTTAGTTTTTCTATTGTAAAACAGACAGTACTCCACTGTTCTTCAGTTTCTCCACATCTTTGGCATATTGGTTCTCCTTTCGCAATCTTCTGAAAAGAACTTAGTTGACTGGCAAGATACAATGTAAGCATTTCCAGATAAAATGCTTTACTTTGTTCTTTATATTCACGGCCCACAATTGCTTTCGTACTCTGGAACTCTTACTTCAACAGCTTGTTTCTTCCTCCCTCCTATTCTCCTTTAATCTCCTATCAACACCTTCTTTTGCAAGAACCTAACTTGATTTTACTATATAAATTCTTATATAGTTGTAGACCTACTCCAAACCCATCTATCTTTACATCCTGTGGAGCTAAAAGGAATACTCAAGATCTTATTCACATCTTCCTTATTGAAAATCCTTTCAATTAGCTCTTTGTTCCATATGCAGTTGGTGATCAGATCACATACTTTATTTTGCACACAATTCCCAGGTTTGGGAGTCCTAGTCACACCATATGTACCATCAACAATTCACTTATCCTCCCAAATATTAATCAGCTTTCCATCCCCAACTTTCTTCCTCAATCCCTCCTCCAATAAAGGCATTGCAGTCTTTAGACTTTTCCATATCCATGAAGAATTTTGGTGTGCAGTTGCATTAAACATGCTAATCTTATCAAAATACTTTGCCTTCATTAACTTGCTCACTAGAAGATTTGGATGTATAAGAAATCTCCAACATTGTTTTGCCAGTAAAGCTGTGTTAAAATGCTCTAAATCTCTAAAGCCCGGACCTCCTCTTCCTATAACCTCTGTAATGTCACTCTCCACTTCATCCAATGGATTCTTTTTGCACCCACATCACTTTCCCACCAGAAATTTACCAATGTCCTACAGATTTCCTTACAGGGCTTCTTTGATAACCTGAATACAGACGTTGTATAAGCTGGGAAAGCCATAGCTACTGATTTGATTAACACGTCCTTCCCAGCTTGACTGAGTAACTTTCCTTTCTACCCTTGTAATTTCTTTTCCATTTTTTCCCTTATAGAATGACAGATCTGACTTTTTGACCTCCCAACCACCAAAGGTAATCCTAGATATTTGCTCTGTGTTACCTTCTCAACGTCATCCAGGATCCTTCTGATCACCTCAATCTCTGCTTTTGTAGTATTCCTTGTAAAGAAAGAAGTAAAATTAATGCTTTGTCCTGAGGCTCTTTCATATTGTGATAATATTCTCCTGACCATACCTGCCTCATATATATCTGCTTTACCAAAGATCAGAGTATGGTCAGCAAAAAATAAATGGGAAATCATTAGGCCCCTCCCCACTGATTCTAACACCATTTAATAGTTTACTCCTAACAGCTTTATTAATCAAGTTAGAGAAGCCCTCAGTACATAAGACAAAAATATACAGAGATAGAGGATCTCCCTTTCTAATCCCTCTATGAGGAGTGACATTACCTACTTTTTCACAAAAGGAATAGGACACAGTAGTAATGCAACTCATAATCCACTCAATCCATTTTTTACAAAATCCCATAGTACTCATAACTTTAGTAATATTCTCCCATTCTAGTCTATCATAAGCTTTAAACAAATCAACTTTAAGGGCCATAAAGCCATCTTTGCTCACTCTTTTATTCTTAAGATAGTGAATGCATTTATGGGCTATGATGACATTATCCACTATTTGTCTCCCAAGGACACGAGCATTTTGGGTAGGGCTAATGCAAACTTTAAGAACTAACATAATCCTATTAACAAGGATTTTAGAAATAATTTTGTAAAGACCATTACATAAACTAATAGGCTTATAATGGGTGTGCATTAATATTCGTGGGAGTATCAATTTTTGGAATGAAAGAAATAATGGCTTCATTAAGGCTTCTCAACATGACCCCAGAATGAAAAAAACTCATCACAGCATCAATAAGATCACTTTTAACAACATTCCAGAATTTTTGAAAGAAAATAGGAGACAGACCATCAGGTTTAGGGGATTTGTTGGGATGCAAGGAAAATAGTGCTGCTTTGATTTCCCCCTCTGTGACAGGTCATGTAAGCTGATCATTCATCCCTCTTGTTATTGAGCTTGGGATACTAGATAACACCTCCTCAAAGTTGTTAGGTTCAGAAGAAGTGAAAAGCTGCCTGTAATAACTAGTGATATCTGCTACAATCTCATTATGACCCCTACACCACTCTTCATTAAGTTTCTGTAGCTTGGAAATCCTGTTTCTTTCCTTCTATTGCAAACAGCAATATGAAAAAAGGTAGTGTTTTGATCATCTTCCTTGAGCCATTTTATCCTAGCTTTCTGAACAACTCCTCCTCAGATCTTTATAGGCTTTCCTCGATTTAATTTTTAGATCCATGATGTTCTTTCTGTTGTCTTCTTTATCTGATTCTCTCACCTTCTTTATGGTTTTCTTGATGTCTGCAATCTTCTTCCTAGCATTGATCTTTAGGCCCCTGTTCCGATTCAGAATCCCAACTCTACAATTCCTTATTTTATTGGTAAGTCTGAACATTCTTGAACCACTGACACTATGCCTCCAATTCTTCTTGACAACCTCTTCCAATTCCTCATACTGCATCCATCTCTTATCAAAATTAAACCTCTTCTTCACATGTCTTTTGATAGGATTAGTGTCCAAAACTAGGATCTTATGATCAGAAGCTTCATATCTAGATGTTTACAAACTGCTCTGTTGAAATCAACATTCCATTTGTGCTACAGAAGGCTCTGTCCAATCTTCGTTCACCATGAAACCCTGAACCCAGTGGCTAATCCAGGTCCATGGAGTGCCATCATAACCCAAGTCCACCATATTGTCTATCGGACTCCTAAGATTGACAAAATTTCTGAAATCCTCAAACGACTTTTCATCCTCGACCTTACCACCCTATTTTTCCACATTATTTAGCAAATCATTAAAATCCCCCATGATCACCCAACTTTCTCCCCAATTCCTGATTCTACTCCCTATTTGCTTCTATTGTTCTTTTCTAACCTTTCTATCACAATTACCATACACCCCAGCAAACCACCAGCAGTTACCATTGTCATCTTTGATATGCACTTCAATTGAGAACTCAGAGACATAACTATTCACAGAGAAATATCATTATTCCAGAAAAGAGCAAGTCCACCAGCTTTTCCTCTGGGATCAACTACTATGACCTCATCCATCCTAATGAATTTTTTCACTTTATCTATGTACTTATATTTATTCTTTGTTTCACTAAGAAAAACCTCACTTGGGGAGTGGAGTCTACATACCTTCTTCAACTGGGGAATTGCCAAGGGGTTTCCAACACCTCACCAATTCCACACTACAGCTCTTATGTCCTGTAGAATTGGAAGACCCATTAAGGAAGGTCCTCACGTCCTTCAAACATAACTCACTGCACCTATTATCCCATTCACAAACTCTCTTACCAGCTGCCTCAACCTCCTGTATGGGCTCATTTTCCTTTTCAGCTCTATCACTGACTTTCCCTTGGCTGCCACCTTCTTTTATGATTAAGCTATATTTTGATATCCTTCAAAGGAGTTCTGAGAGAACTTGGACGAATTCTGACCCTTCCTGTCTTAGGTCTTCCTTCTGACTCAATTACCTTCTTGCTAATCCCAGAAACTTCTTGCTCCTTCTTCTAATTAGAGCCAGCTTCAATTCTTGCTGAAATAGAAGTCTCCATTTTTTTTATCTTTCTGCAACCCCTCTATTTCTATATCTACAACCTGATCACATCCACCTTGATCCAATGCAGCTACTCCCCTTTTTATGCGGGACTTTTCCTCCACTTTGGATAACTCTAATTTGTAAGAGCCTTCTGCTTTTTCTGGTTTATTTTTCCCCTTCAGCTTTTGTTCTTTCTACACTATTCTCTTCCCTCACACTCACTTGGATGATCTCACTAATATTCCCCATGCTATCCCCACTGCCATTGTGAGAATTTTCCCCCCCTAATTTTGGCCAGCTTATCTCTAACCACCATAACCTCTGATTGAAACTTTTGTAACTTATTTTTCTCAGATTCCCTCACTGCTACCCCTCCTTCAGCTTTTGTCCCTCCCCTCCCTTTACTTCCTTTAGTTTTTCCTAAGGTCACTCTATTACCCCCAACTCTCATCCATGAATCGAATTGGTTTCTTTTTCCCTTACAACTCCCTTCTTTCTACAATTCTTCTCTCCATGTCCTATAATTCCATAATTGTAGCAAAAATCAGGACACTTTTCATATCTAAATTCTACCCATCTCACAGAGTCTCCAATCTTAACAGTAGTTTCTCTCAGCATAGGCTTATCCAATTCTATATCAACTAATAGTTTAATATGCCTTCCCTCATTCCCTCTGGGATGCTATGTTTTAGGTATGATCACATCTCTAATTTGCTTAAAGTTCCCACCAATCAATTTACCCACTTCCCTACAAATACAGTTGAATCCACATAGTTGCAAATTTGAATGTTGTTCCCTCATTTTCAATTCCTTCCCTCCACAGTTCAAGAACTAACAATTGATTGTCAATTATCCATGGTCTACCATTCATAACTCTATTTAAGTCTTCTTGGTTAGCGAAGATAAACTGGAATAAATTAACCCCAATTTTAATTACCTTTAGGTTTTTTGGATAGCTTCATGCATGATTGACAAAGCTTTTGATTCCAATGAATTAACCATCTTTTCCCCAATCAGACTTTGTTGACACTTTTTAATGTCCAGCTCCAATATACCACTATCAATTTTAAGATCCTTCATCTCCCTCGAACACATCTAGATGTGTATCTGGAAGATCTCAGTTATTTCCTCAGCCATACCTCTCAACAACTAATCTGGTATCCCCTGCTTAGCCAAACAATCTCAGATGTTTCATTTGAATGATCTCCATTAGACCCTGCTAAAGAAGCAAACAAAACCACAAATTTTCAGATGAGAGAGACAAAAAAGCTAGAAGTAACCAGTTGAAGGAAGGGAAAACTATAGTAAGAGATTAAAATAGGAAGCCCCACAAGGAGAGAGAGAGAGAGAGCAAAAGATTGACCTAAGTTTGGGTATCGCAGAAAATAAGAAAGATAAATATGTAAGGGGAGTACAAAGGAGAGATGAAGAACATGCAAGAGAGAGTAGGTGGGAGACAAACAATGTATAAATCACACAAAACCACACAAATGACAAACTAAGACAGAAACACTTACTAAAATCCACACAGTGGAACTTAAACCCACAACCAATCAATAAAGATGGCCATTAATTAATAACCAAAATGCATTAATGAGGAAAAACCCTTTCAAAACACAATTTATCTTTCCTGAACTTTAAGACTTTTTCAAATATCTGTTAGAATTTTGAAAGATTTTTGAAAAGGTTTGAAAACTGGAGGGGATCCAAAAGGAGGGAAAACACTCTCATAGAGAGAGAAACACTCTCATGAGAGAGAAGTTCTAGTCAATGTCTTTTATGTTTTATTTAAATAATTGATATGCTATTTTCTGACAATTTATATGCCACTGTATGTTGCCTTTTGGTTATTGGTATTATTGATTATTGATATATGTGAATTTTGAGATAATTGTACAATCAAATATTACGTATTATAATAATTTATGAAAAATCCAAATTATTGCATACAGGGATATATGAATGATTTTTGGGCAATTTAAAATTAAATAATCTTTATAGATATAAAGTGATTAATTAATTGTTACCAAAGTGACCTAATTATGATGAAGTTTGTTAAATTGTTATGTATATATGTGATAAATTCAAGTTTAAAGAATTATAACTGGCCGAAAGGTATTATATTTTCTATAAACGTGAAAGAGTTGTTATATTTGTCCAAAGGTATATAAAATCTCCCTTAAAGTTATGTAAGAAAATTGTTGTTACTCTACTTTTAAAGTGCCCAAACAAATATAATAACTCTATTATAGTTTTAAGTGAATAATTGTTCTTCACTTATAGAGTGAATCACTTACATATCGTTATTCAACCCAAAGGTGAGATACGAGATGCAATAAATTACTCGCCCGATGATATATTTTGGAGAAATATGTTAGAGTGAATCACTGACATATTGTTATTCAACCCAATGTTGGGACACGATGATACAATGGATTATCATCTGTTGATACTATTGTGGTAAAAATAAACAAACAAATAAATACTTGGACTAGTGATGGTAAACGAAACAATTTATTGGGAGATTTTTCTATGCCCAAATGTGAGGATTACGTATTTGATTTATTGCTTTAATTTACTATTTGAATTTAATATTTAAATTCATATTATATTGATTCAAGATTCATGGTATGATTAGCATCATTATATCTTAATCATTATTATACAGGTATTATTGGCTATATGACTTGTATATCTAATGAATATAATTGTCCTGTCTCTTAGAACATCTTATGTCAACCAAATGCAAAACTTCTCTTAATGATTAGAGTAAAAATTTTAAATTAGCAATTTTGAGAATGTTTATGCCTTTTCATTGAGTGTAAATATTTGTGCTAGTGTATTGAATGAATACTTATGATTGTGGGAGTATTTTACATTTCTAAATAATGCTCATTAAAGTCTTATGTTCTCATTAATGCTTATGCCCTATTATTGTTATATTTTTTTAAAAAAAAAAAATTCTAATGAAAATAATTGAGAAATTATTGATAGTTTTTAATTTTGTCACTTAATTTATGACGAAACGTGTATGATCTTACTTATTAAAATAAAAGATAAATTGATATCGTTTCAAATCCTATAATATCGAGATCTTGAGTAATTTCTTGTGCATTTCATTAGTAAGTCTCTCTTAAAGGTTACAACCATTCAAACTTTTGCAATATACATTAAAAACAATTTACTAGTTATGGTTGATAATTGAATCTTAAACATGGAAGGGGGTGAAGAATGGTAAAATAGAGAGACTCAACACATAAAGTTCATGTTGTGATTCATAAATATAGAAATACAAACAAAAGTAATTATCTTTTCATAAAATAATACGACCATAAGTTTTTCATAAAATAATACGACCATAAGGACAAGTGTCATTGAGATTAAAAATAACCTGGTATTAAGAAATAACTCAAAAGTCTTTTTATGTATGTTATGGTTTTTATAATGCTAGATGAATTGATTTTTGGCGAACAATTCACAACCAATACATGTATAGTTTCCAAATTCGAAAGAAACATATTAAAATTAAAGAACGCATCTATCAAGTGAAAATGATGCATTCACAAATAGACAAGGGTGAGCTATTACTTATCAAAAGATTGAATAAATTATATACTTGCCCTATATAAATATATTGGCATATATATATGTATCTAACAAGACTCTTTAAATTTTAGTATAGGAGATTGAAAGATATCTCCATAAGAGAAATATACTATTGGCAAATTATAAAGAACTAAGGCCTTATTTGGTTGGCAGGAAAGTAAAGTTAACTAGGAATTTGATTACTTGGAATGTTATTGCACAGAAAAACATTTCTTTATCATGTTTGGATACTCTCAAGAATATTGTTAGGAAAATTGTATAGTTTCTTATTCCAATGTTTGGTTCAGAAAAAATTTATGCAGAATACATTTTAGATTTCACTAGATTACCAAAAATATCCCTACAAGCATAATGTGTGCATAAAAAATTTATTAAACAATTTTGTAAAGTTTAGATTAAATTAAAAAATATTGTACTTTTTTTGGGCTTATCTTACAAAAAAGTTTTACATGTTATGATTAAAGCAAAGTAAGTAATAATTGTTCTATTAATGGTTTACCTAAAAATTACATGCCATATTTAGCATATTAATAAATTAAAATAATAAATCTAACCAAATTAATTGTTGAATAATCTGGATCGAGTTTCAAAATATTGCAAGCAAAAAAGAAAAAGAAACCTCAAATTAAGGGCTCATAATGATGGCTACTGCAATGTTTGCAATAAATGAAGTAGTTGCCTTTCCTATAATTCAATAACATGAGTATACAATTGTGATGTTCTTAAGAGACATATATATATATTATATATATATATATACTATATATATATATATATATATATCTCAATTTGATGCCAGAACAAAAAAAAAAAGTTCTAGAAAACTAAAAACCAAGAAAAGAGATCGAAATCATTCATCCCGTCATCCCTTATAACCGCTCACAACCCCTACCTCTTAATTAGTCAATAATATATTGATAGTATCTTTTAATCATTCAAAAAATTGATCACTAACAAATTATCATGAATAATTATTAGCAATCAATCTATATATATACATATTACACTAATTGTTTTTTCAGAATACTAGATTAGCATAAAAAAAAAATTAAAGATAAAATAAAACAACAAATATATGGAATTAATTTTTAATATGAAACTGGAAATTATCATTATATTGAAAAATATTGTAGATGATAACTTGAAGGGTTGAATAAGAGTGGAAGAGAAATGTTGATGCTCTTGAATAATTGTAGTTGTTAAGTTGTGGAAGCATTGGATGAGAGAGAATAGGGTTAAGATGTCTAAGCGTACTTTTAATTAAAATCCTAAGGAAAGTTAAAAGAATATCAATAGAAAATTAGGATTTAGAATCTTGGTAAAATGTAGCAACTTTCCTTGTTTTTAGGAAAGATTTTACTTTCCTAACACACCATAAAATAAACCAAACGCTAAATTTTAAATTTTAGCAAAAAGATTACTTTCCCCATGCAGAATCTTTGCCAACCAAACGAGGGCTAAAGGTTTTGATATTTACCAATTACATAATTCTTGTATAGATTGCATGTAACAAAGTAAACTAAACAATAATATAAATTGATGCCAAAAAGAGTTTTGTATACTTGTCATAACATAAAATTCTATGCATTATTCTTTATCTTCCACACTTTGTTAAGAGTCATTTAATACTTGGTAACCATGTAAAAATGTTCATTCATCTCTATTTCTTAATCAATAAAGTGAAATCACTTTGTATTTTTGAAATTTTTCATACAAGAGATAGAGATCTATAGAAGTGGAAGAGATAGAAAATAAAATGAAATTTTACACAAAATGAAATTATTCAAATGTCCTTAATTTGTGGTTTCTTGATTAATAAGTATTGATAATAATGCTGCACATTAACTTATAGACATAAATGAATTATGACTTAAAGTACAAATTTATCCTTATAGAGTGAAGTTTAGAAAATACATTATGTATATTTTGAACATGGTTCCATTTATAATTGTTTAAACTTCTATTTATGTTATGGAATGGATAGACATCAAACTTAAAATCTTTACATGTTGAATTTAGCTAATAAGAGAGTATATTACCCACACCTAAGGAAGTTGAATAAAATATAAGCAATTATTTTTTAAAATTATTAAGTCAAATGGATTAAATTTTTATTGTCTTTATCATACTCCAAAATTTATTGATACTAGAAATCCATAAGTTTTTCTTTAAGTATATGGGTAAGTGATTTAACACAAATTGTGGAGTACGAAGGTAAAGAGAGCCACTCAGACTATCTTTACTTAGTGAGATATAATATATTTATCAAAATAAACTTAACATTTTGTGATAATTATCCTAATATAACTATCATATGAACAAATGCTCCATTATAGTTAAACCCACTAAACTAAGTTGTTAAGAGAATAATGGGAGTCAGAAAATCTCAAAGAAAATAATGCAATTTTTTGTTTAATGGTTGTATACTTATATAAGTCTAATAAATTTTTTTAGACATAAAGATGTCCTTTTCATATATTCACAAATAATGAATAAAGGAAACTCTACATTTTAATATTATGCCATGAAAGAATATATTGAATTAATAGCCAAAATAAAGCTAAAATCTCATTAATATTGCCTATAATAGTCTCTATTGAACGATTCATATAAATTACAAAAAAAAAAATGAGAGACTTACACAGTAATATTAAATGATAACTTTTATAGATATAAGATTTTGGTGAATAGTTTAACTCAAATAAAAGGTATTAATTACCATAAAATCTTTATGTAATATTCAAAAGTTTTTATTGCTAATAGTCATAGTATGAATAACTCATTTTGATAAAGAGCTATATTCTATGAATATAAAAATAAGTATGGAAAGTAAAGTATACAAGTAAAAAGAACTTAACTTTCAGATACAAGTTGAGTAATTTTATGTTTAGACCAGAATTGATATTCCAATTACTAGTATATATTTTTCTAATGTCATTCTTCATTTTGTTTAAGAAGAAAGACAATAGTTAATTGATGTACATCAAGGTTAAAAGGAGTAATGTATATTTGGTCGATATAGAGATAGTAGATTTCTTGTAAATGTTTGGTAATAAGAAAATCATATAAACAACTGTTAAGTGAAGAATTTTAATAATAACACTTATGCAATTGGTATTATAGAGATAGAATATAAATAATACTTAAACTATCTCATAAGACCTTTAGCTCTAAAGGAGTTCTTGAAAGTTTGAGAGTGACATGTTACTTACTTCTGTTAAATTATTTATTCGCGTAAAACACTGAAATTATATTGATCTATAGATGTTATGAAATTGTATCATAGACATTTATTGTTTGGCCTAGAATTTGTTGATTTTAGTTTATTGGCCATTTAAAATTCTTATCTTAACTTCAATACTTTCATAAGAATATAAAGAAAAGTGGGAGTTAAATTAACAAATCGATATAAAGTTTCAATAGTTGGAAATAACACTCAAGGAGTAATGTAGCCATTGAGTATTTAAGATTTGAGTTATGATTATTGATGTTACAACTCAAGAACGCCGGCTAAATTGTTTCGTGATCACATAACTCATAAAAGACTCATTAACTCATTTAAATTTATTGTTATTTCTAACTACTTGTGGATATTTGAACCCATAATATTATAATTGGACTTTCCGCTGGTATTTTCTTTTAAAGAATAATAAATGATTTGATTGAATTAAAAAAGTATTTGGCAACGAAGTGTAACCCAAATGGTAATACTACACTTCCCCTGTGAGTTAGGTCATGGGTTTGAGTCACCAAGAATTGCGTGGAGATTCACTGTAGATTCCTTTTTAAAAAAATATATGTGAATTAAATTAATTTTTTTTTTTAAAAGTATCATATTGTTGTATAAAGAAATCTGAAATATAATGTGTCAATATTTGCATACCAATTAATAAAGGCATTGGTGCCAAAAGATTATGCGAACATTATATTTCCATGAGGTTTTGCTAATATGGTTTGATCTTTTGGACATATAAATCATGAAATATTATTTCCTATATGCTTGTGCATATTGATTGAAAGATCATATAAGATTAATATTTCAAACAATTAATGGATGAAAGGGAGTATGTTCATAAAATTAATATACAACTACCATGATCTATTTCAATGACTAGTAGGATAGATATAGATTAATGTTTGTGGCTGCTTCATTGAATCCATGTTACTATTTATGTGGTCTATTACATTTGTCCAAGTAGGAGAATGTTAGAATATTAATTAAAGTGGACTTCTTGATTACTTAATATTTTAATGTTATTATTTTTCTCTATAATTGTAGGAAAAATTACTATGTAAATAATTGGATAAATATAAAATTTGTGATATATTCATTTAGAAGTAAGTAGGAGATTCAATCTCATATAACTAAGTTTATATCATTGGGTTAAATGAGTTTTACAATTAACTCTATCACCAATATATTTAATTTGAAAGAAGACTCTTCTATCGGTTGGACTCCCATGATGGGAAGGAGTCCCTAAAGTCTTTTTTTATACATAGCTTTTGGTCCCTCTTACTAGGTAACGCAATGTGTAGTGTCACTCATCACTAAATATAATCATATAAACTTCAATAAGAGAAGATCAAGATATGCTTGCAAATTGCAAATTACCGCTTAATCATGGAGAAGATTTTGGATTATTTTCAAAGTGTATGTTCAATATAAACTCTTTGATGTAAGGTATGTTTCTAAACCTGTGATTTTCGATTTACAAGTCTAAACTAAAATTTTCATAATATCTAATAGTGTAATCTAAGCAAAATTCAGTAACTCTAGAAAGCAGTGTCCTTCATCGCCAAGTACGTAAATAACTTCTAAGTCTTTGTAAAATAGACATATAAATTTTCATCTTTTTTTTTTTTTTGAACCTAAAGATAGAGTTTAAAAAGGAGCTTCATTCATTTCGTTGAAAATCCTTCACCGCTTGACTTATTTATTCATTTATTATTTTTGTAGTAAGATGTATACAATTAGACCTTCCAAGTAAATAGTAATTACAAACCAAGTTTGATACTGTAAAAGAAACATATTAGTATTATATTGTGTTTAAATTATGTTTAAGTTAGTTTATTTGCTCCACAAACTAATCTGCCTTGAAATTATATCCCAAAAGACCATAGACCACTAGCAAACATTTGCAGTTCCAAAGCTTAAAGCGAGATATTCCATGAGAAAGATGGTCATTATAAACTCCTAGAAGAAATGAAAGTTCCTCGCATCTCATGAGGTTGTTTTTTAGTTCTTTCTTCCTTTGTTCCATATTGATTTTTCTGTTATATATTTAATTAATCGTGTTATCTAATAAAAATAAATAAATAATAATAATAATAATAATAATAATAATAATAATAATAATAATAATAATTTAAAGAAAATAACTATTTGAATATTTGAATTGAAGGTTTTTAGAAGTTGAATTTAAATTGGTGTCCGATAAACCAAGAGATATGTCTTTATGGTTGTATCAGTTTTCCCAAAGGGTGTGTCTAATAACTAAAAGACTCCTACCATTATCTTGTTAGCCTATAAATTAGATAGCTATTCTAGAGAAAAGTATCAATCTTCTCCTCTCCTTATTCTCTAACAGTCGTAATAAACAACTTCTTTAATATTCTACTTCTATTTGGTTGGTTTGTTTATAAGAATATTGGGAATTGCAGTCTCTTTGTTTTTCTTAGGCATTGTATCCTAGGGGTTAGAATTCCCGTAAAAGCCATCTACAATATAGTAGGGGAATTACTATCCTAAAGATAGTCCACATCTGGAAACGCCTTGCCTAATTATCTGACTAAACTTTCTCCATTTCTTGAAATCTATATATATATTTACTACAATTTTAGAATAGTAAATTCTCTCAATGGATCCTACGGTGGTGAAAGCACAACTTCAAGATGTGGAGAGACTGGAAAAATTTAATGGTCTAAATTACAAGCAATGGAGCATGAAGATTTTTTATCAGTTGACAATTGCAAAAGTGGCTTATGTACTGAGTGAGGCTTATCCACAAGATGAACGTGAACAATCAAACGATGAAATTTCTGCCAATCAGATGAAGTGGCTTGAAGTTGACTATGTCTCCAGGTTCATGATCCTAAATGCCATGAGCAATTCTCTATTCAATGTGTTTCACACACATGTCACCGCAAATAGCCTATGGAATGCACTACAACGAATGTATGTTAATGAAGATGCTGGCAATCAAAAAATCTTTCATAATTAACAAATATGTTGATTTTAAAATTGATGATTCAAAGTCTGTCATTGATCAAATAAATGAGATGAATGATATTGCTACCCAATGTGCTAAGATGTGGGTGAACCAATTTCAGAGGCTTTTCAAGTTTCTACTATTATTGGTAAACTTCCTCCTTCCTGGAAGGATTATCAGAAAGTTATAAAACATAAGAAAAAATCTCTGAATTTGGATCAGTTACTACAACACATTCAAATTGAAAATTAGGCCGAACTTAGAGATGGAATTGATAATGATGGAAAGAATGATATACATAATGTTGAAGCATCATCTTCAAAAGGCTTTGAATCCAAGAAAAAATTCAACAAGAAAAAGAAATGTTCTTTAAATGAGAAGAAAAATGTTGATCACAAGCCCAAGGGCAATGATTTCAAGAAAAAGAGAGGTCCATGTTTTGTGTGTGGCAAAATGGGTCACTTGGCAAGAGATTGTCGTCACCGTAAGGGAAAGAAATCTGATTAGAAGCCAATGTACTAGATGATGATGATATGATTGACATGCTCACAGAATTTTCTTATGGTAGATACTGATGAAGATTGGTGCATTGATTCTAGTGCAACATGCCATATGAACCCCCCCCCCCCCCAATAAAAATATGTTCAAGACCTATGAAGTGGTCAATGGAGACAAAACCGTCTTTATGGGGAATTCATCCACTTGTGCTGTCATGGGAAGGGGAACTGCACAAATTCCTCTCACTTCTGAGAAAGTGCTTACTCTAAAAGATGTTTACCATATTCCTGGACTTTGGAAGAGTCTTGTCTTTGTGAAAAAACTTGATGACCATGGCTTTAAAATTGTATTTGATTCCCAAAAAGTGATCATTAGTAAAAAAGGATCATTCGTTGGGAAAGGCTATGCTAAAGACAATATGTATTTGCTAAGTATTAATGAAAATTCTAATATTTCTGCTTATATCATTGATGATATGGATAATATTTGCATTATAGATTAGGACTTGTTGGAAAGAATGACATTCTTGCATAGAATGATTGCACATGAGTTGGTACCACGCACATCTTTTATTTTAACAAGTAATAATTGTGAATGTTGTGCACAAGCCAAAATTGTTATAAGTCCATTTAAATCAATAAAAAGAACAACAACTTTGTTAGAACTTATACATACTGATTTATGTGATAATAAAAATTCTATAACTGGAGGTGGTAAACGGTATTTTATCAGTTTTACTGATGATTTTTCTAAATATACTTATGTATATTTATTAAGAACAAAAGATGAGGCGCTTGAAAATTTTAAAATTTTTAAAGAATAAATTGAAAATAAAACTAGTAGGAAAATAAAGAAATTAAGGTCTGATAGGGGGGAGGAGAATTTCAGTCTAATGAGTACATATCTTTTTGTGCAAAAATTAGAATTGTTAGAGAATATTCAGCTCCAAATTCTCCACCCCAAAATGGTGTAGCAGAAAGAAAAAATAGAACCTTATTAGACATGGTAAGTGCCATGTTAATTCATTCTTAAAATTACCATTTTGCTTTTGGGGAGAAGCATTGTATATAGCATGTTATATAAGTATTCGTGTTGTACATAAAAATCAAAATAAAACACCATATGAATTATTGAATAATCGGAAGCCTAATATTAATTATTTTAAAGTATGGGGCTGTATTGCTTATGTTTTAGATTCAACTCAAAAAAGATCAAAACTAGGCAGCAAAGTATGGGGCTGTATTACTTATATTTTTAGGTTATTCCACACACAGTAAAGCTTCCAGGTTTCTTAGTTTGCAGACTAATAGTATTATTGAGTCTGTTCATGCTATTTATTTCGAACATTTAACTATTAGGAATGCTGATAAATTAGAACTAGAAAAGGATTTAAGTAGTGAACGAAAATCCAGTTCTCAATTACTTGTTAATAATCAACAAAGTGAAAACTCAAATTTACATGATAATGTAAATATTGATAAAAATAATAATGACGAAAATATAAATGATGAGCCTGTAGAGTTAAGAAGCTAATTAATCAGCAAAAGACATAGGATCGAAAAGAATTTTGGTCCTAGAATGGTTACATATGTGATTGAAGATGATCCAAAAACTTTTCAAGAAGCTATGTCATTGCCTGATGCTGTGATTTATGGAAAAATGCTATGGATGATGAAATTAAATCCATAAATGAGAATAATACTTGGGCCTTAACAGATCTTCCTCCTAATACTAAACATATTGGTGTTAAATGAATTTTGAAAAAGAAACTCAAAACTGATGGTAGCATTGATAAGTATAAAGCTAGATTGGTAGTGAAAGGTTATAGTAAAAAAGAAGGCATAGACTATTTTGAGACATTTTCTCCTGTTACTAAAATTACTTCCATTAGAATTATGTTTGCTATTGTATCCATTTATAATCTTGAAGTGCACCAAATGGATGTTAAAACGACTTTTCTAAATGGAGAATTAGATGAAGAAATTTATATAAATCACCTGAAGGTTATGTTGTTAAAGACCAAGAGCATAAAGTATGCAAAATGAAATGTATTACAAAAATCCTTGTCAGTCTAAAACAAGCACCTAGGCAATGGTATAAAAAATTTAAGAAAGAAATAAAAAAATTTGGATTTAAAAGTAATAAAGTTGAGAATTGTGTATTTTTTAAGAGTACTAATGACTGTAAAGTGTTAATTACTCTTTATGTAGATGATTTGCTTATTTTTGGTTCTAACATGCATTGTGTTAATGAAACTAAACAATATTTGGTACAAACTTTTGACATAAAAGATCTAGGACCAGTTGATGTAATTCTAGGTTTTAAAGTAATCAAAAAGAAGAATGAGTTTATTTTAACTCAGTCGCATTATATTGAGAAAATTTTGAGGAAATTTAATTACTTTGAACACGCAAGAATCATAGGAAGTTTAATAGATGTCATGAATTCTACTAGGCCAGATATAGCTTGTGCATTTGGTATGCTTAGCACTAGAAATAAATTTATAAAGTAATGAGATATTTAAAATATTCTTTATATTATTGTTTACATTATAAATGGGCACTACTCCTATTGTTGAATGTTACAGTGATGCTAATTGGGCATCTAACAAAGCAAATTCTAAGTCAATAAGTGGTTGGTTATTTACTTTAGGTGGTGCTATTGTTGCATGGTCTTCTAAAAGACAATCATGTATTGCATTATCATCTATGGAATCAGAATTTATTGCTATGTCTCTAGCAAGTAAAGATATCTTGTGGATTAGAAGGTTCATGAGATGTATTCCATTTATTGATATGCCAAAATGACCAATTACTTTATATTGTGATAACCAAGCAGCTATTCACAATACAAAGAACAAGAGAATGTCTAGTAATAGCAAACATATTGCTATGAGATATAATCACATAAGAAGTGTTGTGAAGAAAGGTAAGGTAAATTTGCAATACCTACCTACAGATCACATGCTAGCAGATCCACTTACAAAACCATTATCGAGTGAAAAAGTTGAGAAATTCATGAGAGGTATGGGACTATTACCGATTTAAAGAGATAATTTAAATGTAGTTGAATACTACTTTATCACATTGATGCCAATTATAAAAGCTTGACTTTATAAATTGGAAATCTTGTGCATGAAAGTTCAGAGGTTATTTAACTAAAATTATCCAAGAGAAATGACAACATGAGGTTGCATTTCAAGTGCATTAAATATCAAAAGATTAGTGGGGGTAAATTTATTCTTATTAAAGTCCCATATCTGGTTAATGCACTGTTTATCCACAAATTAAAAGGATGAACTTATGTTCTTAATATACTTATAGCTTATGTGGAGTGATAGAATGGTTTGTGGACACTCTTGATAAGTCTACCTTTGCAAGTATAGAAGTGAGAGGCCACTTCTTGAGGATTATTCGGTAAAATCCAAGAAGAACTTGCTAATCCAGGATGAGCGCCAAGGCCCATAATGCGCTGTCGGTGTAGAGCCATGAACTATTGTATAATATGAATATGACACTCTTTGTCTTATGTTCAATATAGAGGTTCAAGCCTTCGGCCACCTTAAATAGTGGACATATGTTATAGAAATACCCAATTAATTGTATGTATCGAAATCCTAATGTTCTATCTTTATTAGATAATAAGTGGGGGATTGTTATATATTTAATTAATCATATTATCTAATAAAAATAAATAAATAATAATAATAATAATAATAATAATAATAATAATAATAATAATAATAATAATAATAATAATAATAATAATAATAATAATAATAATAATAATTTAAAGAAAATAACTATTTGAATATTTGAATTAAAGGTTTTTAGAAGTTGAATTTAAATTGGTGTCCGATAAGCCAAGAGATATGTCTTTATGGTTCTATTAGTTCTCCCAAGGGATGTGTCTGATAACTAAAAGACTCCTATCGTTATCTTGTTAACCTATAAATTAGATACCTAATCCAGAGAAAAGTATCGATCTTCTCCTTTCCTTATTCTCTAACAGTCGTAATAAACAACTTCTTTAATATTCTACTTCTATTTGGGTTGATTTTGGTTATAAAAATTACATCTAATATTGAGAATTGCAGTCTCTTTGTTCTTGTTAGGCATTGTATCCTGGGGTTAGAATTCCAGTGAAAGCCATCTGCAATATAGTGGGGGAATTACTATCCTAAAGATAATTTTCTAGAAACGCCTTGCCTAATTATCTGATTAAACTTTCTGTATTTCTTGAAATATATATATATATATTTATTTATTACATTTTGATCCCTTGAATAACGCGAACAACTTGCAAAACAAATATTAAAGAAAAAGAAATATGGATTTTGGTGGTAAGGAACGAACTAGGTCACTATTTTAAGATGATTTGCGCCCCTTTCAATATTATGATAGGTAGATAGCGTGCTGGCTCCAGAATACAACAACCCAAACTTTACATTGTATTCTACTCCTTCTAGACTATGAGAGTTGATACAAACCTAACACAATACCATAATTTTAGAGCCTCTATTTATAGGCTAGAATAATAGTAGTTAGTAATATAGAAATTAAGTAGAATAATTACAACATTATTTCTTACTTCAGTTACAAAATACATTGTCTACATACAATGCATGATGTTCAAAATATGATGAATATGATTATTACAATTTACAACTAATGCAAAATCATTACATAGATTTTATATTTATGGAGTAGAATAGTAACAGAAATGATTTAGGTTGTGTTTGGATCAAAGAATTTGGGGAAAGATTTGAAATCTACCTATTTTTTTTGAAGGAATTTACAATGTTTAAATAGATGAATTTCATATCCATCCAAATTAGAAGTGTGAAATGAAGGATTTCAAATAACTTTCTAATTTTAGTGGATTTGAAATTTATCCATTTTGACTTTGCAAATCCCCCAACAAATAGATAAATTTCAAAATTTTCTTCAAATCCATTGATCCAAACATAATGATTCACACTATTTAAATTCAAATTATCTCATAATAATTGCAACCACTTTATTTTATTAAATAATCCAACACATGATCTGATTAGCATAAAATACAAAAAGATGTATTGTGTTGCATGGCAGCATAACTAAAGAGCCAATTTCTGGGTTGCATGGAAAACAAAAGAAATAAGAAACGAGATGATTTAGAAAGAAATTATGGCCTCAGAAAATAGAATACTGATGACAAAAGAAATAAAACCGTAGAGACTTTTAGTTGGAAGTCAGAAATTCAGCAAGAAAAATAACGGTAATTTAGACTAAAGTGTGTACTGTTAGGAAGGAATATCAACTATTCTTTTATTTGTTTTTTTATTTTTTTAGAAAATCCACATCTCTCCCTTGTACTCTTAGGAAGGAAAATCAGTTACCAGCATAAAGAATGAATTCATTTTCCAATCCATATTTTCACGAACCAAAAGAAAAAAGAAAATAATAGAAGATAGTTGAACGCTGCCATTAATCATCTTTAATTTGGCATCCGATAAAATGTTAGAAATAAAGAAAAAGAGAATGAGATGTGCTGTGGAGCCACGTCTTTAGTGGGATTACCATGTGACGTTTCCATGAATTCTTTTCCGGTTCATTATATTAGAAAAGCACAACTAATTATCCCCCAGTTTGCAAAAAGTTTAATGCGTGTTTGCAGATACTTTAACTTAATCAAAAATACTTTTACTTTTGAACTACCAAGTATAAAACCTATATTAACTTTTTTTTTTTAAATATATATTTCTGTCGAATAATATTTCACTTCATCAGAGTTTTATAATTTATGTTATATTTAACAACAATATATTACTAAGATATATCGTCTAATTATTCATATATATGTAATTTATATATAGTAAACAATAATAACATTGATATTAATTTAACAAAATATTTGAAAATCATAGCAAATGATCAAACTTTTAGTTTTGTGATTTCATCTCTGTTCGCATTATTTCCAAGATTATTAGATACGTTATTTTACCAAATCTATATTTTTCTACCACAATTTTTATCGTACGCATGCATATAAAATTCCTTACATTTTACGTCCCAGAAATTGATACCCAACAAAAGACACTAGCAACTACAAACAGGGCAAGTGCGGTAACTTTCGGATATCATCCTGTGCAATCTTTACCACCCACATCGGGAAGTTTCTTTCAACTTTACATCATGCACTAGGTCCACCACAAGCCAATGTGGGTTCTACAGCCACAACCATAGACGGACTAAAAAAAAAGAAAAATTCCCCAATTTTTTAGTTAACAAACAGTCTAGCTGCTTATCCTGTAGTCCATTTATTTTTCAATTTATTGGCCAAAACTCATTGAGATCCGTAGCGCTCTAGTATAGGTGAAAGATAGGGGCACATCCGTCTCTCTGGCTCTAACCGAAGTTATTACATCGTTTACCTTAATGATGGCCTTTTTTCAATCCATCCTTAAATTCATCGTCCGACATCTGTCTATTTTTCAATCCATCCTCCGGTCTCGCTATAACACGGAGTGAACAACAAAGAATGATTTGTTTGAATAGTATGTTATGACCAAAGTGATTTTGCAGCATAGGAATAGGGGCACCCATCAAAACCATTAAGGTGGCTATCTAATACACGGGGGGCAAGTATCATAACAGGCTTAACAGCCGAGGCTATCTTGGAATCAAACACAAATGCAAATTATAATTATTTAAAAAAGGATAAAAAAAAAAAAAAAAAAAAAAATCTGCTCAGTACAACAGTGTTGACTGGTATCCAACTGTGATCCAATCATATACATCCAGCAAAAGATTCCAACTTTATTCTATTTTCAACAACGGTAAACTGACCGTCTTTCATGCATATAGAGCAAATGCCAAAATTTTCAGTTAAACCAAGAAGACCAGCACAAACAGAATAATAAACAAAATTACAAGGAACAAAATCATCATATATTGACCCTTGGCCCCTGCCTTCTTCATAACCATGCCAACCTTTTTCTGCAGAGAAACGTTACTGGAATTAAACAAGATTCAGAGGAATAAAGGGGAAAAATAAAAACTCAGGCACAGGCCAAGCACTGAATTTCAACACATCCGTTGATTCAAAAGTAACACAAACCAAAATAAGATACAGAAGTTACAATGGAGAATTGATAGCAATAATCACCTGAACAAAATCAAGGCGATCTGATGTTCCTTCCATCTCTGTACCCAAATCATCTATAATCTTCTCCTGCAACACCACAACAAAATTGGATTTCATTAGTGCTGAAATTGGTTTTAGTAGAAAATTTTGATGAAGGAAAAATCTTGGAGACAATATAGCAAAACTACACATGAGAGATGCAGCAACATTCAGCCGTGCAGAAATTTTAGACAACGTAAATAACAGGTCAAAAGGTTCAAACAACAGCACCTGCGCAAGAAGTTCTTCATGTATAGTAAGGCCAACACCTCCAATTCTTTCTGAACTAGCACTCAGCTCATCCAACTCTTCATCTTGTTGCCTGCTCAAGCAAAAATATTATACATTGAAAAACAAATAAAAAATCCTTAGCTTTGACCCAATTTTCATGCCCTAATTTGAAGTTTATAACACCCTCAATGGTTTGGCTATTCTTGCTGTTTCACACTTAAAAAAGTGATGCTGCAAGACTAATTGAATTTTATAAATCCGTTCTGTAATTACCCAAGTCTTCCTTCAATTAAATTATTCATGAACACACTCGGTGACTATCAAATAAGTTCGTTAGTGATGGATAAGATAATTTTCCTTGGCATGCTAGCAAGCAATTAGTAAAACATGCTCTTTGGTCACTAGAAGAATATTTCTAGCAATTAATTGCTATCAGATCAACAATGACATAAGAAATTCGTACAAATCTAGCTATTGTTGTGACGAAATGTTAGAAGGTGGTCCACAGCTTAAGAGCTATGTGAGAACAAAAGATGCACAGATGTTTAGCAGTGGAATCACCTTGAATAACAAAACAGCCAAGTTAGGTTTCTGCATCTTCTTGAAAGAGAACAGAATCAACTGAGACTCTTTTAAATGTTTGGGGAAATGAATAAACAGTCATTTCTTATAGCAAATATACCACCAAAACTTTAAATCTCAAAGAAATTACCCTGAAAGACAATACATTGAATAGTTAAAATAGATTGGTAGTTGCTATGCTAATACTAGCTTTTTGTTCTTTTTTGGGTCAGGGATATATTATATCACTTGAGAAAAAGAAAGATGAACGCAAACAAATCATATCAAGACAAAAAGAAAAATAATAAAAGCATATAAATCAACGGTAAGTGGGGAATGTTAAGAACGAAAAATGACCATACTTTATAAGAAGTAGCTGTCTGTCTGATTCTGATGATATGAGATCATCATTAGCTTGTGCACTGTATTGGTTGGACCTGTCTGTCTGTTGAGAATTTGGCATCCTCATAAGTTCCCGACGCATCCCATTTACATTAAAGGTGCTCAATCCATTAGACTCTTTCCCAGCTACTAATGCTTTCTTCACATTGCCAACCTATTTACCCAACACAATTAAGTATATTTACTTAAATATTTCTGATAAAATCCAAAGTTCATACACCTAGACAAGCAATAGATAGACTATTCATTGGAAAATACAAATCATAACTAAGCAGCAGAAGAACATTTGCTATGCAGTAACATGAGGAAAAACAGAGTATAATTTCAGCAGATATGAAACACCTCATAAACGGGTACCTGACTACGAGCATTGCTGGTCCATCTTCTTCTCTTTTCAAGCTCTGATTCATTGATACCATACCAAGAAGGATCTCTTGCTGCAACAGAAATTGTTTTATCCAACTCATCCACCTTCCAATCACAAAAACGGATATTCAGTACGTACGAAAAGGTACATGCCTATCTTATGAAAACCAAAAGCTACAGAGGACATTTGGCGAAGTACCATGACATATATAAAAAAACAACAAAATTTTCACCCTTGAAAAACAAAGGATATTCAATTAACAGAACAACATGGTTTGTAATATAAGATGAAAGAAGCCATTGAGCATAACCAAATGCATCTGTTTGAATTTAACGCAAAATTATAAAGATGCTGGTTACACAGCCAATTAGAGAAAGATGCTGATGATTGTCAGCAAAGCACATCTAAAAAAGAAAGGAGATATTCAAATTTAGAGAACTAACATACTGTAAAGCATACCTGCCAATCAATGCTCTCACAACTGGCAAGAAGTTCCTTAGTCAGATTTAGTTGCTCTCCACTGTCTGGAGGAATACGCTCCCATCGGTGAAAACTAGATAGCAGCTTGTCAATCTAGCCCAAAAAGTAATTCACGAGTTAAAGTCATATATAAGAAAATTTAAATCCATGAGCACCCAAAAAGAAATTTTAACTAGAATTTATTAGCACTGGAGGTAGTTGAAAGGTGGATGTGAAGGCAAGGTCTGTAAGGATCAGTAAAGCTTAGTACCGCAGAAGTGAAAGATGTAACTGTATCAAGTCAAGAAATTGAATATTGTTCCCAAAATCATGATCCAGTCAGGATAATCTTTTCTGGGGGTCCGTCATTAGATACAAGTATTATATGAGCAAATAATATCTATTCTATGTGAGTAACACCAGGGCATGGCTGAGTGGCAAAGGGTAGGATATGGAAGTGTGTCAAAGATCAAGTAAACTTTGGTCCTAGGAGTCCCTAGATTACCCTCTGTAGGCTATGGTAGATGCAATTACTTCACCTCAGTTTGAAATAAGAGATTGATTCAAAGGATCATGCATTCCCCAGTTCTCAGTTATCAAATAACAGATGAATGGTGTATCGAGTCGATACATCAATTGTGATTACACACGTGTCCTATACATGTGCGGAAATATTTAATCGGCTCTCAAACTTGATAGGGCCAGATATATAGAAGAAGAAAAAAATACAAGAAATCAAATTCCTGCCACTTCCCACTTGTATTTCCTTAATGTCGCTTCAGATCAACAATAGATAAAAGGAACAAAAGAAATGTTAAAGGTAGGATAAATTTAAATTCAAAACCTTTTGCTAGAAAGATTTACTGACCTTCTATCCTGACTTTCATTGCGGAGGAATGTAGGTGAACATGCATAAAATCTTTTACTCTAAAAGAAATTAGAAACAAGTACGTTTTTAAGATTTTTATTGGTCATGAGTAGACATTTGTTGAGCCTTTTCTGATTTTATGGATGATACTACCATCCACGAAAGCAGCCCAAAAATACATGCCAATGAAGCAGTGGAAGCTACAATCACTGTTAAAGCATCAGAAAGTCAGTCATGGATATAACCAATACATAAATAGGCAACCCCAATAAATCAAAACCTGGCGAAGTTTTGATCCCGAAATTAGTATACTGCCTAAACAACTTGCCTATATTACCAGCAAACTAATGGTAAATATTATTAGAAAGATAAGCCCCCCAAAACAAAAATCATGGGCTTTACAAAAGATACAATTTTGACAGCATAATTACACATTGATCTGAAAAACTAAACATAAAATCCTGCAAAAGAAACAGACTTACAGAATCTTGGATCTCTTCCTTTACAATATAAAAAGGGTCATGAGCTGAAGATGACATTTTTGTTGTCTCTTATGTGTGCCCAAAATTGAATCTTTTCCTCGTTATTACAACTATATTCACCTAAACCCACAGGCAAGAAGATTCAAGATGCATCAGTAATAAGACCCAAAAAAAAAAAAAAAAACCAATTCAGTATTCAACTTAAAAGCCCTAAATTCCTCAAAATTAATCCCTAAGACACAAAACCTACAGATTTCCTTTGTTTAAATCTGTATAATAACCCCAGATTTGTTCCGTCCACGAAAAGCTTAATGGAGGGGAAGAGGAGGGATGAGAAGGAGGATTGGTCGTTACTCAATTTGTATGGGTGTTTCAAAGAATGGTTAATTACACATGAGCCCTAATAGTTTAGTCACATATATCATTTTTCAACCATTAAAGACGCTGGACTGACGGTATAGACGTTTGAAACAAATATATGGATTTAGATTTTCTCTATTTAATTTCTCTTTATTTATAATCTATTTATTTATATTTAAATAATTAAAACTTTTAAAAAAATTTAAACATACCATCAGTTTTATCTCAGTAAATTATCATATTCAGAAAAAAATTATTATTGATTTAATATGTCACACGTGTACTGTGTAAGAATTTTCAAATTTTAATGAAATATAATGTAATTTAATCAAACGGTAAAACATTATTATTTTTTCTAATGTTTGCAAGGCATTTTATGTAAAACATGATTTATATTATGAATAATTTCAATTTTAAAAAATATTTTTTAAGGTTAAATGGAATTTCCTCTATTTACCCATAAATAGAGAGAATCCTTGTCCCAAGTATACCCTTGATAAATTTCATTTTTTCTCATTAAGTTTAGTATCACTAATACGTTAGTTCCTAATTTTATATTTTGAACATTTAGCCCCCTCTGTTATGTCAACTCAGCATTTTGACAATTTTATTCCTATTTTATTGTATCTTTTTACCTTATGCATCTCTCCAATAACTACTACCACCAACAAAAATAATGCATTTTAATTTTTTTTCTTCTTTAAAAAAATTCTTTTTATTCTAATCGGCCTACATATTTTAAAATAAAAATTAACTCAAAATTTTCTAACTCATTAGGTTTGATGCTTTATATCTTTCTATTTAGCCCAAATTTAAATTTTTTTTTTTTTTTTTTAAAGAGTCATTCTAATCAAGAGATGTGCAATCTTTATAATTAATCGTCAGTTACAAATATTTATGCTTAGAAAACAGTCAATCAAATTTTGTCATCTCTTTAATTTCCCAACCAAAAAGTCATAAAGAAATGTCGAATTTTACTTCTAACAACTTCTTCATATCAAAATTCTAAATGAAACAAGTGTAATCATTATGAAAATTTGATTCATTTGAAAAAAAAAATAAAGATTAGGATAGAATAGGGAAAAATGATTAAAAAAATTAGTTGGCATAACACAAGGAATTAAGTGCTCAAAAAATTACAATACTCGTAACAGGAACTAAAGTGTTAATAAAATTAAAGTTTAAGAGAGTAAAATATAATTAATCCTTTACAGAATTTGATTGATGTGCTAGAAAAATCGATTCAACAATTTTTAGGTGAATTAATTTGACAAATTACCGACAAAGTAAGTTGATTTAAAGAAACGGGGTCGTAAAATGTTGGGTGGGATTCATGCGCATTGGACACAGAAAATTATTTCTTGTATGTGCACGCTACTCGTTTGATTAAGTGCTTGAGAGAAATTACTTGTTCCTTTCCGTTTGCATAATCCTCTTCCTTAAATACCTGATTTCGTATTTGCTCACTACTAGGTTGTATATGTTGACCTAGTGTGTGACTAGTGAAATTTTAGCGTGTGTGTGGTGAGAAACCCAAGAGAATTGTAACTAAGGTTATGGTAGTAGATTCAATGATTCGGCGATGATGGATTTTGGGTAGATGTGTGATAGGTTGAGTGAGAAGAATGGGTGTTAAGGAGTTGGGTTTTCTGGGTTGTGGTTTATGTGATGAAGAGGAAGAGAGTTGTGGAGTTAAAGGAAGAGGAAACCTAATTTCTTACAAAATTTCAATATATCTATCTATATTTCACTTCTAAATTGACTTGGTCATTCTTGATTCAAGCTTGCGGAGTATGTAAAGATTCATAGGGTGATTTGAGAAAGAGGGGACAATTTTACTGCTCTCTCCTACGCACTCGAGAATTTGAATTTTAAATTTCTCCTTGCTTTGATCTAACAATGGAGGCTTGATCACAATTACATTCCAATTTATTCTCTAAACAAACATATTATGTCATATGAAAACTTTGTTAACTCATATGCTAGTCAATTTACAACCTAAATATGTGACTTGGGTTGATGCGGTAAAAAAAAGGAAACCAGTTTTAGAGTTGGGATTTTAATGCAGAGCTATTAGTGTCAATATGAAAAGTGGTGTGAAGACTTGGTTGTTCAAAGACAGAGAGCAAATCATAAAGGATCAGGACTGAAAGATTCTCTACCTTTAAAACATGGCAAAATATTGTATTAAACTAGAATATAATAATATTGGGGAATGTATGGGTAAATGAAAAAAATGTTTTGATTAGATTATCGTAGGCCAAATCTTTCTTATCAAATGATGAAATATTTTATTGAAAGTAAATGGACTCACATCATTTTTGACAAATAGATTGTACTTTTTTTAAATCTGGGGTATTTGCATGTACTTGTGATTCTGAGGAATCGAAGAACAAAAATATTTGATCAATAGTCATGGCCATTCTGTGTAAGATGGTTTTAATCAATCCTTGGTTCCTTGAAAATTATTTATTCAAATGGCGCTCTATTCTAATTTGGATGAAGTTACTAAATTTGAATTTTTGTTATTATTCTAAAAACATTCTAAATAATCTTGTGAATTACTATTCTTTATAGATAAGAAAATTGCTGACCAAATTAGGTTGTTCTGTGCTAGAGTATGTGTTAAGGTAAATGCAAATTGTCCTCTGCCTGATAATGTACCACATATTAATAAATTAGAAAAAAAGATGTCTTAGGAAGTGGTAATAAATGGGTATCCCTTAAGAATTTGAAGTTTAGCAGGCTTGGGTATGTTTCAAATGCTTGTTCAAATCAACCTAAGATGATCTGTAAGTGGGTTCCTAATAAAAAATAAGATTAATAATAATAATGAAACCAAGAAGACAAAAAAAGAATTGAAATATTTTTGTAATTATTAAAACACAAGAAAATGAGCCAAATGTGAAACAAATCAGTAGAGATCTCATGCTTAGGTGTGCTACTTCTAAATGATCTAGTTCGGACGACGTAGCTTGCAAAGGAGATTTCACCTACTCAAGTAGACACAAAAAATAATGATCTATTAGAAAGTATAGAAGTGATTATACATCTTATTGATGCTTGTGTTGCAAATTCATTAATAGCTTTACAAGATGAGCAATTAGATGATATGCATTTTTAGGAACAAATAAAGATAGTTAAGTCATAGTTGAAAGAAGGTAAAGAATTTGGCAAATATTTAGATAGATCCGATCTTTGGTTCCACTTGTAAATTATGCGGTGTGGATTAAATTTTAGAAAATTTATGACATCAACTGATGTAAATAAGATTTTTTAAGATTTAATTCTGACCACAGGATTTACAAGTGAAATTAAAGATCGAGTATCATACCTATCTAAATATTTTCTAAAGAGTTTAAGTATGACTAAGGAAGCAAAAGGTGGTGGCGCTAGATGTAAACCTTCTGAGATTTTATCTAATTAGTTATGAATATTTGTTGTTGGCATCAAAAGAGTTTCAATGACTCGTAAAGAATTTGAAATAAGAAATATTGTTAGTAGTTATCATTTGCATGTTGTTGGTTTATTCGAAAACAAGGTGAAGTTAGAGAGCTTTTATGTTTATTTAGAAAGCATATGAGTACTGTAATACTATTTATAATGGATCTATGAATAGATTAAGATAGGATTTAGTTTTGTTTTAACTCCTTAACAATTAAAATAAAGATAAATTACCATAAATCTCATGTAATATAGTTTTCTAATCTATAACTTCTATGTTTTTTTTGAAATATACTTGAAACTACTATGTACTTTAGACTAATAGCGATATAAATGAAAAATATAGATAAAAAATATCCAAATGAATATTCAAATTTATTTATACCCTCCATATTATGAGTCATTATTAGACGGGTTTCATTTCAGTTATTACTAACAATGGTAGGTGGCAATGGTGACTATGGATAGGCGACATAGTTGTTATGCTCCACTGCTAGAAAATTCTTCGGTAATCAGATCGACGCCCAAATTAGACCTATGTACTCGTTTTTTGCAATAGATCACGAATCTCATGTCGGATTTGGCCAAAAAATGCTGAAAGATTGACAAATGGCCTTGGACAGCTATCATATCTCCTTTCTTTTTTACTCGTATCATCATCAACAAACAATCCCATTGTAAGGGGTGATTAGGTTGCGGGGTGATGGGAAAGACAATGTTCAAGAAGCAATACCAGTACCACAAGACAATGTTGAAAATCTTCTCCGTCAAGAACAACACGAGCAAACTCAACAATCTCAAGAACAAATGCCATTAAGGAGATCCACTAGAGAACGGAGAAGTGCGGTTCTGGATGATTACACTGTATTTGTCCAAGAACATGAGGATGGCATTGGATTGGTGGAATTATACAAGATGATCCAATCAACTTTCATCAAGCCATGCATAGTGCGAATTTTCAAAAGCGGGTTGATGCTATGAATGAGAAAATTAAATCCATGAAAGACAATGACATTTGGTAACTCATCACACTACCTAAAGGTGCGAAACCCATTGGTTGCAAATGGATATTTAAAAATCAAAAGAGATTCGAAGGATAATGTGGAGAGACATAAGCCACGTCTTGTCACAAAGAGTTTTACTCAAAAGGAAAGTATTGATTTTAAAGAGACTTTCTCTCTAGTATCTGTTGAACCCCAGTTATGTTAATCATGTTTTGATGATGACCAAATCATACTAATGGTTTAATAACAAGTGTGCAGAAAAACAGGTAGGTTCGGATGCAAATGTTCGTCCGAACAAAACAACCACAAGACTTCACGGACGCAAATAACTGTCCGAGTGATAGAGTTTCGGACGATGGTAATTGTCCGACACAAAGAATTTGAAGCAAGCCTCGGACGAAGAACAGCGTCCGCTTGATCATATTCCAGTAGACTTTGCTTCGATCGGACGCATGTTCGGACGCATCGTCGGACGTCCGAACGAACACCCTCAGAGAACGGACGTAGTTAAACGCAAGGTTTAGCAGCTGTCTCGTCCGAACGGTCCAACGGCTAGTTTGTTCGGACGCACTCTTGCTGCATCGGCCGTCCGAAAGGTCCAACGGCTAGTTTTCCAGTAAACAGAAAATAGCCGTTGTGAAGTTGTTGAAAGCAGATATTTGGCAACTATAAATACCCCTAGGTCTGAATTAATTAAAGAGAGACTTCTACATTGATTACAAATCATTCTTGAGCTATTTGGGAGAAATAGTTGGTACAAGTGTTGTAATAGTGTAGGTAGTGAGAAAAGAGTTTAGAAGTGTAAGAGTTCTTCAAGTGTGAGAGTGGAGAGATAACAATTGTAACAAATGGAGGTCGTGAGTGTAAAACTCTTGGCTCAACTAAAGGAAATTAGTGTGAGCAAGAGTGATCCTCATTTGTGTACCAACTTAAGAGGTTATTGTCTCACCTACTTTGAAGAGACTTTTAGGGGCTGAACTTCAAGTTGTGAACTTGGTAGTTGCCTTGTAAGAAGCTCTTTGTAGTTGCAAGCTCCAAGCTTGAGAAGCTAGGGAGTTTGGTTTGATTCTCTTAATCTCAATATTCTTATTTGTTCTTTAAGCTTAAATTGTTGAATATCTATTGTATTCATTTGTGCTTAAGTTTTCATTTGGTGCATAAAGTTTGAATTTCTATTAAGCACATAAAAGGATTATTTTTAGAGACAACCTAATTCACCCCCCCTCTTAGGTTGCTTTTGGGGCTAACAGTATCATCGAAAGACTCTTTTAGAATAATAATGACTTTAGTGGCACATTTTAACCTTGAGTTACATTAGATAGATGTAAAAACTGCGTTTTTCAATGGTGACATTAATGAGACATTTATATGGTGCAACTGAAAAACTTTGTATCCAAAGATGCAAAGAATATGGTTTGTAAATTAAAGAAATCCATGTATGGGCTCAAGAAAGCTTCTCGTCAATGATATCACAAATTTCATCAAATTATCATCTCGTTTGGTTTTGAGATTAATTTTGTTGATGAATGTATATACCACAAGTTTAGTGGGAGTAAGTACATTTTTTTGTTTTTATATGTTGATTACATACAACTTGCCAGTAACGATATAGGCTTATTGCACAAAACCAAGAAATTTCTATCACAAAAATTTGAGATGAAAGATCTTGGGGACGCCTCTTTTGTATTAGGGATTTAGATATATCGAAATCGTTCTCGAGGTATTCTTGGATTATCACCAAAGAACTATATCGAGAAGATACCCCTATTGCTAAGGGAGACAAATCCTGCCTTGCTTAGTGCCCTAAGAATGATTTTGAAAGTAAGAAAATACAGAAGATTCCTTATGTTTCAGCAGTAGGAAGTTTGATATACACTCAAGTTTGTACGCGTCCAGATATTGCGTATGTTGTTGGAATGTTAGGCAGATATTTAAGCAATCGGACTGGGAATGGTTCATTGGATAGCAGCCAAAAGGGTCATGTGGTATCTTCAGAGAACAAAACATTACATGCTCACATATAGGAGATCAGATAAATTAGAAATCATTGGCTATTCTGACTCTTATTTTACTGGATGCCAAGACAGGCATAACTCGGGTTATATTTATTTTCTTACTAGTGGAGCTATCTATTGGAAAAGTGTTAAACAAACACTCATAACTTCTTCCACTAGCTGAATTTATAGCATGTTATGCGGCATCCAATCATGGAATATGGTTGCGAAATTTTGTTACAAGGCTGCGAATTATGGATGGTATTGAAAGACACTTAAGTTATTTTGTGATAATAAATCAGCAGTTTTATATTCCAACAATAATAGGAGCTCAACGAAGTCTAAACACATAGACATCAAGTTCTTAGTTGTTAAAGAAAGATTTCAGATTGATCAGTTGTCTATAGAGTATATTGGCATGAACTCCATGATTGCGGATCTACTTACTAAAGGATAGTATATGTACCACCCAAGGTTTTTCATCATATGGGTGTTATGCCTTTTGAGGATATTCAGAATTAGTGGGGGTTTGTATTCAGTTTATATATACTTTTATTTTTAAGACACATCTTATGTTTACGAATATTTTCTACAGAAATAAAGAATTTAGTTTCAAATATAAAGTATTCAGTTTATATTTTACTCTGACTTCAATTTCAGTTTGATCTCTATAAAGAATAAAGTTGAACCAGTTGGAAATAGGCATGTTTAAGATCAAATTACATGTAATTTCCATGCTACGCATCCATCATTGATCTATGTCATTTGGTTGTGTTAATGTACGTGACTAAGAATGGATTTAGTTACGATTAATGTAATGAAAATCGTCATGTTCCTATATTCACATGATTAATGGACGAGATTATTCGAGGATGACTATGGTCATGGTGGCTAAAGGTTTTGAATTCATAAGGTTTTATGCAATAATATATATGTAGTCCAAGTGAAAGAATGTTGGATTTTGGAGGCACCATTTACATATATATTAATTGTGTAATATATGCTATCATATTTAATTGGCCCATTATAAAGTGATCTTATATGGTTTTAGATAAATGGACCTAAATCATCTAATTAATATGGGTTTTTATGTGTAGATACCCTAAAATTTTATTTCCTGTTTTATGATGGTCAAAACTTGGGGAATAAAGAAAATATCTCTATATATAGGTTATGGTCCCCAAATTCTATGTTTGTTACTTTTCCTGACATCCCATTATCAGAAAAGTGAGAACCCTATCTCTAAAATACATACATAGTAATTTGGAATATCAATAACTACAATGTTCAAGAATCAAATCTGTAGACTCAAGAATCATATTCGGATATTAAAGAATCACATAAATTCTTATGGATTCTGGTTTGTTTCTGTATCTAGTTTTTAATTTATATTCTTGATGATTGAACATGGAGAATCCGGATTATGATAACGTTGGTTGTCATGATATTAAAATTAATTTGGTATCCCTACATTAGCATTATCATTCAACTATACTTTAGGATTTGATGACAAGGTTTGGCCTCCTTACAGTTTGAACCATTATTAATATGGGTGATATTTATTATGAAATTTAAGCATATTTTGAATACTAATTTAATCATTATTTAATCAAATGAAAATTAGAGTGATGTTACTCAAAGAAAAAGTAAGTAGTCCAGGAAACGAAAATGTATTTAATTACTATAACCATGCATTAATCTACCCAGACTACATAATAATAATTTCAATACATAAAAGATTTCTTATTGCATCATCTAAACGCATTTAAACCCAATAAGAAAACCAAAGTTAAAAGATTAAGAATCACATACTATAACCATGTATTAATCTACACAAACTTGAGATGGAATCCTAAAACTTGACTAGCTAGCTTAGCATGCCCTGCAAACTTGAGAGAAGACATTGATAACTCTAGTAAACTAGAGTTATTTTCCTCTAAATTATGGCATTTTGATAGTTTAAATCTCAAATTTTAAGTAAGTTTCTATGTAATTGAAGACGTTAGTTAATTTCTTTCATGTGTTTGTATTTCCGTTCTTGTTAAATTTGATAAGTTTTTATAAAAATTCTATATTAATTAAGTGCTTAATGGTGTTAATATTATGCAAGTTAAAATTAAATGTTAGAAGCTGAAAGAAACAAAACTCAAGGGACCAGATTGCAAAAATGGATGAAATGAAGATTGCTGTGAAGAGAGTCGAGATCGCGGTCTCGAACAATAAAATTAAAGGTTAGAAGCTGGAAGAAACAAAACTCAAGGGACCAGATTGCAAAAATGGATGAAATGAAGATTGCTGGGAAGAGAGTCGAGATCGCGGTCTCGACTGTTCCAGACCGCGATCTCGACTCGAGAAATTGTTCTACAGTTTTAGAGTTGACTCAAATGTTCCAAACCATGATCTCAACTCGCTGAGAGTTAAGTTATAAGGGCAATTTTGTAAACTTCCAGCCAAAAACCCCTAATTTTGCCTTATGTAATGCTGCACTATTTAAATAAGCTAAGTAGATAGAGTAGAGAGTTTTAGCAGATAGTTTTAGTTAGTTTTTAGATAGTTTAGGATAGCTTGAACTCCAAGTTTACTTTTTCAATAGAAATTTCTCTTTACTTTTATCTTAGATCTTCTTTTAGTTTCTTTTCAAGTTCAAATTTTGATTAGATAATCGTAGTGGGTTAATCGCAAGTTTCACGTAGATATAATTTTTATTTGCTTTCTCGTCCAATTTAGTAAGAATTTCTTTAGTTGCAAATTAGGGTTTCTTAGGAAAATTAGGGTTCTTGTTAATTTCTTGCATTTCTAGTTAGAATTTTCAATTTCTTGCTTTAATTCCTAGTTAATTTTTAGTGGGCTTTCTTAATTTCAATGAAAAATCCAAAAATACTTAGATTTCTAGTTTAACTCTTTCCAATTTCTAGTTTAGAAATGGTTGCTTTTAATATTCAAAGTTTCTCTTTTGTAGTCCTTTTAGTTGGGTGATTTACTTGTTTTTAATTTTAATCTCTGTAATTTGATTAAATTAGGTTAGAATTAAAATTATTTTTTTCTATAATAGTTCTATCACTCATCGTTTGATTTTGCTTAACTACAAAAGAACCCGTAAATCTTGGTATTTGCTTTCTGACAATCCTCGTGGGAACGATCCCTACTTCCCTTTACTACTAGTTGACAACCATATACTTGCGGGATGCCATCTAGTTAGTAGTAGGGTTTAGGTGTTTCATTGATTTATAACTAGGTGTGTTAATAGGCATCAAGTTTTTGGCGCCGTTACCGGGGATTGTCTTCTATTTATTAGCAATATCAAGCGCTTTACGGGTCATGTAGATTAAGTACTTTAGATTAGTTTAATTTAGTTTTTAATTTTGTTGATTTTTACGTTTGATTTTCTTGTCTTGTGGAATTGACTATTTTGGTTTTGTGTAGTGCATGGTCAGAGGAGCTCAAGAGCCATTCATTTGCTTAGACAAGGAAAAGGAGAAAGAGCTAAGAGAACTTAGAAGATTGAGAAGGGTACATCAACAAGAGCAAGAAAGGATAGAAATGGCAAATGCTAATGCTTATCAAGAAAATGTGAACATGGAAAACGACGAAGAAGAGGTAGGTGGAAATAATGGAATGGGTGGCTATAGGAATGGAAATGGCATGAATGGGAATGGTAGGCCATTGAGGGAGTATGCTTTACCTAATTTTGATGGGGCAAACTCAAGCATTGCACGGATGCCCATGCAAGCCAACAATTTCAAAATTAAGCCCGCCTTAATCCAAATGCTCCAAGCCCATACCATGTTCGGTGGTGGACCAAATGAGGACCCCTACACACACCTCATGAATTTTGAAGAAGTTTTGGACACATTTAAGCTTAATGGAGTACACCCGGATTGTGTTCGGATGAGGGTGTTTCCTTTTTCTCTTCATGATAGGGAAAAGTGATGGTTGCAATCCCATGCCCAAGGAACATTCACCACTTGGAACCAACTTGCTCAAGAGTTCTTGGCGAAGTACTTTTCTCCCGCAAGAACTATTGCTAAATTAAGGAATGAGATTACATCGTTTAAACAAGATGTTGGTGAAAGCCTAGGGGAAGCTTGGGAAAGATTCAAAGAGTTGCTAAGAAAATGCTCGCATCACGCCATTCCGTTGTGGCTTCAAGTCCAAAAATTTTATAATGGTTTACTTCAAGAGACGAAATCCATTGTAGATGCCTCCGCCGACGGCTCTATCTCATATAAGACTCCGGAAGAAGGTCAAGAGTTGTTGAATAGGATGGCATACAACCACTACTATCATGGACCGATAACTCCACCTGTGGTTCAACACCAAGCTAATCAAGCCAATGCAAGTAGTAGAACGTTGAATCTAAACATGCAATACGCCCTTTTGGCTCAACAAAGCATGTTCATGAGTATGATGAACAACACGGCAAAGGCGTTGGAGAATCTAGGGAAACCTAGTAGT
This sequence comes from Cinchona pubescens, assembly GCA_025175665.1. Classification (NCBI taxonomy): domain Eukaryota; kingdom Viridiplantae; phylum Streptophyta; class Magnoliopsida; order Gentianales; family Rubiaceae; genus Cinchona; species Cinchona pubescens. The sequence continues at coordinate 4,902,636 of JANKKI010000053.1, forward strand.
GTAAATGCTATGATTTCTTCTCCAACTCAACCAAGCATGACATGTGATTTTTGTGGAGGCGGCCATGCCAGATTGGAATTGTGAGATGCCATATGGAGCTAATGAGCAAATCAATTATGTGGCTAATCAACCTTCATTTCCAAGGAACCAATCCGGAGCTTATGGGAACACTTACAATCTGTCTTGGAGGAATCACCCAAATTTCTCATGGAGTAACACCAACAACTAATCCAATCCTCCTTACCAACCAAATCCCCCACCTCAAAATGCCCAACACACTCAAGCCCCGAATTCCTCATCTAGACCTTATCAACCGCCACATCAAAGAAATGTCCAACCCAACTCATATCAACCTTTTTCCAACCCTTCATTTCAAAACCAACAACAAAGACCTCCTTTCCATTATGCAAATTCTTCCCAACCCATGTGTCATGATCAATATGCTCTTAGAGAGAATTTGGGTGAAGAAGGTTGGAAAAGAGAAGTCGAGTATTTGAGAAGAGAATTGGATAGGAAAGCAGAAGAGCATAAAAGAGATTATGAGAATTTGAAGGTTTCGACAAGAAAGTTGGACTAGATTTAATTGGGGTAATGGGCAAGGTTGAATAATGACAAACCTATTGGGGCATTTCCGAGTGATACTATTCCAAACCCCAAGGAGCAATGCAATGCCATAATCCTAAGGAGTGGAAAAGAATTGGTTGAATCTAAGGAGAAGAAAAAAGTGGAGGAAGGAAGCAAGGAACAAAAGTCCAAGGTAGTTGAGAATGAAAGGGAAGTGGTTCATGATGAAGTCAATAAGGAACAAATGAATGAGATCAAGGTATCCAAGAAGAAGCATGTGGAAGAACTTTTGAAGATAGATCCATCAATAAAAGTGCCATACCTGTCAAAGTCTCATTAATCCAAGAAAGGAGGAAAAAAACAAGCAATTCACCCATTTATTGGATCATTGAAAAAGATTAATGTCAACATTCCTTTGATTGATGTCCTCACCAAGATGCCCAACTATGCTCGTTTCATAAATTCAATCTTTTGGCAAAGAAACAAAAGTGGGATGATGATGACAAATTATGCCTTATCTAGATGCCCAATGTAGTGCCATTGTTCAAAGGCGTTTTCCCCCTAAACTTAAAGATCCCGGTAGTTTTATGATACCGGTGAATGTTGGAGGAAAAACGTGGCATCGATCACTTTGTGATTTGGGGGCAAGCATAAATATCATGCCAAAGGCCATCTATGACAAGTTAGGGATCAACAATGTCAAGCCAACTAATATCACACTCTAATTGGCGAATTTATCCGAGAGAAAACCATATGGCTTGTTCGAAGATGTGCTTGTACAAGTTGAAAAGTTGGTATTTCCCATTGATTTCCTTGTGCTAGATACGGGTGAAGAGAGTGAGATTCCATTGATTCTAGGGAGGCCTTTCTTATCATCTGCTCATTCATTAATTGATGTACATAAAGGGAAGTTGATTTTACGAGTTGAAAATGAATCAATTGAATTTGATGTGTTTGAATGCAATGATAATATTTCCATTGTTGAAGAGAAATGTGCTAACCAATCTCTTAATTCTATCCTTGTCTTAGGTCAAATGAAGAGAAAAATGAAGTGAGCCAAGGCAATTCGCACAAGCAAGTGTTGGAAATAAAGAAAAATCCGAGAGAAGAATTGAAAGAAAAACCACTTGATTAGGAAGGTGTGTTGATGAAGGATGAAGAGAGTTCTGCAAACAATAAGCAAAATGGTGATATCAAGAAATTGAGAAGGCATAATAAGAAAAGAAAATGGTTTGAGAAACAATTGGATATGTTAATTGGGGGCACTAGCGATGGCTAAGGCTAGAAAGAAAGGACTTGCACATGGAAAACCCGAAAATCAAGCTTTAATCATGAAGAAAAAGGGGATCAAACTTTTTCCGTGAAAACCAAAAGGGAAAGGAGAATCAATCATCCTTAATTATTTGGAATGCAGTCCATGCCATAGTCAAGCTAGTGACTATAAAAGAGCGCTTCTTGGGAGGCAACCCAAGTTTTTCATTTAGTTGTTTTTGCTTTCCGTTAGTATGTGTTTAATTTAGATTAATTAGTAGGAAGTTAGAATTTTAGATAAAAATCTAAGTTTTATTTAGTTGAATAAATGGTGCTAAAGAATAGTGAAAATTGTCATCCTAACTTGTGAATTTTTTGTTTGTAGGTTATTCTTGCAAATGGAGAAAAGGGGTCAAGAGTGGAGAAATTTCGGCTAAGTGTAAAAATTCACTTCACAGAAATTGAGTTTGAGACCGCGATCTCAAAAACTGAGATCGCGGTCTCAACCTCAAACTTCTGGAGGGCAGAAACATCATTTGGTCGAGATCGCGATCTCAGATTCCAGATCGCAGTCTCAAAAAAAAAAAATTCCTTTCAAAATCACTTCAACCATGAATTTATTTTCTTCTTAGTTTTTAATTTGGAAGTAATTTGATTATCCTTTTTAGTAATCTGGCTAATGGCCTTAAGCTGACGCCAAGTAGATAGTTAATTTGATGCGTCATGGATTGAATCTTTGTGAAATTTCTCGCTAGATACTTGGTGTAGCTTTGGTTATCATTATTGCCAAATGAGAGTACCGAGTGGCTAAGGGCTCTAAATTAATGCCATATTTGCATTAGTTGATGAGTTGAATTGAATGTTGATTTTGTTTGAAGCTTAATTGGTGAAATGCATGGCATGGTTGCTCTTGACATTTTTACTCAATTTTAATTCTAGGCTTAAAAGTAGGACATAGTTTAAGTAGTTTTTGTTATTTGTGGTTATATCTTGATGTTTAATTTTGGATGAGTGGAAGGATGATTTATTCATCAATTAGAATAAAAGAGACAAGTTTGGGGGTGTTTATCTTTTTGTGTTGGAAATGGTCATCTTATATATTCTGTTGCTACTTGATGATTAATGGATGAAAAATTGATCAATTAGGTACTCAATGATGACAAATTTTGATGTTCAATGCTTTGTGATTGAAGTGTATAATTGATTCATTTCAAGAATTTTTGTGTGAGTGAGTAAGTCATTTGCAACATAAAGAATTCATAAATTTAGCATTACTATTTTTCAAAAAGAAGTGCTGAAATCACATTTCTTTAGGAAAATTTATTTGAAATGTTGTTTCTTATCAAATCACTTATATTATGTGGTTGATGAACTATCTTTTGGAAAGAAATGAGTTAAATGAAGTAGAAGGAATTTTGGGACATTTCGTGTGTTTGCATAGGGAATGCTCTTCTAACTTGTGAATAATTGATATTCGAGATTAATTTTTGGTACATTTCACTCATTTTCCTTGGTTTAGGGCCGAAAAAAAAAAATAGGAATAAGGCGAGTACGGGATTTCGACATGTACCCATGTTGTTTCTCCGAAATAAGCCATTAGAGTAGTAATAAGGCGAGTACGGGACTCTAACATGTACCCATATTGTTTCTCTGAATTAAGCCTTTTGGAATTGTGTTTTTAGTATACCAATAAGTTAAGGAGTAAATGTTTGTAATACTTATCATTAATCTCATATTACTTATTCCTTGTTAGAGGTTTATTCCTGAAATGTGTGACACTTGCATTTAAATTGATTCCTAATTGAACTTTTATTTTTCATGATTCCAAGCCGAGATAGTTGATTAATTTCATGATATTTGTGATTTGAGAAGTGATAATGTTTTAAATGAAAAGAACTAAAACTTTTGGTAACTCTTTTTGAGAATGGTAATGCTTGATGATGTGAAATCTTGTGTAGTGAATGAATATGTGCTTCCATGTAGAACAAATTTCAATTTTGGATTGATTCACTCATATACTTCACATATCACGTAGTGTTGAACATTTCTTGAGAGATCGCTTAATTGTTCAAAGTACATCCATGATTCATCAAGTGTCGCGTCAACTTTGGGGGTGTGTATATGTTTGAGTGTTAGTTGGCTTCTTTTCATTTTAATTTTTTGTTTTGCTCAGGATTAGCAAAACGCCAAGTTTGGGGGGTATGATAACTCTAGTAAACTAGAGTTACTTTCCTCTAAAGTATAGCATTTTGATAGTTTAAATCTCGAATTTTAGGTAGGTAATTGAAGACTTTAATTAATTTCTTTCATATGTGACCTTTTTTGTATTTCTGTTCTTGTTAAATTTGATAAGTTTTTATTAAAATTCTATATTAATTAAGTGCTTAATGGTGTTAATATTGTGCAGGTTAAAAATTAAAGGTTAGAAGCCATAAGAAACAAAACTCAAGGGATCAGATTGCAAAAATCGATGAAATGAAGATTGCTGGGAGGAGAGTCGAGATCACGGTGTTGACTGTTCCAGACCACGATCTTGATTCGGGAAATTGTTCTACTATTTTAGAGTTGAGATCGCAGTCTCAAATGTTCTAGACCGCGATCTCAATTCACAGAGATTTAAGTTATAAGGGCAATTTTGTAAACTTCCAGCCAAAAATCCCTAATTTTGCCTTATGTAATGCTGCACTATTTAAGCTAAGTAGATAGAGTAGAGAGTTTTAGCAGATAGTTTTAGTTAGTTTTTAGATAGTTTAGGATAGCTTGAACTCCAAGTTTACTTTTTCAATAGAAATTTCTCTTTACTTTTATCTTAGATCTTTTTTTTCTAATTTCTTTTCAAGTTCAAATTTTGATTAGATAATCGTAGTGGGTTAATCGCAAGTTTCGCGTAGATATAATTTTTATTTGCTTTCTCGTCCAATTTAGTAAGAATTTCTTTAGTTGCAAATTAGGGTTTCTTAGGAAAATTAGGGTTCTTGTTAATTTCTTGCATTTCTAGTTAGAATTTTCAATTTCTTGCTTTAATTCCTAATTAATTTTTAGTGGGCTTTCTTAATTTCAATAAAAAATCCAAAAATACTTAGATTTCTAGTTTAACTCTTTCCAATTTCTAGTTTAGAAATGGTTGCTTTTAATATTCAAAGTTTCTCTTTTGTAGTCCTTTTAGTTGGGTGATTTACTTGTTTTTAATTTTAGTCTTAATTTGATTAAATTAGGTTAGAATTAAAATTATTTTTTTCTATAATAGTTCTATCACTCATCATTTGATTTTGCTTAACTACAAAAGCACCCGTAAATCTTGGTATTTGCTTTCCGACAATTCTTGTAGGATTACGATCCCTACTTCCCTTTACTACTAGTTGACAACTGTAAACTTGCGGAATGCCATCTAGTTAGTAGTAGGATTTTGGTGTTTCATTGATTTATAACTAGGTGTGTTAATAGGCATTAGAGATCATCCAATTTTTTTATAGGTGACTTGCATAAAGATGGATTAGTCACTCAAGGAAAAAACAAAAATGTTATGGAAAACATTATTTCACAACTAAAATAAACATATATATATATATATATATATATATATATATATGAACATGGTATTAGTCTTTAAACACAAAATTAAAGTTGACAGAAGATCAAATAGAAATAAAAGAATGGAAAAGTTTACATGAAATTTGTACATTTCATCCACCATGCTTAAATCAGAATGTAAATCATAAAATTAAACAAAATAAACGATATTCACCTTTTGAGCTCTCAAAACTCTTGTGCAGAGTCTTGTAACTAAAAGTATCTACACTCATCATCAACACCAGTCAATTGATCAACCATAACGGTTAGAGGAAACAAGAAATTAAAATGTTGAGTGCTTTCGATTAAATCAATAGATAAATAGATTCTAATTCTAATCCTGTGGAAATTTAACTTACTTTAGTAATTAATTCATATAAAAAATATTGTCAAAATAACTAAAAATATAATGATACCCACCCACACCAGTGGTTCTTTAAAAATACTTGTGAAAAAATTTAAATACAAAATTTCATAACATTATCAGTATTTTTCGGTCTTTTCATAATATTTTATTTTCATGTAAAAATAATATTTTAAATATATATATGAGACCCATAATTATCTATTAAAGTTGTAACAGTCTATTTTCTTTTTGCTTTTCTTTATATTTATTTAAAATGATTTTCTTCTTACTTTTTTCCTTTGTTCATATAATTCAACTATCACCTAAGTTATATGAGATTAATTTATACATATAAAAAAAACTCAAATTAAAATAATTTAGATGAAATACCTTTAATAATTAATCAAAAATTTTAAAATTAATTATTTCACCATATTTCTAAGTTTTAAATTTGAAAGAAAGCATAATTCAAGAATTGGAATATTAATTAATTTGGAGCATATTTATATTTTTAAAAATATTGGCTATATTATTGAATTTTATTTTTATCTCAATGTCATAAATGATTCAAAACTTACATGAGGGGGTAAAGTGAAGTCACACTTAAAAACTTAAGGGGGTTTACTACAATTAATCTTTAGGGGTAAATTTGTCTTTTCGAAAAAACTAATGGCAAAGTTATATTTGACCATTAGTTAATAGAGTAAAATGAGAAAAAAAAAATGTTAGAAAGTTTAGTGCAAAATAGTTCAAACCTTAAGGAGGTTTAAAATATTTAACCCAACTTTCTAAGTGCCTTTTTCTAATACTTTACTTTTCTTTTATCAAATATCGTACTTTTGGACTTCATCAAGAAACTAAGCATACAAATTAGACATCATTTACTGGCATTCATCATTAATCCTCTTTATCTAAGACCATTTTCAATAGGGTTTTTATGATCTTTATCTAATTCTGCTAGATTAGTCAGTAGAAAAATCCTATAATTTTACATTTCGTCACTAGTAGTGCATTAATTTTCAATTGCTACACTTCAATTTCTTTTTCTGTTGTCACTTTCCCGAATTTTGAAAATTTAAGATGGTTACTTATTTATTACTTATGACTTTCTTGAATCATGTAAATCTATTTAAATTATTAGGATTATTCTTTGTTGGATTGCACAAATTTTATTTTGTTTTATTTAATTTTCGTAATTGTTGTATGCAAGTTCAATGAATATCTGCCAGTTTAATGCTTATCTATATTGATAGTATTGAAGTAGATGTGTGTTAAAGAACATGGAGTTCCATCTTAAAACCAATTGGTGATAAGGGGAGTGGTTTAGGAACTTATTAATTAGTTCAGGATATTTTGGCTAGTCGATGTGGGATTTATATTTTAACACATTTAACACTCCTCTCACACGTGACTTGGGTTGGACATAGAGTCGATGTGGGAATAAATTTATACTTTATCACCTTTAACACTTTCTCTATAATTAGTTCAGGATATTTTGGCTAGTCGATGTGGAATTTATATTTTAATACATTTAACACCTCATCTCACACGTGACTTGGGTTGGACGTAGAGTCGATGTGGGATTTATACTTTAACACCTTTAACACTTTCTCTCACACGTGACTTGGGTTGGATATAGAAACCTATTACACGTGAGTCAGACATAAGAGAGTCCGTTAGAAGGGGTTGGACAGGACATAGAACCCTATTACACGTGGGTGAGACATAAGAGAGCCCGTTAGAAGGGGTTGGACAGAACCCTGTTACAAGACACGTGACTTGGGTTGGACATAGAACCTGTTACACATGGGTCAGACATAAGAGAGCTCGTTAGAAAGACATAAGAGATCCCGTTAGAAAGGGTTGGACAGAACCCTATTACACGACACGTGACTTGGGTTGGACATAGAACCTGTTATACGTGGGTCAGACGTAAGAGAGCCCGTTGATCCACTGAAGGGGTTGGACAGACGTAAGAGAGTTCGTTGGAAGGGGTTGGATAGAACCAAACACAGGTATGGATGGATGGGAAAACACTTGAGAACTAGCTCTGATACCATGTTAAAGATTATGGGTTTCCATCTTAAAATAAATTGGTGATAAGTGGAGTGGCTCAGGAACTTATTCATTATTTTAGAATCTTTGACTAGTCGATTTGGGATTTATATTTTAATACCTTTAACAATGTGAAACTCTATAAATTGGACTGCTATGGATTTGAGGAAGGTAGCCAATTCTTATTTGTCTCTTCATATCTCTTCAACAAGGTAACTAATTTCCCTTATGATTCTTCACTTTTTTTCAGGTACAAGTTTAGCAATCCAAATTTCCATTTGTATGAGTGCTCCATTCCCATGAATTCCTTAATTAGTTTATGTATTAATTCTAGTGAATTTATCTACTCATTCATTTTCCATTTTCCTACCTATATATCTCTTGTTATAGAGAGTGTGTGTGGTTTTCTTTTGTTGGAACTCGATTTACGTGAAGATTTTGAAGGAAAATTCAGGGTAGTTGGCAATTTTCCGTAGTAAAAGTAAATACCTCTTTTTTATTTGACAATTTTGTGAAGAGGAAAAACTGCATAAAACAGCTCATATGTGAGTTTCAATTTTTGAATCGAATCTCTGATCTGAATGTTAATTTGATTCTAGAATTCAACAAATCAAGGTTTTTTTTTTTTTTTGAAGTTTTGATTTTGTGAACACATTCTTTGGGTAAGTTTGAACAAAGATTGGTTTTTTCTTTGATATGAATTATTTAGAAGAGTTGATTATGAATGGTAATTGGGATAAAGCAGAGACATATCTGTCGGGCTTCACTGCATTGCCAATATTTGCAACAGATGTACTTTGAAATTAGACAACAAAAATTCTTTGAAGCACTGGACAAGTAAGTTCAGCATTTTTGGGAATGTTAAAAAAAAAAGCTGTTTGTGAAGAGGTTAATTAAGCCATTGGTGCAAGCACACTATATATTTGGTTTATAGGCATTATTTGGCTTTGGCACATTCTTTTGAAAGATCTGAAAATTTTTGCCTTATCGAGTGAAGAGTTGTATCAACAAATGACGTCACTGCTGATAATGGATGACTTCAGGTTTGAACTTAAGTTTCAAGAATATAGTGGTAAACTATGTGTGAGTAGCACTAACTACCAGAATTAACAGAAATCATGATTCATTTTCCTTAAATGGGGATGTCATGTCTACTAGTATAAAAACATGGAAACATTAAGCTCCTTATTGAATCGAATCTCAATTTCTACAAAAAACTAGAACTTCCTCAAATTGCGAATTCAAGATTACGCCACCCCATCCACTAGAGGTTAGGGGTGAGTATTAGTAATCAATTAATCGATTAAGCTAGTTTTAAAATTGTTAATCAATTTTAATTTTGAATTAAATTCGAAATAAAATCTGGTTAAACAAATTCAAATTTGATAATCGGTCTCGAATTTCGATTAATCATATTCGTCAACATTAATTAGATCCGTTGACATTGAACTAAAATTATTTGTACACTAACTGAAAAACTTATATAAAATTCAACTGACAATAGAATATTCCATAATTTCATATTTTCAAAGCTATATTATAATTGAATTGAATAGATGCTATGTTTTCTTATTACTTATATAAAGTATGTGTGTTTGTATCGTCGTTGTGTGATTAAAATTTTATACACATAAATTGTATTTATAAGTGTGTTTGTATTTATGTGTACATATATAAAATCGTTTGCGCGACTATATATGTATTTTATAAGTAAAAATATAGTATTAGTTTGTAAGACCGTATTATATAAAAAGTATATTTACATAAAAATAAGATGTAATGTTGCAAGTTAAGTATTAAAGATTTTACTGGAACGGTTTGGAATTTGTCAAGTATTGAATTTGATTTGGAAATCAATTAATTCTGAATTCCAAATTCAATTCCGATTTCGAATTCAGAATTCAGTTGGACCAATTTATTAACCAAATTCTATTAATTAACCTGTTTTAAAATTTCAATTTAAAAATATAAATGGTCACAAATTTGATTAACTAAGTTTGTGCTCGAGATGTTGACCTTCGTGTTTTGTCTCCATTTGACTCTCTTGTTGCATGTTTGTTTTGTGATCTATGCCCTTCTTTTGTGGTAGTAGTTATTTTCCATGGAATTTTTGGATAGTAAATCTAAATCTAATTTTGTTTTCCTTATTTCCAATAAACTTTGATATTCAATTCTTTTGTGTTCTTTACTTAAATGAATGATGCAATTTCTTTTAAACCAGTAGTTTAACCTGACAGCATATATAATGTACGTATCCCTAGTCACAACCTCAAGTTCAAGCCCTCTTTGTTGATCATAAGTGTTCTAGTGAAAGAATGGTGCAAAATCCAAAGGAGGAAATTCTTAGATGGATCCGGTTTATAGTAGGAGGGATGGATCCCTTAATTTATATTCATCCACATCACTTTAACTCATTAAAATAAAGTTTTTCAGAATATAGGTTGGAAAACGATGTGAATGAATATAAATCAAGAATCTATCCCACCTACTGTGGATCGAATCATATAAGAATTTTCCAACCCAAAGGTAATTTTCCATTTGAAGACTGAAGCTGCATTTGTCTTTTTTTTTCTGGGCACTTTTATAAAGCTTTATCTTTCATGATCTTTCTTTCTGTCATTTCAGCCCTCCAACGCCAAAGAACACAATATTTATTAAGCTTTATCAGAATGAATATATATATATATATACACACACACCATAATTTTACTCTTTAGTAAAAACTCAATGTGGAAAATGTTAATTGCATCTCATGAAGAGAAGTTTTGTGACATCATGTGGCTGCATAAGATGTTGTGAAATTCCTAATTTTTAGTTTTATTTAATTAAAATGTTAAAAAAATAATTATTATAATCTTAGAGGATTAGTATGATTTTTATTACGCGTTATCAAATAGAGAATCTTAGGTTATAAGTATAATTATTATTACGTTTAACTAGGTAAGGAGTTCTAAATGTATTTGGATATTAGACTATAATATTCGTAAGGGAGCAAAAGAGTATAGTAGTAGTATTATGACCTGTTTGGTATAGGGGTATCATAATAGGGAATGGGTTTCATTACCAATGATACCCATTCTTATTGTTTGTTAAACTGCCATAGGTATCCTTCAATGGGAATGATAGTAGCAAAATACCTCCCCTATGATTCACTACTAATTATCCTACTATCATTTTGATTAACCTATATAATTCCCTATCTATTATCCTGCTATCATTTTATTAAAACAAAATCATATTATTATCCATCAGACATTTATCTCCCTTATATTTTCTTATAAACTTTTTCTCTCTCTTATCTATCAGATTTATCTCGTTTCTTTCTCTTTCTCTCGCTTATCCATCAGATTTATCTCACGTTTCCCATCGCCCGTCGTTCTGATCACACAGCGTCTCCGGTCAATCCAACTACAACTCCGGTAAGGCTTTCCTCTCTCTTCGCTTTTTCATCAAATTCTTTGTCACTTAAATCTAATCTCTTTTTCAAATTATTCACCAGATCTAATAGCTACTATGGTTGTGCTTTTTATTCTCATTGAACAAATTTTTTTGTTGAGAAATGGGTCTTCATATTAATGATATTTGTTCAATATTTGCATGGTAGATCTCTTTTCCATTTGTTGATATGGCTTAAGAAATTTGAAATTTTATTACAGAAGTTTCAACTAGTCATTGTAGTTTTTTTTGCCCAGTGATAATTTATTTGATATTTGATTCAATTTTTAATTGTTCTTGGTCAATTTACTAATTTATTGGGAATTTTTTTCTTATTTTTGGTTGTAAATTGCAATAGGTCTTCCATGTGTTTGATGAAATGCTTATTAGGAAAAATGTAGTTTCAGATGTTTGTTTTCCTTCAACTAATTTGTACTAATGTTTCCTTTTTTTTCCACTTTTGTTTTCTGCAATAACACCGAGACTGTTTTGGATGTTTCATCTGTAGTCATGATTGTTGTCAGTCATTTGTGCTTCCTATCAGCCTTCAAATGGTAAATATTATTATCTGAATCCACCCCTTGTCTTATATTTATATTTACTTTATTTTATTTCTCTTATGATTTCACTATCAAATAATGGATAAAATCCCAACAACTTGATAAAACTGGAGGGGTTTAGATATTGGTTGATTGTGGCTGCTTGTTGGACAAAGTAGATATAAGACATCCATTTTTTCTTAAATTAGTCTTTCCTTTATGTTTAGATTAACACAACACTTATGCTCAATACTTGGAAACAGAGCTGTAAAATTTTCTACTGATCATAGATTATGTGTTTTTGTTTGCAAATAATAATAGCAATTTTTTATTCTTTATTATATCTATACAACTATTTTGGAGTCTGATCTCATTACTAGAAGTTAATAAGCATTAGGGATTTGATTTTTTTTATTAGTAACTTCGTAATTTTTAAAGTTATTAATGAAGTAAAAAAAAAATGATTTTTTTTATTCTATTCATAAGCGCTATGCCAAGGAAGGACAGCAAATTCTGGCAGGAGATTCGAGCTTATTTTGTTTATATTTCACAGTTATATATATATATATATATATATATATATATATATATATTATGTTCAATTGCTCTGTTTTTGTTTGATCAAATGCTTACATGCTGATTTTGGGTTTTAAATTTCTTTTTTATAAAACAGCAATGGCACGTCTTCCCATTACAAATAGGAGGCGAAGACAACGTCAAATCAATAGTATCTTATGTGCAATGTATATGGTGTTAATTACTTTATTTGTGTATTGGCAACATGTTGTAATGATGTATTTCATATATAGAAAGCATCGTATACTAAGTAAAGAGGAAAAAGGAGTTGAAAGAATGCAATACTTGTTTAGACTTGTTAGTGAGAATGATGCTGCTTGCATTAGTCAGCTTCGTATGGATAGACGAACTTTTACCATATTATGTGAAATGGTTAGAGATGTTGGTGGTCTAAGAGATACTAGAAATATGACATTAGAAGAAATTGTTGCAATGTTTGTGTATGTATTGGCCCACCATAAGAAGAATAGAACGGTTGCACATAAATTCTTGAGGAGTGGAGAAACTGTTAGTTGTAACTTTAATCAATGTCTTCTGGTGATTTTAAAGCTGCATCATATGTTACTTAAGACACCTGTGCCGATTTCTGATGATTGCACAGATGATCTTTGGAAATATTTCAAGGTATTGAGTAATTCTTTTTAAGTGTTTACTCTTATCAAGAAAGATAATATTTGAGTAATAATTTAAACTATTTTTATTTGTTTTTATGCCATTGAATAGAATTGTTTAGGTGCATTAGATGGGACACTAATTAGTGTGACACCTCCTGCTGAGCACAAGTCTAGATATCGAACTAGAAAGCCAAATCTTGCAACCAACGTAGTAGGGGTTTGTGCACCAGACATGCAGTTTATACATGTATTGCCTAGTTGGGAAGGTTCTGCACACGATGGGCGTGTGCTTTGCGATGCGATTTCTAGACCTAATGATCTTAAAGTACCTCAAGGTAAAATCATCTAATTCATGTAATTTAAATGTGTATTATCCTAACATTCGCTAAAATCTAGAATGACATTAACATAAACATGTTGTGTATACTTGAAGATTGTTATTATTTGGTAGATGCTGGTCATTATAATTCACAGGGATTCCTTGCCCCATATCGAGGACAACGATATCACCTCAATCAAATACAGGGGCGTTGACCAGAAAGTGTTGAGGAGTATTTCAACATGAAACACACTAAAGCTAGGAATGTAATAGAAAGGTGTTTTGGGCTGCTTAAAGGGAGATGGAAGATTCTTGCATCACCAGCCTTTTTTCCAATTCAAACACAAGGGAGAATACTTTTCGCTTGTTGCCTAGTACATAATTTGATAAGAAGGACAATGCATACAGATCCACAAGAAATGATAAGAAATGAGGATGAACAAAGTGGAGATGAGGATGAGGATGAGGATGATGAGGATGGCAAAATAGAGTATATTTCAATTATTGGATCTACTGATGAATGGACCAACTTTAGAAATAATCTAGCACAAGAAATGTACAATATTTGGAGATGTAGTAGGGCATAGTTAATGACTTTAAAAAAAATGTATTTCTGGTATTATGGAGGTTGTAAAAAATTTCCCAAGTTTATGGAAAAATTACATTTCAATGATTTGCTTGATGTTTTGTTTTCTCTTTATATCTGCTAAATTAAGTAAGCATATTAATTAATTTACTTTTTTTGGGCTTTTAATTAATTAATCACTATAAATTTCATAGTTTCTCTAGTATGAGAGAAGTGTTGAGTATTTTAGAAAATAGGCAGATTGGAAAAAGTTTACATGTTTTCTAATTTTTTTTTTCAAACTCTATCTATTCATGCAGGTATGTGGCATCTGAGTTGTACAAGTTGGAGAAGTTAAATTTTACCTTCACAAGGTAATTCCTGTTAAATAGTGAATAAAATAAATCTAATTTTCTGTAAAATAGTGAATGAAATTTATTAGTTGGCGAAGTTAGTAACATATTTCTTTTTTTTTTTTTTTGGCGCTGACATGCATCGTATACTTGTGATATTTCTTTTGTTCTAGCTGACATGCATCGTATACTACTGCTATCTCATACAATGAGTACCTTTATACAATACAATTATTGTGATAGTGACTTGTTCAATGCTTTTATGGTTTGCTAATTTGGTGGTGGAGTTACCTTTATTTTATCTATATCTATTTGATGTGAAAATGGACTCTTGAGCTGTGTAGTACTACAATCTAGTTATTCTCGTAGCCAAAAAATTGAAGTAATGTCTATTGTTTTATGGTACAAGTAAATTATTTTGTTTACTTCTGTATGTAGAATCCTGTTATTCTGTTAATTGTAATGTTTGATGCTGAATTACTTGGATTTCATAGTTTAATTTCCTCTAATTATTTGCTGTGTTGATTTTTTGGTATTGAAAGGAAATTGGTTAACTTCATGGTTCATTTGAATAATTACATTATTATGATCATTAAACAAATACCCTATTTTCTTCTCAAAAAATTACATTCAAATAGTGAATTTGAATGCGGACAGAAGGTGGCATTTGGATCAGTACTCAGATCAGATATAGCAGTTGAGAACTGAATGAACTCTGCATCTTATATATGCAGACTGCAGATTCTTAGTATCTGAAATTTCCTTCTCTAGCTAATTTATCATATTGCAGTATACAAGTGAATAAGTAAACATAGTACTGAAGCAATAAAAGTGGATTGGACAGAATACATTGATGCAATATGACTAACAAAACTTTGTGGAAAGGAAAAGAGCAAAATCAGTTTTTGATGCACACAATTTGTATACTTGTTCTTTTAGGTTTTCCATCATCATCCAGCAACACATTTCCTGGCTTCTGGACTTCCGAGCCATATTCACATTCCTCAAGGTGAAATTGCATATCATCAGCATTCACCATTGTATAAGTAGTTCCGTCTTTCAGATTTTCTCAAAGTTAAATAAGGAAACTACTACTACTATAACTACTATACTTATCTTTCTTCTATTATTAGTGAAGAAATAATTCAGAGCAGATTGCTTGTTGAGGCAAGTTAATTAGTTATAGATGAGATTACACTCTGAGCCTTAGGCACATTTATACAGGCCTTGTCTTGGTAGTTCTTTGTACACTGTTTACTTAAAATATTTGTGCTTCAGTGTTTCATAAAGTTGACTCCATGCTGAAATACTGATCCAAATACCACCTATATATTATTTATGATGTGCTCTAGTATTGTGATTGTGGATTTCTGTTCTCTCTGCTTGATTGCAAATATAGGACACATTGGAACATTTTGTGATTTTTCTAAGTACTGGTGCGAGACTTGTGAAACTTATGATTTGGTTTTGCAGCGCCAATGGATTAATTATATTTATGTTTATGTGTATGAGATAATTAGATGCCAATTGACTGAACTGGACTTTGTCAAACTGCCATGTTGATGAAATCTGGAAATCTTGAGAAGTCCAGTATTCTAACTTCTAGCTTCTACTTAATGAGACTGAGAATTTGTAAAACTAATACCTTATCATTCAAGTTTACGACTTGTATATTTATATTTGATGGAAAGTTAAATAGGTTTACATTTGTTGATAAAGGATGGAAAATATTCATGAAATTTCAATTACAACTCAGCAACGTGGTCGAGGAAAGAACAAATATTTTTGGGCTGATAATGAAGTTAAGGTGCTAATTGAGGCATTGCAAGAGATGGCTTGTAATCCTTTATGGAAGACTGATGGGGGATTCAAGAATGGTTACATGGTGGAGTTGCATAAAATGGTCACACACAAGATTCCAGATTTCATAAAACAAGTTGATCCACATATCAACTCCAAGTTAAAATGGATGAAGTGCAAATATAATGCCATTACTGAAATGGTAAAACAAAGTGGTTGCAAGTAGGATAATGTTGAAAAAATCATCAAATGTGAGAGGCAATGGTATGACAGCTGGGCTAAGGTAACAAAACCTTTATTGTGTTTGTTTTAATTGCTATTTACTTTTTATGAGTTACTAAAAAATTTTGTATCAAATCAGTATTGTAGAGACATAAGGAAGCAAGAGGCCTTTGGAATACGAAGTTCCCTACTTGGATGAACTTGAGCTTGTGTATAGAAAAGATAGAGCCAACGGTGAAGCGGTTGAGGACTATGAAGATGTTGCGAACAATTTGGAGGCTGAGGAAAAAAGTGCTGAAACTGCTTCTTATGTTAATTATGAAACTAATGATGAAATAAGCATTAGCACTTCAAGAATACAAAAGAGACAAACAGTTCATTTGAGTAAAAAACCCAAGAAATTGAAAACATCAGCAGCACCAGCACCCTTACCCATGGAAGCTCAATTTGAGATGGTAACGAATAAATTTATATCTTCAATAGATGGTATTGCATCTCATTTTGCTAGTATTGCAACAACCATGACTAATAAAGACAAACGTGAGCAGCTAGCTTCTGATAGGAGCAACTCTTTGGTTGCAGAGCTATTAAAACTGGAATTGTGTGAAGGGGATACCTTTAGAGTCGTTGAAATTTTAGCCGGTGCTCACATCTTGCAAAGCTCAATGTGTTTCTCAACTTCCAGTTAATATGAAGAGGAAATATGCATTCAATTTACTTTATCCTTCCTCTTCTAGTAATTCAGGTTCTAGTTATTAGGTAATATCTATGTAATCATAAGCAAACCTGAATTGCTGTTTTGTTTGTTTTTCGAATTAGAATGGAGCAGGTTCTTGTACTCATTGCTTGACAGCTATAATTATCAACTTTTTATATGATTTTGAGTTCACTGTGTTGGTGTAAAAGTATGTATTTTTGCATATTATTTTTTGTCCTGTGTCATAGGGTTTAAAGCTTAGCAACATTAGTCAATAGCAGGGCGGGCACTTTGTTTTGAAGATTTCTTCTTTTGACGAATGGATATAAACTTCCAATGGCAAACAAAATATATACAAGTTATAAATCATGTAAAAGATTCTTTCCAAGCTTACCTCTTCTTTATCTTTTTTTTTTTTTTTTCAATTCCATTTTTTGAATTATTATGATATTTTTACTTTTTATCTTTTAGTACTTAAAAGTTTTTTTTTCAATAACATCAATCATATATAATTATTTTTCTTTATCTTAGTCGTATAGTATAATTATTCTTTTTCCAATAACAATAATCATGTAATTTTGAACAAAATCAATCATGCATAAAAACTTTTATATTTACTTAGAATTTTTTAAGGAATACATTAGAATATGAAAAGGCCAAAATAAATGATATTTGAGTACTATTTCAAGAAAATGTAAATTTTTAATAAAAAATAAAAAGATCAAAAGGACTTTTAAAAAAAACTTTTCTTGAACCCCATTAATGATAATAAGCAAACCAAACAGTAAAACTTGTAATCACACCCATTCCATAGATGAACCAAACATGTAGAGGAGAATCACAAAAACTCATAGTGATTATAGGATTTATGATTCTTATTTCCATTCCCATTCCAGGGTGTGAACCAAACACCTCCTTAAATCTATAAAAATAATATAATAGATATTTTATTATGTTATTCAAACTTAAAAAGTGGGGATGTTAGTTCTATGTAAGTTTCATCTATTTTATCTTTATGTACAATATATTATGTTCTTATTATTAGTTTAATATTAGTTTGATATGCAAATGGTTATGTATTGGGATTAAAGAGTTTAATTATTTATGAGTTGGGTTAATTATGGTATAAACTTCATGATTAGACTGTATGATTTAAGTTTGATTTTAATTTAGAAAAGAGTTAATAACTGTTCTTTTTATTTATTCTGGAAATTTGAGTGTATTGGGAATATTGAAAATTTTATTTCTGAAATTAATTATTATCTCTGAAATTATTATTTTTCTGAAAATAATAAAGCGTGGTAGTTCATTTCCCCCAAAAAAAAGCATTTGAATTGAAAAAAATACTACTATAAATTTGATTTTGATCTCATCTATAAGTCTTGCGATCAAAATTAAATTTTACAAAATTTTGATTACATCAACTGATATCATAAATTTTATAATATTTAATTTATAGTATAAGATCTATGAGACTACTTAGATCAGTTCTATCTAAATATTTTCCTTGAATTATAATCTCCATGGTCGGGATTTCCGATTTAGTTTCGGCCGGTGAAAATTGATGAGGGATGTAAGGCGTTATTCACAGCCAGAACGGAAAGGTTGGCCGTTGTTTTAAGGTTGGAGACGGCAGTCGCCGTCATGAAAGAGAGAGAAGGAGAGCCATGGCTGGCCATGAGATAAAGTTTTATTTCAAGAGGGAAGGGATTTGAGAAGAGAGCCAGAGAAGAGAGGGGAAAGAAATAGAAGAGAAAAGAGAGGACTCGTGGTGGTTGATCGGAAAGATTGGAAGTTGGCCGGAGAAGGTTGAACCGAGAAGCCGAGAGGGGAAGAATGAATCTGGTGAAGAAAATGGAAAGAATTCGAAAAATTTTCAAAATTAAAAATTAATCCTTCTAGTTTTGTGATATTATAGTAAGGCCTAAAATATTTTTAACCACGTCAAATTTAGTCCTTATCAGACTCTGTAAATTTTGATTTGTTCAGCTCATACCCTAACAACTTTATGAGGTCCTTAGTAGTCCCTGGGAATTTCTGGAAATTTGTATAATGGTCCCACAGTTTGTGGAAATATTACTATGACCCAAAAAAGGTTTATGTAATTGACAAAGTGACTCTTGTAACTTTAGTAAAGTTAATAAATGACCCCAAAAGGTTTTATGAAGTAGATAAAGACTCCGAATAACTTTTAAAATGACCAAAATACCCTCAATATTTTATGTCGTCCAACCCGACCTCAGACTCTTTTTTCTCGACCTATTTGACTATCTGGCCACAGTTATTTAGGCGGTATCCCGAGATTGAATAGATTTCATTCCTCACTGGAACACACGAAACAAAGATATGATAAATTATATAAAAGCGTAAATTAGTTTTTTAAATTATGAAAATACCTCAAATGGTTTTCTAATTTTGAAAATAAAGTTCCGAAGAGTTTTATTAAATTGGAGTAGAGTCCAAGAAACTTTCAAAACTTATGAATGTGTTTTCTCGAATATGTAAGAAAAACTATATAATAGTGACTTAAAAACTATAGAAAAATAATATGATACTATAGGAAATAATTCTCAAAAAATACTAGTAGACAAGTATAGACTAAGTAAATGAGTGGGATTACAAGGAGATTAATTATAGGACATTTTAAGTAAATGGTCGACATATTAAGTAATGGAATTATGAATTTTTTATAGGTGATACTGAAGAGATACAACACAAGAGTAATTCGATTGTTTAACATATCGAAATATGTGGTACTTACTTTCTGAATTTTTCTAAAATTGTTTAGCTAAAGATGTGAGTTATGAAATGATTAATTTTATTATGTAAAACTATATCAGGTATGACAATTTGAAATGTTCCATTGATTATGAAAGTATCAAGTGATATGTTTTCTAAGTAATATTATATATGATGCATGAATTCCAATTTAAGACCACTTTGAATTATGTGTACTACTTGATAGAAGTTATAGTACCCATATGTGAATTTGGTGATGGACTAGGGAATAACAATTTAATAGCTTGACAGATTGATTGATCGATAAATTTATATGTTGATAATTTGATAGATTAATAGATAAATAACGGTCTGATAAGACGCAGATTGATCGATCGATGAATTTATATATTGATAATTTTACAGATTAATAGATAAATAACGATCGGATAAGACGGTTTAGTTATAGACATGTTAGTTTAGCAATGGATTGGTATGACAGCTTAACTAATGAGATACAATGGAGTGATGATTTGGTTAGATATGATTTAGTTATAAGCATATAGTGCGATTAGTTGAAAGTTTCTGAAAGCATGATATTATAATCAATATGAATTTTGTCATGAATACTACTTATATGTATATGCATTTTATAAATGATTTTGTGCACTATGTTTGTGACTTGCATGTGGAAGTTTATCAAAATATTATTTATGTAACAGTATGATCCAACAGGATGTAACTATTACCTAGTAAGAGAAAATCGGTTACCCTATGTTATTTATATTTTTGCATGGTACGGTTGGTGAGTATGAGTACTATGTTAGTGACTTGCATGTGAAAGTTTATCAAAATATTATTTATGTAACAGTATGATCCAATAGGATGTAACTATTACCTAGTAAGAGAAAGTTAGTTACCTTACGTTATTTATATTTTTGTAAGGTTGGTAAATATGAATACGTCAGCATAGAGGAAGATTTTTAGATGCACTCAAACAAGGAAGACAATAGAGATTGTTAGTGATATTGTTTTATTGGAATTATTAGACTTTGAATAATTCATATTCCATAATAAGCCCATAACATTTTATCTTCACTCAATAGTTTCACATTTGAGATTTGCTATTTGATTAAGTATCACACTATTTTGGTTATCATTTTTGAAAAGATGTTTTCGCTGTTATTATTAGTATTTAAGGTTTGATATGTGATTGATATCTTGTATTTGTGGGAGTATGATTTCATGAATTTGACGAATGACACGTACTTGATAAATGCGGATCAAGAGAGTGATTAGATGTATTTTGAAATTTAGCTACCTACCGAAAAGGAAATGCAACTCAAAAAATGTTAATGCTCTTGCAATAAATAGAAATAGATTCCAAACATCCACCAGAAGGGACTAATCAAAGCCAAACTTATTCATTTATGAGCAGTAACATACATTAAACAAGAAACTGCAGAGTTTAACTGACCTGAAGACAAATGTAAAGCAACTTGTAACTCATTCACAAACTATAATAATTAACAAAGAACCTTGCAGTCGGCTGTCTTGTGATGTGTCGAGTATCTCCAACTCTAAAGCAACTTAGCAGGGAATTGAACTTTCACTTGAAGCAGGGAGCATACTGTTTGTATCATAGTAAGAACAAGTAATACGAAAGCAGCAATACCTGAGATTATAGACTATGGACTGCCAAAATAATCACGCCATAACATTGCAAACCACTCAGAAGACTTTGACTTCCACTCGTGCCACAAGTCTCTACTGTACTTATTCAGCTCAATGCAGAGCTCCCTTAGCAAAATAAAATTCCTTTGGGTATGTAACAATCTCTTTGTAGAGATTGTTAAAAACATCTACTACCTGTTCATTACTACCAAGCTGATTTTTGATGATTTCATGTTAAACGAGTAGAGCAACGTCTTTGGGTGTGTCTATCAAGTTGTCCATTAGAATAACTTAGCTTGTTATGTCCTTCAAATGGTATCCACACTGTTCATAGGCTACCAAATTACTGAAAAAAGTTTCCGTGAAATCATTTATAGTCAGTTGTGGACTTTCTAGCTCTCCTTAGTCAAAGCATACCTCAAATGAACATTTTTCTACTCTACCACGAGAACTCGACTCCAGCTGCTAGTAACATGGTAGCAGTTGCACTGTGGTTGAATTTCAATTTCTTCCCTGGTTTTGGCTCATCCCTTCAATGCAATGGCCTATGAAGCATTCTTAAGGACTCTACTAGATGCCTTGCCCGGGGAAATGAATGTGTCAACTCTAATTTCCCTGTGTTTCCCACGTTATTTTTTTCTTGAAATACTCATGGGCTAGTTCAGCAAAAGACGGTGGATCAACAGTGCCATCATCTAACAATTTGCTCAATTTCTAACATACAAAGCCATTGTAAATTGTGCAAACAAATCTCATAGGAAGTTGGTTTTCAAGGAGCAGCAGGTCATGCATTATATCATTTGATACCCAAGGGTTTTCAACTATTATAAAGCCCATCTCCCTCATTTCAGGGAAATGGTTTTTTATGAAGAGGTCAACAATAAATATTCCATCCAACAAAATCATTTCTGATAATTTGAGAAGATTCCGGATATAGGTATCCTCATAACACCACGTACTAGCTTCTCCTGTCTATGGACATTTTTTTTCAGGTAAAAGTTCTAAGGGAACTCTAAAGGTGTGTAGGAAATTGCTTAGATATTTCAGTTTGTATTCTTCCATGGCTTGCAATTGGCTCTCACCATGGTGAAGAGGTCCAATTGAGATTAACCGAGGAGTATAGGCTTCTTCATTTTTCTTGGGCGATGTTTCTCAGGAGCTCTATAAATACAAACTGTACCATAATTGAGAGGATCCAGGGCCAGCATAGATAACCTATTGTTGATGCGTGAAAAAATTAGCACTAAAGTGTAAAATAAAATTCGAGTCCTTATAGTCCAAATCCTTCCATGCTATAGCAAATTGCACGCGTATACCCACGTTTTAGGAAACCTGCAACCAAATACAAGAGCGGCGGGGCTATGTTCCCCGGGGGAAGCTCAGACGCTCAAGTCAGAATTGGTGATAGGGAGAGAATTGAGAATGAAAATTGGACCAGTATGGAGTTAAGAAAAATGAAGTATCTATCCCTTTATTTTACCTTCCAAATTACTATTTATACTTCTTCTAGGATGGGCTTGATTGATCCATGTGTTTAGGAATAATTATTGGGCCCATGAAGGTCTTCACAGCTTTGACAGACTAGCCACGTGTCCACGAGCTATTGGACATTATTTTTAGGCATCATCACTTGCCCCCCACTCTCAAGTCTGATGAATTTGTACGGGTTGAGAGTAGTATGATGATCTTTGACTTGAGTCTTGAATGGAGCCGAAAAAATAGTTTTTTAGCCGGAGCTAATAAGGGTTTGATCGGAGTCAATACGATTTTGGCCAGAACCAAAAATTCAAAAATTTGAATTTTATTCTTGGGGTGGAAGATCCCCTTACTTGTTTGGTGCTTGCACTCTTTTCCTCCATAAATTGAGTAGTGGTACTCATTCGCTCATTTTTTAGCTTTTGTGATATTTTTATTTAGTATCTTAAAATAATATTTTTTATCCAAAGCTTCACCTTTACTCCAACACCCAACACTCAACCCTCAACCCTCAACCCTCTACCCTTACGCCAAAACCTAACACTCAACCCTCAACCCTCCACTCTTATGTCAACACCCAACACTCAACCCTTGGCCCTCTACCCTTACGCCAAAACCCAACACTTAACCCTCAATCCTCCACCCTTACGCCAACACCTAACACTCAACCCTTAACCTTCCACTTTTACGCCATAAACCCAACCCTCAACCCTCCACCCTTACGCCAAAACCCAGCACTTCATCCTTACCCCAACACCCATCACTTAATCCTCCACCTTAAAATACTCTACCCTAACCCACATACTGAACACTTTACATTCCACCTAAAAACCCTCCACCCTTAATCTCTTCCACCCAAACTTCAATATTTTACTCTTACTCATCAAACCCAAAGTCCAAACCTACATACAAGATTTCAAGATTGTCTTGCATTTTTCCAAGGCTTAGATCAAGTAAGTACATTTTGCACTTCCTTTTTATTTCTCTCTCTTCATTTTTCTCTTGGGCATTTTATCAAACAGCTCACATGCACTTGTTTGAACATTCATATTCCTTACTTTTGTGAATTCTAAACTCAAAGATGAAGTGGATCTATGATTTAATCCATAGATTTGGGGTGACATTGAACTTGACAAAGATCTATTTGGCTTAGAAATGGTCGTTGATGGCAAGATGGAGAGAAATAAAAAGAGGAGGAGTGAGAAGAAAAAGAAGAGAAAGAAAGAAAGAGAGAAAAAAAAGAAAAGAAAAGAAATGAAGGTGATGGGCTTGTTGTACATTCCCCTCATCATAACCCCCTTAAAGATACTTCAATCACACAAGGAGGTGCCAATATTGAAGGAGACAATGCAGCTGCTGAAGAACAGTCCCAACACGCCACACTTGAGGTCGCCAACGCCGCTGTTGCTCACGAAGTAACTGTTGATGCTGCTGCTATTCCCCAATGCATTATTGCTGCCGGAGTGAAGAAAAGGGACGTAACAGCTCATGTATCCCAAAACGCAGCTGCTAACTCTTTGCCCCCTTACATTACTTCCTTATCTACTGGAAATAAACAACACGAGGCTGCTATCGAGGCTGAAGTCCAGCATTTTGCAGCTGCTGGTATGGAGAAAAATAGCCCAGAAGCTGTTCGTGCGAAGGGATTAGATGTGGCTGCTGAACAGGCTGCTTTTCCAGCCATGAATACTTCTGAAATTAGTGATAGAAGCATTTCAGCCACAATTTTGTAAAGAAAGGTGCCAAAACTACTGCTGCACAACTACATAGTGCAACAGTGAGAAATGATGACATTGTTGCTTCTCAATCCTTTGTCAAGGACCATGGAGTTTCCACTTTTTCTACTCATGTAGGCACAACCTTAAGCACAGTGGGAATTCATAATTCAATGCTTTTTGGTGCTTCCCAAGCCATTTCTACTTCTGTTCTTCAATGTAACCATGTCGCCATTCCTCTAGATTCCAAAGTTGATGACGGCACGACGAGATCTTCAAAGTACATCCTTGATCTTCCCTCCCCCATCAAAGTCATCGGGAAAGTTGAGAAACCAACTTTCAAAACACAAGAGATGGCACATGGCACCATTACCATGCAATCACCTAAAGCCACTCTTGACAATTATTCCATGGATGTTGACGATGATCTCACAAATCCCAACTTATCACATGATGCTCCCATAAATGAAATTATTGATACCCCGACAAATGATGATATTTTGGCGATGCGATGATAATGATGGGGTTGATAGAATTAATTGTCAACTTGACTATAATGTTGAAATGGCTTGTGCACAAGGAAGAAATGTTGACAAGTCATGCAACAATATCGCTATGTCTAATGATTGTGGTGAACTTTCTTCGAATGAGGTAGAGGATATCCTTGAACATGTATTTGGTGAGTTGCGTGAAATCCCAAGTAAGGTAGTTAGCCCATTGTATGAATCTTTGGACTTGGATTTTGTTCAAGATGACTTTGGGATGATACCAAAACAAAGAAAATTTTGGCAAAGTATGTTTGCGGGTGGACTCTTGATTGATGGCGCCTCATCTTCCAAGGTGAGGGTAAATATGAGTAGAACTACTGGCCCATCTACAATTGTGTCGCCGGGACTCCCTTAAGTGGATCGGGCTAGAGGGAAACACCTTGAACAAAAAAACTCTAATGAAGAGGATTTACCTCACCATGAGCATGAGCTTTCTAATGAAGAGGTTGTGGTTCCTCCTCCTTCTCCAAGAGGGAAAAGATCAACGGTTCTCCCACTCATGAAGAAAAAAAGAAAGTTAAGGGTGACATTAATGACCCTGCATATGTGTACTCTCAATTGTCTCATTCGCTTGTCGATTTGGAGTTAATTAGGAAATGGATGGAGAAATATCACATTCCTAATTTTTACAAGGTGAAAGTTCCTCCTCTTGACCATAGACCATGCATAAACTCTTCGGGATATGTGTCCGTGTATTTGGCGCAACTAGAAGCGGGATTGAGATTCCCATTGCCGTTATTCTTCCATAAGGTGTTGGAGCATTACCAAGTGGGGCTTGGACAATTACATGCCAAATCCATCCATCACATCAATGCATATTTGATCACTTGTGCCGCTCTTGGGGTAAAACCTTCAATTGGCACCTTTAAAGAGTTTTTTCAACTTGCACCGAATGGAGTGGGGTACACCTTTGGTTGGCAGTAAGGAGCTCACCCCAATTTAGTTGATTGGAGAAGTTATTACTTTTTCTTTGATCCAATGGTTGTCCGAATGGAATTTTTCCACTTGGAGCTATAATTTAATGGTTTCAAAGATCAACAAGCTTCGTCCTCTTAGTGGGCACGGGAGCGGGAATCTTGCTATGCTTATGGAGGTCGAACCACTTGCTTGGCAAAAAGTCGTTGACGAACAAGTGTTGGTATTGGCAGGGTTGAGCCCAGCCGATCTTGATCCTCTTGTCCCTCTAGGTTGCCATGCATATGCATTTTACTTGGCATCTTTTGCACAAATTTTTTCTAATCTTCCTCTTGTATTAATATTCAACTTGAGCTTAATTTGTCATTCTTGATCTTGTAGTGGATTCAAAAAAAGATACCATTTGTGAGCGCGCTTTGAAGAGGAGACAAGCAAGGCATGAAGGTTCATCTCAAGCTCCCAAGAAATCTACCTTTGGGATCTTGGGGCCGAAGAGGCCAGCACAAAAAGCTTTTGTGCCATCTTCACCTAAAAAGAAGGCAATGCCTTCCAAAGTGGCTACTCCAGAATGACACCATTGACTCAAGTATATGCTTCTACTCAAGACATCTCAACCCCACTAAGTCTTGATTCAAATCCGGCTCAAGAACAAGTTCCCCCACGGGTTGAGGTCTCTAATTCTTCCCGCATGATCTATACTCCTTTTTGGGAGGTTTATGAGCATTCTTCTTTGGAAGAAGTAAGCCGCCCATTGGTGGAGGCACTAGCATTGCCCAAGTCACGGAAGGAGAGAGTTGGAAAATCTTTGAGCTCTACTTGTGTCGCCGATGCCGATGCCATGGTTAGACATATTGCTCAAGTAAATTGCTCCTTCTTCTTTTCGTAAAATGACTAAGTATTTTTATCATTCTTACGGATAACATCGTTCTCTCCTCATGATTTTTAGATTGGCGATCTTTACTACCACTTGAACAAAGTTAAAGAATGCCATCTTTCTCAAATTTTGGCTTTGGAGATTAAGCTTAAAAAGTCTGAAGAAGTGAAAGAGAAACACTTCCAAGCTATGTGTGTTGAAAGCATGTAAACACAATCAAGAGAACCTTTCATAAAAATGAGGTTAATGAGATTCAAGCATCTCATAAGAGCGAGGTAAAGAAGCTTTGCGTGTTGCACAAGGAGGATCTTAAATCTATGGAAAAGAAGAGTAGAGATTCCTCCATCTTGGAGTTCCTTGATTCTTAAGACTACAAGGATCGCATGGAAACACATTTTGTAGCCCCGAGTTTGAGGATTTGGTAGAAGACTGTAGCCTGGGGTATTTCGACAAGGGTTATGATCGATCCCTATCTTATGTGAAGAAGAAGTATCCAAGCTTGGATATTGAAGACTTGCTTCAAGGCCATGTTCCTTCTACCTTTCTTCACCCTAGCTCTTCGGGGGTTTCCCCTGAGAATGGAGCAGCTTAGTTTAGCCTTTTGATTAGCTATTTTACCTTTTTCGAGACTTAGACCTCAGGTCTCTTATGTGTACAGGCTCTATTTTCGGCTAGTATTATGTTACTTGTTTTCCTTATTTATTATCAAACACCCATTTTTCTTGAGTTTGTTTCTTGGCTTTGAGTTGGGGCCTTCCCTTGTACCAATTCTACCTAAGTTATTCCTTTCCTTTGTTTATATGGTATCGCGGTTTTTCTTCGATAGTTTGTACTTTTATTTTTCTTCAAGAATTTCCACATACACCTTCGCCTCCCTTAGACACTTGAATATTTTTTTTTTCAAGTGACTAATATTGTGAAGTTGAGCTTTCATCGCTATGCTTGAGCAAATGAATTTTTGTCCCCGGAGGATAAACCATGGCTCTTACGCCGAACCAAAGAGAAGTTTATTTTCGTCCCCGGAAGGGTTGTCCTAGGCATAAATCTCCCAAGTAAAGACTTAGTGTTGTTATTAAAGTTTTCTTAGGTGCAAATATCCTAGGAAAAAATTTACTCTGGTCCTTGGAAGGACCATGGTTGCTCTATGGAATTTACTTAATCAAGGAATTACTTTTCCAAGAAAAAGTTTATTTTCGCTTCCGGAGGGATTGTCCTAGGCACAAAGAACATCTGTCGTAGTCTCCCAAGTATAGCCTTAATGTTGTTATGAAGGTTTTCTTAGGCACACATCTCCTAGGAAAAAAATTACTCTTCTTGCCCCCGGAAGGGCTATGTTCGCTATTCTGAGCCTACTTAACCAAGGAACTACTTCTCCAAGGATAAGCTTATTTTTGCCCCTGGAGAGGTTATGCCGACTCCGGAGAATGGTTTTTAATTTTATTCCCCTGAGGAAATAAGATTCCCCGGAGAGCTGTGGTATCTTGGAGAATGCTCCCTGGAGGGAATAAGTGACCCCGGAGAGTCATGGTTTTGCTCTTGGAGGTTGAGTGGCGGATAGGACCGCTATTCTAAAGATAATGAACCATTATGTAGGCAAACGATTTAGAAATTTCATTAATAGAAAAAGTGAATATTTACAAGTTGCACAAGCTTGTTTCACCTCGAAAGGTGTCGCTTGGCTTAGGGAATTTTAAAAAAACAAAGCAACATAGAAAGTTTAAAAATAGAACTTTTTCAAGTTGTGGGCTTCACATTCCAAGTGCGACGTACGAGCTTCCATCCTTGGCCTTTAACTTATAGGCACCATTAGAGTAAGCTTCAACTACCTCGTAAGGACCTTCCCAATTTGGAGAGAGTTTTTTGGAAGCTTGGGGTTGGCTCACCTCCGCCTTTCTTGTAACCCAATCTCCTACTCGGAATCTCCTACCTCGGACTTGCCGGTTGTAATAGCGAGCAACCCTTTGCTTGTCTTCTTGTATTTTGAAGTATGCCTTATCCCTTTCTTCCTCAAGTAAGTCAAGGTTAGACCTCAACCCTTCTTCATTTTTCTCCAAGTTGAAGTTGTAAACATGAAAACTTGGCATGCCAATTTTCATAGGTATAAGTGCTTTGGTTCCATAATTGAGGTTGAAAGGAGTATCTCCGGTAGCATTTTTGTAGGTGGTGCGGTATGACTACAAAACACTTGGGAGCTCTTCAACCCATTTACCCTTAGCATCATCAAGACTCTTTTTAATGCCTTCAAGAATGGTGCATGGATTAGTCACTTCAACCAAGCCATTTCTTTGAGGATGGCTCACTAAGGATAAACATTGTTCTATACCCAAGTCTTGGCAAAACTTTTTGAAGGGTGCTCCTTGAAATTGCAAGCCATTGTCCGAGGTAAGTGCCTTGGGTATTCCGAAATGACATAAAACATTCTTCCAAAAGATTTGTATGATTTGTTGATGAGTAATACTCGCCAAGGCTTCGGCCTCCACCTACTTAGTAAAATTGTCGATGGTTACCACCACAAACTTCTTTTTCACTGGAGCTATTGGAAAAATACCTAAGATATCTATGCCCTATTTAGCAAAAGGCCAAGGAGTATGAATTGGAGTAAGTTGTTCGGCCGGATGGCTAGGTTGATTGGAGTGAAATTGGCACCTATCACATTTTCGTACATAATTTATGGCATCAACCAATATTTTTGGCCAATAGTAACCTTGCCAAAGTACCTTTTGAGCTAAAGCTCTTCCTCCAACATGGTGTCCGCAAATGAGCACCCTTCATGTACTTCGGCTAAAGCATATTGAGTTTCACTTGGATTTAGGCATCGAAGATAAGGCATTGAATAAGATCTTTGATAAAAAGTTCCATCAATGAGCAAGTACTTGGCCGACCTTCTTTCTACCCTTTGAGCCTCGATCTTATCTTCGGGCAATTTGCCTTCTTTCAAGTATTGAAGGATTAGAATCATCCAATTGGGAGATGAATCGATATCCATGACCTCCCTATGGCCTATGCTTCTTTCTTTTAGAATCTCCAAGAACACTTCCTTCAACACATTAGAATGCACTGAGCTTGCAATTTTTGAGAGGGCATCCGCTTTTTGTTTTCATCTCGACTCACATGGACTATGTCAAAATTTTCAAGGTGTGAGATCAAATCCTTCGCCTTGCTTAAGTAAAATTGTAGGGATGACTCCCTTGCCTCATACTCTTCTTTAACTTGTTGAACTATAAGATTTGAGTCCATATTTACCAACAAGTTTTTAACCTTTAATTCAAATTTAGCTAACCTAAGTCTGGAGACTAAGGCTTCATACTCGACTTCATTGTTACTCGTTTAAAATTCAAACCTTAAGGCGTAACTTGTCTTGAATCCCTCCAGAGAGGTAAGAACAATACCTGCGCCACACCCTTCGGCGTCGCTCACTCCATCCACATGCATTTTCCATAGGGGTGAGTCCATAGTTTTTTCCCCGAAAAGGGTAGCCATCTCTTGAATTTTCTCCTTACTTGGATCTTCTATGTTTTCTTTTTCTACCCCTTCCAAAATGAAGTCGGCTAAAGCTTGTGCTTTAATTGCCGTCCTTGGATGGAAACGGATGTCATACTCACTTAGTTCAATGGCCCATTTTACCAACCTCCCTAAGACTTCGGGCTTTAAGAGAATAGTCTTGAGTTGATGATTAGTAAGAACTACAATTGGATGACTCAAGAAGTAGGGCCTGAGCTTTCTCACCGCCATCACCAAGACTAAAGCCAATCTTTCAATAGTAGGAGACTGTGTTGTTCAGATCACTTAGCACTTTACTCACATAGTATACTGGCTTTTGGACCTTATCAACCTGTTTGATGAGAACGGCGCTTACTGCTGCGGATGAACAAGCCAAATATAAGTAGGGGGTCTCTTCGGGTTCGGGCTTAGTTAGGAGCGGGAGAGAAGCTAAGTATTCCTTTAACTCCTCAAATGACTTTTGGCATTCCTCTGTCCATTGAAAATCCTTAGAATTTCTTAAATCTTTGAAAAAAAGCAAATTTCTATCTCTGGACTTGGATAAGAAATGGCTTAAGGCGGCCAGTCGCCCCGTAAGCCTTTGCACTTCCTTGATTCCCTTCGGAGGTTCCATATCTTGAATGGCTTCGATCTTTTTGCGGTTAACTTCAATGCCTCTTTGAGTTACCATGAATCCAAAAAATTTACCTTCAGAAACTCCAAAAGCACATTTTTTTTGGATTTAGCCTCATCTTGAGCTTTCTCATGGTGGTGAAGGTTTCCCGAAGGACATCCACATGATCTTCTTTCAACTTACTTTTGATAAGCATGTCATCTATTTAAACTTCCATATTTCTACCCAATTGATTGGAAAATATTTTATCCACCATCATTTTGATAAGTGGCTCCGGCATTTTTCAAGCCTAAAGTCATTACCCAGAAACAATAAGTGCCGGAATCAGTGATGAAGGCGGTATTTGCTCTGTCCTTGCAATTCAAAAGGATTTGGTAATATCCTTTGTATGCATCCAAAAAAGACATCACTTCATAGCCAGAGGTGGAGTCTGTCATGGTATCTATGTGTGGTGTAAGATAGCAATCTTTGGGGCAAGCTTTGTTCAAATTTGTGAAGTCTATGCACATCCTCCACTTAGCCCCTGGTTTCGGTACCATAGCTACATTGCTTAGCCATTCGGGGTATTGGATTGCTTCTATGATCTTGGCATCCAAGAGCTTGTCTACTTCCACTTCTACCGCTTGGCTTTTTTCCCTTCCAAAATTTCTTTTCTCTTCCAAAATTTCTTTTCTTTTGGATATACGGGTTTAAAATTTGGATCTACATCAAGGGAATGCATGGCGATGTTAGAGTCAATTCTAGGCATGTCCGAGGGATTCCAAGTAAAAAGGTCTTTGAATTCCCTAAGCAAAGAAATGAGATTCTCCTTGATGTCCCTCGGGAGAGACTTTCCCACTTTCACAACTTTGCAAGGATCATTTTCATCTAAAAGCACATTTTCAAGTTTTTTGTCGGGCCTCCATTTGGGTTAAGTCCCTCTTTTTTTTCCAAGAGCTGAAAATTGCAACTAGGAGCAACCTCATTCCCTTTCAACTTTAATGAAGCTATATAGCACTACCTTGCTGCGACTTGATCTCCCTTTATCTTGCCTACTCCATTCTATGTTGGGAACTTCATCTTCATATGATGGGAGGAAGGGATAGCACCAAGTGCTCCAATAGTAGGTTGGCCAATAATGATGTTATAAGGCAAAGAGGCCTTGGCGACTACAAAATCAATCAGCAGTTGAACATCTTGAGGAGATGTACAATCAAACATAACATGGAGTGTAATATATCCAAGAGGTTCAACCACTTCTCCGGCAAACCCAACCAATGGCGAAGTCGCTGGTTTCAAGTCTTTATCTTCCAATTCCATATGTTTGAAAGTTTCATAAAAAAGAATATCCGTTGAACTTCCATTGTCAATCAAAGTTCTCTTCACATTACAGTTTGTAACAGACAAGGTCAACACTAAGAGATCTCTACGAGGGTAAATTGCTTGAGCTGCTTCCTCTGCGGTGAATATTTTGTCTTGGCACAGCTTAGGTCTCTTCATGCTAGATTGGACCAAGTTGATCTGTCGAGCATAGCCTTGCATGATGATGCGGATTCACCATTTGTTGCCCTCTCCAGAGATAGTATGAATGATGATTCTACCTTGGTTTTCCACCCCTGCTATTCTTTCTCCTTGAGGCGGACCTTGATCTCCTTTGTCAGAGTTTTATGCTTGGCATAGAGGTGATCGTCCTTTATCCATCCCTTAGATGAATTGCTTATGTGTAAGTAACCCCTTCTTATCAAGTTTTCAATCAATTTTTTGACGAAAATACAATCATTGGTCTCATGTCATGATCTTTATGAAAATAGCACCATTTGTTCTTGTTGCGCCGCTCTAGGTCATTCCTAATAGGCCTAGGCCACTTGATAAAGGGTTCTTTCTTTATGATAGCCAAAATGCGTGAAGGTTGCGTATTATGTGGTGTATAAACTCTGGGAGGGTCGGGACTCCTTCTATGAGGAACTGTTACGGATAACCTATTCCTCACACTAACCTTCTTTGGAGATTTTGCTCCATTAATTCCTCCATTTTCTTTTCTCTTCTTCCCATTTCACCACCAGACTCTCTTTTTCTCATCTCCTCTTCATTTGGTTGTGCAAACTCTTCGGCCCTACCGAAAAGTTCATTAAGGGTAGAGGGTGACCTCAAATTAAGATCAGATGAGAACTTTCCAGGCTTAATCCCACTTTGGAACGCCATGATTTGCATATCTTCTGTAACTCCTTGAAGTTATACCTGTCCCAATAGTTTCCTTCTTGAACCGATCCACGTAGTCGAGAAGGAATTCTTCTGGCCTTTGCTGAAGATTAAGCAAGTGATTCCTTGTCTTTGGATCCTCTTTTGGTTCCCAAATTTGTTCAAAAAGAGGTCAACAAGATGATCAAAACTTTTTATCTCCCCTTTTTTATATCCTCTGAACCAATTCGAAACTAGGCCCTTGAGGGTTCCGAGGAACCCTCTGCACAGAATTGCATCTAAACCTCCTTGCAAACACATTTTAGCTCGATAAGCATCAATATGCTCCCACAGATCTGAACTTCTATCATAAGAGTCAAAATGAGGTGTTTGCCCATGCCTTGGTAAGGTTCTTGCATTATTACATCAGTAAATGGCAAGGCGTACTTGTATCTTGCAGCTATACCTTCCTTGTCATCCATCTTGTCTACCTGAGCTTTGAGCTCCTCCAACTTTCTTTTTGGCTCTTCTTCTCTCTCGGGTATGCGCTCCAAAATTTGCTCCCTTTCATGAGGTAATCTTCCCCTCTCTCTTGCTACTGCGGTCGCCTCGCTTGGGCTCCTCGGTCTGGCTTTACTTGGTCTGGAGGAGGCTTATCTTCTAGACTCATGCCGGGCAGACCGACCTTCACGTTCTTGTCGGGCGGACCCAACTGGAATTACATCCCTCCCTCCTTGACTATCCTTATAGATTGCATAGGAGTGTTTCGCCTCTAAAGGGTTATAATGTGTAGAGTGGATAACCTGGGGGTTACCACCAGAGTTGTGCGAATATTCTTCTCCACCTTGTTGCTCATGTCGATGCTTCATGAGAAGCTCCCTCAACATGGCATTTTGTTGCCTTAGCAATTGTATCTCTGTAACTTTCTCATTATCTTGAGGTCCGGGATCCCCAGCTCGCCCCTCCAATCGATCAAATATTCTAATTGATCGATTTGACTAGTGTTGGGACATACCCTCTTTCCCTCTATCTAGATTGTGGTGGTGGGTGTTGTGCGTGCTGGGAGCCATAGGTAAAGACACAAAAATGGCAATACACAACATTCTTGTTGGATTCCCACAGACGGTGCCAAAATGTTGATGCGTGAAAAAATTAGCACCAAAGTATAAAATAAAATTCGAGTCCTTATAGTTCAAATCCTCCTGTGCTATGGCAAATTCGCGCGTATACCTATATTTTAGGAAACCTGCAACCAAATACAAGAGCGGCGCGGCTATGTCCCCGGGGGAAAAAGCTCAGACGCTCAAGTCAGAATTGGTGATAGGGAGAGAATTGAGAATGAAAATTGGACCAGTATGGAGTTAAGAAAAATGAAGTATCTATGCCTTTATTTTACCTTCCAAATTACTATTTATACTTCTTCTAGGATGGGCTTATGAATAATTATTGGGCCCAAGAAGGTCTTGACAACTTTAACAGACTGGCCACATGTCCGTGAGCAAGATAGTATTTTTAGGCATAATCACTTATTATTGATTGAGGCTACTCAACGAATAGCACCATCATAGTAGCGTATGTACCTTGGTAATTCTGCTGGCTGAGAATGGATGGGCTCGGCTGTTGATCTTAATCTGATTTCCAAGATCAACGTTGGTTACGCCCTTTTTTTCCCATTCCTTTTGTTTGATGGAACTGTTCTTTGTTCTACGCCGGTCACTTTTTCTACTGACAAGTATAAAGCAAACTCACGATTCTTGGTACCAAATATTGGGTTCAGAATAAGCAGGAAAGAAGTTAATAAAGACTAGGAAACCACACATATATTTTTGAGATATTAAAAGAAAGCAAGGGTGTTAGTATATGTCCTAAAATCAATTTAGTTTAGGGACAAATTACACTTTTATACTTTTATATTTATTTATATTTTGTAATATGGCATTTTTTATCTATTTGATATGATAAAAATTTTCTAATAAAATATATATGAGGATCATAAGTAATTATAATAATCTGATTCTTTATACAGTTATATTTTTTGTTTTTTAGGTAAATATGTAAATTTTATTGATACCAAATTTAAGCAAGAAAGTTTGGACAAGCTGGATAACCAGTTCAAGCTCATAAATTGCATACTAAACTAGCTTAACCATTACACTAGTCATACTAACTATTACATAAAAATCACTTGATCCAAGTTCCATGTAAGGCATAATTCCCAGTTTTTCTTGGTTTTCTTTAACCCTCTCCAATTGACCACAATCTCTTGCACATCTCTAATGATTTGTTGTACCACTTGATCAACATTCAACATCTTCATTTGAAAGATCTTTAGATTTCTTTCCATAAATGATACACCGCAGCAGCCAAAGTTAGTCTTCAAAGCTGTCTAGAAAAGTCCTTTGAAATGCTATGAACACATTTCCAATTTAACTCTTCTGTCCAAGGGTATACCTCTCTATAGATCAAGCAGATGGCTTGAACTTGTTTCCAGGCTGCAGCTGAAAAGGAGCAAACAAAAAACATATGTTCACAAGTTTAACAATTTCTGACAAAGAGCACAAGAATCATCCTAAATTATACCACAATTCTTCAGCCTTGATCGTGTGGTCAACCTGCCTTTACATAATAACCGTTAAAGACAAAATGAAAGAGAATCTGGGGAGTTGTTTACTATCCCAGACCGGTTTATGCCAACACACTTCAACTCTATGTTTCTGCATCTTTCGAGAGAGCTCCTTAACTGAAAACACTCCATTTGAAGACCCCAGCCACACTACTTCATCCTTTATAGTTATATCAGGTATAAGGTTAGGGTGCAAAGCTGCAATAAGTTTGTTTACTTCCAATGTTCTTCTTCTACCTTGAGGCCAAGACCACCTACCATTAGTTATAATACTAGCAAGTTTGGCATTAGAATTACTAGCGAAAGTTGTAATAATATTTTCTGAGAACACCTTCATCAGTACACCCAATGGATGTCATGGATCATGCCAGATATAATTTGCTCACCATCCCCTACTTTATATTGAATAAAAGGTTCCACACTTTCTCTTATTTTCATCGTTTTTCTCCAATTCCAGGAACATAATGTAGGTATCTTTGCAGCCCATATAGAAGCCTTTCAATAGATATATTTGCATCCACACTTTATCCAAAGGGAGTATTTCTTTTGGCATATATTCCATATCTGTTTCATCATAAAACATTTGTTCCATGTTTCTGATCTTCTCAATCCTAATCCACTTTCTTTCACAGGGATACACACCTCTTCCCAACAAACTTTGGCTTTATACTTATTATCTTCATTCCCAGTCCACAGAACATGGCTAACATACTTTCCAACTTCTTTATAATTGCCTTAGCCAAGATAAAAAGATTACTCCAGTACATCTGAATACTTACCAAGACAGACTTGATCAATCGTAGCCTTCTTCCATATGATAACTTCTTTGACGTCCATCCTTCTATATCAGCACTAATTTTCTCAATCAACACTTTGCAGTCCTTTGCAGAAAACTTGGTAGATATTAGGGGAACCCCTAGGTACTTAACTGGTAGATTACCTAGGGAAGTTGGGACTGGAACACCTATAACTAATTCTTTTGCAGTATTGGAGCAGATACCACAGGAGGCAACTCAGGAGGAAATTTGAACAAAAAATGGTAAATATAAAGGAGGATCCACAGATTCATACAGTTTCATTGAAAATGGATGGTGCAGTGTTAGAATATGCTAAAAAGTTTGGCCAGAGCATACTTCAAAAACAAACATCTGTATAGAACCAACAAGTTAAAGGAGGAAGAGCTACGAGAAAAAAGAAGCCTGGTATTGATCCAGGTAATTTTCTATTGTACTAATGAATCTTGGAACATGGAATATAAGAGGGTTGAATGATCCTCTAAAACAATAGGAAATAAAAAATTTTATACATGAATATCATTTACAAATTATTGGTATTACTGAAATCAAAGTGAGAGAAAAGAATGTTGCAAGGTGTTGAGTACTTGTTTGAGGAGTTGGCAATATGTTCATAATACATCAAATGTGGGAGTTGGGAGGATTTGTGTGGCTTGGAACCCTAAAAAAGTGAATGTGTAGTGTTTGAGTATTCATAACCAAGTTATTACTTGTTATGTGGAAACTGATTTTGGAAAAAATTTCACATCTGTCTCTATTGTGTATGGATCTAATGATAATGATGAAAGTAAACTTTTATGGGTGGAATTAAATGGAATATGTCATGTTGTCCAAAATGCACCTTGGATAGTCATGGGAGATTTTAATATAATTCGGTTTTCTAATTAGAAGATTGGAGGTGTAGGGTTTGAATTTAATGAAATGGAGGAATTTAATCAGTGTGTGGCTATTGTTGATATTGATGATGTACCAGCAAAAGGGATTTTTCTCACGTGGTGTAATCATAGAGATAATGATGTAAGAATTTATAGCAAGTTGGATAGAGTTATGGTGAATGAGAGATGGCATTTTGAATTTGCAAATATGGAGGTGGAATTCTTGTGTCCAGTCATTTTTGATCATGCTCCTGCTCTTATAACTATTAAAGAAGATTTTAACTCTAGACCAAAACCTTTTAAGTTCCATAATTTTTTCTTGAAAAATGTGGAATTTAAGGATATCTTGAGTAGAGTTTGGTTGAGTAATGTAGCCTAGAACTCTGATGAAGCAAATGTGTTTGAAGATGAAACTATTGAAAGGTGAACTAAGAAAGATGAATGCAAAAGCTTATAGTGACATAACTAGCAGAGTACAACAAGCAAAGTATGTCACTATAAGCTTGTTACAAAGTTATCCCTTTGATACTGACCTACAACAAGTTGAAAAACAATTTTTAGTACAATATACTGACCTAAGGAAAGTTGAGGAACAATTTTATAAAGCAAAGTCCAGAGTAAAATGGTTGGCTGAGGGTGATTATAATAATTCTTTTTTTTCATAGAACTGTCTATCAGCACCAAGCAAGAAATAGAATTCACAGCATTACAACCTTGGATGGAATAAGGCTTACTTACTGTTAAGAGGTTAAACAGGAAATAGTTAGGTACTTTTCTTATCATTTAGCTGATGATCAATCGCTAAATATCTTGGAAAACCAGTGTCTGCAAGTGAGATTAAGAAAACTTTATTCAGTATGAAAAAAGGAACTGCTGCTCTGGGCCTGATGGTTATACTATTGATATTTTGGTTGAAAATTAGGAGATAATTGGTGACGATCTTATTAAGGCTATAGAATACTGCTTTGATCAGCAGTATATGTACTATCCCCTAAACTCAACTATCCTTACTCTAATTCCTAAAATTGCTACTCCAAACACAATGAAGGACTTTAGACCATTCTCTTGTTGTAATATCCTGTATAAATGTTATTCCAAGTTGCTCGCTGGGAGGTTGAAAGCTGTGTTACCAACTGTTATTGGAAGCCAACAATCTGCATTTCTGATAACATACTTTTGATGCATGAACTTATTAAGAACTATCACCTGTCCACTGGGAAGTCAAGATGTGCCATTAAAATAGATTTGATGAAGGCTTATGACTCTGTGAAGTGGGAGTTTTTCTTTACAGTTATGAAGAAGATGGGATTTCCAGATCAATTCAAAGCTTGGGTGCAGAACTGTGTGGCAAATACAACTTTCTCTTTTAATTTTATTGGTTCATGTTTAGCTGGTTTTTTTCAAGAGTGGAAAAGGTTTAAGGCAAGGTGATCCTATTTCACCTTATTTGTTTCTGTTGGCTATGAAGACATTCTCAAGATTACTTGAAGCTAACATAAGGAAGCGTGGGTTTGATTATCATCCTCAATGTGATAAACTTCATATATCTCATGTAATGTTTGCTGATGACTTATTTTTGTTGGCAGCTACAACTGAAAGGTAGTGCTAGGTGTTTAACAAGACTAATATATATGTACATATATATATATATATATGTACACACACACACACATATATATATATACATATGTACACACACACACACATATATATACATATGTACACACACACACATATATATATATATACACATATGTACACACACACACATATATATATATATTTATATATATATATATATACACATAAGTATACATATATATGTACAGATATATAAACACATATATATACATATATATGTACAGATATATGCGTATATATATGTACATCATATATGTACATGTACATATGTACATATATATATATGTATATGTATGTATATATATATATATGTATATATACATATAATATGTACATATATATATACATACATATACATATATATATATGTATATATACATACATATACATATATATATATGTATATGTATGTATATATATATGTACATATTATATATATATATACACATGTATATATATACATATATATGTATATATACACACACACATATATATATACATGTATATGTATGTATATATATATATACATATTATATATATATATACATGTATATATATACATATATATGTATATATACACACATATATATACATGTATATATATATATCGATATATGCATATATATATTTATACACACACATATATGTACATATATATGTACATATTATGTGTACAATATATACATATTATGTGTACAATATATACATATATATACATATATATATATATATATATATATATATATAATACCTCCGGAGAACACTGTTAATTCCCTCATCTCCATGCAAGAAGCTGCATACAGCGGGAAATCCAAAATTTGAATTGGGAATCTATAGTCCCACCAATTCCCAAGGACAGGGAAAAACTTCCAGGAAGCAATCATCACCCCCGACAAAGACTACAAAAGGACAGTAGAGGATAGCTGCTTTAAGTACAAAGTGGGACCCGCAGCCTATCCAGAGGGTCTTGGAATTCATCAGTTGACAAAAAAGATTGTAGGGAATAAAAAGTTTATTGAAAATTAATATACGAAAGATTTAGGATCAGCAGTTTTAATAATATTAAGTGCTTCCTGTTTATCACGGCATTGAGAGAAGCTGTGTATGATTCCTTG
The DNA here is from genome assembly GCA_025175665.1 of Cinchona pubescens. NCBI lineage: Eukaryota > Viridiplantae > Streptophyta > Magnoliopsida > Gentianales > Rubiaceae > Cinchona > Cinchona pubescens. Next base: position 4,942,781 of record JANKKI010000053.1, read on the forward strand.
TCCCCTTTGCTGTTTTCCTGGTGAAATTTTCCTTTTCACAAATCGCCGTATTTGTCTATGTATTCTTTGACTGCCGCGGCATTTTTTGCCCCTTGGATATTAAGGTGAAAAATTGCAGAGTTTCTGGGCTGGGTCAGGTCGATTAGCCTTTGATTCTGGGTTTCAAACTTGTATGGAAATTGAAGGAGATAGTGCAGGTGGGAAGAACCATCTTTGTGGAATTCCTGTGCGACTCTAATATAATTTGGTGGCGTGGTAGTGAACAGGGTTTTTAATTTCAGGAGAGCTTCTTCTTTGCCTATAGAGCAATGAGGATAAGTTAGAAATGTGTTATTATTTTGGAGACGGAAAGAAGGATAGCATGGCATTTCGGTAAATAATGGCTTCTTTGTGGAGGGAGGGAGCCTCCGAAACTCTATGGCCTATTTAAGGAGAGAGGAAGGGACTTGGGGGCAAAAGGGGCCTTATAGTATTATTAGGCCCCTTCCTGCAATGAAAATCTACTCCCTCCCTCATTTCCTAAAATGGAGTAAAGTTTTAGAGGCTCCTTCCGAGAAAGGGAATGACGTCATCAAGACGACAATTTAATGTATACTATTCAACCGTGTCAGCCTACACTCTATATAAAGGACTAATTCCTCCCATTCCCATTCCTCATCGTCCGCATGCTGTGCAACCTGCACCATGGGTGCTGATAATCAACTAATAAATGCAGATGACTTTAAAACCGGTATCATCCAGACCTGGGCCAAATTTGAAGCCCAACAAATCAGCCTCGCCATGCCTTTCATGGCCTCTTTAAGACCACTGGAGGGCAAATCAATAAAAATAGATACTTGTATTCTCATTTATACCTCTCAATGCCCAATTAACACAACAAGTATTGTATGTGTAACTGTGTATGATACAAGACTCACAGGAACAGATAGCCGGCAAGCAGAATTTGCTTTTCTGGTGACATGTTCGGTAGAAATGACATACTACGATACTTCTTATGCCTTTACCAAAGAGGCAATTTGTCCCTGGATCATCTCGGGGCTATGGAGAGGGACTGACCAAGGTTAGGTTTCCTTGGAGTAGATATTTGTCATTCAGAGGCAGTCGTAACAAGATAGTTACCCAGTTCAGGGATAATATACTTACTAATGGCGCTTATACAAATGTAAAGCGCAATGCCATATCATCATTAGATTTATGTACTGTGGGAGTGTGATAGCGAATATAATTTATAATTTATCATAAATACCAAAACAAAATATTATCATTGACTTGGATATGATGTGCCAAATTGCCATAAGCATTTGTGTCATTACAGAACGGCTGCAGTTAATCCTATTGTGCAAGGGTTAGCGTAGCACAATTTTAGAATTGCAAACAAAAATTTGTTTTGAATAAATCAGTAAATATTAATTAGCATTTGGGTTTTGAAGTTGTCGGTTATAAGCACTCGACTTTTACAACATTTACAACAGAACCTATTAGCTGGCCCATTTGATCTGGGCCTAACTGTATATGTTGGCTTGAGTCATGCGACCCCACTCGCTTATGGAAGGGCCAGGGCCGCATTCTTTCAGTTTCTTAGTTTGCAGCCTGTCCAGTAAGAATCTATCTGCGGATAGGCTAGATGGAACCGCAATATAGGTTAGATGGAACCGCAATATTTGAGGCAGCTTGTCCTGGTCCGGCAATGAGTATGGTGTTACTTGTTCATTGGGTTATTTGGGTACTGGAGAAAGAGGACCTGCATACGGCCCTTTCTAGTATTGTAGGCCTGCAATGCCAGACGTCTACTTGATCGGGTGTGAATTTTTCGGACTTAATCCAGACGCTTGGCATATGGAGTTTATCTAATTCTGGGAATTTGCTAGTTGCAAAATTGACGTATCCCCTGATTTTCCTGTATATAGAATTTGACTTCAGGTTGCTGTGCTCTAGTTTATATGTAGCGATCCAGGGAAAAATTGCCTCTTTGGTAGAGGCATAAGAGGTACCGTAGTATGTCTTTTCTACCGGACATGTCACTAGAAAAGCAAATTCTGCTTGTCAGCTATCTGTTCCTGTGAGTCTTTTATCGTACATGATTACGCGTATAGTACCTGTTGTGTTAATTGGGCATTGAGGGGTGTAAATGAGAATACAAGTATCTATTTTTATTGATTTGCCCATCAGTGGTCTAAAAGAGACCATGAAAGGCATGACGAGCCTGATCTTGTTGGGCTTCAGATTTGGCCCGGGTCTGCATGATACCGGTTTTAAAGTCATCTACATTTATTAGTTGATTATCAGCATCCATGGTGCAGGTTGCAGTGAGGACGATGAGCAATGGGAATGGGAGTAATTAGTCCTTCATACAGAGTGTAGGCTAACACGGTTAAATAGTACACATTAAGTTGTCGTCTTGATGACGTCATTCCCTCTAAAACTTTTCTCCATTTTAGGGAGGGAGCCTCTGAAACTTTACTCCATTTTAGGGAGGGAGGGAGGGAGTAGGCTTTAATTGCAGGAAAGGGCCTATAATATTACTTTTACCCCTTCCGCCGCCACGGGTCAGCTGCTGATTGGCTGGAGAAAAAGTAGATACAGGTTCCACAGGTCATTTGCACAGTATTCTCCATGTGGGGCCAATGTGTCTGGGCTAGAATCTTTTTTAAAAAGATATCTGCTCCATTGGATGTATTTGGGGAGATGTTGTGGCGTTCATTGGTGATAGGTGGGCCTAGACTGTCCTGGTTATAGTAGGGACGCGTGTTGAGGAAGCTTTTGAGTTGTCCGTCCTTTCCTGGTTTTTGTGTCAGAGCACGTGGGGACTGTTTAGCATAGGGAGGACTGGGTTTGTAATTAAATTTGGTACTGTTACAGGGAGGGACAGGGGGAGTAGGTCGAAGTATAATTTTCAAAAGTTGGGTACGGAGGTTGAGCAGCTATAAATAGCACCTCTGGTTTCGAGCCGCCATCTGTACATCTGGGTATATGTACATGTACATGTACATATATACATATATGTACATATATCTATATACACAACACACAGATATATATGTACATATATGTATGTATAATATGTACATATATATATATATATGTGTGTGTGTGTCTGTGTATATATATATATATGTACATATTATATATACATATATGTACATATATGTATATATAAACCCAAATGCTAATTAATATTTGTAACTTTATTTATAATAACTTTTTGTTTCTAGTTTTGAATTTTTTTAACAATTACATAACTGCTGCGCTAGCCTTTTTCATATAGGATTAGCTGAGACTATTCGACCTCACCCATTCCAGAAGCTCTGCAATTTTTCACCCAAATATCCAAGGGGCAAAAAATGCCACAGATGTCAAAGAATATATAGCCAAATACAGCGATTACTGTGAAGAGGGAAACTTCACAGGCAGCAGAGCAAAATGGGACATGGAATCATACGCAGATGCTCTCAACGCCAGTAATAAACGGGAAGCCCTGAATATTATAAAAACTACTGACCCTAAGTCTTTCGTTTTAAATTACAAAAAGATTAATTATCATTTTGATCTTATTTTTGAACCCCCTCCAGTCCAATACGAAAACCCATTCCCGTAAGCGCCATTGGTAACTATATTTTCCATGAACTGTGTCTTGTTACGACTGCCCCTAAACAACAGAAACCTACTCCGCGGGATGCTCACCTTTGTGAGTCCCTCTCCATAACCTCAAGAAACTGTCCTCACATCACGCAAGAGCACCTCAAAACGGTTATGACCTCAAATAATCAGACTTTATAAGCAGCCCACTCCTGCTCCAGTACTAGTCTTGATCCATGTCATAGGGCCTATGAAACACCTCATCAAAATTAGGCAGCTCCATTTCACTGGGCTCTCGATCCAATATAACGTAGATGCCGATAAGCCCATTGGGAGTATCACCTTCCTGTTGACTGGAAGCAACTTGGAAATTCCCCATCATATACGACCACACCTTAATCAGGTGACCATGGCGGTCATTAGATCCTTGACCCAAAGAAGGCATGTGTACATAAGTCTTCCAAGGCTCAGACACATTGGGTTTCTGTTCCTCCCTATCAGTACCCATAGCCTCATCAAATATCCCGCAATCAAGCACACTTGACCTCTGCGAACGACGAACAACATTACGGCTGAACAGCCTTTGAATCTGGGTTTCAAACTTATAGGGAAATTGAATGAGGTAGTGAAGGTATGGAGAACTGTCTTCGTGGAATTCCTGTGCAACCCTGATATAATTTGGTGGTCCAGACCTATCAGTGAACACGGTTTTGAGTTTCAGAATGGCTTCTTCTTTGGCTATGGAGCAATGGGGATATGTGAAAAAGATGTTCTTATTTTGGAGACGGAAAGAAGGGTAGCGTGGCATTTTTGTAAATAAGCAATAAACTTTTTATTCGAAACCCTCTTTTTGTCAACTAATGAATTACAAGTACAATGAGACACCATCTAGCCACCAATTACATAATCCCCAACTAACTGTCCAGTCTAACTAGCCTCACAACTATTCAGGTCCGTGTGACCCATCAGAAATCGGTGTAGAACGAACACGATTAACCTGTGAACACTCAGATAACCCTAAAAACAACAGCCTAGTTTCTGACTGAAGCAAATTAATCTAGGCGACCAGGCAGAGCGGTTCTGTTACCAGCACAGACATACTAATTTCCCTTAACAAATCGCAAACACTGTAAACTCTCCCACTAAGCGTAACAGTCAATCGTAACCTCGCCGTCCCCGGAATTTTCACAAAATACCCAAGCAGAGTGGCTGGAGTTAAAATTCAAACCTGGAGTTTAATACCCTCGAAAAATACTATTAATTTCCTCCTTTCCAAGTAAGTAGCTGCATACAGAGGCAACTTCAAAATTTGAATTTGGAATCTACAGTCCCACTAATTCCCAAGGACATGCAGAAACTTCTACGAAACAATCATTACCCTTGACAAAAACTACAAAAGGACAACAAAGGACAACTGCTTTACGTACAAAAGTGGGCCCTGCAGCCTGTCATTGCAGTTTCAAAATTTGAATATGGAATCTACAGTCCCCACTAATTCCCTCCCCACTATAGGATACTCCTTCTGTCCCTCCACATAACAGTACCACTATTTGCTTAACAGTGACATTTTTGGAAGTGCAAAAAAGTCATTTCAACATCCCCAACTCAGCTAGAGATTGCCACGTGCCCTCCTACAGTGCATTTTCCTGCGAAAACCTGTACCTATTTTTCCTCTAGCCAATCAACAGTTGACACGTGGTGACAAAAAAAAAAAATATATATATATATATCTGTGTGTGTGTATGTACATATATGTACATATATACATATACATGTACGTATATGTATATATGTGTACATGTATGTATACATATATGTACATATATATATATATATACATGTACATATATCCATATACACACACGTATATGTATATATGTGTACATGTATGTATACATATATGTACATATATATATATACACACACACATACACATATATATATATATATATATATGTATATATGTACATATGTACATATACGTATACATATATGTACACATATATACATATATGTACAAATCGATGGATCCAGATTCCCAAGAGTACTACAACCTTCGGTGCATGAAAGGCACCTAGATTTGAAACCTCGCAAATCCAATACAAGTCAAGAGCCTCATGGCCATCAAGCACCAACAGAACTGGATTATGGACGTCCAGTTCCAGATGAATTACAATACTCGCAAAGAGCTGAAGGTGGCCAGTTTCTTCGGTACATAGCGTATATGGATCAGACCCAGGATCTAGAAAACCTCCATGATGCCTAGGGGGTTTCAGCATTCTGTACTCAGATACCTAAATAATCTAGGAATAATTAGTGTTGATTTGTATATTAGGTACATTCAGAAGAAATTACAAAACCCCATATGTACAGGTGGCGGCCCAAAACTAGAGGTGCTATTTATAGCTGCTCAATCTCCATACCCAACTTTTAAAAATTATACTTTGACCTACTCCCTCTATCCTTCCTTGTAACAATACCAAATTTAATTGCAACCCCAGTCTTCCCTATGCTAAGCAGTCCCCACGTGCTCTGACACAAAAAGTAGGAAAAGACGGACAACTCAGAAACTTCCTCAACACGCATCCCTACTGTAACCAGGACAGCCTGGGCCCACCTATCAAGGATGAATGCCATATCATCTCCCCAAATACATCCAATGGCGCAGATATCTTTTTAAAAAATATTCCAGCTGAGACACATTGGCCAAACACAAAGTATAATGTGCAAATCTCCTGCAGAACCTGTACTCATTAGCTACTTTTTCTCCAGCTAATCAGCAGCTGACACGTGGTGGCGAAATGGACTTAGTAATATTATGGGCCCCTTCCTACAATTAAAATCTACTCCCTCTCTCCCTCCCTACCTAAAATGGAGTAAAGTTTCAAAGGCTCCCTCCGAGAGAGGGAATGACGTCATCAAGACGACAATTTAATGTATACTATTAATCGTGTCAGCCTACACTCTATATAAAGGACTAATTCCTCCCATTCCCATTGCTCATCGTCCTCATTGCAATCTGCACCATGGATGCTGATAATCAGCTAAAAAATGCAGATGACTTTAAAATCGGTATCATCCAGACTTGGGCCGTATCTGAAGCCTAACAAATCAGGCTCGCCATGCCTTTCATGGCCTCTTTAAGTCCACTGGTCGGCAAATCAATAAAAATAGATACTTGTATTCTCATTTACACCCCTCAATGCCCAATTAAAACAGCAGGTACTGTACGTGTAATCGTGTACGACACAAGACTCAGAAGAAATGATAGCGGGCAAGCAGAATTTGCTTTTTCGGTAACATGTCCGGTAGAAATGACATACTATGGTACCTCTTATGGCTCTACCAAAGAGGCAATTTGTCCCTGGATCGCTACATATCAACTGGAGCACAGCAACCTGAAGTCAAATTCTATATACAACAAAATTAGGGGATACGTCAATTTTGCAACTAGAAAATTCCCAGAATTAGATAAACTCCATATGCCAAGCGTCTGGATTAACTCCAAAAAATTCACACCCGATCAAGTAGATGTTTGGCACTGTAGGCCTACAATACCAGAAAGGGGAGTATGCAGGTCCTCCTTCTCTGGTACCCAATCAACCCAAAGAACAAGTAACATACTCATTGCTAGACCAGGACAGGCTGCCTCAGATATTGCGGTTCCATCTAACCTATCAGCGACAGATTCTTACTGGACAGGCTGTAAACCAATAAGTTGGAAGAATGCGACCCTGGCCCTTCCATAAGCGAAGTGGGCTCACATAACTCAAGCCAACATATACAATTCCCCACCGACAGGCCCAGATCAAATGGGCCAGCTAATAGATTCTGTTGTAAATGCTGTAAAAGTCGAGTGCTTAAAACCGACAACTTCAAAACCCAAATGCTAATTAATATTTACAGATTTATTCAAAATAAATTTTTGTTTGCAATTATGCAATTACGTTGTGCAAACCCTTGCACAATAGGATTAACTCCAGCCACTCTGTAATGACACAAATGCTTATGGCGACTTGACACATCACATCCAAGTCAATGATAATATTTCATTCTGGTATTTATGATAAATTGAAAATTACATTTGCTATCAGACTCCCATAATAAACTAATATGACATTGCGCTTATACTCACAGACTGTCCTTTCACTTTCAAATTTTGAAATTTGAAACCTATAGTCCCCACTAATTCCCCCTCTACATGCCTACAGTCCCTACTAACTCCCTCTCCGTACGCCTATAGGCCTTACTAACTCCCTCCGTCCCTCCCTATAACAGTACCACTATTTGCCTAACAGTGTAATTTTTGCTAAGGGCAAAAAAGTCATTTCACCGCTCTAACAGTACATTTTCCTTCAGAAACCTGTACCTACTTTTTACACCAGCCAATCAGTAGCTGACATGTGGCGGCAAAAAGGGTCTAGTAATATTATAAGGCCTCTTTTGCCCCCAAGTCCCCCTCTCTCTCCTTAAATAGGTCATAGAGTTTCAGAGGCTCCCTCATTCTACAAAGAAGTCATTATTTACCAAAATGCCACGCTATCCTTCTTTCCGTCTCCAAAATAAGAACATATTTCTAACTTATCCCCATTGCTCCATAGGCAAAGAAGAAGCTCTCTTGAAATTCAAAACCCTGTTCACTGCGAGGCCACCAAATTATATCAGAGTCGCATAGGAATTCCACGAGGAGAAGAGGGAGGGACTTGGGGGCAAAATGGGCCTTATAATTTTAGTAGGCCCCTTTTGCCACCACGTGTCAGCTATTGATTGGCTGGAGTAAAAAGTAGGTGCAGGTTTTCGCAAGAAAATGCACTGTAGGAGGCCACATGAATGTTGTAAATGACTTTTTTGCCCTTCAAAAAAGTGTCACTGTTAGGCAAATAGTAGTACTGTTATAGGGAGGGATAAAGGGAGTACCTTGTAGCAGGAAGGGAGTTAGTGGGGATTGTAGAGTTCAAATTTCAAAATTTGGAAATGACAGGATAGGTTGCAGGGCCCACTTTTGTACTTAAAGCAGCTATCCTCTATTGTCCTATTGTATTTTTTTCAAGGTAATAGTTGCTTCCTGTATGTTTCTCCATGTCCTTGGGAATTGGTGGGATTGTATATTCCCGATTGAATTTTTGGAGTTCCCACCATGTGCAGCTGCTTACTTGGAGAGGAGGGAATTAACAGTGTTCTTCGAGTGTATTAAATCGGGCATTTGATTTTCTTGGGAATTCTTGGAAGATGCCGGGGGTTGTGAGACTGCGTTTGACTATTATGCTGGGTGGGGGAGTTTACAGTGTTTGCAAACTTTTAAGGGAGATTACTATGTCCGTGCTGGAAACGGGACCTTTCTGCCTGGTAATGTGGCATGGATTAATTTGCTCTAGTAAAAAATCAGGCAGTTATTTTTAGGCTTATCCTCTTCTTCCTGGGTTAATGGCGTTCATGCTGCACCGTGATCTCAAGGGTCAGATGGTCCTGAATAATGGAGAACCCGAGTTTCTGCTTAGTTTGGAAAGTGTTTAATTGGTGGCCCTTGGTGGGCCAGTGTACTTGTAATTCATCAGTTGACAAAAAGATTGTTGGGAATAAAAAGTTTATTGAAAATTAATATATTGCCTTGTACATTCAGAAGAAATTATAACGTGGTAGTTGGTAATTACGTACTTAATGGCCCTAATATACAAATCAATTCTGATTATTCCTAGATTATTTAGGTATTTGAGTACATAATGCTGGAATCTCCTGGGTATCATGGAGGTGTTCCGGATCCTGGGGCTGATCCACGTACGCCATGTATAGAAGAAATGGTCAACGTTAGCTCTTTGCGAGTGCTTTAATTCATCAGGAACTGGACGTCCATAATCCAGTTCTGTTGGTGCAATTGATGGCCATAAGGCTCTTCACGTGTATTGGATTTGCGAGGTTCCAAATCCAGGTTCCTTTCATGCACCGAAGGTTGTAGTACTCTTGGGAATTTGGATCCATCTATTTGTAAAAGGTCCGCGCAGTGGGTAATAAAGAGACTAGCCTTGTTGCTCTTCCGTCTCTTCTGTTGGCAGAGTTGCAGTTTGATTTTCGGTGGGGAAGAGGGTTTCTTCAAGGAAAATGAAGGTGGTATTCTTGAGGGTCAAGTCCTTAAGGCCCTTGTTGTCTTCTTTTTCTAGGTATTGGACGTAGGAGCTGTTGCCACCGGGATTGCATAGGATAACAGATGAATCCTGCCTTTTATAATGCGGGGCTTGTCATATTTTAAATTGGAGTACCAGTTGTGTTGGCTTCCTATGAACTCTTTCCAGTGCTTAAGATACTGTGGTGCGACGTCATCTATGACGTTATACATGGCATCATCATTGTGACTACGGAGGTTCACGTGTCCGGCATAGTAGTTACTAATTGTGCCATCTTGAGCTGCGTGCCTAGGAAGTTTTGCCTATTCTGGATGGGCCTTCTATGATTAGGCTTTTGGGCCAATGCGGTCTCTCATGGGCCCTTTTATGTTGTTCTTGACCCATTCCCATAATGTAACTGGGACCTGATATTCTACAGGGAATGGGTTCTGGTATTGGATTGGAGAGGGTTTGAAAATAAGGTCAAAGTGATAGCTAATATTGAGCTAATCAAATTATTTCTTTTCAAAATACAACTCATTTGAAATAGAACTTGAGGCACTCTCAATTCTATTTTCATTTTGTGCAAAAATTTCTGAGTCGTATTTCATCAAGTGACTAGGATATACTCTTCCATTATACGGAATGATGAATCTATATTAGTCATATCTTATCTTTTCATGATTCATACTACACCCAATCTCTACAGTATATGCGACGCCTTAGAGCCACAACTAATAGAGGCAAAGTATCATAATCCACAATCAAGATAAACTCATGACCCTAGGTCTAAGTAAATATACAATGTATGAGGATTATTACACTACTATCACAAAGAGAATAATCCACTGGCATTTTGAATAATAAACTGTGTGGAATATTCTTAGCTGGTCAATCTAATGCACTTATTCTCAATAAGCATCCACATACAATTATGAGCTAATCTATCAAGTATAAAACACTATAATTAGGGATATTTACAAATAAAATATAACTATGTAGAGAATCTCATCATCATAACTATTTATGATTTCTCTCATACAATTTTATTCGAAGGACTTTATCATATTAAATAGATGAATGCCACATTATAAAAAAATGCATTAATATAAAAGTGCAATTTGCCTCTAAAACAAATTGGCTTTAAGGTATATACAAACACATGTTACATACAATTAGGAGTACTACTCTAGCTAGAAGTGAGTAGAATCACATTAATGATGGTTTGTTGGTATACTAAAAATGTAAAGAGTCATCTCAAAGATTTTCTTCTGCTTGTCTCATCTTAAAACAATAATAATGGACACTTCAGAGCGAAAGAACATTTGCGAAGCAGGAATCCTTAGTAGGCTTATTTTTATTCTAATGGCATATTTCGGAGAAATAACATTTGTGATGCTAGAATCTTGTACTCGCCTTGTTCCTAAGAGTAAAATATTTTTGTTTTTTTGACAGTCCTAAACTAAAGAAGATGAGTAAAACATAACCAAAATTATCTAAATCTATCATCACACGAGATAGAATGACACTCCACTATGCAAACATTCAAAATAGCCTAATTCATTTCTATTCCATTTAAACCAATTTTTTCAAAAAATGAGTCAACTAACAAAGTAATTCTTGTGAATTGAACAAAATGTTTCAAATGAACAAGTTCAGAAATATGATTTCCTCACTCTTTGAAAGTGGTAATACATAATTTTTGAAAACTTTTGTTTGCAAATTAACTACACATCAAAATCCTTGACATGCCAAGTTTGAATAAACCAACCATTTGGTATTGCAAGTCAATTATCATCATTGAATACCTTAATCATAATACAACTCAATTTTCCATCCAACATTTCACACATATTTACAATCACAAAAAGACACAATTCCAACGACTAGCAAATATCACCCCCAAACTTGTCATTTTATTTTATTGATAAGTACAACCCATCCTTTCACCCAACCAAACCAAAATAAATACAAACAATCAAGATAGTAAATAAAGAATAGAAAGCATAACTAAAGAGCAAAGTCCTATAAATTGTCCAAGGATTTACTCAAAAATAAACAACCAACATAAACATAAAGAAACTAAGGCATGAATAGCCAAAACCAAGTATTCATCATGTCAAACTCAATAAAATCAATCAACTATTCAAGCAAATCTACTTGGCGTCAACTATCTATCCCCTGCTAATTTATTCAAGCAAAAGTAATTAAATAATAATATCCAAAAAGAAAAAAAGGAAGCATAATAAAGAAATAATACAAATGATAAGGAAATTAAAAGTGAAATGGTTTCTTCCAACTCTCAAAAACTCATAATTAAAGGGATTGTCTAGTCAATTTAAAAATTGGGGATTTAAGGAAACAGGGATAAGGGTCTTCCCCAAGCTTGGCTAGCATTATTCTTCATCATTGACTTCATTGATGACTTTAACGGTGAACTATCATCTTTCTTAACTCCACCATGTTGGCTTTCTTCACAATCTTCTTCATGAACTCCTCTAATTTCATCTGTGTGCCTAGTTCCTCTTAGCGGTCTTTGTTTTGCTACTTGAGTTGACCGCATATTTGGTGAGTATAAGTGTTGACCTTGGGGAACTTCATAATACCAAGTAGGGGTGGCGATGGATGAATCCATGCGCTCCCTAGACACGGTTTAGCATTAAGCACCATTAAAGCCATGTTGTGGTGGATAAGCATTTGACTGTATGTCTAGGAACCATATAGTTCATTTTTCTCATCTTCATTTTGTAGTACGTTGAAGACATTGCTTCATCGGAAGAAGGAAGCGTGATATAGAGTAGGTTGAATTGGTGGATCGGCGACTATTTGATGCTTTTTGAACTCTCATGCACCATGTTCTACACATACTCATTTATGCACCCTCGTTCAGATGTTTGAGGCTCGCCTAGAATCACTTAGCATCTTGTATCAACACAAAGAAATGAAATTAATTATAGCAAATAAAAGCTAGGGTGATTAAACTCCCCATTGGCTAGGAATCCTTAACAAATCAATTTCTGAATATCAAGTGGCATGCCCACCAAAATTGCATAAATTAGACAAGCCATATCCCTTTGTATCACACTCATAGAACTGGAACCCCAAATTATGCTACTCACAAAATAAAATCAAATTTTAGATATCAATCTAAGACCTTTGAGAGAATTTCAGACGAACATTACTGGTGGTATTCATGATCCAATTTACATCTCCCTTACACAATCGGTTCTTGATTACTTCCACGTCTTTCCTTCATCTTATGAATGCTTTATATTCATTTCCAGGAACATCAGGCAAGTTACAAAAGGCATGGATTTTCTCGGTAGAAAAGTCTAACAAAACTCTAATAACTTAGACTCTACACTTTACATTCATTAAATGATACAAATTGCAATGAAATTCCTTGACTAGGTTAGTGTAGTCTAGTTTCACTTTTCCATTGAACCGTTCCTATTGTCTTGCAATCAATTAGGCTTCTATTCCAAATTAATGAATTCTTTAACAACTCCAATTCTTTGACAAAAAGCTCTTTCCTTAATCACATCACGTTTTTGGTAGGATTCAAAAATTTCCTTGACTTTTTCACTCACAAAAATCAATTTATCACTAAACTCAAGGTTTTCACTCGATCTTTCATCAACTTTCCTTTTCAATGAGAACTCACCTCTTTCCCTATCTCTTCCTTAAATACACCCCTCAATATGATTATCAATCAAATTCAACAATTGAAACCAAATAGAATGCCCAAATCAACTTTCAAATAAACCCTCGCAAAAAATCCCAATTTAATTCAAGTAATTCCAAAATAATTTCACTAATTGCGCAATATTGTTTTTTAACTTGATTTCAATACATCACACCCACAGTATGGGGTTAAAACTCTTTCTGAGTAAGGGTTGATACTGAGGTATTGATTTCCTTTACTAAATCAATACCGCGATATGGAATTGGGTGAAAAGTACCCCTTTCTAGAAGTCTAGCTACTGCAGTATGGAGTGGAAAATTAGCAATCTCTATTTTTTCATACTTAGCCAAATTTTCAACTTCTTCAACTTCACATTGTACCTCTTCATCGCCTAAAAACATGAAAACTTCTTCAAATTATTGAACAATTGCACTCCTTTCCTTAGCAAAACTTATTATGAACATAAGAAAACAAATTAAACTTAAATTTAACCTAAATTTTTCTACTCAAACTCATCAAAACCTAACAAGATACTAAACCAAAATCAAAGAAAACACATGAAAATAAAGATTGAGTTGCCTCCCAATAGCTCTTGTTTATAGTTATTAGCTTGACTATAGCATGAATTGATCAAGTGAAATAGCCAATGATGATTGGCCATCCTTTTGGTTTCTCTGCTGATAGAGTTTGGGTCCTTTCTTATCAACTGTGAATGCTTGGTTTGCGACCTTGAATTAGATGTGACTTTTCTTCCAAGTACTTGCCATGGCTAAAGGATCAAACCAAACACCTTCATACTTTTTTTTACCTCTGTCATTTTTTCTTGTGCATCTTCATTCCTTTGCCATTATTCACTTCCCGATGCTTGGAACATTTCCCTTGATTCTTCATTATGTTATTACCAATATCAGTTGGCTTTTCCTTCCAGTCATCCTTCTTTTTATTATCCTTTTCCACAAGTTCCTTTTTCAATTAAAGATCCTTCAGATTATCCCTACAAATATCCTCAACAAATTCATCAATTACTTCAACTTGCATAACATCGTTCTCTATTGAAGGAAATTTAAGAAGGTTAAACACATTAAAAGACACAATGTCATCATTCACTCTCAATTGGAGTTTCCCTTCTTGTACATATATTAGGGCTCTTTCGGTTGCCAAGAATGGTCTTCCAAAAATAATTGACAGCATCTTGGGCTCTTGGAAACTTGATACTTGGTCTGCAAATTGTAAAGATACAGTAATGGGTTTCAAATTTCTACCATTGAGTTTCCTGTAGACCGAAAAGGCATGTGGTTAATCGAGACTCCTAAGTCACATAGTACCCTTTCAAATTGGATACCCCTATTTCACAAGGTATTGAAAATGAACCCGGATCTTTGAGTTTAGGAGGTAACTTTCTTGTAATCAATGCACAACAACCTTTCGTTTGATAAAGAATCTCGTTCCCATGAAGCTTTCTCTTTGATGAAAGGACTTGCTTCATAATGTTAGCATATCTAGGCTTATTTTCTATGGCCTCAATGAATGATATATTGATCTCAAGTTTCTTGAACAACTCTAGTCTTTTGAATTTCTTGGCCTTTTTATCTTCTCTGATATTCTTTCAACCTTTGAGGAACTGGAATCATCACTTGCTTAGTAAATTCTAATAATGGATTTTTCCATTATTTTGTAGATCAAGGGACTTAAGAATAGGCTCTTCAATCATTTTTCCTTTGCCCTTTGAAAAATACCCTTCTTCTACATCATCAAGACTTCCATTATGTTTACCGTTTGAAGTAGAACTCTCTCCATCCTTATCATCAAATATTTTACCACTCCTAAGTGTGATGGCTTGAACTTGTTCTCTTCTATTGTGGTCTTTTGTAATTTGATCCCTTGGATTGGGAATTGTATCAGTTGCAAGAGTTTCCAATGGCCTTTCATTTGTTTGCCTTGCTACTTGGCCCCATTGGGTTTCCAAGTCCCTTGAAAATGTCCCTTGATTTCTCATGAAAGCCTAATGTTCTCTCCTTAGAGCTTCTTGCTCTGTCCTCAAATTCTTAAATTGAGTTTGCTTGTCATCCCCACCCGTATTGGAATTTTAAGCATTTTGCATGGGTGGTGGTGGATTAGGATGTTGATATGAAGGCCATTATGGGTTGTTTTGATATGAGGAATTGGGTTGAGAGTATTAGAAGTTGGGATCAGGCGTGGATTCTTTGGTGTGGAGTTCAGTAGGCTCTTGATTGGGAACGTTTGGTTGATTTGCATTTTGTTGATGGGATTGGTTACTCTAAGAAGAGTTTAGATGATTCCTCCAAGAAGGGTTGTAAGAATTCCCATAAACATTAGGGTTATTCCTTGAGGAAGAGGCCTGGTTAGATATATAGTTCATTTGCTCATTGATTCCTATGGATGCTTCCATTCAAGTGATTTCTGAAGCAAAAGTCACATATTAATGGTCCTGTGGGAAATAAAGATATGGCATTTGTGACTGCCAAGGTTCTCTAAGGCTCTAGTGAAATTAATTATCATGTTGAACATTAACCCATTTTGTGCCAAAAGAGAATCATTTTTATTTTTATGTAATGCATCTCCTTGAACTTGTTGAGACCTTGAGATTGTTGCACATTTTGTTGGACAATGGATTGAGCAACTAGTTGAGCCAATGTTGGTAATAATTTAAAACCATCATGTTTAGGAGTTTTTGGGCTTTATTTGGTGTCTTGAATGATAAGGATCCCTCTGCCGAAGCATCTACAATGGACTTTGTCTCTTGGTAGATCCATCATAGAATGTTTGTAATTGAAGCCACAAAGGAATGGCATGGTGTGGACACCTTCTAAGAAGCTCTTTGAACCTTTTTCATGCTTTGCTTAGACCTTCTCCCGCATCTTGTTTAATGGATATGATCTCATTCCTTAGCTTGGCCGTCCTAGATGGTGGAAAATGCTTAGCAAGAAATTCTTGGGTAAGACCATCCCAGGTTGTGAATATGCCTTGCTTCTCACTTAGCTGGGTCTCTTAAAGGAAATGGGAACACCCTAATTCAAATGTAATCGGGGTAAACCCCATTAAATTTAAACGTATCAAGTAGTGTTTTAAAATTCAAAGCGACTGGCCGGTTCGATAGGTTAACTAAGAACTAGACATTGTACCGGTTCGGTTAAATGTTAAACCCATAAAAGGTAAAAAGCTAGTCAAAACCGGTCAAACTCTAACATAATTAACCTGATAAGTCCCGGCTTTGAAACATCTGCCTAAACCAAAATCAGTTTGAGTGATTATCCCAAGTAAAATTTCATCCCATACTAGTTTAATCAAATCCTACACCAAAATCACCAAATTTGCTAATCAAACCTCCAATCATATGGACCCATTTTATTATAATCAACCCCCCAAAAAAATCAGATCAAATCACATTTGGTAAAAGAGAGGGGGAAGAGGGTTGAAGAGGAGGAGGAGAAGCGAATGACTTGAGGTTTAACAGAAAATTAGAAAGGGGAAGGGAAAGAATGTTCGAGAAGGGAGTTGGGGTTGAGGGCTCAAAAATGGAGGGATAGGGAGTAGAGAGTTGAGATGAAGCAAAATGAAGTGAAACTCAAATTCTGGAAGTAAAAAAGAAAAATGAGAGAGGAAAAGACTCAAAAGTCTGGTGGAAGAAGAAAGGGAAAAAATGAGAGAAGTAAAGTGAGGCAAAAATCCTTGAGGTGGGTTTGAACCCATGGAGTTCTATGAAAGTAAATATTCTATTTGTAAAGTTTTGACCACCAAACCACATTAATTTCTCAATTGTTCAATCCTATCAAAATATTAATAGCCAATTTTAAAAGGAAAAATTAAAAAATCCAATGACCCGGAGACTGAACCTATTAAATCGGTTAAACCATGAAGCAAACACCTGATCGGTTTGATCTCCCGTCAGGGTTTAAAAACATTGGTATTAAATAATTTCTCAAAATTCATGAGATGTGTGTAAGGGTTTTCATTGGGGCCCCAAACATTTTATTCAATTGAAGCATTTGGATTAATACGGGCTTTATCTCAAAATTATTAGCTTGTACTGACACTCTAGTAGTACTCCAGTTTGCTACTAAGAAAGCATAATCAAAGAAATCTCATAAACTAATCCAACAACTACACTAAAAAGCAAGTAAATAAAGCAATTGAACAAACTAGACTAAATTAACATGAATCTAAATGGCATAAACAAAAAATAGAAATCTTACACTAAGAATAGCTTCTCTTCAAGAAATTTTCAAGAAATTAAAACTAGAATATATCTAATTTAAGAAAATCCTCCCCAAATAGGAAGGAAAAGGAAGACCAACTCTAGCTTACACTAACACATACTAACACACTCTAACTATGTGAAAAAAGAGGCTTAAAGAGTGTTTATATAGTGTTAGGATTGGAGAAGAAGTTTCAGCCACAATCAACCTCAATTGTGACATTTTGGTCCTAGAAAAATCTCAGAATGCGGTGTCAAAATGTTGTCCTGAGTTTTGACATCACGGTGTCGTTTCCAATAAGTGCTCAGGATTTGACACGTTGGCACCATTTTTTCCTTCTTTAAATTTAGGTGTCAAACACTTATTTTTTTTTTCAATGGTCTGGTTTGGCTCTTTCATCCAATTATGATTTAATAAGGTCCATTTCTCACCCAATAATCAAGCTGTTTTCTCTTACCAAATCTTACATATAAACTCTCTTTATTAATTATAACAAAAACACTGAAATAACATTAAAACTGAGACACTTAATAACATCAAGAACGTTAAATTAACATAAACTAACACATTTTAGAATTAAAACAAAAATAGGCAAAAACAACACGTAAGCCCTAAAAAAGTTTCAAACTAAAGGCAAAACACTCAAATATAGGGTCATATAACTCTAGTTTTCTAGATTTATCACTTCGACTCCTTTATACTTACTAGTGCTCACTATCATTAGCAAAAAATGTTGAATACATGGGGTGAGCGAGTCGTCACACAGCAAGTAACTTATACCTTGCCGTAGTGAACGACACGTACATTTATACATATAAAATGTTGTAAAACATGCAAACATTCATCTTTATTTCTACATACAAAACTTACAAAACCATCTCCTACTTGATTAAAAACATATAATTTCACATAACAAATAGGCATTTCATGAGTTTTGAAATAATTTGTAAAACAATGTAGCTCATCTACTAGTTTCCATGCCTTAATTGACACTAGTTACTTAGTCTGAGTGCGGAAGACTGAGAAGCAGCATGTTCAATATCCTAAGAAATTCTGAGTGCGGAAGACTGAGAGCATGTTCAATATCCTAAGAAATTCTGAGTGCGGAAGACTGAGAGCATGTTCAATATCCTAAGAAATTAAGGTAGTGGAAAAGGGAGCATGTTTCTTTAAGCAAGAGTTTTCTTTCTCAAGAGGAGGTATCTTATGGGAAGCTTACAATGAGAAACCAACATCATAACGGTTTGATCATTAAGGGGCATTTACATGCCAAGACTAATTGAAATTTAGGGTAGGAGAGGATTGATTAGGATCTAGGTTTGTCAGTCCATAGGCAGATTTAAAATCAAAGCCTTGTAAGAAGCTTCATTTCAATTTTATATTCTCTATCAGCATGATTATGTCTTGGAATAAAGAACTTTGCTTCCACAAATTTTATAAGGTGCAGAGAAAGAGACTAATTTCAAATTTCAAGTGACATTATCTCCAAAAATATCTTTAACAAGGAGATTATCTTCGTCATTTGTGGTGGCCGCATGAAACGTTAATCTTAGGGTCCTTTAGAAATCCATTTGGCTTCTCTTGGAAAATATTTAGATAGACTTGGTTTTGGACCCCAATTGTAGTCCTTATAATAGAATCTTACTTACATTGGTTGAGTCAGTTATTTCACATGGTTTAATTCACAATACACGGTCTACAAGTAAGGATCAAAGATCGGATCTATCTAAGTATTTCTTGTCTCTCTTTACCCTTGTTGAGCTGCTATTAGGGGTGTAAACAAACCAAACTATCATTTAATGTGGTTTTCATGATTTCTTGGTTGAGAAGATCACGTTTTGTTGTGGCAATGGAAGTTCAGGATAAGATCTTTGGTACAAAGGATTAATTTCCTTTCTCTCAGGAACTTCACATTGTTTACATATCTTTTCAAAAGAACTTGTAGCTGAGGATTTTGTTTATTACTCAGGATTTGTCATCCCATTTTATCAATGCTAACCTTAATCCTAGTCCTATCTTTTTGAACTTTCCAACTGTAAACATCTTCCACACAATAAGGTGATTTTTTTTCATAAGAGACCCCGTAAAAAAGCTTCACATTTTTTTGGTAAAGGGGAAACTTGGATGTAAAAGTTTCAACTAAATGACTTAAATGCCTTTGTCACTGTCTTTCAAATATTCATGTTTGGTATGATAATTATCAAAATAAATAAATAAATAAATAAGTAAAATCAAGTATGAAAATATCTCAAAATAATTCATATCTATATTTTTTTGGTAAAATTCTCGTAATTTATGAAGTTTCTTTTTTTAAGGAATTTTTAGAGTTTATTTTATATTATTTTCAATTGTATTGTTTCTCATAGTGGTAGTATGCTTCTTAAAGTAGTTTTCTTAGTGAAATTTTCTATTAACTATTTTATGTGGCAATAGATTTTTTGTAATTTTTCATTATGCCTTAATATTTAAATTTTTTTATTTTTGAGTTAAATGTGTGCAAATTGCAATGTCGAATACAATATGAGTCAAGCTTTTCCATATTTTTCACTAGATCGAAGATAAGGGTTTATATTTATTTATAGTTTATTTTTCTTAATTTTCAATAATTATCACTATCAAAAGTTAAAATAATGGAAAAATAAAAAATAGTGATAAGGGCATTTCGGTTATTTACTTGATTTTTCTTAACGATGTTACAATTGCTAACGGGTAAGTATGTACAATGGGAGCAAAGTGTCATTTTTTTAGTTTAGGGGGGTAAAGTGTGACTACCCCCATACTTTAGGGGGATAAAGTATTATTAACCCAAATTGAAATTTAATAGCTTAACCCTCGGCGCATAAATACTAGTTCTAGTATCATTTTCTTTTTGTACGGACGACAAATTCACAAGGATGTATGCACAAAGGTATTACTGCTACTTCTTAAAGCTGCTCTATAGTCATGAAAATTCAAGGAAGCATAGATATTTATTCACTAATTCAAAAACTCAAATTTAGGGCTAAAGTTTTACCCCAAGTGAAGTAGGGTCCACTATCTGGGCTTCAAATATCTATAAGGCAGCTGCATGTCTCTTGGGTGCCACCAGATTGATTTTGGATGTGGTAAAAGATGGTAAAGTTGGAAAATTTGGTCTACCATGGCAAACTGATGGACTTGTAATTAGTCCTTGCAAAAATTGGGTTCTGCTCGAATTGCAAAATCTCGGAAATAATTATTTCTTGAATGTTGTTTTTGCTGGTATATTCAAATACCCGACTCTTTATCTTTCCCAATTATTTTTTACCTCATTGAATGGTATGTTTCTAAGCTATATTTTATTCACGAAGTAGTGAACTTGGCAGCTTTATTAACTTTAGCATATTTCTTGAATGTTGTTTTGCAGGTAAACATAAATTCCTAACTTGGGTCTTGTAGGTAAACATAAATTGCTAGAACCTACTCATGCACTATGGTTTTGCATCTGTCAGAAATGAAAGAATATATTACAATATATATAAATCAGGTCTCAATACAATTGTTACATAAGGTACCTTTATATAAGTTTACAAGAGAATATTCTGAAATCATATAAATATGTTAAGTCTTGCTCATCAAGACAATTAGACTAATAAGGTAATCACCTAATTTAGGGGAGTAAATATGGTAATTAAATCAATCACATATTCATATGCCATATTATATTAATTCCATATCTTTAATATCCCCCCTCAAACTCAAAATTGTTATGGAAAACCAAATTGAGTTTGAAACAAAACTTGAGAATAGAAAACCAAAACTGTGTAGACAAGAAAACCAAAAGCCAAAATTGAAATGAAACCGAAGCCGATCGAAAATCCAAAAACTGAAATCAAGAGAACCCGTAAGTTAATAACCGAAAGAATCCAAATATTCAAAATCGAGAGAACCCGAAAGTCGAAAACTATAGAACCAAAAAACTTAAAACCGAAGAACCTGAAGGTTGAAACCAGGAGAACATGAAAGTTGAAAATCAGGAGACCCGAAAGTTGAAACTAGGAAAACGCGAAGGTTGAAAACTAAGAATCGGAGTAGAATCGGAGCAAAACATCTATTTACAAGCGCTCAAATAAGCGGAAATTCAAAATATATTTACATGCGGAGGCTCTGATACCATGTCAGAAAATATTACAATATGTATAAATCAAGCCTCAATACAATTGTTACATAAGGTACCTTTATATAAGTTTACAAGAGAATATTCTAAATCATATAAATATGATAAGTCTCTCTCATCTAGACAATTAGACTAATAAGGTAATCACCTAATTTAGGGGAGTAATTAGGGTAATTACATCAATCACATATTTACATGTCATATTATAATAATTCCATATCTTTAATTGTTAAAGAACATGGGTTACCATCTTAAAACCAATTGGTGATAAGTGGGGTGACCCATGAATCTTATTAATTAGTCCAGGATCTCTTGGCTAGTCGATGTGGGATATTTGAACTTTAACAGCCCTTTACACGTGACTCGGGTTGAAACAAGGACAGAGATATTGACATGACCGATAACCCATGAAGTCAAGCCCAATACTAAAACCAGGAGAAGCATCATTGCCTCGGTAGAAACCCATGAAGCCAAGTCCAATGCACAGAAAAGTCCGAGTCGTATGTGAATGGGTAAAACACTTGAGGCTAGATTTGATACCATATTAGAATTGTAAAGAGAAAATTTGTATGTACTAATGAATGATACAATAGCCTATATTTATAGACTTATAGATACAACGAATTTAGACTGTACAATGAATTTAAACACTAACTAATAAGGTAACTATACATAAATTTTGGCACTAATGAATCTAGACATATATACATCTTGATTAGTAAGAATTACTTATTTTATATACTCTCTTGTTCTTAACGGCATCTATGATTTTCAAGTTCATAGCATCTCAAAGACAAATGTTCTGAAAGAAGAGGCTAGTTTGTTGTTCTTTGAGAAAATCCATTGAACATTAAATACTTCAGAACTGGCTCTATTATTGTTTTCGGAAATTGTTTCTTGTTAGAGTAAGTTCAAAGCGTCAACATCTTCACGAAGCCATTTTTAATGGTGTCTAAAAATTATTCAGGACTTAAACATGTCCCCAGGATATTGCTGCAAAGGATCTTGCAAGCTCTCAGAAAAGTAAGCTATTGTCATGTTAGTTTACCACATTATTTGATTTAAACATAATTTGTACAGGACCTTACAGTAGAATTTTGGCTCCATTTCTATATTTAGTTGTGTTTGGTTCCTTACGGGAATTTTGATTATCCTATGGAATCAGAGATACCTTTTATATAGGTCACAAACCCAATTCGAAATCCCTATTTAAGTTTCCGTAATGAACCAAGCACGATAGCAGTGATTTTGTTTTATGATTAGTATTTTTATTATCGAGTTTTTGAAGTTAAACATAGCAGTAATGAAACTGTATTTTGCATTTGAAAAAGAGATTACAATTTAATTGTGATTTTGCTCTCTAGCTCTAGATTCTGTAACTCATTTTGATATTTGTTTCTTTTCTAGTGCTGATTTTATGAGAAACCCCAGTTTTAGTTTTAATATGAAAATTGATTTCTTGCAATTGAAATATTTGTTTTGATTCTAGTTACATAATAATGATTCACTAATTCTGTTTGAGTTAGGTGCGAGTGATGTGAAATTTCATAGATTGATTCGAATTAACCATTAATCAAGAAGATTACATAAATGTTAACAATCAATAGATCATGACAAATTAAGAATGTAAATAATTCTTGATTTGGTTGGTTTGATTGAGGAGATAACGATAGTTAATCCTTTGTCATAAACTACTATTGATTGTTAGATTAAATTTAGTTTCAGATCATGGTTGACCAAATTGTTTAATTAATTCTTTAATAATTTCATGGATGTGAAACTGGTTTAACCAGAATTTGGTAAAGGAATGAGCCACACTTGATTCGATTTGAATTGGAAAACTCAATTATCACGAAGGGTTAGATTGGTTTACTCTTGGGAATTGGATCCTCAATTTATAGAATTTGATTGATGAATTGGTGCAAACAAATTATTCTAGGAACTAGATAGCCTAAGATTCCTACTTATTTCATTCATATTCATCCTTAATTTTGTTGTTGATTATTTCGTACCTATATTAATTTGCTGATAATTTATTTTTCACAAAACGAAAACTATCTGTTTGAATTGTCTAGATATTGATTGTCAAATATTTTTTATAATTGTTTATGCAATTCTCGTGAGAACAATCTTTGTTCACTTTACTACGTTGATACTTATACTTGAGATTCTAATAATTTGGAATAAGAGAATTAAATATCAAGTTTTGGCATCATTGTTAGTGATTTTTTAAGCAATATTGAGACATCGAGAGGATTTTTAATTTAGAACTTTTTTTTTTTTGTTATTTGGTTATTTATATTCTCATCTGTTCTAGCTTTTGGGTTTTAGACTTACACACGCGATGGGTCTTCTTGTGTTGCTTTTTAGTTTATGAAGTTTAACCAAAAACTGAAACTACTTTAGACCCAAAAATCAAACAGACGTTAAGAACATTCACAAAAGTTAAGAGGCAGTGGCAATGCAAAGAGTAGAACCGAATATGGCAGATGAATTGCATCAAAGGGAACTTAAGGTACCGAAAAATGGGCATGTTGGTAATCCCAAATCTCTTCAGGATTATGCGTTGCCTACATTTGATGGTTTGAATTGTGGTAATTTAAGGCCACCTAAATATGCGAACAATTTTGAAATCAATCCGAGGTTGATTTCCATGTTATAACGACATGCTATGTTCGAAGGAGTATCACATGAGGATCCAAACCTTCATCTACTAAATTTCAAGGAAGTCTGCTACCTTTAAGCAGAATGGAGTTAGTGCAGGTGCATGTTAAGGGCATTTCCATTTTCTTTGAAGGATAGAGTGAAATCATTGTTGCAAGATTTTCAACATAGTATATTCACAATTTGAAAAGGGATGGCAAAAGCTTTTATAACCAAAAATTTCCTATGTTCCGAGACTGCTAAGTTGAGGAATGGCATCATATCTTTTAGTCAGTAGACTGGAGAAAGCCTAAATGATTCTATAATAATTAAAGTGGGACCATGACAATGATCTACTCAGGAAATGCCTACATCATGGATTGCCACTTTGGATGCAAATCCAAATTTTGATCATAGGTTGCTTTAAGTAACCCGCGAGATAGTTGATTCTTTAGTCGGTGGTACTTTATCAGTCAAGACACTAGAAGGGGTTCATGATCTTCTTGAGATAATGTCTTTGAATTATTATCAACCACCAACTGCTTAATCATGGTAGCCTAGGAGGGGAATCCATGAGTTAGGTATATTGGGTGCTTTACTTTCTCAATAAAGCAATGGTCACTCAGCCAACTTGATTGAGTAGATTGGAGGATATAATGCTACTGTAGTGTCTACACTACAATTAATGGTATGTGATTTTCGTTCTGGCGACTATCCGAATGGTTAATGTAATACATCATGAGTTTTTTCTTTATCATCTTCTTCTTGTGTAGGCCAGGAAGAGGTGAATTATATGGGTAATAAAATCAATATATGTATGTATGTAAAATAATCCAGCTTTAGCAACATTTATAATCCAGGTTGGTGGAATTATCCCAAGTTTTCTTGAAAAGGTCACCTGAATCAAACCCATGTGCAATTATAGGTCACCAATTCTAAACCGTAATAACTCTACAAAATAGAGTTATTTTCATTCATTTCACTTCAAATTCTTGCAATGATTCGAGTACGTTTCAGAGTTTTGTGTAAGTTTTTTTTTTAATCCTTTTTGTGTGATTGATGTTTTGTGATTTTTAGGTATGTTTATATGTTTTGTAGGATGGACGTTGGATTTGATTTGCAAAGAATGTGAACCGAAGTTGAACTTAAAGAAAAGCTGTTATGGTCATAGGACCGCGACATTGGAACCAAGGCAAAATCAGAGTGGCATGGCATTGAACTTTCGTGTAGTAAATGTCGAGGCTTCTTTCGGCAAGGAATTTTAATTGGAAAAAAGTGAATGTTTAGGGAAATTTTTTATTCTTTGATCGATCAAATAGAGTGAGTAAATTTTAATTTATTTACTAAGGAGAAAGTTTGCCTTTTGAATTTTGATAGTTGTGGTGTAAAACAAGATGGAGAGAAAGCATGGAATTGAATTTGATTCTTTAACAAGTTGGTTTTAATTGGGAGAAGAAAAGGAGTTTTTTCCTTTTTCTTTTCTCCTTCCTGAAAACGTATTAGTTAAAGTAATTTCAAAGAGGTTAGTATAGTAACTTTGCATCACCAAAGGAGGTCAATGTGACTTTTGATACTTGAAGGGAAGTAAATGAAATTATGATAAATAGCCAATATGAAATTAACCCTAAAAACATTAACCCAAACTGGTGGTAATCCATTCCCCAAGGTTTTTGGTCTTGGATTTTTTTCGGCAGTCAACCCAGACCCATTACCCATCCAAATTATCAAAATCCGTTGAAACCATAGTTATTGAATCCGATCCAGCCTATTAATTCAACCAGTACATCTAGTGAACCGACTTTGACACTGGATTGGGTTCCTCTAATAATCAGACAAGGAAGGAACTACTTGGCGAGCTTGGTTAGTGCGACCCGACAGTTCAACCAATAAACTTGGGAATCCGGCCGGGTTTGGAGAAAGCCGACAAATTTATTTTTTTGAGGAAAAAATCAAATTGTAATTGCCAAGTTTGTTTTTGTTTATTATATGCCTTTTTTTTTATTTATACTAGTGATTTTTGCACACTCTATGTGTGTGCTATTTCACAAATATATATATATATATATATTTAAATAAATTAAGAGGGAATTTTTTGTAACTAACGAAATATGTGGGAATATTTTTTTTAAAAAAAAAATCCTCTCGGTAGTTTTTTCAAAAAAAAATTAAAATATTAACTTATTTAAAATTGAATTGGACACTAAAAAGAGAGACCACCGTACTATTGGCGGCTCTCTCTTTATATATAGTAAGATACTCTCCAAACTCCCCTCTATGTATTAACTTCTTTTTGACTCTTCTTGTGAAAAGGTTATGTATATATTCATTAGTGGCATATAAATTGTCATTTTTCTTCATCCATAAAAAATAAGAGACACCTTTTTATGATAAAATTAAACATCATAAAAAAGAAATTAAGTTTCCTTTTAGAAAATTTTTGTTGGACATCAATTACCAACAAGTTATTATTTTTCATAAGCATAACCTTGTTGCCAATACCATTTTAAATTTCAAAAGTGACAAAAAATTAAAATAAATATTAAAATACATAGCTATAATAAACAACTATTTAAATTAAATTAATAAAATAAGATATTATATATTTGATTGTATAAATTCACATATCTACGTAAAACATAATAAACTACCATTATACCAT
Source organism: Cinchona pubescens (assembly GCA_025175665.1). NCBI lineage: Eukaryota > Viridiplantae > Streptophyta > Magnoliopsida > Gentianales > Rubiaceae > Cinchona > Cinchona pubescens. Next base: position 4,969,794 of record JANKKI010000053.1, read on the forward strand.
TAAATAACCATCTAAGAAATATTAAAAATTTATATTTATACTTAAATTTTTTAATAAAATATATTTTTATAATTATTTTCATCATATATCATGTATTTAATAATTTACAAATATTATATATTAATAAAAAATACATTTAAACGACTCATTGGTTGAATCAATAACTCACTGGTCAAACAATAATGTGTTGATCCACTTCCCTTTTTCAAGTTTCTTCCAGGCAGATGGCTTAATAACTACTAGTGACACCTTTATGGGTGTGAAATTTATAAAACTTTATACAAAAAAAAAAGGGAGATATATGCAGTGAAATAATAGAGGAAATAAGAGTTTATAGGTGAGTTAGTAGGTAGTTAGTGTTTATACATAAAAATATAAATTGGAAATAGTCATAAAAATAAGAATAAATTAAATAAAACAGCTAATGACATGACACTAAACCGTACTCATACTTTATATACAGTATACAATATATAGATGCTTGATACCTCTAGAATAACAATTAGGCATCCATCCACTGGTACCTGTCGTCTCTCCGCCGATATGTAGAAGCTACCTACCCTTCAGCCTTCTTCTCTTACGTTGAGGGCCCCGCCCTCGAGGATCCCCGGTATTCAGATTGTGTTGTATAGACGCTGCGTCTGATGTTTTTGTCCTCCACTTTTATTATAATAATTATTATTATTATTGAGTTTCCGATCTCTTTGTCGATCTGTTCTTGTCCCTTCCTCCTATTCCATTGTAGTAATCCGTGTTATGACAACTAATTTACATGTTTTTTCCCACTTTTTTTCAGCACGGTCTCTGATTGCGTCTCCCGCCCAGATATGTCTTACCTTCCCCAACCGGTCTATGCCTACGTTGATGTTTTGTTCGAGGAATGCTGCTGCATTTTGTTACTGGGCCTGCAACCTTGGTATGTTTATAGTTGCTTGTGTGGTGCACATTGATAAAAAATACCTCTTAATTTTATTTGGAATAAAAGGTCTTTTAGTTTTCGAAGTTTTATTTATAATTAAGCTTTGTTTTGTTTGAATGGTTGTGTGCCACAAAATCCGCTAGTTATAATAAGGTTTCTAATTTCCATCCACCCTTTAAGCAGGCATGGTAACCTCCATTCCCCTCCCCTTCCTCCTCCATCCTTTTCATTGAGGGCCTCTCCCTTCCTTCCATATTGTAGATCCGTATCATGAATAACTTTTTTTTTTTTTTTCCGTTTTTCAGAACGTTTTGGTTTTGCATCTCCTAGTGAGATAGACAGTGTGTACCTCCCACAACCACAACCAGTGTTATATGCCTCGTCTGAACACCACATTGATGTTTCGTTTGAGGACCATTGCTCCATTTTGTCACCAAGCCGGCAACCTTGGTATGTCTATAGTTGCTCTTGTGTTGCGCATGATTTGCATTTTTTCACAAGATTTGAATTTTTCACCCAGCCACGGTGGAAGAAGAAGCCAGAAAAAGGGACTTTACACTTAATTTTTACTTCTGGCTGATCCAATTATTATTGATGCTTAATATATTTCTGGTAAGTGGTACAAGTTAGCTTATTTAGAATATTATTGATGCTTTGTTTTTACCCCTCACTCCAAATTATTTATTTATCTGGCATGTTCTTGACAATAGGAAAGCCTAATTTGTCGTACACATACATTTCTATAGAATAAGCAAGATCATGGCTATTAGGAATAATTAAATTGTAAGAGTAGAGATAACGAAGTTTTTCGTTCTAATATCCAAATAAATTAGGCTAAAATTGTTTTGATTTCGTTTTACATGATCATATAGGGTATGTAGAACTTGGTCACAAACGTAGGGTTTATATGCACAAGCGAAAGGTAGTTGTTAATAGACCTCCTTGATTAGCCACAAGGCAATCTTTTAACTATGAGCAAGGAATTGATCCAAAGCCTAATTGGCAGAAAATCAATACCTGGTGTTGGTTATAACCTCAAGTGCTCAATCTTGAATCCCCAACTAGATTCCTAGTCTATTGACAAGACTAAAGAGAATCTAAAATTCTAATTCACTCGTATGAGAGGAAAAAGAAAAACTGAAATCTTATTGCCAAAATTCATTCTTCATTTGTGTACAAGACCCCTCTATTTATAGTTCAGGGTGGAGGATTCTAGGACTAAATTATTCAATGTGGGATAGCTAGTTTTAATAGTTGGGTGGATCCTACACCCATTAGCCTTTAAACCCAATTCTTGTACAGTTAACTAATGGCGAAATACATGGCCCAAAAACAAATAATTACGTCTTGAAACCAGCCCAATTAAACACACTAACACTTAAAACAATTGGGCTCAAAATAAAAGACTAGACAACTAAATAAAAAAAATATTCCATGGCCGAAATAATGAGGCTAAATTTCGGCCCTTCAGCTTCTCATCCTAGGCTTGATCTTCAATGACTTGGGCGTCCATTACTAAGAACATCTTAGACTCTTTAGTGGACTTCATCTCCAAAGGTTTGTGAGCTCTTCTTGATTTCAACTATCTGTGTATATACACATCTAGATGTGTGGAAAGATCAGTGACGTTAAAAGTTGCAGAAACTTGATAGTCACCAGGTAAGTCTAGCTTATATGCGTTGTCGTTAATGCGAGCCATGACTTGGAACGGTCCATCACCACGTGAATCTAGCTTAGATTTTCTCTTGTTAGGAAATCTCTCCTTGCACCAATGAACCCATACCCAATCTCCAGGTTCAAAGAAGACCTTCTTGCGACCCTTGTTTCGCACCTCAGCTATCTTAGCATTTGCTTCCTCAATGTGCTTGCGGGCCTTCTCGTGCAACTTCTTGACCATTTCAACCTTCTTTTCTGTCTTTGGCTTGCAAGCCTATGACAGCAGAAGAAACTGGTAGTGGCAGTAAATCCAAAGGAGTAGTGGGATTAAAACCATACACTAATTCAAATGGTGAAAACTTAGTGGATGAATGCATAGCACGGTTATAAGCAAATTCAACAATTGGCAAACAATCTTCCCAAGTTTTCAAATTCCTTTTCAAAACAGCACGCAATAAGGTGCCTAGTGTACGATTGACAACCTCAGTTTGACCGTCTGTTTGTGGATGGTAAGCAGTAGAAAATAACAATTTAGTACCCAATTTATTCCACAATACACGCCAAAAATGTGACAAGAATTTAACATCCCTATCAGAAACAATGCCTGTGGGATGCCATGCTTGGACTGATATTTCCATGGATTTTGTGTTAGGTATGAGATACATCATCAGATTTTGTGCAGGGGATAAAATGTGCCATCTTGCTAAACCTATCTACAACCACAAAAATGCTATCCTTGCCAGACTTAGCTCTTGGGATACCTAACACAATAATCCATGGAAATATCAGTCCAAGGATGACTCGGTACAGGCAGTGGCATATAACGACCATGCGGCTTCAATTTGGACTTGGCACGTTGGCAGTCAATGCATTTATTACACAGATTCACAACATCAGACTTCATGTGGGGCCAATGAACATGCTCTTGAAGTTGAAGCCGCATGGTCGTCCGATGCCACTGTCCTGTAGCCCATCAACCCTCCCCCATGTGATTCCCTAACAAGAACTTCACGTAAAGAACAGGCAGGAATACACAACTTAGTCTCATAAAAAAGGTAACCTTCGTGAAGATAGAACTTTCCAAATTTCCCATTTAGACATGCAGTATAAGTATCAGAAAAATCATGATCAGAAACATACAAAGATTTAATATGCTCAAATCCAAAGAAATTAGGCATGCAATGTAGTGATCAAGGTGTACCTACGGGACAAAGCATCCGCTACAATGTTATCCTTCCCACTCTTATATTGAACCACATAAGGAAATGACTCAATGAACTCACTCCAACCTAGCATGTCTACGACTCAATTTGTTTTGGCCCTTTAAGTGCTTTAGAGACTCATGATCAGAGTGAATAATGAATTCTCTAGAGTATAAATAATGACTCCAATTTTCCAAAGCACGTACTAAGGCATAAAGTTCTTTGTCATAGGTGGAATAATTTAAAGAAGCACCACTTAATTTCTCAGAAAAATATGCAATAGGTTGCTTCTTTTGTAACAATACAGCTCCTATACCTAGGACTCGTCCACTTGGATACCCCTAGAGGAAACAACAAACCCAAGAAACACAACACTTTCCAAACAAAAGTGGCATTTCTTAAAGTTAGCATACAACTTTTCTTGTCTTAAAACAAGCAAAACAGTACGAACATGTTCAATATGCTCATTAAAGTTTTTACTGTAAATGAAAATATCATCAAAATAGACAACGACAAATTTACCAATGAAAGCTCTAAGAACATGATTCATAAGCCTCATGAATGTGCTCGGTGCATTAGTGAGACCAAACGGCATGACTAACCACTCATACAAACCATGTTTGGTTTTGAAAGCAGTTTTCCATTCATCACCTTCTCTCATCCTAATCTGCCAGTATCCACTTTTTAAATCTATCTTAGTGTAATTGCTGGATCCATGTAACTCATCAAGCATGTCATCAAGACGGGGAATAGGATGGCGATACTTTACCGTGATTTTATTGACGGTGCGGCTATCCATGCACATCCTCCATGAACCATCATACTGGCAGATTAGGATGGCACTAAGTCGATTTGATGCTCTATGCCTCGAAGAGGAGGCAAACCAGAGGGTATGTCTTCGGGAAAGACATCACTAAACTCCTGCAAGAGAGCTTTAAACATACTTGGCAGAGAATCATCTAGGTCAGTGGTAGAGAAATAAACATCCTTATACACAAGCAAGACCATAGACAAATTACACTTCTGTACGTCTTTAACTTGCAGGGTTAATTTTCCATCTTCTTTCACTTTAGACTTAGCAAACTCCCTTTCATTAGTCTTCTTTGACCTAAGTTCGGCCAAAGCCTTGTTATGCTCATCAACATTCTTTTTAATTTGATTTTGCTCTTGTAGGACTTGTTGGGGAGGTAGAGGAGGATGCAACACAATGGTTTTACCACCTTCTTCAAATCTAAGACAATTAGTATGACCATCATGCAGTGTTTTCCTATCAAATTGCCAAGGGCGTCCAAAAAGTAAATGACTTGCATTCATAGGGACGACATCACACAACACTTTGTCATTATATTTGCCTAGGTTAATTGAGACATGCACTTGCTTAGTTACTTTTAGTTCACCATTGTCATTTAACCATTGCAGTCTATAAGGTCTAGGGTGTTTAAACGTTAGCAAATTTAGCTTATCTACCATGTATTGTGAAGCTATGTTCACGCAACTCCCATTATCAACAATTAAACCACAAGTCTTACCTTGGACATGGCATTTGGTGTAGAATATGTTCTCACGTTGTACCTTAGTAGGGTCGTCAGTGGCTTGAGCTGCAAGTTTCTTAGTACGACCGACTTGTCCATCCATGCCGGTCTCATGGTATTCATTGTCTTCATCACTCAAATCAGGTCCTTCTAATGGTGGCATCTCGTCTTCACTTTCACTCGTCCAATTGCCATCAGGGTGAGTGTATAAGACTTTCTTATTCGGGCATTGGGATGAAATGTGTCCTTTCCCACCACATCTGAAACACTGAATGTCCCTTGAGCAGTTAGGGGCCGAGGTATTACCTTGGCTGGTTTGGGCCTTTGGCTTTGCAGGAATGGGGTTCTCCTTCAGTTTCTCCATTCTCTTGCTCTGTTCAGGGTTAGTTCGAGGAAATCTCCAATTTCAACTGGAAGTAGAGTTAGACTTGGATTTACCTCGGAGAGCCTTTTCTATCTTGTTTGCCCTTTGTAACAGCTCTTTATAGTCCAAGTACTCGTGAAGATCAACCAAGTCAGCAATCTCTTTGTTGAGGCCGTTGATGAATCTCTCCATGGTGGTCTCTTCATCTTCATACAAGTGAGCTTTGCTCATTGTCATCTCCATCTCTCGAGCATACTCCTCCACAGTCAGATTCTCTTGTCGGAGATATTGGAGCTTACCTTAGCTGTTCCCTGTGATAATGAGCAGGTACAAACCTCTTTCGAATAAGGGGCTTGAGGTTAGTCCAACGAGTTATAGGGTAATCACCTATTCTACGTCGTTCTTTTATTGCAGATACCCACCAAGTCATAGCATAGTCAGAAAAGCAGGATACAACCAACTTATATTTCTTTTCGTTTGAATAGTCATAGACAATCAAACAAAAAGTCTACCTTTTGTTCCCAGTTCAAGTATTCTTCAGGATCGGCTTTACCTTGGAACGTGGGCATGTTTGGTTTGAGAAAGCCAATTTGCGTGTCCCCTCCTCCTGGGCGGTGAATCCCCCTCCCTTGGTTATCGTCGAGGGTTATGCCTTGGAACTTGCTCTCTTCTTTGGATTTGTCGTGGACCACGCCTCCTATCAAAAGACAAATTGGTTAATTCATCATAATCTAAATCATAATCAGACTCTCCTTTGTCTTCTTGAGTATTGGTTTGGCGTGTGGTCTCTCGATTTGGAGTAGTTAGTATGAAGTAGATGCTTGTTGTTTGCCTCGAAGTTGTTGAATTTCAAGACTCATAGTGGCAAATTTCTCATCAAAGTCCTTCATCTTATTTAAGATCCTTGCCATTACACTTTGCATAGCAGTTTCTTGCATCTCCTTGTTCCTTTGTTGCACGTCCTTTTCCTGTGCCATAGTCACAAAACAAAGACTAAAGAGAAGAGGTAAAAAAAAAAAGTTAGTGATAATCAATAAGAGAGGATTTCACTCTTTGGGGAGTAATGCACTCAAGTCCTCACTTTGGTTTTTATCACTCTTAATGATCTCACCTTACCCTTTGAAAATCTCACTTCACTCAAAGATTCTCTTATGAAACCTTGTAAAAACTATGAAAATAGCCAAAGGTTCCAAAAGTTGATCCTCAAAGCAACCAATCGTATTGATTGGAAATAATGTCCAAAAGGATCTCGGATCAATATAGTTTGAAAATTTAGGCTTAACCTTTCGGATATGAGTCAAGGCAAAAATCCGATTGCTTCAAGCAAAAATGACACAAAGAAAAGCACAAAAAGAACAATAAGATCACAAAATTTAGTAAAGAGAGTTTACTAAATTAGAGAAGATAATTTCAAAAGAAAGAAAAGAAAGTAATTTTTTTTTTTTGGCCGCAACAACAAAGAGAATAATGAAGACAATTAACAAAGAAGCAACACTAGATCTTTTTTTTTTTTTCAATGAACAGTACCCGGTGAACAGTAGTGGTGAACAGTATCGGTGAACAGTATGATGAACAGAATCGGTTTTTTTTTTCCCGGTGAACAGTAGTGGTGAACAATACAGTGAACAATATCGGTAAACAGTATGATGAACAGAACCGGTTTTTTTTTCTTCAATGACGTGAATGAATGATGAACGATCGATGAATAGTATTGTGAGCAGATGATGAACGATCGATGAATAGTCGGTGAACGATAGCGATGAGCGAATCGGTGACCGATGATGATGAACGATATGAACAGTGTGATGAACTTACAATTTGAGTTTGATCACATCCAAAATTCTAGCCAAGGTTCTGATACCACGATGATACGGGTTGATACCCAGGGTATGTAGAACTTGGTCACAAACGTAGGGTTTATATGCACAAGCGAAAGGTAGTTGTTAATAGACCTCCTTGATTAGCCACAAGGCAATCTTTTAACTATGAGCAAGGAATTGATCCAAAGCCTAATTGGCAGAAAATCAATACCTGGTGTTGGTTATAACCTCAAGTGCTCAATCTTGAATCCCCAACTAGATTCCTAGTCTAGACAAGACTAAAGAGAATCTAAAATTCTAATTCACTCGTATGAGAGGAAAAAGAAAAACTGAAATCTTATTGCCAAAATTCATTCTTCAATTGTGTACAAGACCCCTCTATTTATAGTTGAGGGTGGAGGATTCTAGGACTAAATTATTCAATGTGGGATAGCTAGTTTTAATAGTTGGGCTGGATCCTACAGTTCCCATTAGCCTTTAAACCCAATTCTTGTACAGTTAACTAATGGCCGAAATACATCGGCCCAAAAACAAATAATTACGTCTTGAAACCAGCCCAATTAAACACACTAACACTTAAAACAATTGGGCTCAAAATAAAAGACTAGACAACTAAATAAAAAAATATTCCATGGCCGAAATAATGAGGCTAAATTTCGGCCCTTCAGCTTCTCATCCTAGGCTTGATCTTCAATGACTTGGACGTCCATTACTAAGAACATCTTAGACTCTTTAGTGGACTTCATCTCCAAAGGTTTGTGAGCTCTTCTTGATCTTCAACAACTTCAACTAAGCCCAACATAGCTTCATTGAGGTTCTTAGCTCTTGATCTCGTAATTGGACCTTGTGGAACTTGAAGTGCGGATTCCGTGAGCCTATATCGAGCCTTTGTGGACAATTGATCACCATCAAGTCCTTGGGATGTATCATTTTCTCTCTTATGTCGCGTAGCTTATTTCGCATATCTCATTGAAGAGAATTTATGGGTCATGCCTTGAGCATTTTCTATTCAAATATTCACACAAGAATCTCTTATAAAATAAAAAATGTTACTATTTCTCTATTCTAACAACTTTGATTTTTTCATTTGAATTATTTATTTTTGACCATATTAGGTAATTTTGTTAGTAAATATTGAAATTGGTATTGCACAATAAATTCAATCAATTTTTTTTCTTTTTTTGGGTGGCACATACAATTGAGGAAAAAATTTTGTGAAGCAATTTGAATTTTATCGGGCTAATGTACCGGTTTATAACAATACCCTTAATTTCGTATTGAATTTTTAAAATTTTTACTATGTTATTATAGAAATAAAAATTTGAACCCGTGCATTATTGCACAAGAAATATGTTTTAGTTTTTTTTTTTTCCAAAAATAGGAGATATTTATTTTAATTGTACATTGATCCTTATAAAGAAAATGAGTGATAATTTTAGTTACAAATAACTTTTACCCTATAAAATAACTTGGTTTGTAAATATTATAAATTATGTATGATATTTAATTAAGGTTTGATATAATTTGTTCTTTTGTTTTATGTGGTTAAGGAAAAAACTTAGGTCAATAAATTTGAATTTTACTAGATTTATGGACCTGTTTATAACCATACCCATATTTTTGAATTTTTAAAAAGTTACTATGCTATTGGATTTTTTAGATAAAATATATTTATATTCAAGAAAATTAATTATATTTTTACTAATATTTAAAACTCAGTTATATGTATTATTTTATTATCTTTTTCAAATAATTTAAAAAAATAATAAAAAATCGCATTTGTTATCATCTAGTTTAGTATTATCATAACTTATAATGATTTTCAATAACTTCCCCTATTTCTTAACTTCCAGTATTTTTTTTTTTGGGAAAATCGCTGAAATAGTCCTTCAACTTTTTTACTTTAGCCAAAATAGTCCCTCAACTTTTTTTGTAGCCAGAATGGTCCTCCAACTTTTATTTTTTATCCAAGACAGTCCTTTTATGTGAAATTTATAAAAAAAAAAGAAATTTTTTTTTGTTGTTGTGACTCCACCATAAAAGGATTTTTTTGGCTAAAAAATAAAAGTTAAAGGACTATTCTGACTTAAAAAAAAGTTGAGAGACTATTTTGGCGATTTTTCCTTTTTTTTTTCATATATTTTTCTACACACATTGAGTACGCTTTCCACTTGTGTCTATTGTTTTCCCGTTCACATGATAGATGTGCCAATAGACATATACATTCATGTATTTTGAGTGTTTGTTCTTATTTTGCGTTGTTTGTACTTCAGGGGTGTGTTGATCTCTCAGTTGGATTGGCTTTGATCTTTGTGAAACAGTTTGTGTCTCTCCCTACTCGTGCATTTGTAGAGATTCTCACTAGAGCGGACAACTTAATCCGTAAATTTGTCCCATTTGAATTTTTTTTTGCTGGTAGGTATATTTGTTCTTTTTTTTATCATTTGTAATGCGTATAGCAATTATAGCTTCCGTCTTACTTATTTTGTCATTTTTTTTTTTGGGTAAAATCATATCCATTTTGTAACCAAAATATACATATATAGTGAGTGAATATTGAATTAATGAAATAATTTTCTTTAAGATATATGAAATTTAGATAAAATACTACACATGTAACTTGTATCATTGATTTTTGGCTTACTTCAGACGAGTCAGCTTGCACTGATAGCTCAGATGGTTTACAATAATCGCTTGCGTCAGTTGAATAAACTTACAAAGAAAGGATCATAGCTCTGGAACGGACTTTTGGTTGCTCATTATAATTGGCAAGCTCATCTAAGGGTTGCGTGAGTTGGATAAACGTGATAACTCTGTCTAGAGTTAACTTGGCTTTGGTCAACTTTATAATTATTTAAAACATTTTGACAACTTTATTGTATTGGATTTTTTTTATTTTTTATTTTTTTGTGTAATTGTCATTGCAAGTTACTGACTAGTTGCTTACTGTTATTGTTCATATGAATGTTGTAGTTAGTTACTAGCTGTAAAAGCCGAAGAAGTTCGTTGAGATGGTTAGTGGGTGATGGCAAGTAAGGGTGATAAGTAACTTATCCTAATTTTAAATTTTTTACTGAATTAAATAAAATAAATAATGCGTATAGTATTAAAAAATATTTAAGCTTTTTATGAAAGATCTAAAATTTGATTCGTAGTGCTTTCAGTCGTTTGTGGATTGGTAATTTAATCTCTTGTTAGTGGGTGATTTATAAGAATCACAGTAAATTGTTTAAATATGCGTGAGTTGTCTGATCTAAATTTAGAAAAAAAAATTAGTTACTTATCATTCTTTTAAACTTTTTACGCAACAAAAAAAAGGGATAAATATTGCATTGTGTGTTAAAAAATGTTTAAATAAAAATACTTGAGTTAAAATTATATATATATTAATTGTATAGATATAGGTATTTGTATTTGATGAATAAGAAGCTCTTGCTTAATCAAGAAACTGTTGAAGAGTATCACGACTGTTTTTTACATCCCACAGCAGAATGCCTCCAAACATTGGACTCGAATCCTCAGTACCCTTGAATAGGTACCAAAGAATGCAAGCCACGTCATCACGCCACGTGTAACTATATAATAAGCACTATCACGTGCCTTCGCTAAATGAGAAACAGGACTGGCCAGTTGTTTTACAAGGTGACAACCCAACTGCAAAAATCCCTCGCCCGCCCTTCCTTTTCAGTTTTTGTTTCCTCTTCAGGTCTGCTTCCGGGAGGATTTCATCTAATTGAGGACAGTACAGAAGAATCATTAGTGGCTATTTTTCTATTATAGTTTGTATCAGTAATGGGTTAATAATAAGCGTAGGTTCAAGTGGTGGAGGGACCAAGAATCTTATTTGTAGTCTTTAGAGAATCTTATTTGTAAGTCTTTAGAGACTTTCTTATCACGGAGTCTTCTCTTACTGATAAATATGGTATCAGATATACATATAGAATAGACCTTCATCTTCCCCTAATGTTATCTTGAAACCCATAATTATCTAAATATATTTATATAATAATTTGTTATTATTCAATGTAGGATACTATATCAATTATTATTTAGAATATTTGTGTGGCCATGAAATCCACTAATTAAAATATTGAAGATATCTAACACTCTCGCATTTGGACAAATAACCACATAAAATTAAACGAATGAATTCACAGAGTAGCCACAGTAATTTTTAGCTATATTTACCCACAAAAGTCACCACAATAGATCAAAGCAGTTATATGTCAATTTCATAAACGTACTCCCTTCCATGTATCACAATTCCAACAACTTAATGTAGATAAATTTAATGAGGAAGTAATGGACAGTTCCACTAATGGTTCGAAATATTAATTTTATATTACATCCCATAACAATGTGCACAAGTAAATAGGAAACATTATTTCAACACTTATGTGTTCAAATATTCAATCAATAGTAGTAAAAACTCCATCGAACTAATAAAATTCACGTAATCTTTTTGCTGCCAATGCCTTCAATAGTGGGTATTGCTCAAATGGGCAGCTTATAATTCAGAATTCTTTGGAGAAGAATGTAGTATTCAATTCATTGTGCTTAAACCAATAAGAATACTTATTGTTCTTTTAAAGAAAACTACATTGGTGGAAAGTCCTAAGATAACATTAGGGACCAAAATATCTTTAAGTAAGTAGAAAATAACAACTTTAAAATGAGTTAATGAGTCCTTTCTAAGTTACAGTGATCGAATACAACTTAGTCGGCATTATTAAGTTGTAACATCAATAATCATAATTCAAATCTTAAATACTCATTAACTACTATTATTGCTTGAATGTTATTTTTAACTATTGAAACTTTATGTCGATTATTTTATTTCACTCCCACTTTTCCTTATATTCTCCATGAAAATTATTAAAATAAAGATAATAATTTTAAATGGCCAATAAATCAAAATCAACAAAATTTTAGCTCAAACAATAAATATATGTGATACAATTTAATAGCATCGATACATCGATGTAATTCTCATGCATAATTTGAACAAAAAAATTTATAAAAATAAGTTTTATGTCATCATCAAACTTTTTAGAATTCCTTTAGTGAAGGCCTTTTGAGATAGTTCAATTATTATTTGTATCCTCTTCTTTATAAATACTAATTACATAAGTGGTATTACATGTATTCTTCACTTAATAGTTCTTTACTGGAATTGTTTATTCACCAAACGTTTACAAAAAAATCTATTTTATACTAGTTAATTGACCAAATATAAGATACTCCAACTAATCTTGATAGACATCAATTGACCAATTTCTTTCTTCTTAAACAAATATGAAGACTGATGTTAGGAAGATACTCCAACTAATCTTGATAGACATCAATTGACCAATTTCTTTCTTCTTAAACAAAAATGAAGACTGATGTTAGGAAAATATACATTATTAATGGGAATATCAACTCGGCCTAAATATAAAATTCTTCAACTTGCAACTAAAAATTAATTTCTCTCTATTCTAATAAGAAGATTGACACATGCATACTTTACTTTCAAGAGTTATTTTTACATTCATTTAATATAACTCTTAATCAAAATGAGCTATTGACGCCAATGATTATTAGCAATTAAACCTTTTGAAGACTAAGTAACAAAAATTTTATTCTAATTTAATCATTTCATTTGAGTTAAACAATTCACCAAAATCTTTTCTCTTTATCATTTAATATTACTACGGGAGTCTCTCATTTTTCTTTTATGATTCATATGAATCATAGAATAGGACTATTTTAAGTAATATTAATGAGATTTTATCTTTATTTTGACTATTAACTCAATGTGTATTCTTTTATGGCAAAATACTAAAATGAAGAGTTTCTTCTACTCATGACTTGTGAAAATATACTTTATGTCTAAAAATATTATTAGAATTCTATAAGTATACAATGATGAGAATAGAAATTGCATTATTTTCTTTGAAAATTTTCTAACTCCCATTATTCTCTTGACAACTTAATTTAGTGGGTTTAAAGAGCGTCTTTTCCTGTGATCTCTCAATCGAGTTATATTGAGATAATTATTAAAATGTTAAGTTTATTTTTATTATTATTATTATTATATTATTATTTGATAAATTTGTATCTCAATAAGTAAAAATAGCTTAAATGGTTCTCTTTACCTTTCAACTCCACAATTTGAATAAAATCACTTTACATTCTTAAAATAAAATTTATATTTTTAGTATCAACAAATTCTTAGAGCTTTCGATAAAGATCTTATCGCCTCCCCCGTTTGGGCTCTTGCTTGAATCAGAACCTTTATGTGTTGGTAGGCTTTCGACTCAATCTAATAGCCTACCTATCGGGCGCCAATAAAAGATGAGAAAGTTTTCACATGGGAGTATGATAAAGACAATAAAAATTTAATCCCTTCGAGTTAATAATTTTGAAAAATAATTGCTTATTACATTTCATTTAGCTTCCTTATGTATGGTAATATACCTTCAAATTAGCCGAATCCTATATGTAAAGATTTTGAACTTGACATCTATCCATGATATAACATAAATAGAATTTTAAACAATTATAAATAGAATCATGTTCAAAATATACACAATTTATTTTCCAAACATCACTCTATAAGGATAAATATACTTATACAATTTAAGTCATAATTCATTTATGTCCATAAGTTTTCCTTGCTACAACTAGTCCACCAAAATGTGTCAGTAAACATTATTATCGATGCTTCTTAATCAAGGAACCATGCATTAAGGCCACTTGAATCATCCCATTCTGTGTAATTTTCATTATATTTTCTTCCTCTTCTACTTTCATATACCTCTATCTCTTGTGTAGAATTTTTTCAAAAATATAAAGTGCTTTTACTTTATTAACCAAGAAATAGAGATAAAGTAATTTTAAATGGTAATGAGATAAATATCTCTTAACTAAATGTAGAAGATAAAGAATAATGCACATAATTTTATATTATGACAACAAGTGTACAAAACTCTTTTTTGGCATAAATTTATGTTCTTGTTTAGTATACTTTCTTACATGTAGTCTATACAAGAATAATATAATTGGCAAAGGTCAAAACCTTTACATCTTTACAATTTACCAACATAATATTTCTCTTATGGAGATATCTTTCAATCTCGTAGCTGCCAAAATTTAAAGAGTTTTATTATATACAAATAAAATGCCAATATATTTATAAAAGGCAAGTGTAGAATTCACTCAATCTTTTGATGAGTAATAGGTCATAACTTGTCTATTTTTAAATACATCATTTTCATTTGATAGATGTTCTCTTTAACATTAACTATGAATTGTTTGACAAGAATCAATTCATCTAAAATTATAAAAGTCATAACATACATAAAGAGGCTTAGAGTCATTTCTTGACACAAGGTTATATTTAATCTCAATGATACTTATTCTTATGGTTGTATTTCTTTATGAAAAGATAATTACCCTTGTTTGTATTTCTACATTAATGTACGTGAAATTTATAAGTCTAATTTCTCTATTTTAACCTCTTTACCCCCTTTCAATACACATGATTAATATTCAATAATTAACCATAACAGATAATTTTTTTATAATGTGTATTGTAAAAGTTAGAACGGTTAAAACTTCCAAGAGCGACATAATAATGAAAAGCTGACACAAGAAATCACTCAAAATCTCGGCTTTATGGGATTTCAAAATTATATCAACAATTTATCTCTTATTTTAATAATTAACTTAAAATCTATTAAGGGTACTATCTAAAAATCCACAATAATTTCTCAACTACTTTAAATGAGAATTTGGATTTTGACAATATAAGGATATCAGCATTAATGAGAATACAAGACTTAATGAGCATTAGATAGAAATAAAATACTCCCACTAGTCCTATGTATTCATCCAACATATTAGCACAAAATATTTATACTTTAATGAGAATATGTAATTATTCTCAAAATGTGCTAATTTGAAAAGTTTGCACCCTAATTATGAAGAGAACATATACAATTAGTCATCATAAGAATAAACAATAATCATTGAAATACAAGTAAGAGGATAAAAAAGATTTGTATAACAAGGATCAAGACGTAATGTTGCTAATCACATATTATGATATTTGGATTAAAATATTATAAATTTAAATATTAAATTCAAATCCTAGTGAACTAAAACAATAAATCAAAGAAATAATCCTCACCTTTGGGCGAAAGAAAATTTCTCAATTTATTGTCTTATTTACTGAATCAATTCAAATATTTTTACCAAAATATCAACAGACGAGCAATCTATCGCATTGTCATATCTCAATTTTGGATTGAATAACTAAACATGCTAGTGATTCACTCTATAAGTAATTCTCCAAAATTATATTATTAAGCGAGTGATCTATTACATCATTGTATTTTACCGTTAGATTGAATAACGATATGCTAGTGATTCACTTTACGAGTGGGGAACTACTATTCATTTATGACGATAATGGATATATTATATTTGTTTGGACAACTGTACAAGTGAATAACAATAAATTCACTTGCATAACCACAAGTTAGAAGTTAAATATATTTGAGTAAATATAACAAATCGTTCATGATTATAAAAATATAATACTTTTGGGCACATTATAATTCTATGATCATGATTGATTATAAACGTAAATGCCGAACCATTCAATGAACTCCATTATAATTAGGTCACTTTGGTGACAACTAATTAATCATCACATTATAAAGGTTAGTTAATATTAAATTGCCCAAAGCACATTTATATATTTCTAGACACAAGAATTTGAGTTTGAAATTATTTACAATTATTAAAACTTTTGTCCCAAATTGCCCAAATAAGCATTTATATGGGCTCTAAAATTTGAGTATTTTATTTCAATGATAACACTTAATATTTGAGTATACAATTATCTCAAATATTTGCACATATCAATAATAGATATACCAGTAATATGAATAATGGTTTAATCAATATCAACTACTTGGAGTATTAAAGCAAATAAGATTAAAGACATATACATACCAAGAGCATGGCTTATCAAATTTCATATGGATTGTGAAGGATTTTGCTCCAAAAGATATATTAGAAGTATTCAGTAATTTTTGGCCTTGTTTACATAAGTTTCATTATGACCCAGAATAAGATATATAACGAATACTCATGAAAATAGGACAACAGTAATCACATTTCCATTAACCAAACTTTCCAAATCAGTATAGATGTCATAGGCATGCCATATAACAGTACAATAAGATGATGATATCTACAAGTCATACAACATATGAGAACCTTGACTTGAATAATTGACTATCAAGCTTCAATTTCCATTCAATTATCATATCTTAAATTCAAGGATTGATTACAGGATAGCTATTTGTGTATGTCCTAACACTAATTTATTTTAGGGACAAATTTAACTTTTATATTTATGCATATTTTGTAATATGGCATTTTTGAATGAAATATACATGCGTGAAATCATAAATAGTTATGATGTGTGATAACTCTAGTAAATTAGAGTTATTTTTCTCTAAATTGTCGCAATTTGATAGATTAAATTCTAAACTTTATGTTGGTAATTGAAAGTTTAAGTTGATTCTTTCATATGTGTTTATATTTTTATTCCTATTAAATATGATAATTTTTTATTAAAATTTTAGCTTAATTGTGTCTAATATTATGCAGGTTAAAAATCAGAGGTTGGAAGTTGGGATGGACTAAGCTCAGAAGACCGAATTGTAATTATCAAAGAATAGAAGGATTGCTGGGAGGAGAGTCCAGATCGCGATCTAGAATTCTCCATATCATGATCTGAACTCGGGAAAATCGTTTAAATGTTTAGCGAGTCGAGATCGCAATCTCAAAATCCCAGATCGTGATCTCGACTCGGGAAATTGCTCTAAATGTATTAAAGTTGAGAACGCGATCTCAAAATCTCCATATCACGATCTCGACTCGCTGAGCGATAAGTTGTGAGGGAAATTTTGTAATCTTCTAGCAAATAACTCCTGATTTTTGCCTTGTGTAATGTTATACTACTTAAGCTACTTTTAAAAATTGTAATAGGAAAGTAGGATTAGAATTAGATAGTTAGCATGTTGTTAGAATAGATTAGGATAGCTTGAACCTCAAGTCTCTTCTTTATTGAAAATTTCTCTTTAATTGTCTTTTAGATAAATCTAGTTTTCATTTCTTAGCAAATTTAAATTTTGATTAGATAATTGTAGTGGGTTTATCATTAGTTTCAAGTAGATATAATTTTTACTTGCTTTCTAGTTTAATTTAGTGAAAATCTCTTTGCTTGCAATCTAGGGTTTCTTAGAAGAATTACGGTTCTTGCCAATTTTTTTCTTTTTAATTAAGAATTCTCAGTTTCTTGCTTTAATTTCTAGTTAATTTTTAGTGGACTTTCTTTACCATCATCAAAAATTCAAAAATATTTAGATTTCAATTTAACTTGTTCCAATTTCTAGTGTAGAAATGGTTTCTTTTATTCCTCAAGGTTCTTAATTGTAGTCTCTTTAATTGGGTAACTAGCTTGCTCTTAATTTTAGCTTTATTTCGGTCAATATAGGGTAGAGTTAACTGCTTTTAGTTAATTGCTTTTGTTAGAATTTAGTAGCTAGTTTCTTAATTTCATAATTGCATAGTTTTCATTACTTGTTTTAGTAGATAAACTTCGCTTAGTTGGTCTTGTTTATTTGAGTTTAAATATGAACTTAATTAGTGCAGTTTCATCTCTGAGTTTAAATATGAACTTAATTAGTGCAGTTTCATCTCTTACTCATTGATTTTTGCTTAACTTTACAAATACTAGTATATGTCGATATTTGTCTTCCAACAATCCTAGTGGGAATGATCCCTACTTCCCTTTACTACTAGTTGACAACCGTATACTTGTGGGATGCCACCTAGTCAGTAGTAGGAGTTAGGAGTTTTATAAATATTTTAACTAGGTGTGTTGCAAATAGCATCAAGTTTTTGGTGCTTTTGTCGGGGATTGTCCTTGGTTTTTGGCAATATCAAGCATTATACGGGTCGTGTAGATTAAGCATTTAGTTTAATTTAGTTGTTAATTTTGTTATTTTAATGTTTTTTGATTGTCTTGTGGAATTAACTTGGCATTTCAATTGACTATTTGCTTTGGTTTTGGTTGAAGTGCATGGCAAGAGGAGATCAAGATGTCATTCATTTGCTTGGATAAGGAAAAGAAAAGAGAGCTAAGGGAAATCCGAAAATTGAGAAGGGTACAACAATAGCAAGAAATGATAGAAATGGCAAATAATAATGCTCATCAAAGGAATTTGAACATAGAAAACGAAGAAGAAGAGGTTGTTGGAAATAATGGGATAGGTGGTTATGGAAATTGAAATGGCATGAATGGGAATGGAAGGCCATTAAGGGAATATGCCTTGCCAAATTTTGATGGAGCGAACTCTAGTATTGCACGGATGCCCATGCAATCTAACAACTTCGAAATTAAGCCCACCTTAATCCAAATGCTCCAAGCTTATGCCATGTTTGGGGGTAGTCCCAATGAAGATCCCTATACACACCTCATGAATTTTGAAGAAGTTTTGGACACGTTCAAGTTTAATGGAGTACATCTGGATTGTGTACGAATAAGGGTGTTTCCGTTCTCTCTCCGGGATAGGGCAAAATCACAGTTACAATCACATGCCCAACATGAAATAAAATACTAGAACATTTACTACTTGGAAAGCATTTTCCACCTGCAAAAATCGCTAAATTGAGAAATGAAATCACCTCCTTTAAGCAAGACGTTGGTGAAAGCTTATGAGAAGTTTGGGAGCGATTCAAGGAGTTGATAAGGAAATGTCCTCCATGCGATTACTTTGTGGCTTCAAATCCAAACACTCTATAATGGTTTGACTCGAGACCAAATCCATAGTGTATTCTTTTGCCAATGGATCCATCTCCTACAAGACTCCGGAAAAAAGTTCAAGAGTTGCTTAATATGATGGCATACAATCACTATTATCATGGACCGATGACCTCACCGGTGACTCAACACCAAGCCAATCAAGCCAATGCCAATAGTGGAGTGTTGAATTTGAACATGCAATATACTCTTTTGGCACAACAAAGAATGCTCATGAGTTGATGAATAACGTTGCAAAGGCATTGGTGAATTTGGGGAAACCAAGTAGTATAAATGCCATGTCTTCTTCTCTAACCCAACTTTCAGCAAGCATGGTATGTGATTTTTGTGGAGGCGGTCATGCAAATGGACAATGTGAGATGCCTTATGGGTCAAATGAACAACTCAGTTATGTGTAATCAATCATCATTTCCAAGGAACCTATCCGAAACTTATGGGAACACATATAATCCTTCTTGGAGGGCCCATCCTAATTTTTCATGGAGCAACTCCAACAATCAATCCAATTCCCCTTACCAGCCAAATCTCCTACCTCAAAATATCCAACACACTCAAGCCTCAAGTTCCTTACCTAGACCTTATCAACCGCCACATCGAAGAAATTTCCAGCCCAACTCATATCAATCTTTTCCTAATCCTTCATTTCAAAACCAACAACCAAGGCCTCAATTTCAATATGCTCCAAGAAAGAATGTGGTAAAAGATGGTTGGAAAAGAGAAGCCGAATACTTGAGGAGAGAGTTGGATAGGAAAAATGAGGATCACAAGAGAGATTATGAGAACTTGAAGGCATCTACAAGGAATTTGGAAGGCCTTCATTATTCAAGATTCTAATTGGGCCAATTGGTGAGGTTGAATAATGAAAGGCCTTTAGGGGTGCTTCCAAGTGATACCATTCCAAACCCTAAGGAGCAATGCAAGACCATCACCCTTAGGAGCTGTAAAGAGTTGGAAGAAAGGGTTGGAAAAAATTTGTTGAAAAGTGGAGAAAAAGAAGGAGTTGAGGATGAAGAGAAAGAAAAATGGGAGTCTTCAAATGGGCAAGACAAAATGATGAATGAGTCTATTAAGCCCAACTCACTAAGCAACGAAGGAGAGGATTCGAAGCATCATGAGCCAAAGCACGTTAATGTGCCATTTCCTTAAAGGCTAAGGGATGAAGAAAACGCAAAGAAGTTCAAGAAATTTCTTGAGATCTTTAAAAAGTTTGAAATCAACATTCCATTCATGGAGGCACTTGAGAACATGCCTCCCTATGCTAAATTCATGAAACAAGTCCTCACTTCAAAAAGGAAATTGCATGGGGATGCAATCTAATGCTTAACGGAGAACTTGTAGTGCACTCCTTACAAAAAGGTTGCCACCAAAGCTCAAGAACCCCGGATCATTTTCTATACCTTGTGAGATTGGAGGTTTACAATTTGGAAGAGCATTGTGTGACTTGGGAGTTTCAATAAATCTCACGCCTTTTGCTGTATTCAAGAAGTTAAATGAAGGACAATTGAAGTCAAAAAGTATCTCATTGCAACTCGTGGTCCGGAGCATAAAGTTCCCAAAGGGGATCATTGAAGATGTGATTGTGAAAATTGATAAACTTTACTTTCTGGCAGATTTCATTGTGCTTGAAATGGAAGAGGATGAAGAGATGCCAATCATTCTTGGGAGACCTTTCCTTGCTACCGGTCGTGCACTTATTGATGGTCAAGATGGGAAGTTGGAATTCCAGATAAATGATGAAATTGTTACATTTAATGTTTTTAGTTCATTAAAGCTTCCTTCAATTTTTGAAGATGGCATGAATATAAATGTGGTAGATGATTTAATTGACGATTGTTGAGTAGGAATGTAATGGAGAATTTCTCAATGGAGGAAGAGGTCTTATAGACAAATGCTCTAAGTCAAGATGATGATGAAGGGATGAGGAATGTGAATCATTTAGAGGATGAGACTTTATTGCAAAAGAAAGATGAGGAGAATCGAGAAAAAGGTAAAGAGGGGTCTCTAACCAACGAAGCCCCCAAGTTGGAGCTCAAACCTCTTCCTACTCACTTAATGTATGCATATTTTGGTGAAAATGAGACATACTCGGTGATTGTGAATGCATCTTTGACAAGTGAGCAACTTGAAAGATTGATTGTGGTGCTTAAATTGCATAAAGATGC
This sequence comes from Cinchona pubescens, assembly GCA_025175665.1. NCBI lineage: Eukaryota > Viridiplantae > Streptophyta > Magnoliopsida > Gentianales > Rubiaceae > Cinchona > Cinchona pubescens. The sequence continues at coordinate 4,991,333 of JANKKI010000053.1, forward strand.
CACTGCTTGGTCCATTGATGATATTAAGGAAATTAGTCCTTCCATATGCATGTATAAAATCTTGTTGAATGATGGAAATAAACTAGTAACGAAACCTCAAAGAAGATTGAATCCTACTTTAAAAGAGGTTGTAAGGAAGGAGGTTCCCAAACTTTTGAAAGGTGGTATTATTTACCTTGTTAGCGATAGTGAGCGGGTTAGTCCCAGTCAAGTCATTCCAAAGAAGGGTGGTATTACCGTAATCATAAGTGAAACCAATGAACTCATCCCCTCTAGATTGGTTACGGGTTGGCGAATGTGCATAGATTTTCAAAAATTGAATGAAGCCACCCGAAAGGATCATTTTCCTTTACCTTTTATTGATCAAATGCTTGAGACGTTGGCCATTTTTGCTTATTATTGTTTCCTTGATGGTTATTCCGGTTATCTCCAAATTGTCATTTGTCCGGAGGATCAAGACAAAACAACTTTTACATGCCCATTTGGTACCTTTGCATATAGGAGAATGCCCTTTCGGCTTTGCAACGCACCAAACACATTTCAACGTTGTATGTTTTCCATTTTTCATGACGTGGTAAAAACGAGCATAGAGATCTTCATGGATGATTTTAGTGTATTTGGTGTCTCATTTGATGATTATCTTGCAAATTTGTCTAATGTGTTAAAAAGGTGTGTAGAAGCTGAATTTGGTTCTCAATTGGGAAAAGTGTCATTTCATGGTGATGGAAGGAATTGTTTTGGGTCAAAAAGTTTCATCAAAGGGGATAGAAGTTGATAGGGCAAAGGTGGATGTGATTGAAAAGTTACCCCCTTCAATTAATGTTAAGGGAGTAAGAAGTTTTTTAGGTTATGCGGGCTTTTATAGAAGATTCATTAGAAATTTTTCACATATCGCTAGACCTTTGTGCTTATTACTTCAAAAAGATTGTCCTTTTCATTTTGATGACTCGTGTTTGGAAGCATGCAATGAGTTAAAACATGCTCTTGTGATTGCACACCGGTCATTGTAGCACCAAATTGGTCTCTTCTATTTGAGCTTATGTGTGATGCTAGTGACTATGCAATAGGTGCATTTTATGTCAACAGGTGAATACGATGTTGCATGTCATTTACTATGCAAGTAGGAACTTAAATGATGCACAACTTAATTATTGTACAACGAAAAAGGAACTACTTGCTATAATTTTTGCATTTGATAAGTTTAGATCATATTTGATCGGATCAAAGGTAATTGTTCATACCGATCACTCCGCGTTAAAGTATTTATTTTCTAAACAAGATGCCAAGCCACGGTTATTGAGATGGATACTTTTATTGCAGGAGTTTGATTGGGAGGTAATGGGCAAGAAGGGTGTGAAAAATATGGTAGCTAATTATTTGTCAAGGATTGAAGCATCTAGACTTGTCAATCATGAAGAAAAAGCCACTAATGAAGAATCATCAATTGAGAAATTATTTGAGGTAAAGGAAGTGAGTCCGTGGTATGCAGACATGTGAATTATCTTGTCGCAAGGATAGTACCAAAGATGCTAAATGTCAATGAGAAAAGAAAATTCTTCTTAGAGCTTAAACATTACTTTTGGGAAGAGCCATATTTGTTCTAAAGGTGCAATGATCAAGTCCTTAGGAGATATGTCCTGGAATGGGAAATTACTAATGTGTTGAGACATTGTCATTCATCTCCGGTTGGTAGACACCATGGAGCTCAACGAACAGCTTTCAAGGTTCTTCAAAGTGGTTTGCATTGGCCAACTATGTTCAAGGATTCCTGGGAATTTGTGCTCAAGTGTGATGCATGTCAAAGGGTGGGAAATATTTCAAGGAAAAATGAAATGCCCCTTCATGGCATTGTTGAGTTGGAGGTATTTGATGCATGGGGAATTAATTTCATGGGACCCTTCCCAGTTTCATATTCCAACAAGTACATTTTGGTTGCGGTGGACTATGTGTCAAAATGGGTTCAAGCAATCGCCATTCCAACCAATGAAGCCAAAGTGGTCACCAAATTTCTTAGAAAGAACATCTTATCTCGGTTCGGAGTGCCTCGGGCTATCATTAGTGATGGGGGCTCTCACTTCAAAAATTCACATTTTAAGGCCTTGATGACAAAGTATGATGTGAAACACAAAGTTTATTTAGCCTATCATCCTCAAACAACGGGTCAAGTTGAGGTTTCAAACAGAGAATTGATGGAGAGGATCTTAGAGAAGATGGTGAATAAGGATAGGAAGGATTGGGTACTTAAGTTAGATAACACATTGTGGGATTATCGAATAGTATTTAAAACCCCTATAGGCATTCCCCGTACCGTATTGTGTATGGAAAAGCATGTCACTAGCCGGTGGAACTTGAGAATAGGGCATATTGGGCAATCAAGAACTTGAATTTTGATTTGAAGGAAGCATTTGAAAAGAGGATGCTTGATTTGAATGAGTTGGATGAATTCCGGAGAGAGGCATTTGAAAATTCTTTAATCTATAAGAAGAAAACTAAGGCATAATATGACAAGCTCATCCTAAGGAAGGAACTTAAAGTTGATGATTTGGTGCTACTTTACAATTCATGGCTCAAGTTATTCCAAGGAAAACTCAAGTCACGGTGGAGTGGCCCCTTTGAACTGGTTAAAACTTTTTCTCATGGAGTGGTGGAAATAAAAGGGAAAGAGGAAGCTTTTAAGGTTAATGGTCATGGGCTCGGAAACCCTACCTTGGAGGAATCATTGAAAGTGGATGAGAAATCGTCCAATTTGTGCAAGAATGAAGCCGTGCCATAGTCAAGCTAGTAACTATAAAAGAGCACTTCGTGGGAGGCAACCCAAGTCTTTGATTTAATTATTATTGTGTTCTCTTTGGTATGATTTTTCATTAGTTTAATCTTTAGTAAGTTAATTTCAATTAGGTTAGAATTTTAATTAAAAATCTAAGTTTCATTTAGTTGAATAAATGGTGCTAAATAATGAGTGAAAATTGTCATCCTAACTTATTAACTTTGTGTTTGTAGGTTGTCCTTGCAAATGGAGAAAAGTGATGAAGAAATGAGCAATTTTGGCTAAGTCTAAAAATTACACTTTGCAGAAATTGAATTTGATATCGTGATCTCAATTTTGAGATCGCAATCTCAAACTCAAACATCTTGAGGGCATTATGGTAATTGGGTGCGATATCGTGATCTCAAAATTGAGATCACGATATCAAACCTTAAACTTCTGCAAAGGCAAATTTGGCATCGAGTTTGCGATACCAGATTCGAGATCGCGATCTCAAATAGCAGAATCATTTTTTAATTACAACTCTTCTTCTTCTTTTCTACCAAACTTTTCATTTCTTCTCTTCTCAATCGAAAATCCAACAATCCCCCAATTCCTCAAATTCCTCCATAATCTTCACTCCAAATCATTCCAACCCACCTAATCACCACTAATATGATCTCATTTCTCTCTAGGATCATCAAAGGAAGCATCTTTTGGAAGATTTTTGGGAGAAATTGGAACAACAAGAAGGGTTGACATATAAGACCTTTTGGGAATTTTTGAATCCATTTTTTTTGGGTAATATCTTTCTTTAACATTTTAGTTCCAATTGCAAATTTCTTGAAGATAGTTGTGGGTTTTTGTTGATGAATGTGTGATGGAATTGTTGTTTGCCAATTTGTGAGTTTTTGACAAAAATTTGTGCGAATTTCTTGAAGGAAAAATTTTTGATGTTGAAGTTCCTCTATTGTTCAATATTCTGAATTATTAGCTTAGTAATTGAATTGGTTTGAATTGGCATGAGAAATTTTGAAGTTTGTTGGAAGTTTGTAAATTTGATTTTGTTGGCTGTGATTCTTGCATTAGGGGTAATTATCTGAATTGTTCATTGATTTGTGCTAATTAAAAATGACTCGAGGAGTTTATGGTAGTTTTGAATGTAAGGCTAGAATGAGGGGAAGAGGAACTAGGTCTAGGAAGAGGAAAGCTAGAGAAGGTACTAGTGGAGAAGGAGGCTTGGAACAACAATTGGAGGGTGGTGAACCACAGTGCTCTAGTGATAGGGTTTATCAGTTGTATAGGAACAATGAGAAATATGAGGTCATCAGAGAGCAGAATTTTGACCTTTCTATGCATTGGGGAGCTTATAATGATGTTAGAACAGCAATTGAGGAGCAAATTAAGTCAAGGCTTTGGGAGGGATTCAACACTCAAATTGACTCCAGGGCTTCCCAATTAGTTAAAGAGTTGGCTTGTGACTGTAATCTTTGTGAGTTGGAGAATGGTATGGTGTGGGTACGAGGGGTATTAGTGGACTTTAGTGTTGATTTGATTAATGCTTACTTTAATATACCACCCATATCTTCCAGTCAATATTTGGTATTCTTAAATGACAAGAGAAAGACATGAATGCAATTAAAGATGCCATTAGTGATAGGCAAGTTGATTGGGTTAGGAGTGCTTCCTCGAATATTGAGTTGAAATTCTCACATCAGGGCCTCTATTTGGTAGCCAGATTGTGGTTTTACTTTATCAGCTATCGAATTTGGGGGTCTAATACCTTGAGTTATATTCAGAGGGATAAAGTGCTCCTAGTTTATGCTATTATGATAGGGGTGCCGGTGAATATTGGTAGCCTTATCAGGCAGGGGTTTTTAGACAGTGGGAGGTCCGGGCGATCTATATTTTATGCCCCTAGCTTGATTTACCATTTGTGCACTTTGGCAGGTTGCTCGATTGATCCTAAGGAGACAATGACCTATATCCAAGAGAAAGGATTAATCGGGAATATGTTTACATGATGGTGAAGGAATATGAAAAGTACCACCAAGAAGAGCATTCTACCTAGCCACAGCCATCACTGCCTTAGAGTACTTCTTTAATTCCAATGCCCCCAGGTTATGTGCTCAATGCTCAGGTGAATGATGAAGAGGAATGAATTACAAGGGTTTTGGACATACAGCCAAATGGTGATGCAAAACAATTTGACTTTGATTGGAGCAGCTTTAAGGACCACTTCATTGGGCACATGGGTTCAGTCGCCACCACCTCTGATTTGGCACTTTGGTCCACCTTGTGGACAATACTACACACCACCCGCAATTTCAACATATCAAGGAGGATCTAGCCAAGTAGTTGCGACCGGAGAAGATCAAGATGATGACCATGAAGAAGCCCAGCCCAATGATGCCGAGGAGGGTCAAGAGGATATGGAATGAGAAGATTGATGCCACCAACTGCATTGTGCATTGATGACCTCCAACCTTTGCATCTACTTCAATTGAAGTTATTTGTGGATGATGAACAATTTCTTTAATTTTCATGACTTAGCACCATTACTTTTGATTACTTTTGCTTTATTTTATTTCTAGTCTTTGGATTTGGGATATTTTAATTTTCCTTTTTAGTAGATTGGCTAATGGCCTTAAGCTGACACCAAGAAGATATCTATGGTGATGCATCATGGATTGAATCTTGGTGGGAGTTTCTTGTTGGATACTTGGTGTAGTTTTGGTCATAATTATTGCCGAATAAGAGTAGAATGGCTAAGGGCCCTAAGCTGATGCCATTTTTTTTTTTTTTTTGCATTTTTTGATGAATTAAATTGGATATTGATTTTTATACGGCTTAATCGATGAGATGCATGGTATGGTTTAATACTATTAGCATTTCTACTCAATTTTAAATTTTAGTTTGAAATTATTTCATAGTTTCAGTAGTTCTTGTTATTTTTAGATATGTCGTTATGTTGAATTTTGGGTGAGTGGTAGGATGAGTTGTACTCATCACTCTTTGAATAAAGGACAAGTTTGGGGATGTTTATTTTTTGTTTTGGGATCAATTGTTTTGTGTAAGTTGATGTCACTTGATGCATAATGGAAGGAATAATGATCAATTAGGTACTCAATGACGATGAATTTTGACATTCAACCCTCTATGATTGACGTATTTGATTGAGTCATTCCACGGATTTTGTGTGAGTGAGTAGTTCATTGGCAACATAAAGATTTCAAAAACTTGGTATCACTATTTTTTTTTTCAAAAAGAAGTGCTGAAATTTTAGGAAAATTTATTTGAAACGTTGTTTCTAATCAAATCACTTATATTATTTGGTTATATGATCTATCTTTTGGAAAGAAATGAGCTAAATGAAATAGAAAAAATTTTGGGACATTTTGTGTGTTTGCATAGGGAATGTTCTTGTAACTCGTGAATAATTGATATACGAGATTAATTTTAGGTACATTTCACTCATTTTCCTTGGTTTAGGACTGTTTAAAAAATATGTTTAGGAATACATCTCCGGTGAGTACGGGATTCCAACAATATACCCGTGTTGTTTCTCCGAAATAAGCCATTAGAATAGTAATAAGGCGAGTACGGGATTCTGACATGTATCCATGTAGTTTCTCCGAATTAAGCAATTAGGAATTGCGTTTTAGTATACCAATAAGTTAAGGAGTAAATATTTGTAATACTTATCATTAATCTCATATTACTTATTCCTTTTAGAAGTCTATTCCCGAAATGTGTGACATTTGCATTTAAGTTGATTCTTAAATGAACTTCTATTTTCATGATACCTATTCGAGATAATTAACTAACTTCTTAATATTTGTGATTTGAGAAGTAATGATATTTTAAATAAATAGAACTAAAACTTTTGGTAACCCTTTTTTGAGAATAGTAATTCTTGGTGATGTGAAATCTTGTGTGGTGAATGAACGTGTGCTTCTGTATAGAACAAAATTGTAATTTTGGATTGACTCACTTAAATACTTCACAGATCATATAGTATTGAACATTTCTTGGGAGACACTTCTTAATTGTTCTAAGTACATCCATGATTCATCAAGTGTCATGTCAATTTTGGTGGTGTTTATGTGTTTAAGTGTAGTAGGTTTCTTTTAATTTTTATTTGCTCGGGACTAGCAAACATCTAAGTGTGTGATAATTCTAGTAAATTAGAGTTATTTTCCTCTAAATTGTGGCAATTTGATAGCTTAAATCCCAAACTTTAGGTAGGTAATTGAAGTTTAAGTTGATTTCTTTCATATGTGTTTATATTTTTGTTCCTATTAAATATGATAAGTTTTTATTATAATTTTAGCTTAATTAATTGCTTAATTGTGTTAATATTATGCAGGCTAAAAATCAGAGGATGGAAGCTAGGATGGACAAAGCTCAGAGGACCGAATTGCAATTATCAAAGAATAGAAGGATTGCTGCAAAGAGAGTCTAGATAGCGATCTGGAATTCTCCATATCTGGACTCGAAAAAATCACTTAAATGTTTAGCGAGTGAAGAGCGCAATGTCTTGGAATCCTCAAAATCCCAGATCGCGATCTCGACTGGGAAAATTGCTCTAAATGTATTAAAGTTGAGATCACGATCTCAAAATCTCCATATCGCGATCTCAAAATCTCCATACTCCCCTTTACTACTAGTTGACAACCGTATACTTGCAAGAAGCCACCTAGTAAGTAGTAGGAGTTAGGTGTTTTATAAATATTTTAACTAGGTGTGTTGCAAAGAACATCAATGTGATTATATTTTATTCATATATATCTCTAATCATAGTGTTTGACACGGGTAGATTATCATATAATTATATGTGGATGCTTATTAAAAGTAAGTACATCGGATTGACCCTCTAAGAGTATTCCACACAGATTATTATTTGAATGCCAGTGGATTAATCTCTTTGTGATAGTAATGTAATGATCCATAGACTCGTGAGCTTATCTTGACAGTAGATTACTATACTTTACCTTTATTTGTCGTTACTCTTAATGAGTCATACATACTATAGAGTTCGAGTATAATGTGAAGCATGAAAAAATAAAATATGACCAATATATGATTCACCACTCCTTATGATAGGAGAGTATATCCTAACATGGCCGCTTCTTGAAATACGATTCAAAAATTTTTGCGCAAAGTGGAAATAGAATTAAGAGTATCTTAAGTTCTATTTCAAATGAGTTGTATTTTGGAAAGAAATAAATTGATTAATTCAATAAAAGTTGGCATTATATCTGTACTCTTGAATTGATTGGGATATAATGTGGTGAAAGGATAATCATATAGTGGGACTAATCACGGATGGGTGATGTCGAACCAGTTGACATATCTCAATATTTGGGTAGTCATGATACTTTGTTAGAAGCCAATCTTAATCTATAAGTATAAATTATTTAAATAGTAAATTAATGATAAATTAAAAGTATTTAATTTATCTAATCCTAATTTATTTATGAATATAATTTATACTTACTGCCAAAGTGATTGAGAACCTAAACGGTCTCACACTTAAGATAATTAATCTGGGATTAAATTGATTTTGATAAGTATGAGAAACTTATGGGTTAATTTATGAGATAAATTAACTTTTTGAACTTAATTATAATAAGTTACAAATCTTAGGAGCAAATATGTAATATATTAGAATTTCTAGGTAATTTATATTTATAGCTATGCCCTTAAACCAAACTGATTAGAATTATTGTAATTTTCTAAACCCAAATTGATTGGGATATTAAGACTAATGCATATATATATGCATTAGAGACAGGTATATATATATATATATATATATATATATATATTTATATATATATATATATAAAAGATGTATATAAGACTAGTACTTAGAACAAGTACCAGTACGGCTTATCATTAAAAAAACATTAAAGTCACATTTTGAAGATAAAGGCCGTGGAAAAGAAAAATAATTGTGGAGCAAGTATTTTGTAGTTTGGATCAATTAAATTTATGAAAATTCATGAATTAATTATCTATACGGATACTATTGGAGACCAGGAATTTGTGCGGCTTGTCGGATCAACATCCAAACCATTTTAGAGATTTTATCGCAATTTTAACATATTATCTTTATACTTTTCATGTACTACGCATAAATTAATCATGGTATCTGTGATAGGAAAGTAAAATTTTAAATTCCGCTGTGCTATCTTTTTATTTACATTCTTACAGCGATATCAGAGCCATCTTTAATTAATTTTTGATGTAGATGTATTTAGTTGCTATGGATATTGAATTGTTCAAGTAAAAATATTGGAGAAAAATAATAAAAAAATAAAATAAAATCTGACCTTTTTTTTTTTAGTTTCCAACATGAGATTTATTTTATTTTATTTTATCTTGTCACTTTTAGTGACAGTTTAGGTTTTGTCACTATAAGTGCTTAATAAGTTAAGTTACTTTTAGTGTTAATTTTATATTTTCAAATTAAAGGTTTTTCTAAATTTAGTTTTTTAAAGCACCAATTAATTTTTGTCAATTGTTTTTTTAGAAATTTTCTTTACTTTAATTTGATTAAAATATCATTAGAAAGTACAAAACCTTTGTGAATATCTATTCAATTTTAATGAGATTAGAATTAGATAATTTATTTAAATTTTAGAAATATATTATTTTGCAATGAGATTGGAATTTAATAAATGTTCAAAAATTATTTAGAAATTATTCTAATAAATTCTATTATTTAAAAGATTATTTTCTAATGAGATTGGAAATTAATAATTTTTCTTCACAAAATATTTTTGTAAATAATTCAAAAATGATAATTTCAATGAGATTGGAATTATGATACATAGTGATTCATGATTAGATATTAAATACGGATTTTATACTGTTATTTAATTATTTAATTATATAATTCCATGATGGATTATTATGGATTTAAGACCAATGTGATTGTGTTTGGTTTTCTTGGTTCAAATTCAATGGTTGTATATTTTTAAATAGGATCTGCGTGTCTTGCCTTTTCTATTATTCTGAATGCATTCTTTTCTCATCTCAATTCTCTCGAATGTAATTTGAGATTACATCTTGACCAATCATGTAAAGTTCATAGAGGTAGGTTCAGTATAGGATTGAATATCTAAAATGTTTAGAAATATTTACATTTATAATGTACAAGATGATGGAGACGGCGCAAAGGTGCAACTTCGAAGGAAATTTTTAAGAGTTGAAGATGACTATTAGGATTTGACCACCTAGTTTCCTTTGTGACTCAACGAAACTAGTCTAGTAAAAGTCCATAATCATCCATGGTTTTATGCATGTTTATTAATTATATGTTGACATGATAATATTGCATACAATTTGATGAGACCTAAGAAATAGTTGAAAGGAAAATCCCTCAAATTAATATTAAGTCAATGAATAAGTTGCCTTTTATTATTATAGCATTAAACGAGAGTTCTTCTTAGATTTAACTTGTTGGGCTAATCCAAGATTATTCTATGTTGAACATGTTTAAGTTATGAGATGAGGTCTCTGAATAATGAGTATGATTTAAAAGAGACATATAATTTGTTGGGCACACTGTGTATTTCATGATTGTATGTCTTTGAGTCAAAGGTTAGGAAGTTAATACCTAACTATCTAAGAATTACAAAGTATTGTAATTGGTAAGAGTTACCTACCATTCAAAATTGTTTTGGTTTGTACGAGCTCCTAAATCAATATGTGAGGGTTATATGAATTAAATAGTAGGAGCAAAATCAAATTAAAAAGGTCCATATTATATTTGGTTTTGTTTATACATAAATAATATATTCTTATACTATCTTTATTTATATGTCATAGAATATTAATAGAAACATTAATTTATATCACATTTTATATGATAACAAACTTATTGGGCCGGGCCTAATTTTTCGAACTAGCAACGTAACTTGAGAATTGTTCTCAAGTATGAGAAAATTAGCTATGTCCTTGACCAACCCATTCCTGATGCCCCGGCAGAAGATGCTGATGAAGCAATTCAAAATGCTTATCATAAGCACATAGAGGACAACGATACTGCCACTGGTATCATGTTGGCCGCTATGAGTTCTAATATTACAGAAACAGCAAGATGACATGGATGCTCATTCTATGATTCTTCATCTCAAAGAATTGTTTGATGAAGAGTCAACGAATGAAAGGTATAAAAACTCTAAAGAACTATTCTGTTGTAAAATGGTAGAGGGTACTTCAGTAGTGGTTCATGTATTGAAGATAATCGAACTAATTGAAAAATTAGAACGATGGATTTAATCAAAACCACGAGTTAAATGCTGACCTAATCCTGCAATCTCTGCCTGATAGCTTTTCGCAGTTTGTGATGAATTATAACATGATAAGTTGTTCACAAATCTTTCTAAACTGTTGAATATGCTAAAGACTGCCGAGACAACTATCAAGAAGGAAAGGAAATAAGTGTTAGTTGTTGATTCTTCAAATAAAAAGAAAAGAAAATCAAAGGTTGGTTTTATGAAAAATAAGTCTGGATTGAAACCAACACTTGTGATCAAGATGGACAAGGCAAAGGGTATTTGCTACTATTGTGGAAAGGATGGGTATTGAACATTATAATGGAACTGCAAGCTTATATTGATAACTTGAAGCAGAAGAGGTTTAATGAAACTTCTATTTCGGGTATGTTTATGATTGAGATCAATATTTTTACTTCTAAATCAGATTCTTGGGTATTAGATACCGGATCTGCGTCATATTTGTAAATACATGTAGAGACCAAAGAGAAGTAGAATGTTAACTAATGAAGAAGTGGACCTGCACGTGGGAAATGGAACAAGTGTTGTTGTATTAGCCGTATGGACTTATTATTTTTCTTTACCTAGTGGTCTTGTTTTAGAACTTAAAAATTGTTATTATGTTCCCTCTCTTATTAGAAATGTTGTTTCTATTCTGTATTTAGATACTGATGGCTTTGTTATTATGCAAAAGAATAAATATTATTCTTTTTTACGTGATGGCATTGTGTATGGAACTGCTACTTTTATTAATGGTCTTTATATTCTAAACATTGAAAATCTAGTTCTGAACATAAATTCTAAGAGGTTTAAAATCGATAATTTGAGAAGTAACAATCTTCTTTGGCATTGTAGATATGATCATATAAATGAGAAATGCATTTCTAAATTACACAACAATGGTTATTTGAGATCATTTGATTATGAATCATATGACATATGTGAATCTCGTTTGCTTGGTAAAATGGCCAAATCACCTTTTACAGGAAAATGTGATTAGATCCAGTGAATTGCTGGGGTTAAAACATACCGATGTTTGCGATCCTATGTCAATTTATGCTAGAGAAGGTTTTTCATACTTCATTACCTTCACGGATAACCATTCTAGATATGATTATGTATACTTAGTGAAGTATAAGTCCAAATCCTTTGAAAAGTTCAAAGAATTCAAAAATAAAGTTGAAAAATAACTTGGTAAAAGTATTAAAATACCTCGATCAAATTGAGGTGGGAGATACTTAAACCAAGAATTTCAAGATTATCTTAAGAAGAATAGGATTCTACCTCAATGGACTCGTCCTTATACACCACAACTAAATTGTGTATCTAAAAGATGAACACCTAACCGAATTCTATGACATATGGTTCGATAAATGATGAGTCTTACAGACCTTCCCAAATCGTTTTGGGGCTATGCTCTAACACTACTTCCTATTTACCAAACTGTGTTCCATCAAAAGTTGTTGATGTCACTCCGTATGAGATAAATTTGGGAGTTTTTGAAGGAAAATTTCATTAATGTTAGTATTTTACTAAAGTGCCCCTCCTTGTAATGTTTTTATTTTATGTTTGGAAGACAAATATGACATTTCATAATTAATTATAGCGTAGTCCTACTTTTCCTTCCATTTCCTCCTACCTATGGAAAGAAAGTTTTTTTTTAAATTTTTATCCAAAGAAAGTTTTTTTTTTTTTATATAAATTTTTATCCCTCCATCTTCTTCATTTTCTCTTCTTTTCCCTCGCTTTAAAATTCGCAAACAAAGGAAAACTTCTAACTTTCCCTTCCTTTATCTTCTCTTCCTTCCATTTCTTTCCATCCAAACTCACCCTTAAAATTTTGTGACTCCCTATTACTAGCCATAAAAGCTCAATTTTTATGATCATAAAAATTGCTGGTCACAATTCCAATGTAACGGTGTCATTTTCTCAACTTTTATGACTATCAAAATATTGTGAGTCACAAGAGCCCTAATTTTCATGTAGTGTAAGGCATTTATATTTCTTGTAACAATGAAGGAATATTTAACTATAGTTATTATCTATGTACCATTTTTAATAAATATAAAATAATATTCGTATCAATATATACTGTCAATTATTCTAAACAAATCAAATATAGGATAATCGACTTATGGGTATTATAATCTGAAGATAAAGCAACTCAAAACTATTTCTGTTATTATGATTTAGGAATGACATTTTTGAACATAATATGACTATAACTGTTTCGTGGTGAAACATTTTTCAAGTTGATAAATGGAATGAATAACTAAAGTGTATGTTGAATGAATGAGTTTTCAAGTACAATAGTTGAGCCTATGTACAGGCTAAAAGATAAGTACAAGTTCAATTCACAGATAACTACAAGTATAGATAAACATACAAAATAAGATGTACATATGTACAAGATATGTACATCCAACATCTCCTTCCTTGAATTCAAGGTAAAAAATCTGACAACTTGAGTTTGCTCACAAGTGCATGAAAATGGCCAGGTAGATGTGTTTTTAGTGAAAAGATCAGCATCCTGATGCTCAGTTGAAATAGAGACAAGAGAAAAGATCTTCTGTAGGAAATGATGATGATGAAAGTGACCATAAATCTCAATGTATTTGGGGTGTTCATGAAATACATCATTGTGAGTGATTTGGATAGCACATTTGCTATCACAATAAATAGGTGTATGATCTGGAAGAGAAACACCTATGTCATGAAGAAGCATAGGTGCACGGTACTCAGATTCTGAACTAGGATGAGAAACAACAGACTGTTTCTTACTTTACTAGGAAATAAGGGAATCACCAAGAAAGAAAAAATATCCAGTGGTAGATCAACGATCAGTAGGATTTCCAGCCCCATCATAAACATTAGAATATGTTAGTAACTCCAATAAGGATGAAAATGCAAAATGTAATCCATGAAAGATTGTGCCTTTCACATATCTTAAAATCCGTAGGACAACAGGAAAATGCATAGAGCATGGATCAGACATGAACTAGCTCACTATATGTACAGCATAACTATATCTGGTCAAGTAACGGTCAGATAGACAAGACTACCAACCAGCTGATGATATCATGTTGGATCTATGAGAAGTTTCCCATCGACAGGATGCAATTTCACATTTGTTTCAAGTCAAGTATTAATAGTTTGAGCATCTGTGATTCCTGCACGGAAAAGAAGATCTGAGACATATTTAGCTTGGGACAAATGATCGCCTGTAGAAGATTTAGAAACTTCCAAATTAAGAAAATACCAAAGTTGTGAAACCCAGTATTTTAATAGCCTTGTTCTTTGATTTTAACTGGTTTAAAATGTTTTTCATATTATTTTTAGTCATAAAGTACTTCAACTTATTCGTTTTTCAATATTCGGCAAATTTTGTCGAAAGAGAATATGTCAAGATCTTCTTTTCCGTGCAGGAATCACAGACTGTCTCTTATATATCTAGATGTGTAATAAGAGACTAAGAGACATTATAAACAGCTGCAGTATATTTTAAAAAAAAAATCACAGTAATTGGGTCAAATAGTCAACTTGGAGACTATTTGGTCAATGGGGTACTATTTGGGTCAACTTTGGAATTTCTTTTTAGTCTTCTTCTTATTGTTTTTCTTCCTGTATTTTCTCCAGCTGCTGGCCAAAATTTCTTCTCCATTTTCCCCCAAAAATTTTCTTGGACTTCAAGTAGAAATGTACTTGGAAGGTAAGATTTTATGTATTTTAGCATTTTTGGCTTATGGGCTTTATGATTCAAGCTTTAATTTCAAGTTTTGTGGGATTCTTTATGGCTGAAAATAAACCCTCTTTGCAGCCTTATAAGTTATGATTTATGTATTTTATGGGTTGTTTTTAGTGTTTTGGAGGTTGGGATCAAAAGTGATTGGGGTTGATTTTTAACAACTTTCCATGGTTAGATTACAAATTTTAAGATTATGAGTTAGGGTTTTGTCTTCCATATGTGCCCTAGAATGTTATGCTATGAATGCTTATGTCTATGCACATAATGATGTTTTAAGAGTGTTTTAAGGTTAGTTTGGATAGGAATTGATCCTTGAAACTTATACACAGCATTAAGATTTTGTAAGTAAGCGGAAGTTTGGCGCAACTAGGATAATTTGGATAATTGGTTATGTTTGAAGGATCTTTAATGATCTTTTGATGGTTTTAAGTGTTTCCTTGGTAGTGGGTTGGATAGGAAGCATGTTTGAATCATGCGTGTGGCTAATCGGTAAAAATTTTAGTTTGGCAGTAAAGAGGAATTCCAACCATAGGTTGTTGCTCTAATGTTGTAATAGAGTTAATTGTAGTGGTTATGGGGTATGCATTGTTTTGGAATGCTATTGATATAGTCCCGGCTATTGCTCCGGTGAATAAAAAAGATTTTTTCGGTTTTTCTGGAAAACTGAGCTTATTATCTCCTAATCTAGCTGTAATATGAATTTGAAGGGTTAACTAAGTGTTTTGACTGGGGTTTTAGCTTGTCGAAGTTGGTCGGAAGTTGTGAAAAGGTCATTTTTGACCAAAGAGCTGTTGGTGTCGTTTTCTATCGTTTCGCGTCGTTTCGTTTCCCTAGTCATCATTCTTCTACAACTCTTCTAAGTGTCATCTTATCTCTGTTTTAGGTACCTTGCCACCTACCGCCGGCTGATGCTTATCTGTGATCATTTGTGCAGTTTTATGCTTTGATAGGTGGAAAACAAATTAGAACCCCTCTTCCACTTGTATTTTGTTTAACGACTTTCAAATACGTTATCAAGGATTTTAAAATGTGTATGATGTTTGGAACTGCACTTTTACAATGTTTTGGAATTATTACATATGAAATCGGGACCAAGCTATTTTATGTTAATCAATTGATATTTTTGCAAACTCTTTTGATATGAAAGCATTTTATGACTGTTTTGGCTCATAGGTGACCGAGGTATATAATTTTGGATGTGTTTGGAAATGTCTGAATTGTGGGGAACCGGTTCTATAGTCATCCATGGGACGCCATGGTGACGTCCAAAGTTTTGAACTAATTGATCGGGGTCTTGTGATGGGATAACTTGACCTCCCGGTCGACTAGTAGGTGTGGTAGATTACTAGATCGACTAGTACTTGTAGGTCATACCTTTGAGCCTAAAAGATACTCATGCTATTTTATTATATTCCAGATTGAAACGTACTTGGATTTGTTCGCTAGTTTCAATCTGGAATATAATAAAATAGCATGAGTATCTTTTAGGCTCAAAGGTATGACCCTGTCTCTTATACAAATGTTATTATCTTTATGTTTTCTTTTTATCGAAA
Organism: Cinchona pubescens; assembly: GCA_025175665.1. NCBI lineage: Eukaryota > Viridiplantae > Streptophyta > Magnoliopsida > Gentianales > Rubiaceae > Cinchona > Cinchona pubescens. The sequence goes on from JANKKI010000053.1 coordinate 5,007,665, forward strand.
TACTTGGCCCCATTTGAAGAGCTTTTATGATATCCACTGAGCTAGTTATGCTCACCCCACGTGATTTATAATTTTTCAGATTAGGTGCTCGTTTTTTACTCTCCACCGCGTTAGCAGCTACACATCTAGATGTGTATAAGAGACAGAAGAAGACTAAAAGTAAATTCCAAAGCATACACAAACAACAAGGCTTCTTTACACATCTAGATAGTGTATTAGATATTGTTTTGTATTGATGAACTTTGTTTTTGTTGTAGCATCTTTTGTACTAAGAAAGAATTTTGTAATTCGTATTTTTTGTGTAAAATGAAAGTATTCGGTTTATAGTTAAGAAATGGTTTGATGGTTCTATTATATTGCGGTTAAGTTTGTTGCTCTGTTCGTTTGTGCCTTGCGCTTTGGACCGGTGTGCCATTAGCGCGGCGTGTTAACCAGGCATTTGGGGCGTGACATTTAGTGGTATCAGAGCATAGGTTTGAATATCCGAGCCTAGGTTTGAATCCTAAGTCCAGTAATAGGTATTCGATGAGTCTTTCGAGGTTTAAATCGATGTACTCGGGCTTAGAATTATATAAGATTCTGTTTTGCTCGCGACATTACAGGATCTGTGGAATTCTTTGACCTGGAGTTATTGATTGACTTGTTTTGGGGGGGTTTTGAGAGGTCCTTGCTTATGTAATCTTTGTTGTACCTCTTTTGTTGATTCTTGAAGAGTTATTCTTTGCACATGATTCCGTCTTTGACTCTTATCAGCTAGTATGCCGCCTAGGACTCGTTTTGGTTCTAGAGGTCGCGGTAGAGGCTCGGCACAGCAGGATGTCTAAATTCTTGGTTGCTGAGGCGGCCAAGTGGTGGCAGACCGTTGAGGCTACGTTGCCCACACCGAGACAGCCTGTGACTTGGGAGATATTCCGGGAGCAGTTTCTAGCTCATTATCATTTTCCCCCGTCCATCAGAGCTCAGAAGATGGACGAGTTTTATCGGCTGGAGCAGCGAGATCAGTCCGTGGTGCAGTATGCATTCCAGCCCAGAGGCTTGGGGAGTATGTTCCCGCTATCTGGCGTGACGAGCCAGCGTATGTATCATTTCCGGAAGGGTCTTAGAGCTGAGCTAGAAACTGCTCCCGGAATATCTCCCAAGTCACAGGCTGCTCGGTGCTGTCTCTTATACACATCTAGATGTGTATAAGAGACAGAGATTCACCGCTGACGAGGTGATCGGGACTATACCTAGCATTCACAGGGGTCGAGCTCGCGCCAAGACAGAGACTAGTCGACCATTTCGGCCTCGGTCTCGATCGCGTGGACATCGGCCGGACAGGGACTTTAGCACCTCCAGCTGGGAGTAGGAGGGGTCCGTCGACAGGTTCTTCTGTTTCTTCTTCAGTTGGGAGCCAGCCTCAGAGATCTCAGACGGTGACAGTTCAGCAGCCGTCGCCGCCATGCCGGTCTTGTGGTCGACTACACTCTGGGGAGTGTGGAGATATTGGAGGACTGGAGCTTGCTTTAATTGTGGCGAGCACGGTCATTTGATCAGAGATTGTCCTAAGTTCGCACCAAATCGAGGGTAGACTAGTGGAGTGCAGGGTGGTCCACCTGAGGACAAGAGGCAGAGGACTCAGGCGAGGGTGAATGCGTTGAGTCAGCAGCAGGCCGATCAGACCGATTCAGTAGCTGCAGGCACTATTTTAGTGAATTCCATACCTGCTTATGCTTTATTTGATTGTGGGGCATCACATTCATTTGTAGCTAGATGTTTCTTAGATGTCTGTCCGAGAAACCTAGATGGTTAGAGGATCCTTATAGAGTGGGGACCCCGGACGGGAAGATTTTGGAGTCTAGGTTTGTTTTGGAAGGTTGTCGGTCAGAGTTTTGTGATAGGAAGTTTGAGGCTGACCTTATTCAGTTACCGATGACCGACTTTGATTTGATTTTGGGTATGGATTGGTTGGCGGCTAATGGTGCGACGATTGATTGTAAATAGAGGTATGTGATGTTTCAGATGCCTGGTTTAGATACGGTGATTTTTCGTGGGAATGAAAAGAAGCCCAAGAGTAGGATTCTGATTATATCAGTAGTGAAGGCGTTTAAGGCCTTAGATAGGGGTTGTGAAAGCTATTGGCTTATGTGATAGACTCTGATAAAGTAGAGCCAGGCATTGAGGATATCCTAGTGGTTAGGGAGAGGATCTTGGATCGACAAGATAAGACATTGAGGAATAAAGTTATCTCCTACGTGAAGGTTTTATGGTCTAATCATTCTGAGAGAGAAGCTACCTGGCAGCTTGAGAGCATCGTTAGATCGAAGTATCCAGCCTTGTTTGCTTCGTGATTTCGTAAGCTTCGAGGACGAAACTTTGTTTAAGGGGGGTAGAATGTGAAACCCAATATTTTAATAGCCTTGTTCTTTGATTTTAACTGGTTTAAAATGTTTTTCATATTATTTTTAGTCATAAAGTACTTCAACTTATTCGTTTTTCAATTCGGCAAATTTTTCGATTTACGCGATTTTTCCGTGTAAACGGGTCAAAAGTTGGACTAAGTGTAATTAGTGCATTGTGGTGTGCAAGTGTTGTTTGATGGCTGATTTATAATGTTATTTAGTAGCTGTCTCTTATACAAATCTAGATGGGTCAAAGAGTCAACTTGGAGACTATCAAGGTCAATATACTTCGACACGATAAAATCAAAGCTGCAAGGCTTCTGTCTCTTTTAGTCATCTAGATGTGTATAAGAGACCTCATTTTCTCCAGCTGCTGGCGAAATTTCTTCTCCATTTTCCCCAAAATGTGCCTGTCTCTTATACAAATCACTTGGAAGAGTAAGATTTTAAAATTTTAGCATTTTTGGCTTACATGCTTTATGATTCAAGCTTTAATTTCAAGTTTTGTGGGATTCTTTATGGCTGAAAATAAACCCTCTTTGCAGCCTTATAAGTTATGATTTATGTATTTTATGGGTTGTTTTTAGTGTTTTGGAGGTTGGGAAGTGATTGGGGTTGATTTTTAACAACTTGTTTAATCCATGGTTAGATTACAAATTTTAAGATTATGAGTTAGGGTTTTGTCTTCCATATGTGCCCTAGAATGTTATGCTATGAATGCTTATGTCTATGCACATAATGATGTTTTAAGAGTGTTTTAAGGTTAGTTTGGATAGGAATTGAGACTTGAAACCAAGTGGAATATAGTTGCCTCCGTTCTCTATTCTTGCTAACCTTAAATCAACTAGGATAATTTGGATAATTGGTTATGTTTGAAGGATCTTTAATGATCTTTTGATGGTTTTAAGTGTTTCCTTGGTAGTCTTATGGATAGGAAGCATGTTTGAATCATGCGTGTGGCTAATCGGTAAAAATTTTAGTTTGACAGTAAAGCCTACTTCCAACCATAGGTTGTTCTGTAATCTTATACACATCTAGATGTGTAGTGGTTATGGGGTATGGATTGTTTTATAACATCTAGATGATATAAGAGACATATTCATTGCTCCGGTGAATCTTTCCGTTTATGGATTTTGTTGGTTGGTTGAATATGTTGTTTTGAGTTGGGTTGTAACCAAGGTCCCTGAATACCTTGGAAATGGATCTTATACACATCTAGATGTGTATAAGAGTCAGCTGTCTCTTATAACATCTAGATGTGTATAAGAGACAGGATTCTAGCTGTAATTAAGAGGATATCCTAATTATAGCCTAGGGAGAGGCGAAGTTTTTCGGTTTTTCTGGAAAACTGAGCTTATTATCTCCTAATCTAGCTGTAATATGAATTTGAAGGGTTAACTAAGTGTTTTGACTGGGGTTTTAGCTTGTCGAAGTTGGTCGGAAGTTGTGAAAAGGTCATTTTTGACCAAAGAGCTGTTGGTGTCGTTTTCTATCGTTTCGCGTCGTTTTCGTTTCCCTAGTCATTCTTTAACTTCTACATCTCTTCTAAGAGTCCTCTTATATCTGTTTTAGGTACCACGCCACCTACCGCCGGCGATCGCGTTCTGTGATCATTTGTGCAGTTTTTGCTTTGATAGGTGGGTAACATAGACCGGCCCCTCTTCCACTTGTATTTTGTTTAACGACTTTCGAAATATGTTTGGATGGATTTTAAAATGTGTATGATGTTTGGAACTGCACTTTTACAATGTTTTGGAATTATTACATATGAAATCGGGACCAAGCTATTTTATGTTAATCAATTGATATTTTTGCAAACTCTTTTGATATGAAAGCATTTTATGACTGTTTTGGCTCATAGGTGACCGAGGTATATAATTTTGGATGTGTTTGGAAATGTCTGAATTGTGGGGAACCGGTTCTATAGTCATCCATGGGACGCCATGGTGACTGCTGTGAATGTTTTGAACTAATTGACTGCGGGGTCTTGTGATGGTAAAAAAGATCCAATCATTTCAAAACATAGTATGCTAAAGCATAGTACTAGATCGACTAGTCTCTAGGTCATACCTTTGAGCCTAAAAGATACTCATGCTATTTTATTATATTCCAGATTGAAACTGTACTTGGATTTGTTCGCTATGCTTTAGCATACTATGTTTTGAAATGATTGGATCTTTTTTACTATGTTTTGGACATGCCTGACGTTTAAATGGCATGATACATTTTAGAAACTACTTATGATTATGGTTTATTGACGTTTAAATGGCATGAGACATTTTAGAAACTGCTTCATGACTATGGTTTTCACAAATGTTATTATCTTTATGTTTTCTTTTATCGAAATACTTGGCCCCATTTGAAGAGCTTTTATGATATCCATGAGCTAGTTATGCTCACCCCACGTGATTTATAATTTTTCAGATTAGGTGCTCGTTTTTACTCTCCACGCGTTAGCGGCTTTTAGATTTTCTCCGATTCCACATTCCGGTAGGATGCGGATAATCTTCCAAGCTTCTCTTTTCATGGAGAGGGGTAGTGTATTAGATAGGTTTTGTATTGATGAACTTTGTTTTTGTTGTAGCATCTTTTGTACTAAGAAGGAATTTTGTAATTCGTATTTTTTGTGTAAAATGAAATATTCGGTTTATAGTTAAGAAATGGTCTTGTTTTGATGGTTCTATTATATTGCGGTTAAGTTTGTTGCTCTGTTCGTTTGTGCCTTGCGCTTTGGACCGGTGTGCCATTAGCGCGGCGTGTTACGGTCCCCTTTTTGGGGCGTGACATTTAGTGGTATCAGAGCATAGGTTTGAATATCCGAGCCTAGGTTTGAATCCTAAGTCCAGTAATAGGTATTCGATGAGTCTTTCGAGGTTTAAATCGATGTACTCGGGCTTAGAATTATATAAGATTCTGTTTTGCTCGCGACATTACAGGATCTGTGGAATTCTTTGACCTGGAGTTATTGATTGACTTGTTTTGGGGGGGTTTTGAGAGGTCCTTGCTTATGTAATCTTTGTTGTACCTCTTTTGTTGATTCTTGAAGAGTTATTCTTTGCACATGATTCCGTCTTTGACTCTTATCAGCTAGTATGCCGCCTAGGACTCGTTTTGGTTCTAGAGGTCGCGGTAGAGGCTCGGCAGCAGGACCCTCAGCCTGGTGAGCGTCCGGTTGGTGGGGATCCGCCGCAGGAGATCCTGTAGTCGAGTCGGCCGGAGCCTGTTACTAGGCCTGCGGTCTACCCTAGGGACGAGGCAAGGCCGTCAGCACCTCCTCCTCCACTGGACAGCCAGTGGTTGATTATGGCGCCATTGCGGCGGTTGTGGCACAGGTTATTCGACAGTTGGACGTTGAGCGACATCCCGTTGCTCCACCACCTCCACCACCGCGTACCGCATTCCATCCCCTGTTTCAGACGCTCAAGAAGGCCAGGCTACCTACGTTTGATAGGGCTCCGGATCCGCTTAAGGCGGAGTATGGATGGGCGAGATAGAGAGGGACTTTTGAGTTATTTCAGATTCCGGTGGAGTCACGGACATCTTTGGCTATTCCTGTCTTGGTTGCTGAGGCGGCCAAGTGGTGGCAGACCGTTGATCCCTCTACGTTGCCCACACCGAGACAGCCTGTGACTTGGGAGATATTCCGGGAGCAGTTTCTAGCTCATTATAAGTCCCGGACCATCAGTCTGTTAGGGAAACGAAAACGACGCGAAACGATAGAAAACAAAACCATAAGCTAGCATAGTCAAAAATGTACCCCAAGTCACAACCTGTCTCTTATACACATCTAGATGTGTATAAGAGACAGAGATTTAACCGGAGCAATAGCCGGTACTATATCAATAGCATTCCCTCGATTTGGTGCGAACTTAGGAGCAGGCTAGATGTGATAAGAGACCGATTAAAGTAGCTGCAGGCACTATTTTAGTGAATTCCATACCTGCTTATGCTTTATTTGATTGTGGGGCATCACATTCATTTGTAGCTAGATGTTTCTTAGATGTCTGTCCGAGAAACCTAGATGGTTAGAGGATCCTTATAGAGTGGGGACCCCGGACGGGAAGATTTTGGAGTCTAGGTTTGTTTTGGAAGGTTGTCGGTCAGAGTTTTGTGATAGGAAGTTTGAGGCTGACCTTATTCAGTTACCGATGACCGACTTTGATTTGATTTTGGGTATGGATTGGTTGGCGGCTAATGGTGCGACGATTGATTGTAAATAGAGGTATGTGATGTTTCAGATGATCTGGTTTAGATACGGTGATTTTTCGTGGGAATGAAAAGAAGCCCAAGAGTAGGATTCTGATTATATCAGTAGTGAAGGCGTTTAAGGCCTTAGATAGGGGTTGTGAAAGCTATTGGCTTATGTGATAGACTCTGATAAAGTAGAGCCAGGCATTGAGGATATCCTAGTGGTTAGGGAGAGGATCTTGGATCGACAAGATAAGACATTGAGGAATAAAGTTATCTCCTACGTGAAGGTTTTATGGTCTAATCATTCTGAGAGAGAAGCTACCTGGGAGCTTGAGAGCATCGTTAGATCGAAGTATCCAGCCTTGTTTGCTTCGTGATTTCGTAAGCTTCGAGGACGAAACTTTGTTTAAGGGGGGTAGAATGTGAAACCCAATATTTTAATAGCCTTGTTCTTTGATTTTAACTGGTTTAAAATGTTTTTCATATTATTTTTAGTCATAAAGTACTTCAACTTATTCGTTTTTCAATTCGGCAAATTTTTCGATTTACGCGATTTCAGTTCAATCAAAGAACAAGGCTATTAAAATATTTAGTTTCACAAACTATTTCCCCACCACAATGTTTGATGGCTGATTTATAATGTTACACATCTAGCCTGTTAAGAAAAAATTAGTTTTTGGGTCAAACAGGAGTCAACTTGAACAACTATTTGGTAAATGGGGTACTATTTGGGTCAACTTTGGAATTTCTTTTTAGTCTTCTTCTTGTTGTTTTTCTTCCTCATTTTCTCCAGCTGCTGGCCGAAATTTCTTCTCCATTTTCCCCCAAAAATTTTCTTGGATTTCAAATAGAAATCACTTGGAAGGTAAGATTTTATGTATTTTAGCATTTTTGGCTTATGGGCTTTATGATTCAAGCTTTAATTTCAAGTTTTGTGGGATTCTTTATGGCTGAAAATAAACCCTCTTTGCAGCCTTATAAGTTATGATTTATGTATTTTATGGGTTGTTTTTAGTGTTTTGGAGGTTGGGAAGTGATTGGGGTTGATTTTTAACAACTTTCCATGGCTTAGATTACAAATTTTAAGATTATGAGTTAGGGTTTTGTCTTCCATATGTGCCCTAGAATGTTATGCTATGAATGCTTATGTCTATGCACATAATGATGTTTTAAGAGTGTTTTAAGGTTAGTTTGGATAGGAATTGAGACTTGAAACCAAGTGGAATTTATTTCCCTTCATTTTGTAAGTAAGCGGAAGTTTGGCGCAACTAGGATAATTTGGATAATTGGTTATGTTTGAAGGATCTTTAATGATCTTTTGATGGTTTTAAGTGTTTCCTTGGTAGTGGGTTGGATAGGAAGCATGTTTGAATCATGCGTGTGGCTAATCGGTAAAAATTTTAGTTTGACAGTAAAGAGGAATTCCAACCACTACAATTAACTCTATTATAGACATGTAGTGGTTATGGGGTATGGATTGTTTTGGAATGCTATTGATATAGTCCCGGCTAATTCCAGAATTGTTCCAAGTATGGATTTAGTTGGTTGGTTGAATAGTGTTGTTTTGAGTTGGGTTGTAACCAAGGTCCCTGAATACCTTGGAAATGGATTTTGTTGGTTGGTTGAATATGTTGTTTTGAGTTGGGTTGTAACCAAGGTCCCTTGAATACCTTGGAATTGGAGCTGTCTCTTATACACATCTAGATGTGTATAAGAGACAGCCTAGGGAGATGGCGAAGTTTTTCGGTTTTTCTGGAAAACTGAGCTTATTATCTCCTAATCTAGCTGTAATATGAATTTGAAGGGTTAACTAAGTGTTTTGACTGGGGTTTTAGCTTGTCGAAGTTGGTCGGAAGTTGTGAAAAGGTCATTTTTGACCAAAGAGCTGTTGGTGTCGTTTTCTATCGTTTCGCGTCATTTTCGTTTCCCTAGTCATTCTTTAACTTCTACATCTCTTCTAAGAGTCCTCTTATATCTGTTTTAGGTACCACGCCACCTACCGCCGGCGATCAGATCTAGTAATCATTACCACAGTACTAGTCTGATCTAGTAACATAGACCCTCTTCTACCACTTGTATTTTGTTTAACGACTTTCGAAATATATCAATGGATGGATTTTAAAATGTGTATGATGTTTGGAACTGCACTTTTACAATGTTTTGGAATTATTACATATGAAATCGGGACCAAGCTATTTTATGTTAATCAATTGATATTTTTGCAAACTCTTTTGATATGAAAGCATTTTATGACTGTTTTGGCTCATAGGTGACCGAGGTATATAATTTTGGATGTGTTTGGAAATGTCTGAATTGTGGGGAACCGGTTCTATAGTCATCCATGGGACGCCATGGTGACTGCTGTGAATGTTTTGAACTAATTGACTGCGGGGTCTTGTGATGGGATAACTTGACCTCCCGGTCAGACTAGTAGGTGTGGTAGATTACTAGATCTGACTAGTACTGTAGGTCATACCTTTGAGCCTAAAAGATACTCATGCTATTTTATTATATTCCAGATTGAAACTGTACTTGGATTTGTTCGCTATGCTTTAGCATACTATGTTTTGAAATGATTGGATCTTTTTTACTATGTTTTGGACATGCCTGACGTTTAAATGGCATGATACATTTTAGAAACTACTTATGATTATGGTTTATTGACGTTTAAATGGCATGAGACATTTTAGAAACTGCTTCATGACTATGGTTTTCACAAATGTTATTATCTTTATGTTTTCTTTTTATCGAAATACTTGGCCCCATTTGAAGAGCTTTTATGATATCCACTGAGCTAGTTATGCTTACCCCACGTGATTTATAATTTTTCAGATTAGGTGCTCGTTTTTTACTCTCCACCGCGTTAGCAGCTTTTAGATTTTCTCCAGATTCCACATTCTTGGTAGGACTCTAAAGAGAAGCTTGGAAGCTTCTCTTTTGTTTGGTCCTACCTAGTGTATTAGATAGGTTTTGTATTGATGAACTTTGTTTTTGTTGTAGCATCTTTTGTACTAAGAAGGAATTTTGTAATTCGTATTTTTTGTGTAAAATGAAATATTCGGTTTATAGTTAAGAAATGGTTTGATATGGTTCTATTATATTGCGGTTAAGTTTGTTGCTCTGTTCGTTTGTGCCTTGCGCTTTGGACCGGTGTGCCATTAGCGCGGCGTGTTACGGTCCCCTTTTTGGGGCGTGACAAAAGTGATTCCAAATCTTTCATATCAAACTGTATATTGAGGAATTCTTTCAATTGTTGAATGCCTAAAATATCATTTCCTGTGATCATCATGTCATCTATATAAAGAAGAAGAATAATAGTACCTGACGAAGAGTGTTAAATGAGTAAAACAAAATCATATGCATTATAGAGAAGCCCAACATTTCCAAGGTAGTATTGAATTTTGAATACCAAACTCAAAGAGCTTGCCTAAGCCTATAAAGTGCTTTTCATAGATGATAAACTTTAGTGGATAGATGATCATACCTAGGAAGAGGTTTCATGTAAACTTCCTCAACACGATCACCATTGAGAAAAGTATTTTTGACATCCATTTGAAAGAGATCCCAATAGCAAGCTACAGAAACTATTAGAGTAAGAATCGCACGGATGTAATATGAGTCATAAGAGCAAAAGTCTCTTTTTAGTAAATATCATATTCCTAAATGAATCCCTTGGTAACCAAACGGGCTTTGTAATGCTTAACTGAACTATTAGATCGTATTTTGATCTTGTACACCCATTTGTATCCAATTGTGGATTTTCCTGATGGTAAATCAACTAGATTGTAGAGCCTCTATTTCCTCTATCATTACTTTCTGCCAAAGAAGATTAGAACAAGCCTCTCAGAAATTTTGAGCCTCATATAGAGTAGCAAGAGATAGATAACAATGATAATTATTTAGGTGAATAGGAGGAATTCTTACCCTATTTGAATGACGAGGATAAGGAGGAAAATGCTCTGAATGATCCACAGGCCGACTAGTAGTTTTGGAAGAGTCTAGGGAAAGGTCATCAGGAAGGTTGATAGAACTTGCATCAAAAGAAGTTTCATCTGGAAAAAAAAAATTAATGAGTTCATTAGTAAAGAACCACAGAGGAACCCATACAAGAAGAGGAAACACGAAATGTTGACATGATAGAGAAGGGTTTATGCTCCCAAAAGAGTACATAACGGGATACTTGCAGACGTTTAGCAATGGGATCATAATAATGATAGCCTTTGTACTGTATACCATAGCCAAGAAAACAACATAGTTTAGAGCAAGGCTATAATTTAGTTCACTCATCAAGAGGAAATAAGAAAAAGCAAGTATATCCAAACACTTCGAAAGTTTTATAATCTAGGTGTGTACTATAAAGACAATAATAAGAAGATTTGAACTTGATTAATGGTGAAAACTGCTATAAGAGCGGCTTCTCCCAAAATGATTCAGGAACATTTGAGGAAAGTAATAGAGCTCAAGTAGTGTCTAGGATATGACGATAATTTTGTTCTGTTCAACCATTTTGTTGAGATGTACTTGGACAAGATCTTTGAGGGATGGTTTCATCCTCATGAAGACTGCAAATAAAAGAAGAATATGTATATTCTGTAGCTTATTGGAAAGTCCAAGAAGATTTAAATATTTTTAGAAAATTTAGTTCTAATCATACTACAAAATTCATGATAAGTTTGTAAAAATTTAGACCAACGTTACATCAAGTAAATCCAGGTAAAATGAGGATAATGATCAATAAAAATAACAAAATATCAAGATCCACCCATAGTTGGAGTAGGAGACAGTCCCGAAATATTAGAATGAACAATATCAAAAGAATTAGATGAAATACAATCATTTAAATTAAATGGAAAAGCATTTTGTTTTCCTAGTTGACAGGAAATACTATTAAATGATTCATCCAGAACAAGAACTAAAAGACCACTAGACATTAATTGACAAACTCGAGACAATGAAGCATGACCTAGGTGAGAATACCATAATTGTAAGGAAAAAGAGTCTTTATTCTGAGCAACAACACTGGTATGAAGTGGAAGACATAAAGATGTTAACTCAAACAAGTGAACAACTTTAAGGCCTGTCCCAACCTGCTTTCCTATCTGGAGATCCTGAATAGTATACTACAACCATGTTTAGAAAAATGTAAATCAAGAACAGGATCATAGAATTGTCCAACAAAAAGAGGTTAAAAGACAAGTTAGGGGCACAATAAGTATCCAAATGTTAAACTCAGAAGTAGTAACAGTACTAGTATGACTAATGTGCAAGCATGAGCCATTAATAGTGTGCACAGGAGAATGATTAGATACTGGTGTTTTGTTAATGAATAATGTTGAATTTGATGACATATGATTATAACATCCAGGATCTAAAAGCCATGAAAAAATACTTAGTATGGTAGAAAGAACAAAACATGAAGCAGATTCCCTACGAGATAGTACCCGATTGATTAAGACCTCCAAATCAGATGTTGACATCAAAGGAGTCAGAATACCATGACTGATGTCTATACCAGAGTCTGTTTGTACAGTAGCTACCAATTTGTAACCTTCTCGACATTAAGCAGCAATGCGCTTGCGACATTCTTCAAAATTATGTCCCTAGTGTCCACAATAATCATACTTCTTTCTACTCCTTAGTTGCTCCCTTTTTTGCTAAGATGGTTGAGTTGTTGAAGAAGCAAAGGCCATGACTACTTTAGTAGTTTTTGCATGCAAACTTCATAAGTGAGTTTCTTTGGAAATTAATTCTGACAGAGCTAAGCCAAGTGTAGGTAAAGGTCATCAATGTAAGAGACTAGCTCTAGTAAGTTCAAAATCATTTCTTAGAGCCATAAGAACCTGAATCAAGATTATTCTTGTGAATAGTATAAAATCCAGCATTTTTGACATAAGGGAATACAGGACTCGGACAATGCCAATTAATCCCAAAGACATTTCATTTTAGAATGAAAATCATTAATAGATTGTCTAGACTCTTGGTGGAGAAGTTGAAGTTGCTTATAACCTGATACTGATGAGCAAAATCTGCTATAGTGTATCTTTCTTGCGTAAAATCTCAAGCTTCTTTGGCAGTCTCAAAATCATTCAGAAGAGACCCAATAGAAGGAGTAGATGAATTTATGAACCAAGAAATGATCTTGTGAGCATTGATGCTATCCCAATCCTCCAATTAGTTAGCATATTTATCAAAGGACTTTCCTTATCTTGCGTCAGTTTGCTTGGTCTTCAGTGATGAGTCGCCAAAACTTATGACCTTTGGGAAAACTTCGCATGACTTGCATCTAGATTCTGTAGTTTCCATCAAGAGAGATATTTGTTGGATAGGTGACATCAAGAGTAGGATTAGAAGCCATAATAGACAAAAGTACAAAAGAACCAATTTTTGACCAGAATTTCCACAATCCGAGGCAAAAAATAAGTTCGAAACACCGAACAACCTTAGTAACCAGTCACACTAGAGAAAAAACAATCAAAATAATGTAGAACCAATCAAAAAATTAGGTTGTCGGTTGAACCGGTTTGGGTTGGTTAAGGATGGACACAAGGCAACGTGTGAACGTAATGCTTATGTTGAGCCAAAGTAGTAGTGACGTGGTGCTTGCTGAAGCCACGTGGTAGTGACATGGTACCTACGTGGCAGTGACGTGGCATCAATTGAGTGACTTATTATGTCGTGGAGCTGACGTGTCGACAACGTGACAATGTCCTAGTGTTGATGTGGCAATGACATGTCGAAGAGGTCCAGACGCTATAGTGGCACATATGATACACGGACAGCTGGTGAAGCACGGATGTGTGTAATGCATGCGCAGCACATGGAGACGATAGGAAACTTCCAAATGTGTGTGGGAACGAGTGCGGGCTCTTTCTCGACTGATTTTTACACCTTTATGATTGTCTAGTCTTCTTCTATCGAATTCCGATGTTAGTTTTTGTCTAGAACCAACATGAAAAATAGTATTTTAGGAGATTAGAATGGACCTGCTACTATGGAAGCATTTTGTTAGGCCCCAAGTTGAGGCTCTATACCATAATAGAAAGAACAAACAACTAAATTATATATTGAATGAATGAGTTTTCAAATACAATAGTTGAGCCTACATATAGGCTAAAAGATAAGTATAAGTCCAACAGATAACTACAAGTATAAATAAACAGAACTACATATAAAATAAGATATACTTATGTACAAGATATATACATCTACCACTAGTAATTATGTTGCTCTGAAATTTTCCATTTGTAAACATATTTTCTTTGTTCTTTTCTAGTTTTTATATTATGAAACCTTTTGGATGTTAAAAAGGATGCCATAGAAAAAAACAACAGTAGGGTTGGCTTTGAAGACACAGCCAAAGAAGTAATCAAACTTCTTACTGAAGAATCAGAGCATCTAGAAGTAATCTCAATAGTTGGCATACTAGGGGTTGGGAAGACAACATAAGCTAAATAGGTCATCGATGACCCTAAGATTAAGGACAAATTTCCATTCGGGGATTTATTCATGTTTCTGAAGAATACCAGAGAAAGAAAGTGTTCCATAATATATTGGAGTCTATTTTGCAACTCACCCACGAGGTGAAGAAGATGTCGGAAAACAATTAGCATCATATCTCAACAGACAGTTGGAGCCTAGAAAGTATCTAATAACTCTAGGAAACTAGAGTTATATATGGTGGGTACCCTAAACTTGATGGCTTTGCTCCTAGTTTTGAATATTTTAAGTATTTTCGTGTGTGTTTTTATATATTTTTCTTTTATGTGTTTATTAAGTGTTCGAGTACTTATTTAGGTGATAATTAGCATATTTTATTAGGTTTTTCCATGTAGAGTTGTGTCGTGTCTTTGACTTAACTTCGTTTGTAGTTAAGTTTTCGTTCATCTTTGTTTGTCCTTCATTTTTTGGCCTATTTTGTGAGAATTTTATTTATATGTTTAGGTGTTATTTTAAGTGTTTATTATAGATATAATGTTCTCCAATGTTTTAGGGTCGCATGAAAAAAAAAAGGCACATTAATCAAACGTTGGATGAAGATTTTGGAAGCAAAACTATGTAGTGCTGCATTTCAGAAGTTTTAGTCCATATCGCGATCTCAAATTTGAGATCGCGATCTGGAGGCGGCTGGAGCAAAAAATGACTTTATTCGGGACTGATTTTTGCTGCACAATTATCCCACTACCCTAGCTCAGACTATATATACCCCTTTTAAACATCATTTGAGCGAAGAACTTAGCTAGTAGAAGTAGGGTAGATTGGAGAGTAATTTTCTTCCTTTTTCCTCCCCATTTGGGGAGGATTCTCTTAGATTAGATTAGAGTAGGATTTCTCTTTCTTGTAATCACAATTTGCTAGCTAAAGATTGAAGCTTTTTAGTGGTAAATTCCTTGTTTATTTTAACACTCTTTTAGTTAAACTTTAATTTCATGTTTCTTTAGCTAATTAGTTTAATTTCTTTAATCTAATTGCTTCTTTTACTTGTTTTCTTAGAGTAATTGTTAGATTAGTTTATGGGTTTTCTTTAAAAATGCTTTTTTTAGTGATAATTTGTAGTTTAGATCGGTTAATTAGGATAAATTAGTTTACAAGCTTTTCATTTAATTGTTTTCTTTACTTGCTTTCTTAGTTTAATTGGTAGATTAGTTAATGGGTTTTCCTCAATTGTGATTTCTTAGTGTTAATTTGTAGTTTAGGTCATTAGTTAATTGCTTTTTAAAAATACTTTCTTTTTACATGCTTTCTTAGAATAGATTAGGGGCTTTTTCTAATTGTGCTTGCTTAGGGATAATGAATAGTTTAGATTAACTAATTGCTTGCTTAATATGCTTTTCCTTCAAATTTTACCTTTATTTGCTTTCTGAACATACTTCCTTTTTAATTTCTTTCTTAGTGATTAATCTTTATTTTAAACTCCTTTTTGAGTTCCATTAGTTCTAGTTTTAGTTAAATATCTTCTCTTAATCAATTACTTCAACTTGAAATCTAACCAAATAACCGGAACGATCCCTACTTTCATTTACTACTAGTTGACAACCGTATACTTACGGGATGCCACCTAGTTAGTAGTAGGATTTAGGTGTTTTATAAATTTATAACTAGGTGTGTAAAGTATCAAGTTTTTGTGATAACTCTAGTAAATTAGAGTTATTTCACTGTAAATTATAGCATTTTGATAGTTTAAATCCCAAACTTTGGGTAAGTGAGAATTGAAGATTTTAGTTAATTTCTTTCATATGTGTTTAAATTTTCGTTCTTGATTAAATATGATAAGTTTTTATTAAATTTCTGGCTTAATTAATTGCTTATTTGTGTTAATATTATGCAGGTCAAAAATTAGAGGTTGGAAGTTGGAATGAACAAAGCTCTAAGGACCAAATTACAAAATGAAAGAAATGAAGAATGTTAGGAAGAGAGTGGAGATCGCGATCTCAAACTTTTCATAGAACGATCTCGACTCGGGAAAATGTCAATTTATTAGAGTCGAGATCGCGATCTCAAATTTTCCATATCGCGATCTCGACTCGCTGAGGGTTAAGTTGTAACGGAAATTTTGTAAACTTTCAGCGAACAACTCCTGGTTTTTGCCTTGTGTAACACTACACTATTTAAGCTACTAAAAAATAGGAAGTGAAGTAAGTAGAGTTAGTAGTAGATAGTTAGTAGATTTTAGGATAGTTTTGGATATCTTGAACCCCAAGTTTTCTTCTATTAATAGAATTTTGTCTTTAATTGTCTCTTAGATCTTCTTTTAATTTCTTCCCAAGTTCGAATTTTGATTAGATAATCGAAGTGGGTTAATCACAAGCTTCGCGTAGATACAATTTTTATTCGCTTTCTAGTCTAATTTAGTATGAATTTCTTTACTTGCAATTTTTGGGTATCTTAGGTAAATTAGGGTTCTTGATAATTTCTTGCATTTCTAGTTAAGAATTCTCAATTTCTTGCATTAATTTCTAGTTAATTACTAGTGGGCTTTCTTTATTTCTATCAAAAATCCAAAAATACTTAGATTTCTAGTTTAACTCTTTTCAATTTCTAGTTTAGAAATGATTGCTTTTAGTCTTCAAGGTTTCTTATTTGTAGTCCTTTTAATTGGGTAATGTGCTTGCTTTCAATTTTAGTTTTAATTTGGTTAATTTAAGTTAGAATTAAGTGCCTTCCTTTACTTGCTTTTTCTAGAGTAGATTAATTAGTTTCTTAATATCGTAATTGGTAATTTTCACTTACTTGCTTTTTAGTTAATCTAGCATAAAATTAAGTTTTTATCGTTTTCATTTAATCATGATTTTTACTAGAGTAGTTCCATCATCCATTGTTTGATTTCGCTTAACTACACAAATATTCGTAAATCTTGGTAATTGCCTTCCAACAATCCTTGTGGGACGATACCCACTCATCCTATACCACTATCAACTCTGTATACTTGCGGAAGTTAGGTAGAGTATAGTGAATTAGTGTGGTTAATTATTGCTTGTTTGTCCTTTCGAAGTTAAATTCTACCTAACAAAGCAATCAATTTTTGGGTGCCGTTGCCGGGGATTGGTTTTCGGTAATATCGATCTAATTTGGTTGGAAGACTAGATTGAAGCCTTTTCTTTTCTTGTATAGTTGTTTCACCCATTTGAAAAACCAAAAAGATTTTCATTTTGTAGTTGTTTTCTTATTATCAAAAATCCAAAAAGATTTTCTTTGTGATGGATGGTTTAAACTAACTCCATCTAGTAGTCTAAACTTTCCTAGTTTTCTTGTTTGTGTTGTTTTAGATCGTTTTCTTGTTTTATTTATTTGTGTTGTTGATTGTTCAAGAACATGCAAGGACCTAATTGGAATGATTCGTTCCATGGAGATTACCATTGTTATGGTAGTGGAGGCATGCCCAATGAGCATGATTCTTGTTATGGTTACTCTCCTTACCCCTTAGATTATCAAGTGGGATGGTATAGCCATCAATACAATTATGAGAGCCACCAAAATTATCAAATGGGATGGTCTAGCCATCCATATCCTTTTGAGAGCTATCAAGAAAATTTCTACTCTTTCCCTACCACAAGAGCCTTCATATGATCAAATGGATTCATATTTCTTCATCAAACAAGTCAAGAAAGTGAAGACGTAAGAAGGATGGACAAGTGGATGTAAATTCAAAAAATTCGAGAAGAAATAGCCCAACTTCTAGACGAAAGGGCTCAAATTCGAGAAATTGTGGCCAAAGAACAGGAAACAACTTGCTCAACTTCAAAAAGAAATAGATAGAATCCGTGAAGAGCAAGCCACATCCAACAATCGGTTACAAGACCAACTTGTTGATATTCGATTTGTGCTTAATGGGTTGCATTTACATTCACTTGGCTAGTATGTTGTTCATCTTCTATTTTAGCTTTTTGATTGTTCAAGTGAAATTCAAAATCATTGCCTAGTCTTTTGTTTTTAAACTTTCTAGTAGTATTATTATGCGTTTGTTCTATTTTGGGTGAGCCGTAGGATGAGTTGTACTCATCACTTGAATAAAATGACTAGTTTGGGGATACTATTTACTTGTGTTGGAATGGTTTCTTTTCATGAATGTAATATTTGTGTGGTCAATTTTGGATGAAAAATTGATTGATTACGGTACTCGATTATGACAAATGACTTGCAATATCATATGATTGAGTTATTTAAACTTGGCACATTCTGCGAATTTTGGTGTGTTGAGTAATTCTTTTGCGACAAAGGAATTTCATTAAAAAGCCATGTATTACAATGTTCAAAAAGTGAGGCATTCACATTTTTATAGTAGTTCATTTGAAACATTGTTTTTGACCAAATTGATAAGATTGCTTTGTTGGTCAATTCATCTTTTGAAAAAAAAAAAAAAAATTTTGGTTTAGATGGAATAGAAGTGATTTAGGTCATTTTATGTGTTTGCATAGGGAGTTTTCTTCAAACCTATGAGTCATTGGTTTGAATATTACGTTTTACTCATTTTCCTTGTTTTAGGTCCGCATAAAAATAAAAAAGATTAAAAAAAAAACTTTGCATTTAGGAATAAGGCAAGTACGGGATTCCAGCATGTACCCATGTTGTTTCTCCGAAATAACCCATTAGAGTAGTAATAAGGTGAGTACGGGATTCCGACATGTACCCATGTTGTTTCTCCGAATTAAGCCATTAGGAGTTACATTTTAGAATACCAACAAGTCGAGGAGGAAATGTTTATAATAACCATCATTGATATCATGTTACTCACTCCTTGATAATCAGAGTAATGCTCTCAATTGTGTCACATGTGCATATTAGGTAGATTCCTAATGATCTTCTATTTCCATATGATCTTGTCGAGATGGTTGACAAACATTGTAATCCTTTTGATTTGAGCAACACTATATTTTAAATGAATGGAACTTGTTTTTCAAACCTCTTTTTGATGATGGTTAACACTTGGTTATTTGAAACCTTTCATTGGCATTTGAACTTATTTTCTTTAGAAAAGTTGAAAAGTTCGGAATGACTAGTTAAAATAGTTCAATTGTCATATGGTCTTCAAGGTCCCTTGAGAGGTTTCTTAACTATTCAAACATCCATCATTCACCTTTTGTGTTGTCATCTTGGGGCTGTCTAGTATGTTGTGTCTTGTGATTTGTGTCATGTGTTTTGTGATTTTCATTTTCTTGTCTTTTATTTTGCTCAGGATGAGCAAAAGCTTAAGTTTGGGGGTGTGATAAATCTAGGAAACTAGAGTTATATATACCCTAAACTTGATAGATTTTGCTCCTAGTTTCGAGTATTTTTAGTGTTTTCGTGTGTGTTTTTATCTATTTTTCTTTTATGTGTTTGAATGTGTTAGTATGTGTTTATTAAGTGTTCGAGTACTTATTTAGGTGATAATTAGCATATTTTATTAGGTTTTTCCATTTAGAGTTGTGTCATGTCTTTGACTTAACTTCGTTGGTAGTTAAGTTTTCGTTCGTCTTTGTTTGTCCTTCATTTCTTAGCCTATTTTCTGAGAATTTTATTTATATGTTTAGGTGTTATTTTAAGTGTTTATTATAGATAATAATGTTATCCTATGTTTTAGGGTCGCATGAAAAAAAAGGGGCATTAATCGGACGTCGGATGAAAATTTTGGAAGAAAATACACAAGTGTTGCATTTCAGAAGTTTCCGTCCATATCGCGATCTCAAATTTGAAATCCCGATCTGGAGGTAAATAGAGCAAAAAATTACTTTGTTCAGGGCTGATTTTTGCTGCACAATTATCGCACTACATTATACCTAGCACTGCTGGAGCAAAAAATGACTTTATTCGGGACTGATTTTTGCTGCACAATTATCCCATTACCCTAGCATTATATATACCCCTTTTAAACCTCATTTGAGCGAAGAACTTAGCTAGTAGAAGTAGGTTATATTAGAGAGTAATTTTCTTCCTTTTTCCTCCCCATTTGGGGAGGGTTTTCTTAGATTAGATTAGAGTAGGATTTCTCTTTCTTGTAATCACAATTTGCTGGCTAAAGATTGAAGATTTTTAGTGGTAAGTTCCTTGTTTATGTTAACACTCTTTTAGTTAAACTTTAATTTCATGTTTCTTTAGTTAATTAGTTTAATTGCTTTACTCTAATTGCTTCTTTTACTTGTTTTCTTAGAGTAATTGTTAGATTAGTTTATAGGTTTTCTTTAAAAATGATTTTTTTAGTGATAATTTGTAGTTTAGATCGGTTAATGAGGATAAATTAGTTTATGGACTTTTCATTTAATTGTTTTCTTTACTTGCTACCTTCTTAGTTTAATTGGTAGATTAGTTAATGGGTTTTCCTCAATTGTGCTTTCTTAGTGTTAATTTATAGTTTAGGTTAGTTAATTGCCTTTTAAAAATACTTTCTTTTTACATGCTTTCTTAGAATAAATTAGGAGCTTTTTCTAATTGTGCTTGCTTGGGGATAATGAATAGTTTAGATTAACTAATTGCTTACTTAATATGCTTTTCCTTCTAATTGTTCCCTTTATTTGCTTTCTAAAGATACTTCCTTTTTAATTTCTTTCTTAGTGATTAATCTTTACATTAAATTTCTTTTTGAGTTCCATTAGTTCTAGTTTTAGTTAATTCTCTTCTTTTAATCAATCGTTCAACTTGAAATCTAACCAAATAACCGATAATTATCGACCAACCCTTGTGGGAACGATCCCTACTTTCATTTACTACTAGTTGACAACCGTATACTTGCTGGATGCCACCTAGTTACTAGTAGGATTTAGATGTTTTATAAATTTATAACAAAGTATGTGTGTAAAGCATCAGTATCTCATAGTGATGGATGATGTTCAGAAAATAAAAGACTAGATAAACTCAAGATTGCATTTAGCAACAACAAAAACTACATTAGATTCCTAATCCCTAGTCGAAAAGCATTGCTCATGCAAACCCGAGCATTGAACCTCTTCATTGAACTTCCTGAATCTAAACGAAATCAGAGCGTTACCATACAGAAAAGTTTTTGGTAAGAATAACTGCCCCAAAGAGCTAGAGACGTATGAGTTACTTATTGCAACTAAAGGCTTTCCTAAAAGACTAGAGAATAGTTACTGGTAGGAAATAGTAACTAAGAGCTTGAATGATTACATTCCCAGTTATAATAGAAAGGACCCAATAATTCAGAGTTACAAGCACTTGCCTTACCATTTGAAACTTTGTTTCCTCTACCTCCCAAAGACCTTGAAATTCCTGTGTGGAGATTAATAAGGTTGTGGATTGCTGAAGGATTTATACCATCTGAAAGGGATTTAGAATTCCGGGAGGATAGAGTAGAACAGTACTTGGAAGAGCTTGTTGGTAGGAATTTGGTTATGGTGGGAGAAAGGAGGTCAAATGGTCGGAATAAAACTTGTTGCATCTACGGATCACTAAGGTGCATCAATGGACTTCTAAGGCACTTTTGCAAAAAGAAAGTTACAGAAGAAAACTTATTCCAAGAAATTGGAAAGGGTATGCCCATGTTGGATGAGCACCGACGCCTTTGAAAGTTACATTTCTTGCAAACATTTGGGTAATCGGGTTTGCTCTTTCTTGTCTTTCGCCAGTGAGGAGACAACCTTGATGCCAATGTAAATATAATAATAACAACCTTGATGCCAACATAAACATAATAATAACAACCTTGATGCCAATGTAAACATAATAATACATGTACATATCTATTAAGCAGCGGAAACATAAATTAGGATTACCTCTAACGATAATCATTTAAGCAAATTGAATTCACGTCTACGTGCCTCACAAGCGTACGCCCGACTCCAACAATTCCTTGAACAATAATAATAATGTAAAAAATATATATATTCAAAGTAAGAGTATTATATCATATGCCTAATCAAAAAACACCATGGAATAAATAGAGTAATTACAGTCTTATTTTTAAGTTAGGCTAGGGACCCTTACTTGGAAGACAAGAAATTTCGGGTTTCCTTCCATCAAGGTAATTTCCACAAACACATAACCCAAAATATTATGAAATAATATATGTCCCTATATGTAATATTCTGACTAATTGATTGAAAAAATTATTGAATCATACTAAAAGTGGGATAGAATCAATTAGGTAAAATTACTAATTATTATGCGGGTCACATATAATGCAAGTCTTGCATTACAAGTCTTATATTCCCCCATTTGACTGACAAGCATTAGTCAGACAACTTCATGAGTGACAACGACTAGCCAAAATTTTTATTGTTTCTCTACTAACTTAATAGTTATGTAAATATATAAATAGAAACTATTAATACATGAATCATGGCGGTTATGCGCTAAAAACAAACATTCCTTTCCATGTTTTACGATGTAAAACATTTTCTAATAAAGTACTATAAAACTTTATGACTGACTTATTACAAATCACTCAGGATCTAACTTTATGAATCAAATGATCTAAGTTTCTACATGACAATAATGTGCACCAAAAGTCATGTAAATGATAAATATCTTTAATGTCTAGACTTTAACAATGGGTAAAGAATAATTGCAAATCTCAAATAAGCTAATGAGTCCCGTATGAGTTATATGATCATGAACAATTTAGCCGGCAATTTTATTTGTCAGATCAACAATCATAACTCGTTACTTATGTACTCAATAGTTTTCTTTGCTTCTAATAATTATGTCTAACTATAAAAATCTTTATGTCAATTTGCGTGTCTCAACTCCTACTTATCTTTAATATTCTTAATGAAGAATATTGAAACCAAGACAAACTTAATGGCCAAAAATAGCAACATCTACAAAACTTTAGCCCATACAAAAGTGCTTGTGATATCTAAATAACTTTAAGGTCAACTCTACACATAACAAAACACAAAGGGATTGAAGATAAAATTATTGAGAATTGTTGTAGCATATGAACCATTGAGTCTCAAGATCTTCTTCCCAATGAAGTTGAACACGAAAGATCTGATACATACTATGTTCAACAATATTCCTCCATATGGTCTTGGTAATGAAACTTACATCCCTCCACACAGGAGACGTGTCCATTAATCCTTCATGAGATGATTTTGTTGCCAATGACAGTGCCCTAAAGTATCCATTATTAGGTTGACACATAGAAATTGCACAATTGTGAGAGGAGGAAACATTGATATGTAAAGAAAAAGCAAATGTTAACTATATTAACAAGATCACTATTATCCTTACTATAAGGACATGAGATGGGAAATAAGCCTATTGAGGAAAAAAAAAATGGCGAGACGACAAACGGGAAGGCCTCCAAAGTAGCATACTTGAGATGCAAGCAGAGAAAAAATTGATCATTAGAGCAACAACATGTTATAAGTGACACTTAATTGAAGGAAAATATTTATATAGACCCGACTTTTTATTTTTGATCTCACCTGTAGATCTTACGATCAAGATTAAATTTTATAAAATCTTTCTTACATCAACTGATGTCATAGATTTCATAACATTTAATCTATATTACAGGATTTACAAGTAAAATAAAAGATCAGATCTACCTAAATATTTCCCCTTAATTGAAACTACACAAGCTTTTGAATGTTAACAGTGACGGAGCCACTTGTAGTGCAGTGAGGGTACGTGCCCCCACTAGACTAGTAACAATAGCATATTCCAATAGAAAAATTATGTAAAATATCACCATCAATTGACTTGGCGCCCCCACAATCCAAAAAAAAAATATTTCTGATATTGTAATTGGGTTGGGAAGTAAAAACGTAAAATGTTTGAAAATAAAATAATAAAAATGATAGTTGCTTACCTCATTGATAAAAATCTCAGTCTTATTTTTTAGGCTTAAATATTAAAGTTGTAAATTTTATCTTAATTGTTTGATCTTTTACAAAAAAAATTAACATAGAAATTTATGTAAATAAGATAAAAGAAAAACATGTTTTACTAAGAGTTAAAAAAAGTAATAATATTATTTGTGCCCCTGCAAAAAATTATTTCCGTATCCATCCCCGGATGTTAATATAGATAGAGCACCCCTATTTTGCAACATTTACAATTGTTGCCAATTTGTCATCCAACACGATCACATTAGCACTTTCTATTGCAATGTGATGAAAGAATATTTGACAATGTAAAACAATAATAAATAGATTTAACTGCATGTGATGGCATACAAATTGACTGATAGAACTTTAAGAAACGAGAAGGGGTGAAATTTTACGGGATGAAGTTTGGAATTATTGATTACTACAGAGTACTGTAATTATTTTTATCTTACTTTTTTTTTCAATTTTCCTTGGATGTGGAAAAGAACACGCTAAAAAATTCAATTAACTAAATTCATATATATTCATACATGAGCAATGTAGTTTACTATACAAAAGCAACATAATTATAATTAGTTTGGTACAGGGTTTGTTCAACTACATCAATTATAAGGCGTTTATGAAGTCTTTTAGCTTTTTGCAATCAATCAAACATGTACTCTTTTATCACATCTTTGGAAAATTATTAACTAAGGAAAGGAAAAGTCTACATTTAGACCTATGATTTAAACTGATAAACATACACATAGATATGCAGATACCAATATGTAAATGATATCCTATTACTAAATTTGAAACTCGTTATATCTATCTTCTAGGTTGGAGCTTAGAAAACATTGTATGAAAATTTAATGCATCATTTCACATTGAATATATAACTAAAGAAAGGGAATAAAATTTATCCGGGTGATCCAGTTAAGGCCTGGCCTATTTTCGGATGCAGTCCCACTCTTTCCCACAAGGGCCATAATCCCCTCAGCTTAAATCCAAAATAAAAAATTGCTAAATTTTCATTAAAATCTGCTACCACAAGAAAAAAATAATAAAAAAACTGTTTGATAAATCATTCTACTGGTGGTTACCATCAACATTGGATATCACAGAAAAAATAGATTAACCATCAGTCCTACTTGATTTTAAGATTTTAATCTAGATCTAGGTGTTAAATTCGTTAAGGCCTTAGCAAAAAAATTTCGAGAAGACTGAATAATTACATAGATCGAAAGCTACGATATTCCTGTTTATTAGAAGGTGGGGTTGAAATGTATTTGAAAGTGGGTTGCGGCAGTAGGTTGGTGTTGGAGGTCGAAGATATTTAGAATGAGAAGATGATTTTTTTATGCGGGTTGGGAACTGACTAGACAAGGGGATTTGGAGGGGAAGGGGGAGAGGGATTGATAATTTTTTTGGTGTTTTTTTTTAGGAAGAGAGTTATAATAAAATGTTGAGGTAGAAAATTTTCATTGGATGCCTAACTGGTGAGCTAGTTAGGATCATCCTAATTTACTTTAAACTCTTATAGAAACTTTAAGTGAGAGAGAATATGCATAAACCTCTCTTCCCACCATACCCATAGCAAGACCAATGAATCCTTGCCTCATGCAAAGCAGAAGCTTCATCGGTCTCATCTTCAGTAACTGTCACAACCTCTTTAAATGTTCCTATCAAATTCTTAACTAGAAAATCTTTTTCTATTGGGATGACATTTTCAAAACCTGTATAACATACAAAGTTCCATGGAAAGTTAGCAATGTGAACTTTTTCTTTCTAGTAGCTATAAGTTGTTATAACATACCTGAACTTTAAGAATTATCTGCCTCATCTCATCAGGAGATTTATGGTAGAACTCAGGACCTTCAATAGCAATACCACGAGTAGCCTCTATGCCACATTCTTTAGCAATGGCTTTAGCGGAGTTGATGTTATCATCAGTTACTATTCACATTGAAATTCTACATTTTAAGCACGTTTTTATCTCATCCTTGACCCCTGGGTGAATAGGGATCCTTAATTTCCGCTATTGCAAATTAATATATAACCACTATTAAGAATGTTGCTTTCATTGTAACCATTGTTGATCTCCGTGAAAGTCAAGCACAATGTAAGAAAAGCTTCATAGGCAAATCCATTGATGATACCCATGATAGATCTTGCATGTTCTTTAGTCAAATCTATTTATTCACCATTGTCATCAACAATCCTGTCACACATTTTTAGTATTATTTCAGATGTAACTTTAGAATTGGCTCAAATTTTACCATCTGGAAGGGCTACATACACATTTCTTTTGTAAAATTGAAATGCTCAACTTTTAGTAACTCGGAATCTCTTCGTTAATCATCAAAATCACCAACCAACCGCAATCCATATTTTAATATTGTTGATTCTGTGATTGTACACAAGATAGATTTCTTTCCATTTTTATCATTTGCCACCTCAATACCTGTATTATGAAATATTGCATGTAGTAGAATAGTTGAAACACTCCCATATATTATAAGTTGATAGTATATGTGTGTTTACTTGTTTCTTTTTTTTAAACTTTGCCAAATTTCCATATCTTGTCAACAACCATAGTCTGTATAAATACAAGGTAGCAGAACCCATAATCTTACATGCAAAAAGATGCTTCGTTAATGTTTAGTCATCACTCAATTTTTTTCCATTGTAACGCAAGAAATAATGTTACAACTAGGGATAATCCTTCTGGAAATGCAACAATTATAATTGTTACAGCTATTGCAAAGAAATTTAGAAGTGCCAGAGCATTTCCAGAATGCCATTTCATGAATCATGACTAATAGATTTCTATACTAGAAATTTGACTACCAATACCACAAATGTAACCACAACAAAACCTAATCCTATTTTAATAATAATTGTGGAAGCACTTTTCAACTTCACGTAAAGTGAAGTCTCAGATTCTCTACTTGCATTAAGAATTTTCATCAACTTACCAATTTTGTTTCGCATACTAACAATAGTCACAAGTATCTTACTTGACACA
The DNA here is from genome assembly GCA_025175665.1 of Cinchona pubescens. Lineage (NCBI taxonomy): Eukaryota > Viridiplantae > Streptophyta > Magnoliopsida > Gentianales > Rubiaceae > Cinchona > Cinchona pubescens. The sequence goes on from JANKKI010000053.1 coordinate 5,034,511, forward strand.
TCCTATACTTTGGTTCCTACCAGAAGAAAATGCCTATTTTCATATATGCTTATAGGCACACTCTCACCAAACAAACTTGACTGATCTAATCAACAAGTTGTACTCTGATACAAAAGTTTTGTCAGATAGAAATTAGTCTTCAATGGATAGAGGAATGAGATCACTAACAATCAAGTCATAAATGGAAACTTTCTGCCTAGATCCATCTCTGGTGACATGAATAAATATATTTTTTTTCTCTCCATCCAAATCTTTGAATTGCAAAGATTTCTTATAGTCAATCACTGTCATTACAATTACCATAAGAAAGATACTAAGTATAATCCCCAGACCATCATAAATGCCTCCACTCCTCGGTTGCAAGTCCAATACCTATGGCGACACAGCACAAAGTATAATGAGTGTTATGTCCTGCAAAGCCTCCCTACAAGCATTGGAAAAACTTTTGGAAGGTTTCTCAGTGTAATTATTAGACCCATAGATATTTTGTCTGAAAGGTACTTCACTTGATATTACTCCTTCACTCAAGAACATTTAATCTTGTAGTAGTTTTTCAACTCCTTTCAGTTTTCTTAAGGTCTTAATCTCTATAAATGAACCAACAATTGATGTAAGTTTATCATGGTGAATTTGACATCCTGCTATTCTAACCTCATCTGATAGTTCCTTTGGATGTCTATTCTAGATTGTCTTCTAATGTATCTTCTTCCTTTTATGGCTCTTGGCAGTGCTTCTTTGAATGCTTATCTCTTCTGTGCTCTATAGCTATAGAAGGACGGAAACAAATGATTACTTATCAAAAGCAACATGAGGATGATCAAAGTAGTGCATTTTAAGATAAATGAGTCAAAAGAACAATTTGAGTAGAACGTTACCATTAATAAACCTGAGTATTGCCATATAAGCCATAAAATCGATTCATATATTTTTCTAGTAAAGAGGTACGCATAGTGCTTGATTAGGTATTGAAAAATGAAAAATAGTCGTAAGCTAATGTAAGGTAATAGCAAATATGCACTATCTGCAACAATGCTCAATATCATCTAAAAAGAAAGAATTTAGCCACACAAAAAGCAACCAAGCAAAACATACCAAAAGAATTTAAGGTGGATAAGAGTGCAACTTTTATCGATAAGATGAAAGACGTTATAAAGTGTTCAATTATATTTGACAAAAATTCTAGGAATATTATTGTAAGGAAAAGTGAATCATTTTATTAGTTCTATGTATTAAGATTTAGACATGACTAGTTACGGCAATAATAAAATCCTTTATAGACAATATCCCCGACTTCTAATAAGATCCTATTCACAACATTAGATAGCACCATTGGTGAACTACTCAATCGAGAAAATAAGGTGTTCATTTTTATCAAATATACAATATGAAATTGATGTAGGCTTGACAATTTATTATTTATATGCACCTTCCAATTTTTTTGCATTGTTGAATCCTATTTACTTAGAACTAACAATTGGGTAAACCAAGAATGTGAAATCAATGATAAAGATACTTCACTGGTTAACACTTATTTTAGTCTCTAATACTCAAAGGATCAAAATCCAAACCAACAAAAAGAATGAGATGCTCAATAGTATTTCTTTATTGAACAATCAATGATCTTATCTCCGCTAGCTGACCCATGAAATCCACAAAGCTAAATAAAAGACATTTCTTCCTATTTTCTCCTTCTTTGTTACTTATTATTTTTCTTCATGGTCACATATCAGAATCACTAATGGGATTACTTATTCTTCTTGTAAACTATAACTTCTTCCTTTATATATATATATATCAATATATATATATATTCTTGTCCGATATAATTCCCAAAATTATGCTTAATATTTCACATACATCTTTTGATTTTGTTCCCTTCCCTACTCCCTTTTCCCCGGCATCTTTTTATACAAACTTATAAACACACACGTGTATAACCTGATGCATAAAGTGCTAAAATATACAAATGATAGAAATAGGATTGTATTGCACTATCTCATTGATAAAAAAATAATTTAAATAAATAGGAAATAAAATTAGAAATGTGCAAAACACATATGAAAAGTGTATTCCTATTTACATGACATACATTAGCTTGAGATCTATATTGACCTAAAGATAAAAGATTTGTTTGATACCAAATAATGGGCATTATTCGGCAAATAATATTAAATCAATTTCTTACACATAATGACATTTATCAATTACCAAAAGAAATTAATTAGTCATTTCTTAAAAATAAAATAGGTTTGCCATGCCTAAAAAAGGAATAAAAATAAAAAACAGGTTAGCTGCTATTGTGGAGTGGATAAAAAGAAGCCCTCTTTCTTTAGGGTAGGAATAGGATCTCCATTTGAGGATCACTACTACTCCACTGAAATTTACTTTCACCTCTAAAGTCTAAAACAGAAAGAGCAAGTCTTCTAACTCCAAAATAAACTCTTACTGGAGCCAAAGTACTCCAACTTTTTGGGATCAAACTTTTAAATCTGTACCATTATTCAAGATTGATTTGATTGGTTGTATGTTCTTTTCATAACATTTGGCTTACTATTTTAATATGATTATAGAGATTCCAATTCCTGAATTAATCATTAAATTAAACCAAATCATTCATTAGTACGTTGTACTAATCAATATACTTAGATACTCAAATGCATGTGTTGGAGCATAGATGTACAAAAATTTTGATGATGGTTGATCTCAACCTAGTTATTTGTCTATTGTTTCTTAGATCTTATTATGATGCTTACTAAAAAAAAAAAAAAACCCTAAAGCATGTGAAACAATAAATGAAGAAAATCGTTGAAATAGTTCCTCAACTTTTTTAATGAGTTAATTTTCCCTATTATTTAGCATTCACGTGGCAGCTTTTAGATTGCTACAGTAACTTATATGGCTTCTTATTACTAGGTAGATATAAGTACTATTCAAAAGTTTAAGTTAAGAGGCATAAGAAAGCTATGCATATATTGATCCGCAATAAATATAATGCATTTAAGCATGGGATATCTATAAGATAATGTCATATCAATACATGATGTGGGAAAATATCGTGCGAATGATGGAAAATCAAGGTATATTGTGAAGGCAGATTTAATGAAAGCATATAATATCCAATAAGGTGGAGTTTTCAATTAACTTTTTGGATCATATTCTTTCCTCCTACATCTATTAATTGGATGAAGAATGGAGTCTACACAACAATAACCTTAATGGGGTTTTAATTGATTATTTTTCAAATCAAAGGGATTTGAGGCAAGGGGATTCAATATTGCGTTATTTATTTCTATTGGTTATGGAAGCATTTATTACTCTATTTGATCATGCAATTGAAACTGTAGATTTTGAGTATCACTATAAGTGCAAGGGTTTTGAGATATAATAGGAAAAAAATATAATTTTAATCCTCAAAATTTTAGTCATGGTCCATCTTAGTATTCAAAATTTCAGTAAAATATATTTAATCTTCAAAATTTCTAATTTCTACTAATTTAAAACAAATTTTTAAATTTCATTAATTATATATGGAAATGTTACATGAAATGCATATGACTACTAAATTTCAAGATCCAAACATGGCAAAAATGCAATTTTATGCTCCGAAGTTTGGGTCATATGTCCATCTTAGTCTCCGAAGTTCTACGCAAAACATAATTAATCCTCAAACTTTCCAATTTCTACCAATTTAGGATGCATTTGAAAATTTTGTCAATTACAAACAAAAAAAGTCACGTGCATTGTACATGACTGTTAAATCTAACTTGAGTTATAATACTCCTACTCAATGTCAACCCATTTAACTATATTTTCACTTTTTCCTCTAGCTATCAACAGGTAACCATTCAATACTCTTGTCAATACTATCAAGAAATACTTCATTATCCTCATTATCACTCATGTCAAAATCAAAGTTACCACCGTTCTATGACCACCGTTCAATGCGAGGAAGTCACCTCAGAGGATGGAAATGAATTTGTACTTTAGAGACCTAGAGATCTTATCAATGGACTGAATATGACCTTTTCACTAGAGTTAATTCAGGAATCAGTCGAGCTATTAACATAACTCCAAACCGTTTCAAACCAAGACTCAGATCCATACCGGAACTCCAACCACCGTTTCAAGCTGACCAAGACTCAGATCCATACCGGAACTCCAACCAGAGTCAGAAAATGATCTAAATGAACCCCTAGATCATGTCCTGGGAGCCACAAACTCAAACCCAGGAGGAAAACATCCAGTAATAAAGGTAAACTTAACCCTATATCCACAATCGATAAACGGCCAAACAAGAGAGCCATTGGTCATCTTGGCAATAGAGAAATCTCACATTTAAGGATCTATATATGTGGAGACAAAAGGCTTGGAAAAGGTTTCGTGGACCACTCTCTAACCCTAAGACCAAGCTATCTGGGGGCCGACGACAGGTGGGAATTACGACTCCCAGTGAACCCTCCAAGATCAAGGATGGACCCACTGTGGTCCTTCAGGACCCAAAATCATGTTAATATCCAAATGAAGATCCTCATTTGGAATGTGAAAAGGACTGGAAGTCCTACACTATGTAGCCTACTGATTCAAATGATTCACCAGCATAACCCCACCATCCTTATTCTTTTGAAAATAAGGGCAAAGTCAGAAACAGGGCTGAACAAATTTGTAGCAGTTTGCCTTTCGAAAAAATTGAGATTGTTCCTGCTACAGGTTTCAAAGAGGGGATGTGGTTTCTATGGAGAGACTCGGATGTGGAGCTTTAGCCATTCACAACCTCCAGTAATTCATACACGTCAAGGTTCAGGTAAAACCAAATTCCTTTCTCTGGTTTTTAATTGCAATTTATGCAAGTCCTCGCTTTAAGGAAAGGAAGATTCTTTGGGTTGACTTAGCTAATGATATTCGTAATCATCCTTGGGTTATGTTAAGAGATCTCAGTAATCTCCTTAATAGGTCAGATAAGAAAGACGGAAGACCCATTAATTCCTCTAGTGCTACATTATTCCAACAGTGCATTGACTCTTGTAATTTGCTGGACTTGGGGTTTTCTGGGCCTAAGTTTACTTGGGCTTGTAGGAGAAAGGATATGGGCTTCATCTTCGAACGATTAAATAGAGTGATTTGTAATCCTGATCGAAGAATATTATTTCCCCAAGCCCATGTTTCTCATCTTCCTAAATCCAAATCAGATCATTGCCCTCTACTGATTCATTGCCCTCTACTGATTCATCTAGAGCCAGACTCTCCTTATCTTCCAAACAAACCTTTTCGTTTGCCATCATTATAGATTTCCCACCCAGAGTTCAAAACCCTTGTTAAAAATTCTTGGCATGGACTCCTGTCTGATCTAGCTTCTTCCATCACTAGATTTACAGCCAATGTCAGGATTTGGAGCAGGAACACATTTAATGATGTGTTCAAGAAAAAGTGTAAACTTCTTATCAAAGTCCTAGGTATCCAAAAAGCCTTGGAGAACAAGATCTCTCCTTTCCTTGTTTCTCTGGAAAAAGAATTACAGTTGGAATTATAAAGGGTTATTCTCTAGGAAAGGGATCTTTGGGCTTTAAAATCTAGACTGAACTACCTTATTTGGGATGATTTCAATGTCAAATTCCTTCAAACCATGACTGTTTGTAGAAGGAAAAGGAATAAGATTCTAGCTTTAAAAAAGTTAATTGTGCGAACTGGATCACTTATGAGGATTCCATATGAGCTTTGATTCGTCATTATTTCTCCAACCTCTTCTCTACTGACTTTTCCCAAAATTACCTGGTTCTAGACCCATATTCGGATTCTGCTCTGTATTCCCATCATGACACCTTCCTAAACATCTGCAATTCTTCTTCTCTCGAGGAAATTAAGGAAGTAGTCTTTGGTCTCAAACTTTTCAATGCTCCTGGACTAGATGGAATCCACCCTATGTTTTACCAAAAGCACTAGGATATTTTAAGTAACTCAATCTCTAAGTTTGTCAGAAATTGTTTTGATCTCAAACTTTTTCCACAAGGAATAAACGACACTTTCATTTGCCTCATTCCCAAGGTGGATCCTCCTGAAAACATTAAACAAATCAGACTAATTGGGCTTTGTAATGCCTCTTACAAGATCTTAACCAAGGTTGCAATAAATCGTCTTATCAACCCCTTTTAGTCCAGCTTCATTCAAGGTAGGAGTGGTATAATGAGTGTGACAATGTAATCCTTGTTTAGGAAGCCATTTTCAACCTTAAGAAAAAAAAGAGAGATAGGGTCTTTGTGCTATTAATCTAGATCTAGAAAAAGCATATGATAAGTTGGAATGCCATTTTATAAGAGAGGCTCTTCTCTTTTTTGGGTTTCCTTATCCATTTATCCAACTTAATGTGCTTTGCATCTCAACTTTCAGACTTTCCTGCCTCCTTAATGGCAACCCATCTGAGTGGATTTCACCATCTCGAGGTATTAGGCAAGGGGAGCCTCTTTCCCCTTACCTATTTATTATTTGTATAGAACTTTTGTCCATCTCCATATCAAAGGCAATAGAGGATAACAGATGGACTCCCTTAAGGTTTGGTAGGGATGGTCCAGTTCTAGGCCATTACCTTTTTGCGGATGATGTTATGCTCTTCTCGCGAACAAACTCCTCTTCTATTTTAACCATTAAGGAGACTCTACAAGAGTTTATCATGTGATCGGGCCTATTGTTTTACTTACAACTGAGGACAAATCTAGAATAATGTTTTCCCCGAACATTCCTACTCACCAAAAAGATTCTATCTCCGAATTACTTCACATTCAAGCCACTGAAGAAATACCTGGAATTTCCTCTTAACCTAACAAGAGCTCCCTCTCATACAAGCTCATCCTAGATAAAATCCAAAAGAAATTGTCTGGTGGGAAAGCTAATCCACTCTCCATGGCTGGTAGAAAATCCATTATTCAACAATTATTGGCTTCTATCCCAATTTACTTCCTACAAGCAGCCCCTCTTCCAATCAAAGTTTGCCAGGATATTGACAAGATACAGAGGAACTTCCTTTGGGGTTCAACTTCTAAAAAAAGAAAAGTTCATCTTGTCTGTTGGGATAGATCACTTCTTCTAAGCAAAAAGGAGGTTTAGGTTTGAGGCAAACTACTGAACAAAACTACTAATGCCAAACTTTGTTGGCAGCTAGCCACTAAAGCTGACAAACTCTGATTAAGAGTTCTTCAACACAAATACCTAGGCAACAATCAACCCGTATAACTCTACTGTACTTTCTTTAAAACAAGTGAGTGGATCAGGCAACCTTAAGTGCCTTTTCAAGGGATTGGGGGTGTTCAACAAATAGGTCATTTGGAACATTGGAGATGGTGAACATATTAACATTTGGCATGATAAATGGTTTCCAAGAGGGCCGTTAAGGAGCCTTATTTAGGGACCACTAAGCTTGAATGAAGATTGTTTCAAACTCAACTTTTTATTTGGTCCATATAACTCCTGGGATCTGAATTGCTTGTCCTTTCAACTACCAAACAAGATCATATAGTTGTTCCTGGCCATTCCTAGATCTTTCGTAGATTCCCCTAATGATCAGATAAGGTGGGAACCTAATGCAGCAGGAGAATTCTCTACCAAATCAGCTTATCACCTAGCATGGGAACTTGATTCTAGTGAAAACTGGTCTTCGCTTGAAACAAGCACCTTCAACCACTGGATTTGGAGTTCGAAAATTCCCAACAAAATAAAACATTTCCTCTGTGCTAGTCTCCTTGGGCATACTACCGACCAAACATCTATTCTTCAAGAGAAATATCACCCAAGATGGTTTTTGTTATCATTGCTCAAATTCATAGAGGATGTTGAACATGTCCTAAGAGGATGTCCTATTGCTAGTGCTTTCAAGAATTCATTTCAGCCTCCTTTAGGAACCAATCTTCCTTTTCCATAGTGGCTTAAATTAGGTTGCTCTCTTGCGACCCCTTCTCAATATTCCATCCTGTGGGGCATTCTTTTTGCTTTTGGCTGTTAGGGACTTCTGTTTAATAGGAACAACCTTATTTTTTATTGTAACAAAGCTCCAAAAAACCTGGTGGACTTTTGTATCATTAAAGCTTTTGAATTCACTTCCCTGGTCTCCACTCATAAACATCCTACTAAGAAGACTTCTACCTTAATAGGCTGGACTCCTCCTCTACCAGGCTGGATTAAACTTAATTCAGATGGTTCTGCAAAAAATAACCCAGGTGTGGCAAGTGCGGGGGGCATTCTTAGCGGGATTCTTCTGGAGGTTGGATTAAGGGTTACTCCAGGAAGCTGGGTTTGGCGCCTAATATTCTTGCAGAACTTTGGGGTCTAAGAGATAGACTCCAACTTGCTTTAACCCTTAACATTTCTAAATTGGAAGTTGAAGTAGACTATTTAGACATTTTGACTCTTCTTGAGGAACCATCAAATTCCAAACATGCTTATCCCTCTCTTATTTTGGATTGCAGGACACTTGTAGACTCATTTGAAAACAGCAAAATCTCCCATGTTTATCATAAGCCAATAGATGCACTGATTGGCTAGCAAAAGATGGAGCGTCTAATGCTACTGACCTACATATTTTGGAATGTTATCCTCGGTAATTGAAGTCTATTTTGTTATAAGATGTAAGGGGTGCTTGTTTCTCCAAAACTATTTCTTCTTCCTTTTCTATTAGTTAGACTCCATGGACTCTGTCAAAAAAAAAAAAAAAAAAAAAAGTTGTGAAAGACATACATAATGTGTGTGATTTTCATATTTTCTTTGAACTAAGAAAAAATTTTAATTTAATAAAATTGAAAAGAAGATTGAGTGAAAAGTTATTGGTTAATTGGAAAATGGGAAGTTATTACACATGAGTTACTTTATCATGTCGACATTTATGGCAAAAAAAAATGTTATGACAAAAATTGTGAATTATTGCTAGTTTGCACCTAGAAACCAAAAGCTCCTAAATCGTTCAATTGTTGAACTGTTAACGAAAGTAGACAAGCTGTGTATATGCCATTTTTACTTTACAAGATGGAATAAAGTTGTAGTTTGAATGTGCACAACGTTCAATTATGGTATACACGATCAAGGTGATTTGGAGCTAATTGAAAACTTTACGATCAATTCAATGTGACAATAATCAACGGTAAAATTTATTTTGGTCGTTCAGCAATTATTAAGTTCCTTAGTGGTTATTCACTAACAAATAAGAGGAATCCATTTGCAAAACATAGCTCTTTATTTTGTAGTAAAATAGGCCGCCTATTCTCTAAATAGATTTCTCTCATTGGTTATTGATCAATTACTAGAATGCCTAATAGTTGCTCAATTACCACCATAAACCTTGTCTCAACCAACAACTTTTAGCTTGTGACTATTATTGAGAAAAAAGAAAAAAGAAAAAAAAACACAAATGATATTTACACACCTCTAAAATTCTCTTACACACCTCTATCCCTTTTTATCAACTAAAAAAACTAAATGCTTTTATTATAGTCCCATATTTTTCATACCTAAACTACCCTTGTGCCATAACTCACCAAATATAATAATTTAATTAGTATTACAACTAAAAGAAAATAATCATTTAATATTAAAAAAAAAAGCTCTCCAATTATCAAAATTTCATTTACAAAAAATTGAAAACATAGTCATGGTTATCATACAAAAAAGTATAACATAATGTTAGTCTCTACATGTAACTACTATATTGGGTACAATGAAATGATCATTGCAATTCCTTCTTATGATTATTTGAATATCATGACTTAAACAAACCTATTTTACTAAAAAGAAAATATTAAAAAATAAGTTTTACAAAAACCAGCGAGTACACTAGAAAATGTAAAGTCATTAACTTCTTAGTACAATTATAAGTAGAAAGAAAACAGTCATTAAAAAAACTAGACAAATAATGAAAACTTTCGTTCATAACTTTTTTTTAAAAAAAAATTATTCATCATTGTAATATAAAAGATGTGACATCAGACAAGGCAAATTATAAATCACATAATATATGTTCACTTAATTGAATTTTAGAAAACTTTAAAGAAAATATAAATTACATTTAAAACTTTTATGATCTTTATTATATAGAAAATGATAAGCAAATCAAATAATTTTCTCTCGAATATCCAAAATTTTCTTAAGTTTATAAGTGCTCAAAATCTTGATTATTTTTTTTATGTGCATAAATTATATAAATTAGTGACCAGTGCACACTCTCTCTCTCTGTGTATGTTGTATAAAAAAAGACATATTTATTTTGAAGTGAAAAAAGAGGAAGTTATGTTGCTTAAAACTAGTCAAGAAGGGCATATTAAGAAAAATATTAAATGAAATCATATTAAAAGTGGGATTATTGGTTTATATATAGTATAGATTCTTCAATGTTATAAGGTATTGAAGTTATGTTGAATTTGCTGATATAGAGAAAAGAAAACTTAATATGAGATGGATGAGGAGTAGAAAATTTGAAATTTTCAAAGAACTTAAAAATGATGTAAATATGTTATCCTCGTAACATATAGTGGGTGGTTGGTTGTTAAAATAAATAAGGATAAAAATAATTTAGGATTAGAAATATATTGTTGTGTAAAGGAAGGTTTTTAACTCTTTTTTATTTAATATTAAGTGATAAGGGTGTGCAATAATCTTTTGCTAAAGTGAAATATCATTTGTGAAAGAAAATTGTGGTACAAAATGAAAATTGTAGAAATTGTAAGAAGAAAAGTGAAATTAGTTAAACTTTCCCAATATTAAAAACATGTGGGTAAATGGACAAGCCTTTATTTATGTACAGCACCTTCAAAAAATAAAACTTTAAAAATATTTTTCAAGATCCAAACAGTTGATAATTCATATTTTATATAAATATCTTGCAAAAACTTGAAAGAAAATAATAAAATTTGAACGTTGATTAAGCAGTAATATATTTTCATTAAATTAAAAATTCTTGTACTGTCCAAATGTGAGTTCAATAATAAATTTTTTCTGAATGAATTTAATTTTGGATATGATGATTTATTCGGTGGAATAAAACTATTTGTATATTCAAATTATTTTCTCAAATTTTAATTAATTTTTGGATTCATAATTACCATATTGCCCATAATAGTGGGAAATAAATAAATGGGGAGATCCAAATCCGGGGCATAGGCCTGGGTCTGGAGTTCGGATCTGACCCTACTCAGTTGCAGCCCTAGAAAGAAGATATTTTAAGAAACAGCGTCGTTTAGCAGCCCCTTAAAAAAAAAAAAAAAAAAAAAACAACTGACAGCCCTTCTGGAAACAGCGTCGTTTCGAAGCTCTTCTGTCAGATCTCCTCTAGCCCTTCTTTTCCAGTTTCTTTCGGTTTAGAGGTCTCTTTCTTATTCATGTTTTCTTTTCTGTTTTTCTAATTTTTATTATATTTGATCAAAAGATTATCTGATTTTCATTTCCAGTTTTGCCATTCGTCGCCGGTCTCCAAATCGCCGTCACCGGAGACTTCACACCACCCGTTTGTTATTCATTCCCCTCCTATATATTTTTATGCCTGTGCATGCATGAATTTTTGTGTTTGCTTTTTGAAGATTCAGAATTTTTGTTATAATAATTTTTTTTCCTATTGAATTTTTGGCATATTTTTGTTTGTCATTTTGCTGAATGTTTGCAAAGGTTGAGGTGCTTAACGTGGGGAATACATAAAATTTTGAAAATTTAATTTCTATTAAAATGAGAAATACCAAATTTCAAGATAATTTGATGATTTTTAGCTTATAAAAAATGTTTTGGCTTTTATGTCGAGAAAATTATTTAAATTAAGATTTTTGTTACGCATTAAAATTCTTAGTATTAGCCTAAATTGTCACTTTTTTTCTAATTTTGTAATAACTTTTCTTTTCACTGTTAAGAGAATGCTGGCTTATTGACTTGAACTTAGATGGATAGGCTAATGAATTAGGAACATAAGAGTTAAAAAATAGGGCATTGCATGGTCGGGGCACTTTCTTTTACTTATGGGGTTAAAACTATCAATGTGATTGAGTAAGGATTAAGGGCACAATAAGAACCAACTGTTTCGTGCTGCTGTTTATGTATGAGTTTTAGATTATGAATGTAATAGTGAAATACTACGACCCACATACATATGCATGATGTAGGGAATTTGGCTTCACATGATATGGATGATTGCTATGCGCCAAGTTTAAAATGGAGACTTAAAAGGTTAGGCATTGACATGTTTAGCAGCAAAAGGTGTATAAAATTTATTTATGAGGTTGTAATAGTAAGTTAGTTTATGTCGTTGGTATATAAAGGTTAGTAGACACATGGTTTCAGTATTTGCACTAAATGAGGTAAGCAATCTTGTTTGAGCATGTGTTTAGTCAAGGTTTAACTATTTATTAGTGAGAAAATCTTTGGAAACGGATAAGGAAGTTTCAGAAGAAAGAAAATTTAGGTGACATGTTCCAAAATGTTCAGCTGTTTTTTATGGCGAAGAGAATGTAAATTTTCATTGTGGATATGTATTTGGGGGTCTCGTTGTTCTCTGATACACGTTGACTTGGATTGATAACTTTCTAATAGGTATGACGCATAATTCTGGATCTTGGAAGCAGAAGGGATCTTTTTCCTGTCCTTATTGTACAGAATTTGTTTTGTTTAGAAGTTCTAAAGAATTTTAAGCTTGAATTTTGATGGACCGAAGCACTCAAAATTATCTTCTCAGTAAAGCATCAATTTTAATAATCAGCACTTTTCCATTACATTAATCCCCTTTGGATTGTTTTGCAGTTTGAATAGATGTGACTAGGAGCAGGAATGGACTTCCATGGTTGCCAACCCTGGCCCAGTTGATGATTACATCCTATATGATCAAGATAAGCATGTCTCAGCTGCAATTTGGGAGGGACAGGTGATTGGTGCAGGACAGTAATTGCAATCTCTGCTTTCTTCTTTGGTTGTTTTGTTGATATTGATATCCTGAAACGTTTAATTTGAATACCAAACAGGAACGAGGTGCACTTAGATGCCATGAACATACTTCAAAGCTGGACCGGTGGATTCTTACTGATAAGCAGATTGAATTAGTAAAGAAGGCTGGATTTGGTTTCTTGAGGTTGATACCAGCTATCAGTTTGGACAACCCACTTATCTCTGCACTAGTTGAGAGATGGAGAAGAGAAACAAACACATTCCATTTCACCACAGGAGAGATGACAGTGACTCTTGAAGATGTTGCATACTTGTTGGGGCTACCAATTGACGGAGAACCTGTTATTGGTGTTACATATACCACATGTGATGCAGTATGTGCCAGATATTTAGGAAAGGGACCGAGGATTCTGGGTACACAAGTGGTGGAATGGTGAAGCTTAGCTGGTTGAAAGAGAGCTTCTCGCAGTGTCCTAATGATGCTTCAGATGAAGATATTCAGTGTTATACCCGTGCCTATCTTCTTTATCTTGTTGGTAGCACAATATTTTCGACCACCACTGGTAATAAAGTTCCTGTAATGTACCTTCCATTGTTTGAAAACTTTGAAGAAGCAGGGAAATATGCATGGGGTGCAGCAGCATTGTCTTTTTTATATAGAGCGCTTGGTAATGCCTCACTGAAATCTCAGAGCACAATTAGTGGCTGCTTAACTCTACTACAGGTGAGTCAAAGCTGAGGAGCTCTTTGTCCTTTCTTGAATTTTGATGGCTAATTATTAGTAAAGAAATAGCCTGGGGAATGAGGCAGCATGGTCGATTTTCTGTAGCTTAGTTGATGCGAGATGTTTCTTTTGAAAGGACTATTTGACCGATATTTGTGAATTTTGTTATGTAGTGCTGGAGTTACTATCACCTTAATGTTGGTCGACCAAGACTTAAGCACGATCCACTCCATGAATGTTTTCCATTTGTACTTCGTTGGAAAGGGAAACAAAGCGGTCCAACATCAAATCGTGATGTAGCCTTCTATCGTAAAGCATTGGACTCCCTCAAGGCATCTGATGTAAGTTTGTTCTATAATGCATATGTTGATAAATGGTACAAAACCTCCTTGTCTCTTGCTTATTTATTGCAACTTGTCATTTGAACATTTCCAGGTTGACTGGTGTCCTTACACAAATATCAGTCATACTGTTATACCAGCAAATATTTTAAATAATCTCATTCTTGGGAGATCAAAGACAATGTTGATATGCTTTGATAAGGCAGAAAGACATCTCCCAGACCGTTGCTTGAGGCAGTTTGGAATGAATCAAACTATCCCAGAAGATGTGCAGAAATGGGAGAGAAAGAGCCGCGGTGTAGATGGTGGGATAGACCTATCTTTGAAAATGGAATCTGAGCTGCTTAGCTTCAATGAATGGGCACACCGCCGTCTCCTTATTGTCGAGGCTGAAGAAGATGTCGAGGAAAGTGAATACATGCAGTGGTACTTGAAAGTCACACGCAAGTTGGTCGGCAGGCCTATTCCAATTTCATCAGAGTTCCAGAGAATGGTAAGCTGCGGTATTAAGTTGTAATCGATGCAATATAAACGAAAAACAATTTATTGTCACCCGGGGTACATCTGTTACTGCTGTTTCTTTTCATTCTCTTTTATTTTAGATTTCAAATTACATCTGTTAGTGTGACCCGCAAATGTCATGGTTGGAAATACTTTGCATGCATTGATCCTTTTCATATTTTTTGATATATATTTTGTCTTTTTGATTGAATGGACTACAGAATGCAGCACTGAGGGACATTGCCCTTGTGGCAGATACCCTTTCAACACATGGGATGGATGATCAGCAAATACAGGCAGTGTCAAGAATCAGGTATGTTGCACATGAGTGCTTGAGGGACCAGGTTGGGATGAATCCATTGGTTGTGACCACTGTGCAAAATGAAGTTGGGAAAAGGACAAGAGGGAAGGAGAAAGTAAGGAGGAAGGGTATGGGAAAAAGGAGAAGAAAAGACGAGCCGGAGCACCATAGTTTATACCGCTTAAATCCTGTGGCAGGTCATGTACTTTCATATCATGCAGAAAATGAGGTTGATCATCAGGTGTTATGTCTTCCATCTAGTGAGGCAGATGATATACGGACGTCTCATGTGGCTCACAAAGTTGATGAAGTAGAGGTCTGTGATGAGGCTGATGAGGCTGATGACTTGCACTTCTGCCACACAGCTGAAGAGGTTGATGAGGATCAGCCTTCACAGGGAGCAAGTGAAAGTGCTCCGGAGTTGCCTTGTACAGCTACTGAGGTTGTTCAACAATCCTCTCTGGAAAGCAGCGAAGATGTTGCACGGCAGGTGGAGGCACATTAACTTGTGTATTGTCAATGTTGACTGCAAGAGGTTTGTTCTTTCCAATGTTGAAGCTGAGAAGTCAATATATTGCCTTATATTCTGGAAGCAATATCTGCTTTCTTGAATAATAAAGGAATGTAACTTTCTTCATTTTTGCAGGTAGGCCTATCATCAGCGGTAACTAATTGCTTTTTCCTGGACTCAAAATATTTAAACCTCCAAATACCATGTTGTTAAAGCTGGCTGCGATTGGTTAGGTAGACTTTATGGATGTCTGTTTCGCTTGGCTTTTGCAGTAGTAATTTAACAAAGGAAAAGAATGCTATTGTAATTTATTGGATTTTTTTACTATTTGTTTTCTTTGTTTAGATAGAATAGGTGTTTTGTTAGTAAATTAGCTATTTTTGGTAGCATTTTTAGTCCTGTTCATCAATGTACAAAAATGGTTTGGTGGCATTGCTAAATTAGGTCAAAACTGCATTATGGCAAGAATGTGCTCATTGTTATTGCACGTTTGTTTATTACCCCTTCATCTCCTTCATCTCCTTACATTGAGAGTTGAGACTGCTATCGATACATGGAGAACTAACAGAATATTCAAATTAAGTGGGAAATGATCCTTAGGATCACTGGATTCACTGACATTGCTGATGACTACATAGCCTGCCGTTTTTCTGGCATCATCGCCAGATAGATTGTAGCGTCAACCTGGTTTTCCTGAATTCCAGTGCTGCCATTGCCTAATTACCTTGTGAAAGGTCCAGGCTAGTAGGGACATGCCTCTCTTCCTGGTCCTAGAAATTATGTTTGTAGGTTTGAAATTGTCTTTTGAAGTTATTATGTTCTTTCTTCTTAGAAGCAATATTCGCGTTAATGCTGTTTTATTATCCAAAGATATTGGATGTACATTACTGGTGTGAGAATTACGTTGGCTTGTACCATTGAGTGTTGACAATCTATATAGCTGGTGATTGCCATGGCTGTTTGCAGAATAGTTGTCCCTTGTTAGGCGGCATTTTTTCTGAGTCTAAACTAATTTTGGATTGAAAGCAATTAGATATATGTGCTTTTTCGGAGGTGGGTAAATTACTTCTACGGTAGATGTTATAAGTTGTGCATACGGTTTTTTGGAGGTGTGTTTACTCCTACGGTAGATGTTAAAGTTGAGCGTATGATTCGAGTTGATTTTCAGTCAATCTGGTGAAATGTTGAATGTTCTGTATTCCAAAATGTTCCAGAGGGAAAGGCATCGTTTCCTATGTGGGTGAACTGAGTTCATGTGAGATGGAGCTGGAAGGCAAGGTGCAGAAGATAAAAGGGATATCAGAATATGCCCAATTAGGGGTCCACAAAATGAGACCTTATCAAAAATTAGCCAATCAACTTCAACTCCTTATTCCACTCAAGGATTTGCTGTCCAAACAAACTCTATCCAATTTGTAATTTTTTCCTGATGACTTTAAAAGAAAATGTCAATTCGTTTGAATTGAAACAGTTTAGATGCAATATTATGGCCCATACATTATCAACACGTGCAGCACCGGCAACTACAGCAATACCAATTTCAACAAGATCAAAGCAGAGTACTTAGGATATCATTCGCAGACTATGAGTTTCCATAGAGTCTCTGCATTTCATCAAGGTTCTGATGAAGCTTCAGACCCCAACCTAGTAAACCGCAGGTTTGTATCTGCTACCCACAAATGTGGTCATTCTATAATATATCTGGCGTACATTTCTTGTATGGGTTGTCCTTACAAAAAACATGACGAACTTAAAAGGTTTCTGCAATGACACCGGGTCCACCCCTTTCCCTCCTAGAAAAACAGAAATTCCATTACAGGCTTCGTAAGATCACGCATTAAGCTTTGCTTTCTTTTGATGTTTACAAGTCTTATTGAATAGAGTATAAGCATTTAATGCATTATCTGTCCTAGAACGTGTGGAAAGAAGCAAGTACACCAATGTCCTTCAAAAACCAATTGAACTTGAGAAGTATAGTTAGACTTGTGAGAAGTTCCCACATTAGGCTCCTATGCTACACGTTATCGAACTGAAAAACTCGATGCGCACATAACAAAGTATCATTGATACAAAAGTTAGAATCGTGGTTTAAAGACTCGGTTGAGTTATATTTGGATCGGATCTCTTCGATCGCCATCTCAACCTATATAAACTAAAATTATAGTATACGATTTATTTTTACTTAATTAATTTCTTAAAACTAATTTATAAGCAACCATCTATAATTTTTACCTTATTTTTATGATTTTTGACAAATTTATCTTGTGATACGTACTATTGAAATCGATGTGGAATAGTCTATCACTGATACTACGATTTTGAACCACATATTTACACTGATATTCCAATTTTCAATAGAAATTTTCTTCTCTATGCTAGTTTTGGCTAAAGTTTACCTGGAGATGTCTTTCATGCAAATGAAATCAATGCATCGATTGTCTGTGATGCAGGAGTCTTGCCTTTGGTTTGGGTGGTTTAGTGCTGGGCTTGAACACGGGTGAAAAATTTGCAGGTGCTGCTAGAAGGCCACCACCACCTCCAGCGCAGGAGAAAAAGGACCCCAATGTAAGCGGTTCCCCGTTAATGGCAAAAATCCTAGCAAGTAAGAAGAGGAAGGAAACCATGAAAGAGGAAATCACCAAGCTAAGAGAGAAAGGAAAAGCTGTTCCGGAGCCATCTGAATAGTTTCTTTGAGCCTTAGCAACAATTTCTTGATATAGATGATAATGCCTAATTTATATTGTCAAACATTGTTGTATGACATATCAAGTACGGAGGAAATCTAGTATCTAATGGTTGATAAAAAAAAAAGTATTTATTTTGCTGCACTCAATGCTAGGCCATCCATCTTATTCTAAAGTATGTACATAATAATTTCTTTATCTAGATGTTAGTCTTCTATATCAATTGACCACTCAATGATTGGCCACCTGCTTTCTTTCTCATTATAAATGGAAACTTGTGATTGCCCAAGTATCCCCAGATTGATCTCAAGCATCAAATTAAAATGGCGACCAGTATCGGCTCAGAATATTGAACCATAATACAGAAAGGCAGTACATGGGGACGAGCAGTACGGGTACGCTACGATATCAGAAATTAAAAAAGAAGAAGATCCGGGTAAGATATGCACTTCTTCGGGAATGAAAAAAAATCGATCTACTTTAATTTGGTATTTTGGCCTAAATTCCTTAACTCCTCGATACTCAATCAAATCTTCCTTTTTGACGATTGAATGCATTTCGATAGTCCCATATTTAGTAATTCCCGAACTCTTTCTTCTATATCGAGGATCGTCGAAATAAGAAAGAATACTATTTCTACGGAAAATACCATTTATGGGGATTTCAATCGAGGAAGAAAATTCTACCGAGTATATGAAATTGAGAATTGGTGATTCACTATATTTTATCACTTGAAATGATTTTAACAAATGATCTTAAATTTGTAATTTTTTTAGGCTCTATTTGGAATTGTTATAGTATAATCACATACATATGTGATTTTTTTTTTCTTGTATATACATACATATACGCGGTTGTATGATTTATATTCACGCTTTAGATTGAACAGTTTTCAAATATTGTATGTATAATAACAAAAGAGTTTAAACCTATAAGGTTCTATGCATATTGGGTAGAATAAAGTTTTTTTTTTAAAGAAGAAGAAGCTTAATTATAGGTAAAGTGGTTGTTGACCATTGGTGATTAGAGATTAAATTTTTATTGAATGTTGAATTTTAGTAAAAAATGTTCAGCTTTCAAGAATTAACATTATTTTCTTTTACAAAAATAAAAAGAAATTCAATACTAAATGATTCTTATCAAGTAAAATAGGAGAGTATCTTATTTTTTTGAACGAGAGGAAATGTTTATTTATCTTGCTATCTCTAACTAAAGATGGACACAATTAGACCTGAAAATACATAGAGCAGATCAGGCTCTCAAGTCAGTGATAGCATTGTGATGACTATACACAGAAGCATTAAGACCAAACTTACAAAAGTTGGGCGTCTCTTGGGCACAGAATCCACCAGAGGATGATTTTGGTTCTCTGTCTTGACGAGGATTATCGCCGTACAGCCTTCCCTTTGCCTGTCCCGCTTTTGACTGGGAACATTTGCTGAATTCTGATTATTAATTCCTCTACGTCAAAGTCCACGGGATATTATTAATCCATCTCTCTCAGACTTGCGAGCTGACAGAGCGAGAGTGACAAATCCTGTCCGTTCAGCATACTCATCATAATATATACCCTTGCAGTTTCTTCAGATTCAAACACCATTTTTGTGATCATTGTCGACATCTGTTTCTTCATTCGATCAAAATGTATATAAATCATATTCTCTCAAAATCAATGGAGACATTTTTCATTAATGAACTTACGTTTGATTGCCACAGTACAATAATTAAAAGTTATTAACTAAATTAGCACCATTTATTTTTTTTTTTTTTGAGGAATATACTCTGAATGTCTAATTCATGTTTTTTTTTTCTTATCTATTTTGAATATATCGTTGTCTTTTATACTTATTGTATTAATTTATTTCTCATAACTTTTCTTACCGCCAAAAGAATAAGCAAAATTTTCATCCCCAATGATAATACTCTATGATTTTCGGTACATCACTTTGGTGTGGTCAAATTATTACCTTCAATCCTTATTTTTTACATAATTTCAGAGGATTTTTTCTTTAATATAGGCCATAAACTAATACAAATATTTATCTTAAATTTCTAATAAAATTTAAAGTTAATCAATCGATTTGTGAAGTTTTTACTTTATTCACATGAACATGATGTTTTAAGTTATATAGGTGACATAAATTGAATTTTCACCAGAAAAAATCTACAGTGTCTTTTAGGGAACCATTTCCTTGACTTTAAGATCTTATATAGTACAAACTTTTAAAGTACATGATGTTGTACTGTACAAGTATTTAAAATACAAGGGAATGGTTTTTTAAAAGAGACTGTACAGTTTTTCATATATATATATATATATATATATATAAGTATATATTCTATTAAATTTGCTCCATTCAACTTATACCTAATTTCTAATTTGCATCTCTTAATTTTTAATTTTGGACACTTTGCATCCCAACTATGAAATCTATCCTACTTTAGTTCAATTTTTGATGCCGTTACCAAATTAACAGAACTTTTTATATGTACAACAAAGTCAACGTGATGTACAAAAAAATTGCCATCATAGGTTGTGCAAACAAAAATTCCACTAAATTAGTGACGACACTAAAATTTGGATTGAAATGGGACAGATTTGAAAGATGGGTTATAATGTATCTAAAACTAAAATTAAATGAGAATTAGACATAAATTGTAGAGCTCAAAATAGATTTAGTCCTATATAATGTTTTAGACTCATGTAAAGAATTATAGTGGCATTTTTTATTCATCAGAATATGTATTCAACAAACGTTATTATTTTAACTGCTAATGATATTCGAAGGAACTAAGTAAAAAACCCAACTTTTATAAGATTATATTGAGGAAAATATCATTATGTAGATCCGTTTTTTGACTTCATTTATAAACTTTGTAGTCAGAATTTATTCTTACATAATATTACTTGCAATAACTGATGTCATATATTTTATAAATTTAATCTATACTACAGAATTTATAAGTGGTACCAAAAACCAAATTTACTTACCTATTTGCCTTATATTAATATCTCAAATACGCAGAGACAACATGTGAAATATCTTGCATGTGTAGAAGGTAGTTGCTCGCAATGCAACTGGATATCATGCGAGTGGTATTTTAGGACCCAATAATGCAATAAGGTAAGGTATTAGGGAACGGCTTGATTCGACCCTCATTTGTTGGGTCAGTCATTTTTTTACTTTGATCCAACTCTCATATCATCGGATATTCAGAGAGCGGGTATTCGGTAAAGAGAGTCGGGTATCCGTAGATACCTGACTCTATCCTATCATCATTCACCATCTAAAAAAATTAAAATAAAACAAGCTAATCTCACTTTGAACAACAAACTTTTAATAATTTTTATCTTATGACAGAAGTTACAAGTTAATTAACAAATATTCTATATAAATTGAGAAAAATAAAGGGAAAAAAATCCAATATTAGATTGTTAAAAAAATGTTAACAAAATTCAATTTAAAAAAAATTACATAATTTCTTCAAACTAAAAAAATAAAAAAAAATAAAACTAACATAAGAATTGTTTGAGAAAAGTTAGATAAAATCAATACTACTATAAATCAAGATTTTAAAAATAAATGAATGACTTATTTACACTATAAATTATAGGAAATATAATATATGAGGATTGGAGCGGGTACCCACGAGTTTTTAAAACCCTTACCTGTATCCGACCCCCATAGAAACGGGTGCCCGACCTCAGTTGACCCGATCAATAGATGGGGGTCGGATACCCTCATTTTTTGAAGCGGAGCAAGGGGGTCAGTGGATCAGCGGTTATTTTTTCCCACCTCTACCTATTCCACTCAATCCTTTTCTCATCTCACTTTATCTCTCCCTATCTCCTCTACCTCTCCCTTTTCCTTTCCCTTACCGTACTTCTCATTTTCCCATCTCTCTATCACTTCCATCTCCTCCGTCTCCTCCTCTCTCTTTCCCGTCCCTTCCCCTATCGTCCCCCTCCTCCTGTCTCCATCTATCTCTCTCGGTCTTTCTCTGCTTCTCTCTCTTCCTTTCCTGTTCCTTCATCTCTTTTTTCCCCTCGCATCCCTCCTTATCAACAAAGATAGATCTAAAGCAAATTTGGAGAAAAAGAAGATTGATTGAAATTTTAGTCATCTGAGTAGTAGATTTGAAATAGATAAGAAGCATTTATGGGAGCACGAGTGTGGAAGAAAGGAAAGTTTTTTTGGGAAGAAAAGAAAATTCTAAATATGACCGTTCTTTTGGTTCTTAATTGTTCCCTAGTTTTGATGGGGCTTGACTGGTTTTTTTTATCATTTATGGGTCTGATATATAGTCGGACCAGTCCCATCGCTAGTTTCGGTCTAACCAACTGGTCCGGTCTGAGTTTAAAAATATTAAATCCCAAATGCCCTTAGGCTTGAAGGGCGGTATGCAGGTGTGGACTTGAACTAGAAGTAGATTCTTATCCTTTCGGAGATTCTTATGGTGCTCCCATCTTTCCCAAAAAATGGGATGGGTAGGTCCTTGGAGAGATTGACTAAGGTGAGTGTGTCGTGCTTACTGAATCCCCCAATTAATAAATTGTGCCCTTAGGTGGGTGCTTTTATAGGATTTAGAAATGTAACCTTAATGGAAGTATTTGGAGTCGGTATAAAGGGCAACCATCATTAATTGGTTAAAAGCCTAATTATGGGAAAGTTATGAGTTCTAGCTGGTAAAAGTCAATTGGTATTAGAGGATATTTCTTTTATCTTTTTAGTTAAACCGCTTGTCCATTGGTGGTTGGATACCCATTTATTAATGTAATTGAAAAGTACAGGGGGACTTAATACCAAAATCTCTTGGCGAATAGATCTTTACAAAACCCTAACTTATTTTTGTAATCTAAAATGCAATAAACCCAATGACTGTATTAATCTAGTCTGGAAATACTCTTAGCTCATATAGGTAAATTAAAAGCTTCAAAAGAACGATTACAACAAGGATTACAACAATAATTAGCTAAGTAATCAGCAAGTTGATTTCCCTCTTTGAAAATATGCTCCAATGTGAAGGTGAAGTTTTGCATATACACATCAATCTTATAGATTAAACTATCCAACAACCAAGGTATTGTTCATGTCCCTCGAAGAAGATCAAGTACCACTTTTGAATCTAATTCAATAATAACATTATTTAGCTGCAAATTTGTACAGACTTGAAGCCCTTGAAGAAGTGCTATTGCTTCTGCTGACATATTAGTCAAGTTATATTTATAAAATGTAGCAAAAGCAGCAATAACATCTCCCTCAGCATTCCTTATAGCTTCTCTACCTAGTAACTGTTGGTCCCAAAGCAACCTAAGAGGGGGGTGAATTAGGTTTCTCAAAAATATACTTTCAAAAATATTGAGATTTTCAAATTAAATGCTGATATAATGAACAAATCAATAGAACAGTAAGGTAAAGAGAAAAATTAAACAACCAATACTTCCAAGCTAGCTAGCTTGAAGTATTCAATCACTAGAATGCTTCATACACTTGGTGAGCCAATAATCTTTACAAAGTTGGGAAGTTCTTGCTCACACTAAAAAACTTTTAGTTGAGCCAAGAATATTACTTACAACCACACTTTCATACAAGATTATCACTCCACTCAAAGTTGAATTGCACTCACAACTGCACACTAATACAACTAAGCACTATAGTCAATTGGCACTCAAATTGCTCTTTTCTAAGGCTTGTATTCAATGTATTAGATTATCTTTTCTTTGTTTTAAAGTAGCTATTTATAAGAGCAATAAATAGTGGTTGCAACTACTTCCTAACGGCTAAATAATAAATGCACAAAAAATAGCCGTTGGGGTTTTGGACGTCCGAGATATATTGGATGCGTCCGAAACAGCGTCCGATCTTCTTACAGTTTGTTGAAGAGCTTCGTTCGGACGTCCCGTGCATGCGTCCGTTCCTTCGTCCGACAAAGGTTTCGGACGGTCATGTTCGTTCGAAAGAGAAGCAGTAGGATCCCATTTCTTTCTGCCAGTTCGTTCGGACGGTGCAATGTGTCCGAGAAGTTTGGACCTAGTTCGGACGGTTCAGTGTGTCCAAAAGCTCTGTGCCTGCAAAAACTTGTTTTACAGAGTTAAGTGTTTATGTCATCATCAAAATAAGGTTTGGAAAACATCAATCTCCCCCTTTTTGATGATGACAAACCTTTATGTAAAAACAGTTGGATATGACTAATCAATTTGCAATATAGCACAATTGGATATCAATCATTTTGCATAGCACAATAGTATAGAGAAGACTACTCCCCCTTTTGACATTATAAAAAAAAGCTCCCCCTAAGAATATGCAAGTATTTGACAGAAATTTAACAAGCTTCATACATTCAACTGAAAAGTTTAAGAGTGCTAAAGTCAAGGAAATACATAACCAATATACAAGAAGTTCTAACAACCAAAGATGAGGGAAAATACAAATGTGAAAAGAACTAATGTGAGTCATTTCGCTTCTTGGAGCACTTTTCAGTCTTTTGTCGTTTGGATGGAACATCTTCATCGATGGCTTCACTGTCGTCCTCCTCTCCGGTGCGACGTTGCATGATGAAGTCAAACATGTCGTCAACATCCTCATCGTCGTCGTCATCGTCATCGGCAGCTCCTTGAGCAGCTTCCGCATTGTCTTCATGGGTATTTCCATCTTCAAGTTCATCACTGTCGGAAAATGATTCAAGTGGATATTGTGACTGAAGATTAGCAAATTGAACCTGAGCCGAAGAAGACATGCCAAGGCTAAGTGCCTCTTGGAGAATCATTTGACGAGTTTCAAGTCGCTTTAACTTTCGATTTGTGCGACGTTGAAATGAACTGACTTGAGTGCTTAAAGAGGTGAGAAGTCCACAAATATGTGAAAGAGATGGTTCAGATGTAGATGGAGGAGGAACGTGGAATAGTAGAGATGGTTGAGGAGTTACTAGGAGAATGGGGAATAGCAAAATCAGAGGTGGACACATGGGATTGTGACTGTGCAATTTCAAAGGCTGCTTTATTTAACCATTGATCGTTGAAAAACCGGAGGCCTTTGCGTTCAATGTATGATTTGTTAAAATAAGGAGGAAATTGTTTGTTTCCGCTGAAAGGTATGTTAAGGAAATCAAAAATTTTGGTGAGAAATTTGCCAAAAGGAATGTTTCTTCGGGTATCAGTAAGAAAGTTTCCATAGGGAACAAAAGAGATACCCGAAATCAAGAGGAATGCCCTTGAAAACACAAAAAAATAAGTAAAGTTACATTTTACCGGGCTCAGTCCGATGCCCGTCAGTTGGCAATAACAGATTGGTGACAAGAGTGTACAGAATATTGAGTTCGCCCTCCTTTTTTGTAGAAAATGGCTTGCTGAGGCCTGTTTAAAATGGATTTTAAAAATAGCCCTAACTTTTTCGATGTCAAAACGAGTATCAATAGCGGGCCATTTGTCTAAGGAAAAGAAACTGAGCCTGTCTCTTATACACATCTAGATGTGTATAAGAGACAGCTTCTCATCCCATTATTGGTACTAAATGCACAAGATGACCCCAATTTTGATTTTCAAAACAAGATTTGACAATGGGAAGATTATATTCATCAAATAGACTTTGAGAAGCAGGACGTTGAACGATTATAGATTTACTTAAAAGGGATGTATACCGTTCGGATGCCTTGGCATCGATGAATTTTGATAAGATTGGATCTGTGGAGACTTGGGGATTAGCTGATGATTCTCCTCGTACTGGAGCCTTCCCTTTAGTTTTTTAACCCCGATTTGCTGTAGAAGAACCTCTGCGAGATTTAACCATTGTGATGGAAGAAAAAAAAAAGAAGAAAAATTTGAAATTTTTGAAGATTGGTGAGAATTTGATTGCGTCCGATGTTCTTTCGGACGATGGTGCGCATCCGAAAGATTTCCAGAGAGTTTGGTGAATAAAATGAATATCGTTCAGACGATTATGAGCATCCGAGAAGTAACAAAAGCTTTCGGATGATCCAGAGCGTCCGAAAGAAAAGTTGTTCGGACGAAGGAGTGCGTCCGAACTAAGAACCCATGCCAAATTGATCTGTAAAATCTCCAAACATTTTCTGAGCGATTCAAAGCGTCTTACCTAGAGCTAAGGGTTTTGTAAAAATATCAGCCAATTGATCTGAAGTAGGCACAAAATTAACACGAATTTCCTTTTTACAAACAAGGTCTCTAATGAAATGATGCTTAACATCAATGTGTTTGGTTCTAGAGTGCATAACAGGATTTTTTGTGAGATTAATTGCACTAGTGTTGTCACACATTATAGGAACACAATCAAAAAATACACCAAAATCTTTCAGAGTATGTTTCATCCAAAGAACTTGAGCACAACAATTTCCAGCAATGTATTCGGCTTCAGTAGAGACAGCCCAACAATTATGCAAACTTTTCTAGTAAAGAAAGTCACATACTAATTTTGCCTCTCAATTACACATGAAAGATGTGTCTAACTTTACCTGTAAAATTGATACCCAAGAAAGTCAACATCGAATAACTAATCAAATCAAATGTAGAGGACTTTGGATACCACGACCAAAATCCATTGATCCCTTTAGATATCTAAAAATTCATAATGACTATCTATAATGCTGTCTTTAGGGTAAGATTGAAATCTAGCACATAAACAAACCGCAAACATGATATCTGGTCTACTGGCAGTTAAGTAAAGTAGACTTCCGATCATAACTCTATAGTGTTTTTCATCAACACTATTACCTTCTTCGTCTTTATCAAGTTTGGTTGAAGTGCACATTGGCGTACCAACTTGTTTGCAATCTTCCATTCCAAATCGTTTGAGTAGCTCCTTTGTATACTTGATTTGTGTAATAAACATTCCTTCCTTAGTTTGATGAACTTGTAATCCGAGAAAAAATTGCAACTTGCCCATCATACTCATCTCAAACTCTTCTTGCATTAAATATGAAAAATCCATACACAAACTTTCATTAGTGGCTCCAAAAATAATATCATCAACATAAATTTGAACGATTAACAAACCATTTGAATCCGTTTTTGTAAAAATAGTGGTGTCAACTACACCTCTTTTGAAACCATTTTCTATCAAGAAACCACTTAATCTTTCATACCAAGCTCTTGGTAGCTTGTTTCAAACCATATAAAGCTTTGGAGAGTTTGAAAACATAATTTGGAAGATTTTTATTTTCAAAGCCCGGAGGTTGTTCGACGAAAACTTCTTGATCGATAAAGCCATTTAAAAAAGCACTTTTGACATCCATTTGAAATTATTGAAACATGCAAATGCAAGAAACATGCAAATGGATTCTAATCTTGCCATGGGTGCAAAGGTTTCATCAAAATCAATACCTTCTTCTTGAGCATAACTTTTAGCAACAAGTCTAGCTTTGTTCCTTATGATTTCACCTTTGTCATTTAATTTGTTTCTAAAAATCCATTTAGTACCAATAACGGGATGAGAAGAGGGTCTTTCAACCAAGGTCCATACATTATTTTTCTCAAATTGCCTAAGTTCATCTTGCATAGCATTAACCCAAGATTCATCACTCAAAGCAACATCTATATGTTTAGGTTCGCTGTGAGAGAGTAATGCACAATTACTATTCAAAGGTTTATGAGAGCGACATGTAATTACCCCATCGGATAGATCACCTATGATTAAATCTTGAGAATGACTAGAGACGAATCTCCAAGCTTTCGGAAGATCATTTGGAGTATCCCCATTCTTTTAATCATTGATTTGATGGTTGTTGACATCAACGCTTGATGTGATTTCTTGATGATCTTTATGAATAACAAGCTTCTTGAGCTCCTTTAAAATACCTACATCTTCATCTTCACATAAATTCTTTGAGATAACATCATTAGTTTCATCAAATGTAACATGCACAACTTCTTCAATCAAAAGCGTTCTTCTATTGTAAACTCGGTATGCTTTCTTGTCACTAGAATATCTTAGAAAAATTCCTTCATCCGATTTTTTGTCAAATTTTCCAAGGTTTTCTTTGATTTTTAAAATAAAACATTTGCAACCAAAAACTTTGAAATAGCTCACAACGGATTTTCTACAAAAAAGGAGTTCATAAGGAGTTTTATTTAAAGAGGATCTTAATAAAACTCGATTCATGACAATCCATAACAAGCCGTGTTGACCGCTTCGGCCCAAAAGTATTGTGGTAAGTCACATTCACTAATCATAGTTCTAGCCTTTTCTTGAAGAGTACTTTTTTCCTTTCAACAACACCATTTTGTTGAGGGACTCTAACAACTGAAAATTCATAAAAAATACCGTTGTGATCACAAAAGTCGGGAAAACTCCCAAATTTAAATTCAGCACCATTGTCACTCCTTAAACGAACAATTTTTTTATCCAATAAATTTTGAATTTTGGAAAACAATTTTACAAATTTTTCAAATGTTTCATTTTTGTGAACAAGAAATATTACCCAAGTAAACCTAGAATAGTCATCTACAATAACAAATGCATATTTGCAACCACCTAGACTAGCATATTGAGTAGGTCCAAATAAGTCTAAATGCAACAATTCCAAAGGTTTATGAGTAGACACAAAATTCTTTGATTTAAAAGAAACTTTGACTTGTTTACCAAATTGGCATGCATCACAAATTTTATTTTTATCAAAAATTTTAGTTTTGGAAAACCTCTTACCAAATCTTTCTTGGCAAGTTTTCCATTAAATCCATATTAAAATGACAAAGTCTTCGATGCCAAAGCCAAGGATCATCTATGGAAGCGGTAAGACATTTTACATTGCTATTGCTAATTTTATCAAGATGAATCACATAAACATCATTGTGCCTAGTGCCTTTGAATAAAACGACATGATTTTTATCAAGGATAAGACATTCATGCTTGGTAAAGAATACATATAAAATTTTGTCACAAAGTTGACTAACACTTAATAAATTATAGTTCAAATTATCAACAAGAAGCACATTCTTAATCAAGGTTTCACCATTTTTACCTACATCACCAATGCCGATTGATTTTGCTTTGTTGTTATCTCCAAAAGTGACTTTTCCACTGTTTTTGGATGTAAGATTTGTGAAGAGAGAGGCATCACCCGTCATGTGCCTTGAACATCCACTATCTATGAACAACTTAGCATTGTTGGTGATAACAAGATAGTTAAGTACCTACAAAATAAATCAATTGATAACTTTTGGTACCCATATTTTCTTGGGTCCATTTGAGTTAGTGAAATTGCTTTCGATCCATGCAACTTTCATTCCAAGTTTTTCACATATTCTTAACATGTCCATGTTGTTGGGAATATCTACAAATAATGCTTTTATTTCCATATAAAGAAGATTTTGGTTTTACAATACATAAGTCATCCCTTCTAAACATGACAAAATTTTTGTTGATTGCTACATTTCTATTTCTTTTCATATCAACAATATTGTCTTTCTTTCTATTTAGGAGAGCATTCAAATCATCCATTCTTTTCTTCAAGGAGGCTTGTTCTTCCTTGACCTTAGATCTCACATGCATTCTTTTCTTCAAATCACGATTTTCTTGTGATAGCCTATTGTTTTCATTCACAAGTTTAGAGTTAGCATTCAATAAAGCATTTGACTTTTTAGCTAACTCCTTATTTCTAGCATATGATTCCTTTAAGCTATCATTTGGATGTTGCAATTTCAAAATGAAAGCTTCAAGATCATCTTCACCATTTTCATCATTAGAGTCATAGTTAGAATTTACCTCATCATCTCCAATGGCCATGAAGGCCATTTGTGCCGACTCCATTTCTTCTTCAACTTCTCCTTCGGAGTTGCAATCATCCCATGTGATTTGAAAGTTGTTGAATCTTGGTTTTCTTCCTTCCTTCTTTTTCTTGGAAGGACACTCATTTGCAAAATGTCCGAGTTGACCGCATTCAAAGCATTTATCGTTTTGCTTCTTCATTTCAAGCCTTGACTTCCCTTTGAAATTATTTGTGTTTGTAGCTCCGCCTCTTCTCATTCTTCGTTTGTTGATGTAATGTTTAAGAAATCCTTAGGTGATGAGTGCAAGATCTCCTTCATCAAGATCTTCATCTTCTAGATTGATGAAGCTATTTTCATCTTCCTCTTGAGAGGTCTTTAAAGCAATGCTCCTTCTTGGCCTTGCTTCTTCATCATCCACTATCTTAGGATAGCCCTTTAACTTGAGTTCATAAGATGTAAGAGAATTGATTAGCGATTCAATAGGCATCAAATTTAAATTCTTGGCTTCCTCTATAGCAATTGTTTTGGCATCCCATTCTTTGGATAGAGCATTTAGGATTTTTCTATTTTTTTCACCCAACGAGTACTCCTTACTCAAGGCTTCAAGATCCTTTATAATGTCATTGAACCTGCAGTATATTTTGTCAATGTTTTCATGTGGTTCCATCTTGAAGGACTCATACTTGGCAACAAATAAGGATTTCTTTTGCTCACGAACATCATCGCTCCCTTCATGGATTTCCTTCAACTTATCCCATATTTCTTTAGCGGAAATGCAGCCCTTCATGCGAGTTGATTCATTTGCATCCAAGGCATTATATAACACATTAATGGCTTTTGCATTCAACGTCAAGTTTGCCTTGTCTTGTGGAGTGAGCTCATTCCTTGTCTTTTCTCTTCTTCTATTTGTGTGATCATCAATGATAGAAGCGAGTTCCTTCAAATGGACCTTCATTGACAACATACCACAAATCAATGTCAATAGATTGCAGAAATATTTTCATTCTATCTTTCCAACTAATAAAATTTGCCCCATTAAACATAGGGGGCCTAGTAATGGATTGGCCCTCAAAAAACACAGCATTGTTGGTTGCCATAAGATTTCTTTTCTCAAAAGCAGTTTAAGCAATACAATGAGACCAAGCACTGATACCAATTGTTGGTCCCAAAGCAACCTAAGAGGGGGGTGAATTAGGTTTCTCAAAAATATACTTTCAAAAATATTGAGATTTTCAAATTAAATGCTGATATAATGAAATCAATAGAACAGTAAGGTAAAGAGAAAAATTAAACAACCAATACTTCCAAGCTAGCTAGCTTGAAGTATTCAATCACTAGAATGCTTCACACACTTGGTGAGCCAATAATCTTTACAAAGTTGGGAAGTTCTTGCTCACACTAAAAAACTTTTAGTTGAGCCAAGAATATTACTTACAACCACACTTCTCTCATACATTTGTATCAGTCCACTCAAAGTTGAATTGCACTCACAACTGCACACTAATACAACTAAGCACTATAGTCAATTTGCACTCAAATTGCTCTTTTCTAAGGCTTGTATTCAATGTATTAGATTATCTTTTCTTTGTTTTAAAGCAGCTATTTATAAGAGCAATAAATAGTGGTTGCAACTACTTCCTAACGGCTAAATAATAAATGCACAAAAAATAGCCGTTGGGGTTTCGGACGTCCGAGATATATTGGATGCGTCCGAAATAGCGTCCGATCTTCTTACAGTTTGTTGAAGACCTTCGTTCAGACGTCCGTGCATGCGTAAGTTCCTTCGTCCGACAGAGGCTTCGGACTAGTCATGTTAACACAAAGAGAAGCAGTAGGATCTTATTTCTTTCTGCCAGTTCGTTCGGACGGTGCAATGCGTCCGAGAAGTTTGGACCTAGTTCGGACGGTTCAGTGCGTCCGAAAGCTCTGTTCCTGCAAAAACTTGTTTTAAAGAGTTAAGTCACCCCTGTTTATGTCATCATCAAAATAAAGTTTGGAAAACATCAGTAACATTCCTGGATTTCCTCTGGATGCACTATCCGTATTTAGCTTGTAGATATTTTGAGTTGGAGGTTGCTAACTGATTAATAGAGAGTCCTCATTGTCCAATTGTTATGAAAACTGAAACCTTCCTGAATTAGAAAGTTATTAACTTTTGATGCTGCATTTAATTGGAAAAGCCATTGATAATTTATGTAACTAGGATAGCACAGCTCTGATTATGCCTTGTGTAGTGGAAGACTTATTGCCATAATTTTTTTGATTTTTGGACTTCCACAGTTCCTAGCAGATAAGGTTAGGAACAAGTTCATAGAATTTCCCTTGAGTTGTGTTTTTGGAGGACATTAACCAGCAGCTATTTAAGTACTACCTCAATTTTTTCCCTTGAACAACAGCTTACAGAAAACCTTGAAAGTAACTCCCAACCTGATTTGATAAGTTGCATCTAGAAATGTGTGCAATAAAGTTTCCTCATACGGTTTGTTACAAAATTGACATTTGGAAGCCATAACAAAATCTATTTGTTTAAGGACATCATCCAATAAAGCATTATTCAGTAACCTCCGAAGGAAGATGGATACCTTAATTTGCAATCTAGAATCTCATATCACCCTCCTAGAAAATAGTGTTGCATTCATCCTCCTAATATAGTTAACAACAAAAGTAACTATGAACAAGCCATTTGAGGTTCCCTTCCATGCCATATAATCAGCCTCTTCAAGTATTCAAAGTGTCTTACCATTGAGTTTGCTGCAACTGAAAGATGGATATGCATTCAGAATTACATTGAAATCCCAATCTCCTTCAATCAAAGCTTGTCACAAGGTAAGATCTAGTGCTGGTAGATCCTTTTCTAAACTCAATCTTCCTTCTCCATTCCAATTATCAAACCAAAGAGAATTGCCTCCTTCTCTAACAATAGTGATCATATGCTCTTCTGCAATTTCTTTAACAGCCAGTATCCTCCTGCAAGTGGTGGATGAATTATATTATAAATATTCTCCCTAGTAAGGTAAGTATCTGGCTCTAATTGTTTGAAACCATAAACATACTCCATAATGATGTCCTTGTCCTATAATTCTACCACAATCTAATACACAAAACAAGCACTTTGTCCTCTAAAGATTCAATTCCCGATCCATTTTCTTCCTTTAGAAAGCAAAACCTTTTCCGGGAAATCTAGTGTCGCCTTCTAACAAAATTAGAATCTTTCCAAAAGAAATATGCAAATGAGTCTTCAATATCCTTTAACATAGCTTTTGGTGATGAAATAACAGTAAGAAAGCAAAGTAGAATTGAGCTGAGGATATGTTTGATCAAAATAAGCCTTTCCCCAGGAGAAAGCATTTTTGAGTTCCAACAAACTAATGTCTTCTTTATCTTATCCACCATAGGTTGAAATAATTCTTTCGTCATCCTACCCTTGTGGATTGGACATCCTAGATAAGTGAAAGGGAGATTTTTCTTTTATAATACTGTTGGACCCCAGTTATGAGGCATAATTTATGTTTTGATGATGACCAAATTGTATTAATGGCTTGAAATCAAGGGTGTAGAAAAACAGGAAGGCTCGAACGAAAATGATCATTCGAACACAATCAAGAAAAATATCCAAAAGTTGAACAACACCTTACGGACGAAGAAGAGCGTCCGAAAGAAAGAAGCTCGGACGCAAGGAAGAGTCCGAAACATGACCAGACAATGCTGAAGAAGAACACATCTTTTGGATGTAGATAACTGTTCGAAGAAAGTGCTTTAGACGCAAAATACCGTTCGAGACAAGGAATCCGAAAGACAAAAGAATCGGACGTTGAAGACTGTCCGAAGAAAAGAACTCGAAATGAAGAAATTTTCTGTCAAATTTGTAGGACGCATATGACAGTCCGAGACACTGTAGGACACATATGACCATCCGAGACACTGTTCATGAAGCTGTAAGATGCATGATCGGATGTCCGAACCCCTAACGGCTAGTTTTTAATAGCTAGTTTTTTTACTGTTGGATCTATCAAATTTCAACACATCTTTCATCTATAAATAATCCAAGGACATCCAAATGATTAGAGAAACTACTACATTCAATACAAACACTTGTAAGAGCTATTTGGGAAGAAATAGGCCAAAATATTGTGGGTTGTATTGGTTTGGGTAGTATAGTTCTCTTGGCTCAATTAGAAGGAATTAGTGTGAGCAAGAGTAGACTAGTGAGTGATCTTCATGTGTAAGAGTAAGAGATAACCAGTGTACAAAAGTGAGGCTATAATTTAAAACCCTTTGGCTCAACTAGAGGGACTTAGTTGGTGCAAGGGTGAGCCTACTTTGTGTACAAGAAGGTTATTGCCTCACCTTCTTTGAAGAGAAACTACTAGTGGATGTACTCCAAGCTTGAATAGCTTGGGAGTTTGGTTTGATATTCTTTATCTCAATTTTTTTTTCTTGTTCTTTAAGCTTCAATTGTTAAATATCTATCTTTGATCATTTGTACGTAAGTACTCATTTGTTGCACAAAGAGTTTGCATTTTCATTAAGCACTTCAAAAGGTTTGTTTTTTAGACAACCTAATTGACCCCCCCTCTTAGGTTGCTTTTGGGCCAACAAATACAGTAAGCCTTTAATGCTTCCCTTGCAATTGGCATATTAGAAGACACAATAAAACTGCCTTTTGATTTATTAATAAGTTGTCCAGAGACTGACTCATAGAGTTGAATGAGCTTCATCAACTATTGCAAAATTTTCTTGCTTCCAGTTGCAAACACAATGATATCATCTGCATATGATAGATGACCAGATGAGTGATAGGAATGCAATTCTTTGAAGTAGAGTAATGAATTTGCCATTCCTGGAACATCTTCTTCAAACCCCAAGAGAAAACCACATTAGCAAGTATAAACAAAGCTGGTGACAAAGGATCAACTTGCCTCATTCCTCTAGAAGAGTTAAAAAAATCTAGTTGTCATACCATTAAAAAGCACAGAAAATCAACAATTGTCAATACAATTCTTATCCAACTTTATCCACTCATTTATCATCAGAGAAACCAAACTTTGATAAAACTGCATATAGAAATGGCCAAGAAACCCTATGAAATGCTTTTGCTATATCCATCTTCAATATCACATCACCTTCCTTATCCTTCTTATCTCCAGCATTTCATTAGCCAATAAAATATTCTCTAAAATAAGCCTACCTGGAACAAATGCCCCATGCTCTTCGTAAATTAGCTTTGGGAGGAAGTCCTTCAATCTATTAGCCATTAGTTTGGAAAAAATATTATTTGCAAATATACAAAGGCTCATTGGCCTGAAGTCCTTGAACGAAGAAGGATTGTCAATCTTTGGAATCAAACACAACAATGTGCTAGTAAGTGCTTTAGGAGTGGGATTACCAGCAAAGTATTCCTCAATAGCTGCCAACAAGTCTTTTCTAATAATTATCCAGCATGAAGTAAGAAACACCCCATTATAACCGTCCACTCCTGTTGTGCCCTTTAACTCTTTTATTGTAGGCATTGTCATCAACCTTTTGTTATCTTTTTCTATCATGAGCTTAGGACTATAGTCAAGAAGAGAGGTATCTAAATTAATTTCTCGTGCTACAAGTAACCTCTGAAAGAAATCCACTATTTCACATTTGATATGACATAAGTTTTCCTTCCTGACTCCATCAGTTTCTTTAATTCTTCTAAATCACAAAGAGTTCCTCTTGGTTTGAAATTGAGCAAGAAAAAATTTTGAATCGTGATCTCCCTCCTTAAGCCGTTTCACTCCATACTGTTGTTCCCAAAATTATTCTTTGATAACTCTAGGAAACTAGAGTATATATACCCTAAATTTAATATTTTGTTACTAATTTCGAACATTCTTCGTGCTTTGGTATGTGTTTTTGTATATTTTAACGTTTATGTGTTAGATTGTGTTAATATATGTTTACTAAGTGTTTTAATAACATATTTAGGAGTTAATTATAATATTTTATTAGGTTCTTGAGTTTATAATTTGTGTCTTGTCTTTAACCTAATTCCGTGGAGAGTTAGGTTTTTATTCGTCTTTGTTTGTCTTTTGTCTTTCGTCTTTTGTCTCTTTTGTGAGAATTTCATTTAATTTTTTTTAAGAGTTATTTAAAGTATTTATTATATATAATAATTTTCTCTATGTGCTAGATTTGGGTAGGAGAAAACGTCACATCAATCGGACGTTGGACAGGGATTTTGAAGATAAAACGGTAAAACTGTGCAAAGCTGTTTGGGCACCTCGCTGACGGCGAGCTCTACCTGGTAGGTGGGATTTTGCAGTTTTCAGCCCTTTTCCAAAGCATTTTTGTCCCCCAAACCCTACCCTACTAGGGCTGATTTGAAGAGCTCTAACCTTTTTTTTATTCTTTTTTTCTCCTTCCTACTTGGGGAGGAAATTTTAGCCTTTCTCTTACATTTTTTTTTCTTGTTGTTCTTCCAATTATCTAAGTTTGTTTTACAACTTTGTAAGACTTCCTTTATGTTTAAATTACTTCATTTATGTTTGTTTTTTCATGTCATTTTTCTCCATTTGGCAAGCTCTCATCTACCTAACTTTCAATGCCTTTAATTTCTTGTACTAGTTTTCTAAAATCTAAGTTTAGTTTATTTAATTCCTTTTCCATGCTTTTATTTGCTTTCTTGGTTTTAATTATGCATTAATTATTTATGTGTTAGGGTTTATTGAAGTCAATTTCCAATTGGTAGAAGTTAATGTATTGATTAAGTGGTAAAATGGACTAATTAGACAATATTAATGGGCTTAAGGGTTGATTAGGGAAATTAGCTACCTCCTTATCTAATTTGGATTAAGTGAGGGGATATGAGAATTGAACCTCCATCATAGACCTAGATTAGTGTTGGATTAGGATTAAAATTAGATCTTGGTGGTCTAATTTGCTTAGTTGGTTGTTAGAATTCCATGAGTAGATAATCAAATTTATTCCTGAAGGAGTAGAAGGGATCTACACTTAGGTTACTTAGATTGATAGACTTAATCATCAAGGGATCAGGAATAGATTATAATTAGGAATCAATCTACTATTTCTGTTTGTGAAATCACTTGATTGGCTTAATTAACCAAAACCCAAAAATTGACTAACCAAACCTTAACCCACTTGAAAGCCGCTTTCTTAGTATTTTAGTTTAGTTTACATTAAACCCTTACTTTAATCAAACTCTTTAAATATTAGTCTAACCAAATAATCGGTACTTGAATACCATTCCTCGTGGGAATGATCACTACTTCCACTAGTTATTATTTGACACCATATACTTGCGGGTTTTCTTCTAGTTAAAGTTAGTTGACTTAGGTGTTTTTATTTAATAACTGATGTTTGTTTCTTTTTAGACATAACAAGTTTTGGTGCCTTTTCCAGAGAACGGTTGTCGATATTGATGTAATTTGATTAGAATACTAGATTAAAGCTCATTTGTGTTCTTTGGGAAAACCAAAAAGATTTTTCATTTTTGTATAATTGTGTCCCTTATTTTCAAAATCAAAAAAAAATTTCCTCTTTGGTAGTTTACTTGTCTTATTTTGAAAATAATGGAAAGAATAATCAAAAAAGATTTTCACTTGATAGAAAGTTTTGACTAGTTAATAGTCTAAACTTTTCTACTTTTCTTATTTGTTTGTTATTAGTTCTTGTTTCTTGTTTTTGCTTTTGTTGTGATTGACTTTCCAAGAAAATGCAATGGATGAGTTAGAATGATTCATACCAAGGAAATTACCATTCATATGATAATGGAGGTATGATTAATGAGCATATTTCTTGTGATTACTCATCTTATCCTCATGTTACTAAATGGGATGGCTAGCTATCCAAATTCCTTTTCAAACTATCAAGATTATGCCTACTCTTTTCCTACACCTATAGGGCCTACATATAATCAATTGGAATTTCAAACTCAAGGGAATTCCTATATGTACCATGGTTGTAACTATACCTAACCACCAGCAACCAGAGGAGAGGAAATGTATATTTGGAAATGAGGATGAACCATCATGGAGCAATTAGATAGCTGTCTGCAATGCTTTCAAACTCAACTAAAAGTGAAACAACACAAAAGGTGGTCGGAATTACTCAAGAACACCTATGAGCACACCGAACACAATAGAAGATTATGGTGGAGTCAACCGGTAATTACCTACACCAATGAACGAATGCAAGTTTAGGGGGTATGGCCATAATGGAGAATCAATTGAGTTGGTAGATTGTGAGTGAGCTCAAGCCAACTATGAAGAATCTTTTAGGGCAAACTTCACAAAAATCGGGTCATAATACACCATGTTTAAAGATACTCCAACCCAAGAAGAACGAAAAGATAATGAGGCAAGATAGGAGAAAATGATGATGACTTTCATGGAGAATCAAACCAAATCCATAAAGAGAATACAAGACCAATGTGCCGAGTTCCAAAGAATGATAGGTGAAGAGCAAGGGACTCTCACATTCCTTCAAACCGAAGAGGAAAATGGACACTATGAGGAACAATGTGAGGTGGTTGAGTCTTTGAGCATGTGCAACAAGGAAGAACCACAAGAATGAACCTATTAAGGTCTCACTCCCACCATCTACAAAGAAGTCGCATATTGAGTGTTTGTTTACAAAGAGCAGGCTCAAGGTGTGAAAAGAATAAGAAGGGTACTTTCTAGAAGGGATTGGGGAAGAGATGAGTACCACTTTTGCTAGAGTTCCACAAGTCCTTGGGATTTCAGAGATGCATATCAATGGAACAATTTCAGCAAGGACTACAACATCCTCAGGAAGCCTCCTGGCCTTATAAGGGGAATAATTTGCTTTCACCTTTTCTTTTATTATACTTTATTTAGTTCACATGCTTTAGTTTAAGAACCCGATGAGTAATAAGGGCTTGTAGCC
Organism: Cinchona pubescens; assembly: GCA_025175665.1. NCBI lineage: Eukaryota > Viridiplantae > Streptophyta > Magnoliopsida > Gentianales > Rubiaceae > Cinchona > Cinchona pubescens. Next base: position 5,073,078 of record JANKKI010000053.1, read on the forward strand.
TTGTGCTTGGTTTAATTCATGTTTTGATGTTGGCAAATGAATTTTGATATATTTGGATGAATTTGGTTATTGATGATAATGCAGGACTCGTTGTGATTTGTGAATGATATATAGGCTTTATTGAATGAACTTGACATAGTTTTTTACCATTAGATTGTGGAAATTTGACTTGATGGTATACTTACCCATGTGCAAAATATTTGAGTTTATTTTGAGGAATTCAAATGAATGTTTGTTATGAATTGAGAGTAATCTTTATGATTGAATGTCTCTTTGAAAGCAATTATGTATGAAACTAAGTTTGGGGGAGATGAATTGGGTGGGACGGATGAATTCGGCATATTGATAACTTATTTGTTGTGTTAAATCTCGTTACCCTTATATATTTTTTCTTTTGCTTTAATGATTTGAACCCCATGAAGTCCTAATGACCATTTCTTAGTGTAACCATGAGTGGTTGTTAAAGAAAAATCAATTTTTAGGACTTATGTTTATTTGAAAATAGCATTTATGTGGTTTGCTTAGAATTACTCATAGCTTAGCCTTGATTAGTGTTGTGTTTATTGTTGGTGAATTCCATGATTAAGGGTTGAACTTTTGTTTCTAAGTTTAATTTGATCTTACTTGGTTAGTTTCACATTCACTTCATTAATATGTTGTGAGCTTTTTGATTGTCCAAGTATAATTCAGTAAATCATGGCCTAATATTATATTTAGCTAGTTATGTGTTTCCACGCTTTTTAGTAGCTTTTTTATTTCTTGTGACGTGGGTGAGTGGTAGGATGAGTAGAACTTATTATTGAATAATATGAAAAGTGTGGTGGTGTATATTGTCTTGTTCATTGAAAATGGTGTTGTTTTTGTTGTTTGCGAAAGTTGAAATTGGGTGTTGAACATAGGCTACACTTCACGTGAAAAATGAGATTTAACCCTTGAAACTCAACCATATTTTCAAATACTTCATAAAAATATTTTTCTTAACAAGCTTTGATCTCAAAACTTTACTTTTTCTGTAAGTGTTTTTCCAATGCCAAGTTCAATTGATTGTTGACAAAATTAAACACTTCAAGATTTTTGGAAATTAGTTTTGAGCAGAGAAAGAAATGAGTTAAGTATCATTTGGTCATTTTGTATGAACTTGCATTTTTTGGATATTTTGTGAGTTTTGTGAGATTCGGCTTGGTACATTAATTAAGGGTGGTGTGAATTCCCTGTTTTTAGTTAAATACCCGGATTTTGAAAATGATCTAGACATTTTCTTTGAAATGTTTGAGCCTAAATTGCCTGTACGTATCAATTTTATTTCTAATGTCCACATTAAGCCTTATAATGTAATTTTTTTTGTTAACCACATAATTTAGTTTTTTTTTCAATTCATTCTCTTTTGAACCCATCACCTTAGTCATTGTTGATAACTTTGAATTCTTCAATGTAGTGATTTATTGGTCTTATATTGGTTTATGAAGATTTTTTGTTATATTTGTTGGGGAAAGAAGTCAAGAATTCAATGTTTTTGTAATGTTATGTTTTGTTATTTTTGTTACTGCAAAGAAAAGAAAATGAAAGAAAAAAAGAAAAATGTGAAGAAAAAAGAAGAACAACAAAGAAAATTGTGAATCTTATGTTCCTTATTCAATAAACAAGGTTCTTTTTACCTTCAAAAATTAGTTCAATAAAAGTAGTATTTTTGCCTTTCAAGTGTTCGTCTATTGGTTAGTCATGATGGTTTTGGAACTTTTATGCATGGGATAGTAGTCAATAGTTTGTATTGAAATGACAAAGGTGATTTAAGTCACTCTTACCCAAATTTATCCTACCTTATTACCTTAGCCTATATTACGAGTTTAAAAGTCTTAAATGATCCTTAATCTGGGCAAATAGATATTAGAGAGTTGCGGTTGAAGCATTGCTTCGGTTGATGTTCTTTGCTAAACCTTGCAATGCCAACAAATATCCTTGTGTGTGTTCATTTGCATAATTGGTGCATCATAAAACAAGTCTTAATGGTCTTTATATACTTGAAGCAAAATTTTGCAAAATTTGACTTGACTTGTTTGCTCTAGATCAACTTGCATTTGAATTGGCATTCCATGAACACTTCACTAGTCAAAGTAATGTTTGTAATCAAAACTAGAATACACTTTTGTAAATGGAGGAATAGATGAAAATGTTCAGTTTATTGAGTTAAAATCCCATTTTCACTTGTCACTTACTTTTGACAAGTACACTAGAGTTCAACATTTCAATTTTGTTAGAAGTGTTATGAGTTTTGTGTTAGTTGTTTTTATTGTTGTTTTCTTATCCTTTTTTTGCTCAGGACGAGTGCAATCTCAATTTTGCTTGTGTGATAACTCCAAAAAACTAGAGTTATATCTATCCTAAATTTAATAATTTTGTTACTAGTTCCGAGCATTCTTAGTGCTTTAGTATGTGTTTCTGTATATTTAAAATTATATGTATTAGAATGTGCTAATATATGTTTACTAAATCTTTTAGTACTTATTTAGATGTTTATTGTCATATTTTATTAGGTACTTATGATTAAAATTTGTGTCATATTTTTAACCTAATTTCGATGGGAATTAGGTTATCATTTGTCTTTGTTTGTCTTTCGTTTTTAGTCTCTTTGTGATAATTTTATTTAAATTTTTAGGAGTTATTTTTATTACTTTTTATAGCTAATAATGTTTTCCTATGTATTAGGATTTGATAACTTAGAGAAAACGACGCATCAATCAGACGTCAAATGGGGTTTTTGAAGGCAAACCAGCAAAACTGCGTAGAGCTGTCTAGGCACCTTGCCGTTGGTGAGCTTTTATGCCTTAGGAGCTTGCCTTAGGCAAGGTCCTCTAGAAGGCACCTTGCTGTAGGAAAGTTCCACCCGGGAGATGCAATTTTTGCATTTTTTAGCCCTTTTCCAGGGGCATTTTTGTCCTAAACCTCCAACGCTTAACCCTAGTATAAATACACATTTTGGGGCTGATTTGAGGACCTCTAACCTTGTTTTCTTCTTTTCTCCTCCCCACTTGGGGAGGAAATTTTAACCTTTCTCTTCCATTTTCTTTCTTGTTGTTCTTCCAAAAATCTAAGTTTGTTCTACAACTTTGTAAGACTTCCTTTATGTTCAAAGTACATATTTTATGTATTTTTTTGTGTCATTTTTCTCCCTTCAATGCTCTCATCTTCCTAACTTTCAATGCCTTTAATTTCTTGTACTAGATTTCAGACAGATCTATCTAGAATCCATTTTTAGTTTATTTAATTACTTTTCCATGGTTTTGTTGCTTTATTTTCTTTAAATATACATTAGTTAGTTGTGGGTTATGGGTTATGGCTTAGTGAAGCTCTTTCCAATGGGTAGAAGTTAACGGATTGATTAGATAGTAAAATAGACTAATTAGACAATATTAATGGGTTTAAGGGTTGATTACAGAAATTAGCTACCTCCTTAGTTAATTTGGGTTAATTGAGGAGAAATGGGAATTGAACCTCTATTATAGACCTAGATTAGTGTTGAGTTAGGGATAGAATTAGATCATGGCAGATTTATTCGCCTAGTTGATTGTCGAAATTCCATCAATAGATAATCAAATTTGGTTAACTTAAGGTGTAGGAGGCATCCATACTTAGATTAATTGGAATGACAGACTTAATTACCAAGGGATTGGGATTAGCTTACAATTAGGAATTAACCTCTAATTTTATTTGTGAAATCACTTGATTGACCTAATTAATCTATCTGTAAAATCCAAAAATTGGCTATCCAAACGTTAACTCACTTTAAAACTACTTTCTTAGTTTTCAGTTGAGTTTAGTTTAAACCCTTCCTTTAATTAAACTCTTCAAATAGTAATCTAACCAAATAATTAGTACTTGAACACCATTCCTCATGAGAACGATCCCTACTTCTACTAACTAGTAGTTGACACCGTATACTTGTCGATTGTCTTCTAATTAAAGTTAGTTGACTTAGGTGTTTTTATTTAATAACTAGATGTTTGTGTCTTTTTTTAAGCAACATTCTCCTTTATCAGCCAAACATATTTGTAGGAAAGCTTTAGCCTTTGGGAGCTCAATAACATTTTCAGAATAGGGATTTTGTTGCATAGACACTTTTTTTCCTAGATTATCTTCCTCGGCCTCCTTAACTTTTTGAAAGATACTACCAAAATAAATTTTATTGCAGCCTCTTAAATCAAATTTCAACCTTTTTAGTTTTTTTGCAAGTTTTTTGCAAAGGAGTTCCAGTTGAGAAAGAGTGCTTCCATCTATTTCCTCATGTACTAGTGAAGGAATCACTATCCACTCAAACATTTAAAAACTAAATAATTGGGGACCATCATAGGAAGAACCTGTCAAAGGAAAATGCAATGGAGCATGGTCTGAGCAGGTTCTATTAAGATGAGCAAGAACAATAGATGGAAATTATTCCAATAAGTGAGGATAACAAACAACTCTACCTATTTCTCTTCCAAACCAAACCTCTTAGCTCTTTGCCACACCATGTGATCTAGAGCCTGTATATGGGATGTCCATAAGAGAATAGTGATTCAAAGCTCTTTTCAAATCTGCCATTCCTGATAAATTCTGAGTATTTATTCCTAAGTATTCTTCTCCAGAAGTATAGTGTTAAAATCTCCTCCAACAATCTAAGGGGCCTGGAAGCCTTAAGAAAATTAGAATAAAAAATTCTATAAGAGCCTTCTTTCTGCAATAGTACACCTTCCATAAACTATAGAAATTAGAATAAGTTGCATCCCAGTAAAGTATCTAAAATCCATCTTCATATGAATAACTTGATCCTTCGCAGAAATAATGTTAATAGTAACATTTGAACTCCAGAAAGTCCAAATTCTATTCACAGGGTTTGCAGCTCAACCATTAAACTTTAATTTAGCCAATAACCCAACCAACTGATCATCACCTAACATGGGTTCAAAGAGTGCTAAAGATTTTATTTTATGAAGCTTTACCAGCTTTTTTAATATAGGAATTTATGATTTGTTCCCCATACCTCTGATATTTTAGAACAGACAATCTATTAATTCAAAGGTGGGAATGGCAATTTGGCTGCCTTGTAGGCACTTTTGGTTATTACTAAGAGGCACTTCTATATTACCAATTAATCAATCTTACCCATATGAAATTGGCTTCACAAAACCCTAACCATAACTAATTAAAGCATATTAAACATAAAGAAAGCAAAATAAAATATGAGAACACAATTAAATCAAACAAAATAACAATTCTAGAAAACTAGTAATAAAGTAAACTTGGTGGATTAAAAGCTATTAAATGAAAGCATTTAAAGAGGACTTGATAACTTTAATAAGCATGAAATTAAAAGCAAACAAAGTACAATAAACATCAATGAAATATTACAAGTGGTGGATTAGAGTCTACAGCCAAAAAAAAAAAAAAAAAAAAAAAAAAAAAAACTGGTTTACAAGAAACTAGAATCAAGTAAAAAAATTATTTAAAGAAGACATTTAAACATAAATAGATATGAGATTAAAGACTAAGAAAGTGAAATAAACTTAAACAATAGGCTTACAAAGTAGTGGAACAAGGCTTACATTAATGGAGGAAAACTATACTAGAAGGAAGGGATAAGAGAAACTAAAAGTTACTCCCCAAGTGGGAGGAGAAAAGAGAAAGGAAGAAGGGTTGCCCCCTAAAATCAGCCCCTAAAAGGGGTATTTATAGTAGGGATTTGGAGTCATTTTCTATCATTGCCCTTGGAAACAACTCAAATTCTTTTATTTTCGGAGTCCTCCCACCTGGGTTTCTTCACTTGTGCACCAAACTTTGTATCATTTTCACCTAAAAAGCACACCAGAGATACATAAGTGCTAATACATGTTAAATTATTATAAAACACTATTAAACCATACTCTACTCAAAGATTAACACAAGCAACACTTAACACTAATTCACATAATAATACTAGAAAATCAATGGGAACCCAACAAAATACTAAGGATTTACTAGTTAAAGTAACTCTATATAATAGAGATATCATACCCTCAAACTGAAGCCTTTGCTCATCCTGAGCAAAACAATGATTAGAAAAGATTACAAACACAAAAGAAACAATAAACACATAAGAAAACAAACACAAACCAAAAAGCACTTTGATAACTCTAGGAAACTAGAGTTATTTTGCTAGTTTATTCTAGTATTTTGTTGGTATTTTCAAGATTTTAGAGTTGAATTATGTGTTTTTGTTTAGTTTCATTGCATTGAGCATTTGTAGCTTTTGTAAATATCATTGTATCCTGTAGTATTGATTTTAGTATAATTTTTTACTTATTAAGTTTATGGTATTTTGCAGATTTAGATTAGAAGTTATTGACCATAAAGAATAGAAGATTCAAGGCGCAAAAGGGCAAAAAATAGAAATTCAAGATTGCTAGAATTAGGCTCTATAACACTGTATCGAATTTATATAGGAAACGACATAGCAATATCAATGAAGAATTAGAAGGCTTATTTTGAGCTTGATACCATGGTATCGATTCTTGTACTAAATCGATACAACAGTATGGATACATGAGCGGGAGTCTAGATTTTTGCCACTTGTAATCTTTTGACTTATGTCACCTTTTGTAAAACTAAGCATGTGTTGTACCGTAAAACACATAATTTTAGGTGTAGTTAGTTTTTAGTATAGTAGACTAGTTCTAGTATAGGTTAAGCTTTCTTACTCTTAATGTTTTATTTTAATTCCAAGTTCTCTTTTAATTAATTTTAGATCTACTCTTTAATTTCTTACAATGTTTATCTTATCTTTCTTCGTTAATCTTAGTGGGGTGTACACCAGCTACAAGAAAATATAATTTTTACTAGCTTTCCATTTAGATTTGTTGCAGTAAACACTAACACAAAAGAAAGTATTTTTAAGATAGGAAAGAAAGTAAATAGAAAGCATTTTAGGAAAGAAATTGACTAGCCTAAACTCCAAATTTCTACTAAGAAAGCACAATTAAAGAAAGTCCATAAAGTAACATACCAATTACACTAAGAAAGAAAGTAAAGAAAGTAATTAGCAAAGCATTTAAACTGAACTACACTAAGTTAACACTAAGAAAAAAATTAATTAAAAATAAAGATCTTACACTAGGATTCTTCACTCTTGTGCCTTTAAAACTAAAAACTACAAAGAAAGAAAACCTAATCTAAGAGATCCCTCCCCAAATGTTTTCTCTACTCTAACCCTAAGCTAACTATGATCTAGTTATGAGCTAACTACTGTGTAACTATCTAACACCTCCAAATGAGGTTTAATAAACTAAAGGTATATAAATAGTGCTATGGTGGAAGAGAATTGGTGTATCCCAAATCAGCCACAAATCGGACGATTCTACTCTTGGAAAATCTCGAATCGTGGTATGGATTTTCTGGGCATAAAAATCCATACCGTGGTCCAAATTGCTTCTGTTGCTCTTAGATGTTGTGGACCGAAGTTAGGGTATATTCTTAGTAAACCCAAACTGTAGTTTGGCCTGCTACATCTTCACTTTCACGCTCAATTTCGTTCATTTCTCATCCAATTGCTGCATTATTTTCTCCAACCAAATCCTAACACATAAAACACATTAATAACTATAATAAAACACTTATAATAGCATCTAAACAAGTACTAAAACACTACCTAAACACATGCTAACACTTATTAACACAAAAAAGTAAAAAATGGATGTAAATGCACACTTAAATACTAAAAATGTTCAAAATTAGCTAATACTAAAACCGTTAAATTTAGGATACGTGTAACTCTAATTTCTTAGAGTTATCAGCTAATACGGAGTTGATAAAACAGACCAATGACCAATACAAAGAACGGTAGGAAAGGAGGAGAAAATTTTTTTAGAAAAAATGCTAGTTTATATGGTTAGAATAAAATAGTCTTTTTACCAAAAGATGTTTGTTTGGATGATTTTCATTCATATTTCCGTTTACTTGAAAGCACATAGAGGTGAAAGATAGATTTTTAAACCACTTGGGGATCAAGGGTCCAAGAGCCATACTATATTGGGGTTTATGATAATTTACTGTAGTGTACTAGTTAGCCATGGGTTAAGGTTTGAACAATGCCAATTTCCAATGGATGTTGATTGATTGGTGGGTTGAATGGTGAGAGTGGTGCAAAAATAGGTAATTGTTGAGGAATTCATATAAGGTTTGAGGGCTTGATCAATGATTTAATCCACTTGGTAATTTACGTTAAAATATAGAAGTTGAATCCTAAATTTAGACCACCTAATAATTAGATTAGGTTAGGTAGTAGTCGGGTCAAGATATTAGGTCTACCTAGTTGGTCAGAAACTCCTAGGTTTCATTTATGTTTTAGAATCATGAGATGAGCCAAGAAATTGATTTTTATCTATGCATAATTCTGACTTCGTATTTATATTTTTGGTCTCAATCTTGTCAACGAAAAAATTTCCGATGGGGGAGTATAGTGGCACAACCACCAATGTGATAACCACCGTCATTGTTTCTAGTTAGCAAAAAGAATAAAATGGAATATCCATCTAGATCCTGTTGTTTTCAATAATATTGAATCAGACATCAAACTCATAAAAGGAAAATGAAAAAAAAATGTTTTTATTTGTAAGTTTTGGCCATAAAATATTAGATTTTTGGAAAGAAAGCATTGTTTTTCCTTAATAATCACACATAACGCGCATTGATAACTCCAGGAAACTAGAGTTATATGTACCCTAAATTTGAGATTTTTTTCCTAGTTTCGAACATTTTTAAGGTTTAAGTGTTATTTTTGCTTGCTTTAGCCTATATGTTCTAGGATGTAGATTAGTTTGTGTTAAATAGAGTGTATTTATTTGTACGGTTTGAACGGAAAAAACGACGCTGTAATGAATAAGAAATGAACCAACTCAAGGCATAATTGGATGATAAAACCTAGTCAAATGCTAAAAAAACTAAGTATTGGTGACCTTGGTCACCAGATTCCCTTCTCTAAACTGGTGACTACAGTCACTGGTACTTAGAAAATTTTCCAAGGGGATTGTTCATCACCGTGGTCACTGAAGCAATTAAACTTCTGGTGGCGAACTTTTGATGGAGAACGCGGTCACGAATTTAAAGAAGAAAAATTGGTCATCGCGTTGACCAAGAAAAGTCAACATGAGCATTAGTGACCACGGTCACTAGAATCAAGAAGGAATTCCAGTAACCATGGTTACCAAGCTTTTAGTGATAGTAGTTAACAAGAACACTTCGAGAATACTAAGCGGCAAAAAAGTTCAGATAGTGGCAAATTGTTACTATAGCTTTCCTCCCCAACCCTAGCACTATAAATACAGAAACATCCTTTAAAGCCTTTTTGGAGGCTAAGTAGAAGTAGCCTTAGATAGGATAGAAGTAGAGTAGAAGTGCGATAGTTTGGTTCTTCATTTTCGTTCCCATTGAGGAGGATTTTCTTATATTAGATGTAGTTTAGTATAGTTTCTAAACTCTTAGTTGTAGATTGAAGACTCCGAGTGTAAGAACTTTTTATTTTATGTTTAATTTCATTTTCTTTATGTTAAATTAATGTAGTTTAGTTAAATGCTCTCCTTTAATTGCTTTCTTAGTTTTTTATTTTTTAGTTTAATTGGTAGAATTAGTTTATGGGTTTTTCATTTAATTTACTTTCTTCACTGAGATTTCCCTAAAAATGCTTTCTTAGCGATAATTTATAGTTTAGATTAATTAATTAGGGTAGACTAGTTAATGGGTCTTCTTTATTTATGATTTCTTAGTGGTAATTAGTAGTGTAGATTAATTAATTGCTTCCTTAAAATTCTTCCCATTTTACTTACTTTCTTTAAACTCCTTTTAAAAAATGCTTCCTTTTTACATGGCTTAGAGAATTGCTTCCTTTTAAATGCTCTCCTTAGTGTTGATGTTTAGTTTAATGCATTAGTTAGTATTTACATTGCTTTTTTAGTCTCTTAAATTCTAGTTTTAGTTAAATCACTTTCAAACCGTTTACTTTTGCTAATAATCCAACCAAATAATTTGTCATTACTGACCAACCGTTGAGGTTCAATCCCTGCTTCCCTTTACTACTAGTTCACAATTATATACTCGTGGAATGCTGCTTAATTAGTAGTAAGATTTAGGTGTTTTATAAATGATATAACTAGATATTTTTTCGAAAAGGCATCAAGTTTTTTGCACCATTGCTGAGGATTAGTTTTCAATGATATTGTTATAAATTGATTGGGTTACTAGATTGAAATCTTTTTTTTTCTTATATAGTTGTTTTATCCATTGAAAAACCAAAAAGATTTTATTTTGTAGTTTTGTTCTTATATTGAAAAATAGAAAAAGATTTTGTATTCTTTGTGATGGTTAGTTTAGACTAATTAGTAGTCTTAAGCTTTCTTTTTCTTTTTTTTTTTGTTTGTGTATTTTAGTTCTTTTTCTTGTTTTTGTTGTTCAAGAACATACTAGGAATTGGTTGGAATTATTCATACCAAAGGAATTACCATTCTTATGATAATCGAGATATGCCTAATGAGCATAATTCTTATTATGATTACTCTCCTTACCCCTTAGATTATCAAATGGGATGGTCTAGCCATCCATATCCTTATGAGAACTATCAAGAAACTCTCTATTTTTTCTTTTCACCACAAGAGCCTTCATATGAACCAATGGAGCCATATTTCACTCACCAACTAGATCAAGAAAGTAAAGAGGCAAGAATGAGGGATGAGTGGATGATGCTTCAAGAAATAGCCCTTCCGAGAAGAACAAGCTCAACTTTGATGAGAGATGGCTAGATTCCAAAAAGAAAAAGCCACATCCATCAAAAGGTTATATCACCAACTTGCCGTCTAGTATCTTTGAAGTTCACCGAATGATAAATAGTGAAGGCTAATGGACTTCAACACTCTCACTAATAACAAAAAGTTATAACAAAAGAGGTTCCATTTAGAGTGTTTGTGAAAAAAAAAAAGCCAGGTCGAGTTGAGGATAAGAGGAAAGATACCTTCTAGAGGGGGCCAGGGAGGTAAAAACCACATATGCCAAAGTTCAATTCCTTGGAGACTTTGGAGGAGCTAAGCATTGGAGAAAGCCCACCAAGGAATATCATATTGGTGGAAAGCCTCCCTGGTGTTGAGGGAGTATCTCTTTCCCTTTTATTTATTGTGCTTTCTTTTAGTTTTTTCGTTTTAGTTTAAGAACCTAGTGGGTAATAAAGGCTTGTAGCCTTGTGATTAGTTAAATTTGTATTATAATTTTGGTGATTGATTTTTGACTTTTCTATACAAAATTTGGTTATTGATGGCAATGTTGATGACAATTTAGGACTTGTAATTTGAGATGGATATATGATTTACGGGTTGAACTTAGTGTTCAACTAGATTTTACCTATTACTTGTGGAAATTCTAGTTGATGGTACACTTTACGTGCTAAATGTTCGAACTTATTTTGAGGAAATCATGTGAATGCTTGATATGGTTCGGGAGTAATCTTTTTTGTTGAATGTCTTTTTGAGACCAATTATGTGTGAAGCTAAGTTTGGGGGGATGAGTTGGGCATATACATATGTGTGTTTTTCTTTTGTTTTAATTGTTTGGATCCCATAAAGTCCTCATGACTCCTCCTTAGTGTAAATATATTGGTTAAAGAATGATAGACAACTTATGGAACTTATGTGTTTAATTAAAATTTGCATGTATATGGTTTACTTATAATTGCACATTACTTAGCCTTGATTAGTGTTTCTTATTGTTGGTAAATTTCATAATTAGGGGTAGAACTCTTGTTTCTGAGTTCAACTTGTGCTTAATTGCTTGTATTCACATTCATTTAATTCATATGTTGTCCATCTTCTAGAATAGGTTTTTTTAATTGTCCAAGTTATACACATCATGATTCAAAGTCATAGCCTTATGTTATATTTAGTATCTTATGTGTTTTTATACTTTCTAGTAGTTTTTATTTTTTATTTTTTGTAATATGGATAAGTGGTAGGATGAATTTTACTCATCATTGAATAATATGAAAAGTATGGTAGTGTTTATTGTCTTATTTGTGGGTAATGGTGTTGGTTTTGTTGTTCGTAAAAGTTGAAATTGAGTGTTAAATATAGGTTGCACTTGATGTGAAAAATGGGGTTCAAACCTTGAAACTCAACCATGTTTTTATCTACTTCATAAAATATTTTTCTTAACTAGTTTTGACCTCAAACTTTACTTTTTACACAAGTGTTTTTCCAATGCCAAATTCAATTTATTGTTGATATAGTTTAAACATTTCAAGATTTTTGAAAATTGATTTTGAGTATAGAAAGAAATGAATTAAGCATCTTTGGTCATGTTGCATGGATTTATATTTTCAGATATTTCATGGTTACATCAAGATTGGATTTAGGAAACATTGAATGGGTAGTGTGAATCCCCCATTTTAGCATAAATACCTGGATTTTAGAAATGATCTAGGCATTTTCTTGGATCGTTTGAGCCAAAAAGCCTATCTTACACTAATTTATTCCTACTGTCCCCATTGAGCCGTATGACTAAATTTCTTTGTCAACTACATAATTTTTCCATTTCACTTTGTTTATTCATTCTCTCTTTATCCCATCATCTTCATTGTGGATCTATTTTAGTTCTCCCATGTTATAGTTAGAGATATATGATGGTTCAAAGAAAAATCTTTGTGTAATTGCTTTGGGGATTGACGTCAAGATGTTTAATATTATTTATATTCCCCTTGTTGTAATTAATTCATGTATGCCATTATTATTTTCTACACATTTGGAATTCTCTAAAAAAATAAGAAAAGTAAGAGAAAAAAAAAAAGAAAATTGAAAGTGTTATGTTCTTATTGAACAAAGAAGGTTCATCTTACCTTTAGTTTATTTAGTTAGAAATAATGTTTAAATATTTCGTTCAAGTGTTGGTTGGTTAATTCCTGTTGGTTTTTGGGGACTTGTATGTTTGAGATAGTAGTCCAAGACTTTGTATTGAAATGACTAAGGCGATTTAGTCACTTATATCCAAATTTATCTTATATTATTACCTTAGCCTATATTACAAGCTTTAAAAGTTCTAAATGATCCTCAATCTGAGCTATTAGATATTAGAGAGTTGGGGGTGAAGCATTGCTTCAGTCGATACTCTTTGCTAAACCGTGTGGTATCAACAAATATCCTCATATGTTCATTTGCACTGATTTGTGTTTCTCAAAATACGTCTTAATGACCTTTCTATACCTGAAGTAAAATTTTCAGAAACTTGACTTATTTTTTCTAGATCAACTTGCGATTGAAATGGCATTTCATAAACACTTAATTAAATAAAGTAATGTTATGAACAAAACTAGTGTACACTTTTGTAAATGGAGGAGTAGATGAAAGTGTTGAGTTTTTTGAGTTAAAACCCCATAATCATCTATATGACTAGTTGAGTTCAATATTTCAATTTTGTTGGAGGTTATGTCTTTTGAGTGAGTTGTTCTTTTTATTCCTTTTTTTTTTTCTTTATTTTGCTCAGGACAAGCAAAAGGTTAAGTTTGGAGGTGTGATAACTCTAGGAAACTAGAGTTATATGTACCCTAAACTTGAGTTTTTTTGCCCTAGTTTCAAATATTTTTTAGGGTTTAAGTGTTGTTTTTGCTTACTTTAGCTTGTACGTTCTAGGATGTGTTGTTTGTGTTAATTTAGTGTTTTTAATGTTATTTTAGTGCTTTTGTATAACTAATAGAATGTATTTATTTGTAAGGTTTGAACAGAGAAAATGACGTGCCAATCGAATAAGAAACGAACTAACTCAAGCCACAATTGGATGATGAAATCTTGTCAAATGCTGAAAAAAAACTAAGCATTGATGACCCCGGTCACTAGATTCACTTCTCTAAACTTGTCACTGTGGTCACTGATACTTAAAAAAAATTTAAGTAGTTTCTAACAGCTTATCACCGCAGTGAGGCGCAGTTATACTTCCGCAGTGAGTTTTTGTTGGTCACTACGGTCATGAACTTGAGAAAATTGGGTCACCGCAATTACCAATGGAAGTCAACATAAACAACAGTGACCACAGTCACCAGAACAAAGAAGGAATTCTAGTAACCATAGTCACCAAGCATTCAGTGACGTCATTACCAAGCGCGGTTTGAGAATGCTGAGGGGCAAAAACATCTAGATCGTGGCAAATTGTTGCTACAACCTTTCTCCCCGACCCTAGCACTATAAATACATTCTTTTAACCTCTTTAGAGACTAAGTAGAAGTAGTTTTAGATAGTATAGAAGTAGAGTAGAAGTGGGATAGTTTTGTTCTTCATTTTCCTCCCTATTTAGGGAGGATTTTTGTAGATTAGATATAGTTTAGTAGAGTTTCTATGCTCCTAGTTATAGATTAAAAACTCCTAGTGGAAGAATTCTTTATTTTGTGTTTAATTTCATTTTCTTTTCTATATTAAATTAATGTAGTTTTAGTTTAAATGCTCTCCTTTAATTGCTTATCAGTTTAATTGGTAGAATTATTTTACAAGCTTTTCATTTAATTGCTTTCTTGACTTGATATCTTTAGATTAATTGGCAATTAGTTTATGGGATTTCCTTTGTGGTAATTTATAGTTTAGATTAATTAATTAGGTTTGATTAGTTAATGGGTCTTCTTTAATTATGATTCCTTAGTTGTAATTAGTAGCGTAGATGATTTAATTGCTTCCTCAAGATGCTTTCCACTTTACTTACTTTTTTTAAATGCTTTCTAAAAATGCTCTTTTTACATGCCTTCTTGAATTACTTCCTTTTAAATGCTTTCCTTAATTTTAATGTTTTATTTAATGCATTAAGTATATTAATTGCTTTGTTAGTCTCTTAAAGTCTAGTTTTAGTTAAATCGCTTTAAAACCGATCAATTCAACAAATAATCCAACCAAATAATTAGTAATTGCCAATCAATCCTTGTAAATGGGATCTATCCCTACTTCCCTTTACTACTAGTTGATAACCGTATACTTATGCGATGGCGCCTAGTTGGTCATAGGATTAGGTGTTTTATAAATAATATATCTAGGTATTTTTTTCAAAAGGCATCATGCGTGCAAGTTAAATATGGTTAGTTTGGATGATTTTCGTTAATTTTACCATTCGGGTCGAAGCATGTAAGGGTTTAAAGTAGGTATTCAAAAAGAAATAGGTGCTATGGTTAAGAGGGGGATACGACATGGCAGATTAGTATGGGCCAAAATCATTTTAAAGAAAATATTTATTTTATAATTCATACATTTGTGGGCATGTCCGTATATGTAAGTGAAAATGAAAGTTAAAAGGTCATTTTAGCCCGGAAAGATGACTCAGTTATTCATAATTGACTGTCAATTTAAGAAATTTAATGGTAAATGATAATGACAGTCATGTTCTATCATTTTCTTCAACTAATGCTGACTAAAAAAACTAGTTTAGTATTAAAAAATTAAAACCTTACGGACTAAAGTGTTATGGCACAAATTTTAAGGAGGTAAAGGTAATTAAACCAAAAAATTAAATGAAATAGGGGTAGAATGGTCAAAACATTAACTTGGCATAATGAAAATGGTTAAGTGCTCAAAAAATAACACTAGGGACTAAAGTGCTAATCACACTAAAGTTTAAGGGGATAAAATGTAAACCCTATAATGATCTTATGGGACTGTTAATGAGTTTTAGGCATAAAGGTTCTATGGATGATTCCCAGGTGCAATTTGAAGAGTTCCTTAATTGGTTTGAACTGCTTATGACATATGCTCTAAGCCACTTCTTGAGTGAAGACATTATGCTTGCTATAAGGATATCTTTGCCAAAGACCTTGCAATATGCTCTTACTTTGGTAAAAATAGAGGTAGCCAAGATCTAGAATCATTTCAAGAAAAGAATATTCTTTCAAATGTCTGGTGAATCTAATCATGGTTAATCCAAGTTTTAGAAGCCTAGTTTTCATGCTCTAAACTAAAGAAATGGACAGTGGTAACAAGAAATTATCAATAACTTTAAGTGTGTTCTTAGATGGATGGTAAAGGGGCAAAAGAATGATGCTTTTGGTGAGATTAGAATATATGTGGGGTCACAAATGCAAGTAAAGGAAGTTATACAAATTGAAGGTTTTGACAAAAGAAAAGGATGAGGAAAAGGATAATCAGTACAATTTTGTCAAGAGGAGGTCAACCAAGAAGAGGCTTTTGAGGGGAATTTCAATCATATTTTAATACATGCTATGCGTGGTGACATAGTGCCCAAGTTAAAAACCATGTGACTAAATGGTCACGAAGTCGAGCAACCTGTTAATATTTTCATAAACTGTGAGAGTTCCCATAACTTATCATCCAAATATGGCAAAAAAACTAGGATGCACAATTGAGGGAAGAACACCTGTAGTAGGAGTTCCCATAACTTTATATTTTGTAATATATTCTTTTTATTCACTTGTTTTTGCTTTTTGTTTGTAGTTTGAACATGATTGTAGAAGAGATTGAAACCCTATGGATTGATATTATTACTTTGACAACTCACGCAGCTGAAAAGTTTAATTGATGCATTTTCTGAAAAGTTTGATCAATTGTTTAACATGAACATGAATACTGCATTAACATATGCATGTGTTGTATGTGCTAGTCCTATGCATCATTCATTTAATTGTCCAAACGCATCTCAATTTTCTAAATTTTTGTAGGGATGCAGAACATGATTCAACACTTGTCGTACGAGTACAACCCCTATCTGACATATAGAATTTGGAGTGGCAAAACTATTCAAATTTTCCATGGGGGCAATGTAACATGAACGAACAACTATAAAATGAGATGAATCATTAAATGAGGGAAGACATGCATTATTCGCAAGTAAGACCTTATGGTATGTCTAGTTCCCCTGAGTTTGAAGAGTAATGACCTGAAAAACCTCAACCTTATCATTCTAATTCTTCCAATTATTTTCCTGGTTTTGAGGATATAGTGACGGTTGCCTTGGAGAATATAGGACAAATTCTCTGCTACAGACAACTTGTAGATTCACACATGCATCAATTGCCACTTTAGAAACATAAGTTTACCAATTAGCATATAAGATTAATAGAAGTGTAGGATAATATGATAAGCATAAAGAGATGGAAATCCCAGTTTCAGTTCCTATTAGTGACTATTCTCCTTCTAATCCTATACACATAAGGCACTTTTTCTTGAAACTTTAAATAGCCCCTGCTATTTTGATTCTTTTGAGTTGCATCATTCATTCGTAGTGGCTTCAAATAAAGATAATCTTCAATCTAATGTGCTAATGAATATTAATGATTCTATGTAATTCCCTCCTATTGTTACATATAATTTCCTTGGACTTAATAAGATCGTACACATTGTTGTCTTATCTCACTTGCCTTTTGCTCAAAAGAAGAGTCTAGTTCATCATTATGATTTTAGCATAAAATCAATTGAATCCATATGTCCTTGGTGAATTCATTTGTAAATGATTAACAGTTAGTGATGATCTCTAGAACCCGAGGTTTTTATTATTTTTTCAAGGATTTATTCTATTGCTCAATCATTTGTTTTATTTATTTTTATTCAAACAAAAAACTCAAAACATTTTATCTCGTGTAAAGATAATTAATCCATATAGTTTTTCTCCAATTACTTGTGGGATTGACACCTTATTCTCGCTCTACAAATGAACCTCGTATACTTGCAAGTAGGAGACTAGGTAAATTAACATTTGGTTAACTTAGGACAAACCCTTCCTATTCATGTTCTATACCTAGCTGGTTCATCCTTGGTGAAACTATAGACGCTGTGCTTCATAACCTTGTGCACAATTTGCATAAGACTCAACACATGATGAAACAAATGACTTATAAGAAAGGTCTGACAAGTAGTTTCATGTGAATGATGAAGCATATGTGAAGTTGCAATCATACAGATAACACTTCTTAAAGGGTCATTCTTGTCAAAAAAATGGCTTCCGAACACTTGGCCCTTTTAGGGTTTTTGGAAAAGATTGGACCCTCATGCTAAGATCCATTCCACTTTTCATGTTTCCCATCTTAAAACGGAAGTTGGTACTCAACTGGTTCAAACTTTTTTCCATGCTGATGTAACTAATTATGTACAACTATTTAGCTGAAGTTGTGCCAATGTTAGATAAGTTTTTGGCAAAAAAGACGAGACAAGTAAGTACATAGTTACCGATCATTTTCTAGTTGTTTGTGGATTTAGAGTGGAATCTTTACTACCTTTTGCAACATTATTATTGATAGATTATAAATAACTATTGTATAAAATCATTCCACAACAAAAAAAATTAAAAATAGAACATATCAACGAAAAAGTATTGAATTATTTTCTTACCAGAAACTTGAAAAATCATGCTATGCTCAAACCCTAGACATAAGGATGTTAGAAGATGGAAAATTGAATGAGTGGATAAGAGAGACGCTGACTAATTTGTTTCATACGATTTGGAAGAGAGAGAAAAATGTTAGGATGTTTTACACCATATATCTCTTGATTAAAGTTCTTGAGGAAAGCATTCAGAATACCAATATGATATAATCTTAATATCGTGCAACTGTTTTTGTTGTTTTAGAAAATATTGTACTTTTACAATAACTCAAGAAATGATACAAACAATAGAATTTAGTTTTTGGGAAATAATGCTTTCCCATTACTAAAATCCTTACTAACCAAAAGAAGCGTTAGTATATTGGTACTTATTAAGGTTGTCAATTGGGATATGAATCGAGTTTTTATGTTCCCAAATTCAACCCATTTAAAAATGATATAACTCAACTTAAAGTCAACTCATGAAAGCTCACACTCAACTCATAAAAGCAAATGGGTTTCAGGTAGATGAAATCATGTCAATCTAATCTCACATCTATCTCAAAAAATGAAAAAAAAAAATCTTATATTTCAAAAATATATCTCTATTTGAACAAAATATCATCTCATATGTATTAAAATATACTACAAAACCATAATATAGTAAATATTTAATACAAAAGTATATATATCACATTTTTGATGTAACATATTCTTGAGAAAAACATTTATATATACACATAATATTTAGGGCAAACTTTAAGTGGGATGACTTTTGTATGGTCTAAATTCAACAATAAAATTTGACGTAATTTTTCAGCCCAAACTCCTATCAACTCACCATACTAGAGGACTAAACCCAAAAGATAAAGAACCCAAATGATGATATTCTTGTTTAGTTTAATGTGGGTGTGTGGGTCATGTGATCGCCATTACTAATTTCCTTCATATATTCCATTAAGAGTCTCACCGTGGCCAATTTTTCTTTATATATATATATATACAAATATATACACACATGTATGTATGTATGTATATAATAAGGAGTTCAATTAAACTCGTCCATCTAACGAGATAAATATATATACTTTGTCAATCTAATTGAGTTACTCAAACTTGATTAATACCAAGTTGAGCCTTACATTTGAATAAACTTGCTCTCGAACAAATATTTTCTCCTATACCCTTAGTCTAAACTAACATATTCTAGTTGGTTTGAGTAAATGTAAGGATGTTCATGGGTAGATTTGTCGCATTGATGGATTTTTGGGTTAGAAATTTAAAATTCAACCTAATCCAACCCCTGTTATTGGGGTTGGGGGATTTTTGGATTAAAAATGGGTAATAATTAAATAAAAAATCTTGAGTGCTCGGGTTGGGGGATTTTTGGGTTAAAAATGGGTAATAATATAAAAAAGATCTTGATTATATACAAGTTAACTAGAATCCAGTAAATATAGCTACTATTTGAAGTCATGTGGAAAAAAATTTCAAGATATAACAAATAGAATTTCAGTCAACACAATAACTTAACTACAATTCAGTAAGTAACAGCTGCATGTAGTTCTTTGAAATAATATTCTAATAATTAACAAAAAAGAAAAGGAATAAATCAGATTGGGTTGATTTTTGAAAATCAAATTCCAATCCTACATAATAAGTTTGGAGTAATCTAACTCTAATAACTAATACTTTGGTTAACCGAACTTATTTTGCCCCAAACCCAATTGGGTCACATTTGAACCACTTTTTAAATTGGAGAAACTCATCCAAATGATACCGAATTAACTAGATACCATAAAATTATACACGACTCGATAAAAACTCAATAATTTATCAAATGACTACGAATTTTTATATGAATTAAGTTTATCTAAAATTCAAAAACACAATAAATTGCTAACAAAATTTCTATAACTTAAATTTTATGAATTGATAATAAATAATATATAAAAAAGTATTGTATAAGAAATTTATAATATTAAAAATTTAGCCTAACTAATAGAATAATTTTGTTTTTATATGTAAAATAATAAATGTAAGTAAATTTTTAATTTTTGACTCGACAAAATTTGTGAAGTTTCCAAATATACTATTTTTTCAGTCAGTTGAGTTCGGTCATTTTAAACATTAATGTGAACAATGAAGTCACCTAGTTAAACGGGCCCTACTGCAAAACCATATGGACATAGTTATGGTGAACCCAGTTTGGTTAGGTTTGACGGTTCAATGAGTGAACCCGATGATCGGTCTTACAATCAAATTGGGTTCCTCCAATGACCAGATATTGAAGGAACTCGTCGGATTTCATGCAACCCAACAGTTCAATTGGTAAATTCGGGAATTTAGTTGGGTTTTGGAAAACCCGGCGAGTTTGTTTCTTTAAGGAAAAAAAAAAAACTAAATTATAATTCTCAAGTTTTGAACCAAAAACTTTTTAAATAGAAATAAAAGGCCTTACCACCTAACTATATAAGGTTTTGTTTATTATATGTCTCTTATTTATTTATATATTTTCCAAAATCCATTCTATGCATCAACTTCTTTTTAACTGTTTATGTAGAAAGAATATGTAAATATTTATTTGTAGCATATAAATTGTCAATTTTCCTCATTTATAAAAAAAATTTTCACGATAAAATTAAACATTATAAAAAAGAAATTAAGTTTCCTTTTTCTCTTATACACATTGGATATCATTTTCCACTACACAAATTATTATATTGCTTTTCATAAGAATAATCTTGTTGTCATTTTACACTTTTAAAAGTGGTAAAAATTGAAATAAATATTAAAATATATTAATATAATACACAACTGTCTAACTTAAATTAATAAAATAAGATATTATACATTTGATTTTACAAATTCAAATATCTATATAAAATATAATAAAATACTATTGTACCATTAAATAACCATCTAAGAAATATTGAAAAGTTACATTTATATTTAATATTTTTTAATAAAATATGTTTTTACTAATATTTATACTATATATCTTGTTTTTAATAATTTACAGATGTTATATATTAATAAAAAATATATTTAAATGACTCAACGATTGGACCAATAATTCATCACAGTAACTCGTTGTCGGGTTCTTTTCTGGACCGAGTTTAATAATTGTGCATGTGGCAGTGGGCCCTGTCAAGGCGTGCCGGATCAAAAGCCCGACAGGTTAGGCTTTCTAACGAGGTGGGGCGTGCCAGGTTGCTTTCCTGAACGGGACGTGCCGTGTCGGGTTAGAAATTTGAATTACTTGGCCCAAGCCCAGCCCCTGTGCCAAGCCCACGACGGGGCAGGGCATGCTGGGCTCAAGTTGACCTTCGGATTGACCCTCGGGCTGACTTTCAAATTGGTGCCCACTTTCGATTAATTGAAATTAGATCAAGTTGTCATTTATTTTATTTCAAATTAGTACTTAATACTCTAAAGTATTGCTTATTACTCAAATATAGTACTTAGCAGTTTAAATTATTATCTATTATTTTAAGTTATTATTAATTAGTACATCATTTTTTATTACCTATTAGTAAAAGCTATATAACACTAAGAAAAAAGGAAACAAGTTTTATTAGATATTACACAATATTTCAAGTTATTACTTATTAATTCAAATTATTAGTTATCATTGCAAGTTATTACTCATTTGAAGTTACTATTTTGTAGTCTAAATTATTACTTCTTTATTCTAGGTTATTACTAACTAATCAAGTTGTTACTTCAGTTATTTGAAATTCAAGTTGTTACTTATTAATTGAAATTATTATTAATTAGTACTTCATTTTTCATTATATATTTCTAAAAATTATTATATATTAGTTCAAAAGGAATAATACATAAATGTTATTGAAAAAAAAGTCATTTAAAATGTTGTATATTAAAAAGAAAAGTTTGAAAATGACTGGTCAACGGGTTAACCGGGGCGGGGCGAGGCGGTCACGGGTTGGGAAGCAAGGGGAGTCTGTTACGGGTTGGGAAGCAAGGGGAGTCTGTTACGGGTTGGGAAACGGGGTGGGCCGTGCTGGTTACAAGTTGGGAAAAACTAGATCCAGGACTGGTTTAGGGTACTTAAACGGGTTGAGACCAGCCCGTTGCCGGGTTTTGTAGGGAGTGGGTCGGACGGTCCAGGGGACTAGCCTGTACTCACCCGACCTATTAACGACTAGAAATATTTAGATATGTTTGATTTTTGACCCAATTTATAAATCCTGTGGTGTAGATTAAATGGTATCTGAACTCTATGACATCAGCTGACGTAAGAAAATTTTCGGATCTATCTAAGTATTTTTCATTACCAATACTCTTCCTCACCTCTGAATTCACTCCCGGGTCGGGTCTAGCAGCTCGCCTTACCCAAACCTCTAACTGCCAATTTCATCGACGCATCATATCCCTCTAAGTTTTCACTCACACATACAATCACACCTGCAAACACCCAGTCCAGACAGAAAAGAGGAAACTATTGCTATTTGCTGCTTTGGCCGAATCTATTTCTGCTGCTGAGCCACCCCGCCGGAGCGCAACCACCATCATCGGTGGTACTTCGCCGGAATTTCATCTGGGGAAACCAAGTAAAGTTTCCCTTTCCACCCTCTTCTCCGCTCTTTGCTAACTGTTACGTTTTTAAATTTGCTGATTTATGTGAATGGCAATCAAGATTGTGTGGCGAAATCATGTCTAAAGTTGTTGGGTGAAATTTTGGGCGCCTTGGCATAGATTCTACTTAGGAAGTCTGGTTTTTGTGTTTGCCGTGGCTGTCAGAATGTTTGATTAAATGCCCAAATGAGGAAACTTGAACATCCTGATGGGTCTGTTTTCTGTAGTTTAACTAATCATTGTCCTAATAGAATTGTTAGGAGGCTTTTGATGCATGAGAGAAAGCTGACTTTGGGTAAGAAATGTTGAACCACCATGTGAGGCAATTTTGACCATTGCCCCAGTGTAGCAGGCCATTCACTGCGGTACGCGATGTAGATACTGGTATGGGGTAGGGTATTGGCACACTCGACTTGTGTAGAATTGTATCAAATTTTTTTCTAAAAATGGACAAAAATTAAAATATAAATTAAATTAGGGGTTTGTGTGTGCACTTTTGTGGTGGGTTAGGAAGTTAGCTGATTGTGGGAGTGGGAAGTTACAAATCTAAAAACTACGAGTGGAAGAGATAATTTACACCAAAAAATCTCATGTATTATATAAAGTAGTAATAAGGATGCTTTGTTTCTTCTTGTTTCTTTATTTATTTTTTTTCCAATTTATTTATTGGAATAAATGAGAAAATACTATCCAAATTTACCTAATTAGAACCATCTAGTATTAGATTTTTTTTTTTTTTTTTTTATATATATAATTGTTAAAGAGGATAATGGTTCTTGAAAGTTGAGCATTTCCTTTTTCTAGTTACTAAAAATGCAACGTTTACTAACTTAATAGTACTATATAACTACCAAATATCACTTTATCCCTATAATGTAGCCACTTTTTCTTAAAAAAAAAAAAAAATCTATCTAATATGCATGCTTTTTATGGATTGTTGTTTGGAATTTTGCTATCATTATATTGAAAAATTTCTATAAAAAAAAAAAAAATCTTTATGTTGACAAATATTTGAAAATTTTTTAAGTCAAGGTCACCTTCCCTGTGAATATAACCACAAATGGAGCGTACCGCGATGTACGGACTAAGCCTACTTTTTATTTGATTTTCGCTGATTAAACTTCTTTTTATGTATTCCTTATGTATTTTATTCATTCCCCGTAAACATGTTTTTAGAACTTTTATTTCTTTAAGAGATGTAGCTGAAATAAGTTTTTGTCTTAAAGTGGATTTTGATGTTGATGTTGATATCAACGGTGAGGTGGTCGGGAGTTCTATTGATATCGAAGGCAGGACAGATGCTGAAAATGCAATTGCAGGAAGTTCTGTTGATGGGGGACTTCGACGTTGCCTTGAAGTAAAGGTGGATCAAAATCTATCTAGAAGGGAGATAGTTGAACGTGAAGAGCCACAAGCTCTAAATACTTCAGTTTCCGGTAATGAACCATATTTAGGACAGGAATTTGAGTCTGAAGCAGCAGCACATGCATTTTATAATGCATATGCTACAGGAATGGGTTTCATTGTACGTGTGAGCAAGCTTTCTCGATCGAGGCGAGATGGATCAGCCATTGGACGGGCACTTGTCTGCAATAAGGAGGGTTTTAGAATGCCTGACAAGCGTGAAAAAATTGTACGTCAAAGGGCAGAAACAAGGGTTAAAGATGGTTGCAGAGCCATGATTTTAGTTAGAAAAGTAAGCTCTGGTAGATGGGTTGTTACAAAATTTGTAAAGGAGCATACTCACCCATTAACTCCTGGAAAAGGTCGCAAGGATTTAATCTATGATCAATATCCGGTCAGTTCTCTTATTTTCTTTTGCATGTTTTCCATTTAAAGTTCTTTTGCACCTTCTAGTATTTAATTCTTTATATTCACTTTTGTCCAGCACTAAAATGCAGTGACCCGCTCGTCAATTAATCGAAGGTTGTCAATTTTATAACGTATTCTCTTGCTTACATTTTTCGACTTTGGGCAGAATTATGCAACACTTGGATATATTTTAAAGTGTGCAGTATTCTCTATTTGGTGTTAGAACACGTAGAAATGCATATGAAGTTGAGTACACCCAAATTCATACATGTGTGGACCCATATAATAAAATTCATGTCTTTTATCTTTTCTTAAAAATTTTAGAAGACATATTCAGATTTGGTGCTATGAATTAAATTATAACCACCTTCATATCTGTATTGTACGTTTTTCTGGTGTTGTGGTCTTACTTTTGAAATGAAATCACGAACTAAATTTTGTTCTTGGCAAAGCCATAAAAGGTAAGTTTTTAACCTTGGTACAAAGAAATTGTGTTCAGCTGCAACAGTACATGTGGGGAGTTACTTGTGCTGATTTAATTAAAATGGTAATACTTAAATTTTTAAATAACTTGCAATATTCTGAATGATTAATTAATTGGGTATTATTGCTCTCGAATTTTATAAATTTCAAATTGTGAATGCCTGTTTGAAAATTTTCAATGAACATATTTAGATACTAATTTAATACAACAAATTGATAATTTACTTTGGTGTCAAAGTCAACGTGAGAAAATAATGAGTGTGTTTTCATGTGTTGAGCAGTGGATATTTTTGGAATATAACCTAGTGTTTTATGGGTTTTAGGCTATTGAGTTGGTCTATGCTGCTAATGTCGCATCAAGCAACCTGCACAAACCTGTCTCATGTTCAGAAATTAAGAAAGAAGGACAATTCTGAAAAGTTTTTACAAGACTTAGAATTTGATATGTCGAAGTTGTTTGTGCATTGAATAGCCAATTTTTGGTTGGGGGTGTCAATAAAGATGTGTAAAAAATATTACTACATCTACGAAACAAAGATCTTGACCATTAAAGAAAACTGTTTGAGTGTCTATATGTGTTCATATTGATTACCAACGCTTAGGAATCAATTAGAAGTGATTATGTTACATCTTGATTGCCTCATTTAGAAACATTAAAATGGTTTTTTAATCTATCCAGGATGATAACACATTATGCGTTTTCGTAAATCTTGTTGTGAATTACACTTTGATGATGAACTTGAGAAGTTCATGCTAACATGTAGATATAGTAGTCCTATCCAGCAGCAAGATTATGGATGCATTTATTGGTAGCGTGTTGAAAGCACTGATTTAGAGTATACCTTCTGTTTGGCCTAATAGATCTGGTTGTGTGGGTCATCCTCTCAATGTTAACTCTTTCCACTCACTAACAATTGCAAAAAACTACTTTTTGAAAAATTTACTTGTGCCAGGTTGCCCCAAGTGATTTCATACTTATGGCATCTCAAAAACCCCAACCCTTATCAATAGCTTCATGAAAATTTGGCGAAAAGATATCCTGTTCAATGTATTCTTTAGGGTTTGCTTAGTGGCACTATATTGAAGTAAAAACTCTGGGACTGTAAGTGCATCAGCTAAAACTGATTGGGTTGGGTCAAGAGCTGCTAATCTTGAGCTGTTAATTAAGTCCTAGTAATCCTACTCCATGTAAGCTGTGGGTGGTTGATTTCAAACTCTTAAAACTGAAATTGCTTGTTTGTTCGATTCAAGATGGGGTCATCATTACCCTTTTATTGTTGAGTTAGAGATTTACATGCAATTGACTAAGTCTTGGTAATCATAAAAGTATAACTGGGCTGTTATTCTGTTTGCTCATCTCGTTATTTTGATACTGGGTGATGGTTTGTTACTTGGATGATAATCTCCATCTCTCTCTTTCTCTGTAGCATGCATTATAATGCAACTCTGTTTCTACTTGCTTTCAACCAACCACAAGAATTCTCACGACCTGGGGATGATGATACTTTAGGAGCCCTAGTGTCTATAGGAGAAAGACTTGAGATAATTGACATTTTGTTCAAGTGCGGATTTGAGCTAATTTTTTTATCCCTGTTAGTATCATCTGGATTCAATGATTTGTTAGTCTGAAGGACCAGAAAATTGAGGGTAATTCACATTCTTAATTTTGTAATTAAGTTGTTAGAAACTTCAAATGCTTAGTTTCTAACTTCGTTTTTACAACTCGAAAGGCTTTTGTTGTCTTCTTTCCAAAAAACACTTTTTTGCATGAAATATGAATGCTAGAAACAAGCTGGAGTATTAGGTAAAATTTTCATCAATTGGCCACGGAAGACGGAATTTGGGTGCTATTATTGTACTATTAAAAGGAATTTGGGTGCTGTTATGGTATTATTGAAATAATCTCATATTGTGAACATTAATTATGTGAAAAGGGAATGGAAGTAAGTGAGGAATTCTAGGATCCCACCTAGATTTCCAAATGAAACCTGCTTTCAATTCTCCGAGAGCCCAACACAACATCATATACTCAAATCAACATAGATTTGAGCAACCAAAACTTGACCCCTAGCTATTACTACTCGCCTATGTTACCCGGACTCGCCTCTTACCCCCGGCGTACCCGTGTCGACACGACACGGGTAAGGGTGCGGGACACGGACGGGATTCGGTCAAAATCCAATGGACACTTTGACTCATGGAAGCTGAGGAGGGGATATGAGGGAAAGAAGGGATGAAGAAGAAGCCCCTGACGACGAAGGAAAGAAAAGATGACGAACAAGATGAAAAGATGATGGTGCTAAGAGTCGACGAAGAAAAGTTTCCGGTGACGCCTCAGTTGATGCTTGATGGCCGAGGAAGACAAAACAGAGAGAAGAAGATGAGCGGCTGTAGTCAAGTGTTTTGTTTGGAGGTGTAGAGATAGGGTTTAGTTGGTTTAACTTGTCTTACTGGGCCAGTGTTGTTTTTTAAAGTTGGGCCAAAGTTTCTCTACAGTTTTTATATAAATTGGGCCTAATTTTAATTTCATACAAAGTAGAACTAATACTTAAGTAAAATTGGGCCAAGTAATATTTGGGACCTAAACGGTAACAAGTAAAATTGAACAAAATCTCTTTTTATTTTTGTCTATCACTATTATTTCTAATATTTTATACACAAAAATAATTTATATTTTTAAAAATTAATTATAAAATAATATAATTTTTTTCTAAGTTATCAAATTTTATTAATAGTATAGAAACACATATAATTATATTAGACGTATCCCCGTACCCGTATCCGACTCTTTTACCGTATCCCCGTATCCTCAATTTATGAATTTGATGAACCCGACACCTAGACACGTATCCGTATCTGACACCCGCACCCGAGTCCAAGTAACATAGCTACTCGCTCATTTATATGAATCTATACATGGAGACATTGCCAAGAGTTCTTCCTCAACAAGGAAACTTTTGGCGGCTAAGAAAACCTAATAATTAAGAATGGCCAATTGATAATAAATGAGTAATCCTAGATTGAGTCAAACACCTTTTCAGAGCATGGCTTGAATCAACAACCACCCTGAATTCAGAAACCATGTGGCTGCCCTAAAAAAGCCACGTGTAGCTTGTGTATCACTTTATTCGCCAATTAATTTCAAATTTATTTGAGGGAAGGTGCGCTACAACTAACATAACAGCTAGCTGAAAAACATTAGCTAGCTAGGCTAACATGAAATGGCTTTCTCTGATAGGGCCTCACTTCTTCAAGCTCCGTCCAACCTATACAAGGTGCTGCTCCCGTCTATCGTATCGGCCTGGCTTCATCCTAGAAGCTACCAAATAGTCTCGCTTCTGACATTGCCTCCCTCACAAAAGAAAGCGGGAAAATGCTTGTAGATAGGTTAGTCTTAGTGGGCTGTTGGCTCCACCTCTTATCTTCTTTCTACAACATGCTGTTGCGTTGCCTACCAAAACATTTAACTGACAAGAATCCAAGATAATTAGCTAGGCAGCCACCAATTTTGATTTTGGCTCTTGCGGTTTGTCTCTTAGAAAAATCTTACTTGCGGGTACTACACTGGAACCCTAAAATGACTTCATGTTCCTGCTGCTGTAGATTATTTTAGCAACTGTTGATTTACGAAAGTACCTGTCCAACAGTAAAATTGTAACTGACATAGAACTACCACTGATACATTGACATAACATAAAGTTCGTTAAACTCTTTTTATTTTATTTATTTATTTATTTTTTGAAATTCATTAAACTAAAACACTGAAACACCTAGAAAGTCTGCCGTATCTATCTTCTGGACTTCTCCAAACAGTCATGTATTTGCATTTAACATAACTCTCACAATAAGTGATGCAACAATATGTGGTTAAATGAAAACCACAATGCCATTGCAAAAATCTTTTCTGACTTAAATGGATTCCATTTCATTCTTCCTGAATCCTTATGTTTAGAGGATTTAGAACTGAAAGATAATATGAGTTTTAGAAATATTACAAGCAATCAATTCTAAATGCTTATTACAGAAAGAGGTGAAGAAAGGAAAGGGGGGAGGATTGACTGGAACTCCATTTGATAGGGGAAACAGAATAAGTAAACTCGAGGGCGAGTTTTCTGCAGCCGAAGGATAATTGATACAAGAGAAGTTCTATTAGATAAGAAGAATAATGGTAGACTAGGATAAATGGGAAAAAAAAAAAATTGCAATTGGATTAGGATGAGAAGACAAGGATTCCAATGACATTAGGACTTCAGAAACAAGAACTGTATGTACTTAGATTGCTAGCATTAAGACATCATTGCATACTCTTATGTTTTTACTAATATTTAATAGTTCATTCTTATGACCTGTGGCTGGTTCAAACATCTGCTATCAAGGATTATTTCTAGTTTTTGTAAAAGCTATTACTTTAGTCATGAATGGAAGTTTTATTTCTTAAACTATCTCTTCCACTTCTGCCTGGGTCATGGATCACAGAAGAACCCCGTGTTTATTTTTATTGGGTTTCGGGGGCAGGGGAGGAGAGAGAGGAGTTGTGGGGGAGGGTTTGACTATTAGGAATATGGTGCAGAAACCATTGATAGAAATTTGCTAATTAGCATGTGTTTGGGTTAAATGCATATGTTAAATTCCAAGTGTTCTTTTTATGTTGTATTTTTTTTACTGCACTGCATCCATACTTTTCTTTTCCTGGTTTACGATTGATGGCAGGCATTAATTGTCACTGTGTACCTTTGCTGCTATTTAGCTATTGTAGTTCTATTGTTCTAAATGTTTCGCACATTTCTTTTTTCGCTTTGTTTCTCCATATCTTGGGGCTTGATTGAGATTATTAATTGTGTCACCTGTTTATTATAGTCCCCAAGAATGAATTAGTTTAAATGTTTACAGTGGCAAGTCCAGTATCCATGTCTCAGATTGTGCATTCAATTTCTCAAGCTGGTGGGTAAGCTAATATGTTCCTTTACCAGCTTTTGCTTTTTGCCCTTCTTGGATGGATCTTAAACACAGATTTTATCTGAAGAAACTTGGTACATAGTTAATATGGGAGACATAATATGATATTTATTCCTTTGTGCCCGAGAATAAGTCTCTTCCTTCACCACATAATCCCCCCTTGGAAATATGTAATGTCAGCCACCCTATACATGAGCTAGTTACTTGTTTGATTTATTGAACGTAATGATCTAGTTTATAGAATAAATACATCTGTCTTTGCTGCGATTTTTGGTAGTTTAATATGTTAATAAAACTGGTAGTTTAAACGTTCCCGAGTTAACTACATTTGTCATGTGCCATTTCCTTTTCAGTGGAATAGATCCATCTTCAGAATTGCTGAAAAGTAAGATTGAATGCTGGATAAATCAATTGAATATAACCTGATGTGATCATTGGGAAAAAAAAATGCCACTTCATCTACTGGTTTCTTTATCTTCCAGAACTGCATTGTGTTATACTCAATGTTGTAAAGTTGCAATACATCTGCTTATTGTAGTGCAATCGTCCGCTAATTAGTAGTCTTCATGTTGTTTCTGTAGAATGAACATGATAAAATTCGTGAACTTTCGCAACAACTGGCTATTGAGAAAAAGCGAGCTGCGACATATAAAAGACACTTGGAAATGCTTTTTGAGCACATCGAGGAGCACAACGAATCTCTTTCCAAGAAGATCCAGGACATTGTAAATAATGTCAGGGAAATGGAGTCTAAAGAGCAATAAAGTCTGATGGTTTTTTAGTGTTTAGACTATTCCGCATTATATTAGATAAAGAAATAACAGAAAAAAATGTTGTGTTTAGATGCTGGTAGGTGAAATTTACCATAGTTTGGGGATTCGTGGATGACAACCTTGTAAAATTATCTTTTGAATTCCGTGCTATTTGGTGCTATAGCTCATTCTTTTGAAGTGTCTACGAAGGGACATTTTCATTGCAGAGGTCAGCTGTTTTCATTGTCCCTTGTTCATTTCAGCTTTGATAACCTTGAAACTCGTGGAAGTAACCCGCATTTGAATACTATCGGGGTCCGGAGACAAATAGTGCAAGGGCAATGATATTGCCACAAAACATTTGTCTTGAATGACGAACCTGCCGTCGCAATTATATCCATTTGGTTTGTGAAACCTGCCACCGCTCATTCTTACCTTTGTTCTTCTCCTCTAAAGCACCGCTGCCCCATTGATCCCTTCCCTCCCCTTCTCTCTTCATACTCCATAACCCCATAAGCCCCCGCTTATCCCGGCCTTCTTTCTCTCTCCTCAAAACCACAACCATGTTCCCCTCAGGCTACTTATACAACCTAAAATGTCAACCATGAATGCCTTGATTCTTTGTTCTATTGACTCTGGGATTGTATTTAATAATTGAAAGGGAAATCCGTCTCTCTCAACAGATAAAGAATTTTACTTTAATTTATTTATTTTTTCATTTATATTACTCTATGTTGAAGAAACCAAGAGTAATTTCAAAGAAAAGTTGAAGGATTGGAGACAACATATTTTAGGTAGTAAGATGTTTTTTTTAATAATTTATTAGTTTTTTTCTTTATAAAAAAAAAAAAAAAAAAAAAGGTAAAAGTAGTGGATCATTGGAGCACGAAAAGTTTGGTATTTTATATCATATATAGTCTGGTTTGCTAGAGAACAAAACTTGTTTTGATTTAGTGCTGCTATTTTGCAAAGTTGTTTGCAAGATAGTGAATATTTTGGGCTTCTTATGTTTGATGAAGCTTTCAAGGGCCAAAACACCGGTAAAGAAATGGTTCAATATCCAGAGCAAAACAGCACGTAGAGCTTTTTAATTTTTAGTTCTATCTGGTACTTGGAGTTTCCAAAAAAAGATTTTGCTGAAATTTTTTGAGTTGAAAGAATTGTATGAGAACAAGAAGAGAGGAAGGGAGAAGCGGTGGACTTGGGAATGAAGGAAAGGTAAGGGATGAGTTGGAGCTGTAGGTAGTGGGGTTGCCAAGCCTGGGCTTAGTGAGATCTAATTCGACACATATGCAAGCTTTTTCGGGTCTTGTGCCTTCGGCAGTAGACGCATCAATTTTTTGGGACTGCCCACGAGTCTTTCAATCGAGAACAAAGCAGATTTGTGAAAAAAGATGAAACAAAAAACCTTTAAGCGTTATTCATACTGGCACAATGGTTAAGTCATTTCAAACAGAGAAATTGGGAGTCTATTTAAGAATGAACATCCCAAACCCTAATATGGTCCAAATTCCTCTGCACCAATATCTTAAGTAATTCTCTTCAAGATCGAAACAGACTATTATCCAATAAACCGAATTTTAATGAACCAACGAAGTTTAATTTCAAAAATTCACATCACAATGCTTCCATAAAAACCCTACCCCTCTTGAATTAGCCTACCAAGGCAAATCGAAGATGACTAGCAAGTTTTCTAAACTTGCTCAGAAGAGAAGAAAACTACTGGTTCTTCCTTATAAGAAAAAAGGGGCACTAAAGGTATATCCAACTTCAGGAGAAGAAAGAACCGAGGCAAAAGAACAAATTGGAAGGGGGAGATTGCCCTTTAGCCTAGTCATCGATAATAGGTTTTGAAAAAAGCTAGGTGATGAAGACAAGAATGGATGAGAGAGGGTAGAGCCCTAGGGCTACTATCACTACATACTTATTGCAGTAAACTATAGATTAACAATTAAAATTAACAATTAACAATTAAAATTAACAATCAATTTTTATACAATAAAAATTAAATTTTTTTTAATTTATAATACTGTAAAACTTACTAATTAAGTTACTTAGTTTTATTTGTCTTTATTTAGTTAACTAAAAGTTTCAAATATCAATCCATTAATATTTTTTTTTTCTATGAAATGAATATATTCATATTTCCTGGCATCAGCTAGTATATATTAAGGTTCAAATGTTATTTTTGAAGAGTACTGATGAGTTTAATGAATATTAGTAGAAATGATGTTGAATCTCATGGAAATGTTGCAGTCTCTGTCCACAAAGAAAATTTTCAAAGGAAAATCAGACGAAGACGAAAAATAAAGAAAAGAAAATTTGAAGGCAAAATACACAAATTGTCGAAGTCTTCGCGTGTCAATAAAATAAATTTGTAATTCCTCCAATGAACAGAACACCTATTGTCTATTGTTGCAAAGTCATTACAGAGATTTTTAATCCTATTCAACTCTCTACTACAAAATCTTGCTAGCCGGATGATAGTTCACCCTTGATCCTGTACATCAGCAGAACAAAGTTTGAACTTTGTGCACCATCATTCGGTGAGCTCTACAAAAGACGACCTTAATATCTGGTACTTCTACTGAAAATCAGACATCCTTTAACTTGGTGAGCATACAAGCTTGTCTACTGTTTTGTGTAAGATAGATGTTCCTAGAAATAACATCATTTGATAATCTTTTTTGTATTGCTTTAGTAGTTCAGCGCTCATCTTTTGAAAACCAAACTTTTTCTTCCACATGGATTCTGCATCATGGGCTGCTGGAATGCACCATGTCTCTCACCTTGATGGATGCCAAAAGGTTTTCAATACAACCAAATAATGACTGAAAATATCCCTTCCCTTGACTGCTGTTGCTAGTAGCAACTAGTGGAATTTCCGCCACTTCTTGTCCGAATATTCGAAAGATTCCAGCAGACACCACTGTTGAGTTTACCATCAATATGGCGCAATACATCCCTCCAAAATCTTGATCTCTATTGTTTTTCCCGTATATCATGAAAGGAATAAGATCATCGTTTTTATTTGAATCACCAATGGGATCAAAACGCTCATGAAAAACAGAAACAGCACTAGACAACCATTCCCTACTTTCTTGGGAAGCCATTTTCCCATGAAGAAGTCTCCACGAGATATTTAGATCGGTATCCTCAGAAGCCTCGATTTCATGTTTCTTCTTTATGATATTCAATAGAAATTCTGGAAGCTTTTTTTCACCATCATTTACAAGCTGCTGCAGTGCAGAATGGATGCTGCTGCATCCACTGCATTTAAACAGAACCATGGACCGTTTGGCAATTCCTTCAAGTCATCCATCCCATTTTCTTTCAAACATCCAACATGATATTCCTTCTCACACTGATCACAAATAATAACTGTACGATGGCCAAAACCTGATTCGCTAAAATCATGAGCCCTGCAAAGGAAACATCCACCAAATTCAGGTTCAAATGCTCCAATAATCCGAATGCATCTCTTCTTCACTTCTTCCACCGGATCAATTCCAGCAACCCTTCCAGCAGCTACAGCATTGGCATTGCGCTCCACAAAGCTCTCCTTTTCGAGCATATTCACACAATATCTGCAATACCAAGTACCCTCAGGAATGTTTGGAAGATTTACGCACCCTTTATGAAAAGCTCTAGGGCACATATCGCAGCACAAGAGCTCCCCTGTGCCTTCGCAAATTGAGCAAACATCATCACTTGAATTTGTAGATGACTGCCAATTTCTTTTTATTGCTAAAGCCCATTCATGAAGAGATACCCCCTCGGAACTTGTGTATATCTGGAGATAAGGCTTACGGCGAGAAGCACAACCAGCATGAGCCTCAAATAGAGAGGGACTGACCACTTTATTGCAACAGTGGCAGAAGATTCCAGAACCCAATTTATAGCCTGAAAGCAATTGCTTTCCCTGAATATAATAGCCTAATGGAGTTCCATCAGCAAGCAAATTTGACTCGAAGACCACTTTGTGCAAGCGCAAATCCTTTTTGGTGAGCTTTCCTTGGCCCTTAATTTTAGGATGACTACTAAATGATGTTTTACTGGATGACTTTTTACAGCAGACGGGTAATGAAGGCCTAACACTGGTGTCAGTTGACTGAGTGGTCTGGCATTTGGACTCTATCAAAGCAACACAAGAATCACGACGTATAGATCCATCAGGCCTGCCTTGAGGTATAGAGCCTTTGCTACCTTTTGCCTGTGACCAACAAATAGCGTTTTGAATTGCATGTTCCCAACAGTCGGAAGAAGCATTCTTGAAGACGTGGAACTTGAATAATATCACCAAGAGATTTCCCATTCTTCAAATAAATGTATTGTGATGCGTTCATATTTCCGCAACCAGCATGAAACAAAAACTGATTGGGTGATAAAACTCGAGTACCTTTACAGTCATCACAAAAGCACAATATTCCAGAGCCCTGAATTTCTCCTCGAAGACCTATTTCCCCTGGCTCGATAGCCCTTGAGCCATGGAAGTAGTGCACAGGTAAGCCCTCTAGCAGACCAGTCTCAAAAAGGTCCTTCAATTTTATTGAATAAGTAAATTGCCTAAAATTAGTCTTCCCAGGAACCCCATTAGCCCATCCAGCATCAGCTCCTACATATGATGCTGCCAAAGCTTCTTCAGCACCACAATCTGAATCCATATTCTTCACCCTCTTCTGTTCTCTTATCTCCACTAAGTCATCATTCATCCATTCCTCAATTCGATCCTTCGTTTCTTTATTAATCAAAGCTTCTTTCTCAACATACTGATTATCCACAATTTTTTTCATATCATTACTCCCTTGTTTCTCCAATATCACCACCACTTCATGATCACTATTCCCCAACACAATATCACTCTTAATCTCATTATTCAACCACACCTGCTCTGCCTCCACCTTCTTTCTCTGCTCAGAAACCTCAGATTTATTTAACCCTGTAAACCCCTTATCACAATTCTTATCAATAAAAGCATAATTCTGAGACCTTGTAACTCTCCTATGCGCTCCCATGATCAACCCACATCCTTCTTTTGCCTTTATCATCATTGCAAACTCCCTTTTCATTCCAGCCCTAACACTAATTGAAGACTCCACAATTTCCCCATTAAAACTTTCCCTTCCAATCGCCATTATAACAGCAAATCCCCGATCAGATCAAATCAAATAGAAAAACAAACAGGTAAAAAAACACACGCACAAAACAATGATCTATCTCAAATTCAACCCTGTGGAAGTTCTTAAATTACGCTAAACTCCCAAGAAAGGAATTCTTAATTTTCAAGTTTGAGATTCAAGTGAATGATTCACACTCAAACAGCAAACCAATAATATCATATATAAGCATGTTAAACGCCTATGTACCTATATATTTATAAATACATAAGGCCGTATTCGTCTGGATTTGAACGGAAATTTCGATTTGGATTTGGATTTGGATCAGAATCGGAGAAGGATTAGAGCGGATCAAGAAATTAGGGTTCCTTTTTAATAAGGAATTTGATGGTGTTCGATTTTAGGGAAGTCGGTGATGCCGCCAAAACGGCTATATTTTTTAAGGCGGTGGCGCGATAAATCAACCGTTTTCTTAAAACGGATTCGATCGTGTAATTAAGGAAATTTCAATTAAAAATATTATTATTTTACATCAAATAAAAGGGAATTCTATATTCTTTTTTAGGAAACTATTTCCTTGACTTTAAAAGATTATACAGTACAATCTTTTTAAACATATGGTGTTGTACTGTACATATATTTAAAGTACAAAAAAATAGTTTCTGAAAAGGAACATAGAATTTCTCTAAAATATACCTATAAAGAATTTTATTATCCCATTAACCTCCGTTAATTACATTTAACTCTTTTGATATTTAACCAAGTTATCAAACTGCATAATGGTTTAAAAAAAAATTAAAAATACCCCCCATATCACCAATATCCCTTAATAGAACTATCTAAAATAGTAAATTACCCATAATACATTAGCTCGATTAGTTCATCAACATTTTCATATGCGTTAATTACACTTTTTATCTTCTTGAACCTACACTTCATTTGCACTTTATTTCCTGAATCTAAAAAATGTACACTTTACCCCTTATGAAAGATTCTATCATATATATAATTACAAAAAGATGATGTAGACATTTATTTTGACATTATTATCCTTCAAATATTTGTGTACAAATTATATTCTTTTTTATTTTATTTTTAATGATTGTAATAATATATTTTTATTTTGTAAGAATAATAGAATTTTTTATCACATTTTTTTAATAAAATTATATATTATTTTTCTTTATTTCTAAAACTAAATACTAACATAGCAAACTTTTACAATACTTTTTGTTCAATTTTTTTGCAAGATCTAAACATATTGAAAATAAAATAAGTAAGCAAATTTTTTTATTTATATAAATGATTTTAATTTTACACATTTTCTACTTAACAAAAAATTGGTAAAAAAATTAAAAATAAAAAAATATAAAATTTGCATGTGTTTTGATGTTGCACAAAAAAAATGTATTTATTTAGTTAAAATATATTCTTCTTGCTTCTTATTATTAATTGTGAAATGAAAATTATTCTTATATAAGATATCTTTTAATTTTAAAAAAAATTAATTTAGTAATTTATATTTAACATGTTTAGTTCATGCAAAATGAAAATGAACAAAAATAGTTGTAAAAATCTCCTTTTCGTATTTAGTTTTATAAATAAACAAAATAATGTATAAGTTAATTAAAGAAATTTGACAGTTTACAAAATTCTTTTATAGTCCCAAATAAAAATAAATAAATAAATAAAAAGAATGTGTACAATCATTCTGTCTAGAAATTAAATTAAAGGGAAAATCGCCAAAATAGTCTCTCAACTTTTTTACTTTAGCCAAAATAGTCCCTCAACCTTTTTTTTAGCCAGAATAGTCCTTCAACTTTTATTTTTTAGCCAAGAAAGTCCTTTTATGGTGGAGCCACCATAAAAACCTTTTTCTTTTTTTTTTTTTTTGATAAACTTCACGTACACCCCCTAAAGTTTACTTATTTTCTACATTACCCCTATAATTTAAAATGGAAAAAATAAGAAAGAAATTAATTTCAAGGGGTGAAAAAAAAAAACTTCAAAACAATTTTTTAAAAAATGAAACTTTATTTTTTACCAAAAAAAATCTTAAAATCCTAATTCTTCATTTTTCTCCTTTTCCCAGCCGAAACTATCACCCACCCAACTCTAGAACCACCCATTCAGCCACCCAAGCGCCTCCTCCCACCCATGAGATACCAATTGCCACCCACTAACGCTACTACCAGATCTCCTCAGTCAACCACTAGGCTTTAATTTTAAAAAAGTTGGTCCTTAAAATTTTGTAAAATTTTAAAATAGTCCAATGTGAAAAATAACTAAACCACAGGGGTGTATGTAGAATTTATAAAAAAAGAAAGAGATTTTTGTGGTGGTTCCACCACAAAAGGACTATCTTAACTAAAAAATAAAAGTTGAAGGACCATTCTGGTTACAAAAAAAGTTGAGGAACTATTTCGGCTAAAGTAAAAACGTTGAAGGACTATTTCGGTGATTTTCCCTAAATTAAAATATAATAACTTTGAAAACAAATTGTTGGAAGACATATTTGTCAAAACAAATGTCCACATCATATTTTTATTATTATTTATATAATGGAATCTTTTCATTGGAAGCAAAGTGTACATTATTTGGGTTCAGGAGACAAAGTGTAATTATAGTATAGGTTCAAAGGAGTAAACTGTTATTAGCCCTTTCCATATTTCCGAAATAGTCCCAAAACTTTCATTTTGGCCTATTAATTCCTCAAACTAAAATCCATTTTTCCATTCTTACTTCTGAATGTCTTTACCACCACCACCAATCACTTCACCGTCGCCATCCTCCATTCACTTTTACAAAAAAACATCTCATCCTTCCTCTTCTGCTACTCATTTCTCCCTCATCTACCAACCCCTCCACTTTTAAAAAAAAAAAATATTATTATCAACTCGGCTTACTTGAGCTCCAGCCTTTTCCACCGTTGCCTCATCAACGGCACTTCCATCTAGACTACAAAATGGCAACATGGATTCTCATGACGAATAAGAGTTATTCCCTCCAAGAGGGTATATTGTGTGTAAATATAATCCAATCCAAATCGGATCACATCATTGAAATTTTTTTTCGAAACTCCAACTCAAATTCATACCATTATTGTGCTAAATTTGAGCTCCAGAAGTAATAAAAGATTGAAGTCACCAAATTCTTTTGTGATTTTTTTGACCCCACCGCGACCTAGATCATGTCAAAGTATCCATTTTGAATCTATTCTATTTTATTTTGTATTAATTTACGAATTTGAAATCAAATCCTTATCACACTAATCAATTATTTCTATTTTGGATAGTTTACGGATAATGTTTTACATACAAGTGGGCATTCAAAATTGATGTCAAGACAGATACGCTAAAGGGGAAGTTTTCTGGTAGAGAATAGATTTTGGGGTTCAGATAATTCATAGCTTTTGATATAAAATCAGTGTTCTACAATTTCTTCAATAGCCTATAATAGGCTGCAGAAGTGGGAGGAATGAGGGGTGGGCGGATAAGAGACGCGGAGGGGTGTGGGGTTGGGAGGAGAAGGAGGAGATGGAAAGGAATGGGGAAGGAGAATAGGAACAGGGAGAAAGAAAGGAAGAGAGGAAGGGGGCAAAGGAAATGGAGGTGTCGGGGAAAGGGGAGGGGGAGCAGAGGAGGAAAGAAAGAGGAAAGGGATTAGGGTTGAAGGGCATGCTGGGAATTTAGTATTTTTATTGATTATGTCATTGAATTTTCTAATGGAAGCTAATGTCAGGGAGGTAGTTGTTAAATGTTTGGACATTGTGGAAGGCGTTGATTGTAGTTTTGCCAAACTGCCGGGGTGTTGTGTAATTTGATCAAACCTAATGGGAGGTAAATGTAATTAACCATTTTTATAAAAGCATTCAAAGTATATAGTGTTGTCATGTACAAAAATTCAAAACACAATATATGGTACCCTAATGGAACAATAGTTTTTTCATAAAATTTATTCATAATATCAAATATTAATAAATGAAAAATGAGTGAGGCTTTTTTTCCCTTAAATAACATTAGATTTTATTTAATTAATACTAGTCAAATGACTTATATCATCTTTTGTCACATGCAAGAATGATGTAGGAAAAGTTAAATTAATCTTTTCACAATTTTTCACTGATAGCCGCAAGTGCACGGTATCAGTGTAGTAGAACGAATAAACATCGTTCTCAAGAAAACTATGTAGATAATTACTGAAATTATAAACTAATTTCCATCTATACGATCACAAGGGATATTTTTGGATTTTCACAAAATTAAGCTCAAACTAAAAATTTATTGGAATTAAAGAAGTGTAATAAATAACGCGAAATAATAAAAGAGTGTTTAAGATATTTGAAAAGGTGGATAGGGTTCAACTAAAAATTTCTTGTAGTTAATTAAAGTTCAGATCAATTGATCCAATTATAATTTATGGAAGTTTAATTCCCAATTGTCAATCTAACCTTGATCTCTTGGTGATTGAATCATCAAATTAGTTAAATAAGGGTGGATCTTTTTGTGTCCTAAATTAATTAATTCAAGTTTTACCTATATGGAATTATCAGGAACTATAATTAGTTCAGCCATCTCTGATCGCGAATTAAATTAATCTAACAATCAACACAGTTATATGACGGGGGTCAAACTCGAATTTGATCGGCCAACCCAACCAAAAGCAGAATTGATCACTCTCTAGAGCTGTTAATTTGTGTTAATTATTACACACTTATTATGATTATTCCAATTAATGCTAGTTCAAATTAATCCATAGAAAATTGTATCACCCGTACCCAACACGCTCATGAACTTAATGCATCATGATTAGAGTAAATAAATAAGAATTAATTGGAAAGGAAGAATTCATCATTGAATTAAGGATTAAAGTTATTTCAATTAAACTTAAACAAGCACAATGAAAAAAAACAACACTACCGAAAATAACTTGAACAATAAAACTAGACTTAAATTAAAAATCTCTAAATTGAAGTTCGATTGTGCAAAAAATAAAGGTAAAGAATTAAGTTCTATGGTTTAGAAGAGAGTAACTAAAACCCTAGAACAAAAGGTAAGCGTTTTATAATCAATAACTCATAAATACAGCCCTTATTTATTAAATCACATTAGGCCCACGATCTAATACGATCCATTTGTAGAGAGTGAATGGATTAGCCTATTTGGTTTGCAGAGAGCGAAGCGCTCTCCATTTCGTTCAGAGAGAGCGAAAAATTTAGCCTGGAAATTTCGCAGAGAAAGAACCCTCCTCTATCCAGTTCGTAGAGAGTGAACAGTCCTTTTGTGTTGCGTTCACAAAGAGTGAACCTCCTCAACTCTCAATATATCAACTTTTAGCTCAAAATCAACTCTCATTTGACCCGCACGCGCAAAGTGACCATCTTACCCTCCAATAACTGGCACACAACACCAAAATACAATAAATAGCTATCCATATCCTTTTAACACACAATTAAATTACTAACACAATAAAAACCTATCAACTATTAAACATCAATTTACTAACACAAAAGATCAAAAATCAAGACTAAACTTACACAATTAAGTCATAAGTGAACCATAAAAATAACACTAATTGTAGAGTTATCAACTTCCCTCCAACCTAGCATTTTGTTAGTCTTGAGCAAAGTAGAACCAGAACGATCAACACAAAACAAAAATAAGTAACACAATGTAAACATCACAACACATAGGATAGGGAAAACGAAAACTTGATTGAAGTAATTGGCTCATAAACCCAGTTTGAAAGCTAACCTACCAGACAAAACATCTGTTACACATGTACACTCATTGAGGCCAACAAACTGTTGGCCCAAAAGTAACCTAAGAGGGGGGTGAATTAGGTTGTCTAAAAAAATAAATCTTTTGAAGTGCTTAATGAAAATGCAAACTTTGTGCAACAAATGAATACTTAAGCACAAATGATCAAAGATAAATATTTAACAATCAAAACTTAAAGAAGAAATATAAAGATAGAGATAGAGAGTATCAAACCAAACTTCCAAGCTTCTCAAGCTTGGAGTACATCCACTAGGAGTGCCTCTTTAAAGAAGGTGAGGCAATAACCTTCTTGTAC
Source organism: Cinchona pubescens (assembly GCA_025175665.1). NCBI lineage: Eukaryota > Viridiplantae > Streptophyta > Magnoliopsida > Gentianales > Rubiaceae > Cinchona > Cinchona pubescens. The sequence continues at coordinate 5,115,192 of JANKKI010000053.1, forward strand.
ACAAAGTAGGCTCACCCTTGCAAAAACTAAGTTCCTCTAGTTGAGCCAAAGGGTTTTATACTACAACCTCACTTTTGTACAGTCGTTATCCCTCCACTCTTACACTTGAAGATCACTCACTAGTCTATTCTTGCTCACACTAATTTCCTCTTGTTGAGCCAAGAGAACTATACTACCCAAACCAATACAATCCACAATATTTTAGCCTATTTCTCCCAAAATAGCTCTGAATATATTACAAGTGCTTGTATTGAATGTAGTAGTTCCTATCTCTCATTTGGATGTCCTTGGGTTATTTATAGATGAAAGATGTGCTGAAATTTGAGCTCCAACGGTCAAAAAACTAGCTGTGAAAAACTAGCCGTTAGGAGTTCCGACAGAGGTTCGGACATCCAGTCACCCGTCCTATAGCTTTATGAACAGTGTTTCAGACGGTCGTATGCGTCCTACAGCTTGACAAAAACTTCTTCATTTTGAGCTCTTTTATTCGGATGGTCTTGTGCGTCCTACAACTTTTGGTTCGAACGATCATGTGCGTCTTATAGCTTATGGTTCAGACAATTATATGCGTCCTATCCCACAACCTCTAGTTCGGACGGTCATGTGCGTCCTAAAGCTTATGGTTTGGACGGTCATATGCGTCCTATCTCTTAGCCTCTGGTTCGGACGGTCATGTGCGTCCTAAAGCTTATGGTTCGGACGGTCATATGCGTCCTATCCCTCAGCTTTTGCCTTGAAATAGTCATATGTGTCCTACAACTTTTGATCATGTTTCGGACGCTCTGTTGTGTCTGAGTTCCTTTCTTTCGGACGCTCTTTATCATCCGTAAGGTATTGTTCAACTTTTGGTCGTTTATCTTGATCGTTTCAGATGATCATTTTCCCTCGAGCCTTCCTATTTTTTTACACACTTGTTTTCAAGCCATTAGTACGATTTGGTTATAATCAAAACGTGATTATTATAATTGGGGTCCAACAATCTCCCCCTTTTTGATAATGACAAATCAATTGGACAATTCTAAATATAACCATAAAATATGAAGCACAAGACAAGAAGTTTCGTCCATTATTTCTCCCTCTTTTGGCATCATCAAGACATAATAAAAAATAATGCAATTTTAAGCTCCCCTTAAATATATTTTCCCCCTTAAAAGGTGAATGTAATTCAAGTAAGTACATGGGGAATAAGTCAAGCTGTGCAAAACATTTCTTCCCTTCAAAAAACATGTATTCAAGTAGATGTGAGGGAATTCATACAAAGAATTAGCATTAAGACATTTTTCCCTCGAAAGCATCATCAAAACAATAAAGCATATGTGATGCAATTTCATGTGATGCAAAATAATCCATTAAAAAAGAGAATGCACACCCTTACTTTTGCAAATAGTGGCTTATTATAAACAAAAAATTGGGGATACGTGTACCCAAGCTTTCTAAGCAAATTTAAACACATAGTTGAAAATATTTAAGAGATCATAGTTCACATTAGCATTTGAAAGCACAATTTTGATAAAAATTCTAAATGTTACCCATTTTAATATCATGTTAGCTCATATGCTTTGAACTCCCTCCATTGATGATCCATCTTGAATCCTTTGGTGCTCACCAAGCATACCTACATGCAAAGTTAAATAACAATTTTTGGTACCCAAACTTTCTTGGGTCCAATTGGGTTAGTGACATGCTTAAGCACCCAAATAGAATTTATTCCCAACTTTTCATTTCTTTTAACATAACAGTTTTTCTTTATCAATGACCATGTTGATGACAATAATTGCAAATAATATTTTTATTGCCATAAAAAGAAGATTTAGACTTAATAAAGTACAAATCATCCTTTCTATACGTGACAAAATTTTTGTTTATATGCATAATTCTAGTTCTTTTCTTTTAAAAAACATTTTCCTTTTTCTTTTTCAAAAGAAAATCAAGATCATCTATTCTCTTCTTCAATGAAGTTTGTTCTTCCTTGATCTTGGTTTTTCTATCAAATTTTTTCTTGAAAGCATCATTTTCTTTTGTCAAAAAATTATTTTCATGCACAAGTTTTGAGTTGGCACTCAATAAAGCATTAACTTTAATTTTTAATTCTTTGTTCCTAGCATATGATTCTTTCAAACGTTTATGTATTTTAAAAATAAATGATTCAACATCATCATCATTATCATCATCACAAGAATCATAACTAGAGGATACCTCATTATTGCCAAGAGCCATAAAAGCCATTTGATCCTCCTCGTATTCTTCTTCAATTTCTCCATCCGAATTACAATCATCCAATGTAATTTAAAAATTGTTGAAGTGAGGCTTCCTTGACCCTTTCTTCTTCTTGGATGGACTTTCATTTGCAAAATGTCCCGCGTGGCCACACTTGAAGCATCTATTATTTTGAGAAACTTTTAATACTATGCTTCTATTGGACCTTGCTTCCTCCTCATCTTGTATCTTGTATTTCAACTTCAGTTCAAAGGAGGTTAGAGAATTGATCAATGAATCAATAGGCATAGAATTTAAATTTTTAGACTCTTTTATGGCAATGGATTTAGGTTCCCATTCCTTAGGTAAAGGATTTAAAATCTTTCTATTTTTTTCACCCAAGGAATATTCTTTACCTAAAGCTTACAAATCCTTTACAATATCATTGAACCTACAATACATCTTGTCAATATTCTCATGAGGTTCCATTTTGAAGGATTCATATTTAGCCACAAGTAACTGACTTCTTTTGCTTTCTTATATCTTTACTTCCTTCATGGATTTTCTTTCAATTTGTCCCATATCTCTTTGGCCGATTTGCACCCTTTCACTTTCGTAGACTCGTCTGCATCCAAAGCATTATACAAAATATACATGGCTTTAGCATTTAAAGATAAATTTATTCTATGTTGTGCATTTAGCTCATATCTAGTCTTAGGCCTTAATCAATGTCTATTTCATCAAGAATATTGGCTTCAAAAAGACCTTCATCAACAATATACCATAAATTAATATCAATAGATTGCATGAAAGTTTTCATTCTTTCCCTCGAAAAAACAAAATTAACGCCCTTAAACATGGGAGGTCTAGAAATGCAATGCCCCTCTAAAAACAAAGCATTATTGGTTGCCATAATGATCTTTACTGAAAGGTGATAAACCAAAAGAAAGAGACCAAGCTATGATACCAATTGTTGGCCCAAAAGCAACCTAAGAGGGGGGAGAATTAGGTTGTCTCAAAAAATAAATCTTTTGAAGTGCTTAATGAAAATGCAAACTTTGTGCAACATAATGAATACTTAAGCACAAATGATCAAAGAGAAATATTTAACAATCAAAGCTTAAAGAAGAAATATAAAGATAGATCTAGAGAGTATCAAACCAAACTCCCAAGCTTCTCAAGCTTGGAGTACACCCACTAGTAGTGCCTCTTTAAAGAAGGTGAGGCAATAACCTTCTTGTACACAAAGTAGGCTCACCCTTGCACCAACTAAGTTCCTCTAGTTGAGTCAAAGGTAATTTTATACTACAACCTCACTTTTGTACACTTGTTATCCCTCCACTCTTACACTTGAAGATCACTCACTAGTCTATTCTTGCTCACACTAATTTCCTTTAGTTGAGCCAAGAGAACTATACTACCCAAACCAATACAACCCACAATATTTTAGCCTATTTCTCCCAAAATAGCTCTTACAAGTGTTTGTATTGAATGTAATAGTTCCAATCTCTCATTTGGATGTCCTTGGGTTATTTATAGATGAAAGATGTGTTGAAATTTGAGATCCAATCTGACTTATATGTGGTAAAAAAACTAGCTGTTAAAAACTAGCTGTTAAGAGTTTCGAACGAGGTTCAGACGTCCGATCGTGCGTCCTATAGCTTTATGAATAGTGTTTCGGACAGTCGTATGCGTCCTACAGCTTGACAAAAACTTCTTCATTTTGAGCTCTTTTCTTCAAACGGTCTTGTGCGTCCTACAACTTTTGGTTCGGATGGTTACATGCGTCCTATAGCTTATGGTTCGACGATCATATGTGTCCTATCCCACAGCTTCTGGTTCGAACGGTCATATGCGTCCTATCCCTCAGCCTCTGGTTCAGACGGTCATGTTCGTCCTAAAGCTTATGGTTCGGACGGTCATATGCGTCCTATCCCTCAGTTTCTGGCTCGGACAGTCATATGTGTGCTACAGCTTTTGATCATGTTTCGGACACTCTCTTGCGTCTGAGTTCCTTTCGTTCGGACGCTCTTCATCGTCCGTAAGGTATTGTTCAACTTTTGGTCATTTTTCTCGATTGTGTTTGGATGATCATTTTCATCTCGTGCGGGCCTTCCTATTTTTGTGCACACTTGTTTTCAAGCCATTAGTACGATTTGGTCATCATCAAAATATGATTATTATAATTGGGGTCCAACAAAAACTGCCACCAGGAATTATATGAAGTAGACTTTCTATAAAACATTTTCAAGAAGTCAAATAACCAATATAGGCCATATCAAGCAAACCATCTTGACTTCCCACAACCAATCTAGAAATTCCCAAGCCTACAGCCCTATAACCATCAACACAACAGAGAAAGACTGGCAGGACCTTAAAATCATGACCATGCAAATGACACACATCGACAAACTATTAAGAACTATTAAAATCATTTAACCCAAAACCAACAAACACAACTTTATATCAATCCTTTGTGACCATTTTTGACTCTGCTCATTTTTATCTTTTACCTAACGCAAGATGCATTTTCATGCAAGTTTCCTTATATATTTTTCATTTTTATCATGCCCATGTGTTTTCACGTAAAGCAAGCCAGTTTTCTATCTTTTCAACCTATTAGAGCACATAAGGAATTAGCCACTGATTAATGCGCTGAGAATACGGTTAAGACCTAAATAACAGTAAAAGAACCTAATATTATGCCATACATTAACATATAAATGAGCAAACAAATGTCTACATCATTTCAAATCCATTCCATTGATATATCATAGGCAAACAATCTCAACAATTTCCCAATAGGTATTACCAATCAAAACATGTTACACAAATCTTCTCTGATATCAATGACACCAAAAATTTGCATTTAAAAAAAATTACAACTTGATATAAATCCTGGCTTGACCCACTTAAGAAAAATAATATAACATATGATTATGTGATCCAAAAATACTAGGTTATAATATCATTAACAATTAACATCAAGCTAGTAAATAGTATTACATTCCAAACACAAGACAACTTACATGACTCGATAAATACTTTTGTAAATATCAAGAATAAAACACATAAATACGACAACCAGTACTTTCCCCACTACACATTCCCTAAAGGGAAAGTAGTATACAAAAAATCAACAAAAACATGAAAACTAAAATCTAATAAAGTAAACAGAAAAACTCTCTTGACTAAAAGTGTATATATATGTAGACAATCAGTTCGTTCCATAGGGACTAGCCCTATTAGCTCCGTTATGTGTTCGCAATCCAACTCTCTCAACCTCATTTGGTGGACTGTAGTGCCAATTCGGTGGAGGGGTACTTTGTGGCCAATGTTGTGAAACCCAGTATTTTAATAGCCTTGTTCTTTGATTTTAATTGGTTTAAAATATTTTTCATATTATTTTTAGTCATAAAGTACTTCAACTTATTCGTTTTTCAATTCGGCAAATTTTTCGATTTACGCGATTTCGGTACCGGCGGGTAAACGGGTCAAAAGTTGGATTAAGTGTAATTAATGCATTGTGGTGTGTGAGTGTTGTAAGATGGCTGATTTATAATGTTAATTTAGTAGCAAAAAAATTAGTTTTTGGGTTAAATAGTCAACTTGGAGACTCAAAGATTTGGTCAATGGGAACTATTTGGGTCAACCTTGGAATTTCTTTTTAGTCTTCTTCTTGTTGTTTTTCTTCCTCATTTTCTCCAGCTGCTGGCCGAACTCTCTTCTCCATTTTTCCCCCAAAAATTTTCTTGGATTTCAAGTAGGAATCACTTGGAAGGTAAGATTTTATGTATTTTAGCATTTATGGCTTATGGGCTTTATGATCCAAGCTTTAATTTCAAGTTTTGTAGGATTCTTATGGCTGAAAATAAACCCTCTTTGCAGCCTTGTAAGTTATGATTTATGTATGTTATGGGTTGTTTTTAGTGTTTTGGAGGTTGGGAAGTGATTGGGGTTGATTTTTAACAACTTTCCATGGTTAGATTACAAATTTTAAGATTATGAGTTAGGGTTTTGTCTTCCATATGTGGCCTAGAGTGTTATGCTATGAATGCTTATGTCTATGCACATAATGATGTTTTAAGAGTGTTTTAAGGTTAGTTTGGATAGGAATTGAGATCTTGAAACCAAGTGGAATTGATTTCCCTTCATTTTGTAAGTAAGCGGAAGTTTGGCGCAACTAGGATAATTTGGATAATTGGTTATGTTTGAAGGATCTTTAATGATCTTTTGATGGTTTTAAGTGTTTCCTTGGTAGTGGGATGGTTAGGAAGCATGTTTGAATCATACGTGTGACAGCAAGGGACCTTGGTTACATCCTTACTCACAACAACATAATGCTGTATCATAGGTTGTTGCTCTAATGTTGTAATGGATTTAATTGTAGTGGTTATGGGGTATGGATTGTTGTGGAATCTAGATATTGATATAGTCCCGGCTATTGCTCCGGTGAATCTTTCCGTTTATGGATTTTGTTGCTTGATTGATTATGTTGTTTTGAGTTGGGATGTAACCAAGGTCCCTTGAATACCTTGGAATTGGATTTTGTTGGTTGGTTGAATATGTTGTTTTGAGTTGGGTTGTAACCAAGGTCCCTTGAATACCTTGGAATTGGATTTTGTTGGCAGGGAGGATAGCCTGACTTATAGCCTAGGGAGGGGCAAAGTTTTTCACATTTTTCTGGAAAACTGAGACATTATTTCCTAATCTAGCTGTAATACGAATTTGAGGGGTTAACTAAGTGTTTTGACTATCTTTCTCTTGTCGAAGTAGGTCAAAAATTGTGAAAAGGTCATTTTGACCAAAGAGCTGTTGGTGTCGTTTTCTGGCCTATATTGGTTATTTGACTTTATGATCATAGAGGACTCATAACTTCTACATCTCTTCTAAGAGTCCTCTTATATCTGTTTAAGGTACCACGCCACCTACCGCCGGCGATCGCGTTCTGTGATCATTTGGGAAATTTTTGCTTTGATAGATGGGTAACATAGACCCTCTTCCACTTGTATTTTATTTAATGACTTTCGAAATATGTTTGGATGGATTTTAAAATGTGTATGATGTTTGGAACTGCACTTTTATCAAGTTTTGGAACTATTACATATGAAATCGGGACCAATCTATTTTATGTTAATCAAAAATGATATGTTTGCAAACTCTTTTGGTATCAAAGCATTTTATGACTGTTTTGGCTCATAGGTGACCTAGGTATATAATTTTGGATGTGTTTGGAAATGTTTGATTTGTGGAGAACCGGTTCTATAGTCATCCATGGGACGCCATGGTGACTGCTGTGAATGTTTTGAACTAATTGACTGCGGGGTCTTGTGATGGGCAGTAACTTGACCTCCCGGTCAGACTAGTAGGTGTAGTAGATTACTAGATCTGACTAGTACTGTAGGTCATACCTTCGAGCCTAAAAGATACTCATGCTATTTTATTATATTCTGGATTGAAACTATACTTGGATTTGTTCGCTATGCTTTAGCATACTATGTTTTGAAATGATTGGATCTTTTTGGCTACGCTATGCTTTAGCGTACTATGTTTTGAAATGATTGGATCTTTTTGGCTACGCTATGCTTTAGCATACTATGTTTTGAAATGATTGGATCTTTTTGACTATGTTTTGGACATGCCTGATCTCTTATGGGGGTTATGCTCACCCCACGTGATTATAATTTTTCAGATTAGGTGCTCGTTTTTGACTCTCCACCGCGTTAGCAGCTTTTAGATTTTCTCCAGATTCCACATTACTGGTAGGACTCTGCAGATAATCTTCCAAACTTCTCTTTTGTTTGGAGAGGGGTAGTGTATTAGATAGGTTTTGTATTGATGAACTTTGTTTTTGTTGTAGCATCTTTTGTACTAAGAAGAAATTTTGTAATTCGTATTTTTGTGTAAAATGAAATATTCGGTTTTATAGTTAAGAAATGGTTTGATGGTTCTATTACATTGCGGTTTAGTTTGTCAATTCTCGATTGCTCTGTTCGTTTGTGCCTTGTGCTTTGGACCGGTGTGCCATTAGCGCGGCGTGTTACGGTCCCGTTTTTGGGGCGTGACATTTAGTGGTATCAGAGCATAGGTTTGAATCCTAAGTCCAGTAATAGGTATTCGATGAGTCTTTCGAGGTTTAAATCGATGTGCTCGGGCTTAGAATTATATAAGATTCTGTTTTGTTCGCGACATTACAGGATCTGTGGAATTCTTTGACCTGGAGTTATTGATTGACTTGTTAAGAGGGGGGTTTTGAGAGGTCCTTGCTTATGTAATCTTTGTTGTACCTCTTTTGTTGAATCTTGAAGAGTTATTCTTTGCTCATGATTCCGTCTTTGACTCTTATCAGCTAGATGTTTTCTTAGATGTCTGTCCGAGAAACCTAGATGGTTAGAGGATCCTTATAGAGTGGGGACCCTGGACGGGAAGGTTTTGGAGTCTAGGTTTGTTTTGGAAGGTTGTCGATTAGAGTTTTGTGATAGGAAGTTTGAAGGCTGACCTTATTCAGTTACCGATGACCGACTTTGATTTGATTTTGGGTATGGATTGGTTGGCGGCTAATGGTGCGACGATTGATTGTAAAGAGAGGTATGTGATGTTTCAGATGCCTGGTTTAGATACGGTGATTTTTCGTGGGAATGAAAAGAAGCCCAAGAGTAGGATTCCGATTATATCAGTAGTGAAGGCGTTTAAGGCCTTAGATAGGGGTTGTGAAAGCTATTTGGCTTATGTGATAGACTCTGATAAAGTAGAGCCAGGCATTGAGGATATCCTAGTGGTTAGGGAGTTTCCGGACGTGTTTCACCTTGGGGAGCACCGGTCTTATTTGTTCGGAAGAAAGATGGTAGTTTGAGACTTTGCATTGACTACTGTGAGCTTAATAGGGTAACTGTGAAGAACACATCTAGATGTGTATAAGAGTATGCTAAAGCACTAGCGTAGCCATCATTATGAGCATATTATCATACAGATTGATTTGCGGTCCGGATATTATCAATTGAGGATCTTGGATCGACAAGATAGGACATTGAGGAATAAAGTTATCCCTTACATGAAGGTTTTATGGTCTAATCATTCTGAGCGAGAAGCTACCTGGGAGCTTGAGAGCCTCATGAGATCGAAGTATCTAGCTTTGTTTGCTTCGTGATTTCGTAAGTTTCGAGGACGAAATTTTGTTTAAGGGGGGTAGAATGTGAAACCCAGTATTTTAATAGCCTTGTTCTTTGATTTTAATTGGTTTAAAATGTTTTTCATATTATTTTTAACATAAAACTTCAACTTATTCGTTTTTCAATACATAAAATTTTCGATTTACGCGATTTCGTACCGCGGGTAAACGGGTCAAAAGTTGGATTAAGTGTAATTAATGCATTGTGGTGTGTGAGTGTTGTAAGATGGCTGATTTATAATGTTAATTTAGTAGCAAAAAATTAGTTTTTGGGTTAAATAGTCAACTTGGAGACTATTTGGTCAATGGGAACTATTTGGGTCAACCTTGGAAGGTCTTTCTTTTTAGTCTTCTTCTTGTTGTTTTTCTTCCTCATTTTCTCCAGCTGCTGGCCGAACTCTCTTCTCCATTTTTCCCCCAAAAATTTTCTTGGATTTCAAGTAGGAATCACTTGGAAGGTAAGATTTTATGTATTTTAGCATTTATGGCTTATGGGCTTTATGATCCAAGCTTTAATTTCAAGTTTTGTAGGATTCTTATGGCTGAAAATAAACCCTCTTTGCAGCCTTGTAAGTTATGATTTATGTATGTTATGGGTTGTTTTTAGTGTTTTGGAGGTTGGGAAGTGATTGGGGTTGATTTTTAACAACTTTCCATGGTTAGATTACAAATTTTAAGATTATGAGTTAGGGTTTTGTCTTCCATATGTGGCCTAGAGTGTTATGCTATGAATGCTTATGTCTATGCACATAATGATGTTTTAAGAGTGTTTTAAGGTTAGTTTGGATAGGAATTGAGACTTGAAACCAAGTGGAATTGATTTCCCTTCATTTTGTAAGTAAGCGGAAGTTTGGCGCAACTAGGATAATTTGGATAATTGGTTATGTTTGAAGGATCTTTAATGATCTTTTGATGGTTTTAAGTGTTTCCTTGGTAGTGGGATGGTTAGGAAGCATGTTTGAATCATGCGTGTGGCTAGTCAAGAAAATTTCAGTTATTATAAAAAAAACATTAGAGCCTGTCTCTTATACACATCTAGATGTCTGTATAACATCTAGATGTGTATAAGAGACAGTGGTTATGGGGTATGGATTGTTGTGGAATGCTATTGATATAGTCCCGGCTATTGCTCCGGTGAATCTTTCCGTTTATGGATTTTGTTGCTTGATTGATTATGTTGTTTTGAGTTGGGATGTAACCAAGGTCCCTTGAATACCTTGGAATTGGATTTTGTTGGTTGGTTGAATATGTTGTTTTGAGTTGGGTTGTAACCAAGGTCCCTTGAATACCTTGGAATTGGATTTTGTTGGCAGGGAGGATAGCCTACTTATAGCCTAGGGAGGGGCAAAGTTTTATTCTCGGTTTTTCTGGAAAACTGAGCTTATTATTTCCTAATCTAGCTGTAATACGAATTTGAGGGGTTAACTAAGTGTTTTGACTGGGGTTTTAGCTTGTCGAAGTTGGTCAAAAATTGTGAAAAGGTCATTTTGACCAAAGAGCTGTTGGTGTCGTTTTCTATCGTTTCGCGTCGTTTTTGCTTCCCTAGTCATTCTTTAACTTCTACATCTCTTCTAAGAGTCCTCTTATATCTGTTTAAGGTACCACGCCACCTACCGCCGGCGATCGCGTTCTGTGATCATTTGGGAAATTTTTGCTTTGATAGATGGGTAACATAGACCCTCTTCCACTTGTATTTTATTTAATGACTTTCGAAATATGTTTGGATGGATTTTAAAATGTGTATGATGTTTGGAACTGCACTTTTATCAAGTTTTGGAACTATTACATATGAAATCGGGACCAATCTATTTTATGTTAATCAAATGATATGTTTGCAAACTCTTTTGGTATCAAAGCATTTTTATGACTGTTTTGGCTCATAGGTGACCTAGGTATATAATTTTGGATGTGTTTGGAAATGTTTGATTTGTGGAGAATCGGTTCTATAGTCATCCATGGGACGCCATGGTGACTGCTGTGAATGTTTTGAACTAATTGACTGCGGGGTCTTGTGATGGGATAACTTGACCTCCCGGTCAGACTAGTAGGTGTAGTAGATTACTAGATCTGACTAGTACTGTAGGTCATACCTTCGAGCCTAAAAGATACTCATGCTATTTTATTATATTCTGGATTGAAACTATACTTGGATTTGTTCGCTATGCTTTAGCATACTATGTTTTGAAATGATTGGATCTTTTTGGCTACGCTATGCTTTAGCGTACTATGTTTTGAAATGATTGGATCTTTTTGGCTACGCTATGCTTTAGCATACTATGTTTTGAAATGATTGGATCTTTTTGACTATGTTTTGGACATGCCTGACGTTTAAATGGCATGAGACATTTTAGAAACTACTGGTAAGTATGATTATGGTTTATTGACGTTTAAATGGCATGAGACATTTTCGAACAAGCTTCAAACTATGCTTTTCACATCTCATACCCCCATTATCCAAGTGTTTCTTTTTATCGAAATGCTTGGCCCCATAACCAACCCTGTCTCTTATGATATCCACTGAGCTGGTTATGCTCACCCCACGTGATTATAATTTTTCAGATTAGGTGCATTTTGACTCTCCATAGTTAGCAGCTTTTAGATTTTCTCCAGATTCCACAAAACTACAGAACTCGAACTAAGATAATCTTCCAAACTTCTCTTTTGTTTGGAGAGGGGTAGTGTATTAGATACATTTAAACCTGATGAACTTTGTTTTTGTTACACAAATGCATATTTGTACTAAGAAGAAATTTTGTAACCTGTCGTATTTTTGTGTAAAATGAAATATTCGGTTTTATAGTTAAGAAATGGTTTGATGGTTCTATTACATTGCGGTTTAGTTTGTTGCTCTGTTCGTTTGTGCCTTGCGCTTTGGACCGGTACAAATCTAGAAGTGCCATTAGCGCGGCGTGTTACGGTCCCGTTTTTGGGGCGTGACAAATGTGATTTGTCAAATTTACCAAGTTGGCTTAGCTAGCTACCATTCAAAAAATCCATCTTTTGACGCATCTCATCAGAGCAATGATTGTGATAGCACATGAGTTCCCCTTGAGCATCCAAATTAATTGGAAGATGGTACACAGAATCAGAATATGGCTTAGATGGTGGCACTAGCTGAGGTCCTGACTACCTAGTCTAAATTTCTGTGTGATAACCAGGATAACTAGGGTTATTCTTGCTCTTTTTCTTACGATTTTTGAACTTGTTTTTATGTTCTTTAGGGTTTAAGTGTTTTTTTGGTGTATTTCTATTTCTATGTATTAATATTATGTTTAGTGTAGAATTTTAGTTTTTATTATTGTTATTTAATTTATATTTATGTATGTATGTACTTAGGGTTGTGCTTAGGTCATTTACCTAATTCTTCCTGTAATTAGGGTTCTTTGTGTGTTCTTGTTGATGTGTCTTTTGTTTATAGTTTCAATTAGTATTTAAGTGTAAATAACAGTTACATTATATATATATATATATATATATATAATGTGTGGTTTTGTTCCAGGGTCATGTATGAATAAACAGTGAGTTAATCTGACGTCTGTCTCTTTTAAACATCTACATGTGAAACTGAACAAAGTTGTCAAGAGCATCCCAGAAATCCACAAAATATTCATGGAGAGTAAACCAAACAAAACCATGTTCAAGGAGAGCGAGCTTGAGAAAACATGCTAGGCTGCTACGCTATTTTTATGTTTTTTGTTTTAGAGTTCTAGGTGTTTGTTTTGGACCAGTTTTAGTGTGTCTTCAAGCTTATTCAGATTCTTACATGGTGTAACTATTAAAATCTATAAGTAAGGGTCTCTAGGACCTCAAAAATAAGTTCTCTTTCAACTTCCCTTTGGGGGCTGCAAGATTAGACTAGAGTTTTCTTTCTTTTACAAGAAGAGTTGAAGAGAAGTGTTCAAGATTGACAATCTCGGACGAACAACTTGGGATTCATTATTAGAGAAGCATTCTTAAACCATTTAGATTTTTATATGCTATTAAATTCTAGTTTTATTGCTCTTTTATCATTTTCTTTCAATCATTAATTTCTTTATTTGCTTTCCTAGATTAGTGTTTAGATTAGTTTATTTGCATTCAATATTTTCTTTTGTATTATTCCTCTTGTTCATGTTCTAGATTGTATGGATTAAGATCGAATGATGCCAATTCTGTTGGGTGATGATTAACTTGATCATCAATTAGAATAATCATAATAATTTTGTAATAATTAGTAGAAATTGACAATTTTAGAGTGTAGCTAACTCTAGTTTTTATTAGGTTGGTTGAGGTGATACGAGAGTTGATCCCTCATTATAGACCCATGTTAATTGTTAGATTGATTTAATTTTGGGATCAATAATGGACGGATTAATTAGTTAGTTCTAGATAATTCCATATAGGTAAAACTTGAGTTATATTAACTCAGGACATAGAGAGATCTACTAATATTTAATTAATTTGATACGATTCATTCCCCGAGAGATCAAGGTTAGGTTGATAGTTGGAAATTGAACTTCCATTTATTATAAATGGACCAATTAATTGAATGAATTAATCAAAATCGGGAATTGACTAGTCTGACCCTAATCCATTATTTTCATTAGTTAAAGTTTTCAATTCTAGTTATAATTATCTTTTGTTGTCGATTCTTTAATTAGCGTTTCAGCCAAAAAACCGACACTTGCTAAACCAATCCTTATGGGTTCAACCCCTACTTCCGCTGTATACTATTTGACTTTGTATACTTGTGGTGCGTTATCTGGTTAATAGTAGAGTTAGGTGATTATAAATTTTATAACTAGATATTCAAGATATCTAGTTTTTGGTGACATTGCCAAGGATTGGATCTTTGGCAATATTGGTATAATTTGACAAGAATACTACTTTAAAGTGTAAATTGTATTTTATTTGTTCTAGTCCGTTCATGTTATCTCAATATTTTAAAAAATTCAAAAAAAATTTCTCTTTTTAGTGGATAGTTTAGGCTTCCTCCTATTCTAAACTCTTGATTTTTTTTTTCTTTTTGTGTGCTTTTGTGTTAATACTTGTTTTTGTGTTTTATTTTTGTGTCTGTCTTATAAGAACATACAAGAAATAAATTGGAATCAATTATGCCCAGGATCTTATCATCCTTATAATTATGGAGGCATGACTAATGAGTATAGTTCTTATGATGTTTTGGATGCACTCAGAATTGGTTATCATAATATGTCAATCTAATTAGCAGCCTTAGAAGATCAAATAATTTATTTTTGTGCAAATTCCATTTCTTCTTGGTCGGTAGAATATTGATTACATTTTTGAAGACCATAGACAATTAATAAAGAAAACCTTAATTATCCTAATCAACTCCTACATACTCACAAGTATACGAGGTGAGTTTGTATATAGGATGAGTAAGGATCATTCCCAAGAGGACTATTGGATAAACAATTACTAGGTTCACAAGCCTATTTACTAGTTAGACGAAATAATCAGGGATTTTTGACTAAATTTATATTAAAATTAATCACGAGAAATTAAAATAAAGGCAAGAATGTAAAATACTAATACTACAGAAAGTAGTTAAATATAATTGACTAAAAACCCTAATTCAATCTACCGTACTTGCGAGAATTTAATGAATAACAAGAATTTAAATTAGTCTACCCTATAAAAGGAATCAAAAGAGATAAAATAAACCCTAACTACTCAACTACGGAAGCAATTAAGAATTTAAAGTAAATAAAACATGTGCGATGACTAAAAAAAAAGAAGAAAGCAATAAAAACAAAAATTAAATTGCATAAAAATAGATCAAATTCAGTAATTGTAGCAAAAACAAATGTTGATGATCTTCGAGTCTTGAATTCTTGGCAAAAGAATGAAATTCTAACTCAAACAATTGAGAAAATCTACCCTGCGGCAAAATTATCATTCTAACTATTGAAAACTCCATAGCTAAAAACTAATGATGGCTAATGATGATGATGATTTCCTCCCCTTTTGTTGGTATATTTATAGGTATTTTTAGGATTTTGGGGCTCTGGGATGATAAGTACATGCTTTCCCACATAACCGGTCCCACAAAAGTACTTTTCTTCCAAAATAAGCAACTTTGTGTGACTTATCCAATGATCGGCACTTGGGCATTGCTTCCAGAATGCTGGGATTGTGCTTCTGGAATCGGCGCTTGGGTGCGAGTCTAGAAGCCTCTTATTCATTTCAACTTCAATTTTAACCATGGTGCAAACTGAATTTGGCAAAACTCAATACATGAAAGTTGTAGTAGCTCTATGTCTTAGCTTTCGAAAACCTCTTGAATCACCCCAATTGGAGTTTGGACTGGAAAGTTATGCTCAATCTACAAAACAGTGATAGAATCACTCCTCACCGGAGCACGTAAATTATAATTTTGCAAATTTCCTCCACTTTTGTGATCAATTTAACTCTTTCTTCACTCAAAGTCCCCACAAAACTCAAAATAAATCATTTTAACTCATAATTACTCAATTTTTTCTTATACATCACTATAAACGAGGTAAACGACACATAAAATATACGACATTTACGAGATTATCAACTACCCTACACTTAATTTTTGATATTTCTCGAGCAAAACATAGAAATAAATCACAAGCATACTCAACATATCTAATAAATAATCCACATAAATATCCAAGAACCAAATAATCGTAATGAAAATTGTCAAATGATAATAATCCTCTATACATAATTTCCAGTGTAGGTGTGTGCATAGCCATACAAAAATAACTCTTAAAATACTCAGATCAAATTATGCAAACTCTTTGAATTTTTCTAAACACTCCATAGCTTACTCTTCTTACATTTCTCTACTAATGAAGACAACTGACTCGACTAAAAGTAAGTTGGTCTTTTAGCGTGTAACGTAGGGCTAGTGTCTTGGCTAACAAAGAAAGGGAAAATGGATAAACAAATAAGAAAAAGAATGGCTTTAAATTAATGTGCACCTCATTAACATAAAACTTATTTTTGAACATTAAAATACCCATCCTTCAAAGAACTAACGCCACACTTAATTGACCAAACACCCATAAAAATTTTGTGCAACAAGCAAAGTAGAATCATACTTTTTCAATTTCAGCCCCTCACCAGTACTTTGTAAGAATATCACCCTTTTTTTCTTTTTTTTTTCTTTTCCCCAAAATGGGTACCAGTGGTAGGCACTACCCGCAAAAAATATCTATGTAGGTACCAGTGATAGGCACTACCTGCTAACACTCTAATGTAGGTGCTAGTGATGGGCACCACCTGCAACACTCCAATGCAGATGCCAGTGATGGCACTACCTGCAATGGTCAACAATTTTTTTTTTCTTAACACACCTACACCTTAATCTGTACACCATTCATTCAAACGCTCTCATACAACTACCTTCCATCCTTATATCACCTTAACAATTTATGTGGCATTAAAACTCTTAAGGGACATTTACGATAGCTCTCACAAAGGTAGAAAAAAGACATGAGTTAGAAACAAAAAATGAATGGTGCTTCTGTCCATTCAAAACAAATTAAGGCTCAAATAGGGTTCTAAGGATAAATTTTATAGTAATGGTTGGCTTGAAAGGCTCAAACGTCCAAAGAAATGCCTACACTCATCTTTAAATCAAATCAAGTTATCTAAAATTTTGCTTTGAAAATGTAATAAAGCAAGTGTCTAGAGTGTAATACAAGTGAATCTACACAATTATCTCTTAGTGGCAAAAAGCTACAACATTTTAAGGCTATTAGTGCTCAAAAATTAGAAATCATGCAAGGAAAATATTAACACCGGCTACCCTACTCATGACAACATAGCTCAAAAATCATTAAGTAGAAAATCAAAGAAACATTCTAAGCAATTTGTGAACAAAATTTTCAAAAAATTCGAAAAGCTCTCATATCAGAAGCTAAGCTACAAATTTAAAAGCAAAAATTGAACAAAATGAACAAGCAAACCACCAAAGCTGATATAAATTAAGAAATCTCCCCGTCCCATTCTTAAAGTATAGCATTGTCCTCAATGCAAAAAAAAATATATACATAAATAAATAATGAATAAAAAGGGAAAAAAGGAAGCTTCTCTGTCAATGAAGAACGTTTGGTGCCCTTTTTTTAAACTAAAATCACCAGAGTCATGGTGGAAAACATCAATCACTAAAACCCAAAACAAAACATAAAAACACTTAAATTAGTAAGAAACAAATAAACCAAGAAACCAAATTATTCTCTAGCCAAGAAAGATATCCTAATCCCTTATGGGTATACAAACTAAAGCAGTGAAAAAAAACATAAAAGAGTACGATTAAATTAAAATGCAGGAAAATAAGTAAAATCTAGACTACAATCAATCCTCATCATTCGAAGTCAACTCTTGAGGAAAAGGAGGAAAGGGTGAAAACGTCGATGGACTTTCCACACGTTCATTAGCCAATTGCCGAGTCTCCATTGTTTGTTGCCACGTATGCTGGTACATAATATATGCATCAAACCGTTGCCGCATACATTGTTGCTCGTGTAAAATCTATTGGAGGAGCTCATCTTGAGTCCTCGGCTCGTCTTCACTGGCTGGTGGTTCAAAAGTAAAAGCATGAAAGCACTTTCTTCTATTAGGTGGCTTGAAAGCCCCTTCCATAACAAGTGGTTTACCAGTCTTCAATCATTCCTCAGTTGGATCCAAAGGCACCCCTACCCCTAAACATAAAGCTGTAATCAAATGCGGATACCATGGCCTAGATTGCTTGGGAGTCGCTGAATGACAAATTTCATTATGAATTAACTAGCTGACATTAATGGATTTCCCAATGGCGATACAATACAACAGTTCAGCATGTTCTATAGTAACATATGAGAGATAACTTACAGGAAGAAGTTGGGCACATATAAATTTGAACCAGATTTGCCATTCAGGATTAAGTCTGTTAAAAGCAAAATGTCGAGCTACTTCACCAGCCACTGTATATGTCTGTTGTACCTTCACCATCGCATAGGATACTGGTAATTGTGTTAAGCTCCATGTTGGCATTGCGAAATTCAAGCCATTCATTTCCTCAGACCCAGTTTGGTTTCAAAGTCTGATTGATCGCGTCTGTCGAGATGTCCACATGCTGTCCCCTCGCGTACACCCGTTGGTCACTATAATAAACCAATTAGAGTAAAATTTTCTTACCACAGGTAATACGACATCAATAGGCATGATAACGAAGTGGTTACATCCATGTTGCCTTATAACTTGGCGAAGCTCCAGTGCCTCACATAGTGGTATATATATGCCTTTTTCTTTAATTGTTGCCTATTTTGATTTGTCATTCTCATATTTCCTATGGGCAATAGTTGGCCTGGTACTACTAGTTGCTGGGGTCATTCTTGTTGTGTCTCCTTTAGGCCCGATGACGATGAAGCCGGAGCCTTTCCTTTTACTGGGTCACGCATACGCCCCATACCTACAAGAGTCACCCGTTAGAATAACCACAACCCCACACTTCATTCAATTCTACAATTACAATAATAACCCATCTTATGCACTCAAAATTGAATCACAAGATTAGTGGCCGTTCTAAGTAACACATAAGTCAAAGGCCGAATAGTCAAAATATGAACAATTTCACTTTCTAATTATGAAAGACGTCCTTGAATGAAAATTCATGCAATTATGCCAAGCGTTTTAACATATTCACTCATTGAGGCATTTTAACAAATAGTTGGTGTGCATAATCTAGTAACTCCATAATTTGAAAAAAATTGATCCAATTACTTAGCACTAACCACGATACACCACAATGGATATCCAAAATGCAATTCTTAATCATAATTATTCCACACAACCATGTATTATATGTTTGAATATAAACTCAAACACATAAACCCTTACAATTAGAGAATAACAAAATCACAAGGTAAAATACATGAAAAATATCACAAATCATCCTTATGACAAAATTGATTTAATGCTAAGTAATAGGAATAAAAATTCCCATATAAAATCAACCATCTAAGCAATTTATCGAACACATGTTCTGCATAAAAACAATTCAACTTCTTGAACAAAAATTCACATAAAAAATTATCCAACATAATATAAAGACTCAAATTCATGCATAATGTATGAAAATTAAACAACTTAGAATCAAATAGCATGAAAAATTGAACCTTTAATTATATGCAATAAAAAAACCCAAAAAAGGAACAAAATTATGAAAGAAAGAAAAATCGTACATTTGATGATGAAAAAGTTGTGTGGATGTGAAATTTGAATGATATAAGATGATGAAATTAATTGGAAAGTTGAGAATTTGGGGGTGGAAGAAGTTTTTGGGAAGAGGTTTAGGAAGAGGCTTGAAGAATATAAGAAGAAAGAATAATCCTACGGCTAATATGCGAAGGGTTAAATAACCCTTCTAGTCTTCACGCCCAGGCGCAAAGACCAGAAGGGTTATTTAACCTGTCTGGTTGTGGCACCCAAGCCCTGCAAGTGCGATGATCAGAATGGTCAAACTCACGATGTCGAAGGCTAAAATTTCCAACTCCAAAATTTAAAGCACTCGTTCCTTGACCCTAAGACTTACTTTTCTTCAACTTGTTTCCTACAAATTAATTTAATACACACGAAATCGACACTAAAGAAAGAAAAATGAAACAAAAATATAAGAACAAAAAACCAAAAAGGAACATGGGTTTCCTCCCATGTAGCGCCCTTGTTTTTAGTCTCAGGCTCGACTTTGGTTCGTTTGATCAGTTGTTGACAAGGGGAATAGTTTCCTGCTTCTCATGAATAATCCCACCATAGTAGTAATTTACCCGTTGTCCATTAACCTTGAAATTACCTTGACTTTCTTTGATTTCCATCGCACCATATGGGAATACTTGCACTACTTCAAACGGCCTGCTCCATCTTGACTTCAACTTCCCGAGAAACAACTTGAGCCTAGAATTGTATAATAAAACCATGTCCCCAGCCTTCAAATTCTTCTCCAGGTTATGTTTTAATGCCACATCTTAGTCCTCCCCTTGTACTATCGTGTATTTTCATAGGCTTATCTTTGGAGCTCATCTAATTCATTTAAATCGAGAAGCCTTTTCTCACCGACCTCCTTCAAGTCATAATTGAGAGTTGAATGCCCAACATGCCTTGTTCTCAATTTCAATTAGCTTTACCATAAACCAATCGGTAAGGAGACATTCCAATTAGAGTCTTGAAGGCGGTCCTATATGCCCAAAGTGCATCATCTAGTTCTTGGACCAATTATTCCTCGATAAGTTTATGGTCTTTTCAAATATGCGCTTCAACTCCTGATTTGAAACCTCTATTTGCCTAGAAGTTTGCGGGTGGTATGGTAGGGCAATTTTGTGGGTGACTCCATATTTAGATAAGACAAATTCGAACAAGGAATTTCTAAAATGTGATTCTCCGTCACTTATAATAGCCCGCGGAACACCAAAGCGTGAGAAAATAATTTTCCTCACAAAGTTTTTCACTGCCCTTGCTTTGTTCGTTAGCAGTGCCGCGGCGATCTTCAACCCACTTGGACACATAATCTACCGCTACAAGGATATATTTGTTATTATGTGATGATGAAAAAAGGCCCATAAAATCAATACCCCACAAGTCAAAAATTTTGCAAACTAGTATGTTTTGCAATGGCATTTCATATTTTCTGGACAAATTTCCTGCACGTTGACATTGATCACATTGGGCCACAAAATCTCTTGCATCACGGAACAGTGTTGGCTAAAAATATCCACTTTGTAACACCTTTGCAGCTGTCCTTTGTGAGTCGTGATGTCCCCTTACTTGTGAAGAGTGGCAATGAAATAAGATACTTTGTAGCTCACTCTCTAGAATGCACCGCCGATTACTTGATCCTTGCACCGATGATAAAGGTAAGGGTCATCCCAAATATAGTACTTCATTTTTGAACGAAATATCTTTTTTTGATTTAGATCCATAGTGGACGGAATGATTTTGGCGGCTAGGAAATTGACAATATTCGCATACCAAGGTGCCCAGTCCTCCACGTTGAGTCTTGTTCTCATCAAATGTTCTTCTGAAAATATCTCATTTATGGGCACTTCATCACGTGAAAGGTGATCCGCTACAGTATTTTCAGCTCTTTTCTTATCCACCACTTCCCTGTCAAATTCATGCAATAGTAAAATCCCTTGAATAAGTCTAGGTTTAGCATGATTTTTAGTCAATGGGTGTTTAAGGGCTGAATGATCAATATGAACTGTCACCTTATTGCTTATCAAATATGACCTAAACTTATCAAATGCAAAAACTATTGCCAACAATTCATTTTTTGTGGTAAAATAATTCATTTGGGCTTCTTTAAGGATTCCGCTAGCTTAATATACAACATGCAAGACTTTTTCTTTCTTTTGACACAATGCTGCACCTACGACAGAGTCGCTTGCATCACAATTTGGTGCGACTATCACAGGTGCCGTAATCAAAGCTTCATTTAGCTTATTGAATGTTGACAAACATTTATCATAAAAAGCAAAAGGCATATCTTTTTTCATTGAAGCACATATGTTAAAGGGTGAGAAATCAAAGAAAATTTTTTAATGAAGCGCTGGTAAAAACTGACATGACCAAGAAAACTCCTCACTCCCTTCACATTCGTTGGGGGTGGCAATTTTTCAATGATTTCTACCGTGCTTTTATCTACTTCTATGCCCTTAGATGAAATACGATGGCCTAAAACAATCCCTTCCTGAACCATAAAATGACACTTTTTCCAGTTAAGTGTCAAGTTTGATGACTGACACCTTTCCAATACACATGCAAGATTATTTAAACATGAATCAAAAAGGGTCACAAAACACACTAAAATTATCCATAAAAACTTCAATAATTTCTCAATCATATCATGAAAGATAGCAAACATACATCTTTGAAAAGTACTAGGAGCATTACATAAACCAAAAGGCATGGGCCTATATGCAAATGTGCCATATGGAAAAGTAGAAATGGTTTTCTCTTCATCTTCAGGGGCTATAGAAATTTGAAAATACCCTGAATAACCATCAAGAAAGCAATAATATGAATGCATGTCCAGATAATGTTTCAAGCATTTGACCAATTAAGGGTAAAGGAAAATGGTCTTTCCTAGTGGCTTCATTAAGTTTTCTATAGTTTATACACATTCGCCACCTTGTCACTAATCTAGAGAGAATTAATTCATTCTTTTCATTTATGACCACAGCTATCCTCTTTTTCTTTGGCACTACTTGCGTTGGGCTAACCTACTCACTATCACTAATGGGGTATATAAAACCAGGATCTGGCAATTTTAAAACCTCTTTTTTAATTTCCTCTTTTAATGTTGGATTTAATTGCCTTTGAGGTTGTCTAATAAGCTTATAGGTGTCATCAAGATGTATTTTATGCATAAGAATAGTGGGACTTAGCTTTTTATATGTTCAATGCTTCATGCAATGGCTCCACGATATTTCTTCAACACAAAGATTAATTTACCCAATTCAATTTCAGAAAGAGAAGCATTAACAATGACTGGATATGTATCATTCTCTCTTCGAAAAACATATTAATGATAAGATTAGATGACAGTGGTTAGAGCTCAACCTTGGGGAGCTTTGTTTCCTCAATTGCCCTTTCCATCTCGTCATCCACCATGCTCTCTTTGTTGCTAGCTTCCATCTCTTCTTCATGGATGCTGTTCATGTCCTCGGTCTCCTCTTTCATTGATTCATTACAAAAATCATTAACCAAATCATCAATAATATATATACTCATAACACCATTATATTTTTCTGGAAATTTAAAAGAATAAAAAACATTAAAGGAAAAAAAGTCATCATTGACTTTAAATTGTAAGTTTCAAAATTGGAATCAATAATGGCTCGCCCGGTGGCCAAGAAAGGTCTTCCTAATATGAGCAGGTCACCATGTCTTATTCCATGTCAAGCACGATAAAATCCTCCAGTAGAAATACTTTCCTAATTTTGACAATAAGGTCTTCTACTAGTCCTACTGGTTTCCTCACACTTCTATAGGCTAGTTGGAGAGTGATGTTTGTCGGCTTCAATCCTCTTCCGAATTCAACTTCTTAAAGGTGGAATAAGGCATGAGGTTGATAGAAGATTCCAAATCACATAGAACTCATTGAAATGTCACTCATCCAATTTCACATGGAATTGAGAACGAGCCATGATCTTTGTGCTTGGGGAGAAGATTCTTCTGAATGATGGCACTACACCCCTCGTTTAAGCACAAAATTTTATCCCCCATCAATCTCGTTTTCTAGATAATATTTGGTTGATGAACTAAGCATAACTGGGCATATTTTCTAGTGCTTCAATAAAAGGAAAGTTAATATGAAAACTTCCTAAACTTTTTCAGCTTTCATCCTCTTTCAGTTTTTGGGGAAAAGGAATACTTAGCTGCTTACCTGTAGGTGTCAAATGCTCCTTGGACTTACCTTGTTGGTCAAGAGCTTTTGATGGTTCCTGATTATCATCCTTACTCTTTGATATGTGTTCCTTTCACTTTGCACCATTCTTCATCTTGCTTGACTGATTACCCTCCACTTTCTTCAGCTTTAGCCCTAGTGTTTTCCACTCCTCAATGTGACTGCTTGAACATGTTCTCTCCCTTGGTTATTATTCCGTGGGTTAGGAATTGTATCACTCAGTAATGTTCCCGCTGGTCACTCATTGTTTTGGCGAGCTATTTGCCCTAATTGCATCTCAAGATTTCTTGTGGTAGCTTGCAGATTCCCATAGTCCATTTGCAAGCTCTGAAAATCCTTTCTCAAATTATCATCATTGGATGCATATGGTTCACATGTGTGAGATAATTTAGATTTTGAAATAGTGGTCTTGGTGTGGAGCCTGGTATGAGTTGTTTTGATAAGGTGGAAAAATTCTAGGAATTCCTTTGATGTGGTGGTAAGTATGGTCTAGATAACGATGGTTGATTAGACAAATTTTGTTGAGGTGCATTTGACTAAAATGATGGATTTTGGACATTTTCTTGGTTTGACTAGGAAAAATTTGGATGGTTTCGCCAATACAGGTTATATATGTTTCCATAATTGGTGGGTTGATTGGGAGTTAGATCTAAAGGTAGGATTGTTATTAGAAATAAACTGAATTTGCTCACCTTGCATCACTAATATTTCACAAAAGTCATTTTGGTTATTTTCTCCACATAAATCACAATTCAAGATCCCTTGGATTGTCGAACCAATGGAGTTCACTGAATTCTCTACATCTTTGGTTAAGTTTGTAATGGCACTCATCATCATGTTCTGCTAAGATATGAAAGTATCATAGCTAGGCATACTTCTTTGTTGGATGTTGGCTTGATGCACTTGTGGTTATTGTTGTCCAACTATGGGAGTTATTGCTGTTGGTAATAATGAGTAGATGCCTTTCTCTCTAGCAACTCTTGTGCTTCATCCAGAGTCTTATAGGGGAAAGAACCTGCCGCACTTGCATCAACTATCAATCTCTTCTCCAAAAATAGTCCATTTTAGAAGGTCTGGACTTGTAGCCATGGAGGTATAGCATGGTGTGGACACTTCCTCAACAGCTCCTTGAAGCGGTTCCACGCTTCACCAACTTAAGCTTTTTCTAGTGATTTGTTTGAATGATTTGATCTCGTTTCAGAGCTTAACTGTCCTAGCGGTGGAAAGTGTTTCACTAGGAACTCTTGAGTGAGTTGGTCCTTGGTTGTGAAAGTGCCTTGTCAATATGACTGCAACCAAGACCTTGATCTGTCACGTAACGAAAAAGAGAATGCTCTCATATGGATACAATCGGGGTGGACTCCATTGTACCAGAATGTATCAATGACTCTCTCAAATATGATTAAATCCTCATAGGGATATTCATTGTGTCCTCTTCCCAACATAGCATGTGTTTGGATCATTTGTATCAGTGTAGGCTTGATTTCAAAATTATTCGCTTGTACGGGCAACCGAGCAATGCTAGAATTTTCCCCCTCGAAATTAGGTATTGCATAATCTCTAAGATGTTGGGGGTTAGCATTAGCATTAACTAGGTTGCTATTGTTGCTCGCAACCTCCTCTTGTTCATTCACGGTGTGGTTTGGATTTTTCATTAGATTACCAAAGACTTACAAATGTCACCTCGGTTTGAATCTTATCTTCTACGATTTCTACTTATAGTTCGTTGAATCTCCAAGTCAATCGGATGAAGTGATTGATTGAACGACTGAGCATCCGCCATAAACTACATGAAAAGAAAATCAAAGATCAAATATCAAAGACAAAATCCAAATAAACTCGAGAGAACAAGAAACGATTATAAATAATTAACAAAAGAAATAAAAGTCTAATCTTGTAAGACTCATAACACCTAATATTGTTACCAAAAAAAATAGTCCCCAGCAATGGTGCCAAAGAATTGTTCGATAGAATATTGATTAGGTTTCTGAAGACCATGAACAAGTAATAAAGAAAACATTAATTATCCTAATCAACTCCCACGCACATGCAAGTATACGATGTGAGTTTGTATTAGGATGAGTAAGGATTGTTCCCATGAGGACTATTGGAACAATTACTAGGTTCACAAGCTTATTACTAGTTAGACAAAATAATTAGGGGTTTTTGACTAAAGTTATACTGAAAATTAATCACGAGAAATTAAAATAAAGGCAAGAATATAAAATACTAAAACTACGGAAAGTAATTAAATATAATTGACTAAAAACCCTAATTCAATCTACCCTACTTGTGAGAATTTAATGAATAATAAGAATTTAAATTAGTCTACCCTATAAAAGGAATCAAAAGTGATAAAATAAAACCTAACTACTCAAGTACAAAAGCAATTAAGAATTTAAAGCAAACATGTATGATGACTAAAAAAAAAAGAGAAACCAATAAAAACAAAAATTAAATTGCGTAAAAATAAATCAAACTCAGTAATTGCAGCAAAAACAAATGTTGATGATTGTCGAGTCTTGAATTCCTGACAAGAGAATGAAATTCTAGCTCGAACATTTGAGAAAATCTACCCTATGGCTAAATTATCGTTCTAAATATTGAAAACCTAAAACCTAATGGTGGCTAATGATGATGATGATTTCCTCCCCTTCTCTTGGTATATTTATAGGTGTTTGGGCGCTGATCTTCTAGAATGCTGGGCTTTTCTTTCTGGAATTGGTGCCTGGGCACTGCACTTTTGCGGTGCCTGGGCGCAAGTTCCAGAAGCCTCTTGTTCATTGCATCTTCAATTTTAACCATGATACAGGTTGAATTTGGAAAATCTCCAAATATAAAAGTTGTAGCTCTATTCTTAGCTTTCTAAAACATCTTGAATAACCCCAATTGGACCTCAGACAAGAAATTTATGCTCAATCTATCAAACTGTGTCAGAATCTCTCCTCGCCGATGCACGTAAATTCCAATTTTGCGATTTTCCTTCACTTTTGTAATCAATTTTAACTTTTTCTTCACTCAAACCCTACAAAACTCAAAAGAGACCATTTTAGCTCGTAATTACTCAATTCTTGCTTATACATCACTACAAACAAGGTAAACAATACATAAAATATATGACATTTATGAGCTTATCATTTCTAACGGTTTATATTGTGATTCTTATGTAGATAACAATGCTAATTGGGAATGTTTGCATAACAATACAATTTGTACCCTTGTGATTATCAAATGGGATGGTTCAAGCATCCAATTATTTCTCGAGCTTTCAAGATTATCCTTATTCTTTTCCTATACCTCAAGAGCCTATGTATGAACAAATGGAGCCCCATAGTTATACTCATGGTCCACAATGATGAATGCTACTCAAGAGAACATCCATGATGAACCAAACTCCATGGAAGGTAACGAATCTTACATGAACAATTGCTACTTACCCTTACTAACGGGACAAACTAAGTTTGGGGAGAATGGCATTAATGGAGACTCTTAAGACTATTATAGTTGTGACTACACTCAACCACCACCAACTTAAGAAGAAGATGCTAACGCAAGATTGATTTAGGAAGAGTTTTAATTAAAGCTAAAACTAAAGAAACTAAGAAAGTAATTTAAAAGCTATCTAATGCATTAAAGTAAACGTTAACGCTAAAGAAAGCATTTTTTAGAAAGTAATTAAAGAAAGCGTAAAACGGTAGAAGCATTTTAAGAAAGCAATTAACTAATCTAACCTAAAAATTACCACTAAGAAAGCATATTTAAAGAAAAATCATAAACTAATGTAACAATTACACTAAGAAATCATGTAAAGAAAGAAATTATACAAAGTAAGCATTTTTTAGAAAGCAATTAAAAAAAGCATTTTAAAAACACTTTTTCCTAAAGCAATAGCTAACTTAAACAACAGACACTAAGAAAGCATAATTGAAGAAAGTCCATAAACTAATCCACCAATTAAACTAAAAAAGCAAGTAAAGAAAGCAATTAAACGAAAAGTGCATAAACTATTCTACCAATTAAACTAAGAAAGCAAGTAAAGAAAGAAATTAAGTGGAAGAAATTAAACTAATTAAACTAAAGAAACATGAAATGAAAGATTATCTAAACTAGTTTGAACATAAGTAAAGGACTTACCACTGAAAAGCTTTAATCTTCAACTTGGAATTAAAACTACTAGAAGATAAATCATAATCTAAGAAAGCAATCTTCCCCAAATAGGGAGGCAAAAGGACCCTCAAACTATCCTAAACTAATCTAACTTCTACCTTAGGCTAATCACTATCTAACACTAGCTGACCTCTTTAAAAGAGGCATAAAAGGAATGTATATAGTGCTACAACTGAGGAGAAATGATGCACCAAAAATTAGCCCTTATGGTTTCGACGGTCATCCATTACGAAAAGACCTTCCTCTGAGTGGATATGTGGAAGTACGCCATGATGATCTAGAGAAATGTGTGGTTTCTGAACAATGACTTTTTTCCCTTGCGCATTTCAAACCGTGGTATCAAACCATGAAGAAAAAATTGATACTGTAGTATTGACTGAAATCTCACTTTGCAGAAAATAGGGTTGAAATTGCGGTTTCAAATTTTGATACCACAGTTTCAATGCAACATTTTAAAACACTTCATTGTTTTGCTCCAAAAATCTTTGTCCTATATTCAATTGATGTTCCGTTTTCTCCTATTGAATCCTAAGACATAATTCTGAGTACCTTATTTGCTATAATAAAATCTTAAAATCACTCCTAAAACTTAAGCAAAATATTCACATAAGAAGCCAAAAATAAAAGACAAATAAAGACGAAAGAAAATCCTAACTTAGGTTGAAAAACACAAACTCTAAACCCAAGAACCTAATACAATAAGATAATTAATACCTAAATAAGTACTAAAGTACTTTATAAACACATTCTAACACATTAAAACAAAAATAGAGAAAGACATCTACTCAAACACTATGAGCGCTCAAAACTAGTAACAAAACCGTTAAATTTAGGATATACATAACTCTAGTTTTCTAGAGTTATCATTAATACCTTAAGATTCCCAACCTTTCTATTTTTTTTTCTCCGCTGTACTTGGGAATGGACCATTTAGCTAGGTTTTTAATCTTTCATGTCCTCTTTAGTTTTCTTTGATTTTTATGCTAATGTTAAAGACCAAGGGGGTCACTATATATGCCAAAGTTCCACGTCTTTAAGAACTTCAGATATGTATGTACTAACCAATAAACTAGATTCACCAAGGACTTTGATATCCTCGAAAAACATCCTTGGATAGGGAAGTGTTTGTTTCATTTAGTTTTTTATTATGGTTTATTTTAGTTTATATGCTTTACTTTAAGAATCAGGTGAGATCAATAAATACTTGAGCCTTGTGTTTAGTTAATATATGTGTTTGGTATTGTGGAATGACTTTTTCTTTACTTGGATTAATTTAAATTGATTGGTTAAAATGATGATGGATTATATGATTTCTTGGTGAATTAGGATTGTTATAGGATTTTCAATTGAACTTCTAATTGATTTTATTCTTTGGATGTGGAAGTTTTTAGTTTTTGATATATTCCCTTTTTAAATATTTTCATAGTTTAATGAATGTTTATGTGAATCCACTAGTTCTTCTCATTACCACATCTTCTATATAAGAAGACTTTATAAACTTAATATATGCAAAAAAATCTTAGTTGGGAGGATGAACTGGGGATATATGACATTTGAGTTAGCATGTTGGACCCCCATTCCCTTAGTTATGATTGTCTTTTAGTTTTGCTTGATTTTTTGACCATAAAGTTCTCAAACTCCCACTTAGATTTGTTTTGCTGATAAAAAAAAAAAAGAAAAAAAAAAGAAAGAAAATTCCTAGATTTTGTGCCCTTTGTTGTGCCTTGTTTTTGTATGCGTTACTTGCACTTTCTTACTTGCTCTGTAGTGTTTTTTTTAGTGTATTTTTTTTAGTGATTGACATTTTAGAAATAAAATTAAAGTTTTAAGTCAAATTTTTATTATTGAGTGGCATATGTTTTTACTTTGGAAGAAATATTGTCCCTCATTTATATGAGCTTTTGATTGTCCACTAATGGATAAAAGTGATTCCCTAGTACTATGTGTATCTAATCTATGTGTTTATGTACTTTGTAGTGAGTATTTTTGTGTTTAATTAGAGATTTGGTTAGTGGATAGGATGAGTGAGTAACTCATCATTGGGGATTTTTTGCTGGTGTGAATATATATTTTAATATTTGCAATTGAACAACTTGAAAAAACTTGATTTTTTGTCCTAAATTAACTTGAATTTAATCAATCGGCCTTACATTGACTTTTAACTAGCTAAAGTTGTGTTTGCAGTAAAAAGTAAGATTTACTTTGGTTAAATTAGAAAGTAGAAGAAAAACTTGAGTTTCTTGATTCACCATTTTGTTTTTACTTTTGAGAAGTTGCACTCGTGTTCGACATTTCTGCTTTCTTTTCTTTTGGTGTTACATGTTATATGTTCTTGTATTTGTTGTTTTTAGTTTGTTATTAGTCTTTTCTTATTTTTTTTCCTTGACATTTGTAAAACCTTAAGTTGTGGGTGTGATAACCCTAAGAAATTAAGCTTATTTTTGCCTTAATTTACATGGTTCTTAACGTAGTTCATGAGCTTTTTGGTCAATTGTGTGCATTTTCGTGAAATTTTACATTTATGTATTTGTGAGCCGAATGTGCCACGGGACCTATTACCCTTCATGCGGAGGATCTTCTTTCTTTCCGACGTCGATGTCAGATCGCGCATGCCCAGAGCTTAAAGCCGCTAACCAGACACAATTCATTTTCTGCCCCCAGTGAGATGGGAATTTGGAACCCCCTGTTTAGACTTTGGGCTTTTCATCTTTGTGAATCGAAACCCGGCCCGGCTCACATCGTTCCAACAACCGGTGGGGAGCACCTCAGTATACGATCACTGCCGTAACTAGTTCTTAACCTAGTTCATGAGCTTTTTGGTCAATTGTGTGCATTTTCGTGAAATTTTACATTTATGTATTTGTGAGTATGTTAATTTTAAGTGTTAATTTAGTATCACTTATATCAATATGTAATGTGTTTTATATTGGTTTTGGATAAGTAAAGATCAAGTTAGAAGTATAGGAAAAATGCAATGAAGATTCTATCGACAAAGAGCTAAAGCTGGCAAGTCAAGGTTGCCAGAGTATAGAGGACCTCTCAAGGATATGTTCACCAGTAATGAACCCTAACTGTCCATCTGCTTGCAACAAAAATTCTTTGTTGGGAAGGCGTAAATTCTACACGTTTTGACCTATTTTGAGGCCTTTTTGGGTATTTTTACCCCCAAAACCTATTACCACTATAAATATATCCTTAGGGTCAATATCATAAGATTCTCTAGCCTCCCTCTTCTTTCTTTTCTCCTTTCCACATAGGGATGAAGCTTTTAGCTTTAGTCTTGCACGTCCTCTTCAGTTTCCTTTGATTTTTATGTTAAAGGTTAAAGCTATTAGTTTGTAAGTGCTATATTTATGTCTAATATACATTCCTTAGTTATTTATTCCATGGTTAAATTATTCTAAAGGATTTCATCTACTTTCTTTCTTTAGTTTCATGCCTAGTTAGTTTTCTTGCTTTCTTTACTTCATCTTCCTCTAATGTCTTTAATTATTCTCTAGTCAGGTATAAAGTAAGGTTAGATGATGCTAATGCCCAATGAGTAATGGTTGATTTGACAGATTGAATGGCAAAATTGACAAATTGGACATTACTAGTATATTATACTAATTATATAATTAAGGGAAATGTCACTTCTCTAATTGTTTGGTTATTTGAGACAAGAACGAAAGTTCGACCTCCATTAAACCTAAATTAGTAGTCGGATTTTGTTAGAATTTGACCTTGACAGGCTAATTAACCTAGTTGGTTACTTAGAATTCTGTAGGGTAGATAATCAAGTTTATCTTGCTCTAAGTTTTAGGTGAAATCCTCATTTTGACTAGTTGGATTGATAGGCTTAATTGACATAAGTAATCAGGATTAGGTTAAAATTGGGAATCGACCTCTTGGCTAATTGAACCATCTGATTGAATGAACAAACCAAAACTCTAGAATTGGCTAATCAAAATCCCTTGCTGGCCATGTTATTAAATCTAGTCATTTAGGTGTAGTTTAAAATCAAATCCCTTTCTCTTTGAACCCTTCAAATATCGTTCAAATCAAATGACCGGTACTTGCTGGCCAATCCTTCTAAGCAACTCCTAATTCTAATCGCTATTATTTGACAAGCATCAAAGATCTTATGCATCCTTATGGTGCATCATCTAGTTTGCAGTAGAACTAGGTGAATATAAAATAGAAAGAGCAAACTTGACATCATCTAGTTTGCAGTAGAACTCTCTGAATATAAAATAGAAAGAGCAAACTTGACATAGGTAATCCTCAATTGGGAAGTCTTTGGTTTTCCCTGGAAGGGTAAGTCGTGCTCCTAGGAGCAACTTGGCCTTGGTAGGCCTCACATGGGAAGACTTTGGTTCTATCCCCGAATGGTTAAGTTGTGCTCCTAGGAACGGACTTGGCTTTATCTCGGAGGATGAGTTCATGCCTTCGGGTTCAGGTGGGTGGAATGTTTTTTTAAGGAATTAATTATACAATTCTATATGCAAAAAACTTACAAAATTTTCATTGATATGAAAGAAAATATTTACAAAGTACACAAGCTTTTTCCAACTCGGGAGGTCTAGCTTGGCTTAGGAATTACATACTAAAAGTAGCACTTTTTTTAGATTCCCAGTTTTAGAACTTTTATTTTATATTCCTAGTATTCCCTTTGTGGAGAAAGATTTCCCCATCCTTGGTTTTGATCTTATAGGCTCTATGGGTGTAAGCTTCCACCACATTATATGGCTTGTCATAGGCTGGTGAGAGTTTTCCCCGAACTTGTGGTTGGCTGACCTCTACCTGCATGGTAACGCATTCCTCGACTCTAAACTTCCTACCTCAGATTTGCTAGTTGTGGTAGCAAGAGACCCTTTGCTTATCTGTTGTCATCTTGAACTAGGTCTTGTCACTTTTCTCCTCAAGGATTTCAAGGTAGGAGCTCAACCCTTCATCATTTTTCTCCAATTGAAGTTGTAGATCTACAAGCCTGGCATTCCTATCTCCACTAGTATACGTGTTTCGATCCCACAGGAAAGATTGAAGAAAGTGTCTCCTTGGTGTTTCGCAAGTGATGCAATAAGACTGTAAGAGGCTTAGGAGTTCCTCCGCTCATTTTTCTTTGGTGTCATGTAGCCTCTTTTTGATCCTTTGTCCAAAGATGGTACAATTAGTGACTTCTACCAAGCCATTGCGCTAGGGCTGTCTCATTGAGGAGAAGCATTTTTCAGTATTAAACTCTATGCAAAATTTCTTGAACGACATCCTTAGGAATTGCAAGCTATTTTCTGGTGATTGTTTTGTGAATTCCTAATCGCTACATAACATTCTTCCAAAAGAATTGAATGATCTATTGAGGGGTGATATTTGCCAAGACTTTAACTTCAACCCATTTGGTGAAATAGTCAATATTCACCACTACAAGTATCTTCCTAGTAGGTGCCTCCTGGAAGGGACCTAGAATGTTGATGCACTACTGGGAGAAGGGCCAAGGTGTGAGGATTAGAGTTAACGCCTTAGTTGGGAGACAAGGCTGGTGGTAGTGGAGCTCACACTTATGATATTTTTGTACATAGTCAATGACATTTTCCAACATCCTTGGTCGGTAGTAGACTTGCCTTTTCACCTTTTGGGCAAGTTCTCTATCTTAGATATGATAAGCTCGCAAATCCCTTCATGAACATCTTCAAAGGCATATTGAGCCCCACATGGTATTAGGCACCAGAGGTAAGGCAACGAGTAAGATTTCCAATAGAGAGTTTCTTTGACGATCAAAGATTTTGCTGACCTCCTTTTTACCCAGTTAGAAGAGGCATCAATGTCCATTATCTCCCCATGGTCACTACTCTTTTCTTTCAAGAATTTTTGAAATGCGTCATTCAAGACATTAAAATGTACTGAGTTGTCTATCTTTGAGAGTGCATGTGCCTTCTTGTTCTCTTTCCATTCACATGAGTTATGTAATTTTTTTGAACAGATGATTACAATTCCTTCAACCTGTTTAGGTAAATAGTAGGGATAACTCCATTGTCCCAAATTCTCCCTTTACTTGCTACACTAGAATTCGGAGACTATGGCTTCATACTCAGATTTGTTGTTACTTAGGGATCTCTTGTCTTGAGTCTCTTCAAAAAGGTAAGAACTATGCTCGTGCCAGACTTCTCTATAAGGAATGTAAATTTCTTACTCCATCCACATGGAAGATCTATTGGGGTGAATCCATGACTTACGTCTAAAGGAAGATGATGTACTTACGCAGTGAAACCTTTTTACTTTACTCCCGTTAGTCTTCTTCTACTCCTTAGAATATTAAGTTAGCTAAGGCATGAGGCTATATGGTTGTTCAAGTTTGGAAACGGATGTCATATTCATTTAGTTTGGCTAACTTTTTAACCTGTCCCACACATTGGATTTTTGGAAGGCTTACTTGAGGTGCTGACGATGAGCATCACAATAGGATGGCTTTGGAAGTAAGGTCAGAACTTCCTTGCTGCAGTCACCAAAGCTAAGGCTAATCTCTCAATAGTAGGTTATTGGGTTTTCAAATCACTTAGAACTTTGCTCACATAGTACATAGGTCTTTGAAATTTGTCTACTTCCGTAATGAGAAAGACACTTACTGCCGCGGGCGAGGAAGCAAGGATAAGGAAAGCATATCTTCTTGCTTAGATTTGGTCAGAAGAAGTGTTGAGTCCAAGTTACCTTCAATGCCTTAAAAGCTTTTTGGCACTCTTCTGTCCGTTGAAAAGTCTTAAAACTCCTTATCACCTTAAAGAATGGTAACTTCTTATCCTAAGCCTTGGAGAGAAATGATTGAAGGTAAAAACGTACCTATGAGTCTTTGAAAATCTTTAACTCTATTGTAGGGGGTTCTATATCCTGAATTGCATTGATCTTAGAGAGGTATACCTCAATTCCCTTTTGTGTCATAATGACTTCTAAGAAATTATCCACAGTTAGTACAAAGGCACACTTCTTCGGATTAAGTCTCGTCTTGAACTATCTCATAGCGGTGAAGGCTTCACGAGGTCCTCCACATGATTCACTTTTTCTTGATTTTTATCATCAATGAAGGCTTTCATGTTGTGCCCAAGTCATCTATAAAATCTGGTTAACCATCATCTGGTAGGTTGACCTTGTGTTCTTAAGTTCTAAGATATGACTCAAAAACAATAGGTACGCATTCTAATAGAGTCGGTGATAAAGGCAATCTTGCCTTGTCCTTGGTGTTCAGAAGGACTTGGTAGTAACCCTTCAAGCATCTAGAAAGGTCAGGACCCCAAACTAAAAGATTGAGTCAACCACCTAATCAATGCGAGCCACGAGATATCAGTTCTTAGAACAATCCTTGTTCAATTCCAAGTCAACACACATCCTACAGTTAGTTCCTAGATTAGCTACCATGAAAAAATTGCTATGCTATTTGGGATACTTGATTCTTCCAATTGATTTGGCTTCCAAAAGCTTGTTTACTTCCACCTCTACTAGTCCCCTATTCCTTCCTAACTTTCTTTTTCTTGTGATTTATGGGTTTTGAAATTTGGGTCTATACTAAGAAAGTGTATGGTCACACTGAAATCGATACCTAGCATATAAGAGGGAGTACAAGCAAAGAGATATGTGAATTACATAATAAGGGAAATGAGGTTTTCTTTTATATCCACCAAGAGGGACTTTCCTACCTTAACAACCCTAATTACCTAGGTCATCTTGATAAAGAAATAATTCATCAAGTTCCTTAGTAGGCTCTTCTTTCTGGCTAAGCTCATCTTTCTTTTCTACATTGTGCATAACAGAACTGGGTTGAATTCTTTCCCCTTTAACTTTGGTGATGTAACATAACATTTCTTTGCAACCACTTAGTCTCATCTTATCTCCTATACCCCATTCTCAGTAGTGAACTTTATCCTCATATTGTGAGACGAAGAGATGACACCAAGTGTTTTAATGGTTGGCCTGTTAGTAATGGCATTCTAAGGAGAAGAATCCTCTACTACAAAAGTGTCCATCACTTAGGCATCTCATGGGGTTGTGCCAAACATCACCTGATAACTCTAGTAAACTAGAGTTATTTCCTTATAAATCATGGCATTTTGATAGTTTAAATCCTGAACTTTGGGTAAGTAACTGAAGATTTTAGTTAATTTGTTTCGTATGTATTTGTCTTTTCATTCTTGTTAAATATGATAAGTTTTTATTAGGCCAATTTCTAGCTTAATTAAATGCTTATTGGTGTTAATATTATGCAGGTCAAAATTAGAGATTGGAAGCTGGAATGATCAAAGAACCAAATTGCAATAATGGAAAAAATGGAAGAATGCTGTGAAAAAGAGTCCAGATCGTGATATGGACTCGGGAAAAATTTCTAATTGTATTAGAGTCGAGATCCCGATATCAAATTCCCAGATCGCGAAATCGACTGGCTGAGGGATAAGTTGTGAGGGCAATTTTGTAATCTTCCAACAAATAACTCCTGATTTTTGCCTTGTATAACACCACACTATTTAAGCTACTTCAAAAACATTGTAATAGGTAAGCAGGAATAGATTAAATAGGAAGTTAGTAGATTTTAGAAAGATGAGGATAGCTTAACTCTCATGTTTTTTTTTAATGAAAAGTTCTCTTTAATCATCTCTTACGGCTAAATTCAATTTCTTTGCAAGTTTAAATTTTGATTAGATAGTTGTAGTGCGTTAATCATTAGCTCATCTAATTTTTACTTGTCTTCTAGTTTAGTTTAGTAAAATTCTCCTTGCTTGCAATTTAGGGTTTCTTAGAAAAACTAGGGTTCTTGTCAATTTCTTTTGTTTCATTTAAGAATTCTCAATTTCTTGCATTAATTTCTAGTTAATTTTTAGTGGGCTTTCTTTATTATCATCAAAAATCCAAAAATATTTAGATTTCAATTTTAACTTGTTCCAATTTCTAGTGTAGAAATGGTTGCTTTTAATCTTGAAGGTTCTTATTTGTAGTCTTTTTAATTGGATAACTTGATTGCTTTTAATTTTAGGCTTATTTTGGTCAAAGTAGGGCAAAATCAAGTACTTTTAGTTAATTGATTTTGTTAGAATTTAGTGGCTAGGCTTTTAATCTCATAATTGCTTAGTTTCCTTTACTTGTTTTAGTAGATAAATTAGTTTAATTTGGTCTTGTTTACTTGATTTCAAATATGGATTTGATTAGTGTAGTTTCATCCCTCATTGATTGATTCATACTTTGCTTAACTATACAAATACCCGTAAATCTTGGAAATTGCTTACCAAACAATCTTCGTGGGAAAGATACTCACTCATCCTATACTACTACCAACTCCGTATACTTGCGGATGTTACGTAGAGTATATTTATTTTGTGAGGTTATTCATTGTTTGTTTGTTCTTAAAGTTGACTCTACCTAAAACAAGCAATCATGATGTACCCAAGCAGAGTGACCACTTCTCTAGAGAAGTCACCATAGGTATTGCCACCGGTTGACATCCTTCTTATCTAACTTCATCTCTTTAAATACTTCGTAGAAAAATATATCAACACAGCTATCATACGTTATGGGAGTTCTCATTGTTGGTCCAAAGCAACCTAAGAGGGGAGGTGAATTAGGTTTCTAAAAATATTTTTAGAAAGATTAAACTTGAAAATTTTCAACTAACAATTAATATAATGAAGATAGAATCGATGAAACTGTAAAGAAAGAATGAGAGGAAATTAAACAACCAATACAGCTCCCAAGATAACAAGCTTGAAGTACTAATCCACTAGAATGCTTCACACACTTGGTGGGCCATTAATCTTTACAAAGTAGGGAAATTCTTGCTCATACTAAAACCTTTTAGTTGAGCCAAGAATTTTACTCACAATCTTACTTTCGTACAAGATTATCACTCCACTAAAAAATGAACAGCACTATAAGCTACATACTAATACAATATATCACTTCAGCCAATTTGCACTCAAATTGCTCTTTTATAAGGCTTGTATTCAATGTATTAGATGATCTTTACAGAACAATAGAGCAGGTATTTATAAGAACAATAAATGGTGATTGTAACTACTTCATAACGGCTAAATAATAATGCACAAAAACTAGCCATTGAGGTTTCGGACGTCCGAATTAAGTATGATGCGTCCGACACAACATCCGATCTCCGTGCAGTTGGTGAAGGATATCGTTCCGACGATCGTGCATGCGTCCGTTCGATCGTCCGAACAGAGTTTCGAATGGTCGGTTGTTCGTCCGAAAGAATTTTCGTTCGGACAGTTGTATGCATCCGTAAATAAGCATCAAGAAACTTGCTTTCTGCCTGTTAGTTCGGACTGTGAAATGCGTCCGAGAAAGCTGACACAGTTCGGACGGTGTACTGCATCCGAACACCCTATTTGTGTATAAAAGTAACAGACCTGCAAAGCTTATTTTCAGAGTTTAATGCTTATGTCATCATCAAAATAAGGTTTGGAAAACATCAATCTCCCCCTTTTTGATGATAACCAACATGTAAAATCAACAGATATGAGTGATAACACAACCAATCAGTTTGTAATGTTTTTATTCCTACTCTCTCTTTTGACATCATCAAACAAAGCTCTCCCTGAGAGTGTACTCAAATATCCAACATGAATTGTTAACAAAGTTAAGCCTGGATCATCATTAATATCAACACCAATAGTACAAAAGTCAAAGTAATTCATAAAATTAAAAATCCAACTAGTCAAAGGAATAGTCAAAGAAATGCCAAAACTAAATATACATATTAACATAGAATCTAAGTCGAGTCAATTTTCTTCTTAGAGCGTTTTTCGATCTTGCGGCATTTGGAAGGGGCGTCATCATCAGTAGCCTCACTATCTTCATCTCCTTCATTACGTCATTGCATGATGAAATTGAATGTGTCGTCAACATCCTCATCGTCGCCTTCTTCATTGGTAGCACCTTGATCCTCTTTGTCGTCCTCACGAACATCCTCTTCTTCGGCATTGTCATCACTTTCGGTAGAGGAGTCGAGTGGATATTGTGATTGAATATTGGCAAATTGAACCTGAACTGAAGCAGACATGCCTAAGCTAAGTGCCTCTTGAAGGATCAACTTACGAGTTTCAAGTCATTTTAACTTGTGGTTAGTGCGACGTTGAAAGGAGCTTACTTGAGTGATCAAGGAATTGAGAAGGCCACAGATTTGTGAATGTGAAGGTTTGGAGGAAGATGGACGTGGATCATGGACTGGTGGAGGTGTTTAAGGAGGAGGAGAATAGAGGAGGTGCCAAACCAGAGGTAGAGGCTTGGGATTTTGATCGTTCAATATCAAAGGCTGCCTTAGTTAACCATTGATCATTGAAATAAGGGAAGCCTTTTCGCTCAATATAAGATTTTTTGAAATAGGAAGGAAATTGTTTGTTTCCGCTGAAAGGTATTTCAAGGAAATCAAATACTTTGGTGAAAATTTTTTCGAAAGGAATGTTTCGGCGGGTATCAGTAAGAAAGAGTTCCCACAGGGAGCAGAAGAAATACCCAAAGTCAAGAGGAATCCCTTTGAAAATACAATAAAATAGGTAAAGCTGCATCTTCCGGGCTCAGTGCGATGCCCATCTGTTGGTAACAACAAATTTGTGGCAAGAGTGTATAGAATATTCAATTCAGGAGTGGGCAATGTAGTTTTGGCTTCCGACGCCTGTTTGAATTGATGTTGAAAATTGCTCCTTAAATCAATGTCAAAACGAGTATCAAGAGTGGGCCATTTATCTAAAGAAAAGAAATATGACAGAACTAAATAAATTTGTTCGGGTTTGAGACTTCACATTCAAAAATAGTATTGATGATGTTGGAGGAAATTTCAAGATTTGTGCTGTTTACACGAGAAACTAATGTACGAACAGTGGGGCCTTTCCTAAGATTGGCTGTGAATTGGAGCACCGTGTCACGATAAACGGGTAAGTCAGTATGAATTAAGTGACCCCAATTTTGTTTTTCAAAACACGATTTGACAATGGGAAGATTAAATTCATCGAAAAGACTCTGAGAAGTAGGGCGTTGAACAATTATAGATTTGCTAAGGAGAGATGTATACCGTTCAGATGCCTTGGAATCGATGAATTTTGGTAGGGTTTGATGAAGCTTTAGGATTACCAGATGATTCCCCTCGCACCGGAGGTTTCCCTTTTGATTTACGTCCACGAGTTGCTGTTGAAGATCCTCCTCGGGATTTAACCATTGTGAATGGAAGGAAAAAAATTTGATATTGGATGGTAGATGGATGAAATGGATGAAATTAGGTGCAATAATGGTGATGAACACTTTGGGAATGATGATTCCCCAATCAATTTGTCGAGAGAATGAAGAAGTTGGAGGAGTTTTTGAGGAGAAAAAATTCGCCGGAGAAGGGTTCAGTGTTTAGGGTAAGCTGAAAGGGGGAAACTGGACGGTTTTAATCTAGCATAGGGATCTTTCAGACGTCCGTACGATTTGTGTGCTTCCGATTA
This sequence comes from Cinchona pubescens, assembly GCA_025175665.1. Taxonomy (NCBI): domain Eukaryota; kingdom Viridiplantae; phylum Streptophyta; class Magnoliopsida; order Gentianales; family Rubiaceae; genus Cinchona; species Cinchona pubescens. The sequence goes on from JANKKI010000053.1 coordinate 5,155,588, forward strand.
TGCGTTTCAAAAGCTGATGAAAGGATGGTCGATCGAAGAGGTAGTGCGTCCTATATTCTTTCGAACGATGGGAAGCGTCCGGTAGAATTCCAGTGGGAAAGTGAAGAATTTTAGGAACATTTAAGCGTCAGAGACACAGAGGAGGTTTTCGGACGAATGAGAGCATCCGAGAGATGGTGTTGTTCGGACGATCGTGTGCGTCCGAACTAAGGGATTATGCCAAAGTGAACTTTAAAATCCCCAAACAATTTCTGAGAGATTCAAAACGATATAGGGCCAAGGGTTTTGTAAAAATGTCAGCCAGTTCAGTGATCTAAAGTAGACACAAAATCAATGCACATTTCCTTTTTACAAACAAGATCTCTAATAGGTGCTTAACATCAATGTGTTTGGTTCTAGAGCGCATTACAGGATTTTTTGTGAGATTAATTGCACTAGAGTTGTCACACCTTATAGGCACACAATAAAAAACAACACCAAAATCTTTTAAAGTATGTTTCATCCACAGAAGTTGGGCGTAACAATTTCTAGCAGCAATGTATTCAGCTTTAGCTGTAGAAAGAGAAATAGAATTTTGTTTTTTACTGAACCAAGACACAAGACAATTACCCAGAAAATGACACATACCACTGGAACTTTTTCTATCAATTTTACACCTAGCAAAGTCAGCGTCAGAATAACTAATTAAATCAAATATAGAGGACTTTGGATACCACAGACCAAAATTCATTGTACCTTTTAAGTATCTAAAAATCCTTTTTACAGCTATCAAGTGCGATTCTTTAGGGCAAGATTGAAATCTAGCACATAAACAAACGAGCAAACATAATATTTGGTCTGCTAGCTGTTAAGTAAAAGAGGCTTCCGATCATACCTCCATAGTGTTTTTCATCAATACTATTACCTCCTTCATCTTTATCAAGTTTGGTTGAAGTGCACATAGGCGTACCAACTTGTTTGTAATCTTCCATTCCGAATCGTTTGAGTAGCTCCTTTGTGTACTTGATTTGTGTAATAAACGTTCCTTCCTTTGTTTGGTGAACTTGTAGTCCAAGGAAAAATTGTAACTTTCCCATCATACTCATCTCAAACTCTTTTTGCATTAAATGTGAAAAATCCTTGCACAAGCTTTCATTAGTTGCTCCAAAAATAATATCATCAACATAAATTTGAACAATTAATAAACCACTGGAATTTGTTTTGGTGAAAAGAGTGGTGTCAACTACACCTCTTTTAAATCCATTTTCAATCAAGAAACCACTTAGTCTTTCATACCAAGCTCTTGGAGCTTGTTTCAAACCATATAAAGCTTTAGAGAGTTTGAAACATATTTAAAACATGATTTGAATTTTTTTTTTTTAAAGCCCGGAGGTCGTTCAACGAAAACTTCTTGATCAATAAAACCATTTAAAAAATGAACTTTTGACATCCATTTGAAATAATTTGAAATCATTAAAACATACAAATGCGAGAAACACACGAATGGATTCTAATCTAGCAACGGGTGCAAAGGTTTCATCAAAATTAATACCTTCTTCTTGAGCATAACTTTTGCAACAAGTCTAGCTTTGTTCATTATGATTTCACGTTTATCATTTAATTTGTTTCTAAAAACCCATTTTGTTCCAATTACGGGATGAAAAGATGGTCTTTCAACTAAGGTCCATATGTTATTTTTCTCAAATTAACTAAGTTCATCTTGCATGGCAATGACCCAAGATTCATCATTTAAAGCAACATCTACATGTTTAGGTTCAATGTGAGAGAGTAATGCACAATTACTATTCAAAGGTTTATGAGAACGAGTAGTTACCCCATGAGATAGATCACCTATGATAAGAGCAAATCTTGAGGGTGACTAGAGACGAATCTCCAAGATTTTGGAAGATCTTTTAGAATATCCTCGTTCTTTTCTTCTTCATCATCTACTTGATGGTTGTTGACATCATTGCTTGATGTGATCTCTTGATGATCTTCATGGATAGTGAGCTTTTCAAGCTCCTTTTGAATACCTACATCTTCATCTTCACATATATTCTTTGAGATAACATCATTAGCTTCATCAAATGTAACATGTACAACTTCTTCAATCAAAAGCGTTCTTCTATTGTATACTTGGTATGTTTTTTTGTCACTAGAATATCTTAGAAAGATTCCTTCATCCGATTTTTTGTCAAATTCACCAAGATTTTCTTTGATTTTTAAAACAAAAACATTTGCAACCAAAGACTTTAAAATAGCTCACAACGGGTTTTTTACGAAAAAAGAGTTCATAAGGAGTTTCATTTAAAATGGATCTTAGTAAAACTCGATTCCTGACATAACAAACCGTGTTAACGGCTTCGGCCCCCTAAGTCAAAAATATTGTTGTAAGTCGCATTCACTAATCATAGTTCTAGCGGTTTCTTGAAGAGTTCTATTTTTTCTTTCAACAACACCATTTTGTTGAGGGACTCTAACAATCAAAAATTCATGTGAAATACCGTTGTGATCACAAAATTCGGGAAAACCTCCAAATTTAAATTTGGCACCATTGTCACTTCTTAAACGAATGATCTTTAAATTCAAAAAATTTTGAATTTTGGAAAACAATTTTACAAATATTTCAAAAGCTTCATTTTTGTGAACAGGAAATAATACGCAAGTATACCTAGAGTCATCCACAATAACAAAGGCATATTTACAACCCCCAAGACTAGCATGTTGAGTTGGCCCGAACAAGTCTAAGTGCAACAATTCTAAAGGTTTATGAGTGGACACAAAATTCTTTGGTTTAAAAGAAACCTTAACTTGTTTACCAAATTGGCATGCATCACAAATTTTATTTCTAAAACACTTTAGTTTTGGTAAAACTCTTACCAATTCCTTCTTAGCAAGTTTTTCAATTAAATCCATATTAAAATGACAAAGTCTTCTATGCCGAAGCCACGGATCATCTATGGAAGTGGTAAGACATTTTACGTTGCTATTGCTAATTTGATCAAGGTGAATCACATAAACATCATTTTGCCTAGCACCCTTAAATAAAACAACATGATTTCTATCAAGGATAAGACATTCATGCTTTGAAAAAAACACATAAAATTTTTATCACAAAGTTGACTTACACTTAATAAGTTGTAGTTCAAATTATCAAGAAGAAGCACATTCTTTATCAAGGTATCACTATTTTTTACCTACATCACCAATGCCGATTGATTTTGCTTTATTGTTATCCCCAAATGTTACTTTTGCACTGTTTTTGGATTTGAGGTTTGTGAAGAGAGAAGCATCACCTGTCATGTGCCTTGAGCATCCACTATCTATGAACCACTTAGCATTGTTGGTGATGTTAAGTACCTACACAATAGATCAATTGATAACAGTTTTGGTACCCACATTTTCTTGGGTCCATTTGAGTTAGTGAAATTACTATTAATCCTTAAGGCTTTCTTCCAAGTTTCTCATTTTTTTTGACATAACAATTATTCTTGACATGTCCATGTTGTTGGCAATATGTACAAATAATATTTTTATTTCCACATAAAGAGGATTTTGATTTTACAAAAGATAAGTTATCCCTTCTAAACATGATAAAATTTTTGTTGATTAATATACATTTCTATTTCTTTTCAAATCAACAACATTTTCTCTCTTTCTAGTCAAGAAAACATTCAAATCATCCAATCTTTTCTTCAAGGAGGCTTGTTTTTCCTTGACCTTCGATCTCACATGCATTCTTTTCTTCAAGTCACTATTTTCTTATGATAGCCTATTATTTTCATTCACAAGTTTAGAGTTAGCATTCAATAGAGCATTTGATTTCTTCACTAACTCCTTATTTCTAGCATATGATTCCTTTAAGCTATCATGCAATTTTAAAATGAGTTTAATCTTCAAGATCATTTTCATCATTTTCATCATTGGAGTCATAGTTAGAATTTACCTCATCATCTCCAATGGCCATAAAGGCCATTTGTGCCGACTCCATTTCTTCTTCAACTTCTCCTTCGGAGTTGCAATCATCCCATGTGATTTGAAAATTATTGAATCGAGGCTTTCTTCCTTCCTTCTTTTTCTTGGAAGGACACCCATTTGCAAAGTGTCCGAGTTGACTGCATTCAAAGCACTTTTCATTTTGCTTCTTCATTTCTAGCTTAGTTTTCCCTTTGAAATTATTTGAATTGGTAGCTCCACCTCTTCTCATTCTCCGTTTGTTGATGTAATGTTTAAGAAATCCTTTGGTGATGAGTGCAAGATCTTCTTCATCAAGATCTTCGTCTTCTAGATTAATAGAGCCATTTTTATCTTCTTCTTGAGAGGTCTTTAATGCAATGCTCCTTCTTGGTCTTGCTTCTTCATCATCCACCACTTTGGCCTTCAACTTCAATAGTGCATAAGAGGTAAGAGAGTTGATTAGTGATTCAATAGGCGTAGAATTTAAATTCTTGGCTTCCTCTATAGCGATTGTTTTGGCCTCCCATTCTTTGGATAGAGCATTTAAGATTTTTCTATTCTTTTCACCCAAAGAATACTCCTTACCCAAAGCTTCAAGATCCTTAATGATGTCATCGAACCTACAATACATTTTGTCAATTTTTTCATGTGGTTCCATCTTGAAGAACTCATACTTGAAAACAAGTAGGGATTTCTTTTGCTCACAAACATCGTTGCTCCCTTCATGGATTTCCTTCAATTTATCCCAAATTTTTTTAGCGGAAATGCATCCCTTGACACGAGTTAATTCATTAGCATCCAAGGCATTATATAGCACATTCATGGCTTTTGCATTTAAAGTCAAGTTTGCCTTGTCTTGTGGAGTGATCTCATCCATTGTCTTTTCTCTTCTTCTATTTGTGTGATCATTGATAATAGTATCTTCAAAGAGACCTTCATATTATTACAACATCCCACAAGTCAATATCAATAGATTGCAAAAATATTTTCATTCTATCTCTCCAACTAATAAAATTTGCCCCATTGAACATAGGGTGCCTAGTAATGGATTGACCCTCAAAAAATAGAGCATTGTTGGTTGCTATAATAGTTCTTTTCTCAAAAGCAATTTAAGCAATCAAATGAGACCAAGCTCTAATACCAATTGTTGGTCCCAAAGCAACCTAAGAGGTGGGTGAATTAGGTTTCAAAAAATATTTTTAGAAAGATTAAACTTACTGAAAATTTTTAACTAACAATTAATATAATGAAGATAGAATCGATGAAGCTATAAATAAAGAAAGAGAGGAAATTAAACAACCAATACTCCCAAGCTAACAAGCTTGAAGTATTAATCCACTAGAATGCTTTACACACTTGGTGAGCCAATAATCTTTACAAAGTAGGGAAATTCTTTCTCACACTAAAAACCTTTTAGTTGAGCCAAGAATTTTACTTACAATCTCATCTTTTGTACAAGATTATCACTCCACTAAAAAATGAACAGCACTCTAAGCGACACACGAATACAATATAGCACTTTAGCCAATTTGCACTCAAATTGCTCTTTTTTATGGTTTGTATTCAATGTATTAGATGATCTTTATAGAACAATAAAGCAGGTATTTATAAAAACAATAAATGGTGGTTGTAACTACTTCATAACGGCCAAATAATAAATGCACAAAAACTAGCTGTTGAAGTTTCGGACGTCCAAGATAAGTATGATGCGTCCGACACAGTGTCCGATCTCCGTGCAGTTGGTGAAGGCTATCGTTCGGACAGCCATGCATGCGTTCGTTTCATCGTCCAAATAGAGCTTTGGACCGTCGTGTTCGTCTGAAAGAAGCTTTGTTTTGACAGTTTTATGCGTCCGTAGAGAAGCATCAAGAAACTTGCTTTCTGCTTGTTAGTTCGGACGGTGAAATGCGTCCGAGAAGGTTGACATAGTTCGGACAGTGTACTGTGTGGAAAGATTGACCGAACACAATGTTTCCAGCATAAAAAGTAACAGACCTGCAAAGCTTGTTTTTAGAGTTTAGTGCTTATGTTATCATCAAAATAAGGTTTGGAAAACATCAATCTTTCCATTTTTTATGATGACAAACAGTCATAGAGTAACCAACATGTAAAATCGACAGATATGAGTGATAACACAACCAATCATTTTGCAATGTTTTTATTCCTACTCTCCCTTTTGACATAATCAAACAAAGCTCCCCCTGAGAGTGTACTCAAATATCCAACATGAATTGTTAACAAAGTTAAGCCTGGATCATCATTAATATCAACACCAATAGTACAAAAGTCAAAGTAATTCATAAAATTAAAAATCCAACTAGTCAAAGGAATAGTCAAAGAAATGCCAAAACTAAAATACATATTAACATAGAATCTAAGTGTATCATTTTTCTTCTTAGAGCGTTTTTCGATCTTGCGGCGTTTAGCCTAACTATCTTCATCTCCTTCATTACGTAGTTGCATGATAAAATTGAATGTGTCGTCAACATCCTCATCGTCGCCTTCTTCATTGGTAGCACATTGATCCTCTACGTCATTCTCACAAACATCCTCTTCTTCGGCATTATCATTGCTTTTGGTAGAGGAGTCGAGTGGATATTGTGATTGAATATTGGCAAATTGAACCTGCGCTGAAGCAGACATGCCTAAGCTAAGTGCCTCTTGGAGGATCAACTGACGAGTTTCAAGTCGCTTTAACTTGCGATTAGTGTGATGTTGAAAGTAGCTTACTTGAGTGCTTAAGGAATTGAGAAGGCCACAAATTTGTGAAAGTGAAGGTTTAGAGGAAGATGGACGTGGATCATGGAGTGGTGAAGGTTTTTAAGGAAGAGGAGAATGGGAAGGTGCCAAACCAGAGGTAGAGGGTTGGGATTTTGATCGTTCAATATTAAAGGCTGCCTTAGTTAACCATTGATCGTTAAAATAACAGAAGCCTTTTTGCTCGATATAAGAGGGTCATTGTGGGGATTGAACACTTGTTCTGCTTCTTCTGTGGTAAAGACTATGTCCTAGAACATCCTCTTCATTTTCAACTTAGATTGGACTAGGTTCACGTGTCAAGCATTGGTAGGACAGTTTCCTAGACTCGCAAGTGCATAAGATCATTTCAAGTAATTTATAAAAGTTGGGTTAATGTACCCACAAGGATTGTGTATCAAGTACCAAAATGGTTAGTTTTGTCCTATTCGAACACACACAAAACTTGAGAGAAGTGGATTAATTAATAGATAGAGGCTAAATAGTAAACTAGGGTTAATAAAGTATATAAACTAAATTCAAGATTAGAAAAATGTTAGTGTTTCTTGATTTCACTATTTTCTATACATATATATACATACATATATATATATACACACGCACACACACATATATACACATATATAATATATATATTTCGCTGCCAGTGCTTAGGATAGATACTGCCCTATCGTTTTGATCCATTTTTGCTATTTTCTTGTATTTCTCAACCAACCAGACTAGTTCTGAACCTCTTAAAACTTTCAAAAAAATATTAGTAGATGTACTAAAACACATGAAGTCACACTTCACATCAAAATAGTAAAATAACTAAAAACCCTAATATTATATCTGAAAAACATCTAAACTCGCATGAAAAGCTAAGTAAAACACATGCAAATTATTAACTCTCTTTTGTAAGAGTTTTCATGAATAGACCTTGAAGGAAGACATGGAGCCTCCACTCTTTCCACCACCAGATATAGTATGAATAATGATATATCCTTTGGTCTCCACCCTTTCCTTGAGGCACACCTCGGTCTCTCTTATCACGGCTTCGTGCTTGGTATGGTGTGATCTTCCTCTTTTCATCCCTTGAATAAATTGTTTTAGAAAATCTTCTAACCAAATTTTAGTTAAGTTCTTTATAAAAATACAATCATTAATTTTATTCTCGTGATCCTTATGAAAATAGTACCACTTGTTCTTGTTATAGTTCTTAGGGCCACTCCTCATGGAAACTTGGCCATTATACAAAAGGTTCATTCTTTATCAAAGCTAATATGTGTTCAGTTTGGGTGGAGTATAACTTTTGGTTCTTATGAGAGACTATTACAAATAACTGGTCCTTACGCTTCTCTTCTTTGAGGGCTCGGCTCCATTTATCCCCCACTAGCCTTCCTATTTTGTTTTTTTGGGCCTTGTTTTGCTTTGTTTCGTGTTGCTATGCCAAATTAAGTGATGATAGGGTTTTCTTCTCTATAAATCTTAGTGGTTTTTTCTATTGGGCCATTTTGTTTTTAAATCAAATGGGGCCTTCTTTTTGGATTGGGTTTGGACTACTTATGTAGTGATAGACTTGGGCCTCGAGTTTCATACTTTCTTGTTTTAGTTTGTATTATGTTAGGCCATGTGGACATTTTGTTGGACAAGTTTTGATACACTATGACTTTATTATAGATCACTTCTTGCATGTTAGCCTTTGGCCCTATGTTTTTATTGTATCATGATTTAACTAATAAGACATCTAATAATATAGTGTCCATTCCATCAATAAATAAATAAAAGAATGAAAAATAAAAAAAGGAGAAAAAAATAAAAAATGCTATAGTTGGAGGCAATGCAGAGAGATATCATGGCGCACTTAGGTATTGATCAGAGGCCATTTCCTCTGTGCTTGTAGGACTTGTTTTTGATATTGGTACTGCTACGGTTATAAATGATGGGGCCACAGATGTAAATATTTGATGGCTAGCCTATTTTTAGTATTTGATGTAGCTTACGTTTGTTTTGATTTTGATGTCATTTCTTTTTCTTTATTTGTGTTTTGAAGTATAAGTTATGTTGATGTGCTAATGACATAATGGTTGTTTAGTATTATGTGTTAAGTTATTATTAATATATGAGCACGTTATGTGTTAATTTCTATATGTGTTTACATGCATTTTAGCCTTGAGGATCCGACTTATAAAAGACTCCCGAACAACTGGATAGAATCCTTTAGCATTTTTATACCCTAGTCTTTTCTTGAAGTATTGTTGCTAGATTGTTGCTTTTCCATTCTTAGTTAGATTTTCTTTGGCATGTGTTTTGTGTTGTTACTTGTTGTGGTTGTGTTCAAGAAATATTTTTGGTATAATGGCTATTATTTAGTTCTTCCTTATTCATGTTGAGCATAGGGCCCATGCTCAATATAGGTCAAGGGTTGAAAGTTTTTCCTTTTCCTTAAGTCCTTGAGTATTTTTGGTTCTATACTAATGGGATGTGTTAAGTATGTTTCAATGATGCTTTGTTTTGGATGTTGGGAATTACTAGGATTTGTAGGATGCTTTGATTTTTGATCCTTTGATATGTGATTTTGTCAATTTTTTTTGTTGAGTGGTTTTGTGTAAGCTTTGTGAGAGTTTTGGTAAGTTGTGTATTATTCTTTGTGAGTGTCAAGTATTTATCTAGTATTGACTTGAAATTTGTTTTAACTGGGGATATAGTTTAGAAGATGTGGAATTTTTGCATTTTTTGACATGCATACATAACTTGGATCGTGGTAATTAAATGATTAGGCCTTCTTTGAACCGTTTGTGCCTAAATTGCCTACCATAATGATATTTATCCTTAGTGTCCCCTAGAAATTTTTTAGCCTATTTTATTTGTTTATTCATCGTAATTTAAATTATTCCTTTTATTTTTATTATTCACATTTTTACCGATCACCATTAGACATTTGTGATCGTTGTCGTTTTGCAGTGTTGATAGAGAATAGTTTGTTTTTGAAAGGATATTTTGCAAAGATAGGAAGTACTATTTTTCCCTGCATATTCAAAAAGCTTTAAAGAGAGAAAAGCAAAGAATGATGAGGAAAAAAATCGGAGAAATATATGTCCAAATGAAAAAAAAATCGAGATGAGACATTCATGTTCTTGTGTATGAGTTTAATTAGCCTGATAGCTATGATGCACTTGTGTTTGTGCTATGTTCTTTTGTTAAAAGGATGTTCCTTTTTCTTTGGATGGTGGTTTTACATTGTTATACTTGGTTTTGAGACCATATGGTCAATCTTTTTTTTTATCCATGATAATATTTATTTTTATATTTATGGATAAGGTGATTTTAGTTAGTTTATCCATGTTTATCCTACCTATTTTTACCTTAACCTATGTCCGTTTTTCTTCGGATGGTGGTTTTACATTATTCTTTTTGAGACCTTATGGTTAATTTTTTGTCCATGATAATATTGATTTTCTATCTTTATGTCTAAGGTGATTTTAGTTAGTTTATCCATATTTATCCTTCCTATTTTTAACTTAACCTACGTTACAAGCTTATGAAAGTCCTAGTTTATCTTTAGTTTTAGCTAGTATGTACTAGTAAAGGTGGAGGTGAAGCATGGTTCTAATTGTGTTGTCCTATGTTAAGTCTTATCAATATGATTGGCTAGATAAATTTGTTGAGTTAGTTTTTGTTGTGAGCTTTAGTTATCTTTTTTCTTTATTGAGTGGCTTGAGTGTTGGCACTTTTGCATTGATGGGGGATCACTTTTCAAATTATTCTATGGACTTGAATGAGACTGTTCTTATGGCTATTACCTTACTGTTGGTTGTTACTATCATCGTGAATTGGTATAAAGTACTTATTTTGTATTTTGTTTTAGTCGAGACTAACAAAGTTAAGGTTGAGATGTCATAACTCTATGAATTTGAGTTATTTTATCTTCATTACGGTCTATACTTTGGCTAGGTTTTGAGTGTTTTTATGTGTTTTAAGTATATGTTTTGTTTGTTGTAATGTTTTGTTAGTTATTTGTTCTTAAATTGTGTTTTTGTGGTTTTTATGTGTGGTTGTATGTTTTGTAGGTTGTGTAGATTGATAAGTGAAGTATAAAGGATACGTGAAGTAGAGCTGATTCTGAAGAAGATATTCTAGACACTCAAAGCCACAACATTCTTCTATAGTCGTTTTGAAGTGTCGTGACATTAATCCAGATTTTTTGAGAATCCGAGCATGAAGGGCCACAACATTTTCTTCAAGGCCAAATCTTAGCGTCACGGCATTATGTCCTCAACCAGAATGGATGAAAAGTTCACAATTTCTTCCTTTTTCAAGCAAGAGTTTGGACTCGAATGGAATTCTTTCAAGTTGGAACATATTCCAAATCTTAGGGCTACATTATACCTATAAATACAACACTATAGTAGCAATTAGAGAAGGACGCCACAAGTTGAGAGACGGCACAAAATTCACAACTAAAGTTTTCTTTACTTCTTAGTTATAGTAGTTTATGTAATTGTTTTAGTTTATCTTCACAAGTTTAGTAGTTAGTTTTATTTCTTTTTAGTTAGTAGAGAACCTTTTGAAGGATTATTGAAGTCTAACTCAGATCGTTGATCTAAAAGAAGTTTCAATCATCAATTTTTCTCTACAACCTTCAATCTGTCAAGTGTTTGACTTTTATTACTTTAATTCAATGAAAATGTTTTATTCAATTTCTTGTCTTTCAGTTCTTTATTTATGGAGTATATTTATTAATTAGGTGTGGATACAGCCTAAACTCCAATTCATGAGTTATTTTCTAATAAAACTGAAGATTCAATCTTTTATTCCTTTTGAGTGTGTATGAGAAGTACATAATGTTTTTCTATGTTTGATTAATGGTATGTTCTATGATTCATCTAAGAAGAAGTTTTAGTTCATTAAATTTATTATATATAGTATTAATTTAGGATCTGTATTAATATGCTACAATTATTTAGGTTCTATTCGTGTTAACTCTCCACAAGAGAGTTATTTATGCGTGTTTGAATTAGGGTTTCAAGCGAGTCCCAATATTTTGTTTGCGTAAAGTCGGGGTATTTTCATCCTTTTAGGGTTTTATTTAGAAATATTAGTTTGTGTGTTTTAAGTGTTTAAACACATTTATTAATGTGTTTTAGCATGTTTTTGTAAGTTTGGAATGATTCGGGCGGTCAAACCGGTGAACGGTGAGCAAAACAGTGGAAACTAATCATTTTTTGTATAGCCCAGGTGCACGTTGCACCTAGAAGCCTCTAAGTTGTGCCTAGCCACTAGAAATCGAGGCATAGTGGGATGGCCAGGAAGACCTAAGTTGCACCCATACCGGGCAGCTTACCAGTTCGGCGCTTTAAGGACCTTGTAAAGGCTATTTTGACCTATACCGTTGTGTAACCCTAAAAAACTATATATACATATGTATGTATGTGTGTGTGTATATATATGCGTGTGTGTGTGTGTTTGGATATTTCTTTCATAGCTTAGAGTTGTGTAGTTTGACACCAAAAAAACCATCATTCCAACGAAAGTACTAAGATCGAGAAAAAGACAGAAGATTGAAAGTTTGACAAATTTTTTCTTCTTTGACCCTTATTTCTTGTAATCTTATCATGTAGTTCATGTAGAAATTTTCTTTAGTGTTTATTTTTATTTCATCATGAACTAAATTAGTTGTCTAGGGTTTTATTTGAAACTTTTAATGAAAAATGAATATTGAGTTTTATTTCTATCTTTGATTCTGAATGAATAGATTTTTTATTCAAGTTGTGTTCATTGCTTCCATTTGATTGATCTCCGTTTAGATTTATATAGTATTAAACCCTCATTGGAACTTGATAAATAAAGGTTAGTGTTAGGCTTAACTTGAATAACTTGGGCTCGATGCATTTGCAAATTGAATGGACTGATTTGTGACTAGGATAGACATGTACCTATTTACCCTTGGTAATCAAGGTTAGGGCTTTCCTATAATGCATTAATCCGAAATTAACTCACATAGACATACATTGTTTTGGTTTAGATTTATAGAATTGCAAGATTTTGTAAGAAACGTATAAGTGAAATAAACACTAGATTAATAGTCTTAAATCGAAATTGAGAGAGAAGTAAGGCGAGATATGCAGTTGGACTGACAAGTGACAAGTTAACCATAGAGTTTTATATCTTGAATTAATTCTTATTTCCTTCATTTGGTAAATTTGCTTGTTATTTCTTTTATAACATCTACACAATTATTGAATCATTTGTATAGAGTGAAATTGTGCTAATTTTGGTACTTAGCAAGAGTCCAACACAGTGTTCGTGGAATGATGTTACATTATTTCACTACACTCTTACTTGAGAGGTACATACACTTGCATGTGAAATCGTGCAACGATTCAAAAGAGTGTTCATGAGTAGTTGTGTAGTTGATTGATTAATCCATAAGAATAATTAATTTGACTATCTTTGGGTAAGATTAAATTGAATTTGATTAAATATTTCATGAAATTGTTAGTTTGGTGTCTATTTTACTAGTGTTATTGATTTACCTTAGTTGTTTAGAGATGTCATTTAACTTTCTTGTAATTAGTTTAGTTTAATTTAGAACAACTTTCCAATTTTAACCTCTCAGATAAACATTCACAAAATTGGGTTTAAATTGTGATTCGCAAGCCAACTTAGGCATCCGTATAATTAATATCTGCGGAAACAATTCTTACTCTGATAATCACTTTACTATTTAATTGACTAAAACAACTGGTAGTGTAGTTAGCACACATCACAAGCCTAGCACTATAAATAACACCGTTATGCTTCATTTTAGCAACAAATATAGACTAGAGGAGAAGTCCTTTTACTCCATCCTAGATTCGAGACAGGATTTTTCTCTAGTAGAACTACAATTAGGGTTTCATTTCAATGTCTTTACTAGTGAAGTTTAGATATCTTGTTAAACATTAAATTTTTTCATTTGTAAGTGCTTTACATATGTTTAAACTACTTTAGTTGGTTTTCAATTTATGTTTATTTAGTTTAATTGCTTTCCTATAAATGCTTTCTTTACTTGCTTTCTTTGTGTAATGTTTAGTTCGGTTCATGAGTTTTATTTAAAAATGCTTTCTTAGTATTAATTTCTAGTTAATTTCTTGATTAAATACTTTCTTTTGCATGCTTTTTTTAAAAGTTTCTTTTTTTTTTTTCAGTTTCTTGTCTTTCATTATGCATTAATTAGTTTTCGAATAAGGTAAGAATATGCCAATTTTCAATGGATGTTGATTAATTGGTAGGGTGAATGATGAAAATGGAGTAATATTGGGTAGTTGTTGAGAGATTTTGGGGAGGTTTAAGAACCGATATGGCTGATTCTTTAATCCACTTGAACATTTAAGGTAAAATACAGAAGTTACACTCTAAATTTAGACCACTCAACAACTAGATTCGGTTAGATAGTAGTCCGGCCAAGATAATATTATCCTAATTGGTTGGTAACTTCATGGATTCATTTGGGCTTTACAATTCAATCGTCCATCCATGGGATTAGGTCACAATTGGAAGTGACACCTAACTGAACTTATTGAGCCACTTATCCTAATTAATTAACCAAAATCCAAAAATTAGTTAATTGAACCTTAACCCACTTTAGAAACTACTTTCATAGACTTTTAGATTTAGTTTTAGTTAAATCTTGTATTTAATCAAAACCTTCAAATAGCGTTTTAACCAAATAATTGGTAATTTTTGACAAATTCTTGTGGGTTCGATCCTAGCTTCTACTTACTACTATTTGACCTTTTATACTTACAATGTTTATTTGATTAGTAGTAGGATTTAACTATGTTATAAATATATAACTAGATGGTAAACATATACAATAAGGTGAAATGCATTAGCCTTTCTTGAACCTACGACTCAAACTATGGATTCTTCAGAACCTTCACCTCTTTTTCTTCGTCATTCAATAGGGTAGAGTTCCTCCAATTGAAGTTAATGACTACCATTGTTATTTAGATCTTGCCATCCTATATGAGTCTCAAACTTTTTGAGAGGCTTGTTCTAATCCTCTCTGATAGAAAGAAATCGAAGAGAAATTACAGTCTCTTACCAAAATAACATCCCATATGATCTGGGCGATTTACCACTAGAAAAATCCATAGTTAGATGCAAATGGGTATACAAGATAAAAATACAATCTGATGGCTCATTTAATCATTACAAACATGTTTGGCTGCCAAGAGATTCATTTAAGAGTATGGTTTTGACAAGCAATATCACATTCCTGTCCTTTCTAAAAGTTGTTGCTCATTGTTGGAATCTATTTCAGACGAATGTCAAAAATGCCTTTCTCCACAACGATCTTGTCGAGAAGGTATATACAACCTATGCCTCTTGGGTAAGTGATCATCCCTATGATAAAGTTTGTCAGCTCCGGAAACACAATATAGGCTCAGGTAGGCTACTCGAGTTGTATATTCATAATTCAATACCACGTTGGGGAAGTTGAGATTATCTACTAATGCATATGATTCTACATTGTTAATCAAGAAATATCAGTCACATATTCTTCTTTTTCTTCTTTATGTAGATGACATGATCATCATCGAAACAATATCTTGGACATTCAACGATTGAAAGAATTCCTCAACTCATAGATCAACATGAGGGATTTGGGATCACTTTGTTCTTTTCTTAGTTTGGAAGTGTCTAAGGAGGTGTTTGGTTTATAGGTATGATGGGAAGGAATAGGAATCAAGGTTAGTGATACCCATAAATATTGTTTGGTTATTCACTCTGAGAATCATTTTATGGGAATGATAGTATTAGAAAATGCCCACTTTCATTCCCCACTTGTGACATGGGTTTCAAATTTATTAACTTATCAACATAATCGAAATCCATTCCTTATTCAAACCAAACAAGTAAAGGGGAATGAATAAACCGATACCGATAGTGGGTTTATGATTTCGATTCCGATTCCGATTCCCGAATGCGAACTAAACACCTCCTAAATCTTCGACATACTACTATTTATCTCAAGCCAAATACAAATTAGATCTTCTATCGCATATGTGGGTCAAGGATGCCTGAACTATCAATATATATTATGCTTGAAACAAATGTCAAGTTCCATCCTACTAATTGGAAACCTCTCACAGAGCCAACATAATTTCCTTTCACTTAGTTAGCTGTATTGTCTATCTAACTGGTGCTCGACCAAATATAACTTATATTGTATATCTACTAAGCCAATTCATGGTTGCTCCATGCTCTACACACTTTGCTGATGTTCTATGGATTTTGAGATATGTCAAATACACAATTTTTACAGATTACACCTTTTATTTTCATCCTTCTTGGATTTAAGTGACAATTCTGATACTAATTGGGCTGGACGGTCATTCTGATCGTTGTTCTACTGCTAGCTCTTATTGAAGGATGAGGTTTCTATGGTAGACAAGAATAAACGGATATTTAAAAATTTAAACGTAGTGAAAAAAATCATATAAATGATCTAAAATGCCACATCTATGGATCGGTCTACGAGACATTATTCCTAGGAAGTAAGCCTAGGGTTATGAAGAGATCTTACCTCAAAAACTTGGTTTTTGTAATAAATTGAAGAAGTCACGAGTTGAAGAAGAACAATGGCAAACATATGATGGCTCTAGCAGTCTACACAAGTAATTGATCAACAAATCTCTCAGTTAGTTGTTAATTTCCTGTGCAAGCAAATATCCCGAACAATTAAACTAGTAAGTGAAAGAATTCACTTTTTGACTCAAAATCCTAACCCTAGAACGCTAGAGAGGGAGAGAGAGAGAAAGAGAGAGGGAGAGAGAGAGCTGGAGACGATTTTTAGGGAGAGAGAGTGAATGAATTTTCTCCCTTTTTCAGGTTAAAGTTGTTGCTCATGTAACTTTGGGAGCTTAATTGAGTAATTATGGACCACTTAAAACAAATTAGGGTTTTAAGATCTCGATTTAATATGATAGAACCAAAAACCGTAATTTTTCTTCCCGAATGAATACCATGTCTTTGAGTTATTAATAACTGACCATAGACTTTCTACAATTAATTTGACCAGCCGACATGTGTTATTTATTTACCAATTATCATATTTTAAACCCAAGTCTTTACTTGGTTAATATATGATGACTCGAGACACAAATATAATAATTTGAATACAAAATATTTTTGCATATATTATTAATTTTTAAATTATTCTAAATTAACCCCCATCTCATCTCATCTCTAAAATTTTGCTAAGCCCCTTTTAATGCTTTATTAGTATACAATTTAGAGGAAAATAATACGATAGACACTATGTGATAACTCTAGTAAACCAGAGTTATTTTCCTCTAAATTGTGGCATTTTGATAGTTTAAATCCCAAACTTTGGATATTTGAGTAATTACAGATTTTAGTTAATTTCTTCCATAATTGTTTGTATTTCCGTTCTTGTTAAATATGATAAGTTTTTATTAAATTTCTTGTCTAATTAATTGCTTAATGGTATTAATATTATGCATGTCAAAATTAGAGGTTGGAAGTTGGAATGAACAAAGCTCAAAGAACCAAATTACAATAATGGAAGAAATGGAAGAATGCTGGGAAGAGAGTCTAGATCCCGATCTGGACTCAGAAAAATTTCCTAATTGTATTAGAGTCGAGATCTTGATCTCAAATTCCCAGATCGCGATCTCGACTCGCTGAGGGATATGTTGTGAGGGCAATTTTGTAATCTTCTGGCAAACTACTCCTGATTTTTGCCTTGTATAACACCACACTATTTAAGCTACTTCAAAAAAATTGTAATAGGTGAGTAGGAATAGATTAAGTAGGAAGTTAGTAGATTTTAGGATATGAGAATAGCTTAACTCTCAAGTTTTCTTTTTAAGAAAAAGTTCTAGTTATATTAATTTCTTTGTAAGTTTAAATTTTGATTAGATAGTTGTAGTGGGTTAATCATTAGCTTCAAGTAGATATAATTTTTACTTTCTTTCTAGTTTAATTTAGTAAAAATCTCTTTGCTTGCAATTTAGGGTTTCCTAGAAGAACTAGGGTTCTTGTGAATTTCTTTCGTTTTAGTTAAGAATTCTCAATTTCTTGCATTAATTTCTAGTTAATTTTTAATGGGCTTTCTTTATTATCATCGAAATTCCAAAAATATGTAGATTTCAATTTTAAGTTGTTCCATTTTCTAGTGTAGAAATGGTTGCTTTTAATCTTCAAGGTTCTTATTTGTAGTCTTTTTAATTGGGTAACGTGCTTGCTTTTAATTTTAGTCTTATTTTGGTCAATTTCGGGTAAAATCAAGTACTTTTAGTTAATTGCTTTTGTTTGAATTTAGTAGCTAGTCTCTTAATTTCATAATTACTTAGTTCCTTTACTTGTCTTGGTAGATAAGTTAGTTTAACCCACCTGACATTTGGTCTTGTTTACTTGGGTTTAAATATGGATTTGATTAGTGTAGTTTCATCATTCATTGATTGATTTTTCCTTAACTATACAAATACCCGTAAATCTTGATAATTGCTTACCGAACAATCTTCGTGGGAATGGAAGGCCATTAAGGGAATATGCCTTGCCGAATTTTGATGGAGCAAACTCTAGCATTGCATGGATTCTCGTGCAAGCTAACAACTTTGAAAATAAGCCCACCTTAATCCAAATGCTCCAAGCTCATGCCATGTTCGGGAGTAGTCCCAATGAAGATCCCTATACACACATCATGAATTTTGAAGAAATTTTGGACACATTCAAGTTTAATGGAGTACATTTGGATTGTGTACGAATGAGGGTGTTGCTATTCTCTCTCCGGGATAGGGAAAAGCCGTGGTTACAATCCCACGCCCAAGGAACATTACTACTTGGAATCAACTTGCTCAAGAGTTCTTCACAAAGCATTTTCTATCCACAAGAACCGCCAAATTGAGAAATGAAATCAACTTCTTTAAGCAAGACGTTGGTGAAAGCTCAGGAGAAGTTTGGGACAGTTCAAGGAGTTGCTAAGGAAATGTCCTCATCACGCGATTCCTTTGTGGCTTCAAATTCAAACTTTCTATAATGGTTTGACTCATGAGACCAAATCCATAGTGGATGCTTCCGCCGATGAGTCTATCTCATAAAAAACTCCGGAGGAAGCTCAAGAGTTTCTTAATAGGATGGCATACAATCACTATTATCATAGACCGATGACCTCACCGGTGACTCAACACCAAGCTAATCAAGTCAATGCCAATAGTGGAGCGTTGAATTTGAACATGCAAGATGCTCTTTTGGCACAACAAAATATGCTCATGAGTGTGATGAATAATGTTGCACAGGCGTTGGAGAACTTCGGGAAATCAAGTAGTGTAAATGCCATGTCTTCTTCTCGAACCCAACCAAGCATGGTATGTGATTTTTGTGGAGACAGTCATGCAAATGGGACAATGTGAGATGCCTTATGGGTCCAATGAGAAACTCAATTATGTGTCTAATCAATCATCATTTCCAAGGAACCCCTCTGGAGCTTATGGGAACACATATAATCCTTCTTGGAGGAACCATCATATTTTTTCATGGAGCAACTCCAACAATCAACCCAATGCTCCTTACCAACCAAATCCCCCCATCTCAAAATGTCCAACACACTCAAGCCTCAAGTTCCTGACCTAGACCTTATCAACTGCCACATCAAAGAAATTTTCAACCCAACTCATATCAATATTTTCCAAATCCTTCGTTTCAAAACCAACAACCAAGGCCTCAATTTCAATATGCAAACTCTTCCCAACCTATGTATCATGACTAACATGCTCCAAGAGAGAATGTGGGATAAGATGGTTGGAAAAGAGAAGTCGAGTACTTGAGGAAAGAGTTGGATAGGAAAAATGAGGAATAAAAAAGAGATTATGAGAATTTGAAGGCATCTACGAGGAATTTGGAGATCAGTATCAATTGGGCCAATTGGCGAGGTGGATTAATGAGAGACCTTTTGGGATGCTTCCAAGTGATAGCATTCCAAACCCTAATGAGCAATGCAAGGCCATCACCCTTAGAAGTGGTAAAGAGTTGCAAGAAAGGGTTTAGAGAAATTTGTTGAAAAGTGGAGAAAAAGAAGGAGTTGAGGATGAAAGGAAAGAAAATGAGAGTCTTCAAATGGTCAAGACAAAATGATGAATGAGTCTATTAAGCCCAACTCACCAAGCAATGAAGGCAAGAATCCGAAGCATCATGAGTCGAAGCACGTTAATGTGCCCTTTCCTCAAAGGCTAAGGGATGAAGAAAAGGCAAAGAAATTCAAGAAGTTTCTTGAGATCTTCAAAAAGCTTGAAATCAACATTCCATTCATGAAGGCACTTGAGAACATGCCCGCTTATGCTAAATTCATGAAACAAGTCCTCATTTCAAAAAGAAAATTGCATAGGGATGAAATCTTATGCTTAACGGAGAATTGTAGCAAGTGCACTTCTTACAAAAAGGATGCACCAAAGCTCAAGGACCCTAGATCATTTTCTATACTTTGTGAGATTGGGGATTTACAATTTGGAAGAGCATTGTGTGACTTGGGAGTTTCAATAATCTCATGCCTTTTGCGGTATTCAAGAAGTTAAATGGAGGACAATTGAAGCCAACAAGTATCTCATTGCAATTTGCGGACCGGGGCATAAAGTTCCCAAAGGGGATCATTGAAGATGTGATTGTGAAAATTGACAAACTCTACCTTCCAGCCGATTTCGTTGTGCTTGAAATGGAAGGGGATGAAGAGATGCCAATCATTCTTGGGAGACCTTTGCTTGCGCCGGTCATGCACTTATTGATATTCAAGAAGGGAAGTTGGAATTCCAGATAAATGATGAAATTGTTACATTTAATGTTTTTAGTTCATTAAAGCTTCCTTCAATTTTTGAAGATGTCATGAATATAAATGTGGTAGATGATCTAATTGATGATTGTTGTAGGAATGCAATGGAGAATTTCTAAATGGAGAAAGAGGTCTTAGAGTCAAATTCTCTAAATGAAGATGATGAAAAAGGGATGAAGAATTTGAATCCATTGGAGAATGATACCTTATTGCAAAAGAATGATGAAGAGAATCAAGAAAAAGTTAAAGGGGGATCTCCGACTAACGAACCCCCCCAAGTTGGAGCTTAAACATCTTCCCACTCACGTAATGTATGCATGTCTTGGTGAAAATGAGACATACCGGTGATTGTGAATGCATCTTTGACAAGTGAGCAACTTGAAAGATTAACTATGGTGCTTAAAATGCATAAAGATGCCATTGCTTGGTCCATTGATGATATTTAGGAATTAGCCCTTCCATATGAATGCATAAAATCTTGTTGAATGATGGAAATAAACCGGCAAGGCAACCTCAAATGTGATTGAATCCTACTTTAAAAGACGTTGTGAGGACGGAGGTTCTCAAACTTTTTAAAGCCAGTATTATTTACAGTATTAGCGATACGTGAGTGGGTGAGTTCCACTCAAGTAGTTCCAAAGAAGGGTGGTATTACCGTAATCATAAGTGAAACCAATGAGCTCCTCCATCTAGATTGGTTACGGGTTGGCGGTGCATTGATTTTCGAAAGTTAAATGAAGCCACTTGAAAGGATCATTTTCCTTTACCTTTTATTGATCAACTGCTTGAGAGGTTGGCCGGTTTTGCATATTATTGTTTTCTTGATGGTTATTCCAGTTATCTACAAATTGTCATTTGTCTGGAAGATCAAGATAAAACAACTTTTACATACCCATTTGGTACCTTTGCATATAAGAGAATGTTCTTTGGGCTTTGCAATGCACCAATCACATTTCAACGTTGTATGTTTGCCATTTTCCATGACATGGTTGAAAAGAGCATAGAGATCTTCATGGATGAGTTTAGTGTTTTTGGTGTCTCATTTGATGATTGTCTTGTAAATTTGTCCAATGTGTTGAAAAGGTGTGTAGAAACTAATTTGGTTCAGATCAATTGGGAAAAGTGTCATTT
The DNA here is from genome assembly GCA_025175665.1 of Cinchona pubescens. Classification (NCBI taxonomy): domain Eukaryota; kingdom Viridiplantae; phylum Streptophyta; class Magnoliopsida; order Gentianales; family Rubiaceae; genus Cinchona; species Cinchona pubescens. Next base: position 5,177,225 of record JANKKI010000053.1, read on the forward strand.
CATGGTGACGGAAGGAATTGTTTTGGGTCACAAAATTTCATCAAAGGGATAGATGTTGATAGGGAAAAGAGGAGGTGATTGAAAAGTTGCCTCCTCCAATTAATGTTTAGGGGATAAGAAGTTTCTTAAGTCATGCGGGTTTTTGTAGAAAATTCATTAGGAATTTTTCACATATCACTAGACCTTTGTGCTTATTAATTCAAAAATATTGTCCTTTTCATTTTGATGATTCTTGTTTGGAGGCATTCAATGAGTTAAAACGTGCTCCGGTGATTGCACTGGTCATTGTAGCACCAAATTGGTCTCTTCCATTTGAGCTTATGTGTGATGCTAGTGACTATGCAATAGGTGCCGTTTTATGTCAATGTTGCATGTCATTTACTATCCAAGTAGGACCTTAAATGATACACAACTTAATTATTCAACAACGGAGAAGGAACTACTTGCTATAGTTTTTGCATTGGATAAGTTTATATCGTACCTTGATTGGATCTAAGGTAATTGTTCATACCGATCACTCCACATTAAAGTATTTATTTTCTAAACATGATGCCAAGCCAGGTTTATTGAGATAGATACTTTTATTGTAGGAGTTTGCTTGGATTGTAATGGACAAGTAGGGTGTGGAAAACATGGTAGCAGATCATTTGTAAAGGATTGAAGCATCTAGACTTGTCAATCATGAAGAGAGAGCCATCAATGAAGAATCATCAACTGAGAAATTATTTGAGGTAAAGGAAGTGAGTCAATGGTATGCGGACATTGTGAATTATCTTGTAGCAAGGATAGTACCAAAGATGCTAAATATCAATGACAAAAGGAAATTCTTCACAGAGCTTAAACATTACTTTTGGGAAGAGCCATATTTGTTCGAAAGGTGCAATGATCAAATCCTTAGGAGATGTGTTCCGTAATGTGAAATAACCGATGTGTTGAGACATTGTCATTCATCTCCTCTTGGAGGGCACCATGGAGCTCAACAAAACGGCTTTTAAGGTGCTTCAAAGTGGTTTGTATTGGCCAACTATGTTCAAGGATTCCTAAAAATTTGTGCTCAAGTGTGATGAATGTCAAAGGATGGGTAATATTTCAAGGAAACATGAAATGCCCCTTCATGGCATTATTGAGTTGGAAGTATTTGATGCTTGGGAATTTGAATTCACAGGGCCGTTCCCGATTTCATATTCCAACAAATACATTTTGGTTCCGGTGGACTATGCATCAAAGTGGGTTGAATCAATCGCCAACCCAACCAATGAAGCCAAAGTGGTTACTAAATTCCTTTGAAAGAACATCTTTTCTCGATTTGGAGTGTCTCGGGCTATCATTAGTAATGGGGGCTCTCACTTCAAAAATTCACATTTTGAGGCCTTGATGACAAAGTACGGTGCGAAACACAAAGTTGCTTTAGCCTATCATCCTCAAACGTCGGGTTAAGTTGAGGTTTCAAACCGAGAATTAAAGAGGATCTTAGAGAAGACGGTCAAAGAATAACGCTAGGAAGGATTGGCCACTTAAGTTAGATGATACATTGTAGGACTATCGAACGGCATTTAAAACCCCTACAGGCATGTCTCCGTACCATATTATGTACGGAAAAGCATGTCTCTTGCCGATGGAAGTTGAGCATAGAGCATATTGGGCAATAAAGAACTTGAATTTTGATTTGAAGGAAGCATATGAAAAGAGAATGCTTGATTTGAATGAATTGGATGAATTCTGGAATGAAGCATTTGAAAATTCTTTGATCTATAAGGAGAAAACTAAGGAATTCCATGACAAACTCATCCTAAGGAAGGAATTTAAAGTTGGTGATTTGGTGCTACTTTATAATTCACGGCTCAAGTTATTCTCAGGAAAACTCAAGTCAAGGTGGAGTGGCCCCTTTGAAGTGGTTCAAAATTTTTCTCATGGAGCGGTAAAAATAATAGGGAAAGAGAGAGCTTTCAAGGTTAATGATCATCAGCTCAAACCCTACTTTGGAGGAATCATTGAAGTCGGATGAGAGATCGTCCAATTTGTCCAAGAATAAAGCTATGCCATAGTCAAGCTAGTGACTATAAAAGAGCGCTTCTTGGGAGGCAACCCAAGCCTTTAATTTAATTATTATTGTGTCCTTTTCGGTGTGATTTTTCATTAGTTTAATTTTGAGTAAGTTAATTTCAATTAGGTTAGAATTTTAGTTAAAAATCTAAGTTTTTTTTTTTTTTAGTTGAATAAATGGTGCTAAAGAATGACTGAAATTGTCATCATAACTAATTAATTTTGTTTTTGTACACGGTCCTTGCAAATGGAGAAAAGTTACGAAGAATGGAGCAATTTTTGCTAAGAGTAAAAATTACACTTTGCAAAAATTCAGCTTGAGATCGCGATCTCAAATTCCAGATCGCAACCTCAAGCTCAAACTTCTGGAGGGCATTTTTGTCATTTGGTCGCTATCGTGATATCAATACCAAACTTTTGCAAAGGCAATTTTTTTCACCGAGTCGAGATCACGATCTATCGAATTCGATATCGTGATCTCCACTCTGTCGAGATCACGATATCAAATCCGATATTGCAATCTCGACATCAGGCCATATCACGATCTCGACTCATAGACCCATTTTATATTCTTCTTTTCTCCCCTTGTTTTCTCACAATTTTCTTCTATTCTCTTCTTCTGAACCTAATACACCAAACCATTTGTGGGAGATTAACAATTTTATCTATTTTTCATTACTTACCACATTGACATTTGACTATTTTTATTTTTATTTTCAGTCCTTCGATTTGGAATAGTTTAATTTTCCTTTTTAGTAGATTGGCTAATGGCCTTAAGTTGATGCTAAGTAGATATCTATTGTGATGCTTCATGTATTAAATCTTTTTGGGAATTACTTTTTGGATACTTGGTGTAGTTTTGGTCATGCCATTGCCTAATAAGAGTAGAATGGCTAAGGGACCTAAGCTGATGCTATTTTTGCATTTGTTGATGAATTGAATTAGATGTTGATTTTTATGGGACTTAATTGATGAAATGCATGGCATGGTTTAACACTCTTAGCTCTTTTCTCAATTTTAATTTTCATCTTTAAATTGTGTCGTAATTGAGTAACTCTTATTATTGTTGGATTTTGGGTGAGTGGAAGAATGAGTTGTACTCATCATTTGAATAAATGACAAGTTTGGGGTGTTTATTTTTTGTTTTGGGATCGATTTTTTTGTGTAAGTTGATGTCACGTAATGCATAATGGATGGAAAATTGATCAATTGAGCACTCAATGATGATGTATTATGACGTACAATACTAAATGATTGAAGTATTTGATTAGGTCATTCCATGGACTTAAGTGTGAGTTAGTATTTCTTTTACAACATAAAGATTTCAAAAACTTAGAGTTACTATTTTTCAAAAAGAAGTGCTAAAAATTTAGAAAAATTCACGTGGAATATTGTTTCTGATCAAATCACTTATATTATTTTGTTAGACGATTTTTCTTTTGGAAAAAAAATGAGTTAAATGGACACTAGAAGGAAATTTGGGACATTTTGTGTGTTTGCCTAGGGAATATTCTTCTAACTTGTGAATAATAGATATTCGAGATTAATTTTAGGTACATTTCACTCATTTTCCTTAGTTTAGGTCCGTCAAAAAAAAAAAGAAGGAATAAGGTGAGTACGGGATTCCGACATGTACCCATGTTGTTTCTCCAAATTAAGCCATTAGGAATTGTATTTTAGTATACCAATAAGTTGTGGAGTAAATGTTTGAAATACTTATCATTGATCTCATATTACTTATTCCTTGTTAGAGGTCTATTCCCGAAATGTGTGACATTTGCATTTAAGTTGATTCCTAAATGAACTTCTATTTTCGTGATGCCTAGTCGGGATAATTGACTAACTTCATAATATTTGTGATTTGAGAAGTAATGATATTTTAAATAAATAGAACTAAAACTTTTGGTAACTCTTTTTGAGAATAGTAATTCGTGGTGATAAATCTTGTGTAGTAAATGAACGTGTACTTCTGTGTAGAACAAAATTGTAATTTTAGATTGACTCACTTAAATACTTCACATATCATATAGTATTAAACGTTTCTTGAGAGATTTCTTAATCGTTCTAAGTACATCCACGATTCATCAAGTGTCTTGTCAATTTTGGTGGTGTCTATGTGTTTAAGTGTTAGTAGGCTTTTCTCATTTTTGTTTTGCTCGGGACTAGTAAAATGCTAAGTTTGTGACTGTGATAACTCTAGTAAACTAGAGTTATTTCCCTCTAAATTATGGCATTTTGATAGTTTAAATCCTGAACTTTGGGTAAGTAATTGAAGATTTTAGTTAATTTCTTTCATATGTGTTTGTATTTCCATTCTTGTAAAATATGATAAGTTTTTATTAAATTTCTGTCTTAATTAAGTGCTTAATGGTGTTAATATTATGCAAGTCAAAATTAGAGGTTGGAAGCGAGAATGAACAAAGTTCAAAGGACCAAATTGCAATAATGGAAGAAATGGAAGAATGCTGGGAATAAAGAGAGTCCATATCGCGATCTGGACTCGGAAAAATTTCCTAATTGTATTAGAGTCGAGATCGTGATCTCAAATCCCTAAATCGCGATCTCGACTTGCTGAGGGATAAGTTGTGAGGGTAATTTGTAATTTTCCATCAAACAACTCCTGATTTTTGCCTTGTATAACACTACGCTATTTAAGCTATTTCAAAAAAATTGTAATAGGTAAGTAGGAATAGATTGAGTAGGAATTTAGTAGATTTTAGGATAGATGAGGATAGCTTAACTCTCAAGTTTTTATTTTAACGAAAATTTCTCTTTAATCATCTCTTAGATCTAGTTTTAATTTATTTGCAAGTTTAAATTTTGATTAGATAGTTGTAGTGGGTAATCATTAGCTTCAAGTGGATATAATTTTTACTTGCTTTCTAGTTTAATTTAGTAAAAATCTCTTTGCTTGCAATTTAGGGTATCTTAGAAAAACTTGGGTTCTTGTCAGTTTCTTTCGTTTTAGTTAAAAATATCTTTCTCAATTTCTTGCATTAATTTCTAGTTAATTTTTAGTGGGCTTTTTTTATTATCATCAAAAATCCAAAATATTTAGATTTTAATTTTAAGTTGTTCCAATTTCTACTGTAGAAATGGTTGCTCTTAATCTTCAAGGTTCTTATTTGTTGTATTTTTAATTGGGTAACTTGCTTGCTTTTAATTTTAGTCTTATTTTGGTCAATTTAGGGTAAAATCAAGTACTTTTAGTTAATTGCTTTTGTTAAAATTTAGTGGCTAGTCTCTTAATTTCATAATTGCTTAGTTTCGTTTACTTGTTTTAGTAGATAAATTAGTTTAATTTGGTGTTGTTTACTAGAGTTTAAATATGGATTTGATTATTACAGTTTCATCCTTCATTGATTGATTTTTACTTAATTATACAAAAACCCGTAATTCTTGGTAATTTCTTACCAAACAATTTTTGTGTGAACGATATCCACCCATCCTATGCTACTATCAACTCCGTATACTTGCAGAAGTAGTGTAGGTAGAGTATAGTGATTTTGTGAGATTATTCATTGTTTGTTTGTTCTTAAAGTTGATTCTACCTAAAACAAGCAACCACTATGTAACTATTATACTTTTGCCTGCTAGTTTTAAGTTAATTGATCATCATGACCTTGTGGGTGCGACCAACAAGGTTCTTGACACTAATGACATTGGGATAATTATCAAATGAGTTGATAATGACCAACTAGGTCTAGTGTTTTCCCCATTCTCTCATAATTGACCGAAAACTCCAAAAGCATCTTTTAGGGAACTACAACTCTTGATTCTCAAATTACTCTCAAAGTCCATGAGTAACGTCTGGAAACATATCGTAGCTATCAATACGATATGAATGAAAGGAATTCATCATAAACATTTATATCATAATTACAATATCGTAAAATCTTTCCATTTTAGTATCCAATATAGATTGTTGCAACGATTTCCTTGTCAAGCCAATCTACGATTTCTTATATGATTTGAGTATATTTTAGTACAAATATTGTGTGCTTAATTAGGAAAAACTTTCCTTTGTACATCAACTGTCTTGGACAAAGATTTTCGTATTAAAATTCACCATTATCATATCATTGATACCTTCTTTATTTTTCACTTAAGTGTAATAAATTCTTCTATGATATGTAACCTCTCCATATTTGAAATATATGATGCCAACTAAATCTTTATTTACCCTTACAAAGTACAATATTATAGACCATGAACAATGTATATTCATGCATGATATGTTAATCACACTATAAATGAAAGGACTAATCCACATGATCAAGACATTATTGTATCATTTACATGTAAGTGAAAACCCCATGTGATCCAACATGAGTTATGGTCTAGTCCAACGTAATGTTTTTGGAATCGTCTCTCATATCAATCCTCACAACTCGTGAAATGGTTTGAGACTCAATGATCCTCACCTGTGAGCAACTCATGTCACATTGAGGGAAAGTTACGATACTAATTTCTAGGGGTAGCCATGCCTAGTTATATACCCTCCACTAGTAACTATAAGTATTTATGAAAGATGCAATTAAAGATTTAGTGTCTCATATTCACAAATCTTGTGAATAAATCTTTAACATCGCCCAATAGATTCATTCAAAATAAGTCTATTACTAGAGATACATGAATGAAACATAAACTTGTCATTAATTAAATTACTAGATGAGTTTAAATACAAAGATGTTCAATTCATTATAACTTGATTAGGTTTAGAGCACTATTCTAATAATTATTTCTTCCTTGGCGATTTCCTTTTTTCCTTGCAAAGTAAGAAATAGTTTGTTGCTTCTCGCTCCAATTCAAAAGTAAGAAATAGTCTGTCACTTCTCGCTCCAGTTCAAAATTCGGAGTATGGTGCTCTTGCTGATATTACATCTTAACTTCTTTGGTTGCGGTGGGTTTTTCATGACGTAGACATTTCTCTTCTAGAAAACACACCTGTCACGCCCCAAAAACGGGACCGTAACACGCCGCGCTAATGGCACACCGGTCACAAAGCGCAAGGCACAAACGAACAGAGCAACAAACTAAACCGCAATGTAATAGAACCATCAAACCATTTCTTAACTATAAAACCGAATATTTCATTTTTACACAAAAAATACGAATTATAAAATTCCTTCTTAGTACAAAAGATGCTACAACAAAAACAAAGTTCATCAATACAAAACCTATCTAATACACTACCCTCTCCAAACAAAAGAGAAGCTTGGAAGATTATCCGCAGAGTCCTACCAGTAATGTGGAATCTGGAGAAAATCTAAAAGCGCTAACGCTGATGGAGAGTCAAAAACGAGCACCTAATCTGAAAAATTATAAATCACGTGGGGTGAGCATAACTAGCTCAGTGGATATCATAAAAGCTCTTCAAATGGGGCCAAGCATTTCGATAAAAAGAAAACATAAAGATAATAACATTTATGAAAACCATAGTCATGAAACAGTTTCTAAAATGTCTCATGCCATTTAAACGTCAATAAACCATAATCATAAGTAGTTTCTAAAATGTCTCATGCCATTTAAACGTCAGGCATGTCCAAAACATAATAAAAAAGATTCAATCATTTCAAAACATAGTATGCTAAAGCATAGCGTAGCCAAAAAGATCCAATCATTTCAAAACATAGTATGCTAAAGCGCAGCGAACAAATCCAAGTACAGTTTCAATCCAGAATATAATAAAATAGCATGAGTATCGCTAGGCTCAAAGATATGACCTACAGTACTAGTCAGATCTAGTAATCTACCACAACTACTAGTCTGACCGGGAGGTCAAGTTATCCCATCACAAGACCCCGCAGTCAATTAGTTCAAAACATTCACAGCAGTCACCATGGCGTCCCATGGATGACTATAGAACCGGAGCTCCCCAAATCAAACATTTCCAAACACATCCAAAATTATATACCTCGGTCACCTATGAGCCAAAACAGTCATAGAATGCTTTCATATCAAAAGAGTTTGCAAACATATCAATTGATTAACATAAAATAGCTTGGATGTCCCGATTTCATATGTAATAGTTCCAAAACTTGGTAAAAATGCAGTTCCAAACATCATACACATTTTAAAATCCATCCAAACATATTTCGAAAGTCGTTAAACAAAATACAAGTGGAAGAGGGTCTATGTTACCCACCTATCAAACCAAAAACTGCACAAATGATCACGGAACGCGATCGCCGGCGGTAGGTGGCGTGGTACCTAAAACAGATATAAGAGGACTCTTAGAAGAGATGTAGAAGTTAAAAAAATGACTAGGCAAGGGAAAACGACGCGAAACGATAGAAAACGACACCAACAGCTCTTTGGTCAAAAATGACCTTTTCACAATTTCTGACCAACTTCGACAAGCTAACTGAAGGTATTCAAGGGACCTTGGTTACAACCCAACTCAAAACAACATATTCAACCAACCAACAAAATCCATAAACGAAAAGATTCACCGGAGCAATAGCCGGGACTATATCAATAGCATTCCACAACAATCCATACCCCATAACCACTACAATTAACTCTATTACAACATTAGAGCAACAACCTATGGGTGGAATTCCTCTTTACTACCAAACTGAAATTTTTACCGATTAGCCACACGCATGATTCAAACATGCTTCCTATCCAACCCACTACCAAGGAAACACTTAAAACCATCAAAAGATCATTAAAGATCCTTCAAACATAACCAATTATCCAAATTATCCTAGTTGCGCCAAACTTCCGCTTACTTACAAAATGAAGGGAAATCAATTCCACTTGGTTTCAAGTCTCAATTCCTATCCAAACTAACCTTAAAACACTCCTAAAACATCATTATGTATAGAAATAAGCATTCAAAGCATAACACTCTAGGCCACATATGAGAAGACAAAACCCTAACTCATAATCTTAAAATTTGTAATCTAACCATGGAAAGTTGTTAAAAATCAACCCCAATCACTTCCCAACCTCCAAAACACTAAAAACAACCCATAACATACATAAATCAACACATATAAGGCTGCAAAGAGGGTTATTTTTCAGCCCTAAAGAATCCTACAAAACTTGAAATTAAAGCTTGGATCATAAAGCCCATAAGCCATAAATGCTAAAATACATAAAATCTTACCTTCCAAGTGATTCCTACTTAAAATCCAAGAAAATTTTTGGGGGAAAATGGAGGAAGAATTTCGGCTGCTGCTTTTAAAAAAATGAGGAAGAAACAACAAGAAGAAGACTTAAAAAAACACATCTTAGTTGACCCAAATAGACCCAATTGACCAAATAGTCTCCAAGTTGACTAATTAACCCAAAAACTAATTTTTTGCTACTAAATTATCATTTGTTTCTGAATAATTCAGCCATCATACAACACTCACACACCACAACTTGCACTAATTACACTTAGTCCAATTTTTGACCCGTTTACCCGCCGGTACCGAAATCGAGAAAATCGAAAAATTTGCCGAATTGAAAAACGAATAAGTTGAAGTACTTTATGACTAAAAATAATATGAAAAACATTTTAAACCAGTTAAAATCAAAGAACAAGGCTATTAAAATACTGGGTTTCACAACACCTATTTATTGTGATAGTCAAATTGCTATCCAATCACCCATAATGATATCTTGCACAAGCATATAAAGTATATTGAAATTGATATCTACTTTGTATACATCATGTTCTACAATAAATCCTCTCTTTTTTCTACATTTCATTTGAATATTAGGTTGCTGATCTTTTATTAATACACATCCACCTATATATTTTCATGCACTTGTGACTAAATTCAAGCTACTGTCCATCTTACCATGCACGCCGTGTTCGAAGGGGACTGGATGTTAAAGTACAATTATATTACATGTACTGTACAAAATATCTTTTATCTATCTTTTCAATGTATATTACCCTTTTTACTTGTGTGACACATAATTCAATATAATTCAATCAATTTCAATTACCACATATGGTTGCTAATATGTTTTAACATATGTATGTATTATTGTGTCAAAATATATGTGATAAACATTCAGAAATGAGATTAGAGAAAAAAGTACTCCCTCTGTTCTATTTTATTTGTCATTCTTTCTATTTTAGTTTGTCCTAAATTATTTGTCACTTTTTAAAATAGCAATTAAATAAATGTCAATTTGTCTAATTTATTCAAGTTCCAAAAAAGAGCATTAATGTCATGTTTTAATATTAATTACTCTCATAAACCATTTCAAATTTTGAAAACCAAAAACCAACTAACAAATTTTGAATTTTAATTGAGGAATAATAATAGAAAAACTATTCTACTAGTTGGTCAATTACTAACTATTCTTAAATTGTGTGTAAGATTGAACATATCAAACAAAATAGAATGAAAGAAATACAAAATATGGTATAGAAAATTGGGTCCTTGTGACTTGCACATCTATCATAAAAGTTGCTTAAAGTACACTTAAAATGAGTCGTCTTTTTTTAATACAGATCTTCCTAAAATATCATCCGCAACATGTTTGATCACTATTTGCAGCATTATACACAAGAGAACAATTAAAACAAAGAAGAATACGAACAAAAATCAAAATGCATTACTATATCTTTCAAGACCAACGTTTACTGCAGCCATAGACGTCGCAAAACGCCTGAAATGTCAGCAACACCACCACTAATACATAGAGAAAAATTCTGATGAAGGCTTCTGATGGAGTAAAGTGTTGTTTGACGTATCTCCAAAATTTGATCCTAAATGTATCATCATAACGTTTGTTCAATCGTTGGATTGTCTGTTCTAGACCATCCGTTTTCCAATTGGACAGATTGGATTTATGTATCCCATTAAAAAGTTCAGTAATTTCTTCATTTTCCATTTTACTATCTATAATTCCCTTTTCCTTGAGTAATTCCACATCCTTAGTTAATAATCCAGTATCAATTATGCCACACATGAAATCCAAGTAATCAGAAAATCTGATATCTGAACCTGGGCTAGCTGAGGCTTCTTCATATGCCTTGAGATTTCGTAATACCACTTCTGAACTAGTGTTCAGTTTCATAACGGGGAGGTAAAGTACGTGTTCGCTTTCCTTGTACTTTATTCCAATGCCCTTTTCTGTCCATTTCTTGAAGTCTAGTTTGGTAATTTCATGGAGCTGTGACACTGAAGGAATTTGAATTTCCTCTACTTTACTTTGACCAACATTCTTGAAAACATTGAAAAGTTCAATTCCTTCACGCAATGGCAGCCTTGCTAAAAGCATAAGTGGCCTTAGCCCGGTCAAATTAGCTACAAGGGTCTCGGCCTCTTGAAACAAGCTATCAGTTTCCTCGTCCGGGCTAATCAATGGCTCGGCGAGGCCAGTGATTGTGGTGGAGCTCGGTGGAAGAATCAAAGGTTGGTTTTCATTCCGTACGGAAGACATGAACGTCTAGTTGTGAATTGCCGATCCTGATTGATCGTCTGTGTTCTTTTTCGGGCTAAGAATAAAATCATGCGAAATCCAATTTTTCATTGTCAAACTATACAAATAACTCAAAAGATGAGCACTGCTAGTTGCCTGATCACCACCAACGACTTGATCAGTTTCCTTACACAGTTCGAGGGGAGAGTGGGCATCACAGAAGTTGAAATAATTTGAAAACAAATCTGTATCCAAGTTGTTTCCATCATCAGGTGGGACGTGTAAAGCCTTTATAATTTTCTTCAACACAATCACCGGAATTTGGTTCTCGAGCTTTAATATGTCCTCAGATAAATGCCTATTCTTAGGATTCATAGTGCTTATTAAGTAAAGTAAATATGTACCATCAATCGCCATGATCCATGCTAAAGTATCCCGATCAAGATCCAAGTAATTGTTGTAGCACGAACGTATTTGTTGCTCGAGCTCTTTCACCTTATCAACAATAATGTTTTTGAAATTATTGTATTCTTGTACGGGCTTCAAAAATTTCTTCAAAACTTCAAGCTTTTTGCTCTCCATTTCATCATCAAGTTCAGGCCGAAAGTGATGATATGCTCCTAAACCTATTTGCTGAGGGGCATAAGCTTCTGGCTTTGTGTCGGATACTCTTTTTGGGACTCGAAAGATGGAAGGTTGGTTATCGATAAATATACGAAGTGGTCGTTAAATTGATTAACCCATCGTTGCTCGCTTGTGGTTGAACTGAAAATTGAGTTTGACATATTGTGCTGGAAAATGGAGTTTAGTTGGAGCTACTGTTTTGGCAACTTTTTTGAGGTAGTAGTTTTGGTAAACTTTTCTTGAGTGGAGTCAGATTTTTTATTGGTGTTGATAATTGAAATATAATGCACTAAAGCCGCCAATAGAGAAATTTTTCCATGATTTTTCTTCAAATATGTAGGATTATTCGACTTTATAAGGATTTTTGGACTTTGAACTTGTAAGGAAAGCCATGCATTCTAAAGTCGAAAGATGGCCAAAATTATATCTCAGAGTGGGCAGAACCAGTTGGCCTGGGTGCAAGTTGTAAATTGTTTTTTTTGAATACATCAATTTGCAGTTTAAGATTGAAATGCAATTTAAGGTTTACATCTTAGAAGAGACAGATATAGATTTATATAAGGGTTAATGCCATTTTGGCCTTCTAAAGTAGGGGTATGCATGAACTCAATTAATCGAATTTCTAATTATTTTACTTTTCAATTGAAATTTTGAAACAAGTTAATTGAAATATGGTTAGTCAATTGACCCGATTGAATTCCGAAATCAGAAATTGATTATGAAACCAAAATTGAATTTTGAATTCAGAATTAATCAATTTCCGAATTCAATTCGGTATTTAACTTTCTCTTATGTATGGTGCTCTCAAAAATCATTCAAAGAAAATTTTTTGTACTTGCCGCTAGAGCAAGTTGAAAACATGCAACGTTACTCCTCTTTTTTAAGCAAATGTACTTTTCTATATTAGTTCTTACAAATTGTAGTTTATTACTATAATTTAACTTATAAAATACATATATACTTATACAAATGATATTAGCAAATGATATTTGCACACTCTTTTTAATCTCTTACGCACTCCTATCACTTTTTAACAAGCAAAATGATTAAAAATCCTTCATCCACATTACTCCATTTTTATATGTCTAAAATGCCCTTGTTTTAATGTTTACATAGCAGAATAAATTTAAAAATATTTTTTAAGTTTGAAAATTTATATATAAGAACTTCAAATTTTTATAGAAATTTCTTTTTTGTACAAAAAAAAAGAAGATTTAATTTATATTAATATTTATGCATATATATTATATTAGAGTATACAACATATTGACAATATGCACAATATATTTATACATATAGAATAACTGATATATGCAATTTATTATATATTAAATATTTTAATCAGATCTGAGTCCTGATTGGATCGAAATAACGAAATCCATATACAATGTAAGTAATATAATAGTTAAACAGATTCAAATAATTGTATTTTGTGTAGACACATGATTCTTGACCGGTTAAATAGGTCCAAAACGAATATGATCTGGGTGTAGGTTAAACATTTTATTTAGATCCAAGTTTTAATTAGATCGGAACAACCAGATCCATATATGATATGTGTATTATAATAGCTCAATAGATTCAGATAATTTCACATAGATCTAAATCGGATAAATAGTTCTAGAATGAGTGTGATTCAGGTCTAGGCAGACGGGATCTAGATTTGGATTTACCCATTCTGGACCCGTTTATTCAGTCTGGATCCATGTACAAATTCGATAATATGGATCCCATGTACATCCATTTATCTGTTATAAACCATAGATCAGATATTGATCTAGTTATTCCAATCCGATTAGGATTTAGATCCTGCTAAGATATTTAATATATAATTAAATTATATATATATATATATATATATACACATATATTAGTTAGATGTATATGCACAAATATTTTGTATAAGTTGCTAATATAATTTATACTCTAATGTAAAACATTGATCAACTGACTTCTACATAAATACTAATACAAAGTAAATCTTTTATGTAACAATTACATAAAAGAAACCCTACAAAAATTTAAACTTTTTATATATAAATTTTCAAACTTATAAAGACATTCATAGTTATTCTAGCAAGTAAACAATGAAATAGGAACACTTTAGGTATATGAAAATGGAGTAATGTGGATGAAGGATTTTTAGTTATTTCGCTTGTTAAAAAGGATAGGGGTGTGTAAGGTTAAAAAGGGTGTGCAAATATTATTTGTCAAGATATTATATAAGTACATGCGAATACAAACACATGAGCACGTGTGTGTATATATATATATCCTATGAAAATGTTGCATCTGTATAAGTATAATTTTGATGAAATAAAATTATGGACTATTTTATTATTTGTCATGTTTTCCAAATTTTGTACAAAAGATTTTAGTCCAACATCAATGGGTTCAATTGGCAAATGCTGTCAATCGAATTCGAGACTGATTATTGAATTCGAATTTGATTAACACCAAAAATTTATTCCAAAGTAAATTCTAAATTAAAAATGATTAATAATTTTAGGACTCATGTTCAAATTTCGACCGAATTATTTGATCGGCTAACCAATCAGTACCGATTCTCACCACTCCAAAGTCAAAAAAAAATCTCAATATAGCTCTCCAAACTAAAATTTTTTTAATATGGCCCTCTAAACTAAAAAAAGTTTCAATATGTCAATTTGGGGGCTCATACTATAACTTTTTTAGTTTGAAGGTCCACACTGAGATTTTTCTTAGTTTGAAGAGCCAAATTGGCATAACCCGTGATCAAATTTATATCTGCACTACATGACATATTCCAATGTTAAACATATACAATACTCACCAAAATGTTGCAGAATCTTGTGTAAATTGGACCAACTTGTCCCTTGCCTGCGAAAGAGTTTGCCTCCATTTGGATTTGGCTTTTGCATGGCAATGAAACCTTGAGTAAGTTCGACCATGGACCTCCATGGAAAATTGACTAAAAGTGGATCATGGTCGACCACACAACTGCTTAGTCTTACAGCACCAAACAAATGTAGGTGCTTTTACTGACCTCTTATTAAGGTGTTGAACTATAGTTATCAGATTCATAATATTCTTTGATATGAAATATGAATACGGATACGTAAAAATATAATAAATTGGAAATAAATTTAGTTGGTACGTTTTTTTGGCACGTGATACGCTAAATTAACTTAATTGGTACGATCCAATATAACACTTTTATAAAATTTAGAATTCCATTCAAATTTACATAAACTTATTGAGAATTGTAGGAATATTATTGTAATTAGTATCAATAAAAATATTAATCTAATTAATTAACTCCATATCAAATTGAATTACTGTGAAAGTAATTCGTAATTAGTTTACTTGATCTTGATTTTTTTAATATGTGGGAATGATATTTTGTTCATGACAATTAAAATAATGTTGAAAAAAAAAATAGGTAATTTATATATGTAAGTAAAAGTCAACTTTTAAAATATCTGACTTTTATGTGTAAGTTACAAGTCGATCAAACGATAATACTTAAATATAAGTGAACAAATTAGTATTAGAAATGACAAAAACTAAAAAAAGTTTAAATTTAATAAGTCAATCTTTCACGAATTTAAGCCTAAAAGAGGTTCACTAGATTTGATAAATCGGTACGTGTACTATAGTATTATAAATCGTAAAAGTGTCGTGAATCAGAATGCGTGAACTGGTACGCGGTACATAGGATTACTTAGTGAATCCGATAACTATGATTTAAAAAAATTTAAAAAATATATATATAATGTAATATATTTTTATAAGTACCAATCCAAAAAGATGTACTACAAATTCTCAAATTAAAAAAAAAAAAAAAAAAAAAAAGGGATAAAGACCAAATGTGCTAATACTAAAACATGTGAGACTACAATATGACAAAGTTCAAACTTGAGGAATTAAAGTTACACTTTTCTGCAATTTCAGATTAATTTTCTCACACTCACTTATTAACTGACATCGAGGCTTATGATATCGGTATAATAGGTCATGCATCACCGAAAAGTCCTTGGGCGTTATATTAAAACTTTGAATATTCTATTCTTTTATCTTGGTCTATTTGTTTTTGCGAGTTTTTTAATTCTTAACACGGAACACGTACACTAAGGTGGCAGTCAAGATTGTTCAGATTCACGCTTCAGAACTTTCTCCCCTCACAATTGTGTGTTCGAATCCACTTCTAATACTTTCGTAAACCAATAATGTTGTAAAGAGGTTGTTAGTTTCTACTATAATATGGGAGGGTTATAAGGCAAAAATTTAGCTAGACTCAATTTTTAGTTCTATTTATAGAATCTGTGATTTAAATTAAATTTTAAAGAATCTATGACATCACCTGATGTAAACAAGATTGATTAAAATTTAATTTTGATCACAGATTCTACAAATGGGATCAAAGATCGAATCTACATAAATATTTTTTGGGTTATAATGATGGATTATCCTTCCCGAGTCAAGCATGACTCAAATTGAATAGTATTCATAGCGGATGATTTCATAGAAATTATCGACGACCAAAATAGATTTTGTCACGTTGGTCGCTCATTTCCGCCTTTTTTCGTAGCCAAAAAAATAAATTAATTAAATAACGTGGAACAGACATGAAATATTTTCGCTTTCCATTTCATGAATAAATCTTCAAGATTTTGGAAACTTATTATTGTCTTCCAAAATATAGTAACATATCATATCGTATGGGAAGTTCTACCATTTGATTGAGGAATTATCTTATTGATTTTAAAGGTCGGTACGATACAACATTTTAACGTGCATGTTGTTGTACTATTTAATATTTTAATGCACAACGGAATTTTTTTCCCAAAAAAATTGTAGAATTTTCTCATAGTATAATCCATAATTAATCAGATAACAAAAAGGAACAAATAAATTATAGTTGACTAGGTTTCCCACACACAAGAATAACGTATTACTAAAATTAATTAAGTATAACACTAAAAAGTAAGGATAAATCATGTTGTACCATACTCGCAATTTCGTAATTTTCGGTATTATAGTAGCAATTTTACCATACCATTTAAATTCTTACATTTGCTTAACTCATATTTCCAAGATATTATTATCATCTATTGCTAAAATATAGTAACATGCCATCTCAGATGGAAGTTCTTTAGTCTTGTCAGAAGAATCATCCTTTTAAATTTAAAATCTTACACAGTATAATATTTTAAAGTACGTGGTGATGCATAGTGGAAACATTTAAAAGAACCACATAATTTTTCCACCACATAATTTTTCCCATGTTATAATCCATCATTATTCATATGATAAAAAAGAACACTAAATTATAGTTGACTAATTAAGTTTTCTACACACAAGAATAACGTACATACTGCTAAATTAAAATAATTGAGTACTAATAACAAAAAGTAAGGATCCCATATTTAAGTCATTGTATCATGCTTACAATTTTGTAATTTCAATTATAGTAGTTTTTCAACATACCAATTATAGTCTTACTTCTGGTTAACTGATATTTTCCAACCAAGATTACAAGTATACGACATTTTGGAAACAGTTTGTTTTGAATTACATTATATATATTAAAATTTTATTAGAAAGAAAGAAACTCTTATACACATCTTCATGTTCTAATTAATTGTCAACGAGAATTTTCCAACAATTTAATTATCTTGGTCCATACGCTTGTGTATTCTTTTCTTTGTGGGGTCTCCACAGTCATGATGTGGAGTTTTTCTTCGAGTGAGGACGGTCTTGTTTTTCGCGGGGGCGGGGGGCGGTGTTGGTGTATAAGAGACAGGTTTGGTTGGCGCCGGGCCTTGTGCATAGATAGCCTTTCATTTTATTCATCTAATCCTATCCTCTATCTCGTTCTTTATTCATTTTCTTTTATCTATCAGCTCCTAGTTTTATGTTTTTAGCTAATCTCAAGGAATAAATTCTAGTTTTATTTCTGCACGTGTTTTCTCATTATAGTTTTGCTTTCTTAGGTTTCAATTGATATTCTAGATTTTCTTTGCAGATTTGATCAGACGAATATTTTGATGCTAACTTGGGTAATTTAAGGGTAAGGCAACTAATATCATCACTTTATACCCCAAAAATTTTAGGTCCAAAATTAGTGGTAATAATAATAATAATAAAATAAATAAACAAACAAACAAATAAATAAATAAGAAGATTTTTCTCATAAAATACCATTTCTTTTAATCATAAGACTCAATAATATGTGTGGAATCGCTTTCCAACTTCCCACAACTCTTAATTTGGTCTTTCATTTGTCTAACCATTAAATTTCTTGTTAATTTTAGGGTTACTTATAGTTACCTCCCTTGAAATTTGATCAAATTACCAAAACTCGGTGTAATTTTGAAAAATTTACAGTTTACCCCCTTCAATATCTGTACATCTAACAGTTTCCCACTTGCCACTTATTGCTGTTAAAATATTTGATGACATCAGCAAAAAATATATTTAAGTTCCTAAAACGTCCTTCTACTAATTTTGGCCTTGATTAAAATCAAATTCCCCAACCTATTCGTCTCTCTCAGTCTCTTCCCTTTATTTTTTATTTTTCTAGAACCTCCCATTCCCTTCAAACAATGACCCCCCCTTTTCTCTTCTTAGCTATCTCCTCCGCCTCTTTCCTCATCTTCTTCTCCCTGCTATCACCCTTCCTTTCTTCTTTTGTGCCACTCTTCTCCTACTTTCTCTCCTCCCTCTTCTATCCTACTCATTCCCCCTCTTCTTCCTACTCTATCCTCTTTCTTTGCCCATCTCCTCTCCCTCTCACTTCGCTTGCCTCTTCTACACTCTCTCCCTTCCCCTTCCCAGACTCCTCTTTGTTCCCTCCTCTAGCCCACCATTCCTCCCCTTTTTCTTTTCCAGCCCTGTTTATCTGCTCAGCTTCACCACCTTACCCAGCATTTTTTCACAACTTATTACCCCAAACCAATACCCATTCTCTCCTCTTACGTTGCATCTTTTGAATGTGGGCTTGAACTCATTAAGAGAAATAAAGAAGTAGAAGGTTTAATAAAAGGCTAGAATCATCTGGGAGGAGGACTCATGAAGGCTTTGAAGGATGAATTGGAAAATAGAAAAGGGATAAAAATGTGGCGACTAGAATTGGCTACCATGAAAGAATATGTCTCAGAGATACGTACTTGTTTTATTCTCCTTGAAACTCATCATTACTCATATTTTTATTTTTATAGTTTAATTCCGTTCTAGGCTTTCTTGTTGTAGTAATGGTGCTAGAGTTAGTGGAGACATATTACGTGGATAGAGGAGAAGGTAATTTTTGGTGGATTAGGTGTAGAGGACTAATTTGCATCTAAATTTTTGTTTGAGGAATAAATTGGTAGAAAATGAAAGTTTTAGAACTATTTCTAAAACATTTAAAAAGTTGAAGGACTAATCAAGCTATATGTATTAAGGGTAATTTAGTCTTTTTGGTTGTTTTGTTAACTGCCATTTGTGATGGAGGAATTTGTAATTATCAAATTAAAGGCGTGTTCGGGTAAATAATTGATTAGATTTTTGAGTTCACAAACAAAAATAATAAATAAATCCTCAATAACCCTAATCAACACTTATGGGCTCGCAAGGATATGAGATAAGTTTGTAGATTGTGTGAGTAAGAATCATTCCCAAGAGGACTATGGAACAATTACTAGGATTTATAAATCTATTTACTAGTTAGGCAAATCAATTAAAAAGGTTTAGTTGTCTATCTAACTAAAGTAATTCTAACCACTAAGAAGATTAAAAATAGAACAATTACAAAAGCTAATTAAATCTAAAGAAAGCAATTAAATTTAGCAAAATCAAACTTCAATTAATAACCTAGAAAAGTAAATGCAACAAGATTAAATTAAAAAAATAGCAATAAAGAATTGGAATTGAATTGAATATAAATAAAAATAGCACACTCAATAATTGTAACTGAAACAAAGGTTGAAATCTTGATAAGAAAGTAAAACCCTAATCTAATGATCTATTCTAACTAACGAATGATTGATTTTTCAACTCTTCTCTGCAATGGTGTATTTATAGTAGAGTGAGATATTAGGGTTAAATCCCCTCTCTAATGATAAAAACGTGAAAACCCATGAAACAGAGTCCAACCGAACAGAAAAAGCTGTAAAAATAACAAATTCTGCCAGAGTAAGCTGTGTCATGTGCACATGAACACAAATGCTCGTGCATGTGCGCAATTTGTAGAAGCTAAAAGTTCCACTCTGAAGTTTGCGCACATGCTTAGGTTTGCACGATTTCTAGAACACCTACATTAATTTTGACTTTGATGCCAACGAAATTTGAGAATATTCAAAACATGAAAGTTGTAGCTCTTTCTCTTAGCTTTGTAACGAATCTTGAATCACTTCAATCAGATATTGGACAAGAATGTTATGCTCAAAATTCCGAACAATGTCCAAATTCGCTCCTCGTTGGTGTACTTTTTCCATCCTTCGGATTTTTCTCCAACCTTTTGATCCTTTTTTACTTCTTTTTCATTCTAAACCTACAAAAATTAAAAATAAAACAATTAATATTATAATTAATTCATGGTAGAATATTTCTTGCATCATACAAAAACTGAGGTAAATGCTACATAAAATATAAGACATTTATGAGCTTGTCAAATGCACCACATTTAACTTTTGATCGTCCTGGAGCAAAAATGGAATTAAAACTGATAAGCTCATCACAAATGCACCAAACACATCTTAACAATTGTCCATATAAATAATCAAGAACCATGCCACCATCAGAAGTAATCAAAGAACTCAAGAGTTCAAATGCTAATAAAATCCTAAACATGAAATCCGTTGTGTTTGTGAATATAATCATTCAATAAAAACTCAGTTTTCAAGACATTAGTATCAAATCATGCGAACTCTTAGATTTTTTTTGAACACCCCATAGGTCATTTTTCTTACACCTCCTCATAAATATAGACAACCAACTCAATTTAAATTAGGTAGGACTTTTTAGCTTGTAACGTTAGGCTAGGGTATTGGTTAATCAAAGAAGGGATAAGGATATCACAAGACAAAAGAAATAGCTTTAAACCACATATTGGCCACACATAAAAATAAAACTTTTTCTCCAACACATTAGATACAATCATTCATAGAAAGAACCCCACACTTCTCAACAAACACCCATAAAAAATTCATACAACAAACAAAAAGTCTTCATTCTTCAATTTCAACCCGTATGCCAACATTTTTTTGGACATTTATTTCATGTTTCTTTTGATCATTTTTCCATGTCCGCTCCTAATATGAGTACCAAAGATAGGCACTACCTGCAAACACATCAATGCAGGTACTAGTTATGGGCACTATCTACAATAACATAAATGCAGGTACCAGTTATGGGCACTACCTGCTATTTCATTAACTTATTTTTTATTATTTTTTCGATACCCCTTCTCGCCCCATAAATGTACACCACTCACACATACAATTTTCTACCCTCATTCAACTACGTTATACCTTTATATCCCTTAACAAATAATTATGTACATTAAAGCTCCTAAGGGACATTTTGGGATAGAAAAGTTAAAGAATTTATTAAACTCATAAAGGTAGGTAAAATAGTTTTAATTAAAGAAAGCGAATGGAGTTTCTCTCCATTCATTACAAATTAAGGCTCGAATAGGGTACTAGGGATAAAAATTTAAATAACGGTTGGTATGAAATGCTCAAACTACCAAAGAAGATTCTACCCTTATCTTTAAACCAAATTAAGTTGTCTATGAAATTTGCTTCAAAATATAATAAACCAAGTTTTGGAATGCAATATAAGTAAGTCTACATAATTATCTCTAAGTGTTAAAAATAAAATATTTTATGGCAAAGTACTCAAGAATTCTTAGAAATCATGCAAGGAAAATATTAATATTGACAACTCACCCATGACAGTTTAGCTTAACAATTATCATGCAGAAAACAAAAGCGACATGTTAAGTGATTGTAAAATTTTCAAAAACATTAAAAATTTCCATCTAATTCGAACAAAATTTTTCAAAAATCTTTAAAAAAAAACTCTTAGATCAAAAGAAAAGTTAAAATATTGTAGATGTAAAAATTAAGCTAACTACACCAAGCAATTGTAAATCCTGATAACTCTCGACCCGACACGTAGAAATAAATATTGTTCATAATGTTAAAGAAAATAAAAGCATAAAGAGGGAAAGGGAAAGCTTCTCTAGTAATATAGAATGTTTGATGCAGTGTATCCTGATATAAATATCTATGAGATGAATTGAAAAGCATCATTAACACTAGAATAAAAACAAAATGTTAAACCCTCCAAGAAATTAAGAAAATAAGAAAATCGAGGAATGAGATTCCACGATGGTAAAAAAAAAACTTAATCCCTTAAGGGCATACATAACTAACGTCACAAATAAGTGAAAAAATAAAACAACAAAAAGTACAACATCATCTGGAAATAAAATCCAAGAAAAACATAAAACATCATTAAGTTCCTATATGACAGCACTAGAATTCCCGAGCTTCATCGATATGATAATGGCTAGATCAAGACTCGTCATCAGAAGGTGTCAACTCCTGCAGAAATGAAAGGGCAATCTAGAAAGGGTGGAAATGTAAGGGAGTCCTCCCCACGCTCCCGTGCTAACTGACGAGGCACCATGTTCTACTGCCAGGCATGCTGAAATTGAATGTATGTATCAAATCAGCGTCCCATGCTCTGTTGTTCCATCAAAATTTGCTCAAGAAGTTCCTTTGAACTATTCCTTGGAACTGATTCACTAGTCGATAAATGTGAAATTGAAGCTTGAGAATGGGTTCATCTAATTGGCTCTCACATTATCCAACGTAATCAGCTTGTCAGGCTTCAACTTTTTCTCGGCCGGATCAATCTCAATACCTTTCTCAAAACATAATGTAGCAATCAAATATAGGAACTGTAAGCCAGATTGTTTGACTACTGTTGTATAGCAGATCTATTGGCTAATTAGATGACCCGTATCTACCGGCCTACCCGAAGCAATGACATATAAAAGTTTAGCTCACCCCAAAGTAGCATGAGTAAGATGACTAACCAGGAGGAGACGAGCACATAAAAACTTGAAACAAATATCAAACCAAATAGTTTTTAGTAGATGAGCATTAAAATGACGTGGAGCACTCGTAGTACCGTATTTCTACCCCACTTCATCCGTGCAAATAAAGTTCGTGATGTCATTAAGTTCCATGTTGGTGTTATGAATAGTCGGCCACTCATCATTGTGAATTCGATTTACTCTCAATAGCCGATTAATCGTATATCTAGAAATATCCATAGTTTTTTCCCTGAAATACACTCGAGTATCAGTATACGCAGCCAAATTAGCGTAGAATTCTCACACAACCGAGTGTATCGCATCCTTGGGAGTAGAAGTGAAATAATTCTAATCATGTGTCCTAATGACATTGCGAATCTTTAGGGCTCCAGTACTGGGTATTTGTATGCTCTTCTCCTTGATCATTGCCCTTATCAAAATATCAAACTTGTACTTTTTTTGGGTAGTGGCATTGAGGAATTGTTCTTGAACATGTTCCGGTTCTTGTGATGGAGTAGTGGAAGATAAGGCTCCGGTCATCCTATATCGTTTATTCGACTTGCCGGCTGCTTATCCTACAAAAAAGTATAATATAAAATATAGGACACCCAAATAAGACCACTACCACCCTACACTTATTCAATTTTATAACCTCAAACTAAAAATTAAACTTAGTATTCACAAGATAAAATTAAAAAAGTATAATATAAGATAGAGGACACCCAAATAAGACCACTACCACCCTACACTTAATCAATTTTATAAGCTCAAACTAAAAATTAAACTTAGTATTCACAAGATAAAATTAATTATGGTAGTGCCAATATTAAGTTGTGTGTATATATCTAATACGCTTCTTGAACCATTTTAACCAAGAAAATGAATAGTGAAAAACCATATGTCATGATGAAGTTCTAGGAATTGAATTCATGCACAAATGCCTAGTGTTTTAAGATTTTCCTTCATTGAGTCATTTTATCGAATATTTGGTAGGCATAAACAAAGAATGGACTTTCCTTCAATGTAAATACCACACAATTTCTTTCCAATTCAAAGTGTAAGAACAAGTCAATAATTAAGAATATCAACAATCAATTATTCAATCCATAACAAGTAAGCACAATCACATTATAAAACATAAAACTTTCCTTCAATTCAATTACAAACTGCAAAAGGATAAATATAAGACAAATCAATGAAATCCATACCTTAATAGTGTTTATTCTTGAAGGAAGATGAAAATTTGATGTGAATAGAAGAGCTCAAGGAGTGATTTGAGAGTATAAAAAGTGTTGGGGCTAGAGGGTTTTAAGAGAAGAAGGAATATAGGAAGAAGGGATTTTTGATTGAATGCTAGGAAATAAATCCATATTTGGCTTCTAACTCGGCTTGTGCATATGTGCCAAGTCACTTGCACATGTGTGCAAGAAGCCGAAGGGGTAATTTTGGTTCTCCCTCTTGCGCACATGCTCAAGGTCTCGCTAGTAACAAAACTAGTATTCTAGCTTCTGGATTTCATGGTGTGCATGTGCACAAAATAAATCCCCTTAAATTGTAAATCCTTTCTTCCTTTCCTAAATCACTCAAACCATCAACAAGACTTTAAAATCATGATCTAGTCCGTTCAACTTGCAATTTAAGATGATATGCGCACAAATGCCAAGGAAACTAAAGAAAATCAAAAAACAAACACACAAAATAAATTATAAAAGGACATGGATTGCCTCCCACTTACCATCCCCTTTTATACTCTTAGGCTCGACTTCGACAAGTGACATCAAGTATTGATGAGGTGAACAATTTCCCATTCATCGTTAATGATTCCTCCATAGTAGCATTTCACCCGGTGGTCATTAATCTTAAAATTTCTAGATGCTTCCTTTGAGCTCCACTATGCCATACAAGAATGTCTGTATTACTTAAAATGGCCCGCATCATCTTGACCTCAACTTTCCAGGAAACAATTTGAGTCTTGAATTGTACAATAAAACTATTTCCCGATTTTGAAGTCCTTGCCAAAAATATGCTTGTCGTTCCAAACCTTTGTCTTCTATTTATAAGGCCTTGCATTCTCTAAAGCTGGCTAAGTAATAGGATTCTCATTGGAGTTCATCCAATTCATTCAAATCTAGAAGCCTCTTCTCTAGCCTCCTTCAAATTATAATTGAGACTTTTGATTTCCCAATATTCCTTGTGCTCGATTTCAATCGGGAGATGGCAAGCTTTATCGTAAATCATTCTATAAGGAGACATCCTAATTGGAGTCTTGATGGTGGTCCTGTACACTCATAATGTGTCATCAAGCTCTTAGACCAGTCCTTCCTTGAAGAATTTACGATTTTCTCAAGAATGCGCTTCAATGTCTGATTGGATACTTCCACTTGTCCAGAAGTTTGTGATATGCTACGGTTCTCTTGTGGGTAATGCCATATTTGGACAAGCCGTACTCAAACAATGAGTGTCATCCTCCATTGCTTATAATAGCTCACAGGACACCAAACCATGAGAAAATGTTCTTTCTCACAAAATTCACCACCATTCTAGCATCATTGGTCAATAGTGCCGCGGCTTCCACCCACTTCGACACATATAAAGATATCCACGGCCACAAGAATAAATTTGTTGTTATGTGATGGTGGAAAAGGGCCCATAAAGTCAATACCCCACACATCAAAGATCTCACAATCTATGATATTATTTAATGACATTTCATCTTTTCTAGACAAGTTACCAGCATGTTGACATTCATCACATTGAAGCACAAAGTCTCTTGTATCCCGAAATAAGTTAGGCCAAAATAGTCCACTTTGAAGGATTTTTGCTGCCATCCTTTGAGAGCCATGATGCCTTCCCATTGGTGAAGAATGACAATGATATAAAACACTTTGAATCTCACTTTTCGGTATGCATCTTCGGATCACTTGATCCTTATACCTGAGGCAGTAAAGATAAGAGTCATCCTAAATGTAATATTTCATCTCCAAAAGGAATTTTTTTCGCTGATTGGAATCCATAGTGGGTGGAATTACCTTGGCCACGAGGAAATTGCTATACTATCTATTGTCATTAAGTGATCATTCAGAAAGGTCTCATTAATTGGCACAAAAAGGCACTTGTCCTCACCGATCTTTGCCATTGGTCCTTTTAACATCAAAAGGTGATCTGCTATAGTATTTTTAGCTGCTCTTTTATCTACCACCTCCCAATAAAATTTTTGCAATAGTAAAATCCATCTGATTAGTCTAAATTTAGCATCATTCTTAGTCAATTGGTATTTAAGAGCCGAGAGATTTGTATAAATGATCACCTTATTACTAGACATATGACATAAACTTATCAAATGCAAATAGTACTACTAGCAACTCAATTTCAGTGGTAGAATAGTTCACTTGAGCTTCATTAAGGGTACGGCTAGCATAGTATACAACATGAAAAATTTCATCTTTCTTTTGACATGAAATCGCTCCCATGACATAGTCGCTTGCATCACAAATTAGTTCAAAATGCAAATTCTAGTTTGGAGCGACTATGATTGGTGCGGTAATCAAAGCTTCTTTCAATTTATTAAAAGAAGAAAACAGTCATCATTAAATTAAAAAGGCACATCTTTTTGCATACTATTTACAAAGTACATGAAAGGAGAGAAATCAAAGAAATTTTTTTAATGAAATGTCACTAAAAAATGGCATGACCAATGGAGCTCCTCACCCTCTTCACATTAGTAGGAGGTGGTAATTTTCCAATGACTTCTACTTTAGACTTGTCTACTTCTATACCCTTAGCAAAAATTTGATGGCCTAACACAATCCTTTCCTTTACCATAAAATGACACTTTTCCCAATTCGGTGCCAAGTTGGTAGATTCACGTCTTTCTAAAACACAAGCAAGATTATCCAAACACGAATCAAAAGAATCACCAAAAACACTAAAGTCATCCATAAAAACTTCAATAAATTTTCAAATCATGCCATGGAAAACAGCAAACATGCATCATTGGAACGTGCTAAAAGCATCGCACAACCCAAAAAGCATACGCCGGTAAGCAAAAGTTCCATATGGACAAATAAAAGTGGTTTTATGTTGATCTTCAGGGGATATGGCTATTTAGAAAGACCGTGAATAACCATCAAGAAAGAAATAAAATGTATGTCCTTATAGGCCCTGATAAGCTCATAGATATAGGATATTTCAAATGTCATTTACCTCCGTTTTTGTGTAATTTGAGCAAAAATTGAGTTAAATATGAGATAAATTGTTTTATTTTGAGTTTTTGAAGGTTTTTAATAAAAAATCAGCCAAAAGGATCAAAAATTTCAAGAAAAATTGAAAGGATGAACAACGTGTACCGGTAGGGAGAAAATTTGGACACAGTTCGGTAGATTAGGCGTAACTTTCTTTTCTGAGCTCCAATTGAGTATATTTTAGATTTTTTTGAAATCTAAGACATATTTCTATAACTTTCATGTTTTTAGGTATTCCAAATTCTTTCGGCATCAAGGTCAAAATTGAGGAGAAAATTGAAGTTGATTTTGCCAGGCGCGCACATGCATGACAAAATTGCAGCGCTTGTGCGCTAGCTTCAGAAACTAGACTTTTGGTTCTTTCCAGCACTCACATTCATGATGAAATTTGGGTAGTGCACATGCGCCAATCGATGGATAGGTCTTACCAGTTTGCTTATTTTGCAAGAAAAGTCCTCTCGTGGACCCGTTTGCATGACAAATCGTAAGCTTATCATCCCGAAGTCCCAAAACCCTAAAAACATTTATAAATACACCAAGAGAAGGGGAGGAAACAAGAGATTATCATCATCTATTCTTATTTCTTGGTTTTGAATAGTTAGAGTGATAGTTTAGCCGTAGCGTAGATTTTCTCAAGCGTTAAAGAAAGATTTTTGTTCTCTTGTCAAGGATTCAAAACTCAACAATCATCGACATTGATTCTCACTGCAATTACTGAGTTTGATTTATTTTATGCAATTTAATTCTAGTTTTCATTACGTTCTTAATCTTTAATTATCATTCTTGTCTTATTGCTTTTAAATTCTTAATTGCTTCTGTAGTTTAGTAGTTAGGGTTTTATTCCATCACTTTTGATTTCTTTTATAGAGTAGATTAATTAGAATTCTTGTTCTTGATAGATTGTTAAATTCTCACAAGTAGAGTAGATTAAATTAGGGTTTTAGTTAATTATATTTAATTGCTTTCTGTAGGATTAATATTTTACATTTTTGTCTTTACTTTAATTTCTTGTGATTAAATTTAGTTTAAATTTAGTAAAAAATCCTGATTATTTTGTCTAACTAGTAAAGAGGCTTGTGAACTTAGTAATTGTTCCAATATTCCTGTGGGAACAATCCTTACTCATCCTACATACAAACTGACCTCAAATATTTGTGAGTGTGAGAGTTGATTAGGATAATTAGGGTTTTGTTTTATTACTTGTTCATTATTTTCAAAAACCTAATCAATATTTCACCAAACAAGTTTGTGGCGCCATTGCCAGGGACTATTTTTATTTGGTAACAATATTAGGTGTAGTGAGTCTTACTAGATTAGACTTTTTATTTCTTTTGTTATTTATTTACAATTATTTCTTGGTCTATCATTGTTATTTTGGATTTTAGCTTTGATAGTTGATATTTGGATACATTTTTGTTTCTTGTAGTTTATGGTACTCATTCATCCAATCAGCCACTTCATCCTATTTCTTGGAAGTTGAACGAACCATAAGTAGAAACCGCAGATGACAAGACTCAACCCAAGGTAATAATCTAATGGAGAATCCAAACCGCACCGTGAATAAACAAGAGGAGGTTATAGGCAACAATGGCAACCTTGTTAATGCTAACCTAACCTCCGACATCTTAGAGATTATGCAATACCTAATTTTGAAGGGGCAATTTCTAGCATTGCTCGGTTGCCTGTGCAAGTGAACAATTTTGAAATCAAACCTGCAGTTATACAAATGCTCCAAACACATGCTATGTTTGATGGAGGACCGAATGAAGATCCTTATGAACACTTAATCAGGTTTAAGGAGGTCATTGATACGTTTTGGTACAATGGAGTCCACCCCGATTGTATTCGGATGAAAGCATTCCCTTTTTCCTTATGTGATAGAGCAAGGTCTTGGTTGCAATCATGTTGACTAGACCTTAAGGAACTTTCACAACCTATGATCAACTTGCTCAAGAATTCCTAGCCAAACACTTTCCACCGGGTCAGACCGCTAAGCTCTGAAACGAAATCACATCGTTAAGACAAATCACTAGAGAGATCTTAGGTGAAGCATGGGACCGTTTCAAGGAACTATTGAGGAAGTGTTTGCACCATACTATACCCCTATGATTGCAAGTCCAAACCTTCTATAATAAACTATTTCCAGAGATGAGATTAATAGCTGATGCAAGTGCGGGAGGTGAGCAAAAGAATTGTTGGAAAGAATGGCATCTACTCATTACTATCATGGAGCAATAACTCTTTCAGTTGGACAACAACAAGCAAGAGTGAACCAAGCCAACATCCAACAAGGAGGTATGCCTAGCTATGATTCTTTTTTATCTCAGTAGAACATGATTATGAGTGCCATTACAAACTTGACAAAGGCCATAAAGAATATAGGAAGAAGCTCGGTGAACTCCATAAGTCCGACAAACCAAGGCACCATCCTGAATTGTGATTTCTGCAATGGAAATCACCAAAATGGCTGTTATGAAACATTAGTGATGCAAGAAGAGCTGATTCAATTTATTTCTAATCACAATCCCACCTCAACAAATCAGCCCACCAATTATGGAAACACATATAACCCGTCCTGGTAAAACCATCCTAACTTTTCCTGGTCAAACCAAACAAATGTTCAAAATCTGCCATTTCAGTCAAATGCACCTTAACAAAATTTGTCCAATCAACCATTGTCATCTAGACCATATTTACCACCATATCAAAGGAATTTCCAGAATTTTCCACCTTATCAAAACTACTCATACCAACCTCAACAACCAATATTGTCATTTCAAAATCCAAATTATCCCACACATGTGAATTATGAGGCATCCAATGATGATAATTTGAGAAGGAATTTTAAGAGGTTGCAAAGGGAGTATGAAAATTTACAAGCTATCATAAGAAAACTTCAGATGCAATTGGGGCAGATAGCTCGCTAAAACATTGATGAGCGACTAGCAGGAACATTACCAAGTGATACAATTCTTAACCTACGAGATAATAATCAAGGGAGAGAACATGTTCAAGCGGTCACATTGAGGAGTGGAAAAACACTGGAACTGAAGAAAGTGATTCTGTTCAACAGCCCAAGGCTGGAACTGAAGAAAGTGATTCTGTTCAATAGCCCAAGGACTTGGAGAACATCTTTTGTTCTTTCCACTGCTTTAAGTGATTGTTACGACTGCGACGAAACAAAAAATGCCAACCTTACGAGAGAGGTATTTTAGGATATTGTGGAGAGATCGGAGGGTCATGAGTTGAGAAAGATGGAAAATGGTACAAAGGGAAAAGAAGATATATCGAAGAGCAAGGACGATAATGAGGAACCATCTAAAGCTCTTGGCCAACAAGGTAAGCCCAAGGATCATTCGGTACTTACAGGTAAGTAGGTAAGTGTTCATTTTCCCTAAAGACGAAAAGAAGATGGAAAAATGAAAAAGTTCAGGTAATTTTTTGAGAATTTTTCAGAAAATTGAGATTAACCTTCCTTTTATTGAAGCAATAGAAAATATGCCCAGTTATGCTAAGTTAATGAAGCAGATATTATCTAGCAAGAGGAGATTGATAGGGGACGAAATTTCATACTTGAATGAAGGTGTAGTGCCATCAGTCAGAGGATTCTTTCCCCTAAGCTCAAGGACCCGGGCTCATTCTCAATTCCATGTAAAATTGGAGAAGTGACATTCCACCAAGCTCTATGTGATTCGGGAGCTTCTATCAATGTCATGCCTCATTCCACCTTTAAGAGGTTGACTGGAGGAGGACTGAAGCCAACAAACATCACTCTCCAATTAACCGACAGAAGTGTAAGGTAACTGGTAGGAGTAGTGGAAGATCTTGTTGTTCGTGTTTGACATGGAAGAAGATGTGGTGACCTCGCTTATATTAGGAAGACCTTTCTTGATGTCCAAGGCGGAAACCTGCAATTTAGAGTCAATGATGATATTGTTTCTTTTAATGTTTTTAGATTCCTTTAAATTTCCAGTTGAATATGTTGATGTTATGAATATAGATATCATTGATGATTACATTAATGATTTTTATAGGGAATTTCTAAAAGAGGAGACTGAAGACATGAACACCATCCATGAAGAAGAGATAGAAGCTAGAAATAAAGAGAGCGTGACAGATGATAAGATAGAAAAGGCAGTTGAGGAGAACAAGCTTAGGAATAAAGGTAAAGGAGGGGTATCCAAACAATTAATCCTCTAAGGTTGAGCTCAAACCACTGTCTTCTCATCTTAAATTTATATTTCTAGGCAAAAATGATAGTTATCCAGTCATTGTAAATGCTTATCTTTTTGAAATTGAAATGGACAAATTAATCTTTGTGTTGAAGAAGCATCGTGGAGCCATTGCATGGAGCATAGATCATATAAAAGGCATAAGTCCCACTATTTTCATGCATATAA
This sequence comes from Cinchona pubescens, assembly GCA_025175665.1. NCBI lineage: Eukaryota > Viridiplantae > Streptophyta > Magnoliopsida > Gentianales > Rubiaceae > Cinchona > Cinchona pubescens. Next base: position 5,208,979 of record JANKKI010000053.1, read on the forward strand.
TACTCCTTAATGACACCTATAGGCCTATTGGACAACCTCAAAGGCAGTCAAATCCAATGTCCTTAAAAATGGTATTTGAGAAGGAGGTTTTAAAATTGCTAGATGCTAGGATCATATATCCCATCAGTGATAGTGAGTGAGTTAACCCAACGCAAGTAGTCACAAAGAATGGTGGGATGATTGTAATCGTAAATGAAAAGAATGAATTAATTCCCTCTAGATTAGTAACGGGGTGGCGGACATGCATCGATTATAGAGAACTTAATGAAGCCACTAGAAAAGACTATTTCTTTTACCCTTCATTGATCAAATACTCAAAAGATTGTCTGGACATGCATTTTATTGTTTTCTTGACGGTTATTCATACACATCAAATTTCCAGTAAAGAGCTCCTATAAGATCAAGAGAAAACTACCTTTACTTTTCCATATGGCACATTTGCATATAGGCGCATGCCTTTTGGTTTATGTAATGCTACTAGTACTTTTTAGAGATGTATGTTTGCTATCTTTCATGATATGATTAAAAATTTGATTGAAGTTTTTATGGATGATTTTAGTGTGTTCCTATCTGGTGACTCTTTTGATTATTGTTTAAATAATCTTGCATATGTGTTAGAAATATGTGAGTCTTCAAACTTGGCACTTAATTGGGAAAAGTGTCATTTTATGGTTCAGGAAGGGATTGTCTTAGGCCATCGTATTTCATTTAAGGGCATAGAAGTGGATAAAAATAAGGTAGAGATCATTGAAAAATTACCACTCTCACGAATTTGAAGGGAGTGAGGAGTTTTCTTGGTCATGTCGGTTCTTACCAGCGTTTCATTAAAAAAATTTCTTTATTTTCTCGCCCTTTATGTGCTTTATTACAAAAAGATGTGCCTTTTGTTTTTGATTATAAATGCTTTTCTGCATTTAATAAATTAAAAGAAGTTTTTATTAACGTACCCGTGATAGTCGCACCAAATTGGAATTTACCTTTCGAATTAATGTGTGATGCAAGTGACTATGCCGTGGGTACGGCATTATGTCAAATGAAAGAAAAGGTATTACATGTTGTATATTATCCCAGCAGATAACACATCCTTAATGAAACAAAAATAAATTATTCCACCACATAAAAGGAATTTTTGGTAGTGGTTTTTGCATTTGATAAGTTTAGGTCATAATTGATAGGTAATAAGGTGATAGTTCACACTGATTATTCACCCTTTAAATACCTATTGACCAAAAATGATGCTAAACCTAGACTTGTTCGATGGATTTTACTATTGTAGGAATTTGACTGGGAAGGGTTGGACAAGAAAGGAGTCGAATATACTGTGGCGGATTACCTTTCACGACTTGAAGGACCCATGGCTAGAAAAGGTAACGAAATGCCCATCAATGAGACATTTTCAGAAGAACATTTGATGAGAATGGAGGATGGGGCACCTTGGTATGCGGCTATTGTCAATTTCTTAGCCGCCAAATTTCTTTCAGAAATGTAGTAATATATTTGGGATGACCCTGACGTTTATCGTCGGTGTAAGGATCAAGTAATCTGGTGGTGCATTTTGAAGAGTGAGGTGCAAAACGTCTTATCGTCATTGCCACTCTTCACAAGTAGGGGGACATCACGGCTCACAAAGAACGGTTACAATGGTGCGGCAAAGCAGAATGTTCTGGCCAACACTGTTCTGTGACGCAAGAGATTTTGTGACCCAATGAGACCAATATCAACGTCCAGGGAATTTGTCCAGAAGAAATGAAATGCCATTGCTAAACATTTTAGTTTGTAAGATTTTTGACGCGTGGGGTATTGATTTCATGGGCCCTTTTCCATCGCTGTATATTCTTGTGGTTATGGATTATGTGTCCAAGTGGGTTGAAGCTGCGGTACTACCAACGAACGATGAAAAGGTGGTGGCAAACTTTGTGAGAAAAAATATTTTCTCACCATTTGCTGTTTCGCGGGCTATTATAAGTGACGGAGTATCACATTTTAGAAATTCCTTGTTCGAATCCGTCTTATCTAAATATGCAGTCACCCACAAAATTTCCCTACTTTACCACTTGCAAACTTCTGGGCAAGTAGAAGTTTCAAATTGGGAGTTGAAGTGCATGCTCGAAAAGGCTGTAAACTCGTCAAGGAAGGATTGATCCGAGAATCTAGATAATGCACTTTGGGTATATAAGACCGCTTTTAAAACCCCAATTGGGATGTCTCCATACTGATTGGGTTATGGTAAATCTTGTCATCTTTTGGTTGAAATTGAGCACAATGCATATTGGGCAAGCAAAACTCTCAATTATGATTTGAAGGAGGCCGGTGAGAAGAGGCTTCTTGATTTCAATGAGTTAGATGAACTCCCTAGAGAAGCCTATGAAATACATGACTGTATAAGGAAAAGGCTAAGATGTGATACGACAAACATATTCTGTAAAGAATTTGAAGGCCGGGGACATGGTTTTGTTATACAATTCAAGGCTTAAGTTGTTCCCCAGGAAATTGAAGTTAAGATGGAGTAGACCATTTGAAGTAATGCAAGTATTCTCATATGGTGCAGTAGAGCTCAAAGGAAGTCAAGGAAATTTCAAAGTTAATGGCCAATGGCAGATTAAGCGCTACTACGGTGGGATTATTCACGAGGAGCGGGAAACCATCCACCTTGCCAACCATTGATCAAACGAGCCAAAGTCGAGCCTAAGACTATAAACAAGGGCGAAACATGGGAGGCAACCCATGTTTTTTCTTAATTTTATTTCTTATGTTTTTGTTCAGTTTCTTGGTTTTGTTGTTTTTCTTATGTTTTAAGGGTTTTTATGTTTTGTTTTAGTTTTAGCGGTTGCTGTTTTTGACTTCGACTCAAGGGTATTTAGTTCAACATACACGGCACCAAACGTTCTTCATTGACGGAGAAGCTTCCCTTTTTCCCTTTTTACTCTTTATTTTTTGTATTGGGGACAATGCTATACTCTAAGTATGGGGTGGGGAGTTTCGTTAATTTATATTTGTTTGGTGGTTTTTTTGGTCATTTTGCTCAAATTTTTCTTCCATATTTGTAGCTTAGCTTTTGATTTAGAGCTTTTCAAATTTCTGAAAATTTTGTTCACAAATTGCTAAGTTGCATGTTTTTTGATATTCTACTTGATAATTTTTTAGTTCAGTTGTCATGAGTAGGGTAGTCGATGTTAATATTTTCCTAGCATGATTTCTAATTTTTTAGCACTAATAGCCCTACAATGTTTTAGCTTTTTGGCACTATGAGATAATTGTGTAGATTCACTTATATTGAACTCCAAACACTTGCTTTATTACATTTTCAAGGCAAAATTTTAGATAATTTGATTTGAATAAGGGGAGGCATTTCTTTGGATGTTTGAGTCTTTCAAGCTAATCATTATCATAAAAATTATCCTTGGAACCCTGTTCGAGCCTTATTTTTGTTTTGAATGGATACAAGCTCCATTCGTTTTTTTTTTCTACCTCATTTTTTATCTACCTTTGGGAGTTATACTAAATTTCCCTAAAGAGCTTTAATATCATATTAATTATTAAGAAGATATAAGGATGGGAGGTAGTTGTATGAGAGTGTTAGAATGAATGGTGTATAGTTTACAGTGAAGGGGTGTATATAGAAAAAATTTGTTGACCATAGCATGTGGTGCCCATCACTGGCACCTGCGTTGGAGTATTATAGGTAGTGCCCATCACTGGCACCTGCATTGGATTGTTAGCAGGTAATGCCTAGATATTTTTTGCAGGTAGTGCCTTCCACTGGTACCCGTTTTGGAGAAAAGGAAAAGAAGAAAAAAAAGAGATGATATTTTGCAAAGTATTGGCAAGAAGGGTTGAAATTTAAAAAGTATGATTTTACTATGCTTGTTGCACAAAAAATTTATGGGTGTTCGAAGAATTAAGTATGGGTAACTTCTTTTAAGGATGAGTGTTTTAATGTTCAAGAAGAAGTTTTATGTTAATGTGTAGCAAGCATTAATTTAAAACTCTTTTTCTTATTTGTTTGTCCTTTTTTGTTTCTTTGTTAGCCAAAACCCTAGCCTTACGTTACAAGCTGAAAGTCCTACCTAATTTAAGTCGAGTAAGTTGTTGACATTAATGGAGAAAAGTAAGAAGAGTAAGCTATGGCAAACACATATAAAAGTGTTTAGAAAAATTCAAATGATTTGATCTAAGTATTTTAAAAGTTATTTTTGTATGGCTATGCACACACCTACACTAGAATTCATGTATGTGGACTTATTATCACTTGACTATTTTCCTTATGATGGTTTGGTTCTTGGTTATTTATGTGGATAATTGATAGGATGTGTTGAGTATGTTTGTGATTTATCTCTATGTTTTGCTCGAGGACGATCAAAAGTTAACTGTGGGGTGTTTGATGAGCTCGTAAATATAATATATTTCAAATGTCATTTACCTCCGTTTTTGTGTAATTTGAGCAACAATTGAGTTAAATATGAGCCTAATTGTTTTATTTTGAGTTTGTGAAGGTTTTGGATGAAAAAGGAGCCAAAAGGACCAAAAAGTTGGTGAAAAATTGCAAGGCTGCACAACGTGTACTGACAGGGAGTGAATTTGGGTACAGTTTGGTAGATTGAGCATAACTATCTTATCCAAGCTCCAATTTTGGTGTTAAGATTTGCCATTTGGAAATTAAGACATAGAGCCACAACTTTCATGTTTTGAGTTTTCCCAAATTCTACTACCATCAAGGTCAAAATCGTGGAGGAAATTGAAGCTGATTCTGCCAGGCGCGCACATGCGCGACAGAATTGCAGCGCATGTGCGTCAGCTCCAGAATCTCGACTTTTGGTTCTGCCTAGCGCACACATGCAAGACAAAATTGCAGCACACATGCGCCGATCGATATGTAGGTCTTACAAGTTTGCTTATTTTGCAAGAAAAGTCCTCTCGTGGTCCTATTTGCATGGGAAATTTTAAGCTTATCATCCCTGAGCCCCAAAACCCAAAAAACTCCTATAAATACACCAAGAGAAGGGAAGAAAGCAAGAAATTATCATCATATATTCTTAGTTTCTTAGTTATTAGAAAAAGTAACTTGTACTATATGCTATCCTAATCTCTCTAGAATTATCTAAAATTCTCTATTCTAAACTAACTACCCTCACTCTACTTTCTTCTCTAGCTTAAATAGTGACAGCATTATACAAGGCAAAATCAGGATTTTAGGGCTAGAAGTTTACAAAATTGCCCTTACAACTTAACATTTAGCGAGTCGAGATCGCAGTCTGGAATAGTCGAGACCGCGATCTCGACTCTCCTTCCAGCAATCCTCATTTCCTTCATTTTGCAATTTAGTCCCTTGAGCTTTGTTCCTTCCAGCTTCTAACCTTTAATTTTTAACCTGCATAATATTAACACCATTAAGCACTTAATTAAACTAAAAATTTAACACAAAAATTATCACAATTAATTCAAAAACGAAAATACAAATACATATGAAAGAAATTAACTAAAATCTTCAATTACTTACCTAATTTTGGAATTTAAACTATCAAAATGCTATAATTTAGAGGAAAATAACTCTAGTTTACTTGAGTTATCAACAGTATTAGAACTCAGTCCCTGGTAATAATGCCAAAAACTTGTTCGTGTGTTGGGGTTATTCCTTACTAGACATGACTCATGAAATATGCAAGTATCTGATATGTGTCAAACAAATAATATAATAATTAGTAGAGTATCATTCTCGCAAAGACTACACTAAGCACCTAAACATCACACTTTTTACCCTGTCTAAACTAAGAAATAAAAGATTCAGAAATAATAAAAACACAAAATGAAAACATGGAAATAAATAATGTAAGTAGTAGTGAAAACCAATAATTGACATATCTAGGGTTCAGTCGTCTCTTATCAATTACTTTAATTAATGAATCCATTGTCCTTTTAATTCTTGATTCATTTATGCCATTTACTACTCTATAGTTGTGTGTAATTGTGAGCAATCTTTCGACTTTCCTCACAAATCTACTAAATCGAGCCAACTCACTATATTTCTATGTGAATTCAAGCCATGCTTAATATATAGATGACCACTGTATAGGACTACCTACGAAGAATAGGAATCTTTCGATCCATATTCGTGAAACATTCGTCCTTTTCACTAGAACTTCTAAAACTGGCTAATTAGACGAATTCCTTACCTAGCTAGGTTAAAGCTTCTCTTTCGATTCTGAATTAGGGTTACACATCAATTTATCAGTTGATCATGCTTATAGAAAAATTTTAATGCCATCTAATAAACAAATCTAACAGAAGATCATAATCATGAACAGAATAAATCAAATCAATTGAGTTTCATGTCAAGTTATGAATGAAACCTTATAATTAGGGTTTAATGCAACGTCTGACAAGTTGATACAACACAAGACTTGAATACAACCATGAAAGGCATATTAAAAACAAGAAATAGGGAAGTTAATGAAAAACTAAGGTTGTCAAGCAGAGTCTTATCTTCTTCTCCCTTGCTCTCTCCTCCAATGGTTGTTCTTGTGTTGATTTTCTTTAGAACGCCTGTCTAATGATTTTTGTTGACTCTTATGCTTTCCTAAGCCTATGTTAAATAATGACCTCACACGACCCATATATAGTGCTAACTAGGGCCTACACGAAAATGGGTAAAAAAAACCAAAACCCAGGTCAAAACATAAAAAACCTGTACTAAACCCGCTTGTGCATGAGGTTGGGCGCTGGCAGTACCCAACATCCAGAGGCTAGGCGCCCTTCCCAAGGTTTTCGGTACTGAAGTGCCCAGCTCATTGCTAAAGGTGTTCAGTGTTTACCGTTTTCACTCCGTTTGACCTCACTTGCATATATAACCTACAAAAACACATTTTAAGGACATAAATACACATTTTTGACATAAACGTACACTAGCGAAGAGCGAATTTGGACACTTTGGCATTTTGAACATTTCTTGTTCACAATCTGATAGAATTGACTGAATATGCATTGTAAAGCTAAGCAAAAGAGATACAACTTTAGTGTTTTGAGTTTTTCCAAATCCCATAGGCATCAAGGTTAAAATAGAGGTGCAAATTGAAGGAGGTGTTTAGGAAGTCGCACATGTCGTGCGCATGTGCGCAGACTCCAGAGAGGAACTTTTCGCTTTGGTAAATCGTACACTTGCGCGAGCATCTATGCCCATGTGTGCATGACACAGGATATCTCCAGCAAAATTTGTTATTTTTGCAACCTTTTTCATTCAGTTTGACTTCTTTCAATGGTCTTTCACGTTTCTATCATTGGAGAAGGGAATTAACCCTAGTATCCCCTACAAATACCCCATTGTAGAAAGGAGTTGAGAAAACAATCTTCCATTAGTTAGAGTAGATATTAGATCTTTACAATAGATAGATCATTAGATTATGGTTTTACTTTTTTATCAAGATTTCAAACTTCATCAACTTTTGTTTCGACTATAATTATTGAGTTTGGTTTCTTTATTTATATTAAATTCAATTCTAGTTCTTTATTGCAATTCGTAGTTTTATATTTAATCTTATTTCATTTACTTTTCTACTTTATTAACTGAAGTGTAATTTCTCTAAAGTTAATTACTTTCTTTTGATTTAATTAGTTTTCGTAATTGTTATTATTTTTAATCTTCTTTGTGGTTGGAATTACTTTAGTTAGCTAGAAAACACAACCTTTTTAATTTATTTGTATCTAACTAGTAAATAGGTTTGGGAACCCTAGTAATTGTTTCATTGTCCTCGTGGGAATGATCCTTACCCAATTTACAAACTTTTTTCGTATCCTTGCTTGCGTGTAAGTGTTGATTATGGTTATTAAGGATTTATTTATTACTTGTTTGTGAACTAAAAAACCTAATCAATTATTTACCCGAACAAGTTTTTGGGATCATTGGTAGGGATTATTATCGGTAGCAATATTAGGTTTAACGAGCTTTACTAGATTAGACTGTTTATTTTCTTATAATTGTTTACAATTGCTTTTTTGTTTTTAATTTTTCTTTCTGATCTTGATTTGATATTCGAACTTTGGTCTCTTTCTTGTAGTTTATGGTAAATACTTGTTCTTCCAAACAACCATTACATCATTGTGATTTGGAAATTAAATGAACTCCAACCAGAAATTGCAAGAAACAACAAGAATCAAGCCAAGGAGAGAATACAATGGAGAATCCAAACCGCAATGCTTGGGAGCATCCTAGATGAGGTAGAAGGTAATAAAGGCAATACAGGAGATTTTAATCCTCGACCCCTTAGAGATTATGCGATACCAAACTTTGAGAGGACAAGTTTTAGTATTGCCTGAATGCCCATACAAGCCAATAACTTTGAAATTAAGCCAACATTGATTCAAATGCTCCAAACCCAAGTTGTGTTTGGAGGTGGTCCAAACGAGGAACCCTATCCACATGTGGCAGATTTTGAGGAAGTCATTGACACATTCAAATACAATAGAGTGCATCCTAATTGTATCAGAATGAGAGCCCTTCCGTTTTTGTTGAGAGATAGGGTAAAGGCTTGGTTACAATCCTTCGAGCAAGGTACTTTCACTACATGGAATCAATTAGCTCAAGAATTTTAGCGAAGTACTTTCCACCATCTAGGATTGTAAAGCTCCGCAATAACATTACTTTATTCCGACAAATTACTAGGTAGAGCTTAAGTGAAGTATGGGAGCTCTTCAAGGAATTGCTTTGGAAGTGTGTCACATCATGCCATTCCATTGTGGCTACAAGTACAAACATTCTACAATGGATTGTTTTTGGAGACAAGATTGATTGTTGATGCAAGTGCAGGAGGCGTTTTTCGTCATAAAACTCCGGAAGATGCATAAGAATTGTTGGAAAGAATGGCATCAACTCACTACTTCCATGGCACAAATCACTCCTTTGATTGGGAAACAACGACAACAACAAGTGCATCAAGTCAATGCCCAACAAGGAGGTATGATTAATTTCAATGATGTTTTCTTAGCTCAACAAGGTATGATGCTGAACATGATGAAAAATTGACAAAGGCCCTAGAAAACATGGAAAGGAGTCCAGTGAATTCCATTGATTCAACACTTCAAGGGATTTTAAATTAGGGATTTTAAATTGTGACTTTTGTGGAGGAAATCATCAGAATGGCCTTTATGAAGGAACCATGACGCAAAGTGAGCAAGTTTAGTTTATTTCAAATCAAAATTCAAGGTCAAGAAATAAGTCTCTCTAATTCCTATGGTAATACCTATAACCCATCTTGGCATAACCATCAAAATTTTTCTTGGAGTAATTAGAACAATGTTCAAAATCTTTCTTTCCAACCCAACCAACCACAATCAAATTTTTCCAACCAACCACAATCCTCTAGACCATATCAACCACCTCACCAAAGAAATTTTCAAAACTTTCTGCTCAACAAAATAACTAATACCAACATCTACCACCAAGATTCCTACCTCAAGATCTCAATTATCCTTCACATGTAAACCATGCACAATCCAATGAAGATAATTTGATGAGGGAATTGGAAGCTTTGCAGAGAGATCATGAGAATTTGCGAGCTTCTACAAGGAATTTGGACCTTCAATTGGGACAATTAGCTCAGTTGAATAATGAGAAACCGGTTAGGGTTTGCCAACTGACACCATTCTGAACCCAAGGGATAACAACCATGGGCGGGATCATGTCCAAGTAGTCACTTTAAGCAGTGGTAGAATTGTGGAACCAAGGAGAGTTGACGAGGATAATGCAAGAATTGTGGAGAAAAGTGAGGCAAAGGAAAAGAGAGAGTCATCCAAGAGCAGTGATGGTCAAGATGAACCTACCAAAGCTCTTGACCAATAAGGAAAAACTAAAGACCTCTCGACTTCACCAGGTAAATTGGTAAGTATTCCTTTCCCTCAAAGAATGAAAGAGGATGAGAAAGCTAAGAAATTCAAGAGATTTTTGGAAATTTTTAAAAAGATTGAGATTAGCATTCTTTTCATTGAAGCTATTGAAAACACTCCCAGCTATGCTAAGTTTATGGAACAATTTTATCAAGCAAGAAGAAGCTAATGGGGGATGAGATCTTGTGTTTAAACGAAGGATGCAGTGCCATTATCCAAAAGAATTTGCACCGCAAACTTAAGGATCCTAGCTTGTTTTCTATTCCATGAAAGATTGGAGGAGTGACGTTTCAAAACGCTCATTGTGATTTGGGTGCTACTATCAACAATTTGCCTCATTCTACAATTATAAGAAGTTGAATGAAAAAGGATTGAAACCCACAAATGTCATTCTTCAATTGGCCGACAGACGTATAAGGCAACCAGTGGGTGTGGTCGGGGTTCTTATTGTCAAAGTGGGCAAAGTATTCCTACTAGAAGATTTCATAGTGCTTGACATGGAGGAAGATGTGGTGATCCTATTAATTCTGGAAAGACCTTTTTTGGCCACTAGAAGAGCCTGATAAATGTTCATGTCGAAAATCTACAATTTGGAGTCAACAATGATATTGTGTCATTTAATGTTTTTGATTCTTTTAAATTTCCTTCTGAATATGATGATGTGATGAGTGTTGGTATTATTGATAATTTGGTTATGAACCTTTATAGGAAATCTATGGAAGATGACACCAAGGACATGGAAGATATCCATAAAGGTGAGATGGAGTCCAGTGAACAGGAAAGCACTCAAAGAAGGAATTGGATGAAGTTGCAGAAGAGAACAAGCTGGAGAGTAAAGGTAAATGGGGTCTTTTAGGACCAAAGAACTACCCAAGGTTGAACTTAATCCACTTCCTTCTCATTTCAAATATGTTTTTCTTGGAGAACATGATACATATCCTGTTATTGTGAATGCTTTACTTTAAGATATTGAATTAGGAAAATTGATTTTTGTTTGGAAAAAGCATCGGGAGCAATTGCATGGATTATTGAGAACATTAAAGGAACAAGCCCTTCAGTTTGCATGCACAAAATACTCCTTAACGATAACTACAAGCCGAATAGAAAACCTCAAAGAAGGTTAAATCCTACTTTGAAAGAGACAGTTAATAAAGAGGTTTTGAAATTACCAAGTGCCGGAATCATTTACCCCATGAGTGATAGTGAATGGGTAAGCCCGACTCAACTAGTATCAATGAAAGGCGGGATCATGGTAGTTTTAAATGAGAAAATGAGCTTAGTAAAGCCTAACATCCTTAGCAAACTTAATGAAGCCACTAAAAAAGACAACTTTCCCTTGCCGTTCGTTGACCAAATACCACTTGAGCACCTATTCGGTGAAATATTTATCAGGTTCTTGAAAACAGTGAACAAGTAATAAAAGAAAACCTTAATTATCCTAATCAACTCGCACAAGGACTATTGGAACAAATACTAGGTTCACATGCCTATTTACTAGTTAGACAAAATAATCAGGAATTTTTGACTAAACTTATACGAAATTTAATCATAAGAAATTAAAATAAAGACAAGAAAGTAAAAATTAATCCTACGGAAAGAAATTAAACATAATTGACTAAAACCCTAATTTAATCAACCCTACTTGCGAGAATTTAATCAAGAACAAGAATTCTAATTAATCAACTCTATAAAAGCGATGGAATAAAACCCTAACTACTAAACTACAGAAGCAATTAAGAATTTAAAAGCAATAAGACAAGAACGATAATTAAAGAATAAGAATGCAATGAAAACAAGAATTAAATTGCATAAAATAAATCAAACTCAGTAATTGCAATGAGAATCAATGTCAATGGTTGTGGTTCAAAACCAGTTTTGAATCCTCTACAAGAGAACAAAAATCTTGCTTTAACGCTTGAGAAAATCTATCCTACGGCTGAACTATCGCTCTAGATCTTCTTTAAATTTCTTGTCAAGTTTACATCTTTATTAGATCATCATACTGGGTTTTTCGTAAGCTTCAAGTAGATATAATTTTTAATTTCTTTCTTATCTATTTTAGTACAAATTTCTTTGCTTTCAATTTAGGGTTTTTAGTAAAATTAGGGTTCTTATCAATTTCTTGCTTTCAATGTAAGAATTTTCAATTTCTAGCTTTAGTTTATAGTTAATTCTTAGTGGGTTTCTTTATTTCTAATCCAAAAATCCAAAAATATTTAATTTCCTAGTTAATCTTTTCTTAATTTCTACTTTAGAAATGAATGCTTTGGTAATCAATTTTTATTGCTTTATGGTCTTTTTAGTTGATTCATGCACTTGTTTCAAATCTTAGTCTTAATTAGATTAAATTAAGTTAGAATTGAAGTTTTAGAGTCTTTCATTAGAATAGTTCTTCCATCCACTAATTGATTTAGCTTAACTACACATTCACTCTTAAAACCTTGGTAATTGCAATCGACAATCCTCGTGGGAACGATCCCTACTTCCCTTGCTACTAGTTGACAACCGTATACTTGCGGGATGCCACCTAGTTAGTGATAGGATTTAGGTGTTTTCATTGATTTAAAACTAGGGTGTTAAAAGAGGCATCAACTGTATAGTCCATTAACATCTAAATAAGCATCTTAATTCCAGTCTAGACATTTTTTTCTTTTTTTTTTTTTTTTTGGCATTAGTTTCTTTGTTTATTTTATAGTTTTTCATTGTTTGTGTTTTGGTTGGCAGGACTTTGACGTTTATGCCAAGAATGTCAACAAACGAAATTCTACCCTTACACCTTAAAATTGAGCAAACCACACGTTGACTACGAAAGGAAGCTAGACGAGCGTTGCAACCAATAATTGAGATGGTAGACGATTAAGTTCTAGTCAACCCAGAGTAGTACCACGCCAATCTAACGAGAAGGAACCAACCACTTTGAGGGACTTTGTTGTGCCAATTTTGGATGGGCTTTAGTTGGGCATTATCAAGCTGCTAATCAAGGTAAATAACTTTGAGCAGAAGCCACAAATTATACAAATGGTTCAAATGTTGCTACGTTCGATGGAGCACTGAACGATGATCTAAATGTATACATATTCAATTTCCTTGAAATATGTGATACATTTTGTCATAACATGGTATTTGATGATGCAATCAGACTTTGTCCTTTTCGATTTTCTCTCAAGGATAAAGTCAAAGTTTGTTTTATATCACAACCCCCAGGTTCCATTACTACATGAAACGGTTTAGCACAAAAAATTTTGCATAAATTTTTCCAACTAGCTAAGACTGCAAAGGTTAGAAATGATATTGTATCCTTTGCACAAAATGATATGGAAAAACTTCATCAGGCTTGGGAGAGATTCAAAGAGCTATAGAGAATATGTCCACATCTTGGTTACCACTTTGTGGATATAGGTTTAGATGTTTTGCTATAAAATTGTCTCAACCACTCAAAATACGGTAGCTGCCATGAGTGGTGGCACATTTATGTATAAAACACCAGAAGAAGCATGACTTGTTGGAAAAGATAGCATGTAATTTTTATCAAAGGTCAAATGTTACTGCTAGTGGAGAAGGAGTTCAAGAAGTGGAGACAATGAATGCACTAATAACTTAAACAGACATTGGAAATCTGACTAGCATCTCTTAGAAAACAAGTTAGAGGTAGGAACTTGCATTCTATCAATCCAATTAATTACAATGAGTATTCTTGTGATTTGTATGCAGGTAATCAATCTACTGATGGATGTTATGCAATTCGAAGTAGAGTTATGCCTGAACAAATCAACTTTATATCCAAGCATCCAAGGATGCAAAATAGTCTTTACTCCAATGTGTATAATCTGGGATGGAGAAATCCTTTTAATTTGTCATGGAGTAATTCATGCGAGCAGCCTCAACCACCTCAGTTCAATCAGAGAAGGATCCAATTATAGAACTTAAGGATATGTTCGTAATTGTTTTAAATGAAACAAGGGGAATGAGTGCTGCTCTGCAAAATCACTCGGCATCTGTTTAGAAGTTGGAGAGTCATTGTTCAGTTGATTGCTCGTTCGGCTGAAATAGTCAAGTTCAATCATTGATTGAACAATACAAGTAATCAAAACTTCACAAACACTTCAACTTTACCCTCTCGATCACAACTATACGAGGTAGGTAAGTAGTAAGCGTTAAGTGGGTATTCCCACGAAGATTGTTGAGTAGGCAAGAACTGAACTTTGAGAATCCTTGTATTCTTAGACAAAATCATAAGAAAGGAAGAGTTAACCCTACAAAAGCATTAAAACTAAAGATTTAAAGTAATTAAAGTCCATATACTACTAAAAGCAACTAAGGGTAAAGAAATTAAACAAGTAACTTCTATTCTAAGAAAGCAAGTTAAACTACTAATTAAGGATCTATCTAAATTACTAGATCTGTCTAACAAAGACAAGAAAATTAACACTAACTTGCCTAATCTAACAAAAACAAGATTGAAATGGCAATGAACTTAAATCTAATTTGACAAAGTAAAGCATAAAGAAGCATGCAAACAAAGAAATCACTATTTTTTAGCAAAACTAGAATTTCTTGAAACTTGAAGAGAAAATTGATTAAAGCTATAAATTTCTGAATTTATTTTTATTATTTGAAAGAAAGCCCACTACAACTTGCTACTAACTATCATAAGGAATTGAAGATTTTAACATGGAAGTAACTAATTTAACAAGAATTTGAGACCTTCAAAGGAAACTTGAACTTTAAGGAACTTGGGTTGCAAGAAATTTAAAGAGAAAGCATGTAAAAGTTATATCTACTTGTAGCTAGTTAAAAACCCAACTAAAAAAGTTTAAAACTTGTGAAGATTAAAGAGCAGATCTAAGGAGAAATTAAAGAGAACTTTTAGTTAAAAAGAATGCTTGAAGGTTAAGAAAGGTTCAATTTATCTACTGAAATTCGAAAATATACACTATACCTACTACTATGTGTTTTCTATTCTACTAACTACTTGCTTCTTGAGCAGTACAAGTCTAGTGCTTGAGGAATAATTAGAGCTAAAGGATTACAAGCTAGCAACATTCACTTAGTCTAGACTCGCCACTATATCACGATATGGATTTTATACTGAGAATCCATATCGCGATTTGGAGCTCAAAATAATCCTGCCAATTCTACATCTATATCGTGATAAGATTCGTACTGCAATTTCTATATCATGACATGGAGCTTTTTCTAGCAACTTGAAATTTCTTTTTTTTGCCCTTCTCTTGAAAGTTTCAATCCTTTACGCTCCATATCTTCCATTTTTGACCTGTAACATACCCACAAACCTAATAAGTAACTAATCAAGTTAGAATTAACACTAAAATGATAATATTTACAAAAATACAAATTTGACAACTAAGTGAAATAAAGCTAAATAAAGCACATAAATTTACCCTAAATCCGATGTGGCAAAAAATACTAACATGCTAGTTTAAACAAGTAAAATAACTCTACGTTACTAGAGTTATCACACCCCCAAAATTAGTGTTTTGCTAGTCTTGAGCAAAACAAGAAAGAAAAAGAACCCAACTACATATGTAAACACAAACACACCACCAAATTGACAACACAAAAGTTAACGATGGATGTACTTTTAGTAATTAGGAAATCTCTCAAGATATGATAATTGACCTATTTTAACAAGTCACTCCAAGTATCTTAACTTTCCCCAAAGAATACATGTTCAAATGCCAACAAAACATTTCAAATAACCAAGTATTAACCATCTTCAGAAAGGTTTTCAAAAAACAAGTTCCCTTCATCTAAAATCAAAAGGATTACAAAGTTTTTTAACTGCCTCGAAAAGGCCACATGGAAATAGAAGATCAATAGGATTCTACCTAACATGCATATGTCACGTAGTTGGGAGTATCACTCTAGTAAGGTATCAGTAGAAGGATATTGATGATAGGTATATATGCTACAAACATTTCATCCTCAACTTGTTGGTATTCTAAACAAAAACTCCTGATGGCCATTTCAGAGAAACAACATGGGTACATGCCGAAATCCCTTTCTAGCCTTATTACTATTGTAATGGCATATTTGGAGAAATAACATGGGTACATACTAGAATCCCATACTTGCCTTTTTCGAGAAGAAAAATATTTTTGTGTGTATGTATGTGTGTGTGTATATATATCATGGCTCTAAACTAGGGAAGAGGAGTAAAACGCATCCAAAATTATATCAAAACCAATCACTACACAAGACAGAATAAAACTCCCTATGTAGGCACATAAAATGACCTAAATCACCTATATTCCATTTAAACCAAGTTTTCCAAAAGATGAACTGACAATAGTAATGCTATCGATTTGATCAAAAACAATGTTTCAAATGAACTACTATAAAAATGTGAAGCCCTCAGTTTTTGAACATAGTAATACATGGTTTTTGAAATTCTTTTATAGTAAAAGAACCAAATTTGATCCAACTACTCAACACACACTAAAATCCATGAAATTCCAAGTTTAAATAATTCACTCCTATAACATTGTAAGTCATTAGTCATCATTGAGTACCATAATCAGTAAATTTCCATCCAAATATCACCATACACATATTTACAAACACTAAAAATACCACTCCCAACAAAGGAAAATACAACCCCAAACTTGTCATTTTATTATAATGATGAGTAAAACTCATCCATCCACTCAAACAAAATAAAACAAGCACATACTAGTATGAGTAACATTAAAACATAACAAGAATAATTAAGGAGTATGTCCTAGCAAAGTGGTCCTAGAACCTAATCAAAACAAACTGCTAAATCATAAAGAGGCCAAATAACACAAAGTTGAAACCAAATAATCATCAATGCAAGCTCAAGATAATCAATCTATCACAGAAGCACAATTTAAGTCCACTTAGCATCAGCCTAAGTGCCATTAGCCAAACTGTTCTAAAAGAAATAAGATACTAATGTATTTCAAATGAGAAAAAACGAAAATAAAGTAAAATAGTACTCAAAGTGCTAAAAAATGAAATATGAAAATGTGTTCTTCAAATTCCAAATTCAAGATAAGGAGAGAGAATTGGTGATATATATATATATATTTTTAATATTGGTTAACTCCTCAGGCTTCATCATTAACTTTATTGATATCTTCAACACCCATCTCCTTATCTGCTTCTCATTGTTGACTTTCTTCAAAATCTTCCTCTTGAGCTCCTCCAACTTCCTCCATAGGCTCTGTCCCTCCTACTTGTCCTTGTTATGCTTGTGTCGTATCCATTTTTGGTGCATAGAATTGTTGTCCTTGAGGAGCTCCATAGTGCCAAGTAGGTAGTAGTGGTGTACAAATCCATGATCGCATGAAAGAAGGGAAGCGACTGTTGTGCCATCAACACCATATTATGGTGAAGAAGCATCTGACTGTAGGTCTGTTACCCATATAATTCATTATTTTGTTCTTCACTTTGAGATGCATTGAAGACATTGGCAGGCTACATAAAAGTAGGTAGAGTTGGTTAAATCGAGGACTCAAGCTGATACTTGTTGGCCTCATTGATCATATTCTACACATTTTTTCTATTGATCCTACCTCTCTCAAATGTTTATCATTCTCCTGGGATAATTGGGCACCATGTATCAACACATAAAAATGAGATCAACTCAGGTAAATAATACTTGGGATGATTTGTTGACCCATTAGATATGAGTCCCTTCCAAATCAATCTACCAACATTAAGTGGCATGCCCTCCATTATAGCATAAGCGAGAAAAGCTTTGTCCCATTGTACCACACTTACTACACTAGAACTCCAATTTTTTTAGCTAACAAATTAAAACCATATCCTAGGCAAAAGTTTATGACCGTTACGAGGGAATTTCAAAGAAGTATCGGAGGCATTCATGATCCAATTCATTTCTGGTTCACACAAACAGTTCTGAATTGTATCCATGTCCTCTTTACTCCTGATGCAAGTTTTGTACTGATCACATGTTCTTTGAGGTAGAAAAATCAACCAAGACACTTTAGACTCTACACTTCCCATCTACTAGATGCAAAGACTGCAATGAAATTTCTTTACAAAATTAGTGTAGCCCGATTTAACTTCCCCATTGAAACGTCCCCAATTTCCTAACTTAAATTGTGCCTCTAGTGGCAGCCTAATGTGCTCAAGATCAATCCAATGCCCAAACAAATCAAATGCTCACTCCCTAATAACATCATGCTTTTGATAAGACTTGAAAATATCCTTAGCCCGCTCACTTGCATAGAACAAGTGTTCACTTAATTCAACAATATTTTCACTCAGTCCCTCATTGGCTTTTATTTTCTTTGAAGACTCTCCCCTTCCCCTACCTCTACCATCTCTAAGCACACCCTCTGGCATGATTATCAGAAAATTTCAACGATCTATCAAACAAAGTTTCCAAAATCACTTTCAAATATAGCTTCAAACAAAACTCGATTTCAATTCTTCAACAACACAATCAATTTAGGCTAAATTAATGACAATTTTTCACAATTCCACAATAAAATTGTCAAACCTACCCAACATTATTCCAATTTAACCAAAAAAATCACAAATCCAATTCAAAGTCTTCCAATCACAAAATTAAAGTCCAAAAAATCAAAGAGAAACTCAACAATTATTCCCAAAATCAAGATTCAAGCACTTTGATAATATTTATGGGCTTAAGCACAATAGAACAAATTTACTCGAAAATTGTAGCCAAATTTTCCCTTGTGAAGCCCCTCAAAATCCTTGAAGTTTTTCCCTTGAATCTTGATAAAACTCCTTCTTCTTGGCACTTCATGGATGAAATCATATTCTAGATGGTTTGGTAGCTTGGATTATGTGGGTTTATAGTGGATTTGGGAGATTTGTGGTGGTTTTAGGCAGAGGAGAAGAGAAATAGATGTGAGGTTAGGGTTTTGTAGGTTAAAAAAATGCGAGAAAAATGCTGAAAACCCAATTTCAATGTTTTATCTAACCATTGATATCTGAGACAGATTACGATATCGAATTTGTATTATAAATTGGTATCGTCATACGGGTCAATTTAGTTTTCTGGGATGGAGTCTATATTGCGATATCAATTTCGATATCACAATTTGGAACTCAAGGCAGAATCAACCTGAGTCCTAGAAGTTTTCTTCTATATTGTGATATGGCATTCGATATCACAATATTGTCCAAAAAATTTTCAAACCATATCGCGATATGGAATTCCTTATTTGGATATAGATTGAACTTCTGCAAAGACAAAATTTTACACTTAGCTAAATTTTTGCCAATCTTTCTCAACTTCACTTCAAGCCTTTTCACCACCTACAAACATAACAAACACAAGTATTAATGAACAATTTCCTTCCATTTATTTAGCAAAATTTATTCTAATCCGAAGCTAACACGTCAAACCCAAATTCAACCAAAATTATACTAATTAAACCCATTCAAATCCTAACAAAAATAAAGCTAAAAAAACACACAAAACATTAAATTAAATATGTGTTACCTCCCATAATAAGTCATTAGCTTAACTATGACATTAATTAATTAAGTGAAGCAATTAAGGTTGGTTGGCCATCCAATCCCTTTGGGACTTTAAGGGACTCGCTTGACACCCCTTTTATCAACCAAAAATGCTTGCTTTCTGACTTTTGCATGGATGTGACTTTTCATACAAGTACTCGCCGAAGCTAAAGGACCAAACCACACACCAAATTGCTTTTCAAAGCACCATCTCTTCTTCTTATGCACTTTCATTTTCTTGTCATCATCATCTTTCCTATGCATGGCACTTAGATAATGATCCTTTTTCACATCTCTACCAACATCGGGTGGCTTTTCCTTCTAGTCATGCTTCAAGTCAATCTTTGCTTTACCTTCTACCTTGATTGGATCATCTTATTTATTAATGAATGCATCTTAATTTAACCTAGCAACAAAAGAATCATTAGAATTGTTAATACAACATTCTTAAAAAGTCGAAGCATTCTCAATTAATTCAAAGCCATTGAATTACAACAATTTCATTTTCAATTTGGAGTGCCAGTTTCCCTTGATTCATATCAATCATGGCATGTGCAGTGGATGTCTCAACCCCCCCACAACCCACGGTCTGGCCGACCTTTGGGACCGGCACCGTCGCCAATGTTGTGCTCGTGAAATAGGTGATTAAATGCAAAAATCCTATTTACTTTTTACAAACATAAATTACCTACTTACTATTACCAATTTAAATGAATCACCTATTTACTATTACATAACGGGGCTTTAAATGCGACTATGAATTGTAAAAAATAATCCAAGCTAGGGAACACAGGATTGGAGTCGCCACCCGGTGTGTTGGTGCGCCGGGACACAAAAATACATCAAAATTTAAAGAAAAAAGAAACCCTAGTCTAGATTGACTCCTGGTCCACGTAATTCAAAAAACATGAGTTCGGGACTCCTGTTGTAAAATGGGAAGGTTTGGGATAGATTTGAATTTCCCTCAGCACCCACTTTACCCGGCGTTGGACCGGTTGCAGTGTATGATTTTATCGCTTTTCCCTTTTCAATTTTAGTATTCATTGTTGCCGAATTTGTAGCGTACGTGTGCCTAAGATAGTTTAAAAGTAATAAAATATGTACATATTAATGAGGAAATGAAAATAAATGGTAAATAAAAACATTGACAGGTAAATTTAGCCCGAGGTCCAATTTAAAGTTGCACACATTTAGCTTGTAGTGCCCTTTAACTCCCAAAGGGCAAAACAGTGGTTTGTCAAGCACGCCAGAGTTTACTTCTAGCCCGATTTTATATTATTGACACAATTATTAAGTCATGGACTAAATTGAGTTTGATTCAAATATTTAATGTCTAGTCGTGCAACTAAACAAAATTTGAGGACAGAAGAGTAAATTCACATCATTTAACAAGTAAGAAAAAGCATAAATATTATATCGAGACCAACAAGCATAAAAAATAAAGAACAAATCATCACAAAAGAAACTAATCAAAAAATATGTGCAAAATCAGAACCTATTTACAATTTAATATTTGCCTCATAAGGGCAAAATGGTAATTTCACAATCAAAGGGTAATTAAACATATTAAAATGTCAAACAAAAATAAAATTAAAGCATGGTGGTTATTGTCATTAAAAATGTAACTTAGAAGAAATTTGAAAAAAAAAGAAAAAAAAAAAGAAAATTAAGTCATAAATAATGTAAAAATAGTAAGATAAGCATTTTGTCACCAAAACAATCGATTCAAAAGCCCATTTAACTCACCTCAACCTCAGGAATGTGGTGGAATTGGTTATGCTTGGCTTGGAGTGCGTTTGAGCCGAATTTGCTTTCGGCACCTCCAAGCTTCCGGTTGATGAACCGGCCTTCTTCCACCACATTTTTCACCCACCAGATGAACGATTTTGCTTGAGCTTTACATAGACAAGTTCTAGTACCAGGTACCCTCTACAACTTTTCTTCTTTCAGTTTAGTCTAATTCCTCTTCGATAGCTTGGAATCTTGGCTCAAATTTGGCTGTCTGGAAAATTTTCCAGACTTAGATTTTCTCTTTTTTTCTGCAGATTTTCTTGGCCACCAGCCTTCTTATACCACGTTTTTGACCCTCCAAATGAATTATTTTTCTTAATCTTTTCAAAGATAAGTGGTAGTCCCAGGTACCCTCTACAACTTTTCTTCTTTGAGTTTAGTCTAATTCCTTTTCAATCGTTTGGAATATTGGCTCAAAGTTGGCTATTTGAAAGATTTTTAAACTTAGAAATTTTTTTCTCTTTTCTTTTCTGCAGAAATTTCGTCCTCCCTCTTTTAGGCTGAGTTTTTTGCTCTTTAAAGAGGTGGATTGAGTGTAAAAATGGTCAAAGACCATTCCTTGTCATGTTGGAAGTATGGGGCATCTGAAATTTGGTGAGAATGGGTGAAAAATGCAGAGAAAAACGTGGCCAAAACAAATTGCTCGATCAGCGTGAACAATACGCACGATACTGTTCACGAGCTGAATTTTTTTTTTTTTTTGTTGAAAAATCTAAAAACTTAATAATATTAAAACTCATTCTTAGTAGCTGTTTCAAAATGCATAAAACACAATAATTAAACATCATAAGACAAATTAAGAGGGAATTAAAGGATAAATTAAGAGGAAATCAAAGAGCAGGTTAAAAAGAAATTAAAAGGGAAATTAAAAAGAAAATTGAGAGTCAAATTAAGAGGAAAATAGGGGAGAACTTAAGGGACAAAAATAGGTGTCTACAGTGGATAGAAAAGGTCTTTCCAAGATCAATGAATATTTGAATTTTCTCCCGTCTCGAGTACTAGGAAATCCACTAGAAAAATAAGTTTATCCACTTGAACTAAATTATCCTCCAATAAGTCATACGGTTTCTTTTCAGACAAATCTGTCAATTGGAGGGTGATTTGTGTAGGCTTTGCATTTTTTATCCCTAATTTGTCGTAGATCGCGTTAGACATCATATTTATACTCGCACCTAAGTCACACAATGATCGATTTAACGTGTAGCCCTCAATTTCACTGGTATGGAGAAACTACCAGGATTTTTTCGCTTCGGTCACAACTTTTTTTGGACACTTGCACTTCACTTTGAATTGAGACACACCCTTTCATCATCATCCCACTTTCTCTTCCCAGCTAGAATCTTCTTCATAAATCGGGCATAGTGGGGTATCTTTGTGAGTGATTCAACCAAGGAAACATTGATGTGGAGCTTTTTGAATGCTTCTAGGTATTGGTTGAATTGCTTCTCCTTTCTTCCTTCTTTGGATCAATCAACCTTTGAGGAAACGGTATCCTCACAGTAGTTCGCTTAGGATTGTAGGTGATTTTGAAAACACAAAACAAGTGAAAAATTTACCCTTCACTTAACAAAAACCTTCACTCTCGCAAGTATACGAGGTGGTTTGTATGTTAGTGGTGAGTAGGTATCGTTCCCATGATGATTGGGCCGGTAATTACTAGGCTTGTCGGGTCCTTAAACTATTTAGACAAATCAAAAAGAGGCTTTTCTACACTACTCAAACAACAATTGGTTCACAACTAAGAAAGCATTAAATCAACTGTTGGAACGAAGCATGTACAACTATCTCTAAACTAGACTAGAGAACTATAAGAGTACATGAGTAAACATCAAAGCAATTGAAACTAGGAGACTAATTAAGAATTGAAATTAAACAAAGGATTTAAACTAACTCTACTAGAGCATAAAAATTAAACTAAGATCTTAATTATGTTATCAGACTAGAAGAGCTACAAAGAGTATGTAACAAAGTAGAAAATTAAATTTCTAAGCTAAAAGCAATTTAAGTCTAATCAAAGTGGACAATTAAACTAAACAGTAGATCGAAATTACTCTACTAATTAAGAAAGTAATTAATGACCAATAATAAGAAAGCAAGGAAATATATTAGACTAAAGAAATAATATTAAATTCTATACTAAGAAAGTACCATAAATCATAGCTCGAAAATGAATGAACAATAATTCAAGAATAGGAAAGAAATTACAAAAAATAGAATATTCTACACTAGATAGATTGGTGTTCTTCATTTTATACTATTTTAGGAAAGTATAATATATCATCATTGAAATGGAAGATTTCTAGGGTTATGCTAATGATTGAACTAGAAAAACAACAATTAATGAAAGCCAACTACTAAATAAAGCTTAGAAATTAAGAAAATCAATGTTTAAAACAAGGTTTACTGCTCAAAATTTATATTCAATCTAAGAAAAGAAAATAGTAGAAACTTAAATTAGATTAAATTTCAAGAAAGAGAAACTGAAAATAGTTAAAATTGGTATCAAATGAAAGCTAATCAAAAGCCCAATAAATAATAAAAGATAGAATTTTTACATCTAGATTAAAGCTAAAGATTAGAGTTTTTAAGTAGAAGAAGAAAGTATTACTATGACAAGACTAGACTAACTAATGGAGGCTAACTAAACTACACTACACCTACTACTATCTGTTTAAGTGTAGTATATTAGGGTAATTCAAAAATTTGATGGTCACAGTGCTAGTTTGACTTAATTAACCAAAGTCAAATTTTTTCTTATACAAATTTATTGACTGCAGTTGCTAGTTGTCTCTGGGCTGATTCATCTTTTCTTGATGACCACGATTTATAAACTTGTGCCTTTCTATGCTTGACTACAGTTACTAGAATTTCTTCTTGGTAATCTTGACTGTGGTCAGTGAAGCAAAAACTCTTGAGCTTGGTCTTCATTCTTGTACAATTATGTCCTTCCACTTTGCTTCTTCCACTCATTCAACTTTCCATCAAATCTTCAAGTGTTCCCAAGTTAAAATGCACAAGAAATGCCTAACTATCAATTTAGTTCTATAATGTACATATTTTCTACCAAAACTTCTAAAATTTCTCCAAGGTGCTAGAAATCATCACTAGGCATAGTTTATCTACAAAAACATATAAAACCAATCCAAATGGGACTAACATGACAAAAATTGCCTAGGAATTAATCCGAACAATATAAGAGAGAAAAAGAGCTAAGCACACTACCAATGGAAATGAAAGAAAATTGAAAAGGGGAACTTGAAAGTATTTAAGCATGTGCAAATGTAGTTTTAATTCGTCTAACAAACTATACATGTTCAACCTCTTGTATAATTTGTAAAGTAGTACTAGTTCTAAATGCAGATCTCATGTTGACAATTTAAGTATTGAGAGAATGTCAATTCAAATCCAAGGTGATCAAGGGTAAACATATTTATTTTCTCAAAAATCAGCTTCAAGTGTAGAGAGATCACTAAGAATTCCTTTAAGAAGCACTAAAATGAAAGTGAACATGCAAGGACATTCATGGACACTATAAGATACCTTGAGAGCACAAACCAAGGCAATGCTTCACCTCACAAATCTCTAAGATCTTATAGCATAGATCAAGGATCACATAGGACTTTCAAAGCTTGTAATGTCGGTAAGGGTGAAGGCAAGAAAATTTTGGATGAGAATGGCTCCATTCACCTTAGTCAAACATAACAAACTTCTAGACCTAATCCCATGAACAAAAATCCCCATAATTGCTGTGCGTAGACCAACTCTCACTTGAAGTTATGGAAACTAAGTCTATGTTCATAAGGAGCTATTTTTGAGTCTCCTTTATTACAAAGTTATGTACAACATTGTAGAAATTAAAATAACAAGCAAGGATTTGATATTGATTTTGAAATATATACATATATATATATATATGATTATTTTTTTGGTAGCTAAGAAATCTAAAATTGGAAAAATTACAAGATATTACAAAGTTGATTACATCTAATTACACAGAGGAAATTGAACAAGATTAAGCATTTAAACTTCAATTTTCAAACACTTGTGCAAATATTTGACTCCATTCCATCATTTCACTCGACCTTTGCATTTTAAGTCCTAATTTGACCAAGGTGGTGGGATGAAAAGATGGTAAGGGAATTGTTGAATTGTGTGGTTGACAAAGAATTAAGGCTTAAATGCTCAAAAGGGGACACTAGGGATACAATTGATTTTTGGGTAGGTGTTTTTGCTCAAACGGTCCAAAGAAATACCTAGTTCATTTCCAAAATCTAGCTATTTGGTAAGTGGGGAATTCACACAGGCCTTTCTAATGTCCAAAACCAAATGCTACTAGCCCATAAAACATCCCAAAATGAAAGTCATGGAAAATGAACAAAGATGCTTAAATAATTTCTTTGTATACTACCAACCAATTCCCAATGACTTCAACACATTTAAACCCAATCGACTATGAAGTGAATATGGCATTCAACCAATACTTGTAGTCAAAAGCTTCCAAAACGAGACAAGAAAAATATTTTTCATATAAGTGGTCAAACACATTGTAAAGTTCATGGAGTTAAAGTCCATTATGCAAATTTATGGCAACCAAGTTCACCAACTCAATTCATCCATCTAAACACACATTCCATAGAACATAACTAAAATAACACGACCATACTTTTTATGTTATTGAAATGATGAGTACTACTCATCCAATCGCTCACCATTGAGCACAAGAAAGCAAAAAATAAGTAAAATAAGCACAAATACATAAACAATAACTAATTTTGGACTATGCCAATGAGTCTTCAAAGATACATAAATTTCAATATCCACCAAAACATAATCAATAAATCCAAGGGTTGACCGTACCAAAATGGCCCAACGGTTACCCTTTTAAATTAACTATGTTAAGGGGTCAAAACCAAACTAAACAATCATCCATAAATTGGACAACTAAACCAAAAATATTATTCAAAGCATTAAAGCTACTACTAAAAATCTAACAAGTACTAAAAATCCAATAACAATGGAAATCTAGTAGGGATATATCTCTCACAACCAAAGCATGAATAAAAGGTATGATGGGGGATAGAAAGCAGTAAAAGGTAAAGGAGAAAGCGTTTTCTCAATGGTAGGTTGGGTCAGGCTCAATAAAAGTCCTTCTCATTGTCCTCTTTCTCTCCATCTTGCTCCTCAAATAGATCATTTTGCTAGAGTCCTCAGCGTTGCCTTCCGCCTTCTCTCCTTGTTCCTTCTCTATATTTGTGTCTTCTTCCTCGCCTACTTCTTGTGGTGCTACTTGTTGCTCGCACTGGGGCTGGAAGTTAAGTAGTCTCTTAATACTTGACCATGTGGTGATTCATATTGCCGATCGATGGATGCCTTGGATAGATCCAAGTGTATAGGGTGGTAGCATGGAGAGCTTGGCCAATAAGTGTCAGGTTGTTGCGGATGGTCATTTGACTGTAGATCTATTAGGCTTGCAACTCATCCCGCTCACGATCGGTCTGTGGCGGGTTGTAGACATACCTACTAGGCATGGTGAGGAATGATGACTGAAGGGGTGCTTGGGAGGCTTGCTCTCCTTGTGCTTGTTCTATCAAATCCCAACTCTTAAACTCTTTCATCATGCTACGCACATATGCCCCATTAATCTTTGCCTTAGCATCAATTTTATCCTGTCCTATGTTAACCTGACAACTTGCATCAAGACATATTCGTGAAACTAGGCTAGGAAGTGAAAATGTTTGGTTTTGACGACTTGGAGTTTTTTTAAGAAATCCAAATAGATTAATTTCTCCAAATCAATGCTCAATCCCTCTAGAATCCCAAACAGTAGGCTAATTACATAAGCCTTATCTCTCTAAGCAAAGCTAAATGTGGAGGTTTCTGTGATACAACAGCAAATGAAGTACAACCAGATCTTAGGTAGTAATTGAATATCCTCTTTGTACAAACCCAAAATTTTGGTTTTAGAATAAATAGTCTTACACTTTGGAGTGCCTCCACACAAGCATGCCCAAATTTTATCGTAGTTCAGCCCCCATGTCATGGATTCATCAAATCTCTATACAGATTAGGGACTTTCAAAAAGAATTGATCTTCCTGGGGCTCACATCTACCCATTTTCCCTTAAAAAAAACTTTTTCATCATCAATTCCATTCAAGTAGCAATGGAACTCTTTGACTAATTTAACATACCCCCTGGAATAGTCTCATTTAATGTCACCCAATTGCTCTCATTCAGTTGATGGTCAATCTCTATACACAACCCCTCGAATTCCCCCTAACTCTCTAACAACTCAAAATTTTTTTCTTGAATTATATTATGTTTGGAATGGTTTGGACAAATTTTAAATTGAGTTCCAAGCTTTGGCACTCACACAAATTTGATCATCACAACTCTCATTTCCCCTTTTCTTAGATTGGGAACACAGTCCCATTTTCCTCTTTGAGCTAGCAGGAACCATGGACACAACCTTACCTTTCCTTTTGTCCTTTGATATTAATCACAGTCAAATCAACAATTCAACAAAAATTAAAGTAGTCTAACAAACCTATTTGAAACCAACAGTTTCAATCAACAAAATTCACCCCAGAATTTTGAAAGGGACAACAATAGTCTAAATTTCCCCAACAATTCAAAAAAATGGTGAGATTTAAACTTCAAACACAGATTGACTAATTGGAGTGAATTTTTACGCGATGCCAATTGAGGAGTTCATTGATGAATTTCCTGCCCCTGAAAATCTTTCCGAAATTGTGAAGATCTTGATTTTGGAGTGCTTGAAGGAAGAATTTGCTGAATTTGCGGAATTTTATGAAAAAATGGTTAAAATCATGCAAATGGGATAGAAAGAGGGAGCGAAGTGACCAGCTAAAATTATAGGAAAAATGGTCTTTCTAAAAATTTGTTGGGGTTTGAAAATGTTTATAGTTAGGTAGGAAGGTACCGAGATCAAGGATTTTTCCATTGAAAAAATATTGGCTACGATTAAAAATCTTCAATGACTACGATAAAAGACACTTAGAAAGTTTTTTTTTTTCAAATTCTTAGCTCTAGTGACCACGGTTACTGAAAACAAGCTTTGAAAACATTGACCGTGGTCACAAATAGTTAGAAAAAAAAGCAATAAGAACTGCAGTATCAGAGCGTGGTCAAACTTCCAAAGAGTTTGGACCTCTCAATGACCGTGGTTACTAATTCCCCATTACCTAAAAACACAAAAAATATCAATTTAGAGAGTCATTCCGCTTACAATTTTACAAGAATAAATTCATACTCAAACTTAACTATATGGACACTAAAATTAAGCTAATTAGACCTATCTAAACCTAAGTAACCAAAATATAAACAAGTTAAGGATAAGACACTTCGATTGTTAATGTGGAAACACCTTCATCAGCTCAAACAAACCTTCGCACCCAGATTTGAGCTAGCCCGGAAATAATTTGAGCCAAGACTAAGATATGGTCTCCCAAAGTGAATTCCTTCCTCAAAATGAGCTTATCATGCCATACCTTGGTCCTCTCCTTGTAGATTAGCGAGTTCTTAAATTATTCCTTTCTAAACTCGTCCAACTCATTCAAATCTAGGAGCCTTTTTTCACTAGCTTCCTTGCAATCAAAGTTGAGGCTTTTGATAGTGATGCGAACTTCGCAGATAAATTGACGAGACCTAGAATCGATGCGGAACCCAAGAATGCCAAAACAAATTTGACTTGATGGATTCAAACTCGTTGATTAAGAAATCAAGAATTGGAAGTATCTATTCTCGACTGTATGAGATATCGATACGTTGTCTATAACGAGACAAGAACCGATAGTGTTCAAGATAGGTAGTCACAAGATTTAATCTTGCAAAATACCCAAGTCTTTGGAAAACAGTGTGTTGGAGAATTTTCTCTCAAAGTTTTTTTTTTTTTTTTTGAATATTGATGAATGAATAATCGGCTATGTGAAACTCTGTTAACGTGACTAGGAGCCGGCCAAATTGAACAAAATAAGCCTAATTAAACTAACATTCATATAAAACAAAAATACTATAAACAAATGCTGAAAAATAAATCCTAATTTAATTAGGAATGGATGGCCAACTACAGCATATGGCTGAATAAGGTTTTCTTGAACCCTTCTTGGAGCTCTTCAATGCTTGTGCTCGAAAACACTTGGACCTGGACTTTATTTGATCACTTGGGCTTCATTTTGAAGAATTGGACTTCATGTATTAATTAGTTGAGGATAGTCCAATACAATTTGTTCATAACACCACGAATATGCTCTGACCTTGGTGAGCTTGAATCCAAGCTTTCTCCGGTTTTCATCTCCTGAACTTGGTACATACTTAGCCTATCCATACTCATAGCAGATTACTCAATAAGACCAAAGCTCAAGTTCCTTGAAAACACCAACAAATGGCACGATTTTCCATACACCATTCAGTATGGAGACATGGCAATTTGAAAGACCAATTCTTTCTTGAGTCATTGATCGTTGATTGCTTGTTTTAGATAGAGTTCAACTTTAAAAACAAACAAGCAATGATTAACCTCACAAGATCACTATACTCTACCTAACTTCCGCAAGTATACGGAGTTGATAGTAGTATAGGATGAGTGGGTATCGATCCCACAAAGATTGTTTGGCAAGTAATTATCAAGATTTACGGATCCTTGTATAGTCAAGCAAATCCAAACAATAGAAAATGAAACTACACTACTCAAAGCCAGAATTAAACTCAAGCAATTAAAACCTAATTTTAAGCTAAATTATCTACTAAAGCAAGTAAATGAAGCTAAGCAATTACAAAATTGAGAAACTAGCTACGATATTCTAATAAAAACAATTAAATAAAAGAACTTAATTCTACTTGAAATTAACTAAAATAAGACCAAAATTAAAAAGCAATTGTCTTAATCATTAACCCAATTAAAAAGACTACATAAAAGAAGTTTTGAAGACTAGAAGCAACCATTTCTAAACTAGAATTTGGAAAGAGTTAAACTTGAAATCTAAATATTTTTTAATTTTTGATAATAATAAAGAAAGCCCACTAAAAATTAACTGGAAATTAATGCAAGGAATTGAAAATTCTTAACTAAAAAGCAATAAATCAACAAGAACCCAAATTTCTCTATGAAACCCTAGAATGAAAGCAAAGAGATTCTCACTAATTTAAACTGGAAAGCAAGTAAAAATTATATGTACTTGAAACAGATGCTTAACCCACTACAATTATATAATCAAAATTTAAACTTGCAAAGAAATTAAAACTAGATCTAAAAGATGATTACCTTTTCATTAAAAAGGAAACTTGAAAGTTAAACTATTCTAATCTATCCTACAAATTACTAACTGCCTACTTACTCTATTCCAATTTACTTCAATTTTAAAGTAGCTTAAATAGTGGAGTATTACTTAGGCACAAGGCAAAAATCATAAATCGGTTGCTAGAATATTACAAAACTGCCCTTACAACTTAAACTATCCGCGAGTCCATATCGTGATCAGAAAATTGAGATCGCGATATGGACTCACTAATCACTTAAGTCATTTTCCTGAGTCCAAAACACGATCTGGACTCTCTTCCTGGCAAGCATTCAATTCTTCTATAATTGCATTTTGGTCCTTGAACTTTGTTCATTCCAGCTTCCAACCTCTAATTTAGACCCGCATAATATTAACACAATTAAGCAATTAATTAAGCTAAAATTTTAATAAAAACTTATCATATTTAACAAGAACAAAAATATAAACACGTATGAAAGAAATTAACTAAAACTTCCAATTAATTACTCAAAGTTCGGAATTTAAACTATCAAAATGCCATAATTTAGAGTAAAATAACTCTAGTTCGCTAGAGTTATCACACCCCAAAATTCAGCGTTTTGCTAGTCCCGAACAAAACAAAAATTAAAAGAAGCCACAATGAGATACTATCACTTAAACACATAAACACCACCAAAATTGACAAAACACTTGATGAATTGTGGATGTACTTAGAACAATTAAGAAACCTCTCAAGAAACTTTCAATACTATTTGATAAGTGAAGTGTTTAAATGAGTCACTACAAATTTGCAATTTTTCTACAATGTAGCACACGTTCATTTACTAAACAAGATTTCAAGTCACCAAGAATTACTATTCTCAAAAAAAATTACCAAACGTTTTAGTTCTATCAATTTAAAACATCATTGCTTCTCAAATCACAAATATTATGGAGTTAGTCAAATATCCCGACTGGGCCTCATGAAAATAGAAGTTTATTTAGGAATCTACTTAAATTCAAATGTCAAATATTTTGGGAATAGATCTCTAACAAGGAATAAGTAATATGAGATCAATGATAAGTATTACAAACATTTACTCCTTAACTTATTGGTATACTAAAACATAATTCCTAATGGCTTAATTTGGAGAAACAACATTGGTACACGATATGAAATGTCAGAATCCCGTACTCGCCTTATTACTAATCTAATGGCTTATTTCAGAGAAACAACATGGGTACATGTCGAAATCCCATACTTGCCTTATTCCTAAAAGCAAACTTTTTTTTTGGATTAAAGAAGGCCCTAAACCAAGGAAAAGGGGTCAAATGTACTTAAAATTAATCTTAAATACCAATTATTCACAAATTAGAAGAACATTTCTTATGCAAACACACAAAATGTCCCAAAATGCCTTCTATTTCATTTAACTCATTTTTTTTCGAAAGATAAATCATCTAACAAAATAATATAAGTGATTTGATCAAAAACAATATTTCAAATAAATTTTTCTAAATTTTCAGTACTTCTTTTTGAAAAATAGTAATGCCAAGTTTTTGAAATCTTTATGTTGTAAAAGAATTACTCACTCACACATAAATCCATGAAATGACCCAATTAAATACTTCAATCATATAGTGTTGTACGTCAAAATTCATCATCGCCGAGTACTCAACTGATCAAGACTTTTCCATCCATTATACATCAAGTGACATCAACAAGCACAAAATAACCATTCCCAATATGAAAAATAAACACCACAAAACTTGTCTCTTTTATTCAAGTTGATGAATAAATCATCCTTCCACTCATCCAAAATCCAACATAAAGACATGTACAACAATAATCAAAACTACTCAAACTATGACACAATTTCAAGCTAACAATTAAAATTGAGTAAAAGTGCTAAGAGTATTTAACCAAGCCATGCATCTCATTAATTAAGGTCCATAAAAATTAACATCCAATTCAAATCATCAACAATTGCAAAAAAATGACATCAGCTTAAGGCCCTTATCCATTCCACTCTTATTAGGCAATAAACATGACCAAAAACTACACCAAGTATTCAACAAGCAATTCTCAAAAAGATTTAATCCATGAAACATCAAAAAGATTTATACTTGGCATCAGCTTAAAGCCATTAAACAATCTACTCAAAAGAAAAACTAAAATATCCCAAATCAAAAGGACTGAAAATAAAATAAAAGTAATCAAAATCCAGGTTCTAAATCATGAAAAATAAAGAAAATGTTCATCTTTAACAAAGTGCTTCAATTGCTCAGTTATAGATCATCAAAGTTCAATGCAGTTGGTTGCATCACTCTTCTTGTTCCATTTCTTCTTGACCCTCATCGGCATCACTGGGTTGTGCTTCTTCACGGTCGTCATCTTCATCCCCTCCAGTCACACCTGCTTGGCTGGATCCCTCCTGATGTGCTGAAGCTGCAGGCGGTATGTAATATTGTCCACGAGGTGGACCAAAGTGCCAAACTAGAGATGGTGATGGCCGAACCCATGTACCCAATGAGGTGGTCTTGAGGGCTTCTAATCCAATCAACATAAACATCACAAATGGCATTTTTAATTACATTCATATTTCTCCTTATAATTCAACAATGTCAAATATTGACTGGAAGACATAGAGGGTATGTTAAGGTAGGCATTAATCAAATCCGAACTAAAATCCACCAATCTATCCCCTATACTCTTACCTTACCATCCTCCAATTTACACAAATTACAATGAAATTCCTTCACTAACTGGGAAGTCCCGGAGTCAATTGGAGTATAAAACCCCTCCCAATGTCTTGACCTAATTTTCTCTTCAATGGCTTTTCTAGCTTCTTCATAAACCCTCCAATGCATAGATAGGTCAAAGTTCATTTCTCAAATAACCTTATGCTTTTCATTGTTTTTGTACAACTGTTGGGCTCTATCACTCAAGAACTGAGGTTCTATATGCCCATCACCATCAAAAGGTTGTTCTATGCCCTCTTCTAGACTCGTTCCCTCTCTGGCCTTTCTTTTCCCGATCCCGCTCTTCTTCCCCACATTCTAGCTCTTCTCTCAGCACTTCCGTACACTCTTCTCATCATTTTCACAGCAAAATTCAATCAAATATTCAGACTAGCACCAACAGTTCCAAGAACACAGCCAATAAAATTAATTCACCAAATTCTCAACACAATTTCACATTTTCTGCCTCAACAAAAATTCAAACCAATCCAAACCACAATTCAATAATTAAGAGAATTAAGCAATTTAATGCCCAAAAATTAACAATTAGCTACCAAAAAATTCCACCACAAATTCACTCAAAAATACCCAACAATTATCTTCAATGATTTGAACAATTGGAATCACAAATTTAAAAATTGATATTACCCGATTACGGACTGAAAATTTCACAAAAAATCTTGGGTGTAAATCCTCCTTGATATTCAATTTTTTCCAAGGAATTTCCCAAAATGTCCTTGCTTTGATTCTCCTACAAGGAAGTAAAATGATGTTAGTGGTGGTTATGAAGGTTGGAGTGATTTTGAAGAAAAGAAAGTGAAAGAATTTGAGGGATTAGGGAGGGTTGTTCTTCGGCAAAGAGAAAAATATGAGAAGATTGTGAGAAAAGAAGAAGAAGAGTTGAAATAAAAAAAAAATTTCTGCCCTTCAATATCGCGATCTGGAAAGGGATTAGGGAGGGTTGTTCTTCGGCAATAGAGAAAAATATGAGAAGATTGTGAGAAAAGAAGAAGAAGAGTTGAAATAAAAAAAAACGTTTATGCCCTTCAATATCGCGATCTGGGTTTTCCAGATCGCGATCTGGAATGATTTCGAAATCGTGATCTCAATTTTGATATCGCGGTCTGGATAGAGTGGAGATCGTAAGATCGAATTCGAGATCGCGATCTTGACTCGGGTAAAAAATAGCCTTTGCATTTGAGTTTCATATCGCGATCTCGAATTTGAGATCGTGATATGGAACAAATGACTAATATACCCTCCAGAAGTTTGAGTTCCATATCGCGATCTGGAATTTGGGATCATGATCTGGAGCTGAACTTCTACAGAGTGTATTTTCAATAGTTAGCCAAAATTTCTCCGCTCTTCATCATTTTTCTCCAATTCTATGCACAACCTACAAACACAAAATTAACAAGTTAAGATGATGATTTCCCTCATTCTTTATCACCACTTATTCAATTCAAAAACTTATATTTTTAAACTACCTAAATTCTAACTTAATTCAAACCAAATTACTCAAAATTAAACTAATTAAAAATCACACCAAAAGAAAACAATAACAACTAAATTAAAGACTTGGGTTGCCTCCCAAGAAGCGCTCTTTTATAGTCACTAGCTTGACTATGGCATGGGCTTCATTCTTGCACAAATTGGATGATTTCTCGTCTACCTTCAATATTTCTCCAAAGTAGGGTTTGAGCCGATGACCATTAACCTTGAAAACTCCCTCTTTCCCTTTTATTTTCATCGCTTCATGAGAAAAAGTTTAAACCACTTCAAAGGGGCAACTCCATCTTGACTTGAGTTTTCTCGGAAATAGTTTCAGCCTTGAATTGTAAAGTAGCACCAAATTTCCGACTTTAAATCCCTTTCTTAGGATGGGCTTGTCATGCTGTGCCTTAGTTTTCTCCTTATAGATCAAAGAATTTTCAAATGCTTCCCTCCAAAATTCATCCAACTCATTCAAATCAAGCATCCTCTTTTCATACGCTGAATTCAATCTTTCCTTCAAATCAAAATTCAAGTTTTTTATTTCCCAGTGTGCTCTATGCTCAAGTTCCACCGGCGAGTGACATGCTTTTCCATACACAATACGGTATGGAGACATGCCTATGGGGGTTTTAAATATCATCCGATCGGCCCACAATGTGTCATCTAACTTAAGTAGCCAATCTTTCCTAGCATTATTCACCGTCTTCTCGAAGATCCTTTTCAATTCTAAGTTTGAAACCTCAACTTGACCCCATATTTGAGGAAGATAGGCTAAAGCAACTTTGTGTTTCACCCCATACTTTTTCATCAAAGCCTCAAAATGTGAATTTTTGAAGTGAGAGTCCCCATCACTAATAATAGCCCGAGGCACTCCAAACCGAGAGAAGATGTTCTTTCGAAGGAATTTAGTGACCACTTTGGCCTCACTGGTTAGGATGGCAATTTCTTCAACCCACTTTGACACATAGTCCACAGCAACCAAAATATATTTGTTGGAATATGAAACCCGGAACGGTCGGCC
The DNA here is from genome assembly GCA_025175665.1 of Cinchona pubescens. NCBI lineage: Eukaryota > Viridiplantae > Streptophyta > Magnoliopsida > Gentianales > Rubiaceae > Cinchona > Cinchona pubescens. The sequence continues at coordinate 5,244,656 of JANKKI010000053.1, forward strand.
ATAAAATAAATTCCTCATGCATCAAATACTTCTAACTCAATAACGCCATGAAGGGGCATTTCATGTTTTCTTGAAATATTGATTACACTTTGACATTCATCATACTTGAGCACAAATTCCCGAGAATCTTTGAACATAGTTGGCCAATACAAACCGTTTTGAAGAACCTTAAAAGACTTTCGTTGAGCTGCATGATGCCCTCCAATCGGAGATGAATTACAATGTCTTAATACATCGGTTACTTCATATACTAGAACACATCTCCTTAGAGCTTGATTATTGCACCTTCAGAATAAATACAACTCTTCCCAAAAGTAAAGTTTAAGTTCTGTAAAGAATTTCCTTTTCGCATTGACATTTAGCATCTTTAGTACTATCCTTGCCACAAGATAATTCACAATATCCGCATACCATGGATTTATTTTCGCCACCTCAAACAATTTCTGAATAGATGATTCTTCATTGATGGCTCTTTCTTCACGATTGACAAGTCTATGTGCTTGACAATCCTTGACAAATGGTCGGCTACCATGTTTTCCACATCCTTCTTGTCCACTAATTCCCAATCAAACTCCTGCAATAAAGTATCCATCTCAATAAACGTGGCTTGGCATCTTGTTTAGAAAATAAATATTTTAATGCGAAGTGATCGGTATGCACAATTACCTTTGATCCAATCAAATATGATCTGAACTTATCAAATGAAAAAACTATAGCAAGTAGTTCCTTTTCCATTGTAGAATAATTAAGTTGTGCATTATTTAAGGTCCTACTTGCATAGTAAATGACATTCAACATCTTATTCACCTTTTGACATAAAACGACATCTATTGCATAGTCACTAACATCACACATAAGCTCAAATGGCAGAGACCAATTTGGTGCTACAATGACCAGTGCAATCACAAGAGCATGTTTTAACTCATTGAATTCTTTCAAACAAGAATCATGAAAATGAAAAGGACAATCTTTTTGAAGTAATAAGCACAAAGGTCTAGTGATATGTCTCGTGAGAAATTCCTAATTAATCTTCTATAAATACCTACATGACCTAAGGAACTTCTTACACCCTTAACATTAATTGGAGGAGGCAATTTTTCAATCACCTCTACTTTTGCCCTATCAACTTCTATTCCCTTTGATGACACTTTGTGACTCAAAACAATTCCTTCTTTCACTATGAATGACATTTTTCCCAATTGAGAACCAAATTAGTTTCTGCATACCTTTTCAACACATTGGACAATTTGCAAGACAATCATCAAATGAGACACCAAATACACTGAAATCATCCATGAAGATCTCTATGCTCTTTTCAACCATGTCATGAAAAATGGCAAACATACAACATTGAAATGTGCTTGGAGCATTGCAAAGCCCAAAGGGCATTCTCCTATATGCAAAGGTACCAAATGGGCATGTAAAAGTTGTTTTATCTTGATCTTCCAGACAAATGACAATTTGAAGACAACCGGAATAACCATAAAGGAAATAATAATATGTAAAAGTTGTCACTAACCTCTCAACCATTTGATCCATAAAAGGTAAAGGAAAATGATCCTTTCGAGTGGCCTCATTCAACCTTCGAAAATCAATGCACATACGCCAACACGTAACCAATCAAGAGAGGAGGAGCTCATTGGTTTACTTATTATTACAGCAATACCACCTTTTTTTGGAACGACTTGAATGGGACTAACCCACTCACTATAGCTAATAGGGTAAATAATACCGGTTTTCAAAAGCTTGATAACTTCCTTCCTCACAACCTCTTTTAAAGTAGGATTCAATCTCCTTTGAGGTTGCCTTACCGGTTTATTTCCTTCATTCAACAAGATTTTATGCATGCATATGGAAGGGCTAATTCCCTTTAATATCATCAATAGATCAAGCAATGGCATCCTTATGCATTTTGAGCACCAAAATTAATCTTTCAAGTTGCTCACTTGTCAAAGATGCACTCGCAATCACCGGGTATGTCGTATTTTCACCAAGGTATACATACATTAAGTGAGATGTAGGAAGAGGTTTAAGCTCCAACTTGGGGGGTTCTTTGGTCGGAGACCCCTTTTTACCTTCATCTTGACTCTCCTCATCTTTCTTTTGCAATAAGGTATCATTCTCCAAATGATTCACGTTCCTCATCCCTTCTTCATTATCTTGACTTACAGCATTTGACTCTAAGATCTCTTCCTCCATTGAGAAATTCTCCATTGCATTCCTACAACAATCATCAATTAGATCATTTACTACATTTATATTCATGACATCTTCAAAAATTGAAGGTAGCTTTAATGAACTAAAAACATTAAATGTAACAATTTCATCATTTATCCAAAATTCCAACTTCCCTTCTTGAACATCAATAAGTGCATGGCCGGTAACAAGGAAAGACCTCCCAAGAATGATTGGAATCTCTTCATCCTCTTCTATATCAAGAACAATAAAATCAGCCAGAAGGTAGAGTTTGTCAATTTTCACAATCATATCTTCAATGATCACTTTTGGGAACTTTATGTTACAAATCCGCAAGTTGCAATGAGACACTTGTTGGTTTCAATTCTCCTCTATTTAATTTATTGAATACCGTATAAGGTATGAGATTTATTGAAACTCCCAAGTCACAAAATGCTCTCCCAAATTGAACCCCCAATCTCACAAGGTATGGGAAATGACTCGGGGTCCTTGAGCTTCGGTGGCAACCTCTTTGTAAGGAGTGCACTACAATTATCCGTTGAACATAAGATTTCTTTCCCATGCAATTTCCTTTTTGAATTAAGGACTTGTTTCACGAATTTAGCATAGGCGGGCATGTTCTCAAGTGCCTCCATGAATGGAATGTTAATTTCAAGCTTTTTGAATATCTAAAGAAACTTCTTGAACTTCTTTGCCTTTTCTTCATCCTTTAGCCTTTGAGGAAAGGGCAATTAACATGCTTCAGCTCATGACAATTCGGATCTTTGCCTTCATTGCTTTGTAAGTTGGACATAGTAGACTCATTCATCATTTTGTCTTGCCCCTTTGAAGCAAACACTCTCCTTTTTCCTTCTTTTCATCCTCAACTCTTTCTTCTTTTCTATTTTTCAACAAATGTCTTCCAACTCTTTCTAGATGTCTCCTTAACATTCCTAAGGGTGATGGCCTTGCATTGCTCATTGGGATTTAGAATGGTATCACTCAGAAACGCCCCTAGAGGTCTTTCATTATTTAACCTTTCCAATTGCCCCAATTGAATTTCCAAATTTCTTCTTGAACCTTTCAAATTCTCAAAATTTCTCTTATGTTTTTCCTTCTCCCTTTCCAACTCTCTTCTTAAATATTCTTCTTCTCTTTTCCAAACATCTTCACACATATTTAGTCTTGGAGCATATTGATCATGATAGATGGGTTGGGAAGAATTTGCATATCAGAAAGGAGGTCTTGGTTGTTGGTTTTGAAATGAAAGGTTTGGGAAAGATTGATATGAGTTGGTTTGGAAATTTCTTTGATGTGGCGGTTGATAAAGTCTTCTAAGGAACTTGAAGCTTGATTGTGCTGATAGTTGTGTGGAAGTTTTGAGGTGGGGGATTTGGTTGATAAGGAGGTGGATTGGTTGTTGGTGTTGCTCCATGAAAAATTAGGATAATTCCTCCAAAAGGGATTATATTTGTTTCCATAAGCTCCAGATGGGTTCCTTTGAAATGATGATTGATTAGACACATAATTGAGTTGCTCATTGGACCCATAAGGTATTCACATTGTCCATTTGCACGACCACCTCCACAAAAATTACATACCATGCTTGGTTGGGTTGGAGAAGAAGAAGACATTGCATTCACACTACTTGGCTTCCCTAAGTTCTCCAATGCCTTTGTAACATTGTTCATCACATTCATGAACATACTTTGTTGTGCCAAAAGAACATCTTGCATGTTCAAATTCAACACTCCGCTTTGTCCATTAGTTTGATTGGCTTGGTGTTGAGCCAGGCATCCACTATGGATTTTGTCTCTTGAGTCAAACCATTATAAAAAGTTTGGATTTGAAGCCACAAAGGAATCGCGTGATGGTCTCCTTTGGGACATTTCCTTAGCAACTCCTTGAACCTCTCCTAAGCTTCTCCTAAGCTTTCACCAACATCTTGCTTAAAGGAGGTAATTTCATTTCTCAATTTGGTGGTCCTTGCGGGTGGAAAATGCTTTGCCATGAATTCTTGAGCAAGTTGATTCCAAGTGGTAAACATTCCTTGGGCGTGGGATTGAAGCCATGATTTTGCCTATCCCTTAGAGAAAAAGGAAACACCCTCATTCGTACACAATCTGGGTGTACACCATTGAATTTGGACGTGTCCAAAACTTCCTCAAAGTTCATGAGATGTGTATAAAGATCTTCATTGGGACCACCCCCAAACATTGCATGAGCTTGGAGCATTTGTATCAAAGCGGGCTTAATTTCAAAATTGTTAGCTTGCACGGTCATTCGTGCAATGCTAGAATTTGCCCCATCAAAATTTGGCAAGGCATATTCCCTCAATGGCCTTCCATTCCCATTCATGCCATTTCCATTTTCGTAACTACCTATCGCAATAGTCCATTATTTCCAACAACCTATTATTCATCGTTCTCCATGTTCAAATTCCTTTGATTAGCATTAGCATTTGCCATTTCAATTCTTTCTTGCTCTTGTTGTACCCTTCTAAACTTTCAGATTTCGCTTAACTCTTTTTTCCTTTCCTTGTCCAAGCAAATAAACGGCCCTTTATCTCCTCATACCATGCACTACAACAGAACCAAAGCAAATAGTAAATTTAAGTGCCAAGTCAATTCCATAAGAAACCAACCAACATAAACAAATAAACAAAATTAACAACTAAATTAAACTAAGGTGCATAATCTACACGACCCGTAAAGTGCTTAATATTGCAAAATTCTAATGACAATCCCCGGCAATGGCACCAAAAACTTGATTGCTAGTTTTATGCAGAGTTCAACTTTAAAAACAAACAAGTAATGATTAACTGCACAAGATCAATATACGCTACCTAAGTTCTGCAAGTATACGGAATTGATAGTAGTATAGGACGAGTGGCTCTTTGTTCCCATGAAGATTGTTTGGCAAGCAATTACCAAGATTTATGGATCCTTGTATAGTTAAGAAAATTCAAACAATAAAAAATCAAACTATACTACTCAAAGCCATAATTAAACTCAAGCAATTAAAACCAAATTTTAAGCTAAATTATCTACTAAAGAAAGTAAATGAAACTAAGCAATTACGAAATTAAGAAACTAGCTACGATATTCAAATAAAAGCAATTAAATAGAAGCACTTAATTCTACTCTAAATTAACTAAAATAAGACTAAAATTAAAAACCAAATGATTAACCCAATTAAAAAAACTACACAAAAGAAGTTTTGAAGACTAGAAGCAACCATTTCTAAACTAGAATTTGGAAAGAGTTAAACTTAAAATCTAAATATTTTTGGATTTTTGATAATAATAAAAAAAATCCCACTAAATATTAACTAAAAATTAATGCAAGGAATTGAAAAATCTTACCTAAAAAGCAACAAATCAACCAAACCCTTATTTCTCTTATGAAACCCTAGAACGAAAGCAAAGAGATTCTCACTAATTTAGACTAGAAATCAAGTAAAAATTATATCTACTTGTAGCTAATGATTAACCCACTACAATTATGTTATTCAAATTTAAACTTGCAAAGAAATTAAAACTAGATCTAAAAGATGATTAAAGAGAACTTTTCATTAAAAAGGAAACTTGAAAGTTAAGCTATTCTAATATATCCTAAAAATTACTAACTACCTACTTACTCTATTCCTACTTACTTCTATTACAATTTTAAAGTAGCTTAAATAGTGGAGTATTACACAAGGCAAAAATCAGTAATTGCTTGCTAGAATATTACAAAATTGCCCTTACAACTTAAACTATCAGCAGGTCCATATCGCGATCTGGAATTTGAGATCGCGATATGGACTCGCTAATCACTTAAGTCATTTTCCCGAGTCCAGATAACGATCTGGAGGAGTTCAGATTGTGATCTGGACTCTCTTCTCAGCAAGCCTTCAATTCTTCAATTATAATTGCATTTTGGTCCTTGAACTTTGTTCATCCAGCTTCCAACCTCTAATTTAGACCTGCATAATATTAACCCAATTAAGCAATTAATTAAGTTAAAATTTTAATAAAAACTTATCATATTTAACAAGAACAAAAATATAAATAGATATGAAAGAAATTAACTAAAATTTTCAATTAATTACTCAAAGTTTGGAATTTAAACTATCAAAATGTCATAATTTAGAGTAAAATAACTCTAGTTTACTAGAGGTATAAATCATTTTTTCCAAGATCCTCTTAAGTTCCCTATTGACACCTCCACTTGACCCAAAGTTTTAGAATGGTAGGATAGAGCGATCTTATGCTTAACCCCATACTTCGATATCAAGGCTTTGAATTGAGAGCTCTTGAGTGTGTTATCCCATTGCTAATGATGGTCCTAGATACTCCAAATCGGGAGAAGATATTCTTTCTTAAGAACTTGGTCAACACTCTTATATCACTGGTTGGGGTGGAAAGTGTGGCTTCTACCTACTTTGACATATAGTCCATTGTAAACAAAATTATCTTATAGTTGTATGATATTTGAAAGGGTCCCACGAAGTCAATATATGCATCAAGTACTTCCAATTCCACAATTCCATTAAGGGGCATCTCTTGTTTCCTTGAGATATTGCCGACCATTTGACACTCATCACATTCAAGCACGAAAATTCTCACGTCTTTGAAACTGCTCGGCCAATACAATCTTCTTTGTAGGACCTTAAAGGCCATCCTTTGAGCTCCATGGTAAGCTCCAATGGGGAAGGAATGACAATGTCTCAATACATCCTCGACTTCCCCTTCCAGAATGTACCTCCTCAAGATTTGATCACTACATTTTCGAAAAAGATATAGTTCATCCCAATAATAGTGTTTGATTTTTGAAAAGAACTTTCTCTTTTGATTGGCATTCAGTGTGCTTTGGCATCACCCTTGCAACCAAGTAGTTCCTAATGTCCGTATACAAAGAGTGTGTTGCCATGCCAAACCTCGATTATTTCTACTTCAAGCAATTTGTCAATTGATGACTCCTTAACAATGGTTGTTTCTTCTTTACTCAAAAGCCTAGAATCTTCAATCCTAATAGATGATCTGTCACTACATTCTCAAATCCATTTTCATCGACGACCTCTCAATTGAACTCCTGCAAAAGAAGAATCCACATTAATAATCGAGGTTTGGCATCTTGTTTAGAGAATAGATACCTGAACGAGGAGTGATCAGTGTGTACAATGATCTTAGCACCATGAGATACTACCTAAACTTGCCAAATGCAAAAATGATAATCTCGTAAATGTCGTATATTTGTATATATCATTTACCGCATTTTCTTGTAATGTGAGCAATATTTGAATTAAGTATGCATTTACCACATTTTCATGTAATGCGAGCAATATTTGAATTAAGTATGTGCTTAATGTTTTATTTTTAGTTTTGTAGGTCTTGAATGATAAAGGAGTCAAAAAGGTCAAAAAGTTGGAGAAAAATCACAAGGATAAAAAACTCCAATACACCGGCAAGGAGCGAATTTAGATATTGTTTGGTATTGTGAGTATAACTTTCTTGTTCAACCTTCGATTGAGGTGATTCGAGATATGTTGGAAAGCTAAGAGAGAGAGAGCTACAATTTGAAATTTTGAATTTTCCAAAATCTCATCGTATCAAGGCCAAACTCGAGGTGGAAACTGGTATAGTACATATGGCGATTTGCACACATGCATGACTCGAGGCCTGCACATGAGCGCAACTTCTAGAGAGCAAATTTTTGAGCCTTGTTTCGCACACATGTGCAAGAAAATGATGCGCATGTTCACACAACGTACTACAGGTTACCAAAATTATTGTTTTGGAAGCTCTCTTCTCTCGGTTGGACTCCTTTACGAATTTTGTTGTATTTATATCATCTAAGGGGGTTAAACCCTAATGTATCCCCTACAAATACCCAATTTTATGAGGAGTTGAATATGAATAGTCGTCATTAGTTAAATTGGACATTATATTAGGAAATCAATTAGACAACAGTTTTATTCTTCTTATTCAAAACTTCAAGCACATCACTCTTATTTAGGCTACACTATTGAGTTTGCTTTCCTCATTTAAATTCAATTCAATTCAATTCTAGTTCTTATTTCAATTTAATCTTCTTGGATTTAATTTTTCTAGTTCATTAATTTAAATTTTCTTTCGGTAAATTTTGTAGCTTTCTCTAGTTTTACTTTATTGCTTTCTCTAGTTTTAATTAGTTTTGGTAATCGTTCTCAATTTCTTAGTAGTTAAAATTAATTTTTAGTTATGTAGAACAAAATCTTGCAATCAATTTGTCTAACTAGTGAAAAATTCGTGAACCCTAGTACTCGACCAATAGTCCTTGTGGGAATGATCTTTACTCGCTCGATCTACAAACATACGTCGTATGGAAATACTTGTTCTTCTATCCAACCACTACTTCCAGGTTATTTGAAATTGAACGAACTATAACTACAAACCGCAGGAAATCAAAAGAATCAAGCTAGACAGGAGAGAATTTAATGGAAAATCCAAATCACAATGTTGGGGATAAAGAAGAAGTAGCGGGTAATCATGGAAATGGAGATAATGCTAATCCCCGAGCCCTTAGAGATTATGCCATACCAACTTTTGAGGGGAAAGTTCTAGCATTGCCTGAATACCCATACAGGCCAACAACTTTGAGATCGAGTCAACTTTGATTTAAATGCTCAAAACCCATGCTATTTATGGAGGTAGGCCAAACGAGAATCCCTATACTCATTTGGTGATTTTTGAGAAAGTCATTGACACATTCAAATAAAATGGAGTACATCCCAATTGCATTCAAATGAGAGCTTTTCCATTTTCTCTAAAGGATAAGGCAAAGGTTTGGTTGCAATCCTTCCAGCAAGGTACTTCCACCACGTGGAATCTGCTAGCTCAACAATTTTTGGCTAAGTACTTTCCACTGTCAAAGACCATAAAGTTCTGCAATGACATTGCATAATTTTGACAAATCATTGGGGAGTCACCTTAAGTGAGGCATGGAGTACTTCAAGGAGTTGCTTAGAAAGTGTCCGCACATGCCATTCCATTATGGCTACAAGTACAGACATTCTATAATGGATTATTTCCGAAGATGAGATTGATCTCCGATGCAAGCATAGGAGGCATTAACACATTTCTACCATGGCACAATCACTCCTTTGGCTGGACAACAAGTCCATCAAGTTAATGCCCAACAAGAAGGTATGATTAATCTCAATGATACCTTCTTAGCTCAATAGAGCATGATGTTAAATATAACGACCAATCTGACAAAGGCCCTAGAAAATTTGGGAAGGAATCCGATAAACTCCATAGATTCAACAACTTAAGAGATCTTACTTTCTGACTTTTGTGGTGGAAATCATCAAAATGGCCTTTGTGAAACACACATGCCACAAGGTGAGCAAGTTCAACTCACTGCCAATCAGAATTCAAAGTCAAGGAATCCGCCTAATTCCTATGGTAACACCAATAACCCGTCTTGCATTGCATAACCATTCCAATTTTTCTTGGACGATTCAAAACAATGGCCAAAATCCATCCTTCCAACCTAACCAATAGTCATAATCTAATTTTTCCAACCAAACTTCATCCTCTCAACCATATCAACCACCTCACCAGAGGAATTTTTAAAATTTTCCACATCAAACAAAAAACTCAAATCAGTCTCCACCACCAAGATCCCCATCTCAAAATCTTAATTATCCTCCATGTGTAAATCATGATCAATTTGCTGAGAATAATTTGAGAAGGGACTTCGAAACTTTGCAGAAGGAGTATGAGAATTTGTGAGCTTCTACAAGAAACATTGAACTATAGCTGTGGCAACTAGCTTGACAAAATAATGAGAGACTAGTTGGGGCATTGCCGAATGACACCATTTTGAACCCAAGAGATAATACCCACGGGAGGGTACTGATATTTCCCAAACCTTATTTTGATGATGACATAAGCACTAAACTCTGAAAACAAGCTGTGCAGGTATGCTATCTTTAGTGTTTCTGCTGGAATCAGGTCATTCGGACGCAGTACACCGTCCGAACTATGCTACCTTTCTCTGACGAACAGGAGCGTCCGATACAGATTCACTTGAACGCATTTCACCGTCCGAACGGACAGGCAGAAAGCAAACTTGTTCATGCACTTGCAACCAAATCATGAATGAAATGTAAATGAATATCAATATACTTTGTTTTTCTATGAATGACAAGAGTTTCTGTAGTGGAGATTGTTGCTTTGTTGTCACAAAATATTTTCATTTCCCCTTCTTGCCGCTGTTGAAGTTCTAGTAATATCCTTCTTAACCAAATAGCTTGAAAAGCAGCTGAAGTGGCTGCAACATACTCAACTTCAGAGGGAGACCATATTGTTGTGACTTGCTTCTTTGAACTTCAAGACATTACTCCTAATCCCAGAGTAAAAGCATTTGTCCAAATACTCCGCCTATCATCCAACGAACTAGACCAATTAGTTTCTATACAACCCACATAATCTGAAATTGAAAACTTTCTGAGTACCAAATCCCATAATTCATTGTTCCACTGATGTAATGCAAGACCCGCATCATTACAGATTGTTAACTATGGAAGCCAAATTTATTGATAAAAAGCTTGGAATATTTTCTTTGAGAAATAAAAATCCCATCTTCTAATTGTTGAACTTTAAAGGCCAAGAAAATAATGGAATAAACTCACTTTTATGAATGATGAATGATAGTTTATAAATTTCATAACTTTCCATATATAATTGAATCCATTACTATCTTTGTGTCTTTTGGAATGAAATTAATTCACCAATTGACTTCTAATCGATATTTTGTATCTATCTTGGTGTCTTATATGAATATATGTACATGCATCAATAGACTTTTAATATATACATTTCCCACATAAGTGCATGCAATTTCATAGATATCTTAATTGATTGAGATAAATTTAATAGTTTCATTGGTATAAGAACATGACTTTCTACAAATATATATTACTTACGACATATTTTTTGAATTGTGTGAGTCTATAAATAGCTAGACCAATTATGAAAAATTTATTCATTCCAAACCACTCAATAGCTTGAGTAAAAGGTTAGGAGTGCGTCAATATTGCTAATTGCAGAACTCATAATGTTCCGTTGTATCCTAAGAGTGTTGTCTAGACCAGTAGCAAACTTTCTGTTGGGTAAATAACTCTCTAAAGAAAGCGGTTTATTGTGTCTTGAAATCTTGATTCTCAACTATGTTTCTATCTACCAAATATATATTTTCCAACAATTTTAAAGAGTTATTTGGATTTCCATTGGGAAGAACACCACTATCAAAGTGATGAATCAAGTGTTCGTAAATTGGATCGATTTTATGGCACCAATTTCAACTGATAGAAGGACAAGATGATGTTTCTTCTTACTGTGTTGAATATCACTCATGTTCTAGATACAAAATTGAACCCAATAGATGATCATGCCAATAATGTTAGTCTAAAAGAAAAGGAGAAAGTGGCACAACAAAAGAAAAAGTGAGAGGATGACGAGTTTTTTTGTAGGGAACACATTCTTAATACCCTCTCCATTCACCTATATGATCTCTACAAGTCAATCTATTCTTCAATTGAGATTTGGAAGGCACTGGAGTAGAAATAAAATAACCAAAGGCAAGGTAGGGAAAATTTTCTAATGATGAAATATTTTGAATTTAAATTAATTGATAACATACCCATTACTGATGAAATTCATGAACTACAAGTCCACGTTAGTAGGCTTCGTGGCCTAAAGGCTATTATTGAGTCACTACAAGTTGGGGTGATAACCTCTAAATTTTCTTTAACTTAAAATAATTATAGGAAGAAACTCTTGCATACAGAAGAGGATTTGACCATTTAAAAGATACTAAGGTAATTGTATATTGAAGAAGAAACTCAAAAGCGCGATGCGGTGTATCTTCCTATCAATTATAAAGTGAATTATATAGATAAAGGTGAGAAAATAAAGCTTGAAAAGGCAAGAAAAAAGTGTCATCTAATATAAAGAGGACAAGTAAAATAAGGAAAAAATAATATTGAAGTAAAGATGCTCCAACTTAATAATGTTGTCGACCAAGTTATTTCTTCTAGTTATATTGTTGAGTCTTGCTCAGTATGACATGCTGGATTAACACATCTAAATTTAGAATCTCTTCAGTAAATGCAAATTAATAATTATATTTCACTTAGTGACAATGATTGTAGTAATAAATGTGAAATATGTATTCGATCAAAAATACCAAGAAACCATTTCCCAAAGAGGGAAAAAAACACAAATTCTTGAATTAATTCATTCAAATATTTGTCAATTAAATGGAACAAATACAAGAAGAGGAAAGAGGAATTTTATAATGTTCATAGATGATAGTTTTAGATACAGTTATGTATATCTAATGAGAAATAAAGATGAAGTATTTGAAATTCAAACGTTATAAATTTGAAGTTCAAAATTAAAATTCTTTGCAATAACAGAGGTGGAGAACATTTTTTTACTGAATTTGATGCCTTCGATTGTGAAGAACAAAGTGTAGTACATCAGTGCTCTACTTCTCAACTCCGTAACAAAATGGCTTAGCAAAAAGGAAAAATAGTAGCTTAGTGGATATGGTTAATTCAATGAATTTTCTACCCCTAGTTCAGAAAATTCACAATTGAGTCAACAAAATTCTTCATAGAGAATTTCAAGTGATCAAAATAATAAATGTCTTGGCGAAGAAGTTATTGTGGATCAAAGGAAAAGTCAAAAGGTGAGGAAAGAAAAAAACATAGGTCCGGATTTCATTTTCTCGTAATCCATAGTTTTCCTTGTTAAAAGAAATAGGGATTTTTAAATTAATAAAATCCATATAATGCTTTATGTAGAGGGAGATCCACAAACCTAGTGAAGCCATGTCTTCTAAAGATTCATCATTTTTAAAAGAAACAAGCAATGATGAAATGAATTCAATATTGTTAAACAATACAGATTTATCACAAGGATTAAAGACAATCGGCTGCAAATAGGTATTCAAAATATGGAAATGCAATCCTAATGGTGTTGTACAAACATTTAAGGTTACAGTAGTAGCCAAGGGGTTTAAATAATAGAAGATTTAGATTATTTTGATACCTATGCACCAATGGCTAGAATAACTTCTATTCGATTTATTTTGGCATTAGCATCTATTTATAAGTTGAATGTGCATCAAATTGATGTTAACAATCTTTCTATATGGTAAACTCAATGAAAAAGTATATATGGAGCAACTATAAGGTTTTGTCTAGCCAAGAAATGAAAAGAAAGTTTGTAAATGAATTATGTCATTATATGGCTTAAAAAAAAGGCCTAAACAGTGGCATGAGAAATTTGACTATGCAATCTTGTTAAATGGTTTTTTTGCATTATATGGCAGATAACTATATTTACTCCAAGTTTACAAAAACTTGTGTAGTGATTATTTGTCTCTATATGGATGGCTTAATGATTTTGGAAACAAACTTGGAAGGTTTATAATTTAAAATTTAAGTTGAAAGATCTTAAATAATGAAATAGATACAATTCTAGGAATCAATGTCAAAAATCACAATGGGGGGTCATTAAGTCAATCGCATTACATCAACAAAACATAGGAGAAATTTGAACATCTCAAATTTAAGAATTTAAATACTACATTAGATCCTAATTTCTAGTTAATTGAAAATTCTAGTAGGTTAATCGAAATTAAAATATGCTAGTGATATTGGGATTCGAATGTATGCATTGCACTATGCAAGACTTGATATTGCATTTGATGTTAGGTTAAGTAACAATTTAATAGACCCACTTACAAAAGGTTTGTTAAAGAAATCGAATAGAGTTATTCTAGCCACTAGTGCATAGAAGTTATATTGATTCTAATTAATATAACACCCACGCAATAGGGTATTTATATGTGTAATAGAAGTTATATTGATTCTAATTAATATACCTATGCACCAGTAACAATCTAAGGGGACCAAACCCTGATACTTACGTGTTATACTGATTCTAATTAATACTAGAGAAAGGAGCGATAAAATTTATCGAATCCAATCTTAAATTAATAAACTAGAAAAAGTAAATGCATTAAGATCAAATTAAAACTGGAATTAAATTGAATTTAAATGAAGAAAGCAAACTCAATAGTGTATCCGGAACTAAAAGTTGATGGTGGTTGAAGTCTTGAACAAGAAAAGAAAACCCTAACCCTAATCTAAGGAATTTTCTATTCTAATGTCTATTCTAACTAATGGCTACTACCTATATTCAACACCCATCCAATAGGATATTTATAAGTGTTATATCAGGGTTTGGTCCCCTTAGATGATAAAAATACACCAAAACTTGATAAGGAGTCCAGTCGGATGAAGAAAACTTCCAAAACAAGTAAATTTCGTAAGCTACAGTATGTTGTGCGCACATGTGCAACATTTTTCTGGCACACGTGCACAATTTCAAGAAGCAAAAATTCTTTTCTTTGACTTGTGTACATGTGCACACTGGTACACTTTCATTTGCGCATGTGCATGAATGTGTCCAGTGCACCAGTTTCAAATTTCACCTCATTTTGACCTCAATGTTGATGGAATTTGGAACATTTGTGTCGCACCCCCCCACAACCAACAGTCTGGCAGGTACCTTTGGGGCCGGCACCGTCGCCATGTGGTGCTCGTGAAATAGGTGACTAAATGCAAAAATCCTATTTACTATTTACAAACATAAATTACCTACTTACTATTACAAATTTAAACGAATCACCTATTTACTATTACATAACGGGGCTTTAAATGCGACTATGAATTGTACAAACATAATCTAAGCTAAGGAACACAGGATTGCAGTCGCCACTCGGTGTGTTGGTGCGCCGGGACACAAAAATACATCAAAATTTAAAGAGAAAATAAACCCTAGTCTAGATTGACTCCTGGTCCACGTAATTTCAAAAAACATGAGTTCGGGAATCCTGTTGTAAAATGGGAAGGTTTGGGATAGATTTGAATTTCCCTAGGCACCCACTTTACCCAGCGTTGGACCGGTTGCATGATTGTTATCGCCTTTCCCTTTTTAATTTTAATATTCATTGTTGCCGACTTTGTAGCGTACGTGTGCTTGAGATAGTTTAAAGTAATAAAATATGTACATATTAATGAGGAAATGAAAATAAATGGTAAATAATAATATTGACAGGTAAATTTAGCCCGGGGTCCAATTTAAAGTCGCACACATTTAGCTTGTAGTGCCCTTTAACTCCCAAGGGGCAAAACAGTGGTTTGTCATGCACGCCAGAGTTTACTTCTAGTCCGATTCTATATTATTGATACAATTATTAAGTCATGAACTAAATTGAGTTTGATTCAAATATTTAATGTCTAGTCGTGCAACTAAACAAAATTTGAGGACAGAAGAGTAGATTCCCATCATTTAACAAGTAAGAAAAAGTATAAATATTATATCGAGACCAACAAACATCAAAAATAAAGCACAAATCATCACAAAAGAAACTAATCGAAAAATATGTGCAAAATCAAAGCCTATTTACAATTTAATACTCATAAAATTTGAGGGTAAAACGGCAATTTCACAATCAAAGGGTAATTAAACATATTAAAATGTCAAACAAAAATCAAATTAAAGCTTGGTGGTTATTGTCATTAAAAATGTAACTTAGAAGAAATTTGAAAAGAAAAAATAGTAATATTAAAGAAAATTTCTTAAGGGCCTAAATGTAATTTAGAAAATTATTTGAGGGCTAAAATGCAAAAATATGAAATCTGGATGGTTAAAACGCAAATAAACTTTTCTGAACTTTTTTTTAAAAAAAAATTTGTGTGTCACGTCGTCGATGACATGGCGCCACGTCATCGATGACGTGGCAGCCCTATGGATCCAAGGGGGAAAAACTAAAAACCTAAGGAAAATGGGGGTTTGTCATCGATGAAGGAAAATGGGAGCAAGGAGATTCGAACCCAAGCCCCCGTGGAGTAATGGCCCAAAGCCATTTTTGGGTTATGGTTCAGTTTGTTTTTATTTATACACTTGAAAGTTTCTCTACATTCTCCCAAATTCTTCCTCTTCTTCCCCAATGGTAAACAACCATTCAAAATTCTTCCAACTCCATAACCACCCCAAAAAGTGAAACCTTCAAACCTTAACCCAAAAATTCTAAGAAAATAGCCATAAAATTCTAATTTTTACATAGAACATGAAGATATAACAATTAATTAACATAAACAACTACATAAACATAAATCAAAGGGTGAAAGTGGGCATATGAACCAAACACAAACTTGCATAAAACATCCACAAAATTTTCGTGTAAACCTTTAGAGACACTCCAAAAATATTCTAAAGCCAATTATTAAATTGAAACATTATGAACTATAAAATTAAATTCAAAAATTAAGTCATAAATAATGTAAAAATAGTAAGATAAGCATTTTGTCACCAAAACAATTAGATTCAAAATAGACATTTAACTCACCTCAACCTCAGGAATGTAGTGGAATTAGTTATACTTGGCTTGGAGTGCGTTTAAGAATTTGCTTTCGGCACCTCCAAGCTTCTAGTATTGATGAATCGGCCTTCTTTCACCACATTTTTCACCCACCAGATGAACGATTTTGCTTGAGCTTTACAAAGAGAAGTTGTAGTACCAGGTACAATCTACAACTTTTCTTCATTGAGTTTAGTCTAATTCCTCTTTTATCTCTTCGAATCCTAGCTCAAAGTTGGCTGTCTGGAAAATTTTCCAGACTTCGAAAAATTTCTCTTTTTTTCTGCAGATTTTCTTGGCCACCAGCCTTCTTCTACCACATTTTTTACCCTCCAAATAAATGATTTTTCTTGTGATTTACAAAGAGAAGTTGTAGTCCCAGGTACCATCTACAACTTTTCTTCTTTGAGTTTAGTCTAATTCCTTTTCAATCATTTGGAATTTTTGCTCAAAGTTGGCTGTTTGGAAGATTTTTAAACTTAGAAAAAAATTTCTTTCTTTTCTTCCTGCAAAAAAATTTTCGTCCCCCCTTTTTAGGCTGAGTTTTTTGCAAGAAAGAGGTGGATTGACCTGTCTTCATCAAAGACCATTCCTTGTCATGTTGGAAGTATGCAGCATCTGATATTTGGTGAGAATGGGTGAAAAAATGCAGAGAAAAATGTGGCCAAAACAGCTCTGTCGAGCTGATTGTTCACGCGCTGAATTTTTTTTTTTTTTTGAAAAATCTAATAACATAATAATATTAAAACTCATAAACTCTTATTTCAAATGCATAAAACACATAATAATTAAACACCATAACACAAATTAAGAGGGAATTAAAGGATAAATTAAGAGGAAATCAAAGAGCAGGTTAAAAAGAAATTAAAAGGGAAATTAAAAAGAAAATTGAGAGTCAAATTTAGAGAAAAATTGGGGAGAACTTAAGGGGCCAAAATAGGTGTCTACAGCTTGCCCCTCTTTGCCGGAGTATCAAAGAGGATCGAAGAAACTCTAGGCAAAGATTGTAGACACCGCATGACTGGATGATTCCAATCGTACAACAAAATTTGCCACATGTCAACATTAAGCTCATGAGGTCATGAAAAAGGAAATTCACCATAGGATCTTGACAAACACACCGGGGAGATTAGGTCTATCTATTCATCCAGAGCGAAAAAGTCTTCATTGGGAGAAAGAAGTGAATAAAAAGACGCCCAGTGAAATGAACCATAAGAGACATAAATGAAACTTGGAAACAAAAATGAAATCCCGATCTAGTGTTTATCGGGAGTACAGGGACTTAGAATGAAACGTAGCTGTGAATGACAAAGAAAACTAACTTGCCATAACATGCAAACGCCACTGGTGATGAAACTCAGCAAACAATGTGAATTAAAAGCCCGACTTGTACCATCACGGCAAGGGTATGTAAACACAAATGAACACCCGACTTTATGTCATCGGGGTAAAAACATGTAAATTAAAATGAAAACCCAACTTTGTGTCATCGAGGTAACAAGAGTGAAATGAAAACCCGAACGGTGAGTTTGTCGGGTAATGCCAACTTGAAATGAAAGCCGAAATTTGTTTATCGGTTGATGCAGAAATGCAAACCTGAAATTCGTTTATTTACCAGGTTAATAGAATGGAAACCCGAAATTTGTTTATCGGGGATGAAAATGCAAACCTGAAATTCATTTATCAAGTTAATGAAAATGGAAAATGAGAACCCAAAATTCGTTTATCGGGAGCGCAAATGCAAACCTGAAATTCGTTTATCAGGTTAACTGAGATAGAAATGAGAACCCGAAATTCGTTTATCGGGTGAAGATGCAAACCTGAAATTCGTTTATCAGGTTAATCAAGATGGAAATGAGACATTTCTTCATTAACCTGATAAACGAATTTCAGGTTATCATGCAGAAATGGAAACCTGAAATTCATTTATCAGGTCTCATGAAAATGGACATGAGAACCAAAATTCGTTTATCAGGTGAAGATGCAAACCTGAAATTTGTTTATCAGGTTAATGGAGATAGTCTCTGATAACCCGAAATTCGTTTATCGGGTTATGCAGAAATGCAAACCTGAAATTCGTTTATCAGGTTAAATAATGGATGGATACCCGAAATGCGTTTATCGGGGATGACAAATGCAAACCTGAAGTATTCGTTTATCAGGTTAATGAAAATGGAAACCCGAAATTCGTTTATCGGGGATGAAAATGCAAACCTGAAATTCGTTTATCAGGTTAATGAAAATGGAAATGAGAATCCAAAATTCGTTTATCGGGTGAAAATACAAACTTGAAATTCGTTTATCAGGTTAACGAAGATGGAAATGAGAACCCGAAATTCGTTTTCCGAGTGATGCAGAAATGCACACCTAAAATTCGTTTATCAGGTTTAGGGTGTAAACCCGAAATTCGTTTATCGGGGATGACAAATGCAAACCTGATATTCGAATTATCAGGTTAATGAAAATGGAAACCCGAAATTCATTTATCTCTTAAAAATGCAAACCTGAAATTGTTTGTCAGGTTAAATGAAAATGGAAATGAGAACCCGAATTTTGTTTATCGGGTGAAAATGCAAACCTGAAATATGTTTATCAGGTTAATGAAAATGAGAACCCAAAATTCGTTTAGCGGGTGAAAATGCAAACCTGAAATTCGTTTATCAGGTTAATGAAGATGGAAATGAGAACCCGAAATTCATTTATTCATAAAAATGCAAACCTGAAATTCGTTTATCAGGTTAACGGAGATGGAAATGAGAACCTGAAATTCGTTTATCGGGTGATGCATAAATGCAAACCTGAAATTCGTTTATCAGGTTAATAGAATAGAAAACCGAAATTCATTTATCGGGGATGACAAATGCAAACTTGAAATTCGTTTTTCAGGTTAATGAAAATAAGAACCCCGAAATTCGTTTATCGGGACGCAAACCTGAAATTCATTTATTAGGTTTATTAAAAATAGAAATGAGAACCCGAAATTCGTTTATAGGGTGCAAATGCAAACCGAAAAATCGTTTATCAAGTTAATGAAAAATGAAAACCCGAAATTCGTTTATCGGGGATGAAAATGCAAACCTGAAATTCGTTTATCAGGTTAATGAAAATGGAAATGAGAACCCGAAATTCGTTTATCGGGTGAAAATACAAACCTGAAATTCGTTTATCATCAGAGGTTAATGGAATGGAAACCCGAAATTCGTTTAGATGGGATGAAAATGCAAACCTGAAATTCATTTATCAGGTTAATGAAAGTGGAAATGAGAACATCAAGATAAACGAATTTCGGGTTCTCATTTCAAGTATCTAAATTAAATTGATCTAATCAGGTTTCTGGATTTCCTTACCCGAAATTCGTTGATCGGGTTCTCAAACCTGAAATTCGTTTATCAGGTTAATCAAGATGGAAATTAGAACCTGAAATTCGTTTATTGGGTAAAAATGCAAACCTGAAATTCATTTATCAGGTTAATGGAGATGGAAACGAGAACCCAAATTTCGTTTATCGGGTGATGCAGAAATGCAAACCTGAAATTCGTTTCTCAAGTCATCTAGAATGGAAACCCGAAATTCGTTAATCAGGGATGAAAATGCAAACCTGAAATTCGTTTATCAGGTTATGAAAATGGAAATGAGAACTCGAAATTCATTTATCGAGAGTTCAAATTCAAACCTGAAATAGTCGTTTATCAGGTTAATAGAATGGAAACCCAAAATTTGTTTATCGGGGATGAAAATACAAACCTGAAATTCGTTTATCAGATTAATAGAATGGAAACCCGAAATTCGTTTATCCGGGATGAAAATACAAACCTGAAATTCGTTTATCAGGTCATGAAAAATGGAAATGGCAACCCGAAATTCGTTTATCGGGAGTGCAAATGCAAACTTGAAATTCTTTTATCAGGTTAACGGAGATGGAAATGAGAACCCAAAATTCGTTTATCGGGTGAAGATGCAAACCTGAAATTCGTTTATCAGGTTAATGAATATGGAAATGAGAACCCAAAATTCGTTTATCGGGTGAAAATGCAAACCTGAAAATCGTTTATCAGGTTAATGGAGATGGAAACGAGAACCCGAATTTCGTTTATCGGGTGATGCAAAAATGCAAAATTGAAATTCGTTTATCAAGTTAATAGAATGGAAACCTGAAATTCGTTTATCGGAGATGAAAATGCAAACCTAATGTGTATAAATTCGTTTATCAAGTTATGAAAATGGAAATAAGAACCCGAAATTCATTTATCGGGAGTGCAAATGCAAACCTGAAATTTGTTTATCAGGTTAACAGAATAGAAACCTGAAATTTGTTTATCGGGAATGAAAATGCAAACCTGAAATTCGTTTATCAGGTTTATAGAATGGAAACCCAAAATTCGTTTATCGGGGATGAAAATGCAAACCTGAAATTCGTTTATCAGGTTATGAAAAATAGAAATGAGAACCCGAAATTCGTTTATCGGTATTGCGAATGTAAACCTGAAATTCGTTTATCAGGTTAACAGAGATGGAAATGAGAACCCGAAATTCGTTTATCGGGTGAAGATGCAAACCTGAAATTTGTTTATCAGGTTAATGAAGATGGATACCCAAAATGCGTTTATCGGGGTTGAAAATGCAAACCTAAAATTTGTTTATCAGGTTAATAAAAATGGAAACCCGAAATTCGTTTATCGAGGATGATAATGCAAACCTGAAATTCATTATATCAGGTATCAGGTTAATAAAAATGGAAATAAGAACCCAAAATTCGTTTATCGGGTAAAAATGCAAACCTAAAATTCGTTTATCAGGTTAATGAAGGTGGAAATGAAAACCCGAAATTCGTTTATCGGGTGAAAATGCAAAACCTGAAATTCGTTTATCAGGTTAATGGAGATGGAAATGAGAATCCAAAATTTGTTTATGGGGTAATGCAGAAATGTAAACCTAAAATTCGTTTATCATGTTAATAAAAATGGAAATGAGAACCCGAAATTCATTTATCGGGTAAAAATGCAAACCTGAAATTCGTTTATCAGGTTAATGAAAATGAAAATGAGAACCCAAAATTCATTTATCGGGTAAAAATGCAAACCTGCATTTTCGTTTATCTGTGTCTAATGACACATTTAGATGTGTACCCGACATTCGTTTAGCGGGTGAAAATGCAAACCTGAAATTCGTTTATCTGGTTAAATAAAAATGGAAATGAGAACCCGAAATTCGTTTATCGGGTAAAACAGGTTTCTTTTCATGCAAACCTGAAATTCATTTATCAGGTTAAATGAAAATGGAAATGAGAATCCAAATTTCGTTTATTGGGTGAAAATACAAACCTGAAATTTATTTATCAGGTTAATGAATATGAGAACCCGAAATTCGTTTAGCGGGTGAAAATGCAAACCTGAAATTCGTTTATCAGGTTAATGAAGATGGAAATGAGAATCCAAAATTCATTTATCGGGTGAAAATACAAATCTGAAATTCGTTTATTCCATTAACGGAGATGGAAATGAGATTTCGAAATTCGTTTACCGGATAAACAGAATTTCAGGTTTTGAAATTCGTTTAACCTGATAAACGAATTTCCAGTTTTCAAAATTTGATAAACGAATTTCAAGTTTGCATTTTCATAACCTGATAAATGAATTTCAGGTTTTCACAAATATTAACCTGATAAACGAATTTCGGGTGAAAAATTCTACACATCTGTCTCTTATACACATCTGAGATTGCACCTGAGAACTTATTCGTTCTAACGGGTGCGAACTTTCAAACCTGAAATTCGTTTTTCAGGTTAATGAAAAATGAAAACCCGAAATTCGTTTATCCCCGGGGATGAAAATGCAAACCTGAAATTCGTTTATCAGGTTAATGAAATGGAAATGAGAACCCGAAATTCGTTTATCGGGTGAAAATGTAAACCTGAAATTCGTTTATCAGGTTAATGAAATGGAAACCCAAAATTCGTTTATCAGGGATGAAAATGCAAACCTGAAATTTGTTTATCAGGTTAATGAAAGTGGAAATGAGAACCCGAAATTCGTTTATTGGGAGTGCAAATGCAAACTTGAAATTTGTTTATCAGGTTAACGGAGATAGAAATGAGAACCCGAAATTCGTTTATCGGGTGAAGATGCAAACCTGAAATTCGTTTATCAGGTTAATGAATATGGAAATGGGAGCCCAAAATTTGTTTATCGGGTGAAAATACAAACCTGAAATTCGTTTATCAGGTTAATAGAGATGGAAATGAGAACCCGAAATTCGTTTATCGGATGAATTGCGGAAATACAATTTGAATTTCGTTTATCTGTCAATCTACCTGATAAACGAATTTGTTTATTTGACATGAAAATGATAAGCCTGAAATTCGTTTATCAGGTTATGAAAATAGAAATGAGAACCCAAAATTCGTTTATCGGGAGTGCAAATGCAAACCTGAAATTCGTTTATCAGGTTAATAGAATGGAAACCTGAAATTCGTTTATCGGGGATGAAAAAGCAAACCTGAAATTCGTTTATTAGGTTATGAAAAATGGAAATGAGAATTTCAAAATTCGTTATCGGGAGTGCAAATACAAATCTGAAATTCGTTTATCAGGTTAACGGAGATGGAAATGAGAATCCGAAATTCGTTTATCAGGTGAAGATGGAAAGCTGAAATTTGTTTATCAGGTTAATGAAGATGGATACCCGAAATGCGTTTCTCGGGGATGAAAATGCAAACCTGAAATTCGTTTATCAGGTTAAGGGAGATGGAAAAGAGATCCCAAAATTCGTTTATCGGGTGATGCTTCAGAAATGAAAACCTGAAAGTCGTTTATCAAGTTAATAGAATAGAAACACGAAATTCGTTTATCGGGGATAAAAATTCAAACTTGAAATTCGTTTATCAGGTTATAAAAATAGAAATAAGAACCTGAAATTTGTTTATCGGGAGTGCAAATGGAAACTTGAAATTCGTTTATCAGGTTAATAGAATGAAATCGGGGATGAAAATTCAAACCTGAAATTCATTTATTAGCTTAATAGAATGGAAACCCGAAATTCGTTTATCGAGAATGAAAATACAAACCTGAAATTCGTTTATCAGGTTATGAAAAATGGAAATAAGAACCCAAAATTCGTTTATCGGGAGTGCAAATGCAAAATTGAAATTCGTTTATCTGGTTAAGCGAGATTGAAATGAGAACCCGAAATTCGTTTATCGGGTGAAAATGCAAACCTGAAATTCGTTTATCAAGTTAATGAAGATGGAAATGAGAACCCGAAATTCATTTATCGGGTAAAGATGCAAGCCTGAAATTCGTTTATCAGGTTAACGAAGTGGATACCCGAAATGCGTTTATCGGGGATAAAAATGCAAACCTGAAATTCTTTCATCAGGTTAATGAAAATGAAAATCCGAAATTCGTTTATCGAGGATGATAAATGCAATTTGAAATTCGCATTATCAGGCCTGATGAAAATGGTCGATTTCGAACCTGAATTTCATTTAACGGGTGAAAATACAAACCTGAAATGATTTTTATCAGGTTAATGAAGATGGAAATGAGAACCCGAAATTCGTTTATCCAGTGAAAATGCAAACCTGAAATTCGTTTATCAGCTAATAAAGATGGAAATGAGAACCCGAAATTCGTTTATCGGGTGATACAGATATGCAAACCTGAAATTCGTTTATCATGTTAATAAAAATAGAAATGAGAACTCGAAATTCGTTTATCGGGTAAAAATTTAAACCTGAAATTCATTTATCAGGTTAATGAAAATGGAAATGAGAACCCGAAATTCATTTATCGGGTAAAAATACAAACCGGACTAATTCGTTTATCAGGTTAATGAAAAATGGAAATGAGAACGTAAAATTCGCTTATCGGGTTAAAATGCAAATCTGAAATTCGTTTATCAGGTTAATGAAAATGGAAATGAGAACCCGAATTCGTTTATCAGGTGATGCAGAAATGCAAACCTGAAATTTGTTTATCAGGTTAAGAAAAATGGAAATGAGAATCCGAAATTCGTTTATTAGGTGATGCAGAAAATGCAAACCTGAAATTCGTTTATCAGGTTAATGAAAATGGAAATGAGAACCCAAAATTCGTTTATCGGGTGAAGATGCAAACCTGAAATTCGTTTCTCAGGTTAATGAAGATGGAAATAAGAACCCAAAATTCAGTTTATCGGGTGAAAATGCAAACCTGAAATTCATTTATCAGGTTAATGGAGATGGAAACGAGAACCCAAAATTCGTTTATCGGGTGATGCAGAAATGCAAACCTGAAATTCGTTTATCAAGTTAATAGAATGGAAACCCAAAATTCGTTTATCTGATAAACAGGATGAAAATGCAAACCTGAAATTCATTTATAAGATTAATAGAATGGAAACCAAAATTCATTTATCGGGGATGAAAATGCAAACCTGAATTCGTTTATCAGGTTAATGGAGATGGAAATGAGAACCCGAAATTTGTTTATCAGGTTAATAGAATGCAAACCCAAAATTCGTTTATCAGGGATGAAAATGCAAAGCTGAAATTCATTTATCAGGTTATGAAAATGGAAATGAGAACCCGAAATTCGTTTATCAAGAGTGCAAATACAAATCTGAAAGTTGTTTATCAGGTTAATAGAATGAAAATCTGAAATTCGTTTATCGGGGATGAAAATGCAATCCTGAAATTCGTTTATCAGGGATGAAGATGCAAACTGAATTTCATTTATCAGGTTATGATAAATGGATTTGAGAACCCGAAATTCGTTTATCGGGATGCAAATGCAAACCTGAAATTTGTTTATAAGGTTAATAGAATGGAAACCCAAAATTTTTTTATCGGGGATGAAAATGGAAACCTGAAATTCGTTAATCAGGTTAATAAAAATGGAAATGAGAACCCGAAATTCCTTTATCGGGTGAAAATACAAACTTGAAATTCGTTTATCAGGTTAATGAAAAATGGAAATGAGAACCCGAAATTCGTTTATTGGGTGAAAATGCAAACCTGAAATTCGTTTATCAGGTTAATGAAAAATGGAAATAAGAACCCAAAATTCGTTTATCGGGTGAAAATGCAATAAGTATGATACATACACGGAGGCATGTCATTGGGCTTACCCATGAAATGAAGTGTAAAAGGCAACTAGTAATTAACCCTAATCGTGATTGGATTATAAACTGGGACATTAAGCTCTAAACGGTAAATGACAGCATTATTTAAATTAAGAGGTTTGACTGGGAACTCAGTGTACCATCTCCCAAGTGGCGGTCACTTGTGAGGTTCATTGCTTCATTAGAGGTTGGCGTGAATCACCCCTTTCAAAATACGAAGACAGACTGTTGGGTATCAAGAGCTGCTCTCAGGATTAGTGTATCCCTTGTTATTTATGAAGGATATCCAATCAATAAAATTTGCCCCAGTATCGTGGATTTTAGCATCCATTTTATTTTCATGTACCTGCAGGTACTCAAAACAATGTGATATCAAGCAAAGAAAACTCGAATTGGTCAGTGCCAAAACATACAAAATGTCAATCTTAGCGAACATTTCTATAAGCAAGGTGACCGAGCTCGCTAAGAGCTGCCTACGTATCCCACCACAGGAATCAGGTCGAACGTAGTTCAATTAAACAGATGGTTTTCACATATTTGACAACTAAAACATCAACAACAAGAAGAACAATTACAAACAAACTAAATGGCAGCACGTGAGTTTGATAGAAGTACATTAATAAATAATACAGGCACATGGGAGCAATCTTAGTAAAAATCATGTCATCACCGTATTAATACCGCTTTGACTTTCATTCCAAGTGATTTGGACCAGATCAGGCAAAGCTTTGGATCCATCGGATAAGTGCATTCTTTTAAAGGCCAATGACTGTGTTGAGAGAACGACATAGAGGCAACCAATAAGCCTAACTTCGGTCAACAAATTTCAGTTGAACACTTTCCCAGACTTGGACCCAGAGAAGTCGTCAACCAGACTTTGACCATTTGCTCAGTTTACCCCTTCCTTAGCGCTTTTTCAAGTTTTCACTAAGGTTTCCCTCCCTTTTATTTTTATTTTTTTGCATTTTTTTTTCCGCACACTCTCCTTTTGTCTAGGCCGCCCGTAGGATTTTCAACCAAGCCTCTCTTTAGCTTTTTTTTTTTTTCTTTTTTTTAAACAAAGGTGCCCTTTCCGGGTTTTCACCTATGAGGTCCAAGTAAACGGCAAGGTGTGGGAGTAAACGGAAGACGTCTGGCTACTTAATCGCTTTTTCCATTGCATGCGAACTTTAGTTTTAAAGTTTTTGGCATCAGTAAGGCTGCCTTCCCTGTAATTGGGATATCATCTTCACTACTCAAAAGGAGACCGCACAAATCGCTCCCTTTAATAGGCCTATGCAGAACTTAGGATAGTTAGGGTCAAAATGGGTTAAGTCGTGTGATTGGTAAAGATTGAGATTATCTTAACAAAAACTTGCCCCAATTTAAGATGGGCGCTTTGGTTGGAAAGAACATAGCTACAAGGGATGGAAGAGCGGATTTGTGATTTGAGGAAAACTGGTTATGTCCCTTATCTAAAAGAATTGCCCCAGTTTTGGGCTGAGAGTCTTACTTGAAGGCAACTGACTGAACTAGAGAAATAGATTTGAAAAAAATTGCCCCAGTTTTATTATAACAAACTGAGTTTTGTTGGGAATTTGTTTTGGTCAGCCTCTTGCACTTTTTTTTTTTTTTTTTGCCAACCAAAAAACGAAAATTTGCCCCAATATTGGAAATTAGCTCAGTTCCAATTTGTTTTTACAGAAAAGGCTAGGGACAAAGCATAATTAAAACGAAAGATAGGAAAATAAATAGAAGAGATATAAAAGGGTTTAGTCCAGATGTGGGTGAAAAGGGAAACGCCAAGAAAACAACAGGTGGAATTATATCCGACGTTCTGCAATGACTTAAAGGTTTACAGTCTGCCAAATCAGATGAAAAACTTTTTAACCATGTCCGCATTTATCAGTTGGGGAAAAACCTGTCCATCCATCTCCGTAAGGAGAAGATCTCCTCCTGATAATACTTTGTGTACAATGAATGGACCCTGCCAGTTAGGAGCAAACTTGCCCTTTGCTTCGTCCTGTATTGGCAATATGCGTTTCAAGACTAGATCGCCAGCCTGAAAATGTCTGGGCTTGACTTTCTTGTTGTAAGCTCGGGGCATCCTCCGTTGATAACATTGGCCATGACACACAGCTGTTACCCGTCTTTCATCAATGAGTGCAACCTGTTCATGTCTGAACCGTACCCATTCTGCATCTTCTAACTCAGTTTCCATAAGAATGCTTAGAGAAGGGATCTCTACTTCCGCTGGCAAAACAGCTTTCATTCCGTACATGAGGGAGTAAGGCGTTGCCCCATGTGTAGACGTCCTAATGCCAGCAGTCCGATAACCCAACAATGCATATGGCAGCTTTTCATGCTAATCACGCAGACATCAAGATCTTTCGAAGAATTCTCTTAAGATTCTTGTTAGCTGCTTCAACCGTCTCATTCATTTTTGACCTGCAGATGGTGGAATTCCAATGTTTAATCTTGAATTGGGCACAAAGACCATCTACCATGTCATTGTTTAGGTTCTTGGCATTGACGGTAACCAATGTATTTGGGGAATCCAAAGCGGCAAATGATGTTCTTTAGGATGAACTCCGCCACTACCTTCTTTGTTACGTGCTTGTAGGATTCAGCCTCGACCCACTTAGTGAAATATTCAATCGCTACCAAAATGAAGCGATGACCATTGTATAACTAGACTGGCAGCTCGATCAATCCATGACATCCATTCCCCAAATTGAACAGGGCCATGGAGTAGTGATGTTGTGCAATTCAGTTGGTGCTGCCCTTATCTCATCCCCGTGCATTTGGCACTTAACACACCTGCGGACAACACAATTCGATGCAATCATGCTCTATAGTAAGCCAGAAATAGCCTGCCTCATTATCTTCTTAGCTAATAAGTGCCCGTTCATGTGTGGCCCACAAACTTCCCTATGAACATCTTCCATAATGTAAGCAGCCTCTTTCTTATGAACGCAACTCAGAAAACCCAGATCTATCGTCCTTCAATAAAGTACCTTGCCATTTAAAAAGAACTTGATTGACATTCGGCGTAGGAACTTCTTATCTGAAGTACTAGCCCCTAGAGGATAGCTACCTTTGCCCAGAAACTCCTTGATATCATGAAACCAAGGAAGTCCATCAGATTTTGCCTCAAGAGTGCAACAGTACCTCTGATACAGCACCTGAATGGTAATGGGTTCTATCACTGTGCCGTCTGGATGACTGATCATTGAAGATAAGGTAGCCAGAGCATTAGCAAATACATTCCTGGATCGGGGTAATGAGTGAATTCCAAAGCATCAAATTGTCAACCTAGTTTGAGAATGCTGCAGTGATATGACATGCAGAATTACTTTAGAATCCCTGGTTACCCAGTGCCCCAGTGTCTGATGGACGAGCAAGTCTGAATCACTAAATACAGCTAACTCTTAATACCCATGTCCAATGCCATTTTCAGACCAAGTATGCAAGCCTCATACTCTGCCATGTTGTTCGTACACGGAAACTTTTGGCTTGGGAAGTGTCTGCCCTCTGGTGATATCAAAACTGCTCCTATGCCCGCACCGAAAGTGTTGGATGCACCATCAAAGAATAGCCTCCAATGTGGACATTCATCTTTCATGTCTTCGGCAATGCCAATGAATAGGATGTCTTCATCCGGAAAGTATGTGTGCAAGGGTTGATAATCATTCTCCCTTGGGTTCTCAGCAAGATGATCCGTTATCGCTTGTCCTTTGACAGCCTTTTGAGTAGTGAAGATGATATCGAATTCTGCTAACAACATCTGCCATCTAGCCAAGCGTCCAGTCTACATAGGCTTCTCTAACAGATAGCGAAGGGGATCACACCTGGAAATGAGACCTGCAGGTAAATGGTATGACCCAGTAGATAATGCCTTATCCGTTGGGATGTCCAAACCAATGCACAGCATGTTCGCTCCAAAAAAGAATAATTGGCTTCATGGACTGTAAACTTCTTGCTTAAATAATAGATAGCCTGCTCTTTTTTGCCCGAATAGTCATGCTGTCCCAAGACACAACCATGGATCCGTCCAAAATTGACAGATACATGATTAATGGCTTCCCTGGCTTTTGGGGGACCAACACAGGAGGGTTCAAAAGATAATCTTTGATTTTGTCAAAAGCCTGTTGACAGTCATCATTCCAGTACATCGGTGTATTTTTTCTCAACAGTTTGAACAAAGGTTCACAAGTAGCTGTTAGCTGAGCAATGAAGCGACCAATGAAATTGATTTTTCCCAAGAATCTTTTTACGTCCTTCTGAGTCTTTGGCGCAGACATATCACGGATAGCTTTGATCTTTGCTGGGTCTATCTCAATTCTCCGCTTACTGACAATGAAACCTAATAACTTTTCGGAAGAGAGCTCCAAAGGCTCACTTTGCTGGGTTCAACTTCAGATTATATCTCCTCATTCTCTCAAATACCTTCTTAAGATTGGTCAAGTGATCCTCGGCCTTGTTGGATTTGATAATGATGTCATCGACATAGACCTCCATCTCTTCATGTATCATGTCATGAAATAAAGTGGTCATAGTGCGTTGATATGTTGTACCAGCATTCTTGAGTCCAAATGGCATAACTCTGTAGCAGAATGTCCCCCAAGGAGTAATGAATGCTGTCTTTTCCCTGTCTTCCTCGTCCACTAGGATTTGGTGATACCAAGCAAAACAATCGACAAAAGTCTCCATCTCATGGCAGGCAGCACTGTCTAGAATGATATGAATGTTTGGCAGCGAAAAATCATCCTTGGGACTGGCCTTGTTTAAGTCTCGATAGTCGACGCAAACTCTGACCTCTCCAGTCTTCTTCGATACTGGCACCATATTGGAAAGCCAAATAGGATACTAGGATACAATGATGATTGTGGCATTAAACTGCTTGATGATTTGTTCTTTGATCTTTAAGTTCATTTCCGGCTTAAACTTCCTTGGCTTCTGCTTTACAAGCGGGCATTTAGGATCAGTGGGGAGTTTGTGAACCACGATATCTGTTGAAATGCCAGGCATATCATCATAAGACCAGGAAAAGACGTCTTGGAACAAAATCAAAAATTCTATCATCTCTTTCCTTTGCCCTCTAGTCAAATGTATACTGATTTTAACCTCTCTTACATCCGTGTCTGTCCCAATATTTACCGTTTCTGTTTCTTCCAAGTTAGGCTTTGGTTTTTCCTCGTGTCGCCCGAATTCATTTTCAATATCACACTCGTCCTCACCACACTCAGACTGTGTAAAATCAGGGTCAGGTGTGATATCGAAATTGCACTCATCGACCTCATAAACTGTAGTATCCGAAGGATCAAAAACATTGATTTTGGGCCATCTGGGAAAAAATAAAGCATGAAATGAAAGAAAACAAAATGAGCTAAAACATCTTGAAGAAAAAGTGTTCTCATTAATCGATTTGTACAAGTGATCCTAGAGAACATAAACTTAACATTCATTGGCCATCCTATAAAAATCAATTGTCTTTAGAATTCACCTCCAAAACAGATGAATAAGATGAATCATGAAGGCAATATCATGATTGTACTTGCCTTACTAATCAAATTGTTTTCAAGATTCATCTCCAAAATAGATGAATGAGATGAATCATGAATACAATGCTGTGAATACACCTACTTCTTGACTAGATGGCATAAACAAAACTACTTAAGAAGTACAAAACATACATACAAAGATGAAATTAAAAGGAGCAAAACTAAAAACAATATCCTTTCAAATTTGTATACCCTCCCTAAACTGGACCATTCAGAAATCCATTGTGCGGTTGGTCGATCTCAGCAAATGGCAGCTAAGTGTTATCCTTCTGCTCTTGAATAATTACCCCCGCAAATAATTCGGCTACCCCTTGGATAAGATCCTCCTTTTCAGCCTCATCTGCATGAAGCATACATGTTAGCCTTACCTGAGGCTTGTACCCCTTCAGAGCCTTTATAAAATGAACACGCAAGCTTGCAAATCCCATTGTAGGTTATGTACCTAGGGATAGGTATGCAATTCTATACACAGGGTATCCCTTCTACGGCTAATGATATGCAATAAGTAGCCTACGGTGGCCCTACAACGCTGGGCTTAGCCTAAATACACACAAGGGATAATAAAACTTTGGAAACATGTCGCGGGAGTGGGTCTCCTATTTGGGTCTGGCAACCATATGCCTTTGACCCTACCTAAGGCTTATGCAATGCAAAAATCAAAATTTACTCTTTCTTGCGGGAAGTAGATACAAATTACATGGCCAAAGTAAATCATACGAATCAGAAAAACTAATTACTATTACATAACAAAATTGTAAAGCTATTTACTATTACAAGCCAGATAAATGGGTGGGTCCTACCGCCTCGTGTCTAGTGTCCTAAACAAGGTCCACACAAGTCTGCCCTATGGTTTAAGCTATTATGAATATGAGGCTTGGCTTACTAATGCAATCTAGATGGGCTTGGTTCCCGTACCTTCAGACTTTGGGCCCAAAATAAAATCTGTCAATTCCGATGGGCCTTATCGTCGGTAGTCAGGTGATCGCCACAGATACCGTTACGTGCACATTGTGTCACGGTCGCATACCTGGGTAGATCGTCTTAATTTCTACAGGGAATGTGGGAACGACACCCACAAAAATAGGACATGCAATAAATGAGACATGTGTTATGCTGTGTTCACTTGGAGGCGGTAAGATTCACACATTTTAGCGCGTTTGGCTCTAAAGGTTTTATGCACCCCAACACCCCAAAAATTGCCCCCAAATTAACCACAAACAGGTATAATAGCAAAAATATATTAAAACATTTACAATAAAGCAAGAACAAATCACACCATAGGCAGACAGGGTATGGCATGTAAAACGAGACCTAAATCGAGCAAACGGGTACTCAAGACAGCAAACATAGTGAAATATAGTAAAACTGCAAGTGTAAAATAATTTGAAAAGAACAAATAAAGTAACAGATATCATGTGGCACAAAAAACGAGATCCAAAATCCATAAACCAGCACACAAGACAGCAAAAATGGTGAAATACGGTAAAACAAGTGTAAAGTAATTGAAAAAGAACAATTAAAGTAACACGTTGCACATGGCACGCAAAACGAGGCATAGAGCCTGCAACATAGAACACAAAATCGGTAAAAATTAACCGATTTATAATGAATGGGGTAAAATTGTGAGAAACGCGTTAAAATCGTGTGCCCGGATTTTCAAAATCTCCAGTGGAGTCGCCACGCTGTCACACCCCCCCACGACCCGCAGTCTGCATGCACCTTTGGGACCGGCACCATCGCCATGTGGTGCTCGTGAAATAGGTGATTAAATGCAAAATTCCTATTTACTATTTACAAACATAAATTACTTACTTACTATTACAAATTTAAATGAATCACCTATTTACTATTACATAACGGGGCTTTAAATGCGACTATGAATTGTATTTATTCACAAAAACAATCTAAGCTAGGGAACACAGGATTGGAGTCGCCACCCGGTGTGTTGGTGCGCCGGGACACAAAAATATATCAAAATTTAAAGAGAAAATAAACCCTAGTCTAGATTGACTCCTGGTCCACGTAATTCAAAAAACATGAGTTCGGGAATCCTGTTGTAAAATGGGAAGGTTTGGGATAGATTTGAATTTCTCTCGGCACCCATTTTACCCGGCGTTGGACCGGTTGTATGATTTTATCGCGTTTCCCTTTTTAATTTTAGTATTCATTATTGCTGACTTTGTAGCGTACGTGTTCTTGAGATAATTTAAAAGTAATAAAATATGTACATATTAATGAGGAAATGAAAATAAATGGTAAATAATAACATTGACAGGTAAATTTAGCCCGGGGTCCAATTTAAAGTTACACACATTTAGCTTGTAGTGCCCTTTAACTCCCAAGGGGCAAAATAGTGGTTTGTCATGCACGCCAGAGTTTACTTCTAGCCCGATTTTATATTATTATGATACGGTTATTAAGTCATGGACTAAATTGAGTTTGATTCAAATATTTAATGTCTAGTCGTGCAACTAAACAAAATTTGAGGACAGAAGAGTAGATTCACATCATTTAACAAGTAAGAAAAAGCATAAATATTATATCGAGACCAGCAAACATCAAAAATAAAGCACAAATCATCACAAAAGAAATTAATCGAAAAATATGTGCAAAATCAGAGCCTATTTATAATTTAATACTCAAAAGGGCAAAACGGTAATTTCACAATCAAAAGGTAATTAAACATATTAAAATGTCAAACAAAAATCAAATTAAAGCTTGGTGGTTATTGTCATTAAAAATGTAACTTAGAAGAAATTTGAAAAAAAAAACAGTAATATTAAAGAAAATTTCTTAAGGGCCTAAATATAATTTAGAAAATGCAAAAATCTAAAATCTGGAGGGTTAAAACACAAATAAAAAATTTTCTGAACTTTTTTAAAAAAAAATTTTGTGTGCCACATCATCGATGACGTGCACGCAGCCCTATGGACCTAAGGGGGAAAAACTAAAAACCCTAAGGAAAATGGGGGCAAGGAGATTCGCACCCAAGCCCCCATGGAGTAATACTTGCTGCTGAACCACTGGCCCAAAGCCATTTTTGGGTTATGGTTCAGTTTGTTTTTATTTATACACAGAGAAAGTGTCTCTCCACACATCCAATGTGTTAATCAGACAGCAAGTATTACTCGGTAACACTTTACCATTCAAAATTCTTCCAACTCCAGTCTCTTACCCACATCTAAAAAGTGAAAGATCCAAGTTTTAACCCAAAGTTTTCTAAGAAAATAGCCATAAAATTCTAATTTTTACATAGAACATGAAGATATAACAATT
This sequence comes from Cinchona pubescens, assembly GCA_025175665.1. Classification (NCBI taxonomy): domain Eukaryota; kingdom Viridiplantae; phylum Streptophyta; class Magnoliopsida; order Gentianales; family Rubiaceae; genus Cinchona; species Cinchona pubescens. The sequence goes on from JANKKI010000053.1 coordinate 5,279,217, forward strand.
AATTAACATAAACAACTACATAAACATAAATCAAATGGTGAAAGTGGGCATATGAACCAAACACAAACTTGCATAAAACATGCACAAAATTTTCGTGTAAACCTTTAGAGACACTCCAAAAAATATTCTAAAGCCAATAAAAATATTAAATTTAAACATTATGAACTAGTGTAAAATTAAATTCAAAAATTAAGTCATAAATAATGTAAAAATAGTAAGATAAGCATTTTGTCACCAAAACAATCGATTCAAAAGTCCATTTAGCTCACCTCAACCTCATGAATGTGGTGGTATTGGTTATACTTGGCTTGGAGTGCGTTTGAGCCGAATTTGCTTTCGGCACCTCCAAGCTTCTAGTTGATGAACCGGCCTTCTTCCACCACGTTTTTTACCTACCAGATGAACTATTTTTCTTGAGCTTTACAAAGAGAAGTTGTAGTCCCAGATACCCTCTACAACTTTTCTTCTTTGAGTTTAGTCCAATTCCTCTTTTATCGCTTGGAATCTTGGCTCAAAGTTGGCTGTCTGGAAAATTTTCCACACTTAGAAAAATTTCTCTTTTTTTCTACAGATTTTCTTGGCCACCAGCCTTCTTCTACCTCGTTTTTGACCCTCCAAATGAATGATTTTGCTTGATCTTTACAAAGAGAAGTTGTAGTCCCAGGTACCCTCTACTGCCAATTACCAACTTTTCGTCTTTAAGTTTAGTCTAATTCCTTTTCAATCGTTTGGATTTTGGCTCAAAGTTGGCTGTTTGGCTCAAAGTTGGCTATTTGCAACTTTGGCTCAAAGTTAGTCTAATTTCTCTTTTCTTCCTGCAGAAAAATTTTCGTCCCCCCTTTTTAGGCTGAGTTTTTTGCTCTTTAAAGAGGTGGATTGAGTGTAAAAATGGTCAAAGACCATTCCTTGTCATGTTGGAAGTATGGAGCATCTGATATTTGGTGAGAATGGATGAAAAAATGCAGAGAAAAACGTGGCCAAAACAGCTCTGTCGAGCTGACTGTTCGCAACTGACTAGACCTGTCTCTTATACATTTTTTTTTTTTTTTTTGAAAAATCTTAAAACTTAATAATATTAAAACTCATTCTTAGTATTTCAAATGCATAAAACACATAATAATTAAACAACATAAGACAAATTAAGAGGGAATTAAAGGATAAATTAAGAGGAAATCAAAGAGCAGGTTAAAAAGAAACCCAAATGTCTTAAAAGGGAAATTAAAAAGAAAATTGAGAGTCAAATTAAGAGGAAAATAGGGGAGAACTTAAGGGACAAAAATAGGTGTCTACAATTTGAAAACATGAAAGTTGTAGCTCTCTCTCTCTTAGCTTTCCAAAACATCTTGAATCAGCTTAATTGGTGCTTAGACAAGAATGTTATGATCAAAATGCCTAACAGTATCCAAATTCATTCCCCGCTAATGCACATTTTGCATCCTTCTTTTGGTTCCTTTTCCATTCAACACCTACAAAAGCTAAAAATAAAACAACTAAGCTCATAATTAACTCAATTATTGCTCCCATTACACGAAAACTGAGGTAAGTGTTACATAAAGTATACAACATTTATGAGTTTATCAAATACCCCACACATCTCAACAATTCTCCACAGAAACAATCAAGAACCATGCCATCATAAGATGTAAGCTAATGTTGGCCACACATCAAAGTAAAACTACTTCTCCTACCCATTGAACCACATATTGTTACAAATCTGAATAGAACCCCACATTTAATCAATAAATACCCATAAAGTTTTCTTAAAACAAGCAAAAAGTCTTCCTTTTTCAATTTTAACCCAACATGCCAACCTTTTTTTGGACATTTATTTATCAAATTTTTTTAATGTCTGCCCCCAATATGGGTACCAGTGATAGACACTACTCGCAAACATACTAATGCAGGTACTAGTGATGGGCACTACCCACAAATATAGGTACCAATTATAGGAACAACCTGCAAATGCTGGTACCAGTGATAGGAACTACCTGTATCACAACAAGACAGGTACCAGTCATAGGCACTACCTTCACTCTTCAAAGGTTTTTTTTCCGGTACCCCTTCCTTGCCCCATAAATGAACACCACTCACTTCTATAATTTCCTCCTTCATTTAACTACTTTTCACTATTATATCCCCAAATAATTAATTTGTGCAATACACCTCTTAAGGGAAATTTAGAAAAATTAAAGAATTTATTAGACTTATAAAGGTGGATAGAATGAGTTCTACTGATTCTGTCTCTTACAAAAGAAAACGAATGGTGTTTCTCTCCATTCATTACAATTAAAGCTCGAATAGGGTACTAGGGATAAAATTTCAATAAAGTTTCGCTTGAAAGGCTTAAACGACCAAAGAAGCCTCTGCCCTCATTTTTAAACCAATTAAGTTGTCTGTAATTTCGCTTCAAAAATGTAATAAATTGAATTTTGGGATGCAATATAAGTGAATTTACATAATTATCTATAAGTGCCAAAAATAATATATTTTATGGCTATATGCTCAAAAATTCTCGAAAATCATGCAAGGAAATTATTAACATTGACTACCCACTAATAATGGTTCAATTCAAAAATTGTTATATAGAAAATCAAAGATACATGCTAAGCAATTGCAAAATTTTCAGCTAAGTAGCACAAAAATTTTCAAAAATTTTGAAAAACTCTCAGATCAAAAGAAAAGCTAAAATATTGAAGCAAAAATTTGAGCAAACTACACCATGCAAATATAATTCCAGATAACTCCCTAACCCAACACTTAGAAATAAACATTGTCCCCAATATTAAAGAAAATAAAAGCAGAAAAAGGGAAAGCTTCTCTAACAATGTAGAACAATTGTAGTGTATCCTCACATAAATATCCATAAAGCGAGTTGAAACACATAATTAACACTAAAACAAAAGAAAAACGCTAAGCACATTAAGAAATTAAGAAAAAGAAAATAAACACAACCTAACATGTTTAAGTAACTAAATGTAAAGAACAATAAGAAAGCAATAAAAGTTTGGATTGCCTCCCAAGAAGCGCACTTGTTTATAGTCTTAGGCTTAACTTCGGCACTTGAGATCAGGCATTGACAAGGTGAATAGTATCCCATTCCTCCTTGATGTTCCTGGCACACTACCCAGTGGCCATTAACCTTGAAATTTCCTTTACTTCCCTTTAGTTCTACCCCACCATACGGGAATGTCTGCACTACTTCTTCTTCCTCCCCATTATTGTGAATTGGTTTTGCCATGATATTCTCCTGTTGGTTTCCATTTAATTCTTGATGTTCCTTGCGGATTTTGGTTCAAAATCGTTCAATCTTCCAATGACAACGGTATAGTGATTGTTTAGAAGGATGAGTACCTACAACCATAAATTACAATAAAAATCAAATTTTGAATATCAAAATAGGATCCAATAGAAAAATTAACAGCAAAGAGTAATTGTGAATAATTAAAAGAAAGTAAAAAGTTTAATCTAGTAAGGCTCACTAAACCTAATAATATGCCAAAATAGTCCCCGACAACGGCACCAAAAACATGTTTGGGTAAATATTGACTTGGCAATTCAATTCACAAACAAGAAATAATTAAGTCTTAATAATCCTAATCAATACTTACATATGCTCATAAGGATATGAGGTATGTTTGTAGATCGGGTGAGTAAGAATCCTTCCCATGAGGACTATTGGACAAGTACTAAGGTTCTCAAATCTTTTTCTAGCTAGTCAAATTAATTGAAGGATTTTGTTCTACCTAACCAAAGTAATTCTAGCATAAAAAAGAGAATAAGAATATCACCAAACTAAATAGAACTAAAGAAAGCAATAAAATTTATCGAAAGCAAACCTAAATTAAAGAACTACAAAAGTGAACGCAACAAGATCAAATTAAAACTACGAAATTGCAGAAATTGAATTTAAATAAAGAAAGCAAACTCAATAGTGTAGCCGGAACAAGAGTTGATGTGCTTGAAGTCTTGAACAAGAATAATAAAACCCTAATCTATGATTTCCATAATCTAATGTCTATTTTAACGAATGACGACTATGTATATGTTCAACTCCCATACAATGGGCTATTTATAGGGGATACATTAGGGTTTAACCCCCTTAGATGATAGAAATACAATAAAAGTCGTAAAGGAGTCCAATCAGGTGGAAAAACTTCCAAAACAAGTAATTTTTGTAAGCTGCAGTACATCGTGTGCACATGTACACCATTTTCTTTTACATGTGTGCAATTTCCAGAAGAAAAAATTTCCTTTCTTTGACTTGAGTACATATGCGCACACTTTCGTTCACGCATGTGCACAAATTTCAGTGCACCAGTTTCAATTTCCATCTCAATTTTGACCTTGATGCTGATAGAATTCAAAACACTCAAAACATGAAAGTTACAGCTCTCTCCCTTAGCTTTCAAAAATATCTTGAATCACCTCAATTGAATCTCGGACAAGAATGTTATGATGAAAATGCTGGATAGAGTCCAAATTCACTCCCTGCCAATGCACGTTTTGCATTCTTTCGATTTTTCTCCAATTTTTTGTCCTTTTGGCTCCTTTTTCATTCAATACCTACAAGAATTAAAAATAAATCAATTAGGCTCATAATTCACTCTATTATTTCTCACATTACATGAAACCAGAGGTAAATGAAAGATGAAATATATGACATTTATGAGCTTATCAAACATACCAATGCATCAAATTATACTATTCTTCTTTCAATGTAGTGTAATCGGTTCTGTAAAAGGACAAAGCTTATGCAAAAATATGGATAATCGACCTGGACTCACAAAGATTCTCCCCATCATAGTATTGTTCTATTCGATCATACTTAATCTGAATTCCTCAAAGGTATTATGAGTAAAAGGTTAGACACTCGCCCACAATATAGGCTTCTACAATTGAACCTTCAGGACGTGCTCTATTTCGAATACTTCCTTTAAGATTACCATGATGCCTAAACTAACATGAAAAACATTAATTTAAGAGAAACAAATTAATAACATAATAATTAAATTCAAATAAGTTAATTCACCTCTCGATAGGAAACATCCATCGATATTGAACAGGACCTACAAACATTGCTTCTTGCACTAAATGCACAATAAGATAAACCATAACATCAAGAAATGCAGGCTGAAAAATCAATTCCATCTTACAAAGCACTAGAACTATTTTCTTTTATAATTCTTTTCGGTCATATAACCTCAAAATTCTAGAACATAAACTTTGAAAGAAACTAGAAAGTTTTTTCACAATAGTTGTTATGTCTTTGTTCACATATCCACCTAATGGATTTTTGATGAAAAGTATTCTTTGCAAAAGAATATAGCAATCATGACTCTTTAATCTCGATACTTTGCAATCATTAACATTCACATTTTTAGAAATTTTTGACGTAAAACCATCAGGAAACCTCACAAATTTTAAAAATTCACAAAACTCTTTTTTCTCCTTTGGGGACAGAGGTAATTGGCTGGGGTTTCACAACCTTGCCATTTTTTTTGTTGCATTTGTAACTCATGCCGAATATACATGTCTTCCAAATCCAAATGATCCTTTTATGTGTCCTTTGTTTTCCCTCCAATGTTCAACATAGTTCCAAACAAATTATAAAATATATTTTTCAAAGTATGCATCACATCAATATTGTGGTCCACTTTGAGAACTTCGTAATATGGCAACTCCAATTGAATACTCTTTTATTGCCAATTACCTTCTTGAGAATCACGTTTCCTTTTTCTTTTTTTTTTGGATGATTCCCAAACTTTACATCTTTCAAGTGCTCTAATTGGGTCAACAGATTTCTTTACCTGATAGCTCTATCAGCTTTGACCTTCTTTCGTGCTTCGAATTGAATTTGGGACTTCTGCGCTACGTGATTATTTGGTAAAAAATTATATGATCCATATAACATATCTTATTCCTCAATCTAGATGAGCATGTATGATCGCCACAATTTGGATATGCTATATATCCTTTAGTTCTCCATCCTGATAAATTGCCATATGTAGGAAAGTCATTTATAGTCCATAAGACTGGTGCATGTAGTTGGAAACATTCACTGGTGCTAGCATCACAAGTTTTTATTCGAGTTTCCCACAATTCTCTTAGTTCTTTAATTAACGGCCACAAATAGACACTGATTTCTTTCTTATTTGCTCAAGGTTCAAAAAATAATAGTGTCATCATGAAGTATTCATCTTTCATACACAACCATGGGGAAGATTATAAGGCATAACAATTATTAGCCATGTGTCGTAGTTATTCATATTACCAAAGGGATTAAATTCATCGATTGCTATACCCAAGTCGTACATTACACTCCGACAAACACATTCCAGGATTTATTACTCCATTTGTTTAGAGCCTTCACATGAAGTAATTTCAAAAGCGAAGACAACAACGTCAACTTGCAACCAGGATATAACTCACGTACTGTATCTTTTAGTAACTTATCAAACCGAGCTAAATTATCTTCTTCTATTTTGTCAATTTCAAAAGTGCCTTTTGAACCATGATACCCAATTTCAATAAATGTACTCCATTTATATCATCTAACATTTGGTGAATATTATCATTCTTATCCTCATCTATATCATCAACAGCCAGGTCATCCTCCAAATCATCATCAATGTCATCGTCGTCATCTAAAGATTACCCATGATGAACGCAGAACATATATGATTTGTCAATTTCTGGATGCTTCAAATGTGATTTAACCACACAAAGGAACAGTCCCATGGCTTGAATTCAAGCATTTTTTGCATGGACAAGGAATCATGCTCTCATCTACCATATTTGGCTATCTTAGCAAATTCTATGAAATTATCGACCCCTTTTAGATAATCTCTTGAAAGACGATCTGCTAAGCACATCCAACTCTTATACATTTTGTGTGCCCTATATAAAAAAAAAATGAGATATAGAATGAACTGTGTAATGATAATAATGTAAACAATATGTTAAGCCGATGAGAGTATTATACTAAATTATGCTTCTAGCCAAAATCTAACACCTTACTTTTAAGAAAGTTTTTGTTGAGATTTGAAAACGCAAATTAGACAAAGAATACAAATATTTGTTACGATGTAATCTAATATTTATCTAATTTGGCACAACCTAAGAGATTTGGTAATCTAATCAATTGTGAATAAGAAAGGCAATTCTAGGCATCTGATGGCTGCTGCCCTTATATAATTTCTGTCATGCCTTACTACATATAAGTAGTAGCAGCAACCTTTGGAGTTCAAAAGGGAATAAGGTTCTAAACTTCCAAAAGAAAGGCAAAGAAGCAAGAAAAGTAAAGGAAAACAAGAATGGAGTGTAAGGGATAAGGCAACTTTGACAAATATGTTATGGATTAGCTTGTTCGAGATCATTTTAGTAGTAGTAAATCAAGAGTTTGTTACATATACATATGCCTATATCATGGTTGTGTGCATGTATTTGTCAGCAATGTAAGGATTTGAACTAATAAGAAGAAAATCTTAATAAATATTATTTTAGAATCTTAATTCACGTTTTAGGTTTTTGGACTGTACATAAGGACTCTTCTGTAAATAATCCAGCAAGCTTAAAAATCCTGAAGTTTGAATTTCGCATTGCTTTTCCGGAAGAATTCAAATAGAATAATGCTATTTGTCCACAAACTTATTTATAAACAAATGGGTGTAAGTGTGAATAGCATGTAAACTTTTTTTTTTTTTAAAGAAAATAGAGTGTAAATTTCATATGTTCTAAATGATTTAGTGTCCATATGGCTTTTTGGTTGGCCCTTAAATAATTACTTTTCCTTGTGTGATAAATCACAACAAAAAAAAAAAAATACTCCTTCGGTGAATCGAATAGAATAAACCTTAAAATCAACAAAGACAATAACATACCAATAACAAGTTGTTAAATAGAAGCCATATAATGGAAAAGCTTTTTCAATTAGAGAAATTATATAAAAAGCAAAAAAAAAAAACTCTTGATGTAGCCAAAAGAAAAAAGTAAGCCTTTAGCATCTTTCTCACAGCTAGTGATCCTAGTCCTTAATCATCTGAGTAGAAAGGCAAGAGCAGAAGTTCTGTTTCTTCGTAATGGCTTCTGTACATGTTTAAGGCACATAACAGTGCATATGCAATCTGATTTTCGCTTTAGTTTTTCTATTCATATGTCAAGTTTGCTAAATTGACTAAATTGGAAGAAGCTTGAAACAAAAAGATCTAAAACATATGATGCATGAACTATAATCCACATTGCTCCTCCAATAGCAGAAACATTTCACCAAGAAATCAATTGTCTTACTAAATAAGAGAGTTCTTAAAATGTTTTATTTGTTATTATATGCTATGTTCTCTGCAGTATGTAGCTAAATCAGAATCCATATGACAATATCATTTAACAGCCAAGTGCGAACCAGCAATTTGATATCCTTTGAATTAACACTATCCTACATCAAAATACTTCTTGAATGAATAATGATTATAATGCAATCAATAGTCTTGCCTTTGTTTAGGGATAATTTTCAACGAATTATCAACATGGGAATTGAAGACATACACTACAGAATTTTATTTCTTTATTCCAGTGACATCATGAGCATAGCACAAGCACATTAAAACAAGTAACTGATACTCATAGTGTAGTAGAGTTAAATGCTTATGAGTCTGAATAGGAAGTAATCAATAAATAAATGAATAACATCAAGAAATTCAAGGAAATCAACAAAAATAATAGTATTTATTTCGTTCAGGAATTTTCGAAAAAAAACTCTAAGGCATAAAAACTTTAAAGATTCTCTAT